>BNCR01000002.1:9982481-11446764 GCA_014656515.1 Oryzias celebensis | reverse complement strand
GTGATAAACTGTGGAATAAATGTGTGTTGCTGAGGATGGTTGAAGGAAGATTTACAGAACATTGATTGATTTCTGGACCTTTGTTTCAGTGCTGTGCTTGTGCCTCAAAAGTCCAAAACTTACTTAGAGGGAAATATGTTTCTGTTCAAAGAAATGATCCAAACTGTGTTTGACATGAAGGCTCTAAATGTTTCCATCCTTTACCATTCTACCAATTCAGTCCAAACCTGGAAGAGTTTTCTACACTTTGTTTGCTATTTCTATGATTGAAGTTTTTGTTGCTAAATCAGATTTGACTTGAATGGAAATACTTGATGTATCTTCTAACATGATGCTTTCAACATCCAGCAGTTTTAACAAAGGCAAAGTGCAATAGAACATTCTGATCAAATATCTGTTCAACGGAATTCAAAAGTCAACTTTCAAAGTCCAGTTTAAGATAAGAAATCTTTTATTTGTCCCTCAGTGGGAAATTCCAGCATTGCAACACAAAGTACAGAGAATACGACAGGAGAACGAGAATAATTAAAAATAAACAGAATGATAAATAGCAGTGAATATAAACAGGTGTAAGGTAAAGTGTTAGTGACTCTGACCCTTCCTGTTCTGTGCATCTGTGTTGTGACTCCAGTGGCTAGAACAGCATCCAGGAACATTTATGCAGAATATGGACTGGAAACCCCAAAGTCAAAATGGGAAACCACCATCTACCACCCTCTGTGTGTGGTACCTCTGTATGTGTAAGTCCCACAGGATCTTTGCTCTCTTATTCTGTACCACTTTCATTTGAGGTTTCCAGTTCATATCTATCTATCCATCCGTCTATCTATCTTTAGTTCTGTGATTTACATGTTCATTTGGTTTTTAACTCACACACAACCCCTCTGCATTTATCCGGACTTGGGACCGACACAAGTGTTCACTGGATTGTGACTCCTTGTGGTTGCATTACACACACACACACACACACACACACACACACACACACACACATAGACACACATACACACGCACATAGAGACTCACAAACACAAAGACACACATACACACACGGACATGCACGTAGACACACACAAACACATCAACACGCACGTAGACACACACACGCACGTAGACACTCACAAACACATCAACACACACACGCACACACACACACGTAGACACACATATACACACACACGCACGTAGACACTCACAAACACATCAACACACACACGCACACACACACACGTAGACACACATATACACACACACGCACGTAGACACTCACAAACACATCAACACACACACGCACACACACGCACGTAGACACACACAAACACAAAGACACACATACATTTATAGATAAACGTAGGCATATAGAAACACATGTACATAGTAAAATGAAAAAATAAAATTACTTTAAAAAAAGAATGACTGAAAAACAAGACAAATAGCATTTTTTTTCAGAAGGAGAGGTTTTCACGTCAGTAGTGGTCAGGAATTCTAATATTTTGTTCCTGACCTCTTAAAACAACACAGAAAACCGCTGCTTGATTTTTTTTCTTGTCTTTTCTTTTAGATATAAAAACACATATATACATCTAAAACATTGTAAATTTCTAAATCCTACGTAAGTAAACACACACACATATATGGATGAACAAAAATACACATGTATACATTTTTAACATTGTAAATTTCTAATGCCTACGTAAGTAAATACACACAAACAAACAAAAAATTTAAAAAAATGAACAGAAAAAGTAAAGAACGAGACAAACAGAGCCATTTTTTTAGGAGGAGAGGTTTTCGCATCAGTTGTGGTCAGGAATTCTAATCTTTAGTTCCAGACCTCTTGAAACAACACAGAAAACCCCTGCTTGATTTTTTTTCTCGTCTTTTCTTTTACATATAAAAACACATATATACATCTAAAACATTGTAAATTTCTAAATCCTACGTAAGTAAATACACACATATATATGGATGAATAAAAATACACATATATACATTTTTAACATTGTAAATTTCTAATGCCTACGTAAGTAAACACACACATACAAAAGAATTTAAAAAAATGAACAGAAAAAGTAAAGAACGAGACAAACAGAGCCATTTTTTTAGGAGGAGAGGTTTTCGCATCAGTTGTGGTCAGGAATTCTAATCTTTTGTTCCTGACCTCTTGAAACAACACAGAAAACCCCTGCTTGATTTTTTTTCTCGTCTTTTCTTTTACATATAAAAACACATATATACATCTAAAACATTGTAAATTTCTAAATCCTACGTAAGTAAATACACACATATATGGATGAATAAAAATACACATATATACATTTTTAACATTGTAAATTTCTAATGCCTACGTAAGTAAATACACACAAACAAAAACATTTTAAAAAATGAACGGAAAAAGTAAAGAACGAGACAAACAGAGCCATTTTTTTAGGAGGAGGGGTTTTCACATCAGTTTGGTCAGGAATTCTAATCTTTAGTTCCTGACCTCTTGAAACAACACAGAAAACCCCAGCTTGATTTTTTTCTCGTCTTCTCTTTTTTAATGTCGTCCACCTGCTCTTGCAGTTGCTTGAGCTTTGTCATGAAGACTTCTTGGCAGTGGTTGAGTTTGTCATCCTTTCCTTTGATAACCTCTTTTAGTTGAGAGATTTCTTGGGAAAGGGAAGACTTCTCTTCGTCCCACTTCTGTTTGTCCTCTGCCTGCTGAGTTTTTGTCTCCGTTAAAGCATCTCTGGTCTTTGTCTTTTCTGTGCAGAGAGCTGTTTCCAGGCTCATCATTTTGCTGGTGAGGTTGGAATTTTCCTGCGTCTTTTCCTTTAGCTTGTCCATGGCCTGATGCAGTTGGTCCAGTGTTTTTTGGCGTTCTGCTTCAGACATTCTCAATTTAAGGTCTTTTTCCTGGACAAGCTCTTTGAAATGAGCAATTTCTTGGAGAGAGGACGACATTTTTTTCTGCCATTGCAGTCTCATCTCTTCCTGCGTTGCTTCTGTCTTCTTTAAGGACTCCTGAAGTTTTTCTAGTTGGTGGATTGTTTGGGTGAGTTCCAAATTTTCCTGGGTTTTTTCACGGAGCCCTTTGTAGATCAACATTTTCTCCTTTTCCGTGACAGAACGTTCAACCTCAAGCTTCTGTTTGAGCTGTTCTACACTGTACTTTAAAGATGTAGTTTCTTTAAAGTGTTCCTCCTCCTTCTCCTTGAACAGTCTCTGAGACTGAACCAACGCAGCTTCAGTTTCACTCTTTAGATGCTGCATCTGGATCAGTGAGCTTTGGGCTTCTTCTGCCAGGGTTCTCCAGTGGCTTAACTCTTTTTCAGTTTGGTCAGCTTTCCCATCAGCGTCTGAAAGGACCATGTTTTTCTGCTGAAGAAGAGTTTTGAGGTGCATCACTTCTAACTTCAGAGCAAGATTCTCCTCTTGAAGTGCAGCAGTGTTTTCCTCTTTCTCTGCAAACTTTCCATTCATCATGTTGTCCTCAGAGCATGAGTCTGCAGGCTGCAGGTCGGTGTTCTCAGCAGGGTCTGCAGAGGGTTTCTGAGCTTCTTCTGGAGGGATTGGAGTCTTTATTTCTGCAGGTTGTTCTTGGAAAGAGGAGGCTTCATTTTCCTCTATAGTTGTTCCTGTACCTGTTTGTGCCGGTGGTTCTTCATTCAACTCACTCTGCTGTGTCTTTTCAGGAACAACAGGAATCGGCTTCCTCTTCTTTTCACCACGTCTAGCTGTTGCTGGCCTTCGTGGCTTGGGCTCCACAAACACAACAGGAGACGGTCCCTTCTGTTTTCCCAGGACAACGTCTCTAAAGCTGATTGGGACAGAAGCTGGGACAGGCTTCTGGACGACTTTAGGACAGTCCGAGGTCGGCTCTTTGGCTCTTGCTGGCCTTTGTGGCTTGGGCTCCTCAAGCACAACAGGAGACGGTTCACATAGTTTTTTATCCTGGTTTGTTGGCTCTTTGGCTTTTGCCTGCCTGGGTGGTTTGGGCTCCTCAAGCACAACAGGAGACGGTTCACGTAGTTTTTTATCCTGGTTTGTTGGCTCTTTGGCTTTTGCCTGCCTGGGTGGTTTGGGCTTCACAAGCACAACTGGAGACGGTCCCTTCTGTTTTCCCAGGACAATGTCTCTAAAGCTGGTTGGGAAGACGGTCGGGACAGGCTTCTGGACGACTTTAGGACAGTCCGAGGTCACTTTGTCTTGAGAAGTTTCCTCTTTTAATTCAGGACGTACCATTTCCTGGTTCTGGTTTGCTTTGGCGAAGGGTGGATTTAATTGATCCAAGTAAATGTCGTCATCGTCTTCACTGAATTCCATTTCCATGGTACCATATTGAATTGTCGTTCTACGACGAGGAAGGACAAAGCGTTTGGTAACAACAGGTTTGGAATTCATTGAAGAGTCTGATTCCAATTTCCCAACAGGTTTGGAAGTCATGCTGAAGTTCTTGCAAGTCGTTCAAACGATGAAATCAACAGAACTTTGTGCTGTGATACTTGAGCTTGCTTGTAGAACGTTTGTTTCTTCGATGTGAGGATTAATTTGCTCTGCTCAGACCTGTATTTATGGATTCAGCTTGATGGTGTCATTTGAAGTCATCATCAAGTTGAGATGTCATTTGAAGTCATCAGAAAGGCACTTTTGTAACGATGTCATCAGTTGTCATTCTGACTTCTAGGAGTTGTGATGACATCAGAGGTCACTGTGATGTCATCAATGACATCATAAATTATATTCAAAAAAACTGAAGCAATTATTAATGTCAGAGCTATTCTATGTTTATTTTCTGTGCAATGACTGAGGCAACCAGTTCCTACCAAGTAGAGCAGAAAGTCATGTTACTCTTTAATTCAAAAATGGAAACACAACTAATGTGGGATTTTCTTAGGTTAGCAAACCCCTCCACCGCGATAAGGTGGCAAATATAAAAGGGGGAACTTTTTTTATGAATAATTCTTTAATGTTTGTTTTATTGCTTTCTACTTTTACTTTGAAGAGTTTTTGGGGGGGCCAGAAGGAAAAAACCAGAGCACCCGGAGAAAACCCTGTAGTTCAAAGACAGTAGTGTTTATTCCGGACCAGATGCCAGAGCCACCTCAACTACATCCTCTCGTGAGGAGGAGCGGGGGTGCTAGTCCGAGCTCCCTCCAGATGACAGAGCTTCTCAAAATATCTCTAAGTGAGCGCCCAGCGACCCTCCAGAGGAAGCTCATTTCAGCTGCTTGTATCTGAGACCTCGTTCTTTAGGTCATGACCCAGAGCTCATGACCATAGCAGAGTTTTGGAGCCTCAATCCGCCTTTCCAATCTTCCTTAACTCGTGAACAAGACCCAACATAGTTCAACTCCTCCACTTGGGGAAGGAGCACTCCACCCACCCAGAGAGGGTATGACAGACTCATGGAGTGTTCTGTTCAGATGAGAACCTCAGTGTCTCATTGTGTTGGAGAAAAGGAGTTATCGCACTTTCTGTCGTAAGCTTTGACCTTTTGAGCAACTCACGTTATTCCAATGGAATCTGAAGCAGAGAAAATCTGCCTTGTGCAGACATGCAACACTTTCTAATAGTGAAGTGTTTACGGAATCCACGTAAATCAGCTGATTCTGAAGCGCAGAAAAGCAAGTTTGCGTCGTTTTTCACATTTTGTGTTTGTAGTATTTATTTATCAGGGTTATTTTTATAGTTGTTACGAATTACTATAATTTGAAAAATGTCCGTAAAACTGATTCATAAGATACATGAAACGTGGAGGCTGAGTCATTGCTTGGAAATAGGTGTGCATTGCAGTATAATATCCACTAGATGGCAGCAAGACATCCATTTTCCATCAGACTCCTGTGTAACGGGGATATTTATGGTTTGTGTAAATCTAATATTTTTTTGTGATTTCTGCGTTTTGAAATTTCTGCCTTATTTGGTTTACAGCATAAATCATTAGTTGCTTTATTTTTACTTTTAAGCTTTTTTGTTTGTGTCTAAAATTTTGTTACATGAAATCATGTTGTGTTTGCATGTTTTTCTGTATTTTAAAAATATTCAACGTTTTGTTTCAGTGTTCACAAAATATTTTTCCTTTTTTTTGTATCTTACACTCATAACCTGACTGTATTTGTACCACCGGTATTATCTTTGTGTTGCTGTTTTTTGGTCATGTTTGTGGAACAAAGACAAATACTCAGAAAATATATATTTTTAAATAAAGGTATTTCTTTAAATATTCCAAAAGATAGTTTTTCAATAAAGGAAATATTAGCAAAAATAAAGAAAAGCATCAGATAGCCTATTTTCTAGTGTTTACTGTTCGTGTTGTGTCGGGTTCACGGACACGTCTCGTCGGCTCTGGTGAGATTTATCCGGCGGTCCGTGAAGGCAGCGTCCGGCACTGGGCTGGACAGGAAACGACGGCGCGGCGCGCGCGTCTCCTCAGCAGCTGCGGGAGAAAAGAAGCAGAATGGCAACAGATTTGTGGATTGCGGGCCAGGCAGAGGGCGAAAGCCAGTCAGCGGATACTTTCAGATAAATTACCCGCACAAATAACAATTATTAAAAAAAGGGGGTTTCTAGATTAGCTCCAGCGAAAACAGGAAGGTTAATTCACTCCTTCTGTGGAAAACGGGATAACAGAGGACCGTCTTTGTGGACCTCGTTTATTGTAAGTTCACTTTTAGTTTGATTCCTGTGTATTCTTTATATATTTAAGGATTTAATCGCCATATTATTTAATGAAATGCGTGAAAACAGCACATTAGTGGTTTCCTTGTGCTCATCTTGTTGGCAGCCCATCCCAGAATGTGACCTCGGGAGGAAAGCGAACTATTTGCGGGAGTACTTTTTAATGGATCCAGTATTTAGACGGCACCGGCGCTGATGCTCGTTAAATGACGTATTTGGGGGTTTTAACTGGCCGGTGTGTGCCCCCTTTAGCGGCCATTGAAGAGCCCCCTTTCTTTTGGGAGGGAGAAAGGGTGTGCATCGTTTGGGTGGACTGGGAAAATAGAGCCTCGGCTCTCCCCGGGAGCCACAATCCACCGCGAGTCCCTTTGTTTTCTAACATTTATCCGCATTTATAGGCAGATTTAAGCCATGTGGGACTAGCGGCTAGCCTTTTTTGTTGTCTCCTCCGCATCCCGCTGAACAGCGTAAAGATGTCCAGGTCTCCACCCTGTTCGGCGGGTGGAGGATCTCCGCTCCCGGTAATGGCCGATGTTATTGTGTCTTTCGGGGTAATAGTCACCTGGTGTGGTCAGTCACACCGCACCACAGGTCGTGATTTAATGAAAGAAGATTCTGGATTCTTTACTAAATATCCATCCGCGGCTGGTTGTCCACGCGCTCACCTTCTCTGTTGGTTGCCAGTGTGTCCAGTTAAATGTCCGCGGCTTCTTCCACCGCCTTAAAACCAAAGCTAGTCCCGACTTTCACCTCCTTAAAGCAGCTGTTAGCCTTTAAATTGAACCCTTTGGGTGTGTTTTTTTTTCAATGCTGGGGTAGTTGATGACCCTTTACTGTAAGGTGACATTTGAAAGGAGTCTGCATCAGTTTTTATTTTTTTTGCACCACTTAAAAGCTCTTTTGATGAAAAACAAAAAATAAAAAATATACCCCTTGAAGTAGTTTGCTTTCAAACTGGACTAAACCGCTTACCAAAAAGAAAACCATCTGTCCTCATAGTACATTTTAGATTGATTTCTGCTGGATATTCTCTTTTCATTCATGTTGTAGTGAACTGCATCTGGATTCACTTGCAAGTCAACGCAAACTTAGTTGTTTTTAAAAAATGATTTAAAGTTGTTTTGTTTTTTTTCTGCTGTGGTGTTGATGCGGAACTGTTTGAAAAGTGATAGGGAATAATAATTATATTATTTAAATAATAATAAAAATTAAAATGGAAAGTGATAGTTCATAGAGAAGAAATTAACAATTGCAATGTGAATGTAGCTTAAAGTGCTTTGGGTCTTCAAGAAAGGTAGTAAAGCTCTAAATAAGTGTATGCCATTTACCAAGAAATATATCGAGTCCCCTTTGTTTGTACCTTTCAGATTTATTTCTGCTGGCTAGTCTTTTTGATTCACACTGTAGTAAACTGCACCAGGGTTCACTTGCAAGTTAACCTAAATCTTGTTTGTTTGTTTTTTCATTTGATTTTGTGTTTTATTTTATTACTCCTGAGTTCTTTTCTACCAAATAAAGTTGATTATCTAAGGAACCATATTTCAGTGTGGAACTTGCAGCTTTGTGTGAAAGCTAATGGGGTAAATTCTTTGAATTTAAGAAAAAAAAACAAAACGCTTTTCTTTCATATTTAAGCCATCCAGCATCTCATTTTATCACCCACTTGGAAAGTTTTTCCTCATTTTGGGTAGCATTTGTTACATTCTGTGCTCAAGTGGTCATTGTTTACCATCTGCTCGCCTTTCATTTTGTAGTTTTATTTATCTTTGGGTCTGTTTTGCTTTTTTGTGGTCCTTTTGAATTATATTCTTTCCCAGCTGTTGCTTCTCATTTGGGTTTTTAAATGCATCTTATTTTTCTGTCGTGAGATTGCAAGTTTTCTGATCTCCTCAGAGGACTGGGGCTGATTCTGGTATGCTACAACTTTAATTTATTGGCCAAAACAACCAAACAAACAGAAAGAAGCCACTAAACAGGCACTTGGCCCGGCCTTTATTCCGCTCGGTGGCATGATAATAGATCGTCTGTGTCCTTAAGGCACGCTTAATTTGCATCCACAAAGCACAGGACTGAAAGCCTTACCCGAGTTTAGTAAGAAAGGAGGACAGTTAGGATGTAATCCACTCCTTTACAGTGAAATTAATGGGTTGAAAATACAGAGTGACCTTTTCTTTGCATCCCCTTCAGACCTGAAAGCTAGTTTTTCTGACAGTAAACATCAAATCAAGATTTCCCTTTTGTCTGGACTGACATAACAGACGACCAAAACATTTCTGAAAACTCTCTGATGTGTTCCTTTAGGGGTTTTTGACTGATACTTGTCCAGCATGTCTTCAGAACATAGTATTTCCATGATTCTAAGTAGAGTTAGCCGTGCATTTTGAGACGAAAATTGAGTTAGACCAGAGTGGCACAGCCCTGTTACTCCTTATTCTGTTCCTTCACTTTTCTTGTTCTCCAGCTGTCCATCCCCTGGTTTACTGCCGCTATCCTGGTTTAGTTGATTCCAGATTCTAATTCTGATCAACACATTTGGTTAAGATAATCAATATGGTAAGGTTTGATATCAAGATCCAGACGTGAACAGACTTGAGTTGGGGGCACCTTAAGGTGCTCTCAAGCTTGATCTTATGTGAACGTGAAGCCCTAAACACTCATGTCTTCATTTATGTTGCTTATATTTTACATTTCAGGGGAAATTACCTGTCTGAAAACATCAGTTATGAATACAGTGGAATTCCCTGCACAAATCAATTCTGCTTACATATTTTTTAAAGACAGAGACTTCATCAGGTCATCGTCAAAATTTGCTCCAGCTACATAATCTAACTGTGGTGTTAATGTACTTTTGTACAGCTGTACTTTAATACCTGTGTATGCGCTCTATTTATGCTAGTTATATGTGTACAGCTTCTTGGCCAGGTCATATTTGTAAAACAGCATTTATTATTGAAAAGTTTTATCTGGATAAAATCACATCTACTGCTAGAAAAACCTACAACTTCTTACTACTTGAGATTTACAAACAAGACTTCTACCATCCAAATTGTTTAGCTTTACTCTGGAATTTCCGAATTTGCATTGGTGGCAATTAATTAAGATTTTATAAGCTAATATAATCAACTATTTGGTCTGTTGGATGGTCTGTTTACTCAGTTGCTGAACTGCACCAGAGTTCACTTGCAAGTTTTCACACTGGAATACTCCCACAAGTCTGTTCAAATGCGCAGGGGATTATACTTTTTTATAAGAAGACAAAAGTGGACTGAACAGCTTGGAAAAAAATCGCATAATTTCGGTAACGTCATATTTGGAGGATAGTGACATTTTAAACAGGCTCTGAACAAGAAAGTCAATGAAAAGTCCATTTGTGTACACACCAAAGTGAACCACACCAGGGTTCATTTTCAGAGTTAAGCCCTAGTCACAACTGTCCTTACAGGTGGACACGGGATGTCTGTAGGAAAAAATTGACAAACTTTTTGTATGGGGCCTGGAAGAAATACGAAGGCCTTAGACCGCTAGACGGTCCCATTGAGTGAAAACGTTGATGCACATTTTTCCGACAGGCATCCTGCATGCGACAAGTTGTAGTGAACAGTTGTACAACACGTAAGGGAAAGTACAGGTGAAGTAGATGAGATGAAAGCGCGTCTTATGGATTTTTCTTTTTTTTTTAACTTGCCCATATGTTACAGGTCACAGATGCCAGACAAAATAGACTATGTGAGGAAACAAACTGCCACAGACCAAACAGCCTTGGAATGAAACTTCCCTTCAACTGAAAGAGGTTTTACAGAAGTGGAATCATAAAAGCACATTCATGCATAGGGTTCTATGTAGAGTTGAAGCTTTTATGAAAGAGGAGGATTAAGTCTGCAGCTCTGCAGGTGAAAGGCACGTCAGAAATCAGTGCAGTGGCCTGATTAAAAGCTCTTTAAGGGATTTACTGCTCTTTTCTTCAGCGAATTAAAGAAAGCAGGATGAGGGGGAAGTCACATTGGAGAGCACTTGCCCTTGGGACAAACTGATGTATTCGTCTTTCCATTTCTGCTCTTCTAACCCTATTTTCTTAAAATCCTACTTTGCTCTTGATGAGAAAACCAGACCGAGCTTCAGCAGTGAACCCAGATCATGTAAAAATGATAGATGTGAGACATCTTTTTGTTCTTTCTTTCTCCTGCCTCCTGGTCTGCATGTCTGTCAGCACTCAGTCATGCAACTTGTGTCCTCACATAAAAGCTCCAAAGACAAGGCTTGGGGTGCCGATGGTGGTCGGTGTAGACTTACCCAGGTTGTGTTACAGCCGGGTGAAGGAGGGCAGGGGGAGGATGGCACTTCAAATGCCGGTGGGGGGAAAGTGGAATTTGATATTTTTTCGACTTTCTGCTGATCTGGTGGAAATAAACTGGATGGAACCATCAAGCGAGTGGAAGGCTAGCACAAGGGAGCGTCTTGCTGGGTGTGTTGCTGCCTTGTTTTGCTTGATCCCGGCCTCTGTAGAGCCTTGTTCTGGTAACATTTTGCTGACCTTTGGCGACAGCTGCCCCTGCCATTTGCAAACAAAGACAAATGGTTGGATAGACTCCCTGTGGCCTGCAGAGCCTGTGCTGTTCCAGATAACATGTGCTTCCTTTTGGCCTTTTCATATATAAATACTTGAACTTAAGACATGACCTCCTATTGCTGGGAATTTGTTATCCAGAAACAATTATTTGTGTTTACTGTGTGCTGTACTTTACAGTTAGGCTTGCTTTTTATGACCTTCATGTATCACTAGAAAAACATGAACTCATTGACATCACAGCCTGTCAGTGTCTTTGCTGATGTTACTTTTACTCAGAGAAAACAATGCCAACTACAATTACTTGTGTTTTCTTTAAAGTACTACTATTGTAGTCTTATAATACTTTTTACTTTACTTGTGTTAATTCACTGCTTCTTTTACTCAATTACTCTGTACTGTATTCATTCCCTTTTTCAAATTTTGTTATCATTTATTCTAAACATCGGAGAGTTTTATTCTTATCCAAAAGATGGCAACTAAATAAAGTTGTATTACCAGGCTGCATCATCATCATCAGCAGGAGGTGGAGTCAGGCATTATGGTGGAGTAGGCCTCTGCAGGGGATAAACATAAAAACACACACTCAAAACACACACTAGGCCTGGGGGTGTAAGATCTAACTTTACAGCAAACTACCCAGATTTATAGCATATTACCAAAAACAATTAAATTTGGCAATTAAATATCTTTAGGGTGAAAACTGTAACATGAACTTTATAAACCACAAATGAGAGCACGGCCTTGTGATTGACAGGTGACTGTTATGTTCTCTAAAATGGTGTCAAAGTGTTTTATCAGCTGTCAGGTTAGCTCGTCACTGCCAGGCCACCACCTTCCATATCTCAACTTGTGCCATATATAAGGCCTAATCTGTCAATCAGACTTTAACTGCTTTCACAGTCACTCTAGACTCAACACGTTAGCTATGTTAGCATATTCACGATACTTGCAACTCCCACTGTTGTTTGTAAAAAAATACACTGATACCACAAAAACAAACATTAATTTGACTACGCTAACTTCCTACATTGCTAGTAACATAAAAAAAAACAGTCTGACACCGCTACACGCAAGCATATTTACAAAACACTCATCATTGTTTTCAACTTGTAAAAAATAAACAGACCACCATTTTGACAGAGCACTGTGTACCTCAGAATTGCTTTAACATCAGCAAGTTCATTCATGTCCACGGAACTCTGGCTTAAAATAAATTTAAAAAAAAAATTAAGGATTTTAAGTGCGCTTTAAAGTATGGAAAATATGGTACTTTTAAATAAAGTTTTTTTTTTTTTAGATTAGTCTGATTTAATAAGCTCTTAAGAAATTATCAAACACTGGCAAATCACCATATAGCTTTTTCAATTAATTCTGTGTTTACTTGTGCCTTAATGTTTGTTTTTTTCTAAAGTTTTTGAAATATTCGCTTTTAGATTGATTTTTGGGTTTGCTACTCAAATCCTTATTGTTTTCATCTAAGAATTTCGCATTTTTTATCTTTATATTTAATTTTCTTCTAAACATCTTCACATGAAGTATAGGGCTACTGTATTATACTCTTGGTTTTAACAGCTCCTCTATCAGCTTTAATTTTTTATTATTTTTTTAGCACACAAGCAAAAAAGATAAATGTATCTTTATGTTCTACAAATGTATGTCATTGTGTATGAAGCTTAAAAAGATGAACACTGGACGTGACCTATATTTGTTGGTATATTTCATCTCCAATGAAACATGGACGCTGCAGCGTGTTGTTTATCCATCGGCGCTCCCTTTGCTGTTCAGTCCTTCACTATAAACCCCCTTAAGCAGCTATTAATCTGTGTGACTTTGACAAAGCCAGGTGGTGGGTTCTCACTGCTGTGTTCTCCCCACACCCCTTTCTCTCTGCTACTGTACTGCCGTCGACGGACTTCATTCGTAGCACGACGAGAGCATGTGACCGGAAACATGAGGGCTCTGTGAATCCCACATTCACTGATGGTGTTCACATCAGGCAACTCTGCTGAAAAACGCTAATGTGCAATTGTTCGCCAACTCTGACCGCTTCCTGACCTGCAGTACGGGCTCGAGAGCAGATGTCCCTAAGCTCGAGAATCTTCGTCTGGTGTTTTAGTCTATTGACTGATTTCATTTTCTGACAAAACATTTAGATTTTCTCTGTTTGGGCTAAAGGTAGAAGCGCAGACTGTTGTTTTTGCTAACGTTGGAACAACATAGATGGAAAACATGTTGCCGCTGTCCTGTATTTATCCTTTGCAAGGAGGAAAGGGTGGTTGTCTTGGATCCGCCATACACACCTTGGTCCATCTTACGACTTACTAATTCATCCTTTCAGGTACAAGTGAAAAGAACAAATATTTCCCGATACAGGTATCAGCTCTTTTGGCTCTGGGAAGAAAACTACATTTATCTGATGTCTTATAGCCGGATTATTGCTTTTATCGGATTATTCTGTTAACTTGACAACTCTAAAAACTGAAATTGATTTACGATTTGAATGTTTTATGTGCTTGGGTACAAGATTGCCCATCCGTCCATTTTCTGAACCTGCTGGCATAATGAGGGGTTGCTGGAGCCTATCCCAACTACTAAATAGTGAAGGTGGGATACACCCTGAACAGGTTGCCAGTCCCTCGTAGGCTTTAAACAATATCATTGATCCATAAAATCATAAATTAGATGGTGTTTTTTTGTTTGTTAGCTCGTTTTTGGATTACCATCCACCAATAAATTAGTTGTGTAGAGAAAAATCTTATTTATAGAACTGACAATGATTTAATATCTAGTGCTCTGTAATTTGTGGCATAGGTGTGGAGAGGGCTGTCCCACTACGCCAAGTAATCATACTATGTTCATACTCCGCTAAAGTATGGTTTGGACCGATCAAATGAGAAATGACTTGTACTTTAGGTTTAAATGTACCTAGTATGGTTTCTTTGAGACGGTCAAAGCCTTTGGAAGGGAGGGAGTCTATTTTTTTGAGTTGAGTCATTCCTCTGAATTTGATCCTAACATCAAAGATTAGAAATAATCCACCTGCTACGTTCTGGAGAGCATAGATGGAGGTGATGTATGGTTTTAGGTTTCATTCCTCACCACATCGATCACAGAATGGGGTTGATAAATGACTAGGTTTGCCCGTTTTAGAGTCTTATTGTGGATAATGGCTCTTTGACTTGGAGACAACTCACTTAAAGCGCGCTGGAGTTCTTCAGAAAAAGCTGCGTCAAGAACTTCCATAAGGGGCCCTGGAAATCTATGTGCTGTCTGACTGCTGTATATAAAGACATTAGACTCCAAGTGATGAATGAGCAATCCTGAGTGAGTTACTGTACGCCTCACTCTTCAGATTGCTTTACCATCCAGTATTTACAGGCTAAACGTTTGCTCAGTCTGCGTTTCCTCCTAGAGTTCACCGCGTTCTTGTAAAACCGCTGCAGGGGATTGGCGTGCACGCTTAACGCCTTTTCCTTGGACGCACGTGTTTGGCACTGAAAAGACAGAAACACCACCCATAGATGCCAACAAGCTCCCCTCTCACGCCACTGTCAGATGCCGGCATTTTGGCCTAAAATGTTTACCCGGCCCCTGTGCAATGCTGCTCATGTTATTGCTTTGTAGCTGTTGACCTCAGGGTCACATTCCAGGGAAATCCTCGCTGGGGTTTAGCTTTATTTACAGCTGGAAGAAACATAAAAACAATGGTGGCGTTCTAGAGCTTTAGGATGAGGTTTCAGCAGATAATTTTATTTATCGTGTCTCCTTTGAGAGATGAAGATTGTTGAAGGTTATCATCATATTGTGGCTGAGACTCCCAAGGGTGGAACATGGTGGAATATATCACAATGAAGCAAAAGAAACCTCAAACTGACATTAAATTGAGCCAGTTCATGTTGCATATTGTGGGTTTGTCCATTTAGTTTTGCATGTTACAAAATAAGCTGTTTTACTCAGGCGGAGCTGCTGTCAAGCTCCTGGATTTAATTTCCTGCTTAAAGATGGCCTAATACTTACCAGGAAACTAGCTTTGATTGTCCTCTGGATTATGTTAGGTATTGTAAAAGAGATGGATGATGAATGTGGTCATGACCTTTTTGTTTGTATAGGAAGGGTTTAAAGCTAGTTGGTTTTTTGATCATTTTGAAACTGGTAAAAATATCTGGCTTAAAGGATCCTGACACATTTAGATATTTATCCTGTAAAGTTGTTCCTGTGGAAATCTGGTACAACACCTTAGATAATAGGAAGCTTCAATCTAGAAATCAGTGTTGCCAGCTTGATTATAGAAATGCTCTTCTTGATGTTTTTCTCTGGAATTTTCCTCATGACATGACTTATGAAAAGCCTAAATTCTAAAATCTGACATCTGTTTTGCGTTTATCTGAGTTTTTCACTCTTAAAAATGCTGTTTCTGCTCTGTCCTCTCACTGAATTTTCTTTGGGTTGTTTAGTATATTGGTCTTAAATTTGCATTAGCCCTGTAAATCCTTAAATGTTCTTTTTTTTTAGCCGATACTTCTTTATTCAGATCATTTTTTTGTTGCCCCATGAAGAATGAAGAACAACGTGAATAAAAAACATGCTGTTCCTACAAGTGTTAGCCTAAGAAGATTTTATAAATTTCTTGACAATTTCCCAACCAAACATTTAAATCAGTTAAACAAACTTTTAAAAGTAAGTAACATGTTAATTGTGTTAATGTAATGGCTCCTAATAGACTCCCTCTCCCTAGGAGACATCAGAAGAGCAGATAGCAGTGAGTGCTGCGATGCTAACTGCTCTGTTTTTTTTCCTGGTCAGGATGGTTGCAGGTTCATATTTATAGATCTCTTTGCTTCAGGAACTAATTACAGTTCAGGCGCAGCCGCTTTGCTAAAAGACTGAAGCAAATGCTGCATCTGTGTACATCAGGCTGGAAGTGGACTCTTGACAGCCTTTTTATGTTATTTGCTTTAGTTAGACTGCACTCCAGTTCAAACATTAAATTATAACATCAACGTAATTGAAGCTCAAAGAAGAAAACAGTTTCGTATCGTTCAGTAGAACAATCATATATTCACAAGATGACTCGCTATTTTGAGTGTTGAGCATTAAAAGCAAAGCAGGCCTTTTGATGTACAATTACTTCAAATGAGCTGGTGTTTCTTAGTTTATTATCTTGTCAACTTTTATATAGCTTTAATGAGAATTATGATGAAAAAAATTTTTTGCCTGTATATAGTTAAAATCCCTTGTGTTGGTCCAACACAAGGAGAACAGTTCCATTGGTTACCTGATGTGAAAAGAAATTCAGGCACTTTAGGTTTTTGATGATTAAAAAAGACAGTATTAAAAAGGCAAGTGGTCACTTGAACAAAGTTTTTTAAAAGAAAAAAATCTGATTTTCTCTTTCTTGAACTGCAAACTCTTCATTTAAATCTAAAGTAAGTGTGAGTTTGTAAATTATTTAAATGTGTTCATAGTTTCAAGTGATCTGTGTTTGGTTGGTTGCACTTACACCAAAAACTAGGGCTGGAACGCCTCATTTTGTTATTAAAAATGCACCCCAGCCTACTTTCCTTACTTAGATCTTCTGACTTCCCTCTCATCAAGCAGCAGAGCTTCCTCAGCTCGTTCCTCAGTGCCTAAGTAGGCGCCAGTGACCCTTCGAGGAGGTAAAAAGTTACTACACGTCATAGTAACATCTGTGACCAGCAGCTTTTGGGGGGAAATGGTCACGGGAAAAGACTAGGCGACAGACCGGAGAGACTTTTCTGAAAATCCATGGATCTGAGTTGAGCCCGGCTGATGTCATATGAAAAATGATGAGAAGGAAACACTGAGGTCATTCCTGATTTTTTCTGGTGTCCTTTGCCAATGTTTAAAAGTCACACGCCTTTATCTGCTGCTCTACTTTTACTGTAACAGCCAGATGTTGGCAGGCCGCTCCACTTTTCACTTTGCGATCGGGTTCATGTAGGACGCTGAAGGAATCTCCAGTTTCTCTGCAGTGACCTACAATGCAGAGAATCCAGCCAGAGAAAGCAGCTAAGCTTGCCTCTGTAGAAGTGGGCTGGCACAATTTTTTTACAGCAGAATCCCTTGACAGTAACTCAAGCGAACAAGCTTAATCTGACAGAATAATGTGTATGTGTGTGTGCATGTTTGACTGCCTCCCTCCAAATCTTATGGACTATAATACCCAGGAAGCGCTGAAAGTGACTGCAAGGCTCTATTGACTGTGTTTCTGGGTTAAGTTGGTGGCTGAGTAGCTTACTAATCTCTTTTTGCTTGACTGATCTCCTTTCTCTGCTGGTTCTTGATTGTTTTGGCCAGCGTGCCTCACGCAGCCAGTCCTTTTTGGACCGGCCGGCACATTTGGCTCCATTAAACGCCTCTGTAGCGGAGTTAGCGGCATCGTTTACCACCCCTCGCTGCTGGTGGTGGTTCCAGCCCAGAGATTGCTGGACTAAAACCGTGTTAAATCACAGAGATTTCTGTCTTTTAAGCAGATCAGCTTTGCTCAAGCTGTTGTAATGACGAGATTTGGGAATGGACAGATATTCTCAAGAGACATGAAAGCTTCGATGCCCCTCGACACAAAAGAAAACTTTGGTCCAACACAAGGAGAACTGTTCCAAATGTGTTCTAGCATTTTATCATGTAACCCTATATCTGTCTGTTAGCCCTTAATACCCAGTAAACCCTGCTGGTAGCCAGTGGGAGCTCCATGAGACCCCGCTCGCCATCGTGGGAACATTCCTGAGGCAGCATTATTCAGTAATTTCCACCATGTGTGGTTCTTCCAGAGGCTTTTGTTGCGTGGAGAATCCCACTATTAAAAGGAGATAGGCTTCCTGTTATTCCCAGCTAGATATCAATGTGTATTAGTGAGAAGCATGATGGTAAAAGTTTGGTTGAATAGCATTTTTAGCTGCTAAAACTCTGATAAAGGTCGAGATATGTTGTACTTTCATATTTTGTTGACTTTCATATTTCAGGCAGATTTACACACTTCAAGCTTGACTGCATTGAAAGTTTTGATCCAGCCAAGGGTCAGACAGCTTTCCCCCTCTCTAGGTGAACAGAAGTGCTTATTCATGAATGAGATGGTCAATACTAATGCACCTTTCCAGCAAAACAAAACATCCATCATCTGACTAGTTTTTAAAGGGAACTCAAATGCTAAGATGATGTCAAAAACCAGATTTTGGCTAATTTTTCCTAACAATTTCCTCTCATTTGAGCAGCTCCTGTTAAAGTCTGACAATCCAGTTTCCTGTCATATTTGTGAGCTTTTTTTCCCCTCTATAAATAGTCATCCATCCATTTCTTTCTCTAATCCGGGACCAGGTTTTGGAGCAGCAGTCTAAGCAAAAACGGCATGACTTCCCTCTCTTGTCGTTTAGCTCCTCTTATGGGTTTACAAGGCTATACCGAAACCTTCCTCTGGGTCTTTGCCCAAGGGGACTGGCCCGGAACACCCCCCAGAGAGGCGTCTCCATAAACCACCACCTTAACGTGGTGTAGGAGTGAAGGAGCTAAGCTGTCTGAGGCTAATGTCCCTAGTAGGGTCTTCCATGGCAGACAGGTCCAAGGTGACAAGCTGGACAATGAGTAGCTCACAATTTCTTTATGTGAGTTGCCAAGATACTTTGCCCGGATTGGCGTCACTAGGGCCACAATCTGGCGATGGTGAGCGCCGGGTAATCGAAGTTGCGTAGAATCACTCTGCTATCTGGAGGAGAGCTCAAAAGGGTCCAGTACAATGTGGTTTGGGTGGTAGTCGAAGGCGAGTGCCTCAGCGGTCCAACCCTGAGTCATGGAATTTGGCTTTTTGGAGCTTTTATCTTCTATAAATAGGGAAACACAAACTTGTACTCTACAATCTATCTTTAAACCGTAGCCTGTGTGGCGTCACTATCATGAAGTGTTTGGCTGTTTTGGCTAATGCAAAAAAAAACAGACTTTTTGCTTGATTCCAGCAGTCAGTGAGGCCTCATTGTGCTGAGTTGTCCTAATGTGAGTTTTCCTGTTATGTGGGTGACCGTTTTCCCATCTGAATTTGGCACAAGTTTGGGAATGTCCCAGATTTTTACTTGCAGTTTCTTTTTAAGTCTAATCCAACTGACTTTTCATTGAGATCAATCATCTCTGGGCAAACTTTCTGACCCTGGTGTTCAAATAAAAGTTTCTGCCTTGTGGTGGTTTTTTTTTTTCCTTTAACAATCCTGTCTTTATTTCCCTTTGTGACATCATCCCTGCTCCTTCCCACTTCCTGGCCTGACAGGAAATGAACCACCCAAAAGCGGAGGCAGTGGTGGACAAGGACACACCTGTGTCCACCACACTGGACTCTGTGTTCCTCCTTGCTTTTGAGGTGCGACTCTTTCTTTAGGTCACATGAAAAGTTTGAGACGATCCGCTCAGAGGAATAGGGCACCCTTTAGGCGTTTTTGTATTTTTTGGACGACCGTCAGAGGCACTCCGGTTTAAGGTCAACAAAATGGTTGTGTGGCTTCAGGCACACTGCAGTTGGAGCGTCAGAATCTGAAGGGGAGTTTTGTTGTCCTGATCTTTGCACAGCCTGTGGCCCTTCATCATAAGTTGGCGTCTGTGCTGCAGGCTCTCGCCTTTGTTTTCAGGAGCAGCTGCTCGCCGGCCCCTGCACTGTTGTGACTAAAGCAACTGTTCCCTGCAGCTGCATGAGCCCATGTGTCTCTGCCACACCTGTCCAATTGCCTTGTGTTGACTGAGCAATATCATCCATTAACTTAAGGCTACGGCGAGTTAGCGGGTGTTGGTGGGTTTATTTGTAATCTGAGCTGTCCTGTTTTTTTTGGGGTTTTTTCCTCGCGTGTCTGGATCAGGGGCATGTGCACACCTCGTGCACTTTGACACATTTTAGTGTGTTTGCAGTGAAAACACACACCCGTGCGTAGGCTCTATAGGCCTAGAGGGGAGCCACATGCTGTTACTGAACAACAGCTGATGCATAGAAAAGCTTGGAGAACAGCTGAGGCAAAGATTCACATTATTAGCCACAACAGCGGATGCCTGCCTGTCACACACCAGATCCCAACACAGATATTTCCAGCACACCGTCACCCTACACGCCCGATTTTGTTTTTTCATCCAGCCAAACTGTGATTCAGCGGATTGTTTCAGTTCAAACGAGGTCTGTGGTGGATGAGTCAGCCCCATTAAACAGTGAGTTAATGATTTGCTCAAACGTTTAAAAGCTGGTCAGCGTTTGTTGGGTCCTGCAGACTTCTGAGTCACAGTCCATGCACACGTAAGAGTTTTGATGAGCCTCTCTACCTGAGTCATGTTTGAAATGATCAGCCTGTGTTGGTTAGCATGCTTATTAGGCTGTCTGTGTTTGCTAAAAGTGGTCAAATAAAGGCAGCGTTTGCAGCTTGTCATCATCCTGCGTTAATGACAAAGAGTTTGTTCTGAAGATGGAGCTGTGCTCGACTGCCTTCAGAACTTTAGAGCGTTTGTCACGTCGTCTCTGCTTCGTTAAGTCTCGCTCTCGAGCGCTCTTCAGTGTTAATCCTCTGCATTCTTGCAGCAGAGAAATCTCTGCTCTCCTGCAGCTGCTCGTTTCTCGGTTCTCCAGCAGTGAACAAACACGGGCAATCCATAATGTTTGACTAGTGGTAGTCTGCGAGAGGAACGAAGCACGACGGCTGTTTTGCCACTCCAAATCTGCTTAAACGTGATTTCTGCTCTTTTGCAGGGATAAATTGGTGCTTTCGCCTGACCCTTTAACCCCACAGAGAGGAGAAAGCCACTTGTGAGGTAAGAAGTAAACAGCAGTGGCTAACCGGTGGCATTGCTGCTTGTAAGCATTTCTCAGCAGAGGGAAAGCAACTGCCTCCAGTAATCGTTGCGTTCAAAAATTCAGAGATTACAAGGAATTATTATTTCAGGTGGTTTCATCTGATGGATTTCTGAGCGTTCTCACACTTAGCAATCCACCAGGTTATGTTTGATCCTCAAAGTCTGTTTTTCTTTTCTTTCCAGTAGAGGTAATTCTAAAAGTCCCACTCCGGTCATGCTCTAGCACATGTTCTTTGACCCACCGCAACTCTTCAACTGATTAATCAAATAGCTCCAACATATTTTGAAGTGGGGAAAAAAGCAGCTTTGCGCAACACTTTGCCATATTAATTTTCTTAACATCTTAATAACAGTTGACGAGTTACGGTAATTCAAAGAATGTCAACACTTGACATAATGCTAAAGGTGTTAGTGTTAAAGGGTTAAAGCTTATCGCTAAGGTTACAAAAACCCCTAATAATCAGTAATGGTATCAATATTTAATGCTTAATGTTGGCACAGTTTGTAAAGTAAAACACAATTATAAAATAAAGATAGTGAGGTCCTGCATTGAAACATGTTGGTGGGAGTATTATAGTGTGGGGCATGATTTTTTTTTTTCTTACCTATACTTAAATACTAAACTGCAAACCACCCTGAACTCCACAGGCTCATAGAGGAAATAAGTCAATAAATGTACCAGAATCAGACTACTTTCTCCTTTTTTTCTTATTCTTTTGATTTATGACCTTATTGAAAACCATCTGCAAGAATAAATAGTGCCACCTGCTGCATTGGTGCATGTCCAACCATAAGATTCGCACTATTTGAGGCAATATAAGCACAGGCTGATCTGGACTTGGATTGAGTTCCTTCTGAATCACCATGTGCCTTTTTTACCCTCCATCCAGATATATGTTGATAAAAAACAGATACATAAGTGTAGAAGAAAATAGATCCTTGATGAGGGAAGAAATATCCAGAGTTGAAGAAAAGCCTCTGATGGATTTTGTCAAGAGATTGTCTTCTCCGCCAAAGTAGATAATTCCAGAACTAAGTGGAAACATGTGAGTGTAAGTGTGGTTTGTCAAAAGAGGAGCACATATTCTTTCATTATCATACCAGGAGTCAGATTTCAAAGCTGGTCTTATGCTGAATATCACCTTTTGCTGATTCTTTAGGAAAACGCTGATGTTTTTCAGTACATCGGTTTAGTGAACTCTGTTACATTTAGACGAGTAAAAACTCTGGATTTCTGGCTCTAATACATTTGCTTTTAAATGCAAGCAATTTCTCAGGCCTGCTTTCCATGGTTTTGTTTATGGAAATCAACATGGAGAAAGATCAAATTTTAAGAGCCCTGTCAGTGTGCTTTTGTTCAGATGGGTGAAAGCCTGTAGAAACTGTTGTTTTATTTTACAGAATAAGTTAAAGGCTGGAACTGCTCCCACTTGACTTGGATTTCTTAATTCAGAATCAAAAAGGGATTTTCCATGTTTCTGAACGGGAATAGGCTTTAGTCTGGTCACATTTTTTATACTTATCCTAAAAAAAAAAAACTTGTGATCAACCAGTGGGGATGACTGGATTCCATATTGGCCCCCTTGCTGAGATTGGGCTGACAGTGCAGGAGGAAGTTCTGCACCTAAACTGTTCCAGGAAGTAGTGAAGCTGGCGTGTCAGAGAGGGTGAGCTGGTCGCTGACTTAGTGTGTCAGTGTCACATGTTGCCACGCCGACACAGTCTCTAATGCCAGTGCTCATCTGTCCAAGCCGGTCCAAACGTATCTATCAACATAGGAGATGCCATCGATCTTTGAGGCTGTTGCCATAGCAACTGTCTTATTCTTGTACCAAGCAGTTTCTTTTTTTTTTTTAATGCTGCCCTTGAAATGATCTCCTCTTCTTTTCTGGAAGAGCTGCCACTACTGGATGGATGTGTGTTACGGGTGTATTGGGAAGGGTGGAGGTGGTGTGGCAGGAAACACACTGACTGGTCATGAAAACGCACACCAGCTGTAGCCAACAGGACAGAAGGGGAGAGCAGGAGGGAGACGGGGAGAAGTAGGAGGCGAGCAGATGAAGAGATTCCCAGGTGGTGGTGTTTGTGTACTTTTGTTTCCCTTTGCATAAAAAACATTGTGTTGTGCCTGACTTCTTCCAGCTCTGTGTTCATCATTTGTTTAGCTTCCACAGTCTGTTTCTCCTACGCTAATGTTTTCTTGTAGGTGGCAGATGTAAACCACAGAATGAGTGTAAATAAGCCTGTTTTCTTGTCAGAAAATATTAACCTTAGAGTGAGGAATCCAAACATGTATTTTTACGTGTTATGCTGTATCACTCCTGTAACAAAACTTTTGCGGTTTTGTGTTGATTGAATCCGAAAAAGTACTTTAATAAATATTATTTTATAAACAAATGGCTACTTGGTTCAAATAGACTCAAACTGTACTAAGACAAAATCCTCCACATCATGATACCATCACCACCAACCTGGACTATTAATATAATGCAAAAAACGTTTTTACTTTTTGTGTTTTTACATTTTTTTTTCCTTTTTAGCACTTAATTGTTGCTGCTAAAATAAACGCCTTTCACACCAGATAATGTCTTCAAACTCTTTCCTTGTTTAGCTTTATTGAACTTGTATGAACTTAATGGATGGATGTCCCCAATGTGGTTTGAGCGTTTCTATGTCATTTGCTGTTAAGTTGGGCATATTCTGAGGAGGTGATATTCTGTATTCTTTGGCTTAACCTTTTCAGTTAATACCACCTTAAATCGGTCTGTAGCCCCTTAAAGTTTGTGAAAATCTCTGTTGAGCTGCATTTTCTGACAAACTTAAAGCAACCCAACACCAAAGGCAACCCTGCATTTAAAAGTTACAGAAATCTATATTTTTTTTTTACTCATTTGGGTGGTGGTCTGATCTTCAAAAAGTCCTTAAAGACCCACTCCGATAACATTGTATTCTTGGGTATTAGAGATGCTTAAAAGCAATGCGCCAAATGTAGTTTTTCCACAAATGTACCTGATCAATGGCTCTCTTCTTACTTATTGTAAGCAGGATCTGTATTTATAGTCTGACTTGTCAGCAGTTGGCCTGCGCTGCTGCAATGCTGCATCATGTTCAAAAGTTTGTGTGGGTGTGACGAGCCCCACTGCAGCAGACCACCTGAGTCCCTTTTTGTGTGTGGAAGGAACCTGATCCTGCCAGAGCACAGACACCACTATTGATTTCACAAATGGACGTGCGCCCTGAAGGGAAGCAGGCAAGCTGACGCATCCTCAGAGCGCTCAAGTGAAAAAAAGGATGTCAGCCTATCGGAGGAACGGTAGACTCGTGGAGTCTTTTTTTTTTAAGTGTCACATTTTTTTCTTCATGTTTCCATTTTGAGAAAAGATGGACACTTGAAGAAGCTGGATGCTCATTGTCTGCTGATGCAGATATGTCACCTCAGTGGCCTGAGTCATTATTTAGAGACTTGGCCAGCCACACAATGAAGCCTTGTGATAAATGCATGTTTTGTAGCATGACTGCACACATAGCGGTGCGTATGCGTTTCCCTGGCAACAGCGGCAGCCTGCCGTTTGGCTAGCCGATACTTGTGAGCTGTCAAGTCCCCACACCTACCCACCCACCAGGCAACCATTTCCACACTCTCCAGCCTCACTTTCTCCTGTCCGTTTCATCCCTCCAAATCCATCTCCATCTGTCCTCCTCTGACGTCCTCCTCGTTTATTTCCTCCCTCCTTTTTTTTTCTCTGACCCTCCTTCCTAATTGGCTGTCCAGGACAGAGGAGCTCGCTGTGTCATGTTATGCTTGAGTGAACCCAAATGTGTTGGTGGGTCCATATGGGTGTCCAGGTCCTCTGTTTACATGCCGCTGCCCATGCTTGACTAATGTCACCGGAGATGCTATTTTGGCGATCAGCCCCTTCTTCTTTATTCACCATCCAGCAGTCAGAACGGCTCTTCGGTTATTGTTTCCATCCATCATCCCTTTGATGCCACTTCTCTGTTACCTAGCTCAGTTATGCCCCCTCCCACTACCAACAATCCTCCTTTTTATGTGACATATGTTGTATCTTATTATAGTACCCTAAAAAAACAACAATAGCTCTAAACCAAACAGCATTTCTCTAAAGATAGAAGCTCAATGTATTTTTGATAAGACAAATTTCTAAAAGCAAAATGGCAAAAAGATATTTTTTCAGTTTTGTGGATGAAAATGTTTGCAAAGTACCTAACACTGTTTTAGGTGAACCATAACAATATGACATTGACATGTTCTTATTTTATTACGTCAAACCAATCCCAGTTCATCAACAAACTCCTAGAACTTTGTTGGAATTCACTTCATTTCCCTAAGTATTTTTTGTAGGGATTTTGTTTCATTTGCTTTGGATTTTGTCATTAAAAATTCTACTAAGAATTAAGCTTAATTTGATCTAAAAACTGTACAAATAGTGGTGTTTGGATTTTTTTTGTTTGCAATTGGTTGATTTAAAGACATTTTATATGCTACGGAATTGCCCTTTGACAATTTTTCCAAAATGAGGCAAATATGGAACAAAACCCTGACCTAAGGCCGTTTGAGTTAGATTTAATCCTCCATGTATTCATTTTCCAAACCTGCTGAATTCTTTTTGAGGTTTAGCCTATCCATCTGCTGTTGGGTTAAGGCGGGGTTCGCACTGGACAGGTCACCAGTCTGTTGGAATCAGTAAAGAGTAACTTATTTCTATTACCAGGAAATTATTTTACTGGGCATCGTTTGAACTAACCTGTTTTTATTTTACAGTTGTGTGAATTTCTGTGGTTTGATACTTTTGTTAACCCATAGCCCAAACACTACTGTAACGTTTATGAAACCTTTATGTCTTTGTGTTTGATTTTACTCTTGTGTACCTACAAATAATATATTTCCGTTTAGCTTTTTCACCCTGTCTAACAGTAATGTATAATAAAAGCAGGCATTTGCAGCTTGAGGATGTTCTCTGCATAATTTAGGTCGAGTCATAGGAAATATTTGCAGATCCTGAAGTATGCATGTTTTTTTATGACTGCTATGCAGTAATATGCAGAGGATGTAGCATAAGGGTTGTGTGTTTTCTACCATACATGTCTGAGAGCACAGTAATCCCATCACAGCAGGAGTTGGCAGGTCTGCTTTGATTTTCTGCCATGTTGGTTAATCTTTTTGTAAATAGCCTCACATGATATAAGTATTCCCATGAACTGTAACTAACATTATAGGATGGAGTTCATTGGCGAGGAAGGCTTTGGAATGAAACTAGTTTCTAATCGTATTCTGGAATTGATCAAAAACACACATTAAATGCTTTGTGACTAATTAAAAAATAGGTCTAGAAAAAAACTTGTCTGGTTTTGTGTATCCTCAGCTTTTAGTGTGCTTCCTGTTTTTGTCTTTCATTAAAGCGCATTATCATCCAAACCCTATTGGTTGCTACAGGTCAGTGACGTTTTAAAGACTCACCACACCTGTCACTGGATTTAATCCACTCCTTTACTCAACACTCCAACACTGACAAGTTAGAAAGTGGGTTATTTTTTGTTGTTTTGTCCTTTTTGCCTCTAGTTTTTGACACATTTCACAATAGATTGATGGTTGATGAATGCGGCTTGTAATAAAGAGAAGAAAGCAAGCATGCATGTTGGGGGAAATTAACAGAAGATCCTCATCTGTACTGCAAATAGACGCCTGGAAGTCATTACATGTTGGTACATTTATGATCTGCTTCATATCTGATAGCAGTTAAATCAAATGGGCTTTGTTCTTTTACAAAGGCCTAATGTGACAGATTACAGGATGCTCTCCAATGGGCTCTGGTGATGTAGAATGTCATCATGATATCTTGAAGGCTGCCATTTCGCTGCGGTTTTATGGGTTGATGGTGCAGGCAGGGATGGCAACTAGATATCAGTGGGAGTTGGTTATTGTGAGGTTGGAGGAGCAGGTACGCCAGGGGAAGGAGACTTTTTCCAAAGAAGCATTCAAACCAATAAGAAAGACACTAGGCTATGGGTCATTGACCAGAAAAGAAAACTGTTGTCTTCCTGGATGTCTTGATTCCAGCTGCAACATTTGCATGTTAGTCAGAATATGCTGCACACAAATGTGAAATTCCTCCTTCAGTATTGAATCCAGGTTGGTGGTGGTGGTATAGTTGTACGGGAGGTCTTTTCATTGCACATTTTAACCTTGTTTCTACTCAGCGGTCCAGTCTGGTGAGAAGTGGTACGGTACGATCCAGTTAATTCTGGAGAGCTTTTCCGCTCAGTTAAGCCTCGCTTCCACGCGCATGCGTGAAGCAGACCGCTAGCTGGTTTGCATCATTGTAGTGCGACAACAAGAAAAGCAACAACAATGGAGGTCATCCAGCAGCTCGTCTTTTTATTTCTTTACTTCTGGTACGTCATGTACAACAGGAATATAATGTTGTTTTAAAGAAGATTGTGGGCGACTAGGAGGAATAAAATGTAAAAAATTTATCTTATGAGCGCTAGCTTGTGAGTTTTAAATTGGGACTTTCTATTAGTTGCCATTATAGTCGTCATCATTTTCTGCCAATCAACGGGAGGCTACAGCGACTCCACCCCAACCATTCCATTCCACTTTGCTTAGACCAACAACCAATGGGGGCCCCCAAGAGGTACAGTTCGGTAATGTTTAATGGATCCATCTTACAATGGTACCACTCAGTGGAAACAAAGCTTTTGGCTCCTGTTGTAGCCAATCCAGCATGAGTTTACTGTTCTCTAAAAGCCTTCCAAAGGAACCAGATTGGAGGATTGTAGATTGCTGATTGTTGACTGATTATTGCAGATAGAAGAGAAAAACATGACAAACACATTTCACTTGAATAACTTCCCATCAACCGCTCTGACCTATCACCCATAGCACCTTCGGCATTCTGGGTGGTGTAATCTTACCATAATATCTGACTGTTTTGATTCACTTAATGCACCCTATAATCCAGTGCACTTTATTGCTCAAAAAGTGATCTTTTTTTCATACTTTACTTGACCAGTGCTAATAAAAACTTTTTGGAACACTTCTTTCTCTTTGCCTATTAATCTTAACATGGGTTTCTATAAGATGGATAAGGAAGCTACACTTCAAAACAATAACAAACATGTTGACCTCTTCTGAACCATTTAAGATTAGAGTTTTAAGGATTATCCAGACCTTGCAGTATTGGATTCTAATGTGCTGGAAGGGAATGGATGTCAGGGTACATTTGTTTTCCATATTTGCATGTCTAAGGGCAGAACCTGCCTTTTAGAGACTCTTAGAAGGCAGAAAAACTTTCTCTGAAATCGCAGTTTGAACACAACTAATAAAATACAGTGAAAGTTTGTGCGATACTTTAAATGTTTACTGCAGCTAAAGACTCTTGGGACCTTTTGTGTCCAGCAAAAGTCTCTATTTTCTGACCAGCGACAACAACATTTACACCTCTTTAACTACAACTTCAAGAAACAGATGTTCCTGTCTTTACTCTTACGTCTTTTCTGCTCTGTTTTGGATTATTTTGGCAGAAATGAAAGCGCAGGGTGCATATTTTTAGATGAATAGTGTCAGACATTTCCTTAAATACACTTCTGTGGGTCACTTTAACCATCCGTGCATGTGATTCACTGTTTGAGTGGAGGACATGGGGATTTTTACAGACACAACAGGCTTTGGTGGTGTATTTTATCATGTGGTAGTCTTAAAGGGGAGTGGGGGTGTACACAGTGATGTTTACGAGCAATAGAGCACTCCTTTTTTCCTATGAAGTGTGAAAGACTGTATTTGCAACCCAGATGTTTTAGCTTTTCACCAGTTGAAGTTCAAATGCTGATGTGCTTAGAACATGAACATTTTTCTGATTCCCTTCATTTTTATTCAAATTTCTTTACGTCCAAGCTCTTAATATACCACCTAGCTTGTTTTCCTGGTTGTTGTTGATAAGGTGACATCATTTCGATCGATTGGACTCCCAGATGCATGTGGGAAAACAAGCAGGGTGGTAGATCACGACTGGTTGGTATTCTCTCCGTGTCTCTATAGATAATCAGGCAACAGCTCTTTTAATTACTTAAAACAATGGTACCAAGTATGTGACCTGCTTGCAGAACTATCAAACTGGCATGTCTGCTTTACCCTGAATTGAATGTGAATCAACCGAATAACAGTGCTCTGTCCCCATCATGAAAATAAATGAAGAAGGAGCCAGCCAAGTAGACTTAATCTGTCCTTTGAGATAATTTCATGCCCCCCTTCCCTTTGTGTTAAATGCAAATTGCTCACGAGGCTTTGTCTGCTTATCTTTTTATTTGTACGTTCGTCTCAAACGGAGCAGTGAGGGCGATGCCTCCAAGTGGACTCTTTCAGTGCTTCGATGCTTTTCGTGTTTGGAGAGGATTGCTTTGCCATCAGCAGCTTTGTGTGCTTACAGTTGGGCAACATGATGTGATGAAAACTCTCAAGCAGCATCTTAATGCAAGTATGAGTAGTCATTTTCCTGATGCTGGAAAAAGGTCGTTTAAACCTTGCTTATTATGGCTGTAAAATGAGTTTTTGTGGCTTTTCATGAGAGGAAAATTTGAATTTCTAGGATGAGTTACATTAATCATTCCAACCTTTTGAATCCATGTCATTTTTGTCTGCAGTTGTTTTTTGTTTCCTTCATTGAGGTTGTGTGAATTCTAAAAAAATAAATAAATAAAAAGCCACAAAAGTGCTATTTTAGATAAGTCTCCTTTATGCATTGAAGGCTGAGTGAGGTTCTGATGCTAATCACGTTGTGACACCAATCAGACAAACGGATTCTTTTTCTTTAAGGGCAATTCTCGTTTTATGCAACACCGCCTCTGAATGACTGTCTGCCGTAACTGCGTGACAATTCCAGGTGGTTTTTGTAGCAGAGAAGGGAGACTTTGGCCCGCCCACGTCGATCGCTGTGTCACAAACCTGAGCTTTTTGAAACCGTTGGCTTTCATCTGCTCCTGATCCGTCATGATTTTAATTTTTTTAAAAAACTCAGAAATTCTTTTATATACATCCTCCATTATGAGGAGAAATGCCATAAAAGCATGTTAAAAACACAGTTTTCGTTGGAGTTGGTTTTTAACAGGATGTTTCTAGCGTTGCAGTAAAACAATCCGACTTTAAGTTAAAGCTCTGCTTTATGACACTCTCTAAAGAGGCGAGAAATTATAGTTTTTTTTTTAGATGGTATTTTGCTCTTTAAGCACCCTTTGAATTCCTAAATAAAGCTTGTTAGGAAAAAGCTAGTTGCAGTTCATCACAAAACTATCAGGACTTCTTGTATTAGCTGCTCAGTTGCCATCCTACTTTGCAACTAAAACACATTAGTTCCAGGATCTTCCTTTTTCTTCATGGATACATTTAATATCTATACTAACTGATCTTATTTATTTATTTAGGTTTTGTTCATGTTTCGTATGAGGGCGTGGCTTTATGATTGACAGGAGTCTTATGGTTTACAGCTCTAACATGTGTGTCCCAAATAAACAAACAAAAACAAAATCGTTTTTCTTTGATGAACTTGCCATGAATTTGTATTTGGGTTTTTTTTTTTTGTTTCCCCTTGGTGGCTAAAGACATCTTGAACCTCCTCCCTAACCATGGAGACTTTCAAGAACATGTCTTCCATGAAAAGATTCCACTTGTTTGAAGGATGTACTTAAACCTTAGAGCATAGCAGGTCCTAAACTAACTTTTTCCATTCTAGTTAATGTAGACAGTCACAACTCACATTTCCTGAAATGTCAGGGTTCAGTCATGCCTAATGCTTTTCCATGAGATCGTTTCAGTGTCTCAAAGAGGATGAACTTCCCAGATCACCCCCTGCATCCTCATGTCCTCTTTCCCAGCGCTCTTTTCTTGCAGCTTTTACCCAAGAGCCGCCCTGCAGTCTCAGGAGACATTCGAATGTTGGTCAGATGAGATATGAGGACCATTTAGTGTGATGAAGGGAAAGAGCAAAGGCTGCCATTCGTTTTGGGATAATGCTTTTGGGTGCACGCACACAGTGAGCTTCTTGTCATCCGTGTCACTCGCTCAGGTCATCCTCTGGAAGCTAAAAAGCAGGGCCCCAGGTGTTGATTCACTTAAACCTGCAGAAAATGTCCTGCTGAGGCTGTAATTCTATTAGCGTGACAGCAGCAGAGCTATTTTGGTGAAGCATCTGGTTTATGGAAGTGCATCTTTTTTGTTGTTGTTTTCACTTCGGCTGCATTTTATTTATTTGATGTTTACCCTACATATCTCTTGCGTACACAAGCGACTAAAATACGGGAGAAATGTTTTATTGAAAATATTGATTACAGTAGAGGATCGTTTGGTTCCTACAGTTTCCTCTTTCCTCTAAAACATGTGAGTGGACAGCATCAAAAATTGATTTTAAATCACCGCTGCTCATTTTTTCTTTGCCTAATGGCGTGGAGCTCAAATACTTATCAGATCTACTTGTGGTTTGCAAACCCAGGAGGGTGAAGCTACTATCAGCTCCTGGGGAGCTCAGATTTTCTCCATCAAATGGCCTTTTTTTGCCTTTAAAGGCAGATTTTTATTTACGAATGCTTTTATTTTGTAGAGTTTTATAGTCAGATATTCATATTTTAAAGAATACATTTAAAAAAGAATGTTTTTCCTGTGTAAACACCCCCTAATGGTTATTTGGTAAACTACAACCGTTCCACTTTTTTTGTAGGTTAAAAACTCTGATCCTCCGCTCCTCACAGAGGGGGATGAGTTCATGTGGATCTCATAATTGCTTCTCTGGATAAGCCCTTACACCAGGGATACTTCTCATGCTCGGAAAACCTCAAATGCATGTTTCTGACCCGCATCCAGCCACATGTAAGAGCACGCATCTGCAGAAATGATAACAGCTGTGGGAAATCCTCTAACTTCTGAACTGTGGAGGATGCAGTGAAGACGAAGGAAGTTTGGGTCTCATTTTTAGCACCAAGAACTCCTTCTCCTCCTCTCACTCTCTTCTTTTTAAGATGGGATGGATAAATCAAAGGACAGCTGCTGGGTCATAAGGCAGAAGAATTCTGCACATTCAGGCCGTTTCCTGTTCTGGCTTCCAAACACATTTGGGAGAAAGCTTGTCCGGATTTTAGTTTACGTTCTCAGACTCCGCCTCCCCCAGAAAGATGAAAAACCAAGTCCCCTGTGTGTCAGATGAGTTCTCCAGAGCAGGAAGGCATCCATCAGCAGCGTGTTATTAAACCAACAAGAGTCCCTCAGCTGCTTTGTGTACGTCTTTCTCACACCTTTCACTTTTCTCTGTCTGGATCTGCAAACATTCATAAGAACTGAGGTGACAAACACCATGAATGATGAAAAAAATCCCGGAGGGTTTGACTCTTTAAACAAGTATAAAGGCAAAACTTTGTGCTTTGCTTATTTCAGTAGCGTTACAGCCACGATTTTGTTTCATTTTTGTAATTCTTTCATAAGATGGCGTCCCCTGTCAGCTCTTTAGCATTCTAGTGAGTTTATTATATATAATTTTATATCAGTTGGGTTTGTTAAAGCTGTTTATTTACCTCCTTCATCACTAATGTTACAGAGGTTTTACTTAACTGCTGGGACTGATTCATGGTAGAATGTTTTGTTTTGCTTTTGAGCGTCCTTGTTGGATAAGACTGTCCTTTGTCCAGACTGTGATTAATCCATATCCCTTTATTATAAAACACAATATAAAATTGTTGAACAAGGAACAGGAAATGAAAAAGGGTTGGTGGAAAAAAATCTTCTTAATTTCTACTCCCAATCTTACTATAGTTTATGCATCAATTTTTACACATTAAACATATAATAATAATTCACATAAACAAAAAAGAATTAAAGAAAAAAACATTAAGGTACCAGAACAACTTCACAAGTCATGATGTTCTGTACATTGCCCCATTAGTCTTCTCATTTTCCAACTTGTACAAGTTCAAGATTTTCAGTTTTTTTTTTTTTTAGTTATGTGACATTTGTACTTATTTTTTACTCTTTTATTTTCCACCATGTCATTCCACAACCTCACCTGTGACAGATTCTTTAAGAAACGATAAAAATTCATATTGTCAAATCCTTAGTCTTCTATTATGTCACTCCACCTGTATCTTTGTAAGGTTTAAAGAGAGCTGATGGAGTTATATAGTTCCATTTTTGTCCACCAGAGGGCATGCTCTCATCACCTATTTGTCTTAAAAAAGGCTGCACTTTTCCCATCAGCTGGTCAGTCGGGTGTCCTTATTACCTCTTTGTCTGTGGCGGGGGCTACATCACGCTGGTGCTGGGATGAGAGCAGGTGGAGGGAGACGCTCTGGTCCTCCTCCTTTAACTGCTCCAGGTGTTTGTACAAACTGAAGCAAAATGTGGGATTTTCAAACAAATAAAGTCCACTCACGAGGCCTGAATCGGTTGTCATGGGAACAGACAGTGGAGTTGGGATGATCCAAGCTGTTTTTTTTTTGTTTTTTAAATATGATTTTCTTAATTTAGGCTATCGATGTTTGTGGGTGTAACCCAGTCATCTCATACACACACACCTCACCCCCCCATCCACACATCTATCTCTGGTTGTGTGTTTTCAGATGGAGCAGGTGTCGGATGATGAGCTGGATCATGGGGCGGAGGAGGACAGCGACAAGGAGGACCAGGACCTGGATAAGATGTTCGGCGCCTGGCTCGGGGAGCTGGACAAGCTCACGCAGGTCAATACACAGATGGAGGAAGGGAGGGCAGCAGCGAGGGGCGGTGGCACTAAAACACTCACACAGGTTGAAGAGCGGAGACAAAGAGGGGAATGGGGGGGTGTCTCCATGGCAACCGCAACACTGCTAATCCTGTCCCATGGCCTGTATCCTAGCAACTCCCCTCCTACCCTGTATATGGTGTCTGTCTGTAGATGCGTGTTTGACTGAGGATAGAGGGCCGCTCTGTCTGTTTCTTGGGGGTTTTATTTGTGATTGCTCTCCTCATCCACTGCTTGTGTGTGGAATCCAGAGCCTGGATGATGGGCGGCCTCAGAAAGCCCTGCAGAAACCGCCTCTCAGGCAGGAGACCAACATGGCCAACTTCTCCTACCGCTTTTCCATGTACAACATAAACGGTGAGACCCCCTTTCCTTCGCCTAAACTCAACAAGAAGAACTAAACCCATCGATTAATGTTTCTCCTCTCATCACAGAGGCTTTAAACCAGGGAGACTCTGTGGACTTGGATGCCCTGATGGCAGACCTGTGCTCCATCGAGCAGGAGCTCAGCACCATCTCCAAACCAAACTCCAACTCCCGCAGCCAGAACAAAGGCCAGCAGAGGGCCCCGGGAGGGCGCAGTGCCAGCACCAAGCACTCAGGCTCCGGTGGAGGGGGCAGCAGTGGAGGTAGCCCTGCTGAGCGATGTTAATCACATGTCTGCCTCTAACATTACTAAACCCACAATAAAGGGTTTGGTTTCACTTTGGTCAGCTGTGAAATCAGAAAAAGTTCACTTGCACACCATACTCCAACATTTGGTAAATCTGGATTTAAAAAGAAATACTATGAGTTTACATCCAGCCACTGATCCCAAGATTTCACCCAGAAGGAGGAAATCCTGGAAAATCCAGAAAAATAAAAGATTCTGCAGAAGTTATATTGTTTATTATTATTTATTGTATTGTTTATCGCACACCTCACATGCATCCATTGATTACACTGGTGCAGAATGCAGATTTACAATGTAAACAAAAATCTTTTGTTTTTACTGCACACCCAACATTTGGTGAAAGATTTTTGTACTTTTGGGTGAAGCATCTTCATATAGACACAGAGGGAACCCTCCAATTTTTGTTGTTTTTTTTTTTTTTTTTGTTCTTTGTGGCTTTAAAAGTGTTCAAGCCAAATCAGATTATTCAAAAATTGAGAGGTGACCCACTCCTATTCCACCTTAATGATGCTTTCCAGCAAATTTTCAGTAAATGTGGCCAAAAAAAACCACAATAAATCAAAAAAGCACAATATTTTGTAATATCATTCATATTGTGTTTGTTTGTCTTTTTCCTTAGTAAATGATGCTGATTTTCTCTTAAAGTGACAGATTTGAAGTAATAAGAACTGTTTTTTTTTTTTATGGGTGCTTTATTCAGAAATCCAGTGAGTTTTATTGAATAATTTTCTTTCCTGCGTTTGAACTTCCTCCACAGGAAGTACCAGCAGCAGCACCCGAGCCTCGCCAGCCAACACGGTTCGAGGTGGCAGCCTTAACGCTCGCCCCGCAGCCTCCAACATCTCCCTGGATGACATCACTTCTCAGCTTGAGAAGGCCTCGCTCAGCATGGACGAGGCAGCACGTCAGACCTCCTCTTCCTCTTCCTCCTCATCTTCGGTTTCCTCTGCCACCCTCCGGCGGCCTTCCTCCGAATCCTCCGGCAGTGGGAAGCACCGGCGCACGGGATCGGTGGACGCTGTCAGTGAGAAGGAGGCTGGATCCCAGCGGTCCAGCGTGAACTCGGCTTCTGCCTCCAGCATGGACTCCCTGGACACGGATAAAGCACCGACAGGAGGAGAAGGGGAGGGCCAAAGCAGCCTGGGCTCACAGGGACAGAACCAGACCAGCACTGAGGTATGAAAATGCAAAAATCCAACAAACTGCAGTGTCAGCTTTTGAAGTTTGTGTGGCCAAAAGCTGGAAACGGTCCTCACATTTCCAGCTGTGATGTTCTGCCCCGCCTGCATGAAAAGTTCCGAGGTCAATTCACTTTCTGAATCAGAAAATTCAGACAAAACTAACCTCACATCTGAATTGACCATTTTACCAAACCTGCATGTAGCCAGTCTGCTGTTTGACTCCTTCAGTGCACTGTAGTCCACCTTGGATTACAATGTGAACAACTTACTCCTGAACCGTTTGCTGTCTCACAAAGCAGCCTGGCTTTCTAACAAAAACGTTAAGTTAAGACTTAACCTCCTTCGGTTCATCACATCTTCAGGCGCTTTCACATTTGGCTTTTTGTTTTTTTTATTTCTTCATTTTATTTATTTATTTATTCATTGGCACAGTTTGACCTCCTTTTCTGTAAAATCTCATCTCTTAAGTGCTCATAAAAACAATCAAAGAAAAAAAAAAAAAGGGCCAAATAACCTTTAATATATTTATGAGAAAAAAATGTACTAAAGTTATGAGAAAAAAGTCGCAATTTTACAATAATAAAATCGTAAAGTTATGAGAAAAAGTTGTAATTTTACAAGAATAAAATGCTAAAGTTATGAGAAAAAGTTGTAGCTTTATAAAGATAATGTCATGCTTTTGTTTAAAAATGAAGTTGTTTGTGTAAGCTTGGCTACACATTACATGTCAACTAAATCCATCAATGCAGCCCTTTATGGATGATGCCATAAGGCTTTAGTTTATGTGCCAGAATGCATTTGGACCTCTGCAACTATACTGCTGACAGCGGTAATGGTGCACCCACTGGAAGTCCACTCCTTGTAGGTTGTAGTTGACTTGAAACCAATAATTTACTTTTTTTTAAAAATAGTTTTACACTTTTATTTTTGTAAATGCATGTATTTATTTACTTTTATGGCGGCTTTAATACTCAGCTGTACAAAACAGCATCTGTTAAAAAGGTGTTTTTCCTTGTTTTTCCTTTAGTAATAGTCTTAGTTTAATAGTTTTTTCCAATTAAAAACATATTTTTTTCTAATTTACAATTAGTTTGAAAATGTTGAATATTTCTTTGAAGATTAAAGTGTGTGCTTTCATGTTAAAAACTGATTTCCAGTATAAAACCTGGTTTTTCATTCGCTTTAAGCTGATCCTCATTTTACCCACCGCTTTACGCTTTTCTCAAAATTCAGAAAACCCAAAGCTCGATGAACAGTTACCAGTGTGAAACATGTTGCATGTGGCTTTCCCTCCTGCATGACTTCATTTTGTCTGTGTTTGCATCCTTTCCTGCACCGTGATCCCTTTCCACACGCACATCCCCGCCTGCACCTTTCCCAGCATGTCACGCTGAGGCGGGCCAACGGTAAGGCAGCCAGACGGCAGCTTGACTTCACCTCCGGGGGGGTTGAAGTGGATCGGGCGACCGTAAGTGCATGTGTGAGCGTGCATGTGTGTGCGTGCATGCACGGCACACTCTCAGTCCTGATGTACTCAAAGAGCGTGTTTTTATGTAAGTTTGGCCCTTTGGGATTCAGCTGTAGTGCCATGGTCGTGGCGCGAGCGGGTGAAAGGAATTGTGGGATTTTTGCTCCTTTTCTTGTCAGAACGGAGAGAACACTCAGTGTTCTCACTCCTGTGCACATTTTCTCACAAGCATCGCTTCTTCACCAACAGCTGCAGCTAATGACACCCACAACTGCTTCACTTATGCTTCTTTATTAAAAATGCATTAAAACAATCACATTTCCATTTAATAATAATCTGGCACTGACTTCTCTTTATATTGTCTCCTCCTCTTCTTTTCTTTTATCCCTTCTCTTTTTCACCCAAGCATTCCTATCTGGACCGAGAAACCTCGCTCATTCTGAAAAGCATAGCAGGGAAGCCTTCTCACCTCCTGACCAAGGTGACTTCCTCATCCGTTCGCTGTTGTTTGTTTGTGTGCACCTCTCCTCTCCTCTCCTCTCCTCTGCTCTGCTCTGCAGGTCTTTTTCTGGACAAATCCACCCTTTGGTAGACCAAAAGAATAATTCCTACACCGTTAAAGTGATTTACTTTGAAGACCAACTCTGATCATCTTTTGATCTTTTGTCATAGCATTCCCTGTAGTCTCTTAATTATGCCAAAGTCGGCAAACCCGTGTTGTTTTCTTGGACAAAGTTCCTGCAGAGTGGCAGGAGTTCATTAGAAATATGCCTCTGAGTTGTGGGCGGGACTGTTGGTGTGGCGCAAGCCCGCCCCCTTTCCCGTCCCCATTGTAGGGAGCTTCTACATAACATATACATAAATAAGTGAAACAAAAATATTAAGAACAAAAGATTGAGATGAAAGTGGCTTTATCACAAGGAGAAGTAAAAAGTGTGCAGTCCTAGTATCACAGATTTCCCTAACATCATTTAACATAAAGCTTTGAAGTTAGGTGTAAGGAAATGGATTTTTTCACAGATGTTGGTCTTCATGTTTTCCACTTGGATCATTTCACTGCATGCGGGGCTTTTTGTGTGTATTTTGGATTCGTTTTCCTGCACGTCGCTGGTGGTTGATTTGCTTTTCGTTTGGACATTTTGGAGTGAAAGTGTCAACAACTCATCGGTTTAGTGTGAACTTTTTCACTTTATTTCTGAAATGGGAGGTGGGGTTCCTACTGGAAAGTTTTAATTCCTTTTCTGGTTTTATTTTTTTGGGTTTTTGCTCTCTGGCTGGGGGGAGTGCTCCTGCCCCAAGTGGAGGAGTTTAAGCGTCTTGGGTCTTGTTCACGAGTGAGGGAAGATCAGAGCGTGAGATCGAGAGGCGGATTGGAGCAGCGTCCGTTGGGACACTACCAAACCCAAGTCCCTGATAGGTCAGGATAAGTGAAACGGGTTAGCTTAACACGTTCAATGGCTGCACGTTTTGTATGTAGAGGCAAATATTTGAGTTTTGAACACAAAATGCATCTGTACGTGTGTTTACATAGACTTTTTATTGGAAGTGGCCGCTTGAACGCACGTTGCAGAGGCTGGTCTGGGATGAGTGGGGGGAAAAAAAGATGTTTTTGGTTGATGGCAATAAAAGGGAGTGCCGGAAGAGTTACTGACCTTCTTTCTACAACAAAAAGTATCTTAAAACAGACTTTTTCATGTGGCGATCCATCCATTTCTTCCTGCTGTTGATGTGGGAAGCAAAACATTTTGGAACTTTAGCTTCTGACTTCATGTGAGCCGAAAGGTTTTTAAAATAATACGTTTTAGGTGTTGATCTTTGAACAAAGAATAGAGACGAAAGACTCCTCGGAATTGGATGTCCATGAGATGCCGGAGCGAGCAAGTGGAAAGAAAAATATCAAGAGGCAGAGGATTCCAGGATTCCAGGATTCCAGGATTTTGAACCCGCCCCCTCGTCATTTTGCCAGCCTCTTGGTTTAGCTTCACTAATGTGTTTGTGTCTTGAAGTTGGTCATGTGGAAGGCGCAGTCTGGGTCACTCCCCTCCAGCGTAACTTCATCCATATACTACCACTTCAAATATTTAGCACCCCAGTGTCTCATTCAGCCGCTGTGGTTCAGCATCAGAGCCGGGCTCAGTCACCGCCTGCTCATTGGCTGGCCAGATTTGTGAAGGGGGAGGGGGGTTCTCCGGTCGTATAGTTGGTAGGGATTATGCCCCATCGATTGGGCACGCTCCCTATAAACCCTGAGTGTGTTTTTAAGCAGAGGAGGCGAGGAGAGTGGGAGGGGGGAAGTGTGTCGAGCTTCCCCAGTGTCAAACGGTTCACATGTCAGTGGACTCGTGCCGTCTCAAGCCTCTGTTCAGCACGCTGACTACTGGCGGCGTTGAATTCTGGTTCAACCTTCAAAACCTGACACAACTGGATATTCTTCGCTTGGATCACATTGATGCTCTTTCAGCTCAACTGCTCTTCAGAGATCTTCTGCTATTGTTTCCTTCCTGCTGGGATCTCCGCATCAAAGCAGAGAATCTAACACAAACCTGCAAATGGAGCGCCATGTTCGGTGGAACCCGAGCCAAAGTTTCCGCCGCATAATTTAGCGCAGCAGCGTCTCATTGTAATATTTAGAGTCGTAAATATCGGCAGTAAAATGGAAGTGATGGCTTCCTGCTGGAGGGGGCAGGTAAGTGTCAAAAGAGAGATTTAGGGAAGTGGAAATCTTTTGGTGTCGGATGACATGTGGAGCCTTGACGCTTTTGAAATCCATCTTTTGCTGAATTTAACTGATCCTCTGTGCGTCCTTCTAGGAGGAACAAGCTGCCAAGCTGAAGGCGGAGAAGATCCGAGTGGCCCTGGAGAAAATCAAGGAGGCGCAGGTCAAAAAGGTGGGGACGCTTGCATAATCGCCGCTGTCTTGTCATATTCGCTGCATTTCTTTGTGAACTTCCCTTCACGGCGAGGCGGGTGAAGCTCAGAGAAAATAGGTCAATGCAGCGTTTGATTTTATGGCGGGGAGGGAAGAAGGAGATGGGCTTCACAAAAAGACAATGCGGACCGATTCTGCACATCCGCGCATCCGATCCAGCTACAAAAAGCCTCGACTCGTGCATGTCTCCATTGAGGACGAGGATTCAACAGACGTCCCATTTTTTTGCCTATGAATGAGCTGTCTATGTGAATGACAGAAGCACCATTTGGTATAATGGTGGTCTTCTGCATCCACGCTTAAATCCTGACAGTGTTTTCAGGAAAACGCCGACATTTATTCTGAATGAAGACACGATGGACACAAACACGACCGTCGAAGTCTTTTATTCTGAAATATTCCAGCAGACTTTTGATTGGAACTCTTCTTTCTATTCATGTGAGGGATTTCTCTTGAAAAATGTAGGTCAGACTCCCCACATCTCTTAAGACTCTTTTCTTGGCATTTCCATTGGTTCGATTCTCTGTTCAATCATCCACGCCTGAACATCGATTGAGAGTCTGGGTCGCAATGGGAGGGACGGGCGGGAAAGTCTGGAGCTTCGTGCTTTTATTGGATTTCACAGCAGGGAAGGTCTTCGGTGGTCCGATTGCTGCTAGTTAATTTGCCTTGTTAGGGAAGACATTTGTAAGCAAATTGTTTTATTTATAAAATAGTTCATATTCAAGCAAAGATTTTAAGGATTTATGTTGTGATAGAAGGAATATCTGGGAGATTTACACTATATCCAAACTAGTTTGGTTCGATATTGGCTTAAATTCCAAGAAATATGCCTTTTGGATGTATAATCTTTTCTCATATTTGAAATGCATCGTTTGACTGGTGAGAACGTTCATGTGAGTTTTAAAGCCACCCAAGTGGGTGAACCTTCATGAAATCAGAATTATTACATGAATTTCATCTGGAATAAACTGGATTACCTGCTTTAGGTTGATGTTTTTTGCCGTCTTTAAAAGCAGCACCAAGCACTTGTGATTGTCATCAGATGTTATTGGCTAAAAAAGCTAAAATGAATCAAGTTATGAGAACATTTTATTAGCTGTCATGTCAGTTTTGCTAACATTAAGCTGTAAAGTTGGGGAAAATAATTACTGACACCTCTTTTGCGTTGATAAAAAGGTATCGTTCGGTTCTTAGCTGGCTTCACCTAAATGGTTCCAAAAAAACCCAAACGTTTTCTTCAGACGAGCAGCTGCAGTTGATCATTTCTGAACATACGACTACCTAAAGAGGACAAAAATCAATGTTTTTCTGCTCCTTTTCTTTTAAAGTTGGTGCTACTCACGATCTGTTTATGGCTGCCCATTATGTACAAAGGATTCTGGGTACATTTAAGACAAAAAAAAGGTATTATTTGAAGTGGGTGTGAGATGTGCTTAAACCGTAGTTTGCTCCAACAAGCTGTACATGCAGGACTTTGAAAGACTGATGTGACACATCTCAAAGCTCTGCTTGCTTGACTTGCTGGTGGATCTTAAGATTTGGGATTTAAAAAGAATTAGGACTTTACTGCTACGACTTTTAGGTTCATTTCAATTTTCCAGTAAAAAACAGAGGAAGAAATGCTGGTGATTTATTTTACACCAACGTTTCTGTCCGTCTAATCCGAGCTTTCATGGTTTTAAGGGTATGATTCAGCATTTTAACCTCATCTGTATCCAGTAATTCCACTGATGATGTGACTAACGTGATGCGGTTCTTAGTAATGTAGCTTTAAATCAGAAGTGGTACCTGCTTGGTGTTCAAAGGTTAGGACTAAAAGACGCTTTTTCACCAAACTGACACCAACTTTAGGCTCCTATAACAGGCTTGTTTTTGCTCCAACCTGGAGATCTTCAGGTTGATTATGTGAAACTTCAAACCAGGAAAATATTTAGATTTCAGAAGATTCAGTGTTGTCTGAGAGTTGAAATCCTAAATAAAAGATGTTGATGGACATCCATAAACACGTTTTCCTATCTGTAGATGTCAAAACTAGTCCCACTCTGATCATCTTTGGAGCTCTTTTCAAAGCGTTCCCAGTGGTCTTTTAATTATGATGACGCCGCGTTTCGCTAAATAAAAAAAACTGTCACGGTTTCTGCAGAGCAGCAACGTTTTCATCAGAGTGGGTCTTTAAAGCACAAGAGGAGCTTTGAAAAGGGAAGATTAAAATCCAGATCTACAGTCTCTACCTGACAGGTTTCTCTTATTTTGCTTCCTGAACAGATGTTTTCAGCTGTGTGGATCTTGCCAAGCACAACAGTTATCAAAGACAAAGTTTTAGTCCTAAACGTTGTTCTGCGGTGAAATGAGTGCTTGGAAAATACTTGTCAAACGTCGGTGAATACGGTCAGTTGATCTTCTCCTGGTCGTCCTCAGCTGGTGATCAGGGTCCACATGTCGGACGAAAGCTCCAAAACTATGATGGTGGACGAGCGGCAGACGGTCCGCCAGGTGCTGGACAGCCTGTTGGACAAGTCGCACTGCGGCTACAGCCCGGACTGGTCCCTTGTGGAAACCATCACGGAGCTTCAGATGGGTAAGAACCGCCTGTGCTGCAGTTTCAGATCCATCTCAAAATTCCCCGGAGGGTCACGTCCTCACCCCTCCCTTCCTCTTTTTTTTTTCCCATTCAGAGCGGATCTTTGAGGATCACGAAAACTTGGTGGAGAACCTGCTGAACTGGACCCGAGACAGCCACAACAAGCTGATGTTCATCGAGCGGATCGAGAAGTACGCTCTTTTCAAGAACCCTCAGGTGAGGAGCACATTCTCAGAACCAGGCCAGCTTATCCTGCCGGCGCGCCTCGCATGCAAACCTACAGCTTTAATGCATGCTGAGTTAACGCGGGGGGGAAGTAGGTCAAAGCCATGAAGCCAGTTAAGGTGAATTATTTATTTAATGAAAGACGGGCGTCCTCCATTCACCCTCCTGCTTTCTTCAATCACTTTCAGAACTATTTGTTGGGGCGGAAGGAGACGTCTGAGATGGCTGATCGGAATAAAGAAGCTTTGTTAGAGGTGAAACTACAGAAAAACAATCTTCTCGATGATTCCTGCTGGTGTACGGCCTGCCGTGAATCATATGTTGTTTGGAAATCCATCAGGAGTGTTTCTGCGGCGGCTCAGTGTCTGTGCCCGAAATCGAGGGGGTCCTGTGGCTCAAAGACGACGGGAAAAAGTCGTGGAAGAAGCGCTACTTCCTCCTCAGAGCTTCAGGAATTTATTACGTCCCAAAAGGCAAAGCAAAGGTCAGTACGCAACAGAGCCACAGCTCCTCAGACTAAATGAAACTGCAGAGAAGAAAAACGTGAGCTGGACTTATGAGAACCAGATCATCCCTCTGTGGTATTTCCTGTTTAGGGCAGCAAACAACACGGTCCTTTTTTATTTACGCAGATAGAAATGTTCTGCACATGTGATTTACCCTCCTTACATTTCTGAAGCTCGTCATCCTCAGTGAAGTTTTTATTTCAATCCCAATAGATGACAACACTTTGCAGTTAAAATCGCTGTGTGTCATTATTCTTTTACAAAATAAAAGTCTTGATGATATCACAAACATTAAAAAACAGACTTTCATTCATTTGGAGTACACGTTTCCAGAAATGCATAAAAGGTTTCGATGAAACACAATCTTGATGTCTCTTGTGTCTTTTTCTCTGCAGGCCTCACGAGACCTTGTCTGCTTCCTGCAATTAGACCACGTTAACGTTTATTACGGTCAGGACTACCGCAGCAAATACAAAGCTCCCACAGACTACTGCCTTGCCTTGAAGGTGAGGCCCTTAAATTAAATTGGTTGTAAAAGAACAGCTCAGGTTGGAATAACTACATACAGTAAGGCTTTTATTTTTACATTTTTCAGGATTTGACATTATGACTATTAGTTTAAGCAAGTTTAATTGACCTTTGACCCCAGGAAGAGGCTGTGCCTCTCCCAGGGATTTTGTCTATGGCCTCATAACTCCTCAAGTATCATTGGGAACCTACTTTGAATGACGTTAGCATAGAAAGCTCGCAAACATGGCGCTCCCTTGTTGCTCACACATTTTGTACTATAATATTGTTCAAAATTAACACATAAATCCCTGGCTTGAGCTAAATGAAACAATGTAACGCACAATATGAACATATTATGAAAAAAGTTATCAAGACCATTCGATGCCAAGGACATGCCAAAGTTTACTTTGGCTTATTGTTCCAAGAATTACATAGACCTGTTCGTCACCTCTAAATGATCAAAACGTTAAATGGTTGTTATGGGGATAAAACCAAAAGAAAAGCCGCCAGTTTTTTAAATGATTTTTTATGAATTTCTACTTTTATTCCCTAAAAATGTTGTGTACGTCTTTGTTGTTTGTCAAAGTTTTAACATTTCTGTGATGTGGTTCATGTGCGTTCAACTAAAAAAATATTTTTGTGGCAACTTTAAGTGTTTTGGGTCTTTTATTTTGAAGCCTGTTTTGAAGAATAGCATGTAAACAAGTTTCATTTACTTTGGGTAAAAAATGAACGCTCATTGAACTTTTTCTTTCTCTGTAGAAAAGACAAAAAAAAAAGATTTTGGGATTTTCTTTTGTGAGAATTGAAGCCTAGTGTTAATTTATTAATACCATTTGCTAGAATGACAACAATTATTGTAAAGTCTCATGGATAAGGTTATGCAATAAATAATGTCACCAAACAAGGCAAAGTAAAGAGCTATTAAAAGTAAAATTGTAAAAGTAAACTTGAAAATAGTAAAAAAGAGGCTAATTATTACGCAGGACTTCTGAGGTAGAAGCTAGAACTACTACTACCACCACTTTAAAATCAAACAAAAAATTGATTTGCGAAAGGGAGTAAAAGTAATTCCATTAAAAAAAAAAAAATCATATTTTGATAGATATTAAAATATTTACATGTTAAAATGATGCTTTCAAGAGTTTTCTGTTTAGATTGCTGCTTTTCATTAATTATTAATTTGTTGTAATGATATTATCAAGCAAAAACTGGTGAAAACGTCTGAACAGCGTAACTAACAAAGCTTTCAGTTCCTCCATTTGTTTATAATTTATATATTTTAGGTTTGGCCAAAAGAAATGAAACTGAACTCAATCAAGCACGGTAGTGGAAGCATCATGAAATGCCGTTATTTAACAGTGAAATTACTTTTCTTCTTTTCAGCATCCACAAATCCAGAAAAAGTCACAGTACATCAAATATTTGTGCTGCGATGATGTAAGGACCCTCCATCAGTGGATTAATGGAATTCGCATCGCCAAGGTGAGCGTGAAGAGGACAACGCCACCCAAAAAAAAAAGAAATGAACAAAATAAAAGACTTCTTTTTAAAAATCAAATTCTGATTCTTTGTGCAGTATGGAAAGCAGCTGTATGTGAACTACCAGGAAGCTATGAAGAGGACAGAGGCCGCCTACGACTGGTCCTCTCTTTCTACAGCCAGCATACGATCCACCTCCAGTTCCGCCAGTATTCCTGGTTAGTTTCCATCTCATTGACTGTATATGAGAGCTGGAGTGAGTGACCCCCTCCAGTCCTGGTGGTCCAGACAAGGAGTTCCCCGCTGGTTCCAAGAAGCCAAAATGCCATAGACTTAGGGTCCAATCTTCCGCTGATTTTGCTGTGGATTATCTGGGAAAACAAACTCTGGTTCACTTCATGTGAACCAAATGTGTCCAATCCGAATACATCCTTACTTTTTTACCAAGTTCTTGTTAATCTTAATTTTTTTTCTCTATTTTTTTCTGTCGTGCAAGTTATTCAGGATATAAACCGACCAATCAGATGCTTCGATAAAAGTAGGGGGAGCCTGCTTGAACCCCACATCCAACGTTCAAAACAATGTTGCAGGGGTGTGGACTTCCAACAATCTCACTTGTTGATTGATTAGCAAGTGTGGTTGCCATAGAAATGATGACTTAAACCAACTTGGACCAATCACTGCTTAATGACGTTGTCTGGTGGCGTTCAAATTAAAAGAAAAAATTTTTAAATGGTGACTGAATTGACACTCAGTCCAGTTCTCTTGTACAGTCAATGGGCCGTTCTATGGAAAACATTCAAGTTTTTTTTAATTTATAAAATCTGACGTTTTTTTGTCTTTGTTCTTTCAGAGTCACAGTCTAATCACTCCGGACATTCAGACAGCGGCGTGGACACGAGCTCCTCTCATGGCCGGTCCCAGAGCGTGGTGAGCTCCATCTTTTCAGAGGCGTGGAAGAGAGGAACCCAGATGGAGGAGAACTCAAAGGTGAGGTTTCCCTTTAGCGCGAAGCCGCCTTCGCTCGATCGGGTCAGAACGCTGACATCTCGTTTTCTCCGCAGATAAGGACGGAATCGTCTCGTGGGTCCACGCACTCGTCCTCTCACCGCTATCACAGCCAGCAGTCGCTTGACCAGCCGCTCCACACCCCCCCTCCACAAACTCAGCAGCAGCCTCAGCCTCCATCAGCTCAACACCAGCACCAACCCTCCCAGGTCTGGCCTGGTCAGCAGACTCCACCCCCGATGATGCCACAACCGCCACCTTTCCAGGCCCCTACCCCACCCTTACAACCCCCCCAGGCTCCTCAGCAGACAACCCAAGGGCCTCCGCTGTCGCCCCCGTCTCCACCTCAGCAGCAGGAGGAGACCGTTGGTGGCTACAACAGCATCCCGCAGCAGCCGGTCTCCGCCCCGCCGCCCCCACCCCCACCCCCTCCGCCTCCGCCCCCACTCCCTCCACCTCTTGTTCAGGTAGTGCCAAACCACTCGCTGGCCCCCACCCTGTACAAGTACAGCACCATCACCAGGCTGCAGAACCAGAAGTCAGGCAACAACCACAAACCTGCAGGCCTCTTCAAACACGGAGCGTCTCCGTCTCCCACTCCACCCCCAGCACCGGTTATCAAACCTGTGAATGTCAATCACATCGCTGCAAGGACTAATGTCCCACCGCCGCCCCCTCCTCCGCCTCCGCCCTCCATGCCCACCCCCGGATCAGCTATGGCAGTTTTAAAATTCGGCCCTCCGAGCCCAGCGGCTCCGCCTACTTTCATCCACGCTCCGCCTAATTCTAACATGACTGGTGCTGCGTTTCCCCCTCCTCCTCCACCCCCTCCGCCGCCTCCTTCACCAGCTCCCATGAGTCACCCCATGCACACCAGCGGGCTAAAGCAGGCGCTCAAGGAGCGGTTTCCAAGCCCGCCACGAGACCTGCTGTCCCCAAACGGATCCCTGGAGGATTCCCCACTGCCTGCTCCAGCTCCTCCGCCGCCTCCTCCTCCTCCACCACCCCCACCTCCTCCTCCGCCTCCTCCTCAGCAGTTTCCAATACCAGCCCAGTTTCCACCTCCTCCTGGACCCCCACCAGCTCCACCAAAATCCTTCAATGCTGGCTTTCTCTCTCAAACCACCCCAAAGCCGATGTCCCCAGTTTCCCCATTCCCCCCTGCGCCACCTCCTGCTGCCATGGGGGGACCTACTCCACCCCCGCCACCACCGCCTCCTCCTGCACTCGCGCCAATCAAGAGGCAGTTCAGCCTCCAGGGAACACACACCTCCAGCCATCCCCCACCAACACTGCCCAAGCAGCACAGTCTGTCCAAACCTGCAAACATCCCCACAGCGCCCCCATCTGCCACGTCTTTGGTGAAGCAGCTGGCAAGCCAGTTTCCAGGCACCCCATCCCAACTGACCAACCACACCGAGCCCTCCAAAGCCCCCATCTCCCCACCTGCCGTAAAGACCAAGCCAAGATGGCAGCCAGGTGGGATTCCACCATCCCAGGAGTTTCCTCCTCCCCCCGACAACAACGGATTCCCTGCGCCACCGCCACCACCACCTCCTCCACCTCCACCCCCGGCGCCTGCCACAGGACCAACACCCCCTCCTCCCCCTCTTCCCCCTGGAAACCTCAACATAATGAGGTCACCCTCTGGCTTAAATATGGGTGGCAAGAAACCTCCACCCGCCCCTCAGAGGAACTCCAGCATGAAGGACAACTCCTCTGCCTCCTATGAGGAGTCCAGGAGAAACTTACTGAGCAAGTTTGCTCCACAGACCAGTGCTCCCATGGCCTCCTCAAATGGGTCTCCATCAAAAGACCCAACAAATGGACCCCCTGCTCCCCCCAAACCGGGAAAGCTCAACCTGGCCAACCTTCCTTTGGCGCTTCAAGCAAAGGTCAGTCAGGCCAAGCAGTCCGGAGGCGATTTCCCATCTCCACCCCCCGAGTGTGCCTACTTCCCACCTCCTCCTCCAGCGTCAGACCTCTTTCCTCCTCCGCCACCTCCAGGTAACGACAACCATATTGGTGGACCCCCCCGAGTGGCAGTGGTAAACCCCCAGCCCCAGGCTCCTCCTCCTCCACCTCCAGCCTCCCTTGTCAGCAACTCCACTTGGGGGAAGAGCTCCCTGAAGAAGACTCCTCCCCCTACACTGGGGCGGCGCAGCAACACCACCCCAGAGCCTCCCGCAGTCTCTCCCCCGCCCCCCACCTCTCCGAAGGGAAACTCAGGCCAGCCCAATTTCCTCGAAGATCTGAACCGGACACTGAAGCGGAAGTCGGTGGGTCGGCAAGGTTCTGCGAGTCTCTCGGGCAAACCAGACCCTGCAGGAACCATGGACGACATGGCGCTGCCGCCGCCCCCTCCGGAGCTGCTTCTGGACCACGGAAAGCAAAGTAACGGAGGAAACGGTAGCTACATGTCTGGAAACATCTCAGGCTATGCAACGCTGAGACGGGGACCCCCACCTACCCCACCCAAGCGAGGGGATGCCACTAAACTTACCGGGTAGTGTTGAACCTTGACAAACTGACGCAGAGAAGCAGGACTTTTTGTACTTAACAGAGACCGCGGTTATTAACGACGAGCCAAATCATCATCCAACAGTGTTCTTTTTTTCAAACCGACTGGAACGCTGAGGTTTTCAAGAGGGAGAGGTTTGAAACCACAGCAAAAAAGAAAAAGGTTTTTATACTCCCGGGTTCGCCCAACAGAAAGGTTCAGCCGAGAAGCGCACCAATATTTCTGGATCTAAATCTTTGCCTTTTTGCTATAACCGGAAAAGACGAAACCGCACCAGGAAACGTGTCCTGCTGCGACTTTGCATGGACCACACCTGTTCCAGTCTGGGTGCATGTGTGACACGAAGTTTGCATGCATGCATTGTGAGCGTGCGCGCATGGGGGTATGGTGTGGATAAGGTCAAAGGGCGTCACAATGAAGACTGTTTGGTTTTGTATGAAATAATATAAAGACTTGTGAAGTTTTTAAGACTTTTAGGAGCCAGTCAGCGTTTCTGGAGAACAAGATAGGGTTACAGAGGAATGTATGTGCAAGGTGCATTACCTAAAAGAAAAAAAAGCAGGGGTTTCTTAATCCAAACCAGACCGTTGCACTACTTGGTGAACCCGAGGGCAGCCTTACTTCTAAAGTCTTGCACAAAAGGTCAAAACTGAAGGAGATCTGGTGTCCAAAGAGTCTGAACTGTGCAGCTTTTTATTAAAGGGCCAATCCTGTAGTGTCTAAGGAGATGTGGGTGGGGGGTGCTCTTCTGTATCTTAATGTGTGTGAGTCCCTTGTGTGTTCTGGACCTTTCCATTTGGATCTGTACAGTTTTCAGCTGCTGCTCTGTTACGGTGGGTGCCCAACGCCTCCTTAAATCGCATGGTTTTCCAGGAAGTAGACTCAGTGGAAGGAGAGAGCAAACTTGTAGGACTCAGATTAGCCCAAACGTGCATTCAACTCTGTTGTTTCTTCTTGGTACCATTGCTGCTTCAAGTGCACAAGCACGATTCTTTTATTTTGAAATCAGCAACGCTTTCTTAGAGTGCTTTCCTAGACTCGTCTTTATGAGGATGACATATCATTAATAATTACATCATTTTCAACGTGTAGAACTCAACAGAGAACACTTTCTCCTCCTGTTCCTGGTAAATCTGTCATGAAGATTGTCACATCATGGTTTTCCTACCACACTTGGACTGTGTATCTAATGTCTTTTTACAGGATGTTTGCCACAGTATGGAAGTTATTTATGTGCTGATGTAAACGTGGGGTCAGATGATCTGCAGATTAAAAAAAAAAAGGCTTTGGGTTGAATTATTGCGTCATCTTGCATATAAACTGAAAAAAAATCTCAATAATAAGTGTTCAAACAAGACTTTCACTTGTCAGTCTTTTATTTTGTTGACCTGATCTTCAAGTTTCTTGCAGCTCTTTCACTCCTGTTGACCTTGAGAGCTCTGGGACTTTGCTCCATCTAGTGGGCATTTTGTTGTAGTGCGCTTTGGAAATTTAGTGTAAAATTCAAATCCTACTTTATTTATAGAGCACTATTTAGGAAAAATAATTAATAAAATGATTTGAAGTTCGGGAAAATATCATTGTTCCCATACATTAGGGAAAAAAAATATATTTTTAACAATGCATTTACACTTCTCAGAGAAAAAAAAATAAATTAAATGCAACCACTTCATCTTTAAACTTTTAATATTGAAGTCAATGTGGCATTAAAAGATATTGCTTGTATTCACATTTTAAAAAATCACTGATTTTATTTTATTTTTTTTTTACTATTTAGTCCTTAAATTAAGGAATAAAATGCACATTTAAGGACAGACTTGTGAAATGTGGTTAGGACAAACCAAAGTCATTTTTTTAAACATAAATTTATAATGTGGAGTTTTTTCCCCATCGTTTTAATATTGAAATTCCAAACTGAAGATTCTACACTGACTCAGACTCAAAAACATACATACCCACTTAAAGTTTTTGGTCTTTTATTTTTAAGGTTTGAATATTTTTGACTGATTTCAATCCGATTTGGATTCTAAGCATAAAAAAGAACCACTTTTAGAATAGTTTCCTGCATTTTCTTTTGTACTACTTTTACAGAAGAAATAAGAAAATAAGAATTTCAAAGCATTTAATTCGACTGATAAAAATATTACAACAGATCTTAAGTTTGAAAACCCAAAGGTTTTAATCCAATTAAATACATGAGTTACAAACAATACTCACTGTAGCATCAGAATGTGACAAATTATTTTTTTAATGAATTTTTATTCCATATTTGCAAAAAAAAATACTTCACAGCTTTGGAGTTGAAAATGATGCAAATTGTAAACAAATTGATCTGCGCTAAATTAAAATACAGCTTATTTGATCCTTGTGAAACTTCAGGAATATTGGGAAAATGACACAGAAGGAATGAGTTTCGTAAAAATAAAGTGCTGCAGATGGTTTTACCTGTAAACATCTTCAATGCTTTATAATTATTAAAAAAATAACTGGATCTTTAAATACATATTTTGTCCCCAAATGAGTTTTCCTGCAAGTTTGTCGGCAGTTGAGGCATAAATGCGGGCCGGCTCATCGTTCCGGCATGACCATCACAGGCTCCACGGCAGCCAGGAAGCAAACTTGGAACTCCTCGTCGGAGAAGCGTGCCACCGACTGACGGGCGTTGAGTCGTATCCGTAAGCGGTCAGCGGGGGGTAGAGCCAGAATGTGCTCGATGGTTTCGGCGTAACTGTTCTCGTCGTCAGCGAGGAAGCCGGTCTGGCCTCCTTCGAAAGGGACCACAATGTCCAGCTTTGGACCTCCCGAATTGTGGGCCACGACCACTTTTCCTGCTGCCATACATTCCACCACACCTGGGGAAAGGAATAAAGATGAAAATGATCCAACTTTCAGGAAAAGTCGGATGAAAACATGGGCGAAATCAGTTACTTATTCCAAAGTGTTCGTTCCACATGGTGTGGAGTCCGATTGTAGCTTCTCTGATCTCTTTCTTTAGCTCCTCAAAGGAAATGTTCAGCTTAAACTCCACCCTGTCTGCCACACCCAGCTCCTGGCACAGCCCCCTCAGCATGAGCACCCGTTCCTCATCCTCCCGGTTCCTGCATCCCCCAATCAGAACCAGCTTCAGCGCCTCCCTGCCTCCCGGCGCCGCTCTCCTCCTGTCCAGAACTCTCTTAAAGGCTCTGATCTGCAGCTGGTGGTCCTTCTCTGGCCGGAACTGCCCGATGGAAACGATGGAGTGGCTCTTCCTGCCGCCGTCATCCTCCAGCGGAACGTCCAGGAATACGCTGACATCACAGGACGGGTAGACCAGGAAGGTCCGGTTGGGGGAATGCCACAATGACAGGATGTGGTTTAAGGTCCAGGAGGAGTTGACCATAATGAGATCGCTGCAGGAGCCGGCCATGCCATACAGCAGCGCAAACAGGAAGTAGTAAAAGACCTTGAAGATGCTCAGAAACAGACTGTTTGAAATGTAGTCCGGGTTGTTGAACCTGAGGGGTAAAAAGGGGTTAGAAAGAACCTCTAGGCTCTGGATGAAACCAGTTTGGAAGAGCCCCATAGAGATTACCTGGGGTTCCTCTCTCTCACCACAGAGAACATGTCGGTGCTGATGGTGGGGTAGTGAAGGTAGGTCCCCACACGGCAGCCCCCCAGGTAACGAAACAGAGGCAGAGTGAAGGCATACCCCGAGGAGTCGATGTAAAGGTCCGGTACAAACTCAATCAGAGCTTCCCACCCCAGGAAGATGGAGCCCACGCTCTGCCCCAGCAGGGTGAAATGAGGAAACAGCCCCGGCTCCACCAACAGGCGGTGCCTCAGGAACACGAAGTGAACGGGGCGGGGTAGAACGATGTTAAAACGGCGTCGAGCTCCCTCCACGATCAAACGACCACTCATACCAAGGTCGCCGGTGTAAACCACGACGTTTATGTCCTCGTACCTGCAGGAAAGACGTCACCCAGATTCACACCAAGTTCTGTCAGAGCAGAAACCACTCACGGTCTGTTGACAAGATAAACGGCGCTGGACCTGCTCTGCAGCGCTCTGATGGCGCACCAGAGCACCCTCTCTCCCCCACCGCCGGCGTTGCAGTAGGGGTGGAAAAAGGCGACCGTGGGGCGTCCGTCCCTTGCTCGCTGTGCGTTCCGGACGCCCTGCAGCCAGAAGCGCACGCCCAGAACTAGCAGAACCAGAGCGGCAATGAGCAGCATGCAAAGGAAGGCCAGCGGCAACAGCAGCATCCACAGCAACCTGAAGAACAAAAGACATTTGGTGCTGCCGCGCTTTCAGATGAGTCAACCCTGAAACGTAATCGAACTAGTAAATTAGTGTTTAAATTTACTAAACTTTGCTTACCATATTGGTCTGTAAAGTTTATCAAACACAATGGTGAATGCGTAAATAATGCCAGTATATCACATACATATATGTGTCATAAACAAGAAGAATATCCATTTTAAGTCAATTTATTTACATTTACATTGATTTAGTATTTCAATATATATATATAATTTCTATTTGGATATTTTCAAAATGAAAATTCAGAAGTAAAAAAAAAACCAATATAACATTTATACATTTATTTTGAAATATTGTAGCTATTTTTTAAATGTTTTTATCGCTACACTAACCAGATTTAACAGTTATAAATCAAACAATATCCAACCTAAACAAGCAAAGAAAGTTTTTTTATATATCAGTCATATAGCATAAGAATTATACAATTTTTGTTCATTTTAAACTGAAAAAAATAGTAATTTTGCTTTGAAAAGACACGTTCCATCAGCATGTTAACGTCCTGACTGCGTCAAAACCACAGGAAGTCGCAACAAAAACCTTTGCGTGACGAACAGTTCTTTGAGGGAGTCCGAAAATAATGAAAAGCTTTTGATTTGAGATAAACCTACCTTGTTATTTCACACAAACATATTACCAGCTGGTCGTGAGTCGACATGGTTCCTAAGTCCATCAACAAAACCTTCCAGATTTCTCGTGCGCCCGCATCTCACTGCGCCCCCTAAAGGTCAGGAGGGGTTACTGCATTTAACTTGTCATCTAAAACCCGCAAGAAAAATCGAATAAAAGAGATTAAAACATTTACTGGAGTTTTCCAAACTTCACGTTGTCAACTAAAGCTTCAACAATTAACCAAATTAGTGATATATATCTGATTGTCTATGAACATAATGGTGCTTTCTCAAAGGTAAAAATTTAACCCTAAAATAAACAAGAATTTCAATCAATAAAATCTCTTTACCTCTACACTTTGACCACAGGCTGACATTTGCTTTCTGGACTCAGGCACCATGACGACTCTTTGGATTTTGTTTATTTTTATGAATTTAAACGGGTTTCTGACAATGACAGTCAGCAAAGAAACTTGGTAAATTCCTTTATTAGTCTTTACATTTTTGCAATAGTTTAGTGTTTCATCAAAGGTCACAAAAATATGAATCAACCAATATTTGTGTTACATGTTGGTTGCCATTACAAAAAAAATCCAAAAAGCTGAACAATGCAGATGTGTTTTTATGTCTTTTCATTCAGTGACCAAGTTTTGATCATAACTCCTGAAACACAAGAGCAGGTGGACATCTTGAAGAATGTGTCCACTCGGTATGAGGTCAGTGGCTTTTTATCCTCCTGTACCCGCACGCCTGAATTTAAACTGAAAGTGATGTATTTGTTCCCAGACAGCCTTGTGGCAGCCGGTGTCACCTTTTTACATGAAGGAGCAAGCTGAAGTCCACCTGTTTGTCCCTGGAAAAAGCTTCGAGACGGTCAAGTCTCTGCTCCAGAAGCACGACATAACCTACAGGTATGCTGCTTCTCTGCAAATCAAAGGATGCCGTGGTATGCAGCTGTATTCTGGTTTTAGGGTGTCACTTGACGACGTAAATGAGCTGATTGAAATGCAGACGATGAACGGCACCGACCCTCGAAGCATCTCCACGTTTTACGAACGATACCACAGTCTGGAAGATGTAAGATGTTTTCTACCCCGTTTCAAATAGTTACACACCAGAAAACACACACACACACACACTGTGTCTCTGCTGTAGATCTATGACTGGTTAAACAGGACCTCGCATGACAATCCCAGCAAAGTCAAAGCCATTCTTGTTGGTTCTTCGTACGAGAAGCGACCTCTGTATGCTCTAAAGGTGAAGTTCCGCTTTCCTGTTCCAAACCTGACCTTAAATGTTGGCTGAATTAACCCACGTATTTGACCCCTGTGCCCTCAGCTTTCCTTTAATGACAGACCAAACAGGAAAGCAATATGGATCGACTGTGGAATCCACGCCAGGGAGTGGATCTCTCCAGCTTTCTGTTTATGGTTTGTACACCATGTGAGTCCGTTTGTTCCAATTGATCAAAACGCGCATCTTGTCGCCAGATGACCGAGTGACTGACCTTTCTGTCGCAGTCGCTGTCATTTTACAACTACAACAAAGAAATAACGGATATCTTAAACAACATGGACGTCTACGTCCTGCCTGTCATGAACCCTGATGGATACAAATACACTTGGACAACAGTAAGAGGAATCAAGTATTTGTATCTTTTTTTTTTGCCATGTTTTTAGTGACTTTCATCTCTTTATTTGCAGTTTTAAGGTAATCAATACTGTTTTTTGTGTTTTGTGCCAAAATTTGCTTGTTTTTGTTTTCGTCTCGAGAACATTTGTTACAGTTTTTGTCAGTAATTTGACATATATTCTGTTATTTTGGCTGATTAGTCATATGTTTCACGTGAATGTCACATTAAGTCCAACTCCGATCATTTTGTCATTGAGTTTTTAGCTAAAATTGCAAAACTTGTGTCATTTTCTTCATTGTTTTGTCTCAATCAGCAGTAACTTGTGTGTTCATGACTGAGTTGTGTTGATTTAACTGAACCTTTGCATCAGAACAGGATGTGGAGAAAGAACCGCGCCCCCAGCCAGAACCCAAAATGCGTTGGAGTCGATTTGAACAGAAATTTTGACGCCAATTGGTGCAGTAAGTTTCATCCTGAGATAGTAAATAAAGTGTTGTTTTCCTCAAGCTCCAGAATTCTTAAAATACATTGTATTCTGTTTTTGAAGACGTTTCCATGTTTTTAGCTTTAAAATGTCAAAACACTGCATGAATCAAAACACATTTGTCCCACCCAGCGGAGGGGGCCTCTCCCTTCCCCTGCTCTGAGATCTACTGCGGGTCCTTCCCTGAGTCGGAGCCAGAGTCTCGGGCCGTGGCTGACTTCCTGCGCCAACACAAAGACTCAATTCAGCTGTACATCAGCATTCACTCCTACTCTCAAATGCTGCTCTTCCCATACTCATGCACTTTAGAAGAAGCTGGCAATCATAACGACTTGGTGAGAGCTTTGGTTACCCATCAGTCATGTGTTTTGCTCAAGACAATAATAGTCAAAAATGTTGGAATCTAAAATCTGTTTTTATTTATTCTTTGAAAGCTTGAGATGGTTCAGGAAGCTGCCCAAAAAATCAGAAGATTTTACAGAAGTACTTACAAATATGGGGCTGGAGCAAAGACAATATGTAAAGAAAACCTTTATGTTTTTTTAAATTAACCATCACTTTTGTTCTGATTCAGCCTTATAAAACTATAATACATCTTTACAGACGTGGCACCTGGAGGTTCTGATGATTGGGCTTACAACCTCGGGATCAAATACTCGTTTACATTCGAGCTCCAGGACCGTGGGGAGTACGGCTTCTTGCTGCCACCGTCCCGCATTGGCCACGCCTGCAATGAAGCCTTAACTGCAGTGAAGACCATCGCTCTGAAAGTTATGGAGAAAACACAAGCTCCAACGAGTCCGCCTCAGAACGTCTGAATAGCTGGAGCTGCAGTCTGAGCAGCATGTTTTCAGCAAATGCATTTAAAATTTAAATATTTTAACATCTCTCTCTGTCTATCCAACTGTCTAAATGATATTCAAAAGAAACTTTTCTTGTAACTGTAGTCTGTAAAGATAATAAATTTCACTAAACAAATAAGTGTATCAGTTCTGCAATTTAATCTATCTCCAGTTATTATCAAAACTGAAACGAAGGCAAATTGTTTTGCCCTTAAAATTATTTTTTTTACCCAAAATGTTCACAAACTGAAAACAAAATTAAATATCTCTTTAAAATAGAAAATTGAAAATTGCATAATAAACATTTAGCCATAGTTGGAACATTTTTAAAGGGATTTTTTTTTAATTAAAAATTCTCAAGATTATTAATGTTATTGTTGAATTTAAGCATATTTATAAAATGAAGCAGCACTTTAATGAATTTGGGTCTGTAGTTCCCGGGTTATACTGAGGGGGGCAGAGTTACATCAGAGGACAGCAAGGCTCATTAAAGTACCACAGAAGAAGACCCGGCCGCGCTCCACGGACATGCGCACTAACCGCCAACATGAAGACAGTTTGGGCATTTTCTATTTTTCATTTAAAAGAGTAAATCTCTTGATTTTTCTCGCGTTTTCAGTTCACCAACTGGATTAAAGTAAAAGCGACACCAAAACTAAATATTGGGTGAGATATATAAATACACATATATTTATATTTGTTACCATTTCTGGGCTTTGTTTAAGCAGATTTGCTTTTTTGTGTAGCTTAAAAGGCCCCGTGCTAAGATAAAACACGACATATAACTTTAGCCGCACTTTGCTCACACTTACCCTCGTCTGCATATGACAAGTATGTATAAAATCTATTTGTACTCATTTATATTGTGGATAATAGAGTCCTTTGCTATTAACAAAGTACGGTGTTTAGCCTGAAGCTAATCTGCCACAGAGCTGGGAAGATAGCGTTACAATGAATAACGAGCAGTCTTGATGTTTAGGATGAGTTACTGATAAATACAGAGGTTCTTAGCAAACTAAAATGTAGCTTAAATCAAACTTACGTTTTTAATGTTTGTATGTAAAAAGATCGTTTTTTAAGTCGCCTTTCAAATTGCTGTGAAAAAACTTTTCTATATCTTGGAAAAACAGAAACCGGACTCTGGGAGCAATGAAATTATAGTTTTAAATAATAAAGAAAGATGTAAAACAAGCATGTCGGCTGCATCTGGTAAATTAAAGTCCACATTTCATTACGAAGACCTGCTTTAATCGACTTTAGTTATAATACTCTTTCATTCTTTATAAACGACTTAAAAAAAACTTTATTGACCACCATAAAGTTACAAAACAAGGCATAAAGAAGAAAAACTTAAATTTTAGAAAGTTTTTTTGTGTGTGTTTTTTTTCCCCTGAAAATGTTGGTTTTATATCCTCCTATCAGAAAGCAAAAGTCCAAATATTGTTAAATCCACCAAAAACTACATTTCCCAGAGCCCCACACTTTCACACTTGGTATCATTGAAAGCCCCAAATGTCGTCTGTAGATGCCAGAGCACAGCCTTGCAGTGCTGGTAGTCAGGAGGTTAATGTAATCGTTTAGATATTATTAAATTCCTGTAATTAATTAATTTTTCTGTTTTTTTCTGAGTTTGGGTTATGTTTATTACACTTTTACAAAGTGTTTTTTGTGTTTCCAGTCCTGCAGAATGTCCAAGATCAGGCGGAAGGTAACAGTGGAGAATTCAAAAACCATATCTGACAGCAGCAGTACCACAACCAGCGCCACCACCAACCCCACCACCCCCTCTCGCAGGCCCAGTGTGTTCGAACGGCTCGGGCCCAGCACCGGGAGTAATGCTGCTGAAGTGCGAACCGCCCTCGAATTCGCAAACTTTATTTCTACTTTTTTAATTTTACAAAGCTAAAAATGGAAGGTTTTCTGTGATTAACACATTTTTTTGGGGGGTCTTCTGAATTGACGCTTTGTGTCTTTCAGAGTCAGTGTAGAAATTGGCTGAAGACCGGTAACTGCAGCTACGGCAACACTTGTCGCTACACACATGGCAGTCAGACACGAGGCAAAGGGTTCAGTTTCAGCAGGTAAGACACATGACACGGCTGCTGCTCCAAGATTTTCAAAGCTGGCTGCTGAGAATAATTCCTATTTGTTGCTTCTTGGAGGTCAAATGAAAGGCCAACAGGTGATCTGCGAGAGAGGATGAAGAACAAGAGACAGGATGTCGACCAAGAAAACTTAAAGCGCGACTTGGACGAAGCCACATCCCCCACAGTGAGAGTGAGTTTATCACCCTCTATAGACTGCGGAAATACTTTTTACAGGATTGATTTTGTATCGTTATTTGCCGTTGTCTGTAGCAGAGAGACTCCTCTAGAGGCCGACACCGAGAGGAGGATATAAAAATCACAAAAGAGCGGACTCCAGCCAGCGAAGAAGAGCCTACGGAGTGGGAAGCCAACCGTGAAGGTTAAGTTTTACCTTTTTCTCAAGCTTTGTGGCCAGAAATGTAAATATTTGTCATTGTTCGTTCCACTGGAAACCAGATTTAATGAGCTAATCTGTAAATTACTCCCTTCAGACAGTTCAATTCATTCAGGTTTATTTATACAGCCCAAAATCTGGGCTTCACACTGGTATTTATGAAAAAACAAGACATATGTCTCCCCCCTGCCTTTAAAACAGCAGTGGTGAGGCCTCTCCTAATAACTTTAATAATTATCGACCAGTATCCAACTTACCATTTAAAGTAAAATGATTGTAAAAACGGTTCTAATCCAATGATGTTACTTTTTAAATAGAAATAATATTTTTTAAAAAGTTTCAATCTGGTTTTAGGAAAAGCACAGCACAGAGGCAGCCCTTGTTAAAATAGTAAAAAATCTAAAATAGGAAACTCTCAGTCCTGGTTCTACTGGATCTGACCGGAGCATTTGATACAGTAGATCACAATATTCTACCTAACAGGCTGAGAAGTCTGGGCTTCTCCAGCACTGTTCTGAAATGGTTTGACTCCTATCTCACAGATTGTAGATCTTATGGAAGGATTTTGTTTTACCATTTTTTTTCTCTTTACTTTCCTCTTTACTGCAGTTTCTGTGCAGCATTAAATTTGATTTGTCATTTTTAGATTCGGATGTTGGTGACTACGACTACGAGTTATCTCTAGAGATGAAGCGGCAGAAAATCCAGAGGGAGCTCATGAAACTGGAGCAGGAGAACCTGGAAAAGAGAGAAGACATCATCATCAAGAAAGATGAGACTCCCAGCAAAAGCAGGAGCACAGCCCTGCCGAAGGTAAAGCGACGGCTGGCCGCTTGCTGCCCTCGCCGCAGACGCTTTCTTAAAGCGCCACTTCTACTTCCCTCAGACTTCACCTGAGCTGCTGTGCTCCAAGGATTCACCTTCATCCAGAAGATCCAGCTCCCCGAAGCACAAAAGTGGAACCAAAGGTGCTGGGTCCAGCAAGAAGGAGAAGAAAGCATCTCTGACTTTGGCCGTTTCAGAAACTGCAAGGTAGTTGGAGGCTTTGATTTTATCCAACATGATTAAAATGGAAATCTACAAAATTCTTCCCATTTCTCAATTTAATTTTTAAACCGGAGACTTTTAGGATAAAGCTCAAAAGTGTTCCTGTTTAAGAACCTGCTTTAGTTATATTTGGTCATTTTTCTGACCCATCAGACCCTCAAAAGGCAGCCACAGTAAGAAGAAGGGCCCTCGCACGCCCAGCCCTCCCCCTCCGGTCCCGCTGGACCTCCCCGTGGTTGGGAAGAAACACAAAGGCAAGCACAAGAACAAGGAGAAGACGGAGGAGAAGCAGAAGGAAGGGAAAGACCGCGGAAGAGACACGGAGAAGCACAAAGAGAAAAAGGAAAAACGACGGTAGAGTTCACGTTCTCATTTATCTGACAAAGTTTGAGCCTTCAAAACGTCATTTTAGCTTGTTTAGGATATTCCGTTCTCATGTATTTCTTTGTTATTCTCCGCTGCCTCTATTGATGCTGATTTTTAGGGACCGATCTGATAGTTCCCATAAGGCCAAGCGAGTGCTGACGTCAGATGAGCGGTCCAGCAGCGTGTCGTCCCCGTCCAGAGGCGTGTCGCCCTCCTCCAGGAAGAAATCTGTCTCCCCCAAAGTTTCCTCCCATAAGACTTTGCCACTTTTGTCTCCTCGCCGCAGGTTTGGTTTATAACCACAATGATATTCTTTTCTTTGTTTTAAACTCTATAACTGTATTTTTCCGCCTCGTCTCAGGTCTCCATCCTCCTCCCGACATCAGCGCACCCCCTCTCCATCCCGCCACCACTCCCCTTCCTCCCACTCGGGGTCTTCTGCGCAGCGCCACTCTCCGTCGCCTCGACACCGCCGCTCGTCGTCTCCGGTTTACCATCGGAGCTCTGCGGCGCACGCCTCCGTCTCTTCGCCCACGAGCTCTCGTCGCTCCCGGTCCCCTCCGGCCTCCCACGACACCTCGCCTCCTCACCGGCGCTCGGAGAGATCCAGTCCCAGCCGGCACCACTCCAGAGGCAGGGAGAGGAGCCGAGGGGAAAGAGAGAGAACTCCGCCTCCCCAGGAGCGCAGACATGAACACAGAGAGGGTATCTTTTATTTATTTTAAAAAAAATTTTTAAACTTACTTATCAGTATAATTTGGAAATGAAATGACAGGAAATGAATCTGAATTTTCTTCTCTTTCAGACCGCAGCAAGCGAGACAAAGATGGCGTCCGTGACGACAGAGACTACGATTCTGAGCTGATCACAGCCCGAGAGGACAGGGAGTCTAGAGATGCTCGCGAGAGGCGTGACGCCCGCGATCGAGGAAGGGAACCAGTGCGAGAGTCTCGAGAAAGCCGAGACATCAGGGACGCCAAGGACTCCAGAGACGGCAGGGGGGACGGGCGTTCCGGTCGGGAGTCGCTCGAGCGGCGGGATCGAGAGCGGGAGCGAGAGAAGGAGCGGGAAAAGGAGAGGGAGCGAGAGAGGAACGACTCCTACAGGAAGGAGGATCTGGCTCAGGACGACAGGCTCTACGGGAGAGGTCACGGACGCGACGACGGCGGCAGAAGCGAAGGTCGAGTGGAAAGAGCAGACAGGAATGGACGAGGAAGAGGCCGTCCAAATGAAACGGTTGATAAAGGTGAGATGTGTTTGAGTGATTTTATGGTTCGGTTATGGCTTCTTGTCTTAATGTCTTCCTTTGTCGCCTTTTCAGGCTCTCTCAGAAACTCCCGCAGCTCCCAGATGGAGAGCAGCTACGATAACTGGGACTCCCGGAGCAGCACCGCACGGGAGCGAAGCCTGGAGAGAGGGGCGGACCGCAGCGCAGCCGAAAGAACCTCAGAGAGAGTTTCAGACCGGGATCGCTACGAAGGGGAAAGGCGGGATCAGCCCAGAGACTCCTCCTACGACAGGAGGGGAGGGCATGGGGAGCGGGACCGCAGAGACAACCGTGACAGAGGTGGGACACCGGAAGATTTTTTTATCTTTTGGTGCCACAAAAGCCTATTTTTCCGTTCCAAATTCATGTTTAATTCATAGAAAAAAACATGAAGAAATCTGATTTTTTGTTTATGATGAACTCTGCAACTTGATCCTAACAAATGAAAATGTATTTTACAGTTAAAGACAAAATATCATGAATTTGTATCAACATTATTGCTTAAAAAATGTAAAAATGTGTAAACATGGACTCCATAAATAACTTGTTTACTCTCACCTGACAAATCCAGTCCTAAGAATCACTTTCTCCTGCTCTCTTCCATTAATGTTTCGGCATGTAAATATGTCCTTCCTACTATCGCGGTATCAAAACATTCAGATCATTCAGGATTGCTCCTTGTATTTTTGGTATTCATTAACTTTATAGTTTTTGAAATATTCATCAAAATATGTATCAGGAAATGAGAGAATGGAGAATGTTATCAAAACATTAGTTATTTTGTTGCAGTTCCCCCTGCTGGCCAATTGTTAGAATGCATCTTTGCTTTCTCTTTCTTTGTGACCTTGAGTTTCAACTTTTTTTTTTGTTTACATCCTTTGTAAACTTTTATTTATGGTTTAAACTTCCTTTTTTTTCTTTCTCTTCCAGATCAAAGGGCTGTCTCTCCTTCCAGATATCCAGGCAGGTCGGAGGAGTCCGACCGGGACGACCGACGGGATGATCGACGAACAGACCGCTCAGAGGACAGACGGGACGACCGGGCCCGCGAGCGAGAAAGAGAACGGGAGCGGGAGAGGGAAAGGGAGAGGGAGAAGGAGAAGGAGCGAGAGAGGGAGAGAGAGAGGGAAAAGGAGCGGGAGAAAGAGAGGGAGAGGGAGGCGGAGAGGGAGCGAGCTCGGGAACGAGAACGGGAGAGGGAGAGGGAAAGAGAGCGCGAGGAGAGGGAGAGAGAGCGGGAAAGGAAGGAGAGGGAAAGAGAGAGGGAGCAGAGGCAGCGGGAATGGGAGGAGAGGGAGAGGGGGAGGGAAGATAGGCGGGAGAGGAGAGACGACGTCCGGGAGGAGCGGTCCGTTCGAGACGCCCGGGATGATCGCAAGCTGAGGTACGCAATGATTCTAGGTTGGTTCTTTATCGTCAAGTTCTGTGAGATGTACGACTCAGAGCCTCTGGTAAAGAGGATGGAAAATAAACAGATGTATGACAATAAGGTAACAAAGTTCCAGGAATGAAGACATAAAATTATGAAGAAAAAGGTCAAATTTTACTTGAATGAAGTTGGAAATGTATGGTATACAAAAACAGGCCAAACTCGAAATCTTTCCCTACAGCTATAGCTTCTCCCTACCCCTACATTTAGCCCGTCCAAATGGAGATTTATGGAAAAATAGTCTTCAAATTCAAATCACTACCACTCGATGACATCATCAATAGTCGCCTGTCATCCACATTAGTGCGTAGCTCACCTTTCGAATTCGGATTCAGCCTAAAAAAGTAAATATTGGACCAGATTAATGTAGTGAAATTATGGGGAAAAAGACATTTTACAAGAATGAAAATTATGAAAAAATGTCAACATGTTACTAAAATAAAAGATTCAGTAATTTACAAAAATAAAGATGTAATTCATTCTTTAAAAAGTTATATTTTGCATGTTTTCAAAAATAAAATGTTACGTTTATCTTTACAAATATGTTTCAACACGACATCTGGACATTACCTGTTTATTTGATGTCGCAGACATCGATGGACATCACATTGCTCAAGAATCTGCTTCACTTTTTCCTAAAAAGAAAAAACTTTTAAAACTTTGTTTTCATGAAATGACATCATTTTCCAATAAGCATGACTTTTTCCTTGTAAAATTATGACTTTTTTTAAAGTTATGAATTAATGATTTCATTCTCGTAAAATTTAGACTTTTTTTTCTTCTAATTGTACGACTTTTTAATTATAATTTATTGATTTTATTCTAGTTGATTTATTTACTTTCTTTTACGGTGGTCCTAATACTTCCTCGTAGAGGTGCAACATATTCCAGATTAAGACATTCCAGAAATGTATTTTACTAAAACACTTTTGTTTTTATTTGAAATAAATGTTTTCTTTTCCTTTTTTAGTCGCAAGAGAGCACGGGTGGAGAGCAGCCCGAGCCCCCGGCCCTCCCCAAAGCGGGCAGCGCGAGACTTTAGCCCAGCCGACAGCGACGGCTACAATAGCGCCGAAGATAAAAGTGAGCGCCCTATTGGCCGAGGGCAGGCCAAGCTCCACCCACAGCCCCTCCTCCCCAGCCCAGTGTGTCTGCCTCCATCTGACAGTAGGAAAATTCTCTTTAAAACGGACACACTCCTGTTTTTGTGGGAAATGCACCTCAGCCTCAACATTACTTTGTGAACCGGCATGCTTTGACTTTTGGTTTGGCGCAAAGGTTTCTCCTTATTGGCTGCAATTTTACTATCAAACAAAAATCTATCATTTTTACAAAAGTAAAAGTTGTTATATTTTGAAAATCTTTGCTGAATTAAAAAAAGAAACAGATTTGAAATATGTACTGCTCTTTGTCCAGATGGAGATAAACACCGTCTGCACAGTCAAGTGGTGAGACCCCAGGATCGCTTGTCACGGTCGCCACCAAGAGGCGCCTCTTCGGGTGACAAAGCCGGCCACTGGAAAGACGAGGAGCGCCGAGGAGCTGCGGAGAAAAGGGAAACGCGCGGCCGAAACGAGGAGCCGGAGCCTCGAAGCGTGGAGCGATGCCGCGGAGGGGAGAGGCGCGGGGAGTACCTCCCTGAAGCCGAGTCGCGCAGCAGGGGGAGAGAGCAGCGTGAATCGAGTCCACCGCCGCCGCCGCCTGCTGCAGCCATCGCCGCTCGCGGTGAAGACAGAGACGCTGCTGGGTCTCAGGCCAACGAGGAGGGCAAGAAGAAGGTCAAGTCGCAGAGGAAGGGCCTGAAGAAAGCTCGCAAAGACGAAGGAGCTGCTGGTGGGAGCAGTCTTGCTGCTCCGGAGGGGCGGTTCAACCCCGAGCCTCCACCCACCGTCCCCGCAGACGTGCCTCCACTCATGCCCTCGCCAAGGAAAGGAGCCAAGAAGAAGGCGCTTGACCGGAAGAGGAAGCGCTCACGGGGAGGAGACTCTGAAGCTTCTGAAGAGGAGGCATCAGCGCCTCAGCCTCACAGCAAGAGGAAGAGAGGTCCTCGGACTCCTCCGCCCTCCATGAGGCCGGACCACCGAGGAACCGCAGCCAACGCGGAACCGTCCCCTCTCTCCAAGGTGGACAACTTCAGTGACTGGTCAGATGAAGAGGTGACGGACCGGAGCGCTCCTCTGGAGAAGCAAGCCCCTCCCCGTTCTGGAGACAGAGCTCCAATGGAGACTCTGAGGAGAGGCGGAGCCCCCAGGATGGGCAGAGACAGGTGTAACCCGCCTCCCATCGCCCCGCTGCTTTCCCAGGACCCCCCCATGCTGATGCAGACTATGACGCCGCAGCCTCTGATGTCGCAGCCTGTGCTCCGCAAACTGCCCCCGGAGCAACCACGCAGCAGCAGCATGGGGAGCAATCAGAGCCGGACGTCCTCCAGGCGCCCCCGGTCGCCCTCCAACGAGTCGGGACACAGAGACGAACACCAGGGTCTGCGGCCGCGGCGGGGACGGCTGCAGGGCGCCAACTCCCGCGATCGTGAGAGGGAGCGAGAGCGTGAGAGGGAGCGGCCGGGGCTCGGGGACGCTCCAGGCGCTGAGAGGAAGTCCAGAATCGACCAGCTGAGAAGAGGAGAACCCAGTCGCAGCACGTCGTCAGGTACATCTTCCTTCCTTTACCGATTTATACTGGTCAGCCTGCGGTGCGTCTGTTTTTGACCCTCAATCAGTTTAGATTGTCTCTGTTGCGTCTCCGGTCTGTTCCCCCTCCAGGACTTTCTTTTTTTTCGTCAACGCAATGCGACAGAGACGAACCGCAGGTTTTACTCAGGTTAACCTTCAAATGTGATCGATGTTTGTAAACGTGTGTTTCACAGACCGTCAAGACTCCCGCAGCCACAGTTCCCGACGCAGCTCTCCAGATTCTGAGAGGCAGGCGAGGTCCAGGTCCCGTGCCGGGTCCTACGACAGCCGAGAGCGGGAGAGGGACCGGGAGCCGTTCGACAGGGACCGGGAGCCGTTCGACAGGGACCGGGAACGCGACCGCAAGGACCTCCGTCCCCAACAGCAGCCGCCGCTGCTCCTCCAACAGCCCCTCCAGCAACAGAGAGACTGGGAGCCAGAACCCAGAGACTGGCCGAGCCGCGGGCGGGAGCCCCTCGGAATACGACCGGGTCGGGAACCTTTGATGAGGGAGCGGGACGCCAGAGACCGGGAGCGCCTCCTCCCTGAAGGGATCATGCAGCAGCACGAACGAGAGAGGGAGCGGGACAGGGAAGGGAGAGCCGAGAGGGGAGGGGATCGAGAGAGGGACAGGATGATGATGTTGGACCTGCCGCCGCACGGAGACCCCAGGGCTCCGGCTAGAGGAGACGCCAGGCAGGAGAGGGGCGACTATGAGCCGCTGCTGCCAAGAGAAGCCTTCAACCTCGCAGAGGAAAAACCCAGCAACAGTCACCAAGCTGTGGGAGATCAGAGGGAGCTGGAGAAGAACGACAGCATGGACGGTATGTGGGATCTGACTATAACCTGGAGAATGTTCAAAGCTAAAGGTATTCTTGAAGGTATTCTTCATTTCACCTCCTTCTTTAAGGGATTTTGTGTGTGCTGTGTTTTCAGGAGACGATGACGCTAAAGAAGAAGAGCAGTCCGTGGCGTCCGTTAGAGAAGATTATGAACCAATCAGTGATGACGAGCTGGACGTGATACTGGCCGACAGTCAGAAGAAAGAAGATCAACCAGAGGAGGAGAAAGTCACAGGTATCAGAAATGACAGAATTCCTTTAAAGGATTTATTTCTGTGACATTTTGGAGTTTATCTACTCTGTTCTCATTCAAATCTTAACTTCCACGCCGTCTGCGCCGCTGTAGGTCCTCTGGATGTGATCGACGTGGACTGGTCCAGCCTGATGCCCAAACAGAAGCAGGAACCGCGGGCTGCAGGCGCCGCCTTGCTTCGCTTCACGCCGGGCGCCGTCCTCCTGAGGGCGGGAATCTCCAAGCGCCTCGCTGGACCAGAGCTGCTGGAACAAGTCAAAGAGGTGTGCAAGTCGGAGCTGGACGATCCCAAAGGTGAGCTTTTTAAACGACCCCCACGCCTTTGTTCCACTCCTCTGCGGTTCTTCCTCACTGTGTGGAAACTGTCCTGTCAGACGTGGAAAAGCTCTTCGAACACGACCTCGGAGCTCTGAACATGGCGGCCCTGAACAGGCGGGTGGAGAGGGCCGGCTTGCTGAGCAACCTGGGGCCCTGCTGTAAGGCTCTGTGTGCTCGCCGGGACTTCGCCATCCGCCGCCAGCTGTTAAAAAACGACAAGGTAAACGTCCTGATCGTACAAAGGATTCTCACTCCTGAGATTGCTTCCAAATGTTTCTGCTTTTTTAACATTCATCCTCTTCTTCTCACCACTCATTTTATGAATAGAAAATGAATGGGGAAAAGTTTCAAAGGGCTCATTAATATCTTTGACATCAAATGACTTTAGCTGTAAACGCCATCCATATTTCAACAAACAAGGCGCTCTTTCACCTGTAGTCTGCCTCTATAAGCATCGTTTTGGTCTGTTTTTGCATTCTAGCATCTTCAGGAATGCGATTTTCTGACACAGGCTGAACTCTCTCATCAGGGCTTAACCAAGCAGTACCCAGGCACGCCTGTGGTGGACAACGACCTGCTGCAGATGAGCATCCGCCTCTTCCGAAGGACCATGGCGGGCCAGAGCTCAGCTCCGGAGAGCGCAGCAGCTCCAGAAGCAGCAGACGCTGCGGATAGTAAGCTAAGCTCAGCACAGCCAGAGGTCTGTGCGTCCTGAGAGTCAGACTCCAGAAACCCAGCCTTTGTTTGTTTTTTTTTTTTTTTTTTTTTTTTTTGAGGAAACAGACCAACTGCAAACTGTCTGAGTTTGCTTTACGTGTTTCGGGTGACCTTTAAACGCTTCTCCAAAGACTTTCGGCCTTACCGCCCCACGGAGATTCTGAATTAAGATGTAGGAGCATCCACATAACTTTTTTTTTGATGAAATCTTGTGTTTTTAGATCAAAGTTTTATTTGTCAGCTTCACAAACTTTAACCCTGGTTGCTTCGTTTTTGCATGTTGTGTCAACTGTGCATTAAAATGGCTAGATGTTTTTGTAAGGCTTCTCTTCTTCTGACTGTTCTGACGTTCTAGAGACCTGTTGTTCCTGCAGGTTCTCACGAGGAAGTTGGGAAGTCACGTTCTTGTCTTGTGGGTCGCTCTTGTTTGTTTGAACAGTACCTGCGCCGGCAGGATGGACCTTAGAGAAAAAGACCATCAGACGTTCTCTAGAAGAATAACGTTTACTTGAGCTTAGCTCAGTCAGCACTTCCGGTTCCAAATGAAAAAAGTTAAATGAGGTTCAAATGACTTTAAAAGAAGCTTCTTCCTCTTTTGACTGATATGGTGTCAAACGAATCATCATGTTTTCAACTGGACAAAGTTATCCCTTTTTTTTTTAATTAGATTTTAAAACATTTGTAAGTAAATGTTGTTTATTTTCTGCCTCAAAATGAAGCTAAACAGTTTTATTTTAAGTCAAATAATATTTTCATTTCCTAAAATGTTCCTATCAGAAAACATGACTTTTTTAAAGGTGACTTTAAGCAGATTTGAGTCACGATTTTCCACAAAAGAAACTCAACAACAGAGTGAAATCTTTTTAACCGCTGAGAGTAATCTGTTGAGATGGGTGATCGATATTGTCAGAAGGAGCCTGTATTTAACAAACGTGACCTCGTTTGCATTTTCCTTGATCTGGACCTGGGATGAGTATGTGGAGCGTGACGAGTATCTGTGGACCTGCCGAGCCGTTTCCCCTTCCTGACTGAACCAGGTATGTGTCACGCTCGTGGGAGCTATTTGGAAGATGTGAAGAGGTTTTCAATCAGCAAGCCCAACGACTTCCACCTTTAAAGTAGTAAACTTTCACAACAGTGACGCGCGGCTTGCCGTTTTGTTTTCTTGTTTGCAACTCCTGGTGAGACCGGTATATCGGGATATCTTTGTCCATCTTTTGCACTTCTTTTAGAAGTTTGGACACAGCTGTCAGTGAGCTGGAGCTGTTGGAGCGCCTCATTCGTCCTTCCACCCGACTGTTCTCTCACAGGATGCTCACTTCTGATTTGAGTTTTCTAACTTTACTTTGGAGCAATGACTGTCTTATAAGTCTAATGTTATAAGACTGTTATGTTATTTATATTCATATTATTATACATGTCTGTTTCCATGGTGCTCCCCATTCTGATGCGTCCACTTACAGACCAAAAGATCCACGAACGACTTTGTTTTCCTCGTCTGAGCTTGAATCTGCATCAAAACTACGGCTGGATTGCTCCAAAATGGCTTGTCATTTCTGTTGCACAAGTCATGTTAGGTTGAGTGTGTGAGGTGCTGTAAGCTAGTGGGAGAGAGAACAGAGAACTCTCAGCAACAGTCCCGTCTCCACAACTAGGAGTTTAATTTCAATTGAATTCCTGTCGCTCTGCAGAAACTCCCAGAAAACTACAGGGTTTTTGGGGTTTTTTTTTTTGCATTTTGGCAAAAAATTGTTGGTTAATCATAATTAAAAGAACACTAAGACATAGATCTTGCATAGTGGAGATGTTCCTTAGGTCATTGTCCTGTTGTAGGATAGAATTGGCTCCTATCAAGTTTTGTCCACAGGTTATGTATGGTATGGAGCAATATTCTTTATTTGTTGAGTCCCTTTTAACCTGGACAAATCTACCACCTCACCTGCACAAAAACAACCCTAGACCATCACATTACCCCCACCATGCTTGACTTATGTTGTCCGGTACTGTTCCAGCATCTTTTCAGTTGTTCGCGGTGAAGGAGAGCTTTGGCGAGGGGGGTTAAAGAAGAACCCAAAGGTCACTGTGGCTGAGCTCCAGAGATGCAGTCGAGAGATGAGAGAAAGTTGTAGAAAGTCAACCATCACTGCACCCCTCCACCAGTCGAGGCTTTATAGCAGAGTGGCCCGACGGAAGCCTTTTCTCAGTGCAAGACACAAGAAAGCCTGAATGGAGTTTGCTAAAAAACAAAACAAAAAAAAAACACACACGAAGAACTCAAATACAGTGAGACATTAGATTCTCAGGTCTCATGAGATCAAGATAGAACTTTTTGGCCTTAATTCTAAACTGTATGTGTGGAGAAAACCAGGAACAGCTCATCACCTGTCCAATACAGTCCCAACAGTAAAGCATGGTGGTGGCAGCATTATGCTGTGGGGGTGTTTTTCAGCTGCAGGGACAGGACGACTGGTTGCAATGGAGGTAAAGATGAATGCGACCAAGTACAGGGATATCCTGGACATAAACCTTCTCCAGAATTCTCTCATTACCTCAGACTGGGCTGAAGTTTCACCTTCCAGCAAGACAATGACTCTAAACACACAGCTAGAATAACCAAGGAGTGGCTTCACAACAACTCTGTGACTGCTTGAATGGCCCAGCCTGAGCTCTAACTCAAACCCAATTGAGCATCTCTGGAGACACCTGAAAATGTTTACCATCCAACCTGACAGAACTGGTTAGGATCTGCAAGGAGGAATGGCAGAGGAACCCCAAATCCAGGAGTGAAAAACTTGTTGCATCTTTCCCAAAAAAGACTCATGACTGCATTAGATCAAAAGGGTGCTGCTACTAAATACTGAACAAAGGGTCTGAATACTTAGGACCATGTGATATTTTGTTTTTTTGTCAATATGGGTTCTGTGTGTACATTAATGAGAACAAAATGAACTTCAATGATTTTAGCAAATGTCTGCAAGATAACAAAGAGTGAAACATTTAAAGGGGTCTCAATACTCTCCGTACCTACTGTATCGTCTTGCTCAGTGGTGCAACTGGGCCTGCCACTTGTTTTTCTACTCTGGTTAGAACCTGTTTGTGCTGTTCTCTGAAGAGAGTAGGACACATCACTGAAAAAAATCTTCAGTTTCTTGGCATATTTCTCATGGAATAGCCTTCATTTTTACAACAGAAGGTTGTAAAGGTTCACATGTAAGTTCTCTTTTTCCGAATAGTTTGAGTGTTTAATCAACATCACAAATGTGATGCTCCAGATACTCAACTACTCTAAATCAAACTAATGAACGGAAGTGTATGCATCAACAAAATGGCAATTTACAAAGCAGATATCCGCTTTAGGAGTAAATAATTAAACAAATCGCAACTTTTATAGCTGTGCTCAAAAGTTTGCATACACTGGAAGAAATTATGATTCCATGGTCATTTTTCATAGTACATGAACTCGTAGTTTCCACTCGTAGTTAATGGTTAGGTGAGGCCATTTATTGTCCAAAAAAATCCCTTTACCATTTTAAAATCGTAGTATCAGAAACTTCCCAAATGACTTTGTTTAAAAGCTTAACATACTCTGATGCCTTTATTCTGAAAACATGCACACAAGCTGATATAAAGGGTCTGAATGGCTCCGCTGCCAAACACTGGCACCAACCTCTCTACCAGTGGCAATGTGGGGTTCAATGTCCTGCTCAAAGAATGTTCACATGGGAGCAAGGCGGAAATCACACCCGCAATCTCTCGATCAGAGGTCGACCTCCTCACCGCTGCACCACCGCCGCCCAATTCTCATTCATTTTCACTGGATAGTAAACAAGAATCCATAATTTCTTCAATAGTATGTAAACTTATGAGCACAACCGTATCTTGTTTTTGTTTTTCTGTTTACTTTGAAAATTAAATTCGTATTTCTTAAAAGTATTCACCTCCAGAAATAGATTTTTCTTTTAGTAAGTAATACACACATTTTAAAAATTATACAACAAAAGGATGCTTTTGTAACATGGTAATGAAGCTATGTAATAGCTTGTAATATATAGGCAAAAACACTTGATTTATTCACACATTAGTTTGACCATCATGAAAAACAGAGGTTGTTGTTGAAATTATATTTTAGAATGTATCAAATACAATTAAATTCATGTTTCCATGTTGTTTTTGTGTTGTTGTTTTTTTTTTTTTTTTTTTTTGGCTTTATCTTTCATTGTATTTCTTTCTTTGTCCACCCTGAGAATAAAAAAAGGCAACCCATAAATAAAGACTAGATTAATTCTAAAAACACACCACTGGAGTGTCGAGTTGTGATCAATGCAATCCCAATTTTTAAATTAATACGTATATTCCAAGCAACTAGACAGAATCAAAGAAAAACATTATATAAATGAACAGATAAATACTTCCGAAAATAATAAACAGATATGAAATATAAAACCAAAATGCATATGCTGATTTTTGTATTATTTTGTAGGATATTATTTTAACGAAAAAAACAACAATGTTAGAGCAAAAAAAAACCAACCACGTATTTAAAAATGCATACACGGAACCTTTATCTTTGTGTTTTTTCTTAAAAATAATTGTAATTAGATTTTTTTTTTTATCATAAAAAAAATGAACAAGCAAATCTTGTAATGCATATAACCAACATTTATCTTTGTCTTTTCTTGGAAATGACTGTACATGGATAAAACAAATCACTGGATAAACCAATATTAAAAGAACAAGTAAAAACATTACGAAACATGCACACGCGGAACCTTTAACTTTGTGTTTTTTCCGGTGAGTAAATGTGAACGGATCGATTTCCTTTATCCACAATCCTTTGCGTTGAGTCCGTCCTTCCGACTTCCGCCTCTGCAAAGAGCCGAGGTGAGTGTTCCATTCGATAGAAAATTTGTTTAGAATCTGCGGCCATCCTTTATTTTTGAAAACACAATCATACAAATTATTATGTATTTAGTTACACAAGCACTATATTGTGAGTTTTGCCGTATTTTTGATGGCGGGTAACGTAGATTTAGTAAGATGTAGCGGCACAGAGGTTAGCACTCGTATCGCCGATGTGGCTTCAGAGCATAACTGCTTTCAGCTGAAGGTTTACTGCAGTTTAGGTTGCAGATATGCCAAGACGCTGCTCATGTATTAAATAACATTTACCAGTCATTTTTGTTTTTGTCTTACACTGACTGTGTAATGGAGTAGTAGATGTCGCTACAAGTTAGCTTCATGCTAACACTTGTTTTCAATAAACCGCCTGTTGCAAAAGCATGATTAAATGTATTCCTGGCAGATGGCCCCGACTAAGAAAGGAGAGAAAAAGAAGGGGCGTTCAGCCATCAACGAGGTGGTGACCAGAGAATACACCATCAACATCCACAAGCGCATCCATGGAGTGTGAGTACAGTTGTATAAGATTATAACAGTAAATAAGTCATTAAAATTGTCTAAATTTGATGTTAAATGTGTTTTATATAATCTAAAGGGTAGATTATTGTTTAATTCACAAATCTGCCAAGCTGCAAGAAGAACTGAATCGTTAATTTGATATCCAACTGACTACCTGAGGAAAAAAAAATAAAGTCCAGTCATAATTGTTTTAACTCCAGCAATAACTACAATTCCCAGAACCCCACACCATCACATTTGGTATCATTGAAGAACCCCACATTGTCCCCAAAATGGATTGAAATGTCAGATACTATTTCGAAGTAAAGCTGTTTTTGTTGGTTTCTTTTTGCAGGAGCTTTAAGAGGAGGGCTCCTCGTGCGATCAATGAGATCCGTAAGTTCGCCATGAAGGAGATGGGAACCCCCGACGTCCGCATCGACACTCGTCTCAACAAAGCCGTGTGGAGCAAGGGTGTGAGGTAAGGCTTAGGTTTCTAAGCCACGGTGTAGCTGTGGAGCGGTCGGAATACCATCAGAGTGGGAGAACCACATCTCCCAGGTGTCTGTTAGAGCAAATGTCGTTTGTGGATTTTCGTCATCAGATAGTCGCACTTTGATGGTATTTGGAGTTTGGTTGTGTTTAAATCTCGAGTAGAAAACAAACGTCCTCATTTAACCAAAACTCCACCAAATGATGTTCATGCATATTCTAAGACTGTTGTGGTCCCTCATAGATATTTATAAAAAAGTTTAACATCAAAACAAAAAACTGAAACTGTGTGATCTGTTTAGCTTCATTCTGAAAAACAAGATTTTACAGTCAGAAAAGTGGGGGGAACGTGACTTTGGGATCTTTCCAGATCTGAAAACATTCAAAGATGTGGACCGAATCATACCAAATCTTTTATCATTGCAATCAGTAACTTTTCTTAAGCACACATCCTTCTGCAGTGACTGCTGACAGCATGAAATGCATTAAAAATGTCAATATTAATCATCTGATTGTGTTAAACTCCTAACAGTTAAAGCATGTGACTTTACCTCATAGAATAAATCAGGGATTTCATTTGTTTTAAATTCTGGCTTTGATTGGTGAAGTCCTGCTCTGAGTACTCTCCTCGTTGTCGTGCAGGAACGTGCCGTACAGGATGCGCGTTCGGCTTTCCAGGAAGCGTAATGAGGATGAGGACTCTCCCAACAAACTGTACACCCTGGTCACATACGTTCCAGTCACCACATGCAAAGGTACGCACGCTAACACGATCAGTCACCTGTTTGATCAATGAAAGCGTCTCACTGTCTGCTCTTCTGTTTTTCCCCACAGGTCTGCAGACAGTCAATGTTGACGAAAACTAAATGTGTTTCACAATAAATTTATTCATCATCAGAATAAATTTATAAAAAGGTTTTTGTCTTCTTTTTTTGTTACAATAGAGCTAAATAAAAATTTGAAGGACAAACCATTCAAAAAGTGACATTCTTTAGTTTCCTTTCAAACAAAGGTGGAGAATTTTGTGCTGCTTCACTGATGTGCCTCACCTCACCTTATTTGATAATTACAGATGTGCACGCACAGGTGGATTTTCAAAATAAAAATCATCTTTTTTTCCTGGATCTTTCATGCTTACCTCAAAATTAGTTTAACTACATTTTTTTGTTTTTGTGTAAATATGTTCAGTTTTACTTTGCCTTTGGCTGTAAAGATTTAGCTGATTGTGCAGAAATCAAAGCTTCCTCATCTGTGCTCCAGAGATCCACAGAATTTAAATCCTTGGAAAAGCAAAAGTTAGTTTTTAAAGGCTGAACCTTTGGAGTTATTCCTTGACAAGAACTAAGGAGTCTGGATGATTCCCTATTTATCCTGTGGTTCTACTCGCATGACTTTGCACTCTTTTTAAATACAATTCCTTACTTTTCAAGGGAAAAAAACATCTGTTGCTTTTAATGGATACTTTAAAAGCTGAAAAAGGCAATGAAAAGCCTGGAATTTAACAGAAAGGCTGAAGTTAAATCAAAATAAGTGCCTTCAAGTGTTTGAAATTGATTTTTTTTAATAGAAAAGCAAAGATATTTAAGTAAAACATGAAAATGAGTTTTGTAATTTGGATTCCAGAGCTTGTTTAGTATTTTAGACTCAACAGCAGGTATTTAAATAACATTTGGTGACGACAACCCTCATATTGTACATTTATTACCTATAAAGGTTTAAGACGAACTAAATACATTTTAGGGCCTACATAGTAACACCAAAATTTAACACAGTGAAGGCAGTACAATCTTGTTTCGATCAAAATGTTCAGATTTTATTTTATTAAAACAAAAAAAGAATTCGTTCATCCATTAAGACTGGAATATTTTTTTTCCTTGCTTTTTAACGTCCAGAACGATTCCTGCGCCTACCACTTGGTGGCGATAATGGACCAGCCCGTTGTTTGTCAACTCAAGATCTCATGAAGAAGTAGATAAATCCAATGACGGCTTATCGTCGCTAGGTGGAGCTGCTAGATTTGTAAACATCTTCCGAGTAGCGAACTCATCGGGCTGAATAACGGTCTACGTTTTTTATAATGTTTATGCTGCTTGTAAACACAGTTCGTGAGGAGAAATTGCTTCCGATATCTATATATTAGGACATTTATGAAAAAATTAATCAAGAAAAGTAAAACAATTGTAGAAATTGCTTGTTTTAATAGGACAAATTTGGTTAGCCGCTTAGCTATGTCCGCGAGCTAACTGAAGCTGTTTGCTAGCCTTCTAAATAAAATGTCGCGTCGCTTTTAATTTCTGATGTTTCACGTCTGACTCTCGTCGAAAACATCACTGAAGGCATGCGGTGCGCTCTCCGGAGGAGACCGGCGGCCGTCCGTCACGCACATGACGTGAGTTAAGGCGGGGTGAAGTTGCGTCGTGTCCCACCGACAGGTCTCACCTTTGAGTCGGCTGATGTTGAGGGATCATGCGGCACCACTTCCTGCTGCTCGGGGCTTGTGGATGGGTTCTGCTCGTCCTGATCTTTGTGAGCAGGTTCTTCACCTTCAGAACTTTTGATGGTAAGACGCTGAAAGATGCTAATCTGTAAAGTAAAAGTCTGACTCTCAGCTACGATCCAAAGGGATGTAGTATGATCGGATATAATCTGTTAGATTATCGCAGACGTTTCATTTGAATTGTAAATAAACATCTAAGTCTAATTTTAAAGTGGAACAAAATCATGTTTTACTTTAATGCTATAAGAGCAGATGTTTTTAACTTCCAGAAAGTTTAAGGTCAAAAGGCTCTGCATCCAGTCAGGCATTATAAGAATTTCAAAAATGGACGAACCATAGAAACCAAGGTTTGTCTTTTCAAATTTTTGAGTAAAAGACGCAGATCTGATCTTTCTCCTTAATCCTAGTTTATTTTTGTGATCCTGCAAGCAAATTCCATACAGATGTATCACTTAGTCCTATTTAAGGAAATACAAATGTATTTGTCCAATTTCCATTCAAAATTATCATTTTCTTGATAAAAAAAAAACACTTTCTACCAAACCAGTGATTTAAAACAAATAAAATTTAGCCCTGGTGAAATACTGTTTTTATTTTTTTATCAACTTTTTCACCACAGAAGTACAAAGAATAAAGAAGTAAAAATCCGACTTCAGTGTCAGCTGATGTTGCTTTGTTGTTTCAGAAAATTAGATAAAAACTTTATTAAATTATTAAATGAAGGAGCAAAAGGGAAAAAAAGTTGGGCTATTTTTTAACATTTAAAAACAAATTTCTTTGTTATTATTATTAGAATAAAGGTTGTATGTTTGAGTATTTTAGGATTGATCAGTCTTATAGTTTTCAGCTTACATCCATAACATTTTCATGAATTATATTTTTGAAATTGTTTTTTTTTTTTTGTTAAAATAACTCCACACTCCGGGTGGCGAACAGGGCGGAGGTCCGAAGAAATCATCTATAAATCAGAGATACAACCATTTATGAATGTAACAATAAAAAGGGGATGGAAAGAAATGGTGGGTATTTGCTTTTGGTTCAGCGAGTGACGTTAACACCCAGTGTACCTGGAAATGAGGTGAATCTTCCTGATTAAAATGCATCAAAGCCTCACTTGAAGGAAGAGCAAAGAACTTTTTGACCTTTGATTTCTGATGGAAAATCCAGACTTAAAGACAAGTCTGTTTTGACTGTAATTAATCCTGACTTTACTTTGGGATGTTGTGACGTAAAGTTTTCCGTCTTGTAAAATTCTTTATTGCTTTCCATCTCAGATTATGCAGAGAGAACCGGTCAAAGTTGGACTATAGCCGGTTCCAAGATGAAACACGCCCCTGTAACCATTCTGGAAAAATCTGCCGTCAGGCCGTCACGTCAGGTAAAAAAGAAAACAGAAGCGCGCCACCTCACCGGTTTACGAGCCACTAAAACCCTCCTTGTGTTCCAGCCCTCAGCGGATCCTTGGGACACTGACTGGCAGCAGGTGTCGGCGCGGCGGAACGAGCTGCTGTCGGCGGCGTGCAGAAACACCAGCCTCAGCAGTTTGACTCACGTCTCCATCACCAAGTTCGTCCTGGACCGGATCTTTGTCTGCGACAAACATAAGCTACTGTTCTGCCAGACACCCAAAGTGGGCAACACACAGTGGAAGAAGGTTTTCATTGTGCTCAATGGTGAGACGGGACTCCAATTCTTCTGGATTCAAACCATCAACCTGCAGAACAATTTACACATTTATTCAAAGTGAAAGAAGAAGCCTTTAAAAGGCATTTAACCTGCTCGCAGATCAAATGAGTAAAAGTGTTTTACATTGAATAAAAACACAGTAATTGGTGTGTAAAAGACACTTACAGTTTTTAACTGCCTCACATCAGTCCTGAAAAATTCAGACGTAAGCGCTTTGAACCAGAGATAAGGACCTTGTTATAAATAGTGTCCCTGCTTTTACAGAACAGCTTCTGTTATCTTTACTGTGTTTTTATGGTACTCAAAAGGATCATTTCTGTTGTAAATTGCTGTCACCATTTGACGCTTATCTCCCTCGATGGTGAATATTCTGTTGGCAGGAGCGTTCTCCACCGTGGAGGAGATCCCTGAGAACCTGGTCCACGACCACGAGAAAAACGGCCTGCCTCGCCTCTCATCCTTCACTCCTCAGGAGATAACCCTCAGGTTTGGAACGTTACTCGAAGGAATCCTCCACAAAACAAATCACACAACATAAAAGTCAAGTCGCATCAGAAAATACAAGTTTGTGTTTGAAATGTACTCTTTTTATTCCAAAAATAATCAAATCCAAAGCTCTTAAAGTAATGATGTTGAGTCTCCTGACATTCGGGCAACAATGATATGAGTTTTACTCCAATAAATGGTTGTCATTTAGCTGATTTAACATGTTTTTGAATTGCATCATGTATTTATTACATTTGGTCCAGTTGTTATAAGGCATTTACACGTCCGTTCCTCCGGGATTTCACTTCATTTTTTATGCTGTGACACAAAGAATGTAAATTGTTTATTATTATTTTACAACAATAATTTTCTGCTAGAAGCTGTAGGAGGATATATAAATATGATTGCAGTTGTTTTTTCCTGTTAATTTAGGTGTATTTATTTATAACCCCACTAGAAACGCACAGCGCTGATGAAAGATCTTGTTAAAAAAAAGATTTATTTCAAATAAATGAAACTTTTTTTTTATGCTTGTCCAAAGCATTTACATTAAAAAAAGTGAAATTAGACCTGCAGAAAAAATTTAATGTCTTATTTTAAATCAAAAATAGAACCTTTATGTAAAAGTGTTGTTTATTTTTAATAATTAAATAATTACTTCACTTTCGATTTTTGCTGAATATGTCAGTCGGTCAATTAGCCTCAATTCTGTTTCTTTTATTGTGTTGTAAATAATATTTAATCTTAACTTAAAGTTTTCATTGAAAGTGTATTGGATCTCAAATTGAATTCATCAACACAGACATTTTTAAACAGCTGTTTAAGACAGAAAGATCACTTGTTCTAAACACTTGAATCACCGCCTCTAAATTTAATGCATTGTAATTGTATAATTTTTATATTTGTGTTTGTGTTTCTATATCTTCATAAAAATCTTTATTCATATCTACATTCACACACTAAATACACACACATGGTAAATTAACACACTGTAAATACACAGACATGGAAAATTCACTCACTATAAATACACACATGGAAAATTCACACGCTGTAAATACACACACATGGAAAATTCACTCACTATAAATACACACATGGAAAATTAACACACTGTAAATGCACACACATGGAAAATTCACACACTGTAAATGCACACACATGGAAAATTCACACACTGTAAATGCACACACATGGAAAATTCACACACTGTAAATGCACACACATGGAAAATTCACACACTGTAAATGCACACACATGGAAAATTCACACACTGTAAATGCACACACATGGAAAATTCACACACTGTAAATGCACACACATGGAAAATTCACACACTGTAAATGCACATACATGGTAAATTCACACATTATAAATACACACACATGGTAAATTCACACATTATAAATACACACACATGGTAAATTCACACACTGTAAATGCACACACATGGAAAATTCACACACTGTAAATACACACACATGGTAAATTCACACATTATAAATACACACACATGGAAAATTCACACACTGTAAATACACACACATGGTAAATTCACACACTGTAAATGCACACACAAGGTAAATTCACACACACGGTGAATACACAAACATAGTAAATTCACTCACACGGTAAATACACACACATGGTAAATTCACACATTATAAATACACACACATGGTAAATTCACACATTATAAATACACACACATGGTAAATTCACACATTATAAATACACACACATGGTAAATTCACACACTGTAAATGCACACACATGGAAAATTCACACACTGTAAATACACACACATGGTAAATTCACACATTATAAATACACACACATGGAAAATTCACACACGGTAAATACACACACATGGTAAATTCACACACTGTAAATGCACACACATGGTAAATTCACACACTGTAAATGCACACACATGGTAAATTCACACACTGTAAATACACACACATGGTAAATTCACACACTGTAAATGCACACACATGGTAAATTCACACACTGTAAATACACACACATGGTAAATTCACACACTGTAAATGCACACATGGAAAATTCACACACTGTAAATACACACACATGGTAAATTCACTCACACTGTAAATACACACACAAGGTAAATTCACACACACGGTGAATACACAAACATAGTAAATTCACTCACACGGTAAATACACACACATGGTAAATTCACACACTGTAAATGCACACACATGGTAAATTCACACACTGTAAATGCACACACATGGTAAATTCACGCACACTGTAAATACACACACATGGTAAATTCACGCACACTGTAAATACACACACATGGAAAATTCACACAATGTAAATACACACACATGGAAAATTCACACAATGTAAATACACACACATGGTAAATTCACACACACTGTAAATACACACACGGTAAATACACACACATGGAAAATTCACACAATGTAAATACACACACATGGTAAATTCACACACACTGTAAATACACACACACGGTAAATACACACACATGGTAAATACACACACACGGTAAATACACACACATGATAAATTCACACACACTAAATACACACACATGGAAAATTCACACACACAAAATACACACACATGGAAAATTCACACACAGAAAATGTACACTCTGCTATATTCACAAACATGCTATATTCCCCACATATTGTACATTCGCACACTGTCAAATTCACGCACACAGTACATTCATGCACGGTATATTTACACAGTGAAACAGTGTCACCAATGGGGGATCTTTTCGTGTGGTGCATGCATGTTCTCTCCGAGCATGCATGGGTTTTCTCCGGGGACTCTGGCTTCCTCCCACCATCCAAAAACATGCTTGAAAGGTTAATTGGTCGTTCTGAATTGTCCCTAGGTGTGAATGTGCATGGGTGTGTGATTGTGGCTCCTGCGACAGACTTGAGACCTGTCCAGGGGTGTCTCCTACCGTCACCCATGAGTGGCCGGGTTGGGCTCCGGCAACCCCGTGACCCAGAAAGGGACAAAACAGTATAAAAGATGAATGAATAAATGAAGATGATGAATAAATTCACGCATGTAGTAAATTCACACACTAAATTCATACACTTATTAAATTCACACAATAAATGTATACACTTGTTAAATTCACACAATAAATTTATACACTTGTTAAATTGACAACACTAAATTCATACACTTGTTAAATTCACATAATAAATTCATACACTTGTTAAATTCACACACTAAATTCATTCACTTATTAAATTCACACAATAAATGTATACACTTGTTAAATTCACACAATAAATTCATACACTTGTTAAATTCACACAATAAATTTATACACTTGTTAAATTGACAACACTAAATTCATACACTTATTAAATTCACACAATAAATTCATACACTTGTTAAATTCACACACTAAATTCATTCACTTGTTAAATTCACACAATAAATGTATACACTTGTTAAATTCACACAATACATTTATACACTTGTTAAATTGACAACACTAAATTCATACACTTGTTAAATTTTCTCACACTGTAAATACACACACATAGTAAATTCACACACTAAATTCGTACACATGGTAAAGTCACACACTAAAATCATACACTTGTTAAATTTACAACACTAAATTCATACACTTGCTAAATTCACACACTAAAATCATACACTTGTTAAATTGACAACACTAAATTCATACACTTGTTTAATTCACACACTAAAATCATACACTTGTTAAATTTACAACACTAAATTCGTACACATGGTAAAGTCACACACATGGTGACTTAATGTCAAATTTTAAATGACCCACTTATGGAAGTAGTAGTATTTATTTTGTTACTGTATACAAATTCAATTCAAGTCTTTCAATTTTCTATTTTTTAAAATATCAAAAAAGCTTCTTTTGAATGGAGTTTTCTTCCCAAATGTTTTATTCTTTTCTCTGATATATCTGTGAGGAAGCTTGAATTCCTGAGCACGTCTTTTCTTCTTCTCCAGATTGAACACTTATTTCAAGTTCTTCATCGTGAGGGATCCTTTCGAGCGGCTCATTTCCGCATTCAAAGACAAGTTTCTGAAGAACCCGCGCTTCGAGCCGTGGTACAAGCATGACATTGCTCCGGTCATCATCAGAAAATACCGCAAGAGCCACCGAGACAGCGACCGCGCCGCCTCCGGTCTGCACTTTGAAGACTTTGTCCGTTATTTAGGCGACGCAGATGGTCGACACCATCTGGACCAAAAGTTTGGCGAGTCTATCATCCACTGGGTGACCTACGCGGAGCTGTGCGCGCCGTGTGAGGTGAAGTACAATGTGATAGGCCACCACGAGACGCTGGAACAGGACGCCCAGCACATCCTCAAAGCCGCAGGCATTGAGGGGCTGGTGTCGTACCCGGCCATCCCTCCAGGAATCACACGCTACAACCGCAGCAAGGTGGAGCACTACTTCTCAGGCATCAGCAAGCGGGACATCCGGCGTCTGTATGCGCGTTACCAGGGCGACTTCCACATGTTCGGATACTCCAGCCCAGACTTTCTCCTCCATTAAGTTACTTATTTTAATTAAAAACAGAAGATTTAGGTAGTGCCTGACAAGAATAGAAACTCTTTTTTAACTTATTTATAGAAATGACATTTAAGACATGACATTGAAATTTATAGAAATGTTAGAAATTCATGTATAAGTTATTATAACTTCTTTTCTGCTGTGTATTTAATATGGGTCCTCCTCTTTTACATTGACGGAGGCTCCAAAATGTGATGTACTTGTTATTTTGCACTGTACTGTTTACGACTTTTAACAGTTTTGTATTTGTAGTTGTCTTTTCTGTGCTTTTATTTTTTAATTCCTGTGACAGAACCCTGGTACTTTAGGAGGTTCTAGCAGCGTCTGAGCTTTGATTTTTGCCTTTACTGCAAAGCACAGACATACTTCATAACACAGGAAGTCTGTTTGAGTTTAAGTCAGACTGTAGATGTTTTTATTCCAACACTAACAAGGAAAACAGCATGGAGTTTGAGGCGTTTTTTTTTGTATCAGATGTTTGCTGTGTTTGTGTTCCTAACATGACTTAACATTTGCACATGATATTTAGACTAGTGCTGTCAATCGATTAAACAAAATAATCAGATTAATCACAATGTTTTACTAGTAAATTTTATATGACAATATGCGGCTTTTCAACCAAAAAAAGCCAGAGAGAACATTTGTCCTTCATTTGTATATTTTGAAATGTTCTAATTTGTAAAGTGTTAACTCAGAAATACCAGAAATGTAATTTGTGCACAAACACATCAACAGAACTGTAAACACTTTTATGTCTGCAGTATTACTCCCAAAAAACAAGAACAGGCTGATATACAGCATTAGAAACTAACATTGTGTTTCTGCACTTTAAATGGTCCTGGTGAATACTCAGATCTGATTGGCTGTTGGTGTTGCTGCACAGCTAAAAAAGGAAGTTCCAGTCACTTAACCTAAATGTTCTAAATCACTGCAAACTTTTTGCTTCATTTTCTGGACAAAAACAATTGGTAAGAGGTGAACTTTCTCTCTTAACTGATGCTTTACTGATCCTATAGTGTTGATCAGCATAAATATCGCTTTCCTTTGCCGCTGCAGTCGAGGTCTGTCGGCCCAGGAACGCATTCTCCTGTTACAGTGACAACAGGTCGAACCACCAATCAAATAGTCCTCTTTTTGTTAGAAAACATTCTAAACCTAAAAAATAACAAGAATAAATTACTAAAAATCAACTGAATATTTATTATTTTGCAAGTGACCGTGTTAAAAGCAGGATAGTTCCCGTCGAACTGTGCATTAACCCATGTCGCGGAAGACGGTCGCTTCTGACACTGTGAGGAAGTTAGTTTTGATTGGATATTCGACAGACTTTCAGCAGCGTCTCTTAGGGACCTTCAACAAATGAACGAGTGCGTGATACGGTGACGATTTTCATTTTGATATTGACCAAAGCATTAAACAAAATCACTGGAAATCAAAGCAGAAATGTTTTGCAAAAAGTAATAGATTCAAACGAAACATTTCCTCTCATTTTGTCATGTTTTCCATTTAAAAAAATGTTTTTTTATATTTTTCCCATTAGCTTCCAAACTTCCAAGAATATTGTGTACTTGTGGGCCCAACTTTCCTACATCAGATACACAACATTATTTTGCAATAATTGATGAAGAGTAATTTTATTATTGATTTTTACATAAAGTCCTCGCAGCTGGTATGTGAATTCTGATGTTTATTTTCAATAGCTGCCGAATCATGTGACCCAACAAAATAAAATGTATGCCGAATTATGGGCACTACTTCATTATTATTAATAAATAGGATTTTTATTTTGAACATGAAATGTTAATCCATGTCTTTTTACAAAACATTTCTGCTTAAGTTTTAAGTGATGTTATATGTTTTTATTCAAATCATAACATATGCACTCAATCAGTTGACGGTCCCTAAGAGACGCCGCAGGACATCCGGGCTGAATGTTTGTCCAATATCCAACCTAAAACTGACTTCAGATGTGTGATTAATCTGCATTGATTAATAATAACGTGTTGCTTTTTAAAATGAATTGTGTGCGTTAACGTTGACAGCCCTAATTTAGACACACGTTTAAGTTGTGAAACAGTTGGATTTTTGTGCTTCAAAGACAGCACAGGTCTAGAATAAAGTGAAAAACTGAAATGCATTTTATTGTTTTAGGTGGGGCTATGAAAAGTCCTAAAACTTGCGATAAAAAGGATGATCCTAGCTTGTGTAAAAGCACTTCCTGCAAAAATGTGTGAGTGAATGCTGGTGGCGGCATTGAAAATTCTGATAGACTAAAATAATAGGAAAAATCTGAATTAAATAACACTTTTGAAATAAAAACTCAGCATAAGAAGATAAATCCCAAAGAAAGAAATGTAATTCAGTGAAAAAAAACAAGATTTTAACAAGAAATCCTGCAAAGGTAAAGGGTAAAGCAGTGAACCTGTAATAGTCAAAGAGAAAAACCTGAACAACTTTAAGTAAATCCAAGCTTTAATTATTATTTTCATGGAGTAATAAAGCCATTATCATAACTTAACTAGCTAATCATTTTGATTTGATATCACAGAATAATTACATAATATTTTATAAATAATTTAGCTTACAAAGAATAATATTAACATGATAATTGAAACATTTTTCTAATTATATAATGGAAAATATGTAGATATTTCTTAATGTTCAAGAAAATTTCATATTTTGATAGACTGGATTAGATTTCTGAATCTATTAGTTGAATCTATCCAATAAATTTTAAAGAAGTTAGCCTCCATTATTATTGGTTAAGAAAGGAAACATGTTGAATTCCTGAAAAGCTGACATTTCCCTCAAGAAGAACCTGCACTTTATTTTGAAAGGACTTTTTTTTTTTACTTAAACACCCAAATTGTTCATTATAGTAATACAAACAGGACTGTTTTCCAAGCTATTTCCATATATTTTAGTCAGACATTTCAGTCGTTTTTTTTTTTATCATTTAATTTTGAAAAGCTTCATTTGGGTTTCCTGTGTAAAATGCTGCAAAAAGATGTGTTACACTAATTGAATAATTTTACAACCTTTTCTCTTTGTATAAAAAAGTAGGGTGGTGGTATTGTATGCTATCGGCAGATACATAAACCCTCCACATGGTGGCAGTATTGCACACTACATTTTCCATGCATAGAGGCCAGAATCTATGGGGTAATGAATATGCAGAAGCTCTGGCTTATCAATACCTTCACACAAAAGTGTTGAGGACATTTGAGCTGCAATTTGTTACATTTCACATTGTGACTGATTGATGTTCTGGTATCCGCTAAAGCATCTTCGGGTTCTGTCGTTGCATGTTTGTGTTCCCCGCTGCCAGATAAGCTCCTCGGGCTTCCCGGACCGGTTCCTCCGGTTTTTGTCATTTGAATATGAAGCCAAACGTCTGAGTTGCAGCTTTGGCCTCTGTGTTTGCTCAACTCATTTTAAAAGAAAGATAACAAAAACATTAGAGCAGCTTTCTGGCAAAAGATGCTCGAAGTGTCAGTGTGAACTACATCCATGCTACTGCAGAGAGCAGCGAGGAGAACCATCAAGGGTTTCAATCACAAAACTGTTGCTGCTTCTTTAAGAACCTCTTCTATCCTCCATTAACCTTCATGTCAACTTTTTATCTGCACTGAAAGACGTCTGTCCACAGCCTTAAACAGTTAGAATGCTTCCTTTCTACCAAAACCGAAGAGCTGTCGAAGGACACCAGGGGTAAGATTGTAGATCTGAACAAGACTGGGATCAACCAATCTGTGCTAAGCAAGCAGCTGGAAAGAAAAGATGATTGTTAGAAAAAGGAAGATCACTGAGAATTTCCTCACACACACACACACACACACGGAACTCAATGAAAGATTTCACGTGGTGGAATAAATGTGTTGAAGAATAATGAGGAATCAGTCCAGAACTGAATGAAAGAACTGATAAATGACCTGAAGAGAATTGGGACCACAGTACAACACTATGTCACCATGGATTAGAATCCTGCAGAGGATTCTCCGGGAAGAGCCAGAACATTTCCAGACCCACCTAAAGTTCTCCAGAGACCATCTGGATGATCCCCAAGAGGTTTGGGAGAAGACTGTGTGGTCAGATGAGATCAACATCTGACCACGTGACATAAACGCCACTTTGGAGGGGGAAGCATGTTGAGTTATATACCAACACCACGCCCACTGTGAAGCATGAGGGTAGAAGCATCATGGTTTGTTTTTCTGCAAAGGGACCGGAACAATTGATCCGTACTAAAGGAAAGGATGATTGGATCCATGTATGGAGAGATTATAGACAAAAGCCTCTTTCCGTCAATGAGATCATCGAGGATGAAACGTGATTGGATCCTCCAGCAGGAAAACGATCCCAAACCCAGCCATGGTAACCAAGGACTGTCTACGTGAAAGGGTTCTGCCGTGTTTTAGTCAGTCCCTGGACCTCGACGCAATAGAGAATCTGTGGTGGGAGTTGTATAATGTCCAGCAACAGCCCCAAAACATCGCAGCTCTTAAGAAGATCTGCATGAAGGAATGGACCAAACCAGCAGATACAGTGTGTGAGAGAGAACCTGGTGTCTGTGTTTTGATCTGAAGGCTTCAGCTGGATCATTTTATTGAAGGATGAATCTAAAGAGATTGATTAATCCTCCAAGTCACTACTGAGACCAAACATGGCGGACATCTGTTTGTCTTAAAATCCAGGTGTTCGCATCACCTGCCACACCCTCGGTATCAATATTGACTCAGAGGCTTCATCATGTGTCGGCACCAGATCGTCTGGCTCCGCCTGTAAAAGGCGTGCAGACGTGGATCCGGCTGCCGGGGGTTCGGCGCGTCACCACGAGGTTCTGGCTTCATCCTCAGGACGAGCCGAGGCCCGGCCTCGTTCTGTCTGCGTGCAGTCAACCGGCTTCCTGTGTTTGTGCCGTTCTCAACCGAATCTGTGTCAAGTATTGAAACCAGCTCGAGGAAAACGGAAGTAGGAGTTTGACTTTCAGAATAAAAGTGAGGCAACTATTGAAACTATTCGCATGGACGTCACTGTTTCTAACCTGTACGATGAACGTTTGGATTCAGAATTTGTTTATTTCAAGCGAAAAAAAATTAAATACGTCAAACAAAACAAATCCATGTTGCATCAAAGGATGATTAGTTATGACTTAATTGGAAATATAGACAGATAAACTTCCAGATACATCCATACACATGTAAACAATCTAATTATAATTATTATTGATAAAAAAATAGACTTTTTTGCACACATAAATGCAATACATTACACATTGAATTCATGAAATGTATCAAGAAAGAGTTTAACTACTTGAAAAGGAATTGGAGGATGCACATCTTACCACTTTTATGCCCAAAACACATGTTTTCTGAAAATAAAGAAAAGTGGATTGGCAGATTGTTATAGAAGTGCACAAAATAACACAGGCATTGTGGGATTAATTCAAAGAATGTGTGATAAAATATGTACCTAAAATACTGTAGAAAGAAAAAAAATTATAACAGTACACAGATTGAACACATGATATATTACCATAATCATCAAATTTACTTCTAAAGCGCTTTGACACATTTGATCAAAAGGACATTTAAACCTAAATATGACAAACTGCTAAAAGATTATGATGGATAACAGAAGAAAGTAACACAAAACACATGAAATACTCAAAATTAATAGTACAATAATCAGAAGTGATCAAAGACTTTTGGGAAAATAGGTTAAAATCATAAAAAATATATCGGATCTGATATTTGATCATTTGGTCAGTTTTTTGAATGATTTGGATTGCATGTGTTTCTAATGAATACGTATCTATAAATTATATTGATCATTATACTCCGATTGGTTACATCATAAATTACGGTCGAAAATAATCAAAGAAAGTAAACGAAACACACGAAAAATCCAAAATTAGATGTACGATAATCAGAAGTGGTTAAATTATAATAAATATAACTGTAATAAATTTGGCTTTATACATTCGGGTTCATATTTATATTAAAAACATGTTTTATAGACATTATTGTCTGAAATTTAATTTCAGTATTTAATAGATGTCCATACATCCCTGAAGCATAGTTTTTGTAGCACACTTAAAAGCACTTAAATTGTGATAGGTGATATGATGTACACAAATTTGATTTAAAGTATTTTTTTATATAAAATTTAAGAATAATTTAACTAACTTAACGAACGAAAAACTTCTAGTCATCTTCGTGCTTTTATTGTGAAACCGATGACAGGAAGTAGCAAACTCGGCTAAACTTGACGTGATTGCTGAAGGAGCAGCGAACAGGGAGCCTGCTGCCACCTCAACATGGAGTAGAGACATCCGACCGTTAGCTGCTGTCGAGCGGATCCCGGAGAGCGGAACCCCGGCCGTCCTATTCGGCGATTTACCGGACGGAACCGTCGCCGATGACCCAGCGGCCGTTTTCTTGTGGAAGTCTGAGCGAAGCCCGGCTTTTAATCGAAAGATGGCGAACGACTCCCCAGCTAAAAGTCTGGTAGACATAGACTTGGCTTCATTGCGGGTGAGTGCCGCCGATGTTTTTTTTTTCTTTCTTTCTTTTTGTTGCCCCTTCGGCGACATTTCTCGGTAAAAACGGACCGGTTCGAGTCCGGCATAAGGCGGTAGAGTCTCACTCCGATCGTTTTTTGCCTCATGGTTTGGAATAAGCGGCTGAAAACGAGCGCGAGCCCCGGCGAGGTGTCGCCAGCGGCTGGTTTTCCTTTGTTCGAGATGCGTTTGGCATGAAGGGAGACCAGGGCGCAACAGCTGGCTCGCACTGGACACAATCCATAGATATCCATCCCTAAAAGAAAACATTTCTTTTGTGTGTCCTAACCTCTTATTTTCCTGTTCTGGGTTTGCAGGATCCGGCTGGGATATTCGAGCTGGTGGAGGTGGTTGGAAATGGAACCTATGGACAAGTCTATAAGGTTGGTTGGGGGGGGAATCAGTGGCCTGTTGTGTGTTTTTTTTTTTTTTTTTTGCACACATGAGTTTTAGGGCACATCAGGGCGGTTGTGTCACCACAAAAGGAGAAGGGGGTGTTTTTGGATGTCCGCCATTCATCTGGGAGGCGTTGGACATGAACCTCACCCTCTGCAGACACATGCATCTCTCTGGGATGGAGTTGGGGGTTTGTCCGGGATATTTTTTTTTGGTTGAAATACCAAAACTTCTGCTGTTAAATGGGAGAAAAAAAGAAAAACAAAAAAGTCTTCCCAATCTGCTGAAGCAACATGACATTTAGCTGCACAGAAATACAGTTTGAAAAACATTGATTCTTAGCTCCCCCCCCCCATATTGCTAAGCTGAGCGTTTCACTCTGACAGCCCATACTGCTCCAGTGACCTGCATTCAATCTCACTCTGAACCCCCCCTGCCCCAAATCACAGAGCAAACATCTGTGTGCTTGTGTAATCCCCCCACACACCTGAAATCCGCCACCGCTGCAACTTCCTAGCTCGCTATCTCCCCACCAGATGCCGTTGAGCCTGGCACGTGGGATTGGGAATTACAACATTTCCTTATTTTTGCCTCTAATAATCCCTCTCCGCTTGGGGCTAATTCTGCATCGGGGGTTCGCGTGAGTTTAAGAAGCGTCGCCGCTGCAGCTTCCTGTCAATCAGCTGTTGGCGGTGCCGGGGCCGGTGGGCTGCAGCTGTCCACTTCGGGAGGGAAACCTCTCCCCCCCGGCGGCTCGCACAAAGCCGGGTCTGTCTCCGCACTTCGTTCGGGTCTCGTAGACCCCGGCGGCCTCCACAGAAAGGAGGCGTTTGTCTGCAGCGCCTTGAAAACCAACTGACTGAGTGATCACTGGAAACGGGTGGAGCTCCCCTGAAGCCTTCCTTTGCTCAGCCCCAGTCTATGTGATTTGTTTCTTTTGAGGACATGACAGTAACCTCCTTGTATTGATGCAGATATTCCTCAGCCTCTGTTGGGGGTCAAAAACGCCCACACCCCCAGTCATTAGACGCAGTTTCTTTAAGTTTGATGGAGAAACACGGAAGAGCAGAGCTGTCCTCTAGGGCTGCCAGCGCCGTGTCAGGATTTTGGGCCACGCTGTGTTGCTGGCGCTTTCTTCCAAGTGGGCAGCAGTTCCCCCCTGGATACGTGCCAGATTACAGTCAACCTCTGAAAACACAGCACAGCGCTTTCTAGACCCACTGCAGAGCACTCCTCCCAACCAGCCTAATCCTGGTTGGAGCAGCAACGTGGGTCCAGATACTGTTGGAACACGCTTTGGTGTGATAATACTTGAATGACATACATTTTCTGGATTTTAGGATGATAAAAGTGATGAAAATTGTTTTGGCTAAGCAGGAAAAACCCTGCATTTTAATGAACATTTAAATGAAGTTGCACATCAAGGCACAGGCATTACTGACATCGCTATCAAGCTAGAAACAAACATACAAACATACATTTAATGACTTTTAGTCACAGGTTCACCTCCTATGTTTCCTTTAGATTTAATGACCCACTCTGATGAAAATGGTTTTCGTAACGTGTTACTGTGGCATTTTTCCGTTGATGGAGGACATTTTTAAAGAAAATTAAGCAAAAAAAAAAAAAGCATTTCTGAGTATTTCTTAATTCAAATCATTGTGAATCAGGAACAGATGAAGAAATGCAGTTTGAGAAAAAGAGCTTATTTGTGGTGTAGAAAGCTGGCATCTGGCCACAAACTGTACGGCAGGATGGCTCCAATATTACTCACCATTTTTATTGCACTGGTAATGTTAGGTTGTGGTTGTTAGAGGCTCTAGGCTATTGGGAGAGTGCCTAAACAGAGAGCTCTCAGCAATATATCAGAGATACTTCCCTCCAAGGGTCCCGCCCCCTAATTTCTAAAGAACTACTGCCGCTTTGCAGAAACTATGTCCCTGAAAAGGTTTTTTTTTTAATTTTTGCATAAAACCGTATAATCATAATTAAAGGACCACAACGCTTTGAAAATAAATGAAAATGATCATCAAAGTGTATCTTTAATGCAGCAGAACGTTCCCAGCTGCAGCCTGAGCCGCTCGGTCCAGAGTCCGTATGAAAACTGACAAGTTGTTGCTACAGGGCAGACGGGTCTCCATTGTAGCAGGTCGTAAACATAAAGATGGACAGTTTTATTTGAAGTGATCGGATAAAAAAACGGCAATGAAGCTAAACCCAAAAGAATGGTAACGGTCTGGTTTAGGTCGGTTTTTTTTTAAAAAAAAAAGTACACTCTTCTTCTTGTTGTCATTGTAAGTGTAAAGGGACATGTTAAGGAAGGAAAACAAATTGTTTAGCTAGCTGGATTTTGGAATTGCTAGCTGTGCAGGTGTTTGCTTCTAAGCTGGTTTGCGAGCTAAAGCTGATCTGTCTTTAGTGGTTTGTGATTAAAGGGCCACCTCTGATCGAACGTGACCATGATGTTTTCAGTAGAACTGGGGCTGTACAGCAGACGCACTTATGAATTTCACAAACTCCTCTCTGCTGTATCACTCCATGGGGGTTTCTTATATTCGATTTCCTGACATCTAATGTTCAGAACATTCTAAAATGCAACTTATGGAGAAACACGGCTCATTCTGTTTGAATCTTTTGACTGTTAATTGTGGAGAACATAAAAAATCAAGCTTTTTATTTAAAACTGGCTATTTCCTCTGTAAATATTTTGGTTGTTAGCTTAGTTTATACATTTGTGATTTACAGAAAGACTGTCCACAGTCAGCAGCAGCAGCCGGCGCCGCCGCCACTGACCTGCATGCTTTACATGGTGTGTGGAGGCTGCACCTATCAGTGATTTAATACCAGCAGGTCTTAGAGTCAACCTGAAGCTCCTTCATCAGTCAGATGACTGACTAAGCGCCCTCCAAACCACACAAAACCAGAATCTGCACTGGATTTTAGTGCGCTGCCCCATTTTCGACTGCTTATACGTGACAAATTGAAGACAAACGTCTTGAAGCAAGCTTTTCTGCTCTGGACTGAGCTCCACAACAGCTCCACGGTATTACCCTCCGTCTTCTTTGTTTTCTCCCCCAACCTCAGCAGCAGCCTCGCCCCTGCCCTCAGAATAGGAAGAGCCTTCCTCAGGGAGTGAGCTGTGCGTGACAGGTCGGAGAAGCAAACTCCTTGGCTCTTGGTTCAGCTGTGCTTGGTCGGACTGCAGTTTATCTCAGGGCACAGACAGTTGAAGCTCAAAACAAGAAGACGTTCAAATCTCTTGAAAGAAAAGACTTTATTTTTCAAAGAAGCAGCGTTTTAGTGTAAAGGTGTTTCACTCAGCTCACTGGTGGGGGTGGGAGATCCTGCAGGACTTCAGGTTAATCCTCATCGACCCCTGTCAAGCCGCCTTGAGGGGTTCTACAACCTCTTTAGTCTCTTTGGAAGCACTGAAAACCCTCAAAGACACACGTCTTTGTCAGAAATGCAACAGAATGTTTGTGTTTCTCATTTGGTTCACAGGAATTCCTGTCCTTCCCAGTAAAATGTGTATCAATAACTAGTGCTGTGTTGCAGTGGATTAGTGCCTTTGCTGACCCGTGCAGCAGTGCAAGTTTCCCACTGCCTGCCTAATTAATAACCGCTGGATAGACCTCTGCAGGAGAGGTCCCAGGAGTTTAGGGGGTTCGAGTGTTCTGAAACTCTCGTTGAAGTGAGGCTGCTTCTTCTCAGCAGTGTGCTGCGTTTTGTTTTGTCTCGTCCCCCCCACGTCACACATACACACAGAGCGACCCCTCTGTCTGATTGGTTTCACAAGACTTACAGTGTCCCCTGATCGGTCACTGTCCGAACAAAACTTTCTGTGTCCGCTGGTGTATGCGACACTGTCTGCCGGAGCTCATTGTGCCTCGAGTGGCGTCGAGATGGGATACAAAGGCGCCTGTAGAGGAGGCAGTCTCTCTCTCCTGCTTTTATTTTTTTTTAGAAACCTTTTGTTTGAAGGGACAGATAGATCTTCCCCGTCTGACTTCCTTCCGCAAAGAATCTCTTCTTTTCGAAGCGAACGAACACGTAAAATCTTCAGCAGTGAAGTTTGGTTTGAGCAGAAACACCATCATACCCGTTTGATCTTTCCCAGCTGCTGCCCCGCGATCAATAGGTCGCATCTTCAGGTTTCAAAGTCTTCCTCGTCTTTTGAAGCTCCCGCACTCTTTTTCTGGTGGGATTATGCTGACACAGCTCTGCCTGCTCTCCTCGTCTCTGTCTGTGCCGCTTCCATCCCAGCGTCTCCTGGGTCGTACTCTGTGAGAATTGGGTCAGCGTCCAGTGGCAGCATCATGTAGAAAAGCCCAGAGAGGCAGGGGGCCGAGGCACAGCCATCGTGTCACATGCCTCTGGATTTATCCCGAGCATGATGTTCCGTTTATAGAAAAGGAAATGAGTCCTCAAATGGAAGGTGATCTTGCCCAGGTTCAGAGGGCAACAGTCTAAGGGCACCTCCTTCAGTTCTTTGTGCTTAGTCACAACTGCCCTTATGGGTGGATACAGGCAAAAAATGGGCAAACTTGTATGATGGCTAAACACACGTTCTAGACTATGCTTTTAGCACACGGTGTTCACACTGGACTGTAGCTACCCAATACTAGCGCATGTACTCAGAGTTGGAAGAGGCTTGTTGCGAAATGTTGAGGTAGTGCAAATCTCATGAATCTTACTTTCACTGCTCTATTCCGATTTATGAAAGATTTGGCGTCATATACTGCTGTCCGGGCACAAATGGTAATTATTTATTTCTTCGTGATCTCTTTTCAAACGGTTGGTACTTCCGTGAATTAAAAAGGACGCCATCCATACGTCGCTGCTAAATTTGAGTCCCTGACTGGTCGAAGTTCAACTGGTTTGACTTTCAGCGGATGCACATTTTATATGTCGAATCGGAAAATTGATCTAAAGTCTTGAGGAGAGAATTTGAACGTGAAAGCCCGAAATGCGCGTTTTCATAGACGTCATTGGAAGTTGTCGCTTGAATGCGCGTTGCCGTGGGGGTGTGTGAACACAGCATAGAAATGAGAAAATTAAACACGGTGTAGTTTGTGTGGACATTCTAGGCCCGTCTTACAGTCACGTTTCACATGCAAACTTCATGTCTGTGGCTTTCGTTCAATAAGGAGCCAGTACCATCCTGACGACAAGAGTGTGATGTAAGGGCGCCATACAACAGCATCACTCAAATGTCATAATAGCCTTAGAATACTTCTCAATACACCTACGACAATGGTGCGTTCCATTTTCATGATGTTTCTTGAGGTGACGACCTTCAAGAGAATTGCAAGACACACCTGAAATCCACTCAAGATTCGGCTGCTCGTCTCTATGACCTTCTACGGGCCCGGACGACCCAAAAACCCGCATCAGCATGTGACTAAGGCTTTACGTTGAGGCCTTCCCAGTCTAGCCAGGAAATGACATTTCTACAATGTGTTTGGCGTCTGCCACAGAGTGTCCTCCTGGTTGTTGGAGATGGACATGCAGGTGACACTCTGGGAGTGTCTTACTCCAACTGTCCGTCATTTGTAAATGGAGTTCTGAGACACCTCAACTCCTCCATCTGGTGGTGTGAGTGGTACCAGCTTCTTCCAGATGGGAACCGTGGCCTCAAACTTGGAGGTGCTAATTCCCATCCTGATGTCTTCACGCTCAGCTGCAAACTGCTCCAGCCTCCCACCGCGTGGACTAATAACACGGAGCCCGGCTTGTTCTGCAGCTTCGCTGTTGCTTAAATGTCATGTTGCTCATTTTGAGCCCGCTTTGGCACTGCCGCACAAACGGGTTGACCCACCCCGCTGGCGAAACGTCCGCTGAGAGTGATTGATCTTTAATGAATGCAGCTAGTTTACAGTGGAGGTTGTGTGGAAATGTGTTCAGTGAAAAAACACTCCCACGTTGTCCGCTGTGGTTTTATAGCCACCCCACTAACAATGGTGCTCACTGCAAGGTGCAAATCTGCCCTGTTTCCCAACTTTAATCTGTAAATCTTTTAATACGCCTCCATTACAAGACTGGATAAGTCCAGTGAGCGTGTAACAATGCGGCTGGGTTCTGTGAAATGATAGGAAACATGTTTTTCTGTGAACCCGTCATATCAGCAGCTTGGCTTAAGAGCGGTTCAGCCTGCCTCTTATCTTTGGAGCGCTGAGTGAGATTTCTCCCCGGCGTGGCGGCTGGAGCTCTCGTCGAGAGCCTTTTCTTTTAGGGTAGATTTTGAAGTTAATGTCTGCGGGTCTTAAGGCAGTAAGTCATTTAGTGCTTTAGTGCTGAGCTGGAGAGAGGCCAGGAGCACATCTGGCCGTGGTTAAGAGGCTGTGATGGAAGCCAGGGAGGGCTGAGTGATAACTCGGTGCCTTAGATAACCCCCCCAGAGCTACGCCCAGCTGGCTGCTTCATTGGGTTCCTCAGGACCGAGCTTTAGGCTTCCTGGGTCTGGTGTTCTGATTTCATAGCGAGACTAGATATTAGGGCTGGACGATATATCTATATAATCGATTCATTTGAATTATTTGTTTTAGATGATTAATTAGTTTTGGAAAATCGCGATTTTATTTTCCCAGTTCTCTGCTTTTGTGGGATTCCGTTGTTCTGAGCAAAGGAAATCCGCCCGTCTGTCTCTCGCAACGAGCAGAGATGAAAACGTCTGCAAGCAGAGGAGCTTCTTCCGCAAGGCAGAGTAAAAAGAAGAAAATAAAGCTTGCTGCCTATTTACAAGCGCACGCGACGCGTAAACCGCCCCTACCCCCATTCCGGTAGCTTTTGACACTTCTCTATGTAGCGTTTAGCTTAGGCTGATGGAGCAGCAGGATGTTTTTTAAAGGATAAACCGGCTGGACTCACAGCAGCAACAGATTTTAATAAAAAGTGTAGATTTGGGGGCAGCAATATTGTTGCACACTGATGCTATCATGCTACGACGCTATATGCTATGCTAACGAGCTGTGCCGGTCCTTGCCAGTTTGTGACTGATTTAATGTCAGAATATTTTCACGGACCAACCTTCAAGACATGGCGGATAAATACAACAAACTTGATTAGTGGGACATTCATAAAAAGAGTATTTTCTGAATACAATAACAGGTGGGAATCCACTTTGAATAAAACTTTATCAACAATATCTAACATTACAGAGGCAGGGCTGAGATGAAAAATTCCCCCCTCATGAGAGCGCTGCATCTTTACTGTTCATGACATAATGACAACAATCCAAAACATTATAATGCTTTTAGGCTGTTTTTTTTTAATGATTTCATATAAAAATGAATCAACTGGAGACTGAATAAGGTAAAGAGCATTTTCTGTCAATCTGCTGTCCTGTAGTAAATCTGTCCTTGTTTTCATTTGACTTTACAGTTATTACCTTAAAGATGTGTTCATACTATTGATATATTACTTATGTTATCTCATTTTCTTAAAAAAAATTCTCTATATATGTTAATGGTTCAGACTAAAGGTGACTGACCGACCACCCTCCTCACAGGGGTCACAGGGGAACTTTTTAGCTGTACTAAAGAGAAGAAACACATTTGTGATAGAAAATAAAACACTTCATGAACTGTGAGAATATGCCAAAAGCAGAAGCATCCTTTTTCTTTTCCTCCTTGTAGGAGACACAACTAACAGACCATTTAGGGTAACATTTTCAAGAGGATCTCCATTTTTTTTTCTTAAGTTGAGATGTTTGTCAGAGTTCGGCCGTCCTGGAAGGAGGATCTTTGATGGTATCTTTGACGTTTTCGATATTTGGAGCTCGTAAAGCAGAGCTGTGCCTTATCTATGGAAGGGAGTGTGATTTCAAAATAATAAAAACCCAATAATTCAGAGGCGTGATGAGCTTTGATGTTCTCGAACATGAAAGAGCCCTGCAACATCCCTTTAGTGACGATTCAGTTAAAATGGTGTGTAAGTCGTATCAATATCAACGTAAGCAAATTTAACATACAATAAAAACATGCAGAACAACTGTTTCAGTTCAAGTTCTTTCTGGCAAACTCATTCTGAGAACAGGAAAGATGATGGGAGTCTCTGAAAGTTTTTTCATTTAGTACCGTTGGAAAAAAACTTCGACAAATTAGGTTGAAAGCATTTTTCCAAGTTCCTCACCATCACGGAAGCAACTGGCCGTTCAGGCAGATTTTTGTCTCAAACATGCAGCTGATCCCTCCAAACCCACAGAACCGTGTCTTGGCTGTGCAGAACGCCACTGATTAAAGATCTGACAGGGGAAAATAGTGAACATGGTTATGAGATGCTCCATAAATCATGGAGGAGCTTTGCAGATGTGTGGGACCCACTGACCGCAGTATATAGATAAATATGTGGGATTTTTAAACATGTTCTTGTGACATTTATCTGATAATGGAGGACATTATCGTATTTCTTTATTAAAATTGTTGTGAATCGGGAGCAGACGAAAAATTTGACCATGTTTGTGATGTAGAAAATACGCTTGGCGGGCCACGAGCTCCCTGCTCCGCTCCATTCCGATGGATCCACTTGCAGACAAATGGATCCATGTGTGTCTTTGTTTTCCTCACCTGAGCTGGAATCTGGATCCGAACTGTACCGATGATGGCTGCAGCTGGAAGCTAGCGGTAAAGCGTGTAAACGGAGAGCTTTCAGCGACGGGGAGGGTGAGGGGACAGGATTCGTCCACACCACTAGTCCCGCCCACAACTCAGTTGACTTTCTGACGAACTCCTGCCGCTCTGCAGAAACTACGTCCTAGAAAACCACAGGTTTATGGATTTTGGCTAAAAACGATATGAATAAAAGGTTTGGGAGCTAATTTCGACGGCAATAACAAAGGGTCAGATATTAGAACTGATCTGAACCAAATTACAGGAGGTGATTTTCAGATTTGTGCTAAAGACTAATCCTTGAGAAACTGAAACACCTTCCTTTAATTTTAATGATTACTGACACAACTCACTTCCATAATTTTTACACTTTTATTATCCTCATACATTCCTTTTTGGTTCGGGTTAAGACCAGGGTGAGGTCAAACCTGTTTGAATCGTCAGCAATATTCTAGTAGGAAATCAAACATAGTGTTTTCAAAAACCTAAACCGATAACCTGTTCAGATGTATCTATGTTCTTAAGCACAATAATAAACGATTTAGAGATAAACTCTAACATATTCCATCCTAAATGTAAACCAGGCTCTCCTGTCATGTCTCGTTACTCAACATCAGCTCCCTCCCCCTCCTCTGTGAGATAAGCCTGAGGCTTCCACCGCATGCGGAGACTCTGGGAAAAGTTACCAGCGCCCATAAATATTTCAAACTCTGACGTCAAAACAGGAACACATTTCCACCTTTTCTGCTGCACCTTCCAACGTTGCTGCTGCAGATGCTCGGGTTTCTTTTGTTGCGTTTTAGCTCATTTCAGTTTTTCATTCTTGTATTAAGTTACCGGCTAACATGATGAAGGATGCTGTAAAAATACACCCTCCTACTTTAAATGATGATGAAATAGCCTGACTAGTTAACATTTTTGGCTCATTTGTTATCTGACTTATTTCAGCCTAACTAGTCTGGACATGCTCGGTTTACTTGTCATTTGTAGCTTAAAGTATTTGTTTTTGTGCAGTATGATATTATGGTCTGGGACTCTTTCTTGGCTGACTGACACACACCTGAGTGCCAGAGTTCATTTTTAGATTTGACCTTTTCCTAGAGAAAGTGCTCGTGAACCAGTCGATGATTCTTTTAGGCCTAAATCTGAAATTTTTAGTGATCTCAATAACTTTTTATAGTAATGTTTGTCTGCAGCTTTTTTAGTTACTTTCACAAAGACTTGCGAAAACTTTAAAAGTATTTCGTTTTCAATTTTGCAGACTTGAATTACAAAATTACACGTCTGGAAAAACCCCATTATCTCTATTAGTGAGACATCAGAAATGCTAATTAACTCATTGGTACCATTGACCGTAAATGAGAACTGGATTGAATCATTCCTCCCCCTGGTGTCCCAAACAGGAAGTACCTGCTGGCTCCAAGTAGCCAAAATCCCATAGACTTCTATAGAGAAATAAACAGCTGCCACTCGGTCATTCTTTTAGTCAGAAAAATCATTCTTGATCTGATTCATTTTTTAAAATGTTCTTGATAATCCTAATGTTTTATAGTTTTTTTGTAGTTTAAGTTATTCAAGTTATAAACTGACCAACTAGATGACTCAATAAAAGTAGATCTAAAGTGCCAAAGAATAGCGACTGAACTGAGTTCTTTTGTTTGGACCTGAAATGAAACCATTTTCACTCGATCCAGTTCCCAGATACAATCAGTGGTTGGTACCAAGATAATTGGTCATCCGGGTTGTTTTTCAGCCTGGTCTCCAGTCCATTAAAGAGCCACACGGAGATGAAAAACAACGCACACCTAGGGATCATTGAGATTCACCCGTGAAGCTTGTTTTTGGACCATGTTCCTAGAGAAAACCCATTCATAAACAGGGAGTTCATGCTAAATTCATACAAAGGATCCAGCTGAGATTCAAACAGGGGACTTCTAGCTGTAAGTGCCAACCACTACACCAGCGTGCAACCTCTGTGTTGAGAGCAACATACTTTTTTCTCTCAAACTGCCTTAGAAGTTCTATGTTGGGACAGAAGGGAATAGTTCGGTCCAGTATGACCACAGTCGGACTGAATAAAAATCCAATCTATTACTTCTAACACCCTTATCAACTAATTGTTTCTATTTAAGAATAACAATTAAAATATAAAGTTTGTGTGACTTTCTTTGTTGTTCAGTCATTTAATGATGTTTCCTGAAATTGCAGCAGCAGTGATTTTTGGACATTGGTTGTCCCACGCAGTGACAGAGGCCGCTGTTTGTCACACCTGGACTCATGGAGACGGCGCATGTAAAGCCGCCGCTCTATCGGTTCATTTCAGATCCTTTTTTGTGCCTGTGATCAAAGTCATGAGGATGAAAGTGGCTGTGAAGTGTGGTTCGGTGAGGCGAGCGGGCCCCCTGAGCCGGCACACGGTTGACCGTCAAAATCCATACGGTTTCATTCGACTCTGGAATGCACTGACTGAGATGACAATGCTGATGTAGCAGCTCTGTCCTCGCCACCGATCCCACGTGTTTGGGTACAGCTCAGATAGAGCGTTGATGTCATGTTGACACAGAAAGGATGGGGAATGCCCAAGCTATCCAGCCCCCCGAAAATGTCCCATGTGTTATCTTCTCTCTGAAGAGAGGAGGGGGCGGTCAGAGAGGCCTCTATTTCTGTCTTTTGTTTATGCAAGGAGTGGCAGCACTGTGATAGCGGAGCAGGGGAGTCTGGGAATGTTGGAATTCAAATACTCAAAAGTAATCCTCATCTAACTCTAGACGCTGCTCTTTGATGGGATCGCTGCTCTTTTGTTCAGATCCGGTTGATGGATGCAGTTAAATACAACAATTTAAGTTTTCCAGTGTTTTCACTGGACAGAAAAGTACCACACTTTAATTAAAAAAAAAAAAAAAGTACAAATGTATGTTTTGGTAAAACAAACGTTTTTAAAGTCACTACAAACTATTATCTTATGTATTTTTTTGTTGTTTTTCTTTACAGGGGCGACATGTCAAGACTGGACAGCTGGCTGCCATCAAAGTTATGGATGTCACAGAAGTAAGCCTACTATTTATCAAAATGTCTCAACGCTGAAGGCACCAGTCACTTTTAAGATATTGGTCAAAACCCGTTTTTGGTCCTCTGTAACAGGGCTGCAAGTAAATGCATCTTTTATTCTGGTTTGTGTCATTTGCTAAGTTTAATTCTTCTCTTTTTTGTGGACTAATTTGACCTCTTATTTGCTTGTAAACAAGGAACCCGTTTGACTTGCAAGTGAACTCTTATGTGAGTCAGTGCATCAAAAAGTGCCGTTAGGATGTACTCACAAAGCTCTGATTGTCTAATTTCCTCGTTTCTAACTGTCAGATTCAGTCAAATCTAAAAAAAAAAATGGCTTTAACCCTTTGACGTTCTTTGAATTACCGTGAACGCTTCAGCCATTTACACAGTTAACATAATTCCAACACATTCAGAAGCTTTAAGTTGCTGTTCTCCGCCTCAGAATTTGTTGGAACTACCTAAATTCCTCAAAGAGTTTTAGTAGGTCAAAGAGCGTGTGTCATTTTGCCGTCGCCGGTGACAGCTCAGGTGTTAAGAGGTTAAATGGAGCCAAACATCATAACTGGTTTACAGTTACTCTTTTTCAGGCCATGTCAGTCCCTAAACAAACAGCTGCTGTGACTTTGCTCATTTTTACAAGTGCTCTATTTGAAAGCAAAGCAGAGAGAATCATTTTTTTCTGCTCATTCTAACCAAGTATGCAACTGTGTCAAAGTAATATTTTCTTTAGTTATCCTTCTTAGATTACTCAAACTTTTTCTCCTTCTTTTAGTTTTTTCTTCATTCTCGCCAAAGGTTCACAGATTACTCATAACTTTGCGTTTCATTTTGCTGTTTTGAAACCTTTGGATGTGTGAAAGTTCTGCGGCAGCAGAGGTGGTAACGCCGGCCGGGCTCTGCTGTGTGTCAATAAACAGACCAAGCATGAGCTGCAGCAGCAATAGAGTGCATGTTTTGAAATGATGCGCTCCATTTGGCAAGTCGCGGGTCTTCACCTTTTCGCCGCCCTGTTTGCAGATAAAAACAGACAAATTCAAACGCACAAAAACCGAAACGTTCCGTGAAGCTCAGCAGCCTCCAACACGGCTAAATAAAGCAATTGAGGTTTTGCTTGATTTTTATAAAGTTTACCAGGATTACAGCACAATTACTGTAAGGCATGATGTCATGTTCTTTGAGGATCTGACAAAAGCTTCTGGTGGTTTAAGCGCTCCTGCCTGACAGTTGCCACTCCCCACCGAAGTCTCAGTCCCCGTGAATCACAGGCTGATCAGTTATCCGGTGAAAGATTAGCCGTGCCCTCTGTTCTGTTTGATTAAAACTACAGGAGCGGCTGGAGGACAAGTTCCAACTGATATTTCTGTTCATAAAGAAATCACAGCAGTAGGAACACACAAAAGCTTGCATATTTTGTCTTGGATTTCAGGTTATAATGTTGGAAGGTCTCAATAAATGCAGACAAATTTAAAGTCCTTTATTTTCCTATAAACTTCTGAGTTGCTCCCTAAAGTTTTCCCCTCTTAGTTAAGTTTTTTCCCAGATGTTTTAATAAACAAAGTGTTTTCCTGACTTCTGGCATGCAGCCGTTTTAGACTCGGAGGCATTAAACAGAATTCAAATGAGTGGTTTTACAGATACAGATGAAGAGAATGAGCTGTTTTTTGTTTTCCTCGTCTGACTCAAAACTGTTCGGCTAAATAGCCAGGATATTGTTCGCCATTTTTGTTGCTCTGTTAATGTTAGGTTAGGGGTGTGGAGAACTGTAAACCAAGTGGGCGGGACCAGAATCTATATCCTAAAAAATAACTTTTTAAAAAAGAATTGGCTAAAAGTGGCATCGTTATTATTATAAGTTTCCAGGAATGTTTTTTATTGGAGTGGGATTTTAAAAACAGGTGTTTTTGTATGAATTTTGTGTTTATAATTCAGGTCATTTTACTACTTCTTAGGCAAAAATATTCCGCTTACGGTTCAAGTTCGGTAAAATCTTCTGTGTCGGTTTGCTCCTCTCTTATCCACAAAGCCTCTCTGTCACTAAGCCCACCACCACATCATTGTCTGTCTTTCCTGCATCACGTGACCCAAGGCTTTCACAGTTGGGAGTGTGTTCATTCAGCAGATGCGCAGCAGAAACACACACAGCAGAAAAGCTTGCGTCAACCCGAACGAGTCGTTGGGCAGCAGCGTGCACGTGCAGCCATTTTGCTTTAAGTCATGCATCCGAACAAAGGGAACACCACTTTCCTGTTTCGGAATTCCCAGATAGCTAAGAGATTTCCAGGTTACAGTTTGGTTGGAAGCAGAAGGGCTGTAATGCTGTGGAAACAACCCACCTCCATGTTTGCTTTGTATCCCCCTCCGCTTTCTAAAAGAGATGTCACGCAGCCATAAAGCAAAGCACTCGCAGGCTGGTCTTTGCATGTGTTCAATTAGTGTGTCGCGGTTAATTAGTGTCAAGTTGCTGTTAGATGCAGGCGCTGCAGCAAGTTCTGACCTTTTAACTGAAGGCTTGTTAGTAAGCATGATGTGCGCTGAAGGTCTAACTCCTTTGGAAACTGAAAAAGCGGCGGCATCTGCTATTGTCTTCCTGTGATGAATCATTTCTGATTTTTCCGAGTTAGAATGGGACTTTCAGCATCATTTTATTTAATCAAACCCAAAAAAGGTTCTTAAAATAAATGTATTTTTTTTTATGAGTCACTCTAAACCAAGGTATGATGAAGAAAGGAGAAAAGTACTGTGATTGGTGGGCCAATTTGAAGCCTGAAGCTGAAGATTTGACCTGATCCAGCTTGATATGATCCTGATTGGACTAAACCCCTTCTTCCGTTCCAACAGGTGTGGTGATGGTTACCTTCCCACCTGTATCTGAGAGCTGAACTGAGTGACTCCTCCCCCCGGAGATGCCAAATTCCCATAGACTTCTTTAGAGAAATTAACCGCTGTTACTCATTTATTCTATTTCTCTTAATAATCTTCATATTTTTTTATGGAATTGAAGCTATTCAAGTTATAAACTGACCAATCAGAGGCCTCAATAAAAGTAGGTGGAGCCTCGTTGAAAGCGTTTGACAGATTTTGTGTAGATTTCAAATGGTGGAGGTGTTGACTTCCAGCAGGCTCACTGCTGATCAGGGAGAGTGGTTGCCATAGAAACATTGACTGAGACCTGCTTACTGACGTAGCCTGGCTTGAACATGGCGGCGTCCGTATCACAAACATTTTCATTATTTCGTTACGTTTCATTAAACATTAAAAATTTGTCTCATTTCGTCTTTCATCTTTCTGGAATTGTTGCTATCTTTGCTGGATTTGATGGCACAAACTTTAGATTTTCTAAAATTAGGGGAAAGCAAAACAGATGATTGTTAGAAAATCATCTAAGTGAGTTTGCCTCCAATTTCATTCAATTTTAATCTATATCATAAAATGAAGTTTTTAAAAGCATAATTCCACTAAAAAGTGCTAAAATTTGATTTGATTTGAAATGGTCAAAGATATTCAAATTTAACACATAGACCCAAAAATGTTCTAGAAAAAGCGTATTAGCTTGTTGTTTTTGTTCTTATTTTGGACATTTTAACATAGAAGTGGCGGTTACCTGGCATCACATTGATGGCCAGACAAATGGACTATCCTTTAAAAGACGTTCTGTCACATATCAGGATAACGGCAGAGAAACATCAGGCGCTTAACCTGCATGAAACTAGCCGTCAGAATTTTTCTATCCAAGAGCAGAATACCATCAGCCTAAAGTTTCCTTTAGCCATCAGCACAGCTGCTAATGCTTTCCGTCTGCAATAAAAAGATTCCCCTGACTGTTGTCGGTGCTCTTATCGTTGTTTCTGTATAGGATGAGGAGGAGGAAATCAAACTGGAGATCAATATGCTGAAGAAATATTCCCACCACAGAAACATAGCCACCTATTATGGAGCTTTTATCAAGAAGAGCCCCCCGGGTCATGATGACCAGCTGTGGGTAAGTCAGATCCACTCTGCAGTTGGAGACGAGCAAAGATGAAATCCTTTCAGTGACAGTGTTTCAGTGAATGTGCCTTTAAATTTACCCTTTTTTTTCTCCAAATACGATAAACTCTACCTCTCTCGGTTTGGCAGCTGGTAATGGAGTTCTGTGGTGCCGGCTCGATCACAGATCTGGTGAAGAACACGAAGGGAAACCAGCTGAAGGAAGACTGGATTGCTTACATTTCTAGAGAGATCCTCAGAGTGAGTTCTTCTCCTGTTTTCTCTGATTGGATATATTAGAGTTGAACACATAAGCACGGCGAAGACATGAAACAGAAGTGTTAGATTGCTTTCTGATGTTGCTCTGACTTTATCGGCTGTGGTTTCAAAAGAAAGCACACAAAGTTGTCCGTTTCTACTTAATTTGTATCACAATTATGCGTAGATATGCAAAATAATATCCATCTATTGACTGATGGTTCATTTTAGAATGTCCTTTTTATGCTGATTATATTGTCATTTATTTCTATTGATTTTTTTTGCATCGTCACTCTTTTCTTCAGGGCCTTGCACACCTCCATGCCCACCACGTGATCCACCGTGACATTAAAGGCCAGAACGTTCTGCTGACGGAGAACGCTGAAGTTAAACTGGGTGAGTGCTGCTACGTCGTGAGTTTTTGCCGTGTCTGCTAAGTATCTTTTGGGCCCGTTCGCACCAGGCAGTCCATACCGTACTCGAGTCTGTTTAAAGTACGGTTCCTAGTTTAAATGTCACTAAAGCCTACAGAGCTGGAGTTTTTTTCTATCTTACCTCAGCTCAAAAACATATTTGTCATTTATAAGGCGACAGGAAGTGAGCTTGTTTCTCAGTAAGAACATGCGGGTGAGAGATGTAACTTGTCTGTCTCTGACGTCTCAGTGGACTTCGGTGTGAGCGCTCAGCTGGATCGCACAGTCGGGAGGAGAAACACCTTCATTGGGACTCCATATTGGATGGCGCCTGAGGTCATTGCTTGTGATGAGAACCCGGATGCGACTTACGATTACAGAGTAAGATCCTTTCTCAAAGTGCAACAGCTTTTTTCCCGCCTTGGATTGTGTTTGAGCGACTGTCGTCCTGCATTGCAGAGCGATCTGTGGTCTTGCGGCATCACGGCCATCGAAATGGCAGAAGGAGCACCGCGTGAGTATGCGTTTCCCAAACACTTACCCTGCTGTGTGTCTGTTTCTATGAACTGACACGTGTCTTTGTATCTCTCCTCGCAGCCCTTTGTGACATGCACCCCATGCGTGCGCTCTTCCTCATTCCAAGAAATCCCCCTCCGAGGCTCAAATCCAAAAAATGGTGAGCGTGGACCAAAAAGGCGCCTGTTTGTGAATATTTTATTTTAACTGAGCAAATTGAGTCAGGCTGAAACATCAGTCTTTTTTTTACGTATGGGTTTGGATCTCTGACTTGAGGCAAAACTGAAATCAAAAACTCTGAGGGCTCCTTGAAGCTTTCAGACCAGGCTAAACATCTGTGGTGCACCTGCTCTGGCAGCGTCCGTCTGTCCTGGCGCCAACAGACTACAGGCTTTCTTTTATGAGCTCCAGGGTCTAAATGAATGAGCTCTTGTTTTCATATCAGTGGTGAACATCGGTTTTGAACAGAGCAATACGTATTTTTTCTGTTTTTCTCTTAACTTTGCTGATTAGAAGTTAGGATTTCACACTAGTTTGAAGTTGTTATGGTGAATTTGTGATAAAGAGATGTGAGGGTGAATTTAATCCTCACTTTACCATGAGGACAAAATGGCTCGCCGAAGGATTTATAATCTAAGGTGTTTAATTTAATCAGATAAATCTGATTTGTCTTATTCTGTGGCTTTGTGTAACCTCTCTGCCATCTTCATGTGAGTGCAGGTCCAAGAAGTTTTTCAGCTTCATCGAGAGCTGCCTGGTGAAGAATTACACGCAGCGTCCCCCCACAGACCAGCTGCTGAGGCACCCGTTCATCCGAGACCAGCCCAACGAGAGGCAGGTTCGCATCCAGCTCAAGGACCACATCGACCGGACTAAGAAGAAGAGGGGCGAGAAAGGTGCGTCTGACGCAGCAGCTTTGTTTTTAGCAGATAAATGTTTTCTGATGCGACGATGACGGACGTGTCCGTATCCACGCACAGATGAGACGGAGTACGAGTACAGCGGCAGTGAGGACGAGGAGGAGGATCCCCCAGAGCAGGAAGGAGAACCGAGGTATAGTATGAGGAGCCAGCGGGCCGTTTCAGCTCAAACGAGGAGGTTGCTTGAAGAATATTCTCCAATCATCCAGCTCCATCATCAATGCAACCGAGTCCACCCTGCGACGCGACTTCATCCGGCTGCAGCAGGAGAACAAGGAGCGCTCCGAGGCCCTGCGTCACCAGCAGCTCCTCCAGGAGCAGCAGCTGCGGGAGCAGGAGGAGTACAAGCGCCAACTGCTGGCCGAGAGGCAGAAGCGCATCGAGCAGCAGAAGGAGCAGAGAAGGCGGCTGGAGGAGGTACCAGAGGCATGATGTCAGAAACATCCACGCCGTTTGAGAAAAGCTCAGGCTGAGTGTTTGCTCCGACAGCAACAAAGGCGCGAGCGGGAAATGAGGAGGCAGCAAGAGCGCGAGCAGCGACGCCGCGAGCAAGAGGAGAAAAGGCGGATGGAGGAAATGGATCGCAGGCGAAAAGAAGAAGAGGAGCGCAGGCGCGCCGAAGACGAGAAGAGGAGGAACGATCGGGAGCAGGTCAGTTTGAGTTTGTCTTTAGAGTGCTGCAATGAGAAAGATCCAGACTTTTAAAATCGTTCCTTTTCTGCTTCTCCTTTGGGAGGATAGGAGTATATCAGACGCCAGCTGGAGGAGGAGCAGCGACACCTGGAGAAGCTCCAGGAGCAGCTGCTGCGAGAGCAGGCCATGCTGCTGGTCAGTCCTCAACACGCTCCTGTAAATCAGCAGGTTTTAAAGAGAATATATCATCAAAATGCAGCTTTGTAAGAACACAACAGATTTAGTTGCTTTTTTTATTGTCTAAAAAAACATTGAAAAAGAAGAATCAACAGCTTCTAAAATATAGAGATTCAGGGTTAAGGAAAATCAGAGACAAGTGAATCAAATGAAGCTTTATGATAATGAAGCTTTTCTTACATTTTGCCCCCAAAACGCTCAATCCCTGCAGGATTTCACTCTTTGTTTCTCATTATGTGTTGAGGGATGGACTCTTGGATATTTTCTCCTCTCAAACCAGCAATATTTGTAAGGCTTTTTTTCAAACACTGAGGAAATTTAAGCTGTTTTACAGACTGAACTAAGCTGTTTTATTGTGGTAAATAAGAACAATAATGAGATACAAAATTGAGACATTTGATAATTACCAAAAGTTATTGACTTTCAAATGAAATCCAGACCGTGTGTGCCATCAAATATGCAGGATTTTATGAGCAAACTTAAATTTGCCTGAATGTAAAATGAATACAAACTTATAAATGTAGTTTATAAAAGTATTGAATTAAAATATGTGCAGGTTTGTAACTTTTGTAAGTACATCCGGGCTGCTTTTAAGGATCCTCAGGGAGACATGGACACCTAGATACCACTGTCTTTTAGTAACAGTGACATCTAGTGGTGAATTAGAGTATTACAGCCTTTTGAATGTGAAATGAAGGGCTGAACGTTTCTAAAAAAAAACATGTTGGTTCTGAAAGCAATATGGCCTCGCAATTTGCTGATGCTTTTGTTTAATCATACCAATGATTAAAGACATATTGTAAGGTAGTTTACAAGTAAGTAAGTTCAGAAAACAGTAATATGCAGACACACCTGCTCTCTGGGAATGAGTCTAAACACCAAAGTTGGAATAGGTGCTACGAAAAGTTTTGTACCCAGAAATATTAGTCAACAGTCAAAATAATTACTGCTTGCACCCTAAACATGTCACTCTCCCGTATTCTGTTAAGGATCTGTTTGAGCATTACGCATGAGGAGAAATGTCCATAAATTCCTGATTCTTCAAAATTGATGTTTTTCATAATTGAAGCCCTGTAAGATTGCCTTGTGTGTTTGTTTTTATGTTTTTTTTAAGTGGGCGGTGATTTTTGATGAAGACTGTTATCAGGGATCCTCAAAAAACATTTCTGAAGATGTTTTTGACTCCTTAACTCCACCAACAAACTCTCTCTGAGCTGGTTTGTGTTTCGTTCTGGTACTAAAGGCTCTTTTTGTTCTTGCAGACAAACGGCATTCAGTCAAACTGGAGCCGTAAAGTCTGTTTTTAGGTCGCATGACTTGTCAGGCTATTTTGTCTCTTGTCCCCCCCCCCCGCTTATGGATCAACCTCTGCAACAGGAGTTCAAGTGGCGGGAGCTGGAGGAGCAGCGCAAAGCCGAGAGACTGCATAAGCGGCTGCAGCAGGAGCAGGTCTACCTGCTGTCGCTGCAGCACGAATCCAAGCAGCAGCCTGCTGACAAGACCGCCCCCTCCCCAGAGCCCAGCCAAACTCCCCAGGCTTTAACTCTGCCCTCGGCTTTCTTGCCAACCCCACGAGCTCAGGTCATCGACGCTGTCGTTTCTCTGGCCTCTGAGCCCCCCACAGCCCCTCAGGTCCCTCCGTCAGACAGGACAGTGCCAGAGAAGACTGACGAGACCAGTACCAGTCTGATTTCACCCTCCCCAACCCCCCAGCCCCCTATAACCAAACCCCCCACCGACTCTAAGAGCCCCAAGGCAGAAAGTCTGGAGCCTGACAGGGCGTCCGAGCCTGTCAGGCTTCCCATTCAGCCTATCAGAGAGGTGAACTTCCTCCTCCTCTTTCTCCTCCTCAGCACTTCTTCTTGCTCCTGCTTCTTGCTTGCCTCTGCCCAGCCTCAGTGTTCAGGAAGCAAACATTCTCCTTTCCACCTCCAGACGCTCTGGTGTTTTCCTTTGGAAGAATAAATGGAGAGCTTTTCCACGCTTTTACTCTGAAAGGTTCAGATGATGTGGCTGTGAGGATTGGGCCGCATGTCCAAACTAACTGACCCTCCACTCTGCGACAGCGTCTCCTCACAAACCGCTGTCTGTCGTTATTAACAGCGCTTTGGTTCAAACCGATCCTACGTCACCTTTTATCTTTGTTTCAAAGCATGTTTTTGTCGTCTGTTTATATAAAGGTTTCATTGAGTTTCAAAAAAAGAGGGACAGGAAAGACTTTAAAATGACAAAGGCTGATTCATGCTCTGCAAAAAAGCAGGATGCTACCTCACTGTAGTCAAACTTCAACCTGCTTTCTGTGGGGAAACTGCTCCACGATTGGTCCAAAATGAACCCGTCACCATAGCAACTGGCCAGCATTCTGGGATAGATTTACTCTTGGTCCTTCATCCCTCCCTCTGACACTCTTACATATAGAACAATTATAAATCATCCTCCTTAATCACTTAAAAGACGGGTTTCCTCATCCTCAAACAACTCAAAAACTTCAAAAGCGTTTTTTGCATTTTATCCTCAGTTTTGTTGCTTTTCTTTCCCACAATGCTTTGAGCTTGTGACATCAAACCTCCAGCCAGAAAGAAGTGACTGTGAAGTAGAGTTTGAATCAGCCTTTAAACCTGGATCTCCCTTCTGATTCCCAAACCTCATCCCGTTTTCTTTTCCTTCATCCCAGGCGGATGAGCGCTACCGTAAAAACATCCAGGGCTCCCCTCAGACCGCTCCTCCCCCCAAGCAGCCCCCTCTGCCACCCCGATCCTCCGAACCCTTCTCCAATGGCGGCTCTTCCTCTGAGGCCATGCACCGACCCATGGAGCCTCAGGTAATCCCATCCTCCTCCTTCATCCTGCTCCTCTCTCCCGCTCTGAGCTCCGATCTTCTTACGCTGCTCTGTTTCTATTTTAGCCTTTTTGGTGCAGAAAATGGCAGTACGGACCTTTCAGTCACTTTCCACAAATGTTTCATGGTCGAAAGGTTCTTGTTATTCATTAACTTGCTCACCAACCATTGACAATACATGAGAACTGGACTGAGTGAGTGTGATGTCATCCATAGAAAACAGTTTACTTCTGGCTCCAGCCAAATTAAGCCATTTCATTTACCATTTTTTTCACAATACGGACTCAGACATGTCAAAGGTCATCGGTAAGCTGTGATTCTTGCAACTCTGTCTCAGCGTTTCTATGACAACCCCTCTCGCCAATCAGAAGTAAGCTTGTTGGAAGGCCACCTTCCAATCACTTAAAAGTGGGCTACATGAAATCTGTCAAACGTTTTAAACATTAAACTTACTTTAATTGAGGAATCTGATTGGCAAGTTTATAACTTGGAAAAAATGAGGATTACTAAGAACCTGTTGGGGGAGGGGTCACTCAGTCCAGTTCTCGTTTACAGTCAGTGGCTCTGCCACAAAGTAACAATGAAAACAGAACTGTTCAACTTCACTTTCACAAAGAATATTAGCAAATGGTTGTAACAGACTGCTAAATGTTGGCTTTTGTTGTATGATATGGTTCTGGTTGCGCAGTCAGAGATGCTGTCACCATAGCCCAGTGAATCTTGGGAGATTTAGTGAGATATGATTAATCAGTGGTGCTGATGCCGAACCGACTTGTGCAAAGTGTTAATGGACTTGCGTCTTTACAACTCATCATTTTATGCAGATTTTACACCGCCTGGCACCTGAACTCGCAGGAAGTCACCACACCACAACGCACAGTCCTCAGCCTTTACTTTTCAAAATAAGAGCGACTGGCCACATTTGCTGTGATTGGATGAAGTTCCTGTGTTGAGCAAAAGTTGCAGGAATTAGTGCGATCTAGACATCCCGAAATCCTGGAGGATCGGATCCAAGTGAAGTTAAAGTTTACATTTGAAGCAGTCAGACACAATCTAAATGTATTTCAGTTTTCCTGTTCATTATCATTGGATACAGCAGACAATCCTGTAGATTGCGACAATGATGCTTTCTAAAGCTTCAACGTAAAAATGACCCAAAATGTTTCATGTTTTGACCATTTCAAACCCAGAACGGGATTCATTCTCTGAAGTTGGAATGGAATATCTTCACATTGCATTTAACCAAACGTTTGTCATATGTTAGAAGTCGTTTACTCTACAGTCGCTTTATGATCCTGATGGTCGTCAAGGTTAAATTAACAGACCAAAAAAAATTGAAAATTGAGCTAAAAATTGGTTGGGAAATGTTGTTTTTGTATGTTTCCATGCAAATGTGTCAGAGCATATGTATGTACAAGGCCTTGTGCACCTTCCCTCATGTCTTACTTTGTTGTCTGCTTGTCACCCCTCCCACTTCAACCCCAAACACATTAAAAAAAGGTCCAGTGGTCACACCTGGCAGCTCTTAAGAGCAGCAACAGCGCCACCCCCTCTCCTCCTCCGCCTGTTGTCGCTCGCTCCCAGTCCTTCAGCGAATCCGGTGGCGTGGCGTCTAACTTTGCACAGCTCCACCTGCGCTCCCAGGACCCCCACCATCAACACCACCACCCATCGCCTGCACGCACTGACCCCCACCCCCAACCTCCCCTCCACCACCCTCAGGCTCAGAATAGGCTGGAACACCAGTCCAGCAGTGAAGAGGTTCCTCCAAAGGTAAGGAGATGTTGAGGTCCGCCCCTCCCACCCCCACCTTCCCTCTTTCATCCACCTCCTTCATTTCAATCTGTCTCCCCCACTTTGCTCAGTCTAATCTCACAAGCGCTTCATTGTGATTGGTTTAGGATTACAGATTAGAATTTAAAGATGCTTTTTCTTCACCTTTGTAAAACACAAAGTCTTCATTCATTTTTGGATTTAGTCCTGTTTCATGGATTATAGTTGAGATTTAGTCCCGTTTCTTAAATTCAGATTAGGATTTATTGCTGTTTTTTGGATTTGAATTAAAATTTAGTCCCGTTTCTTGGATTCAGATTAGGATTCATTCCTGTTTCTTGAATTTGGATTTAGATTTAGTCCCGTTTCTTGGATTCAGATTGGGATTTAGTCCTGTTTTTTGGATTTAGATTTAGTCACGTTTTTGGAATTGAATTAAGATTTAGGGCGTATTCACAATGGAAACATTTGTTCCGCTTAAAGTGAACCAGAGTTTGTTTCCCTCGATAATCCGGACCAAATGTTCAGTTTGAATACACACAAGCGAACCCTGGTCTGGGACCAGGAACCGCTCTTTGACCCATCTTTTGAGTTGGTTTTGGTTCGTTTCCAATCAGACTGAGGTTCGGTTCATTCCTCTGTCTGAATACAAAACGCTCTGGGAGCGGTATAACTGCACCAAAATGGCCACCGTAACCGAAAGTCATAAACAGACTAGGAGTGAAGCGACTGTTGAGCCGTGGATAAATGTAAATTACTGATTGTTGTGCTTTAAAAGAGGAAGTTGCTGGTCCAACTGTTTACTTGTTAACATTTATTTTAACACTGTTGAAAGTGTTTCTTAGATGCTTTTCTGTCTCGTTACGCGGCACGTGCTGCTGTGACGTCATCCTAAAAGCTAGCTTGTAGTTCAGCGATGAGACACAGCAACTCATTGAAATGTGGTGAATGCAGGCTGGTCAAATAACTTTTAACCTGATACAGATTGCTTCTCACTGGTTTCCTGATAGTCTATAGCACTTATCATCGTGCCTTCATAGCTGACGCCTCCTCAGTACTGCAGTTGCTAGCATCCTCTGAGTTAAAGCACACACAGCACGTCTTCTTGCCTTTAACCATCCTGCAGTATGTCTCCATCGTACCAAAGTAAAAATTGTTCCTGACGTTCAAAACTTGTAATTGAAACATTAAGTTTTAAAAAGTTAACACTCTCGATAAGAAGATTAAAGTGTCGTTCCTCCAACTTTCTCTTGTTATTTTGACCCACCACCAATTCCTGGTTTTGTTTACAAACTTTGGTCCAAAACAAAAATCTCCCGAAGACGCTGGTCTGAATACAGACCAAACTCAATCTTTAGGACTCAATCTGAAACAAACTAAGTGGACTCAGACCGAACCAAACGATTTTGCCAGTCTAAATACACCCTTAGTCCTGTTCCTTGGATTTGGATTAGGATTTAGTCCTGTTCCTTGGATTTAGGCTAGGATTAGTCTTTATTGTCCAATTAATTTATGACTACATATCTTAACAAGATTTGAAATATCTGTGTATTTGTTTTGCTTTTTGTCTTGATTGCTTAAAATAAACCAAACAACCAGATTTAGTCATCTTTTTTTCATAGATTAATGTTTAACTGTTCCCTTTTTTAATAAGACATCCAGGAGGTGTTGTTTTAAAAAACTTCTTTTCATTCTTTTTGTTGTTCTTTTATGATAGATTTTTATTTATTCTTTTTTATTTATTTTAAGTACTTGTGAAAAAGGTCTGTTACCATACAGACCTACAATCTGAGATTAAAATAATGAAGCTTTGTTTGAATCCAGATTTTCTAATCAGTATCTTTAAAGTTTTTTTTAAACTGTGTCCTAGGTACCAGTGAGGACAACATCCAGGTCGCCGGTTCTGTCGCGGCGAGAGTCTCCTCTGCCAACACAGCCCAACAACCAGAGGAACGCTGTCGGGTCAGTAAACCAATTTAAAGCGTTCAGATCCATTCAGTGATACTTAAGTCAGCGTAAATGGAGGTAAGAAAGGTCAAACAGTAAAACCTTCCTGGTTTAATCCCCCAAAATGAGGATTCTGTAATGAAAAGCAAAGCTTTACGCGCCAGCCTCCCCAGCGCAGAGAAAACCTGTTTATGTTCAGTTTTTGAACCTCTTTTGCACAAACAGAACAACTAAACACCAGCTGTGAATGGAGAACAGAGCTTTTAGAAAACTGGATAAGTTGATCTGAATTTCTTTTGGAGCCTTTTGCAATCTCACTTTCAGATTAGCCACACGGCAATAAAACTGTACAAGGAATTTGGGGACAAAAATCTTCACCTTCCTTCATTATGAATGCATTAATGGACATTTTAGAGACTAATTTATCTCTTATCTGATAATATAAACTTATATTTTTACTACTTGTAAGAATTTTTAATTCCAGTCTTATTAAGTAAAACAAAAAATTATAAATAGGTAAAAGTCATGATCCATAAGTGAGTAAATATGCAAATAATCTAACTTTCTATTTGAATCTTTTATTTTGCTAATTTTTCTCCATCCTGTCAATAAATCAACTAATGGCAACTAAAGGAAGCTCTGACTCAAACCTGAGCTGCACGCCAGCATCTTCAGGGTTTCTTTTGAATGCATGTTGTTCCTTTATGCAGGAACATGGAGCAGCGCCCTCTATGGGACAGGGTGGAGAAGCTGCAGTCCCGACCCGGCAGCGGCAGCTCCTCCAATTCCAACTCTCAGGCCAGTCCCGGCGAGCGTTTCAGGCCTCGTTGTGAGTCCCCTGGTACTGTACATGTCTATATTTTTAATGTTTCTCCTTTTTACTGCTGTTGCACTGATAAAATTATTAAATTACAGAGATTTTTGTTTTTTTTTTCTTGTTTAAAAATTGTAATCCTGTGGAAGCTGTTGCATTTGTAGTTATAGAAAAATCTGCTTCATGCTGTCGTTTTCCAAAGTGAAGCAGCCGAATAAAAATCCCCTTTTTGTTGCCACGGATTATATCCAGCCAATCCCTAACGCTTCCTTTTGTTTCTGCTAAAGCTTCCTCTAAGTCTGAGGGATCGCCTCTCCAGCGGCCTGAAAATCTCCCCAAAAAGCCAGATGAAAAGAACCTGGCCAGGCCGACGCGACCCGCTGTAAGTCCTCTAAAACGTTTTATCTGAAGCCGAGTTTCTCCACAAACCACAACAGTAACAATGGGGTTGTCATAGTCCCTGCTGAAGCTTTGCCACAACAGTTTTCCTCCTTCTTTGTCTTTTGGCTGCTCTCTTTAGGGGGCGCTACAGCCAATAATTATTCATCCCCTACATCAGGGGTTCGGCATCCTTGGGCAGGCGTTAAAAAGGCAAATTTGGACTTTTTTTATGTTATTCAGTGGGTGTACGTGTTTAAGAAAGGGGAGACAATGTCAAGTTTTCACCAGATATTTTTTACAATCTAAATTCTAAGCAACTGATAAGAAAACTCTGATGACCCAGCATTCTAGCAGCATTTAAACGCATCATTTACACACAAATCTGGAAACGTGAAGAAAAAAAAAAAAAGATGAGACCAAAAAGAGAAAAGAAAAAAATTCAAGAAACAAGTTCAGTTTGTTCAAGAATTACCAAGCAGGTCAGATTTTACTCAAACTGTTTCTGTTCTGCCAAATGTCAATATGAAATGTGAACAGGTTTTTAAATAATACTGCAGCTGATCCCCACTCCATTTACTGGGGATGAAAAAAAATGTACTGAAACTTTACATTATTATAATTAACAAACTAACGAAAAAGTCAAAATATTTATTTTACATTCAACAAAAGCACAATCCCAGATTTAACTTACATTAAGATACCCTGTCTCATCATGTGACAAAAGATAATTAAGCCTAAATTTGCCTATTTTTCATGATTATGGTTGTGAAGTTCTTAGAAATACTGATGGTATTTTGTTCAGACAAATCTAATCCTATTGGATAATAAATCTGCTTTTTTAAGATTGAATTGAGTTTGCATTATAGTTGGCTGGTTGTAGGACATCTGGGTATAATATAATTTAATTTAATATAATTTAATATAATATACTATAAAATAATAAATATATTTATTATTATTATTATTATGAGCAAACGTCTCAAATGTACCATGTTTTCCAGACGACAACAAAAAGGCATAACATGAAAAGAAAAATCAGCACTTTTAGAGGAAATGTATTTAACAAAATGTAGAAATGGACATTTAACCTCCAAAGACAAGTCATAATAATGGAATAGGTAACACAAAAGACTGAAAACATGCTCTTATACTGTGAAAATAGATGAAACCCAAAATCCCTTTCCGCTCTGACTGACCTCAGACGGTTCTGTCGTCTGTGGGAATAAAAGCTGGATGTTTTCAGGACCTGACAGCTCTGGCTAAAGAGCTGCGAGCCGTGGACGACGTGCGGCCCCCCCACAAAGTCACAGACTACTCCTCCTCAAGCGAGGACTCGGGCACCACCGACGAGGAAGACGACGAGGAGGTGGACCAGGAGCCGGGGGATGAGTCCACATCGGGGGCTGAGGACTCCAGAGCTGGGTGAGCAGCGCTGTGAATGCTGGTATCTGGCAGGATTCCCTCTCTTATCTTTATGCTGTTAGAGAATTTGGAAAGAAATCTTTTAACGTTTTCGAAGTTGTAGTTTTGAGAGAAACCATCACCAGATCAGAGCTGCGTTTAGAAAAAATACTTCTAGCTGCTCTAAAAATGTAACTGTTAGTTTATAGAACTGATGGGCGGATTTTCTAAATTCAGATTTCTCAAACCTACAAGTTGTTCTAAAACAATTTGTTTCTGTCCCAGGAGGCTGAGAAACGGGGAGGCGGACTCTGCTAAGACCATGCTGGTGGAGGACTCTGAGAGCGAGCCCACCCCCTCCAAAGACGGCACCCTGGTCATCAGACAGGTACCTCAGGTGTTAGGGAAACCCTGCGGATGTCATTCACTCTCACACTTGACAGAACTGAAGATGGTGTATTTCGGGGGGTGGGGGGTGTAAATGATGTCACAAAGCCCCCCTCCTTCCTGGTGTGCTCCACCCCAAAGTCTGCTTGTTCTTGCTTCCAGAGCACTGCTGACATAAAGCGATTGGTCAATGTCTCGTCTTCCTTATCCTCCTCACCGGGCTCCGGTCACGGCCCCCCAGAGAAAAACGGCCGCATGTACCACCTCCCCGACATTATCCAGCAGAGCCACCTTTCCCCCTCCCCCTCCAAAGCCAGCTTCTCTTCCTCCTTCCCCTCATCATCTAGCCAGGCCAGTCTTGCCGTTTCCTCACAGATTTCCTTGGAGGAGCTCATAGCTGGAGAGGTATGTGAGGCCTACAGACGGGAAGGGGGGCGGACGCTTCGGCTGTGCAGACTCAGACGTGCAGAGGCCTCGTTCACTTTGAATGACACTTTAAAGGATATTGGATTTTTAAGGACGACAAAAATTGAAAATTTGAGTTAGTCGCAGGCGCCGACGTTTTTATTCAAACCAGAATTAAATCGGAGACATTTTCGTATCCGTTTTCTTCAGTTTAATCAGCAGCAGATGCTGCACAAGTAAAATCCTGCGTCTACAGTATAGATGAAGACGTTAAAATGCAAACTTCCGTCTTTAAGTCTGCACAAAACATAACTTCTGGTCCAAGCCCCGCCCCTACCATCCCTCGTCTTCTGGTGTGACTGCATCCTCCCCTCCTGCTGCTGCGCTAACACCTCCTGATGGTAGATCCTGGTTACTACACCGGAATCGGATCAGTAGGACTTCTGATCTAACGAGCATGACGAGAAACGACGCGAACCGTCAGTGGTGGAGTTGACGGGATTCTCGATGGTTCTCTTCTCTTTGGGCTTCATTCAAAGCAGATTCCTTTCCTTCTAACCGTTCGCAGCAGCCTGTTCGGATCTGATTTCCTCTCAGCTCTTCTCTTCTTCTCAAACACGGCCATTCCTCCGGCTGTTTTTCCCTCTGAAGCCTCAGAAGAACTAACCCAGCTGCATGTCATCTTCTCGCCTGATGCGGTTAAGCTGATGTTTACGGCTCAGTCCCGACATAGAAATGCTTTTTGATTCAAAACAGTTCAGCTTTTCTCTTTGTATTCGGGCCACCATAAAAGAAAAAGCAAAAATGAGAAAAAAGTCAACATTTTATGGGGAAAATATTTGGTTTTTTATTTACAAAGTCATAATATTACAGGATAAAAGTTATGGTGTCACAACCGATTTCTCTGAATTGTCTGCAGCTTAAAATAAAATAGTTTTTGTCTTTGTTGAAACATTTCAAAGGTTAACTTTACCCTTTTATTTTTAAAAAAGGGACCTTTTCCTTTTTAAATTTTGACTTTTTCAAGCATACATAAAAAACTTTATTCTTATAGTTTTTGTTTGTTCTGATTGGAGGATTTTTGTCAAATCTTGATTTTTTTAAATTTTTTTTTCCTCATAACTTTACGACTATTCTCATAAATTTGTGTCTTTTTTTATAGCGGCCCTTATACTCTGTCGTTTTTCTGAGCTCCAAGACTTGTTTTTTATGGGTTTGATGAAAAATGCAGTTTTGTTTCTTCTTGTCTGACGTCCCACAGTCGCAGTCAGAGAGCAACTCCATCTCCAAACACAAGTCTTCCTCTTCGTTCACTCCTTTCATCGACCCGCGCCTCCTCCAGATTTCTCCATCGAGCGGCAGCTCCCTCAACAACATGGGTAAGGCGGAAGGCATGAAGTCTGCACGACTGCGTTTCAATAAGCTGCAGTAAAAACTGTTGTTTTGGGCAACTTTTTTAACCTCATCTCCAAAAGTTCCTTTTTATTTTCTAAAGGGTCCTCTTAAAAAAGTAAAAAAAAAAAAAAAAAAAAAACTAAAAATGAACACAAAATGCACAGAAACCAGTTAAGTTTGGGAAATAAAGTTCAAGTCTTTACAGTAAAGTGATCAAATATATTCTTTGGATGGAAAAGTTTAAGTGATTGTAATGGCAAAACGGCAGCTGGAAGTGAAATGCAGAAAAACTGTTGTAAGTTTGAGTTTCCGATCCCGGGGGTTTTACTTCCTTTCTTACTCCAGCAGCTTTTGGGCAGGAGGGACGGCCCGCCGACCCGCTGCGCTCTGACCCCTCCCGCAAAGGCTCAGTAGTCAATGTCAACCCGGTCAACACTCGTCCACCGAGCGACACTCCTGAGATCCGCAAGTACAAGAAGAGGTTCAACTCTGAGATTCTGTGCGCGGCGCTCTGGGGTACATTCTTAACCAAGCTGTGAAATGCAGACGGTCGAACGCTTCCGCCAAGCTTTGAGCGCGTTTATGTTTCGCTGTCATCAGGAGTAAACCTGCTGGTGGGGACAGAAAGCGGGCTGATGCTGCTGGACCGAAGCGGTCAGGGGAAGGTTTACCCGCTGATTAATCGGCGCCGCATCCAGCAGATGGACGTCCTGGAAGGACTCAACGTCCTGGTGACCATATCAGGTGCAGACTCGCTCAACGTTACTCTTCTAGCTGAGTGTTTCGAGTGCAGACACCTCAAACCGTTCCTCCTGCAGGTAAAAAGAACAAGCTGCGAGTGTATTACCTGTCGTGGCTCAGAAACAAGATTTTGCACAACGACCCAGAGGTGGAGAAGAAGCAGGGCTGGGTCAACGTGGGCGACTTGGAAGGCTGCGTTCACTACAAAGTCGGTAGGTTCAGGAGAACCCACGTCTCCACAAAAAAAGGGATTTCTGAAACTGTTGAGGCTGATTCTTTTCCTGAATGCAATCCAGTCAAGTATGAGAGGATCAAGTTCCTGGTTCTGGCTTTGAAGAACTCGGTGGAGGTGTACGCCTGGGCGCCTAAACCCTACCACAAATTCATGGCCTTCAAGGTAATCCGTAAGGCAGCTGGGGGGTCTGAGCTTCACTTCCTCGCAATGACGCCTCTTTCTGTTTGAAGTCGTTTGGTGACCTGGTGCACAAACCTCTGCTGGTGGACCTGACTGTGGAAGAAGGCCAGAGGTTAAAGGTCATCTATGGATCCTGCTCAGGATTCCACGCCGTGGACGTGGACTCTGGCGCCGTCTACGACATCTACCTGCCCACGCATGTAAGGATCCCAGTCCGTTTCGTATTTGCCGTAAATTTGATCCTTTTTACCGACTTTTTTGGGTTTTTTTGTGTCCTCCATAATCATCAGATCCAGACCAGCATCCAGTGCCACGCCATCATCATCCTACCCAACACTGACGGCATCGAGCTGCTGGTCTGCTACGAGGACGAGGGCGTCTACGTCAACACTTACGGACGCATCACCAAGGATGTGGTGCTGCAGTGGGGAGAAATGCCGACTTCAGTGGGTAAGCCGGCGCTCCGATGTTCGTCAAACGTCGCGAAGTTTCTACAGCTGAAGAAATCGGGAAAAGTATTGAAAACTTTTGCTCGTCGTCACTCCAGCGATTAAATATTTTCAGAGAGCTTAGTCAGAAAAGGGACTTGTTTGTTCCGTCCTCGTGAAGTGGACCATACAGCTCAGTGAGTGTTTTTTTAAGGGGGCGGAGCTAACACCTGCTTTCTCTGGCAGCCTACATTAGGTCAAACCAGATCATGGGCTGGGGCGAAAAGGCCATCGAGATCCGCTCAGTGGAGACGGGACACCTGGACGGCGTCTTCATGCACAAGCGAGCCCAGAGACTCAAATTCCTTTGCGAGAGAAACGACAAGGTGAGGATGCCTTTTTGTAATCGGGCACAGGTGATCCCGTCCGAGTAAAAATAACGGCGTCTTTCTCCGGGACCTGGCAGGTCTTCTTCGCCTCCGTGCGAGCCGGAGGAGCCAGCCAAGTATACTTCATGACGCTGGGACGCTCTTCCCTCATGAGCTGGTGAAGGACGAGCCATCGGCAGAGAAATGAAGACTTTGGAGGGAGGAGCTGGAGAAACTCCGCCTCCCGCCACCTGCTCTGGCAAACAAACAAATCAGAACCCAGAAACAAAGCGAGGGGACGAAGGGCGGCGCCCTCTCTGCCCTCCCACAAGCCTACTTCTTACCCCAGCCTTGCTGCCCAACCTTCCTCCACCTCCACTGAGGGCTGTGGTGTCTCTGTGTCATCGTTTGCATCTCGTGGGCGAAGCGAGCGAAAAGGCCATCACTGAATACTTAACGTGCCACAAAGCTGATTAGCCCTGTTCAGGTGAAGGTTTTCATGTTAAGCATGTTACATCTGTTGGGTTTTCCTCTCTTTAATGGTGCTTGACGTGTTAATCTGCCTCCTCGTCTTCACTTTTTTGCCTTCATCTCCTTAAAGTGCAGACTTTTTCTTAAGGGACCTTCTTGGTAGCTTTGTTTTTATACAGGGTACTGGTTATCAGCTACGAATCTCTGCAGGTTTTCCCGGACTTTTTTTTTTTACCACATTGCCTCAAACTGCAGGTTCCGTTGGACACATGTAGCCCGGTTTTTGACGACTTGACGCTTAGGCGTTATGAAAATTAGCCCCATGTGATGATTTGTGGTGATTTTTTTTTTTATACACTGTATGTGACTTGCAACGCAGAGCCGTAAAGAAAAAACCCACACCGTCATCTGTAGCGTTTTCATTTTTTTTAGCTCAGTTTTTAAGTCTAAAATCATGTTGGAGTCAGGTTTAATAGAAATTTGGGTTTTTCCTTTACGGCCACTTCCTGGTTTGGTGAAACTGTGAAGCAGAGCTTAGCAGGTGGTCGCTGAAGTGGCTGCAGGACAGGATGGGAATTTTGTGGAGGCTTTAGCTTAACGTGTAGCTATAGTTTGATGAATATTTCTGAATATGCGCTCCAGAAATATCTCGCCGTAGAACCTTTTTATTTTGAACAGCCACGGGATTCAATATTGGACCTCTTTTCTTGTTTTGATTTGATTTTAGATTGAATAAAGCGTGAAACTTTAACCAAACATCATCTGCAAAATCCGCTGTTTTTCTTATTCGAATCAACTGAACGACAGTTTTCGACGTGGCGATTATCCGGGCTCTTTTGGATGAGCGACGTTTGGACTCTTTGCTCTCGTGGTGCATTCACTGTCTGAGGGAAGGACCTGCTGAGAGTCCCAGCAAATGGATAATCTGTGAAACACCACAATGGGAGAAAAAGGAAATGACGTTCCGGTAGCAGTGTTACAGAACCACTCTTTTGAAGTAAGCAGCCTGTTTTGAACAGACTTTGCAGATTTTACCGTGTACCCCCTCTCAAGTATGAGGCTGCAGTTTTTTAACCGTAGTGCACACCTTTTGTTGAAAATGTTTACAGAACTATTTGTTTCCTCAAACCAATATACGCCCATATATGGATATTTATGTTTCTTTCTTCGAGGGCAGGTTGTTTTTTCCCAGTTTTGTATTTTTCCCTTTTTGTACTATCATTTAGACGTTTGTGTACGGAGTCAATCCACCTTTTTCTCCACATTTTAGAGTGTCATTTCACTGATTCTTCTATCGTTCTGCACAGTGTGCCACTGGTGGCAGGGAAGAAAACACTCCCCGCCGCCCCAGATGAAGCGCACCCTCTCAAATGTCTTTGCCATGCCTCTAATTTATGTCTTCTCTGTGTGTACTGTGGGAATTGCTGTATATTCCTGAAGGTTTTTTTTCCCCTTGAATAAAATCAAAAGTAATTTACTGTTTCGTCTTAAGAAAAGTTTGTTTGTGTCGCAATTTCATAAACAGCAGGAACTGGCCATGGTGCTGAACGCTATTTGCAAGTGAAAATAACCATAAAAAATAAGAATCAATTACGGAAAATCCATTAAATTAACTCAAAGGATGTTAGGAGAGTTCTTTCTGAAGATTTAACATTTATTTGCATTCAAAAAAGAAGTTATTGATAATAGTAGTTTTGATAATATGGAGCATATAAAAGAAGAAAAAAGCAGAAGCCCAAGAACTAACCCCTGCGGGACTCCACGTGACAAAAAAGAGAAGAAAGACTGGCTGTTGTCCAACTTTGGCTGATAAATATTGTGCAAAGTATCATCACAAGTCCTCAATTTAAAATAAAATGTGCTGGCTCACAGCATTAAAGGCTGCAGCTTAATTCAGTTCAAGGACCACAAAGTCTGCAGAATCTGTGTACAAGAGGATTTCATGAAAACACTTCAGTGTCAGTTCAGGTTTGAGGCCTAAAACGAAATTAAAGACATCATGAAAAAAAAAAAGATAATTTGCAGAAATTAAATTTTGATATATATTTTCCTGATTCTTATTCTCTTTAGAGAGGAATCTAGATGATAAGCTAAAGTTGGACAAAACTGTTGTGACGTTTATTATCAATAAACAGAAAACAAAACAAAAATCTCACAAAACTGAGAACGTACAAAGCGCACCTTCTCGTTTTGACCACTAGATGGTGTTGTCTCGTCGACCTAACATGACCGAAAAATGTTTATTCCGTTAAAAGAAAAGCCCGCATATTTGTCGCTTTCTAATAGCAGTAAAAATGTTTCTGTTTTTGCATTGAAGCCGGTTGTTTGCGGTAATCTTGGTCTTTCTAACAAATAAATGATTTTAAAGTGAAAAACATGTTGGTTTCGCGAGTTTTGCGGGGACTATTTTCTGCGTCATCAAACGCTCGTGCGACTTTATTTTGAAAAAACTTGTGGGCGGAAGTGGTCTCGTCGCAGTCCTGCCGCTTGCCGGTTGGGATCGCGCTGCGTCCCGCCGGATGTTTGGCGTTTTTTCGCCCTCGCGATGGCAAGATTCGCCCCTTTCGGTGGCAAATCCCCGGCTCCAGCAGAGGCGCTGATTGGCGAGTGACCGCAGGAACCACGCCGGCAGAGCGGGCGGTGGCGGTCGGGGCGGCGCGAGGTAAGCTTGCGGAGGTCGTGACGGGGCTGGTTTTGCGGTGCACGCCCCTGCGCGCCCGCGCGCGCTCTCTGCAGTCCGCGCGGTAGTTGTGCGTCTGTTTCAGCTGCAGGAAACGTGGGTTTGATCAGATCAAAATGAGTGTTTTGGCGCAGCTGTCGGCTAAGAAAAGCCTGAGCCCCAGCATCCACCATGCTGGTGGGGGCAGTTAGGCTGCGAAGTGCCCTCCTCCACCAGCTGCCCGGCGCCCCTCCACAGCTGTGCCCTTTACTGCCAACTGGTTGCAGAGGCTCCCCCAGGACCCGGACCAGGCTTTTGATTGGCAGATGTGCCTGACAGCTGTTGCCCCGCCCCCATTAATGTCCAGATTAAAGCGGGTCCATATTGACATTTTTTGACTAAATTACCAAAATAAAAGTCTTATTTAGGCATTTTATTTTGAAAGTTTTTTTTTTAAATAAAAAGTCCTAAAATAGTTTAATAAATTCTATTTTTTTTTGTTTATTACTTCCATTTTTAATATGAAAAATGATCCATAACCCTGTGACGGTACAGTAATGTGCTGTTTTTAGAGTTGCGTTCACTAAACTGCTATAAGTTTTTAAAATGACAACATTTATAAGGGCAGGGGTGCAGAATAATAACTTTATTAGCTTTACTGTGAATACAAACCACTACTATACGGAATTCTTAAGAGATTATCTGTAAATAACTTTTAAGCCATCATAAAAATTCTTATTTATTTTCTTGTTTACACACAGAACTGTCAAAAAGCAAACTCTTCATATGATATAAATAAAAAGACTTTTTTAGAATGTGAAACACTTTGTGTTACCATGTCAAAAATAAAGTTCAATTTGATTTTAAAAAAACAGGCTAAAAAGAGATTTAAGCCTTTTTAAAGTGATTTTTAGAAAAGACTCAAGTGAAAAAAGGTATGTTTTTGTCCAAAAATGAGGCCCAACAGGAAATATGTCTATTATTTAAGTCAAAATCAGAAATAAATCTGGAAAAAGTGACTGAAAATGAGCCAATTCGAAACATTTTGATTTTAAAACAAAATGTTTTTAATCATACATTTTTTTTAAGTAGAAGAATAGGTCTGTCCTAGAATGGATGACAGAGATGTAAAGTTATAAAAATGCTTGTTTTAGATTGAACTGAATTTTTTTATTATTGAATCATTTGATTTGTCACAGAAAATGTGATAAAAAGTAAATACGTAAGACTGTCATACGTGGTTTTGTGACCTTGAGAACGGCTGACATGGATGCGACGTCTCCGGTTGGTCCGGTTCCTTTATCCAAGCGTAGATGCAGGTGAATCTGCTGCTGCTTTCAGCAGCCGGCCGCTGATCGATCACATTTTCAAAAAATGTGATCAGAAATTTTTCCTTGTCATTTAAACTGTCGCAAGAAACACGAAAATTAAATAACATTAAATAATAAAATTAAACATTAAATAACCTTTTAAAAAAAAACACATAAAAGAGCTTATCTTTTCACTGTGTTGGTGAAATTGGCATAAAATGACACAAGAAATTAGATTTTTTTTTAAATGCCTTTTTAGTGAGCACTCAAACCTTTTTAAGGTTAGATAAAATATTTAAAAAAATCAGACTAGTTGTTTTTTTTAAAATTTCAGTGTAGATTTATGAAATTCATCAACCAATTTCCCTTTAAAGCAATTGTATTTTATTTGTTCTTTAATGTAAAAATTCATTATCTTACTTATAAAATTTACATATTTTTTAAATTAACATCAGTAGTTATTTGAAATATAATACAAAAACATACAAAGAACTGAAATTTAATTTTTTTTAACTGTAAATTGATAATTTGAACCAGTTTTCTGGCCGACTTGAAAACCTCCTACTATTTAAAATAGCAAGTATTCACTCTTTTTTATGTTTTATCAATTCAAAACCTTAAATTAAACTTAAAAACTCAAAAAAGATCTGTATAGTTTGCCATGTTTGAACTTGTGCAGCTGGAAATATTTATTTTAGACATTTTTTAAGCAAATTCTTTTGTTCAATATTTTGGCAAAATTGAGAATTAAACCTTGAATTCAGCTAACACTATTTGAACAAAAATCAAGTATAAGTAATTTAAAAAAACAGAAATCAACTTTAAATGGATACTTCGGTGCTTTAAGGAAAAAACGGTTTAAATCTTTGTGTCAGTTTCATGTTTTTCCCATTTTATAGAGTGAAAAATGAATCATCGCAGCTTGATTGTTCAGTTTCTTCATCCATGTGTGGGCTTGCTTTTCTCTGTTGTTCCCAACTGTCGTCAAGCTTTTTTGTTTTTCACTTAACTTTATGTAAAAGCAGCTTTTATGCGTTATTGCTCATCGCTTTTTCCCCTCATGACCCTGATATTTTTCATTTAAAAGAGCTTTGATTTTGTCTTGAGAACATTTTTGAGTCCTAAAGGGGAAGAATGAAGCTCAATTTGGGCTTTTTGTGGTTTTTTACAAAAACACAGACAAAAGGAAATCATTTATAATTATTTTATTTTAAATGATTAAGACCTTTTACAGGTTAAGTTTAGTGAGAAAATATATTGGAACATCCCCCAGTTTGTCACATTCCTTTTTGACCCAAACCATTATCCATCCAACGCCATGCTTGCCCTAAGTGTATTATTACATCAAAAGCTAAAGGTTTGTGTTCCTAAGTGTGCCACAACAATGCAGACCCCCCACCCCCCATACTTATAGAGTCATAAAACTTTTTGATGTCCTTTGCCGCCCGCACTTGTTGCTTTTCTTTTCTAAACCCGACCATGCTCTGCGTCTTTTTCTCCTGCACTCTCTTAAAGGCTAGCGCAGCCTTTCAGCCAGCCTGGGCCTTTTCTTTCTGTCCCCCGCCCCCCCAGGCCCGAGACAAAGACAACAGAGTGACTGTGGCGCTCTCTAGCCAGGTGTTCTCCACCGCCACCCTGGGTTTTAAAAGCCCCAGCGCTCACGCTGCAGCTGCCCTCCCCGGCCCCCCCCATTGTGAGGCTCTATTGTTCGGCCACCCGCCCCTCGTTGATTCATCGGCCACACAGGGGAAGCCCTTTCAGGCCTGGGGGGTGTGTGTGTGTGTGTGTGCGTGCTGGTGTGCAGCGACAACGCGTGCCTCGGGGAAGCTGCATCTGCCCCCTCCCCTCCGGCTCATTGTGAGGCGTCTGAGCTCTGATTGGTGGAGGAGCAGCCACTCTCCACACACAGGAATGGCAGACATTGTTGGTCCATCTGTTCTGACGCTCATTGTCCAACTTGTGCAGGAGGAAAAACCGTGGCTGTGGAGGACGGCCCGGCAGCAGCACCGAGGCAGAGAGCTGGCGCTGGGATGCTCACCGGGATGCAGCCCGTCTGAAGGCTTCCGGACTCGGATTCTCCTGCAGCGTTTTCTCCGAGGCTGAAATAAGATGCCCCTCTCTTCTGGTGCTTTGATCCGTCCTAGTTTAGTAAGTCAGGTGAATTCCCACCGCATCTTTTGACACTTTACCTCTCCGTTTATAACCAAATCCATGATTGGTTAATCTCCAGTTTTAGAAGTTGAGAGACACCTGCAGGAACGGCTGCTTCCTCTCAGCCGCAGGAAGACACTTACTTTGAAATCAGGTCGAGCTAAAGGAAAACGTACGATATTTCTTAAACGCTATATTTTTGCTTTTAACAAAAGGATGTTTTGCATCGCCTTTCTCGGATTTCCAACGGTGCTGTTGATCTGAAACTCGACCCAGGAGGGCTTTTGAGTCGGCAGGAATCTCTTCTCTTGATCAGATCGCTCTGTAAGACCTTCCTCTTTAAAAAAAAAAATAAAATACAGAAACTGTTGGTGACATATGTTGCAGGAAGTCACTTCACGATCACTCCAGCTGATTCTTGCCTACTCCTTCCCTCTGATCAAACTTTTTTTGTTTGTTTGTTTTTATGCCGTGTGGGGCGTGCTTTGATGCGACAGCAGGCCCCTCACTCGTTAGCGAAAAACTCCAGCATACAAAGCTACTCGATTACAGATTCATCGGCTTGAAAGCCAGCAGTTGCTGCTGCTGTGTGGGAGCTGACGTTTGAAAGATGCGCTCGCTCCCGCGTCAGGCCCAGGGGAGGAAGAATGAGGTTTGTCCGTTAGGCGGGGGCCTGGTTTGGGGAGTTAAGATGAACACTTCTGCCTGAAGTCATAAAAAGTCCTTTTTTTTTGGTAAATTTGATTTTTTTTTTCTTAGTTTGAGTAAAAGTATTTGTCAAATTGAAAATTTTTCAGCTTTGACAAACTAAATGTTTACTGATAAATATTTAAAAAAAAGGTGGAAATTTTCTCGGGTCAAGATTTCAAAATAAAATTGACTTTAGCTTTGTGCAGAGTAATGAACATATTCTTAGCAATATCAGATACGTTTTTATTTTTAAAATTTAAAATGATTTTTTTTAAAACTCAGAGCTTATCCATAATTAACAGTTTAGGCAAAAATATCAACACCAGACTGGTATAAAGCTGCATATTTTTTTATTTATTAGGTCTCAAAATGTAAAGATCAAAACAAATTCACTGTATTTTAGTCTGGAGTTTTTTTGCCATTTTTGAAAACTGTTAAACAAACAAACTCTACTTTTTAAACGCTAAATAAAAGGGTTTGTGTGATTTACACGTCTCTGTGATTCTGCAGCATCTCAGCTCTAAATGGTTTCTTTTGATGCACAATAGTAAAAACAAAAAGTTGTATTTTCTTCAGACATTGTCATTAGAATCGATTAATAATTGGTTTCTTTTTCAGTCTTTTATATTTTTTTAATTAACTTTAAAAAAATAGTGTCAAAAGAAGTCAAAGGTTTTCAATACCACAGGTTTAGTATGTTTTGTGATCAAACAGGCTTAATCGGATTTTTCTGGGTTTCTTCATCACTTAAAGCAGAATTGAATCATCCAGAACACCCCCTTCAGCACGTCAGACCTGCAGTTGGTCTCCATGGAGTCTATCTTCATTCAAACTGACCTGAGAGACGAGCATAAGTTCTGTAAACCAGTGAAAAGCAGCTTGAATCAGCAGCGTGAGTCACCTCCAGAGGTGGATGCTGTTCTCTGGTTTCTGCCAAGGTCTTCGTCCTGACCAGGTCTGCTGTTGTGCCCCCACCCCTCTAGAAGACAGTTGTATGTAGTGTGTGTTGGGCAGGTCACCAGCTGCAGTCTCCGTCTTGGCATTTAGCAGAGACATGCATTCAACAGTTGTAGCCTAGCAACAGTAGCTAGCTTAGTTGCTAGGAAGCCTTTTTCATAAAATGCAACTCCACCCAACACCCCCGCCCCACTTCATTCCCCTTTTCTTTACACCAGCTTTAAGTCACTTCCCCTTACATCATTTATGTCCCGCTGACGTTTAGGTTCAAAGAAAGTGAATCCAATCAGATTTAAGTGTTCTGCCTCAGCTGTGTCTTTAAAACCGACACTGATCGTGGAGTTTGAAGTGATGTTCAGAGACATAACCTCAAACCTCCAGCGTGAAGCCCTCAGCTTTTTATTCTACATGTTTTTGATTCGTCATCTCACTGAAGTGGAGCGAATCCTCTGTTGGCTCAAATCTGTTAGAGCTTGCGTTGTTTAAAAGACTCCAGGACCTCAGAGGGAAGAAGCATATGGACCTTAATTATAGGTTATGAAACCGGGTGGGGGTGGGGTGGGGGGTTAGTCCAAGCGCCAACAGCTTTTTGGAGTTCACTCTCTGTTAGTCCATCCGTTAATGTGCTGAGGCACTCTTAAAGCAAAGAGCGGGGGGGGGTTAGATGAATTAGGGCAATGGGGTGGGGTTGGGTGTCATTGTTACTGTTGATATCCACCCATGTGGAGTTTGACAGGCGGTCGGATAACTTTTACATTTTCCTAAAAGAGCAGCTGTGACTCTGGTCAGAACTCTATGTGACAAATTCAATGAAATAAGAGTTTATTTTTTCAAAATGGTGGCTTTTCTGTTGGTTTTATCTCCATAGCAACTATTTTATGTTTTGTTTGCCCAGGGTTGGCGAACAGGTCTATGTAATTTTTAGAAGAATCGGGAAAAGTAAATTTTTGAATATCCTTGGCAACTGAGGTTTTTTGCTAACCACACCTAATATATTCATATTATAAGTTATATCGTTTTGTTCAGCTCGAGCCAAAGATTCATGTATCACATTTTTACAATATTCTGGTTTAAAATGTGCAAGCAACTTATAAGCGCCACTATTGTGAGCTTGCCATGCTAATGCCGTTCAAAATCTACTCATTTTAAAACTAGCATTTTTTCCCAAGCAGCCTCCCAATGAGGCTCGAGAAGTTAGGAGTTGGTCGATCAAAATCTTCTGGGAGTTTTAAATCTTTAGAAAGGTACTAAAGGTGATATGTTTTTTAGGAAATATCAAGATGGCTGCCTCTTCCTAAGGTCAAAGGTCAACAAAACTTCGGTTGTTTTCGTAGATTTAACCTGGAGATACTTGTGTACATTTTTGTGATGATCACTCATACAAAAGTTTTCTTTTCCCAAACTGTGCAAAAAAGGAAAACTAACCAAATTTCACATTTTTCCACAAAAGCCCTAGATCCTGTGGCCATCCCATAATAATTTGAAATTTCCTTTAGATATTCCCAACATCTGTCTTTTGGTTTTGTTGGTGGATTTACACATTTATTTTACCCCCATATGAGATTTTGGTCCCATTCATTTCTGATGGCTTATCCCGCTGTGATGTCATCTTTTTTGGGGTGGTGGTGGTGGGGGTGTTATTCACTTTACCCATAATCCTTTTATGATGTCATTTTTGCTCAAAGGGGCAGTAAGAAGGAAACAATCTGATTCTTGCGGTCCAGGACTGCTTACCGTTACAGTTTGAACCTATGGGGGTATCTTTATCATACGTGGTAAGTCCTTTTCAAGATGGCGTCTCCCCCTTTAGGTCCCATCGAGTGGAGCTTTGTGAGAGGGCAGACCTCCTCCTGAGGTGCTGGATGTCTGCGACAGATCCATGGGCCAGAAGAACTATGGGGAGGCGGAATCATGCCACACACTCGACCTGGGACTGGATCTGGAGTATCTCCATGTAGCGGGGGCTGACCGGCAGGCTGGCTGCGCCCTCACACCCCCCTCCATGAAGGAGCAGGGGGAGAGCTGCGGCAGCAACAGCTCTGCCAGCCCTCCTCCAGCAGCCCTTCCATCTGGTCCAGACCGCCAGTCTGTGCTGTCTGCCGCCACAGATTCAGATGGAGGTGAGGGCGCTCCGGCTCACTGTAAGAACACCCACCAGCCGCTCTGTCGGACCCCGTGTGTGGACCTGGGCCCCGAGGGGCCTCCCGAACCCCCACCTGGACTTCCAGAGCGACAACAGGAATCTCCAGTCCAGTCTGTGTTTGAGAAACCTCTGGAACCTTCGCACACCCCCTCCACTTCAGAGAAAGGGCCAGAGGCTGAAGGGAAAGAGTACCAAGGAAAGCTGGAGTTTGCCTTAAAGCTGGGCTACTCCGAGGAGACGGTGCGGCTGGTGCTGTCCAAGCTCGGCCCCGACACCCTCATCAATGACATACTGGGAGAACTGGTCAAACTGGGCTCCAAACCCGACACCGAGCAATCAGGTGTGACATTGACCTCGACCTCATCGTCTTCGTCCTCCTCGTCCAGTTGTGGCTGCTCTGATTTGCTGGACGGCCAGCGGTCTGACTCGCCCTGTCCATCCGATTCCGTCTGCGACCAGGACAACCTGCGGCCGATTGTGGTGGATGGCAGTAACGTCGCTATGAGGTTGGTGTCCTTGACTGAGTTCCATGGGATGAATGACTTCACCTTTGATTTTTAAACATCTGCTTTTGTTTTGTAGCCATGGCAACAAGGAGGTGTTCTCCTGTCACGGCATCCAGCTGGCTGTGGATTGGTTCTTGGAGCACGGTCATCAGAACATCACAGTCTTTGTTCCTGCATGGAGAAAGGAGCAGTCCCGCCCCGATGCCCCCATCAAAGGTCAGCGCACACAGAGCCATCTGAAAACGATCTGGCCTTTACCACAGTCTCACCACAAGCCTCCTCCCACAGATCAGGAGATCTTGAGGCGCCTTGAGAAGGAAAAGTTCCTGGTTTTCACTCCCTCGCGGCGCGTCCAAGGTCGTCGTGTGGTCTGCTATGATGACCGCTTCATCGTCAAGCTGGCATATGAGTCAGATGGCATCATCGTCTCCAATGACAACTATAGAGACTTAGCCAATGAGAAACCAGAGTGGAAGAAATTCATAGATGAGCGGTTGCTCATGTACTCCTTCGTCAATGATAAGTATGTACGGCTGGAACAAAGGAGTTACTGCAGCTTTTCTCTGACCAATGTCCTTTTTCATTTAGAGATGAAGCCTTAACCCTTTAACAGCAGAGCTGTTATCGGCAACAGGAAATAAACACACGCTCTTTAAAGAGTTACGGTAGTTCAAAGAACATCAACCTCGGAGCTAAAACTCAGGAGTTAAAGGGTTAAAGCTCATAGCTAAGGTTACAATAACTCCACCCATATTGTTACCAATGAGATCATCGCACAATGCGTACACAATTTGTAAAGTAAAACTAAATTGTAAGACAAAGATATTGAGGTCCTGCAGTGAAGCATGGTGGTGAGAGTATTATAATGTGGGGCTGCTTTGTATGTTTAGGTCCAGGAACCAATTGCTACATTAATGGTATGATATCCTACCTGTTGTAATTCTTCCTCACCCTGTCAAGATTCATGCCCCCAGATGACCCTCTTGGACGTCACGGCCCCAGTCTAGAGAACTTCCTGAGGAAACGGCCCGTCGTACCCGAGCAGAAGAAGCAGCCGTGTCCGTACGGTGAGAACTAAGTTCTTCAACCGTACTGCTATGAAAACATTTCAGCCACTTCAAGAACTTCAGCAAACTTACTGCACCTAAAAAGGATTCACATTTATATGCGATTTGCGCTTCAAATTTCATGTATATTGTTGACTTCTTTTGAATTTAGATCTCATACAGCCAGTTATATCAGATTACAGTTTAGTATTTTAAATACATTAAAGTTCTATTTAGTTTTGATTTTGCTTTTACCAGTTTTCTTAGCTATAGCATTTATTGATTTTAATAAAGTACATTTATTAGCATTTAATAGACTCTGAATGAAAGCCTTTATTTAAAATACATCATTTTTGTTGTAATTTTTCTTTTTTCAAAAGCAAAAATAAACTTTTAAAATTTCAACGTTTACATTTTACTACATATTAAATATGTATTCAGACAAATTTGGCTTTATTTGTCCTTTTGTAGTACGTTTTACTGTTTAACCAACATTTAATGTTATATTTTTTTCAAAGTTTTCATTTCAATTTTCTTAGCCTTTTCAATTGTCTTTAGTGAACAGTTGTGACTGTTAGCAGTCATGTATGGATGTTAAACTTCCTGGTTACACTTGATTAAAGACAGTAGGACTGATTAGATAATGTTTTTTGAGATAAAATTAAAATTATCTCTTGTTTTATGGAAGATTTATTACAAGTAAAATAAATTCTATATTTAACGTGTTCTCTGTTTCAGAATTATGTGTTTTCTTAATGTTTTCTGTGAAAAGCTTTTATTTTGGTGGTGAACATAAATCTTTTCTATTGAACTGAAGATATTTAAATTATTTAAACATATAACTTTTGATTCTTGTAAATGTTGGTAGAAATAAATCTCTGAAAAAGATTATTAATCTCTTTGCTCCAGGAAAGAAGTGCACTTATGGCCACAAGTGTAAGTACTATCATCCGGAAAGAGGCGCTCAGCCTCAGCGCGCCGTAGCTGACGAGCTGCGCGCCAGTGCCAAGACTTGCGTGGTTTCTAAAAACCAGGGGGACGCGGGGCTCGTGAAGAGCCACAGTGTGCCCAACGGCAGCATTGAGGCAAAGAAAGGAGCCCCAAAGAGGCAGTCGGACCCGAGCATCCGAGCTCTGTCCTACAGCGACGCTGAGGAGAAGCTGCTGGCTAAGAGCCGAGGGGAGAGCCAGAAGAGCAGCATTTGCGGAAGCAGCAGCAGCTCCAACAGCAGCATCAGTTGCAGTGGGGGGTTGTCGGTGTCCCCGGCGCCCCCATCCTCACTGATCCTACCGCAGGACCAGCCCAGAGCGGCGCCACTTCTCCCAGCCTCGAGTCACGACCTCTATCCTCACTGCGAGTCTCCTGACTTGAACTACTACTCTGTGGCACGAGCTTATTCCGGTCTGAGTCTCTCATCCCGCCGGAGCCCAGACTGCCGCTATGGCAACGACCCAGACCTGCGGCTCGGCTCGGCGGGCTCCGAATGCGGCAGTGAAAGCAGCATCAGCTGCGGCAGCAGCTGTGACTCGTACACAGAAAGATCGTGTCCTGCTTGTCCTCCGGATGCCTTACTAGAGGAGCATTTCGGTAACCCCCACAGCCGAATGTACCCCCACCATGTGACCGCGAGTCACGAAGGATGCGGCCTTCATCCTGCCGAGTACCTGCAGCGCAGCCATGCGTCAGGTTCAGCGCCACACAACTACCATATGATTGCACCGTGCGTGCAGAACTTCTCCCATGATCAGCCTCCGCCAGAAGCTCCCACAAAGCGCCCCCTTTACCCCCTGCCCCCTCACCTCCAACACCAGCCGCTGGCGGCACGCTCCAGCTGCCCAGGCGACTACCACTCCCTGCACCAGCCCCACCCCCCTGGTTCACCTCTTGGCCGGTGCTTGGCTCCTCGAGCTGAAAGTGTGTCCGACTCGCACCTGTATGAGCACCTCTCTGCGCTGCACCACCGCCACCGCCCCAAAACACTGCCCAGCTGGGACACCTACTACAGGCAGCCATCGCTGCCACCCTCCAGGTACGAGCCGTCGACCTACCAGAGTCTGCCAGACACTCGCCAGTCCCCCTGGCACACACCCCCTTGGCCACAGGACAGCTACACTCAGCATCACTCCTCACACCCGGCCCTGCACCCATCTCCGACTCGCTATTTAAGCCACGCCCCGCGTCCTACGCACCCTCCTCACCCACCCTACCACAGATCTCACCTCGACGTCCCCTCCCACGCCTCACCGCCATACGTCCCGCAGCACCCAGACTCCCCGGTAAGGAGCCGCTTTTCAGATGTACGAGAAAAGGTGTACGTCAACCTGTGCAACATTTTCCCCTCCGAACTGGTGAGCCGAGTGATGGCCAGGAGCCCCCACGTCACCGACGCCCAGCAGCTGGCCGCAGCCATCCTGGCAGAGAAAGCCCAAACGGGTTATTAGGCAATCAAAAGGTCACATGATCTCCTGCCGGGAAGAAAATAAAGAGGATTTCACAAGATCCAGTGGCAGGAATCAACGAACCGGACAAGTTGAGTCACACGGAAGAGTTGCAACTCCAGTTCCTTTGGGTTATAAATCTCACCAAAGCTGCTGTCTGACTTCGGTGTCTTGTTCTCTCTGTGTTGTGCACTTTGTGAGTTTCCACGTTGGTAAAAAAAAGTGAAAGCCGGTTGTCTTACGAGACGACTGGTTGTTGGTTTTTCTTTTTGGTGGAAGCCGTCGCTGTAGAGATGGGTGACCCTGTCGTGTGTACCTTAGTTTTAGTAAGGGAACATCTCTCAATAATCACTCTCTCTGGCCCTTTATTTTGGGTCAACTCTGGTTTCTGCTACAAACACGAACCAAAACGTCTGTAACTGTATTCCGATTTGAATGGTGTGTGTTGGTGTGGCTGCGTCCTTCGTCGTCTGTAGCAGATTCCAGCTAAATCCATGCTAGACAGAGAAGAACCTCGTTTGATACAAATTGTATCATGAATAAGTCAGTTCTATACAGTACGTGGATCTCTATCAAAACACTTGATTTATTGCTATATGATGACATGCTTTAACAACTATTTTTATTTTTTAATAATTATGTCAAAAGAATCATTTTGAGACAATTGTTTTTGTCCCCTAAGGAGTTGTGTGCCTTTTATTAATGTTGACAACACAACTGCTTTTACCTGAAGGGTTTGAGGCTGGCTTCATTTCTAAAGAGCTCAAGTAGGAAAAAGTACAAGAACTTTGCTTTTGTTGACTGATGACTTATTTAACAAAATATAGAACTAAACACAATATTTTTGGAGTTAGGGTCTGTTTTTTTTATCATATTTTGGCAGGAGGGGAACACAATATTTAGCTTTTTTTTGTTATTTTGTTGTCGGCATGCAATATAAGACTACTAAATAAATTCAGTCTTAACCCTTTCTGTTTATTTACTGTCTGAATTTATGTATGTTTTATAATAAAAACTAAACTAATAACACCAAGGGTGTAAGAGTTAGCAACTCTAAAAAAAATCATTTCTGTACAAACCATTTTTTAAAATTGTGTAACCCTACTTGAAATAAAGGTTTTATTGCTAATATTAAAATGTAGTATTGTTAATATTTAAATAGTTAGCAGACCCTTTTGATTATTAGAGATTTTTGAACGTTTTCGCTCATGGTGGCCATTTTGAACTAATGCAACATCGACTAACTAAATAAAATAATTAAAATGGATAGTAATATAAAGATGTGCTTACAAAAAACACGAAATGTATTTTTAAAGGTTTCATTAAAGGATCTTTAGAAATTAAGCTTGACAATTATCATTTTTGATAAACAATACATGTAATCGTTCTCTGAAAAAATAGCCATCATTTAGCTATCAAGTTAATACAGAACCTGATAATTTTTTCTTTCATTTTCAAATGTAAAGTTTTTCATACATTTTTAAAAAGTAGCATTTTAAATAATAAGATTAGAAAAAAACGTAAACAGTATGTATTTAGATTTCATTGTTTTGCCTATTGCTTTTGTTTGTCTTTGTTGCACTTTTAAAAAGTTCTTTAGCAAATATGAGGGACAAGTTTAAAAAACACAAAAAATATATGCAGTGATTGTATTATTTTTTAATTGGATAACAGTTAATGGGATTTTGTCAAAAATGGATTTATGATCAGATTTTAGCATGCAACAGTTTTCTTCTCTGATTAATTCATTTAAAAACTCAACTCTCCTCTTTTTGTTACAGTTGAAGCTAAAAATCCTCTGTCCTTGTGCGTTATTCGCATTTGATCAGGTTAAAGCTCAAAATGGCCACCAGAAAACTCCAATTTAGTGAGCTCCACATCCAGTTCATCCCAAGCCAGCTTCTCAAAGCCCAGGGTTTCTTTCCTGTCCAGCGTGTTTTGCTGTACCTGTACAACAAAGCACGTCTCTGTGATGAGAGGTCACATTTGTGTGTATTGAAGAAGCGCCTTCTCTCTGGCTTTCTGGCACCGTGTGTCAGTGTAGCATCTGAGCGTGGGCCAAAAAGTAATGCCTCTTCATGGCATTGTGCATATGACACATCCAAATACTCTGAACTATGTTCAGCTTTCTATTATGCATGAGTTGATTCATTTTCTGCATGCATTCTTGTGTTTAAATTGTACATTTTAAATCTGTGTTTTTCTGTCTTGTTACTGATGTGCTTGATGCTCGTTGGCAAATTCACGCTTGTAAAATGTTCACTTATTTGGCTAAAACAGCAAGGAAGGCGCCACGCCTTCTCACGCGTTTCTTCACTTTTGTGTGTTTGCTTATGAAATCCATCCAAATTTGAAGATTTTTCTTTACAGCTGTGGTTTTTCACTGTCGTTAAATAAATTACTGATATGAAACACAAAGCTGTTGCCATACATGTTGAGTGTTATAAAAGTTTTGCTTTAGGCAGAAAACATCTCACTTAAATTAAGCCAATCATCTTTAAAATTTGAAGTATTTCCTTAAAATGTAAATGTTTGTTATGTTAAAAATATATTTAAGTAATTAAAAAATTTACAAAATAATAATCATTCTCTTACTTGTATTTTTCCAACTTTTCATGCACATTGTAAAAAATCATCAATTTGTCTAATTTTTTTAGTGCTATAATCTTATTGCACTTTAAATACATACCCATTGTTTAATTATTATATTACTATAATTTAGATATATTTTGATAAAACAAAATTATTTTTGTACATATTTGAACATTTGCGTAACCCAAGTGAAGCAACATTCAGGTCTTTTCTAATTTTCTAATTCCTTTCCTAAAGATTTTGCTATAAATAACGTTCTTTTTATTTTTTATTATTGGCGTGGAATTTTTAACCCATCTATCACTTCCTGTTTTATTTTGAAAGTCAGTTTTATTTTGAATAGGAACAGGAAATAGAATGTGTGAAAAGAAAAGGCGCGGGTTTGAGATTTTAGACGTTTAGATGGGAAAAGATACGCAAAAGGTTTGAAATCTGTATTTTTCTAAAGTCGAACTTTTTCTTAATATGTCTGTTACGTAAAAAAAAGAATGACTTACGTGTGGAGCTTGAATTAGTCAAGTTACTACGAAAAAAGTTAGCTAATTATCGCCTCACTTGTGCTAAATTTCGTGATTCCGTGACTCATTTAGAGTCGCTGAAACCCGTTATTTTGCACATTTTAGTTTACTAATCAATGAAATTAAAACAAAAAAATATTATTTTCACAGTATATAATTAAATATATTACATACGCACTATATTATTACAGTTTATTGTATGTATATTTGGGTTGCAATGAATATTTTTTCTTCGAAATCTTGGCATTTAGTTGTCATTTTTAGCATTATGAAAGCTGATAGTGTATACCTGCTCAGACACTAATGTGTGATGCTGTGACATAAATTTTTTGTGTTTGCAGATTTGAAGTTTTGAGTAGACTTTTTTTTTTATGAAGTTTTGCTCAATATTTAAGCTATAAAAAGAAAGTCATTCTATGTTTTGCATCTCAAAGGTTTGGTTGACGAAAAAGAAGGGAAAAAATAGATTTCATGGGATGTTCTTTTTAATGTTGAATGTTTTTCTAAATGGAAAGTGTCTTTAGATTTGTCCCCAAACTGTTGATGCTGCAGCATTTGATGGTTCTCTTCTAAATGTGGTGCTTCCTCACTGGCTGCTGCATGCAGCAAGAGTGTCTTTCAGCGTGGAGATGAAGCGATGGACGTCGCTGAAGGAGTTGTAGAGCGGCGTTGGAGCGATCCGCAGCACATTGGGTTCCCTTATGTCACACTGGGAAACAAACGAAGAAATGTCCCAATGCAAAATGATCAAATCGGAATGAAACCATGAGTGTTGGGCGGCGTTCAGAGTCACTCACTACGACGCCCATCCTCTCCAGCTGCTGGAAGACTTTCCTGATGGGGATGGAGAAGGCCAGCGACAGCTGGCAGCCTCTCTGCTGCGGGTCGGAGGGCGTAATGATTCGGATGTGTGGCTTGTGAGGCTCAGCTGGGTCCTCTGTGAAGTAGTGCTGAATCAGATACTCCAGGTAACCCGTTAGCAGGACCGACTTCCTGCGCAGCGCCTGCATGCTGGTCAGGTTAAACACCTGAGGATTGCAAGCACAGTGGGAGCTTCCTTCAGCACGTGTGGCCCCATCGTTTCTAAAGAAAACATCTTAGTTTACCTCCAGACTGGCCTGGAGGGGGCAGACTAGCAGGATGGGCTGATTTGACAGGCGGAAGCCGCTCACTCCGGGCTGCAGCTCCATAACTGAAAATGGAGGAAAAATACTCAACATCAAGGTAGAATCCTCTAAAGAACTGAGGATGTAATGCTCAATAAGACCACAAGATGGCAGAAAAGAGGGAAGAATTCTTTACCGTTTGTCATCTGGAAGCGAGTTTGGAGGTTGTGGCCCCACCAACCCAACAGCCTGAAGAGGAATGCAAACGTGTTTATGTTGAAATGTTTGATTGAGTTCAGTCACAGATAAAGCTAAAGGTTTTTAGGAAAATAGACAGTTTTTCCTCATCTGTCTGCTGGTTACTCACGCCGGTTTGATGTTGTGTTGATGTTTCTCATGCACAAAGGCTGCTGCGAGACCGCCAGCGCCTGAATTTAGATACTAGGAGGAAAAATTTGCATATTCACCAGGTTAAAAATAGCAGTTTTCATCCTTGGATCAGTGAAAATTCTGCTTTCTGACAGAAAAACCTTGTAGGAGCACCAGCAGGCGAAGTCCACGCCCCAGTCGTGGAGCTTCAGCTCAGCGTTTCCTGCGGCGTGCGCACAGTCGAAACCAACGAAACAGCCCTAAGGGAAAATGAGATGAAAAGAAAATCACATTTTTCTAACATCAAAAATAAAAAAATATGTTTGTGAATTTTAAAACGTTTTAAAATGCTTTGGTATTTAAAGGAGAAGCATGTCGAAGGCCACCACCTATTGTTGAGGGACCAGAACGGGTCTTTGTTCTGGTTTTTCTCATGTTGAAGGTACCTTCTTGTGTCCAGCCTGTGTGATGGCTGCCATGTCAAACAACTGTCCAGTGTAATACTGAACGCCGCTGAGCATCACCACGGCGATGGATTCGCCCTCCTTCTCGATCACTTCCAGGATGTCGGCAGTCCGCAGGGTTTCTTCTCCCTGAAGGAAGCAGAAGCTCTGAACTTCTTCCAAACCCTCAAACGTCCTCAAGTTTCAGATCTTGCCTGACATTGAAAATCTTTTACATGAAGAAGCAGCATGTGGGCTCGCTGGAGAACACATGTACCTCTCTAGGTGACAGCATCAGCATGCTGTGTTGAGGGTTCAATCCCCGCAAACGGATCTGAGACTCCACTGCATACTGGAAGCAAGGAGACAAGTTCAGAACCTGAGGAAGCAGTTTAGCACCAAACCCTGGGAGGAGGTTTTCCTTTGTGTGTGTGTGTGTATTTTTTTACACTAAACTAAGAAAAGCACAAGTGTTGACATGATTCAGAAAGCTGGATGGCTGCTAGTCTGAGTTGGTTCCTGCACCCAAATCCTAAAGGAGAAAGTTTACCTGAAAAAACATCTGTGAGAGCTGTTTACATATTTTCGACATTCACACATTTTTACCAAAAATCCTGCTTCGTAGATGCTCTTTGACCAGTTGGATGCTGGTTAGTCTTTACTTTTAAAATGCTACATTTTTCCCTTAAAGTAGTCATTTTCTATTGTCAAAAGATTTTATTTTTATGATAAAATGTATCATTTTATAAATGAAAATTGAATTGATATCTCTAAATAAGTGAAAAGTGTTTTTATAACAAAAAAAATATCTGGTTTTGGAGAGATGTTGTACCCATTTCACACTAAATTTATTTTATATTTATTTTAAAGACGACTTCAAGTCTTCATTAAAGTGTCTAGCATAATCTTGGAGCTCTAATTTGCTTATAAAGGCAGTTTGAGAGTCAGAGTCGCTCATGAAGGACAGACGGACTCACATGGTCTGAAGGGAAGGCTTTGGACTCCAGCAGGATCTTGTGTCTGCTTTGGGTGGGTTTGTAGAAGGACAGCTGCAGAGGGATCACATGCTTGTGTGTTTTTGTTTTGCTCAGCAGTTTTTAGAAGAGTTGAGACCGTCTTACCATCAAAAGATGCAGGTTGACCGTCAGACCATTCATCAGAGCTATTTCTGAGGTTTTAGCTCCTGAAAAAAAAGTCACGTTTGATGACCAGATCCAGAGAAACCAGAAACTGAACGGTATGTTTGGTTTGAAAGTGTTAAACACATTGCTTTATGTTATACCAGATCTGGTATAAACCAAAAAAAAAATGTTTCTTTATTTTTACTTGTTTGTTATCAAGTTAAAAGAAAGAGTTCTGTGATTTTTTTGTTGTTTTGTAAATATACAAATCCTCTATCAAATTAAATCAAAACTGTGAACCAAAAATTGAGGTTTGATCCGAACTGTGGAGAAAGTAAATCGTTCTATCCTTAATTTTAACAAATAATGTTAGGGCTCAATCAAGGATTTGAAGTCATTGTCGCTGTGCTGTACAAACTGTGGAAAAATAGGTGAACAAACACAGATATTGGGACTGCGCATTTATTAAAGATTATTAAATCAAAGTAAAAGGAAATACTCTCAAATGTATTGCTGTATGTGCTTGGTGTAAAACCTAATGACATATTCAAGAGGGAGCAAATATACTCTATATATATATATATATACTCTATATTCTAAACTCTATACTCTATATGTACTCTATATTTAATCAGTAGTTAGAAAAAAATATAATGGACTGTAAAAAATGTTCACTTAGACAAAAGAGCTATCATAATGCTAAAAATGACAACTAAATGCCAAAATAGCTTAAAAAACTGTTAAGCTAGCATGTTATATGGTAAATGGGAGAAATGACCATATTTTGCTGATATTTGGGGTTACTGTGAGAAATTAAATGTGTCATTGGTGTGCTGCAAGATCAGGCTAAACCCAGAGGTTTCATTGTTCAAGGAAACCCTCGACGTCAGCAAGATGTCGCAGCCTGACCTGACGCAGAAATTCACAGAAGCCCTTGAGAAAGAACTTGGCACCGCACAGACAAGAGACTCCTGTGGACAAGTGGGAAACACTGCGGCACACAATGCACCGCACTGCCCTTCTTTGTAAAGAAGACGATAAAGTCACACGACTGATTTGAAGCAAAGTCCTCTGTGATGATTCCAGTCATAGAAGCGAAGCGCACCACCATGGTGGAATACAAGCGGTCACTAAGTCAGGGGAATCTTCAAATTCTCAGGGCTACTAGGAGCAAAGCTCAACAGGTTGCCAGACACTGTGTGAACAAATATTGGCCGCAGCTCAGCAACGACATCCAGAAAGCAGCCATATCAGGGAACACAATAGGCATGTAGGACGGCATCAAGAAAGTGCTGGGCCCGACCCAGAGCAAAACGGCACCCCTCAAGTCATTACTGGAGAAATATTCTCGCACAAGCAACAACAGATGGGGAGATAGGTGGAACACTACTCCGACCTCTACTCCAGATGGAACACGGTGACTTCTGCAGCATTAGGCACCATTGAATGCCTGCCAACCATGAACGAACTTGACACAGAGCCAACAGCAGAAGAGCTCAGCAAGGCTGTTGATAAACTGGCCTCAAGAAAAGCCCCCCGGTAATGGCGGGATTCCTCCAGACCTGCTGAACCAGTGCAAGTGTTCTCTACTGCACCCTCTTCACAAAGTGCTCTGTCAGTGCTGGAAAGAAGGATCCGTGCCGCAGGATATGCGGGATGCTAAGATCATCACCCTCCACAAGAATAAGGGTGAGAGAAGTGATTGCAATAACTGCAGAGGCATCTCCCTTCTGAGCATCGTAGGCAAAGTATTTGATAAGATCACATTGACCTGATTCCAGAAGCTGGCTGAACGTGACTACCCGGAGTCACAATGCGGTTTCTGTGCAGATCGGTCCACCGTAGACATGATTTTCTCCCTACAACAAACTCAGGAGAAGTGTAAGGAACAGCAGATGCCCCTGTACGTCTCCTTCATTGATCTCACTAAAGCCTTTGACCTGGTCAACAGAGTCGAACTCTTTGAAATCAGCCATATCCACCAAAACTGCAAAGTTTGATTGAATCCTTTCACACAGACATGAGGGAAACTACAGTTTAACTGCAGTTTTTCTGAGCCTTTCAGCCTCAGCAGTGGCATTAAACAAGGCTGCGTTCTTGCCCCCACACTGTTTGAGATCTTCTTTACTTGCTCCTCAAGCATGCCTTCAGCTCGGCAACAGAAGGAATATATCTCCTCACCAGATCTCTCCCGCTTCAAAGCCAAGACAAAGATACACGAGATACTAATCAGAGATATGATATTTGCTGATGATTTAGCAGTTGTTACACATACTCAGGAAGAACTACAGTCGCTGATGAGCTGCTTCTCCATGGCCTGCAAAGACTTTGGACTGACTATCAGTTTGAAAAAAACGACATCCTGAGCCAAAATATTGCCGCGCCGCCAGTCATCACAGTAGATGACTACCAACTTGACGTCATCCACCACTTCACGTACTTGGGCTCCACAGTCACAGACAACCTCTCACTTGACGCCGAGCTCGACAAGAAGATCGGGAAGGCAGCCTCTACTTTAGCCTGCCTGACAACTCGAGTGTGGATCAACCCCAGGCTGACAATTGCAACAAAAATGGCAGTGTACAACGCCATCAGCACCCTGCTGTACAGGAGTAAGACATGGATCACATGCACAAGACAAGAGCGGAGACTGAACGCCTTCCATCTATGAGGCCTTTGCCGCATCCTGGGCATTACCTGGCAAGACAATGTCTCCAACGTTGGAGTTCTGACTCGAGCCAGTCTTCCCAGCATGAACACCATGCTCCGACAATGCCGTCTGTGTTGTCTTGGTCATGTGCCTTTAAGGGAGCTGGCATCTGGGAAAAGAACGACAGGGCTCCCAAACCTGCGATTTAAGGATTTCGTTAAGAGGGACATGAAAGCTATCGACATAAACACGCAGTCCTGGGAAGACCTCGCAGCAGACGGCCCGAAATGGAGGAGCATCATGACCAAACAGCAAAAGACAGGTTTATATGCGCATCAGAAGAAAAGCGAACCCACAGAAAGTTACTGAACAACAACAGTCAGGGAACCACCTACAGCTGCCACATCTGTGGCAAAGAATGCCTCTCCCGGATTGGCCTCTTCAGACACCAACGACGCTGTCCCAGACAACCCGACATGAACAAAGATGAAAACTAGGATACGTCATCCATGGTCAACACTGACTGACAAAGGCCCAAGAAGAATTGTATAAAAGCCAGGAAGAATGCCTAAGTTTTGATGTGAAAGCTTTTTCTTTGAAGGACACTGTGGCAGAGTTTGAGGAAATTGAATCCATGAAGAAACTCAGTGTCCACTCACTCTGACACTCTGCTCCACGACTTCAACTGTTGTTCGTTTTGCATAACTTTTATTTGGAACTGAAAACTGACTCAAAAATGACATGTCGACTTTGACCTGCAATATCTTAAAAACTGTTAAGAGTTTTAAAAAGAAAAATACAAGTTCAAGAGCCTTAAAAGTTGAAAAGTTGAATGGTTTCTGTAGCTGAAATTGTATTTGAGTTCTTTTGTTTTGCAGAGCTGAAAGTTTTTAGTTAAAAAAGGGGTATTTGAAAATTCCGTAAGCCATTTCCAAGTTAGTTAAAGGGAGTTAAAAAGCAGTAGTTGGTTGAATACTTTAAAAGGTTAAAGAGAAATGAAGTTGAAACTTTCGAGCACATTTCTTCTAAAAGAGCTGAATATTTTGATAGCTGAATAAATGAAGGAGATGAAGAGCTATGGATGTCCAAAAATGTATATGGAAGAAAAACAGGATCACTATAGTGTGAATGCTACACAGCACGAAATTAGAGCTAAGCTAAATTAGCTAATCATATTAGCTAAACTCCAAATTAGCTGAAATTAATTGAAAACTGTCTAATTTAGCCAAAACAGCTACCATAAACCTCAATTATTAGTTCAACACAAAATTAGCCAAAAAATAAAAAAAAGTCTAAATTAGCAAAAACAGTTAGCATAATACTAAAATATTAGCCAAAGCCCAAATCACCTGATGTAAATTTAGCTACACAAAGCCCATATAACAGCCAACTGACAAAGTAGTTTAAAAACAGAAGAATTTTACAATTTGACCCAAACAGCTAAACTGATGCTACAATAAAGGCTCAATTGTAATTTAGTTTAGTTTGAACTAATGCTATGAAGCATTCGCACAATAAATACATAAACATATGAATGTGAGCAAATACCCAATTATGAGAATGGATAAATGAGAATGGAAGGTGGAAGCTCAGTTTTCTTTTTACTTGCTGAACATCTATGAGTTATACAGTAAAAAGAATACAATGACTTAATGATGTAACTAAAGTTTTCTCTGCTTTTAATATTTTTTCTTAATTCCAGAAAACTACAATTTTAAAGTTGTATTTTTTTTTATTTCATTTTTTTATGAATAGCTATTTATTGATTTTTGTGATTTGTATGTTTTTGTGGCAGCCAAAATCCCATTTTGTTGCCCATATAAAAGAATCACAAGTAGAACAATTTCTGCCTTTTGGTCACAATCCTTTTTTTTTTTTTTTTTAGCTTAATTCACTGATTCTGATCAGAGTTCTTACCAACTATTTTGGCCATTTGGTCCTCGATGTTGTTTTCGGCCCACGCCCACGGTCTGGACCCGTCTGTGTGACCATGAACTCCTCTGTTCAAAAGACTTTTAAATGAAAAACAGAAACTGTTTGTTTGATTCATCGCTAAAATCTGACGTACATTTTGGCCCACTTGTCCAGCTCTTCCTCCAGATATTTCCTGGTCATTTTTGGTTGAAGGCCCAGAGAGTTTCCACAGAAGTAGATGCATTCCTCACTGCCGTCTACCAGCGACAGGTCAGCTGCAGAGCCGTGAAAACTGTTCATACATGCATTCAAATGCAGACACACCTTCATGTTGATTCGGTTTTTCACTCACAGGCAGGAAGATCTGCGATTTTGGGCACCAGGAAATTCTGACGGAGATGCTGCAGCTCATCATTTTCGTCAAAGTGAGCAGCTACCTGTGGTGAGAAGGGACTGCAGCCCAGAGAGGAGGACACTTGCTGTACAACTTCTCTGGGATGTAAACCCGCAAACTTGTCCATTTAAGCTGAAACGGCAGTTTGAGGAATTGAGTTTTAGCCAAAGTATACATTCAACTGTAAATCTTTTTTTTTTTTTTGACTAAACCTTAAAGAAAATGATTTTATTAGCCTTAATTCTTGGTATTTTTTCCCTAAGTTTTCCTGTTTCACATCCATTTTGGTCTGGCCTGACCACATGACCTTCTGTCAGTCGTCCTCTGGAACCAGGGGTCGTTCCCAGATTAAAGCTTCCTGTTTTCATTATACATCTTTCTTGTGTGCCTTTGAGCAACAATTTCACCTCCACCACAAACTCAAAAACTCTAAATTTTGCACACACCCAGTACCCGGCAAAAATTAATATTGGATATAAAGAACAACAACCACCCCCCACCACCAAAGAAAAGAAATGACATCACAGTGGGAGAAACCATCTAAAAATGAAAAGGGATAAAATCTTTTTTTTTCTCAAAATCTACTAATGAAAACAAAACACCACCTGTGTTTTGTATTTCCAAAAAAAAGTTTTGAAAAAATTATGCTCTGTGGCCATTTTGGGACAAAGTGTAAAATGTGGCAATTTTTACACAATATGGGAAAAGAAAACGATGAAAAACAACCTTGAGAGTTTGTCATGTCTCATGACATGCTCATCAGAGTAATGTGTAGTCAGTCAGTATCTGACGAGTTAGCATTGACATCTGAAACATCTCCACAGGCTTTGATTTCTGAACAACTGAAAAATGTAGTTCTATGGTGTAGCCAAACTTCCTTCTATGTCTTCAGCCGTACTCTTTTAAAAATGTCCTTGTCAAAAAGTGAAAGCAGAAATCTGAAACTCACATGTTTTGCTGTCAGGTCTCGACTCTGGATGCAAAAGTCAGACTGAGAAGGTCCTCAGATAGACCTTCAACCTCTCTGGATTTACTACCCGGTTAATGATTGTTCTGTTTGCTTCAAAGCAAAAGGGTGAACTGAATCCTCCCTAAAATCCTGTCACGTGCAGGCGGAGTTCTTCCCTTTTTTTTTTTTTCAATGTCTGTGTAAAGAAAAACAGTGACGTTCTGCTGAACATCTGATCTGTTGATAAGCAGAGGTGGAACCACAGGGCAAAAGGATTTCAGAGCTTATGGCACAAAGGAAAGACTTCAGACTGGTTTGGAACTATCAACATTCATGATTTCCACTTGGAGGGGTCAGAGCGAAGAAGAAAACAATATTGATTTTTTAAAAATCCAAATCCAATCAGATCTGCAACTGAAGTGTCAATGCAGGCCTGTTAACAGTCTGAGTGGCGTTTAGGATTATAATTTTACCATTTGTTGCTCAGACGGTTCTGAAAACCTCATGTGAAGTCAAAGCAGAACCTGAAAAGCTTCAAGCATGCTGCTTCACAGAGACAGTTTAGTAACTCAAAATCTTAATGGACATCTACCACACCTAAAGGTTGCTATTTCAGTTCCAGAGCTGAGCATTTTTAGAGCTCAAAGTCACAAGTGCCACAAAAACATGACTTAGTGTAAAACCTGAAACACTGAAACCTCAAAGTCAGAAGCAACAAGATGCAAGTGTGAAGGTGGTGCCGTTGACGTCGCACAGGGTCTGGGTCAAGAAAGGAAAATCTCTTTGAGGACAGGGAGGGGACTTGAGCGATGTTTCTAATCTTGATCCAGACCTGGCGAAAAACGGGACTCAAACCCCTGCGCCAATGGAATTTCAGTCACACAGAAAAGCTTGCAATTTTTAGAACCTTGAGGCCCTGCCAAGAGGTGGGATTTGAACCCTGAGTCACACACAAACCCACTACACCACCAGGTCCATCGACACTCAAGCAAGTTCTCAAGGCGCTTTTGACTTTGAGGTTTCAGCTGTGAGCTTTAAAACTGTGCCTCTGAATATCTCAGACTGTTGATTGACAGTCTGAGATATTCTGGAAGCTAGCGTCCCTGGGACTTTGTATTTTCAGAGAAGTCTGTAGTTCCCAGAACCTCAAAGGTTCTCTCTGTGGTTCTGCAAAGGGCTGCGGAACCTGCGGATCTGTTGGATGATGGTTGATGGTTACAAGGACGGAGATACAAAGTTTCTTGATATATTTAATGAATCCACAGAGGCTTCAAGCAAAAACTCCTGAAGATTCTCACAGGATGTTTGAAGGTCCCAGCAGAGGATGAACAGTAGGTCTTCCTCTGAGGATATGGCGGAGCTCTCGACTGCTGCTTCCTCATGTCTGGCGTTTCCTCTGGAAGCGTAGAACTGCCAGCCGCTCGTTTGCGGCTCTTGCAGACAAGCAGGACTCCCCCTGCAGGCCGGACTCCCCCAGCATCCGGATGATTTCCTCTGGCAGGATGGAAATGTGAAGTGGGAGAGGCTTCCAGATCAGGGATTACCAGATATTCTTCTGTTTTATAACAAACCTGGTTCATTCTCAGCGATGGTGATGAGGTAAAAAACGCCCTTTAAAGACAAAAGTTCCCCAACCAGGGGCAGGAATCGATCCGTTACCTCTCTGCCCCGCTCTCCCCCCGCCCAGGCGGCTTCAATACCTCTGCTGCCCACCTGGAGGAAAAACGAGAGCAATTCACTTTGAAGTTCAACCGTCTGCAACACAAACCAAGCCCACCCACCTCCTCTGAAGGAGTGACCACATACGGAGGGTTGAAGAGGAGGACGTCCACCTTCCCACTCAGCTGAGGAAGAAGACTCTCCACCTGACAAGAAAAAATGCACCAATGTCAAACTCAGATCCATGTTGTGGAGTATTGCTGAGGTCGTACCAAGTCTGTGACGACGGGCTGCAGCGAGACGCCGTTGCACGACGCTGTCTTTGCTGTGCATGCAGCTGCTGCAGGATTCACATCTGTACATCTGAGAACAATGTTCAGAAAGAGAGAAACACCTCCTCAGATCAGCTGCATCGTCACCCATTTAAAATTTAGATGATAAAAGTGTAGAATACATTCATGTCAAAATAAAATACATTGGTGTTTGGGTTGTTATAAGAACCTGTATATGTATGAAAATGTTTTTTAAAAGGAAATGTCATCATTTAGAAGATTAGTGACATCTGGTGGGCAACTGAAGCTATTACAACAATGGTACATTCAATCAGCAAAAACTATTAATTTATAAATATTATATAAATATAATTTACAAAATATTCAGCACATAGTTATATACGTGAGAAGTAGTTTTTAAGGTTTTCTGCATAAAGGCATAAAGACTTGGACTATTGAAGTGCTTTTTATGATACATGCATGATCTATAAGGAGGCTGTTATTCAAGCTAATCGCAAAAATAAATTTAAAACTACCAACAAAGTCATAGTTAGCTCTGACTGTCTCTAAAGCAGAAATTTGGTAAATTTATTTATTTTTTAAATCTGATATAACACCAAGTCGACAGTTTTACCTTTTACTTTTTTATCTTTATCTTAAAAACAGTCTTAATCATCTAATTTATATAATAGACAATCAAATTAATAAAGTTCAAAATATTTAGGACAAATTAAGGGGCTTTAAAAGAAAGAAAATGTGGTTTAGTTGATTTTTCTGTGTTCTATATAAATGTGGTTTTCTAAAAACATGACTTAGAATTGGATTTCTAAACATAACTATTTGAATTTTAAACATGACTCAGGATTTTGATTTTAAACATAACTCGTGATTTTGCTTCTAAACTTGACTCAATATTTGGTATTTAAATGTGTCTTGTGAGTGTTTCTAAGCATGACTCCTGATTTTGTTTTCTAAACATGACTCAAGATTTTGGTATTTAAACGTGTGTTGTGACTGTTTTTAAACATGGCTCATGATTTTCTATTCCAATTATGACTCATGATTTTGTTTTCTTAGGACTTGGATTTCAAACAATTCTCATAATTTTGCGTCTAAACATGACTCAAGATTTTGTTTTCTAAACACGGCCCATGATTTTGTTTTCTAAACATGACTCATGATTTTGTTTTCTAATCATGACTCATGAGTTTTTTTTCTAAACATGACTCATGATTTTCTCTAATCATGACTCATGATTTTGTTTTCTAAACATGACTCATGATTTTCTCTAATCATGACTCATGATTTTGTTTTCTAAACATGACTCAGGCTGTGATTTTTAAACAGCACTGCAGATTGGTTCCTAATCATGACTCATGATTTTGTGAATTTGCTTATAAACATGACTAAGGATTTTGGTTTTTAATCACGACTGCGATTGTTTCTAAAACATGACTCAAGATCTGGTTTCATGACTCAGGATTAAACTCGCATTCTGAACATTTGGCTCACATGAACAGAGCTGAGGGTCCGATCACCGACGCCAGAAACGCGGACACGACCCCCGACCCGCTGCCCACCTCCACACACACGTTCGGGCTGTAAACAGCGGCGACAGCAGCTCCGTGAACGAGTGAAACAAACTAAAAAATAGGTTTGAAAAAACATCACAAAGATCTACTTGTTGCCCCGCAGCGCCTCCGCATCCCTCTCCAGCGCGTTGATGAGCAGGAACGAGTCCTCCGCGGGCTCGTAAACATCCTGGAACTCTCCCCGTCCCGCGTGGGAATAGTGTGGCGTGGGGTAACTACTGCACATCCCTCCCCACGCGAGTCCCGCAGACTCGCTCACACCGGGAAATATCCCAACATTCCTAGTTTCTGAGTTTCAGCAGGTTACCCACACGCCGGCTCACATGCTAAACCACTACTTCCTTGTTTGTTGTGACGTCACATCCTTCTTCTTCTCCCTTTGGCCACTATCGTCTAACAACGCCGAACAAATGTTTATGTAGAAATCTATTCAAATGAAATTTAGTAAGGATTTTCGCGTTACAATATTAATTTTAATACAAAGTTACAAGAAAAAAAATATTTTTAAATTTATTTTAGTTAAGAAAATAACTATTTTAAATACGGAATAAAAAAATTAGGTTAAATAGAAAAATGTCGAGCATGCTCAAAAAGAAATACATCAAAAAGTAGAGTTTAAAAAGTGTGATGGAATATAAATAAAGTTTAGTTAAAAACTGCATTAATAAATAATCAGAGTACCTGTATTCAAAGCAAATATAGTTTATTATCGTTGGTTTAAAATTGTCCTTTTGTTTGTTTTTTCTGTAAAGATCAAGAACATCTGTTTTGTCCCCAAATTAATTTTTTACAGTCTTTGTGAACTATTTAGCTAATGTTTTAAAACATATTTCTGCAGATATTTCATAAAGAATATTTGTTTGGAAATTTGATAACCAAAATGGCATATTCTTATATTGCGCTTTTTTACCTTCCTCGAAGGCCCTGAAGCGCTTTACATTCACAGTCCAATTCACACACTGATGATTGAGATGGACATTTGAACGGATTTCTTTTTTTTTTAAAGATATATTTTAGTCAAAAACTGGCCACTATGAAAAAAAGCTGTGTAACAAAACTATAAATCTGAAGATCTGAAAAATCAGAAGATCCTAAGTTTGGTTTGACCCAAAAATGTGGAACTCTAAATAAAAACGACATGACAGTGCAAATGCAGTTATATTTTTGTGTTTGTGTCACGGGTTTACAGTCAGAACGTGTTTAGTTTCCTAAGCCATCTTCAGATTAAAAGCTGATGAAAGTTTAAACGCTTCTGTTTGTGTCCTTCATCACCACAGGAGCAATAACATTGAGCTCTGCAGCGTCTCTAATCAATTCCTTATGCTTTTCAAATTGCATCTGGAGATGCACGTGAGTGCGCATGTTAATGACAGGAGCGAACAGCACAAAGCAGAGCAGAGCCCGGGACAGAAACACCTGATCCCACCAGCTCTCGCCTCAAAAGGATGCTCTAACGGGAAACTTTACCGTCATCCAGAGGAAGAAATTAAAACACCTGGAAAAAGTCACCTTGACTGTTGAGTCTCCACATGAAACCAAAAAAATGGTCATTGATTTTAGTTCATTATAAAGAGATGGTCAAAGATCATTAGTTTAATGTGGATATAATAAGTCCACAGGCTTATGCGGTTAGGCCGATGACGTCATGCGTGCTTGGGATGAGCTCTGACCATTGATGAATAAACTGCAGGTCCTAGATGCTGATGGTGGTGAGAAGTCACAACATGATAAAGCAACGCTCCAGGGGGAGAACAGCGTGGAGGAGGACTGGCGAGAATTCAGAGAAACAATCGTTCATAAATGTCACAACAAAAATGATTGTGATTGACTGAGAAGACAGCGGGCTGTTCAGCGATTGGTTCAAAGCAAAGCCCTAATTGATAATTAAATGAAGGGTGATTGATGTAACAACCCAGCATACCTTCCTTATGGAAATTTCGCCAAAGCCTCACACTTGATAAAGCTTAGGTGTTCCACAGGGCTCCGTTTTAGAGCATCTTCTCTTCTCATAAAGCAGAAAAAGTGGGAAAAAAAGATCGAAGTTCATGAAAAACTAATTCAAAGTCATATATATTCCACGTTTTTACAATTCTGTTTATTTAAAAAAAAAACTGCCATAACCCTTTAACCGCCTGCTAAACCTAACAGTAGAGCACATTTAGAAAACATACGATAAACTCTGATTGTGTGCATTATTATTCTCAGGCAGCAGAAAAAACTTTCATTAAATCGATTTTTGTTTCAGTTTGGAGGTCAAAGTTCCACTCCGACTATATCTTTTTTCTACCGTTAAATGCATTCTCAGTGGTTTTTTAATTACGAACATGCAGTTTTTAGCCCAAATTGAAAATCCTGTGTTGTTTTTTTAATAGACATGTTTTCTGCAGCTCGGCAGGAGTTCATACAAAATTCTCCTCTGTCAACTGCTGCGCCACAAACCTGAGCTGTTTCAAATAGCAGTTTTTCATCTGCTCCTAATCCTACACAATTAAACTACAGAAATACTCAGAAACACAGTTTTAGTCATAAATCATCTTATAGATGTTCTCCATTATGAGAAAAGTGCTAAAAAACATCCTTTTCCCTGGAGTGGGCCTTTAAAGAGTTAAAGGAAATATAGAATTCATTGCAATCAAATTATTGTTTACTTATAAAATAAATATTGATTATTTAATCCACAAGCAATAAACAGCTTTCAGTTAGTTTTTAATAAAAAAAAAACCCTCAAACTTTCACCCTGCAAACTAATTGAATCTTGCAGAAATGTAATATTTTAAAGTTGTTTTTAGACATTGCAGATATTTGACCAGGTTTTTAGTTTGAACTTTGCTTTGCTCTTCACCTTTTCAAGCTTTTCTTTAAATCAGCAGTCAAAACAAGGAAATTCTTTTCCAAAATCCTCTTGCTGCAAACCCTTGACAATAGAAAAACCTTAATTTAGACTCAAAAAAACCCTTCAAATTGTTAACATTTTTGGTTAATTTTAAGGATGTTGTTTTAAAATGGAATAAATGTTTTGTTCTAAAATGACTCATATCCACTTATGACACAAGCTTTTTTCAATCACTTATCAGCTTACCTCCTCCTGTGCGTCAAAGAAACAACCTTTTAAGTGGAAAAGACGCAACATGTGTCACAAATTTAAATCCAAAACTTTAGACACAACGAGCAAGCTCTTGTAAGATAGACAGAACTGCTTTCCTGAACTCCTGCAGCTGAATCTACTGATCCATCCAGCCTTCTCATCGAGACGAAGGTGAAAGAAGATGCAGTAGTTTGGGTTAAAAGGAGGCAGATTTATTGGGCTTCTTTGGTGTTTAAAGACTCACTCTGATGACACATATTCTGATGATGGAGGGCATACATAAAGAAAATTAAGCTTAAACTTGCATTTCTGCGTATGTATTTATTCAAATCATGACACAGGAGTTGACAAAAAGGCTTTTTGAAAAAGTCTGCTGCATTGGGATTGTTAGGTTGTGGGTGTGAGGGGCTGTAAGCTAGAGGGAGAGCATGCAAACAGAGAGCTCTCAGTTATGGGAGTTTGGGGTTCCTCTGTGCCTATGGTCCCGCCCACAACTCAGAGGTGAATTTCTAATGAACTCCAGCCGTTCTGAAGAAACTATGTATATTAGATTAAAAACGGCATGATATAATGAAAAGACCAAAAGATGATTGAGTTAAAAAGCACCAAAAAATCCGATTTGTTCAGAAAGTTTTTGGTTCAGGTTACCAAAAGTTTGGTTCAAGTTAGTTTAGAGAAGTCCCTCTGAGAGGGCTTGAGAGCTCTGAGGCTAAAAAGTGATGACGGCGAAGAAAGATCACTCAAAATCCGGCAAACATCAGTCAACCCGAGGCCTCCTAACTCCTACCGCAGATGTCCAGCTGCAGCTTTTCGCGTGTGCTCGCTTCAGACTCGCAGCTTCAATTCCCTGAATCACTGAATATCAGTAAAAAGTAGGACAGAGTGGCTGTGTCGTCAGCTGCCAAATTAAGTGTTTCTATTAATGAACACGATGCAGAGAGAGCCAGAAAGGCTGCAGCAAAAATATTCTCCGCCCGCAGGGCCCCAGCCAGAACGAATCCATAAATTTGCAGAACTGATGCCCCTCCTCTGGTGATCCAACGACGCTCTAAGGATCAAACCTGCATCCGTTCAAACGAGGAGACTTCAGCGTTTGTTCTCAGCTCTGATGTTGGCTTCAGGAGAGCTGGACCTCCTGTTTTCTACAGATTACCCACCACCACCACCACCACCACGTGTTTATGCCAACATTATAATGAATGCAACATTTTTAATCCTAACCTCTGGCTACTTTGTGAAAGCGGGGCTGGCTGCAGTCAGAGAGGGCCTGAACGCCTCAGCGTGGATGTCAGGGATGATGGAGGAAAACCGAGCTTTGTTCTGTTTCCTCCAGATGGCGCGGGGAAGAAAATGTGAGGAGATCGCACGTGGAGACGACAATAAAGAACTGTCAGACGCAGCGACAGGAGAGACGTCAAGACACTTTTCATCACTGAAGCACAGAGTCTGTCACACTGAGATCTCCACAAACAAAAAAGCAGAAGAGGATCTCTGCATTTTGTTTGGTTGTCTAAAAGAGCAACTGAAATCTACTTAAGTTTCTCCACAGAGATCTGCTGTGCTGCACAGGATTAAAAAAAACAGGATAGAGAAAATTATAAATCTATAAATGAGAAAAAACAATTTGCTCAGAAAAATGACTAAATTGTGATGGCCTGAAGTACTTTCACACTGGTCTGTTTGGTCCAGAGGGTTTGCTGGGTCTCACAGGTCCAAACCTCCTCTGGAGTCTGGAGCACCCTGGCTAACTTTAGTCTCCCCGGGGTTTGAGGTCCTCGGTTTCTTCTAAAGTGAACCCTGGTGCAGTTCAGACAACAGTGTGAACGCAAATTAAAGGGATCAAAGGCAGAGAAAAAAACAGCTCTCTTTTGGTTTTCCCCTGGTTCTCTTGGAATGATGTGGCCAGCAGAGGGCAACGAAGGAACAGGAGGGTGAGTAAAAACTTCAAATATCACATTTTTTTAAAGACCCACTCCCATGAAAACGATGTTTTTGGTGTTTTGAACATGTTTTTGTGGGATTTTGTGATCATGATTGCATTTCTGAGTATTTCTTTATTCAAATTGTTCTGGATTAGGACCAGAAAAAAATGTAATTGCAAGATGCATCCACTTGCAGACCAATAGATCCACGAAAGTCTTTGTTTTCCTCGTCTGAGCTGGAATCTGGGTCCAAACTGTACAACTGGAGAGCTCTGATATTGTTCACCAATTTTGTTAAGAGATCTAGAGGAAGACCAAAGAGGAGGTTTCTGGATGCAGTGAACAAAGACATGAAGGCAGCTGAGGACGCAGAAGACAGGGATAGATGGATGAAGCTGATTGGTTGTGGCGACTCCTGAAGGGAAAAGCCCAAAGGAAAAGAAGAAGACATCCTGGACAGGTCGCTGGTCTATTGCACGGTTGCCGTCACAATGAACCTACGGTGCATATTTTTGGACTGTGAGAGGAAAGTGGATAAAAACCCACACATGGACACGAAACATGCAAAATCCACACACTGGAAAAACAAGCGCCGTAGAAACAAGTCAAACATTCTTGGCAAATTTCTTTAAATAAGTGTAGAACAAATCTGCCAAATGAATTCCTATTTTAGGAAGTCACTAAGACATGTTTTCTCAAACCAAGATTATTTTGCAAATGATAACAAAGGCCATAAATAAGTTGACTTTCTTGTATTTGTAATTTAAGTGAATCTGCTGCAGCAGGGGGATCTTTTTTTGACACAGGACGTGCTTTATTTTGAAAGGACTGTGTGCTACTATCAAAAGTAAAAGACATTTTTAGAAATAATTAAAAGCTAAATTTGATAAATAAATGCTTGAACGCTCACAAAAGCATAAATAAAGGGTATTTTTTAAATAAAGAATAAAGTGGGTTTTACTCAAACTGGACCGAATGGCTTATTAAGGTTGCACTGAATCAAACTTTTTACATTTGCATGAACAAATCCAAGGAATTTTTTAAAATAGTCTAGTTTTTGCACCACTTAATAATTGCAATAAAAGCAATCATAAAAAACTGTCAAAGTCAGCTGATTTTTAATGCCAGAGATCATATTTGTGAAGTTCACAATCTTCAAAATCAGTTAAAGCAAATAATACATGATATTCTTTTATAAAAGCAGACTGATTCCTTTTACCACCTCCTTGGTAACAGGGGATTAAATGCTCCTGACAGTTTCTCATGGACGTTTCACCCCCAAAAGAAAACTTCTTGGTTTCGTCTGAGTTGAGAAATGTTTGCGGTGAAACTCAAAGCAGGCCTGAACGTTCAAACACGCAGCAGTAATTCTGCACAGATGAAGCCAACAGCAGAGTCTTGACTGCGCAGCAGCAGCTGCTCCTGGGCCGTCTGCTGCGGTCTCCTCAGCTGTTCGCCCTCTCTGAATAAACTCCTCTTGCGTGGAGTCAACCTCGAAACTCGCTGTTCTTTCTTTCATTTATTTATAAAACAACAACAAAAAAAAGCCCCAAAAAGATCTTATTCCTGGGAAATAAAAGAGAACGAAAGAGGAAAACTGGTTTTTCTGACCCCTTTAAATTCTTATAAAAGAAAGCAAAAAACGATGAAAAAAATCAGTTATAACCTATATAAAAAAGGTACATATTTACATCAAAGCATTCAAATTAGAATGTTGCAGATGATAAAAAGTCTGCATCCTATTTCAAAACCTGCGTTTCTCATGATTGTACTTTTGTAGTAGTTCTTTTCTTATTTTTTTAAGGTGAATTGGGATTTGGTTTCTTCAATTCTTCTTCTGTTTAATCTGAAGAAAAACTGCCTGTTTTAACTTGAAAAAAAAGAGAAAAAAAAGAGGAAAAAAAAGAGCACTTTGGTTTTGGGAAGTTACCCAGACTGTTATCCTACCACCGCCGTGTTTGACTATTGTCAAATCCTGTGTCGTTTTCCAGGACATAGTTTCTGCAGAGCGGCAGGAGTTCACAAGATATTCATCTCTGATATTCAACCGCAACCTATCATTAGCGGTGCAGCAAAAATGGTCAGAATGGAGCAGAGCAGGGGTCCCAGCACAGTTTCTACGTCACAATTCCAACCTCTTTTAAATGCATTTTTTTCATCTGCTTCTGATTCACAACGATTTGAATGAAGAAATACCCAGAAATGCCATTTTTAAGCTATTTTTATGCCACAAGAGCTTGTTAAAAACTTCATTTTCATCAGAGTGGGTCTTTAAGCTCTAATGTGGATCTAGTTACCTCTTGTCACATCTTAAACTCTGACCCTCACTGAATCAAAGGGGCCCTGCAGGCATTGTCATGCTCTTTTGTGACCTTTTGGATAAATCCTTCAAAGTCAGGGTTCATTTGAATGATATTAGCTGCTGTGACTGAAAAAGGCGTGATGGTTCTTGGCACGAGAGCGCGTGTACCACCAGAAACTGGCGCCCGAAGCATCAAGGCACGGGCGAGCTTGTTTTGCGAACCGGCTGGAGGCAGCAGGGCCGCATGCTCCCCGTCTGCTTCCAGCTGACACGCCGAACTCTGCCGCCCACGCCGCACACGAACCCCACTGAGGTTTCCACGCGGAAGGTCACGAGGATTACGGCCTCGTGACCTTCGCAAGCTGAAGTGTGTCTGCTTTTATTCCTAAAATAGGTCTGCTGTTGTTGTTTTTTAGACAGGAAGTGACATCGTCCTTCTGCCAGTCAGCCTGCTTAGGTGTATGAAGAAAAATGACTTCTACGACGTCTGCAATGACTCTGCTGCAGCTTTGCCACATTTTCTTACTCCGGTCTGCTTACTGAAGCATGAAGAAGTTGTGTCCGCAGAGCAGCAACAGAAGAGCAGCTGCTGAATCCCTCACTGTAACAGGTGGCCTTCAGTCCTCCGAGGCGAGCCGGAGCGGAAAAGTTTGGCATTTTTCCTGGTTTTTCAGCAGATACGCTTCCGACAAACCTTCTCTTTAACTTCTTTATATCTTCAAGTTGATGTCAAAAAGCAAAGAAACAGATGAAACGTGGAGCAGACGGTCCTGCAGCTGCTGCTGCAGCTCAGGCACACCCAGACATGTGGGAAGACAGTCAACATGTTTGCCTGCTGCTCTGCTGCAGCTGCAACCTCGCTGCTCCAATGTAATTAAATTTGAATAGCTACTAAAACACTCAGGGATAATGCACTTAGTCTGGAATGAATATATTATGCGCCTCTCTTTTCCTTTTTGTTTCTGTGTGTGAAAACAGCTTCAGGTTAAAAAGTGGATTTACATTTTCTTCAAGTTTAATCCTGAACAAAAAGTTGTTTTCCTCAGGATTGGTTTTTGTGCTTTTGTTTTGAAAGGACACATAAGTGCAACTCGAGGCTCCGGATACCCGTGTGGTTCTTTTACTCCTCTATGGTGGGTCTCTGGTTGAAGAAAAAATAAAATAATAGTGACCCTAACTTTTCAAAACAACCAAATTAGTTTGGTTTCTACATTTATGGCTGAGATGCTCCTAAAACTGCTCTGTTATTTTACACAGCTGCTGAAATTACACAAACTCTACCATTCCTTACAGTGCTACTATTAAAAATCTAGTAAAAAATATGATCTTCTCTGACTGCTCTTTTTATTTTATGGCTCGAAAGCACATCTTTAATGGTGCACGATCATTTTTAGCAGCTACAAAGAGGGAATTTCTTAGTTTTTACTTGTTGAAAACTACAGGAAGTCTTTTAATTTGAAAAGCCTCTGTCAAAAGTAATGTAATAATAATAAAGTTACATTCAGAGAAATGTTCTGTTCTGTTCATGCCAAAAGTAAAAGAAATATAACTTATAATAATTATACAAAAGCAGTATCAACATTTTCTCATTTTTACACCCTTTGGCTCCAAAGTGAGAAACAGGCCCAGATGACTCTTCTAGTATTAAAAGACCTGAAGAACCTTAAGGAAAAACGTTCTGATACAAAAATGATTCATTTTGGTTTGAGACGCTCAGTTTTATTGTGAAAATTAATCTTCTAAGTTTTTCAGTCTGGATTGTTTCGGTATAATTTCTGGATTTATCTATTTCCTGCGAGTCCTGTAACTGATGCCTTTCTGAGGATAATCAAAGAGCACTTTGTTTTGTTAATTGACAAAAAAAAATCTAAACTAGAATGTGACAAGTATGAAAAAATATTTAATGAAATAACTCAGTAGGGGTGGGATTATGCAAATTAAGTTCTTCCCTTTTCATGCATTAAACCAAACTCTACTTGACTTTAGTTAATAATCCTTATATTTAATGAATCTAATGTGATTTTTGTATTCATTATTGGAAAAAATCCCTGTTTATGAATATGAGACACCATTATTTTCTACTTAAATTTAAATGTTCTTTGTTTTTGCTTGTTTTTAGTGAATGAATTTCATTTTATCAGTTACGACTGATGCATCTGTGTGGTTTAGTTGTATTGTCTACAATCAGTGCTTGAAATCGATCAATCTATCAATGGATTTAAAAAACCTGGAAAGAAATGGTCAAATGTACTGCAGAAACAGAATCCTGAGAAGATTTTCTGTCTTGTAAGAAAAATAATCTTAATAAGAACGTTTTTCAAAATAGAAACACAATAAGAAAACACAATCAACAGAATTTTTTCTTAATATTATGCTAGTCTTAATCCTTTTAGAGTAAACTACATCCATATAGGTTATGAGTTGTTTTCTCAAGCTCCTTTTCTACGATAAAAACTTGATCTCCGAGGCTCCGCCTTTTGGAACCTTGTGGTTGCCGTCCGTTTGCTGACGTTACCCTACAGCCGGCCTCGGTTTTGCCCACTAAAACAAACAACATCCAAACTTTTTGGACGTGCACGTTGTGCGCAAAGCAGCTCCACGGAGAAACGTTGTCCTTGGAAGGGGCTGTTCTCACTTTGTGACGTCACAATGGGGTCGTTTTTCTTGGGCTTTAGAGATGAATAGAAGCTTTAAAATACACATGAAGCAAAAAAAATAATAAAAAAATAAAACGTTGACAGATTGTTTTGGCTTCATTTCTGCAGTGTGTCTGTAGGTCTGTTTTGCGTCACCGTTTCCCGTCCGTCCGGCAGTGCAGTGCGCGCGGCGTGCACGGCTCCGCCCTCCCCCTCCCGGTCTCCTCCTCTACAGACCAACCCCGCGCGGCAGGAGCGGAGGTCGCTCATTCTCGTCCGCGTCGGTGGCCGATGCTCGCCTCCTCCTCCTCCGCGCCTTTGACGCCTCTCCGCCCGCCCGGGTCCGCGCTGCGCTCGGCTCGCCGCGCTGCCTCCTCCGCCGCTGTAACGGCTCCGCGCTGGGGCGGTCCGGCGGCTCCATCCCCGCTGCCCCGCGCCCGGACGGTCCCTGGATGCTGCTGGATGAATGATCGCAGAGTTCGGAACAAGTGTGAGAAGAGACGCCGAGGCTCCCGGGATCTGTGGCTCCTGTCCGCGCAGGGAGGTGGACGATGATGGGGGGGACGTCCCTGTGTCTTCCTATTGTTGTTTTACTCCTGCAATGTAAGTGGAACACGGAGAGTTCTCCTCTGATGGAAAGAAAGCCTGATAGTCACGCTAGAAAAGAAAAGTGTGGTGGAGCATAAGTTGGCCCTGGAGGGGTTTGGTCAGGGTACCTGCTGGGGGGGTGGTGGTGGTGGGGGTAGCCTGTTTTGGCAGAGGAGCTGGTAAATCTGCACAGGAGCTCAGAAGGTTGGACTCCAACCAGAAACTTCCAACTGGTCCTGCAGGTTGCTGCTGCGTTTTTCCAGGACAACAACAATAATAATCATAAAAAAAACTGAGCAGAGATGAATTTTTCAGTAGTAGGACGACCCCCCCACCCCCCCATCTCCCAGTGATTATTCTGCATGTGACATTCATGAAAAGGGAAAGCGATGGGAGCGCTGTTAGGAGTTCAGTCAAGCAGCAGCGGCCTGACGTGGATGTGAGGAGACAGTGAGAGTGAGTGACGCATATTTTACTGTTGTCCGCGTTTTACCCACCTGTCAGGCCGCACAGCCCAGAGGTGTGTGCGCACAGCACCCGTCCACAGCTCTGGGTCAACGAGGTCCTGGAGAGTTGGGTTCTGGTGAACTTTCCTGTGCCTGCGCTTTTTTTGGGGGGTTAGAGGTCAACGTTCGACCCTCGTCTGTAACATCTTCCTGACTTGATCACCCGAGACTGAACACCTTTGAAGTAAAAGGAAATGTTGGGTTTGGGTGGGTCCTCATGGCAACATCCCAGCATCCCTCCCCCTGTATGAACCCCCCCCCCCCCCCCCCCCCCCCCCCCCCACACACACACACACACACACACACACACACCCGGTATCAGCCCGAGACAGCTGTTGCTCCCTGTGCTGCAGTCACACAGACCAGGCTTTGTTCTGAACCCTCTCCGACTCCTGTTTTTTCCCGCGGCCCTCAAACCTGCGTTATCTGCATGGCACAGCCGGGCTGGAGATTTCCTCTGGGTCCGTCTCCCTCCCTGGTTTCATTTGCTCCCTGTTAATTTGTATAAGTACCTTCATTATGACGCCGGCGCGCCGTTGACCTCGGCGACACCCACCCAACGCTGTGCTCCCATAAAGAAGCCACGCCGCTCAGGCAAAGACGGCGGCTGTCCCTCGGAGTTTGAGCTGTCGTGGTGTTTGCTTGACGTTAACGCGGCACACAGGAAGTGTGTGTTGATGCTATAGTTAGACGTGTCTGTGCTTCAAAGACACAACAGACTCACACTGAGGCAGGAAGCTTTTTAATTAGCATAGTGGCCGTATCTGATGCTATATCGGAGGACCACCAGAGACCTGCTGCTGTGATGCCCATGAATAACTTAGCGCGACCTATATGAACCATCTCCCTGCACCTTGTGGGCTTCAGCAGCTGGAATCATCAGTTTGATCCAGATTAACTGGCTTAGAGATGACAAAATGGACTTGTCTCAAAGCATCGCCGTGTCTTCGGCTGTTTCATGCGTCTGAGCTATTTCAGGTGCCGGCTCCAGCCCTGTTAATTACAGCGGCTTCTCAGATCCGACTGGCGATTGTTTTCCCCGCTGAAGCGATCTGATGGAGTCAACTCAGTCTGCAGGATGATGCACCACGATGCTGCTAACAAAGCTCATTATTGGCCTTTGAAGCTGATATTTTGGCGCTCACAAATCTGCGGCTAATTTTGGAAGCCAGATCTGCCATTTGTTAGAGGCTTCTCCGTGTTTTGGCACAATTATGACCCTTTTTTCTTCATTGTTAAACACATGAGATGTGTTTTCTTCAGTCGTTGTTATTAGTAAGCATGTTTGTGGATAAAACTCACATTGAGACACAAACGTGAACAAAAGGTTACGGTTTGACTCAAGTATTTGCTGAAAACAAATCAAATTAAATCAATTTACTGTGGAAAAAAGGCGATCCCATGGAGGAATAGTTGTGTATAGTGAGGCTCTGAAATGTGCATTGAGTAATCCAGGTAATGAAAAGTGAAAAGCGTATCGAAGCGTGAGTCGATGTCATCTGAAGCCTCACCAGGAAGACGTAAATCGATATAAATGAGATGGTAAAACGCGGTTAAGGTGACTTTTTTCTTGATTATCTGCAACATAGGCTAAAAAAGATCATTAGTGTTCACAAAAACTGTTGTTTTGTGACTGTAGAAAAAGAAACTCACTTTGACATAGTAGAGCAAAAGAAGGTTCTAAAGCTTTGCTCTTCAGTGAACCAATTTGATTTAAAAAAGCTTCACGAGGCTTCAGTCAGCCATCGCTATGGACAATCTCATTAAATCACCAGTTTCAAACATTTTTGTCATTTCTGATCAAGCCAGTGAGACGCCTTTAAGAGTCTTATTCATTCAAAAAATTTAAATAAATTGAAATATTATTCTTTGGATTTGTGATTTAGTAGCTTTTCTATGCAATCAAATCCAGGTACAGATAAAATTCTGTCTAGATTTCACAGAATATTTGTATAATTCTGATTTAGTGTGCCTTCAGTTGGAAACTGCACAAAAAAAATAACATTTTTGCTATTTTTAAAGCTGCACATTGGAGGCTCATTTTTCACCTTATACACTGGTTTGAATTTAGGTTGAAATTATTATGTTATTATTATATTGTGTTAGAAAACCACAAGTTTGGTAGAAAACCACAAGTTTGGTTCTATTGGATTGTAGTCTTTGGTGTGAAAATGCTAATGAATTAGCCGTTTCCTACCTGAATCCAATTAGCTGCAGAAGCAAACATTTTCAGTGCATTTGAGACGTTTTAACATTGCACATTTTTCCCAGAATTCCCAGTTTTTCAATAGAAAGTGGTTGCGTCCGAATTCCCTCACTAGTCTCTACCGATTACAGACCGGTTTATCGCAGAGACTTGAAACTGTACATTCGGACACCCCGGTGAAAATGGTGAACGCCGTCTATAGTGCGTTAGCAAGGGAGTTGTGAGAGAATTCGGACACAATGCACGATTCCGAAAGGACGCAGTGGATCCGTGTTCGAAGTGTTCGAAAACAGTTCATAGTTGTTAGTATTTTACTTCGGTAGACGGGTGACATCATATATGGTGTTTGAGAAAGATGTATGCGTCAAAATTACTTAAAAACCAGGGGTACTGGATCATCCAGAACTGTATGACCTTTCAGGGGTTAGGGAGGGAATTTGGACACAACGTAAGAGTATTTTTAGCTAAATCAATGTGTTTCAGAGGTATGTTTTAATGTTATCTGACGCTAAAGCTCCATGGTAATTACAGTTTCTTTGAGGAAGCAGGAGTGAAGTGAGTCAGAAGGGTTTTTGGTACAATTGTATAATTCTGTTCGGCAGGTTGATTAACCGAACGGGGCTAACGTACTGTAAGTCATCACGCGGGCCATGTGCTCGCCGTCTGCTTCCACGCCTTTGTAGTTAATTGAGTTCATAGAAGTCGACAGTGTTGAGGGTACAGCAGCACGTCTCAGGGGCAGCAGGACCTCCCAGACAGAGTCTCTGTGCTAATTTTTAGATTTAGCCGTCCCTGAGTGTGTGTCTGTGTGTGCTTGTGTGTGAGCCTGTTGTCATCTCTGCTACATGTCCTTTTTAGCAAAGAGACACTCTTCAAGGTGGAGGCAGGCTTGGTCGCACACTGTGTGACAAGAGCTTCTCCGATTCACGGAGCAACTGTCGGAGAGGATCTCCCTCCCCTTCAATCCCACTCTCTCTTTTATTCATGCTCCTGCAGGTCTCTGGTCTTCCACCCAACCCCACTCAGCCTGCCGCTGCCGCTGCGCTCTCGTAGTGGAACTGGTTCTTATAGTCCCACTTCCATCATCTTTTGATCTGTTTTCTAACCGTTCCTAGTACTCTTTTGATTATTAATGTATCATTTTTAACCATAAATGTAAAAAAACTTGTGTTGTTTTCTAGGACATAGTTTCTGCAGAGCGGCAGGAGTTCATCAGAAATTCACCTCTTTATTGTGGCCAGAATCATTGGCATGGAGCAACCCCGCCCCTCTTTTCTGCCCTGCTGTTGGGAGCTCTCTGCCTAAGCGGCGCAGGGAGCGTGTGGCCCAACCAGTGTATTTTCTACATCACAAATACGATCTTTTGAAAACCTTTTGTCTGCTCCTGACTCACAATTTAATTTAAAATAATACTCAGAAATGCAATTTGAATCTTCTTGACATGTGTTCACCATCGTGAGACGATTACCACAACATGTGTTAAAAACACCAAAAGCACTATTTTCATCGCCGTGGGTCTTTAAAATAATTGTGCGTTTTGTGGTGCAATCACCATATTTGGCATGATAGTGTTTCTTTAAGTTATAAGACTAAATTTTGCACATCAAAACACAGAAATAAAACGTGTTTGTAAGAATGGTCGCCATCTTTAAAAATGGCTGCCATTTTGATTTTTTTTTTTCTAAAAGAAGGGATTCTAAGGTACATCCTATTGTCTGTATACGAGAACTAGAATTAATGGCCCCTCCCCCTTTGCGTCCCAAACAGGAAGTACCCGATTGGCTCCAAGAAGCCAAAATCTCATAGACTTCTATAGAGTGATTCATTCCATTGGTCAGAATAACCATTCTTGCTCTGATACATTTTAACATCTTCTTGATGAACCTATATTTTTTATGATAGTTTCCGTAGTTCGAGTTATTCAAGTTAAAAACGGACCAATCAGATTCCTCAATAAAAGTTGATGGAGTCTATTGGCCCCCCAGGTTCAACGCTCAAATCGTTCGACAGATTTTCTCTGGCCTGTTTTCTAATACTAGGGGTGTAGACCTCCAGCAAGCTCACTCCTGATTGGCAAGAGTGGTTTCCATAGAAACGTTGATTCAGACCGGCAATCCCTGCTTACTGACTCCAGCATGGCGGCGTCTATGTTGTGGAAAAATGGTGACCGAATTAACTTAACTTCTATGGAGATGGAAGTCAACCATTTTCTATGGATGACGTCACACTCACTCAATCCAGTTCTCATATACAGTCAATGGAACACAAATGGCAAATTTGGTGCTTATACCACAAAATGGACAATTTGTCTGGTATATCAACCAAACTGGCCCCGCTACCCTATGCCGCTGTGTTCGCCGTCCTTCATTCTTAGGTCCCTTCCTAATCTGATTGTAGCCCCACCCTCCCTTATCTGGTTCATTCAGCCCAGAACTGTGCGCAATTTAGATTCGGTTAAAGTCTGGCAAACCTTAGAAATTCGTGTGGGTGTTTTGTTTTGAATAATTCCTCTCTTCCTGTTCTGAGACTTTGTTATGGTTTTCTATCAACACCCCCTTTATCAGGGGAAGCCCTCTATGACTAGCAGTGGCTCTGACCTGACTGGACCCAAAACAGGAAGTTTGTGCAAACAGGAACTAGGAGAGATGAGTTATATCAGGTTCCAGAACAATGCAAAGGAAGTGTATGTCCTCAGTCCTTCAGAAAGGAAAAATCCGCTGGGAGCGCCATTCAACATTTATTTCTGTTCAAAAATGCATCGCTTTCAGGCAGATTTTTCTCCTCTTTTCATTTTTAATTTATTTTTTTACTTTTTTAGATGAATTTTTCAATCTCAAACTCTTCCAGAGAGCATCTTTAGCTTTCCGTTTCTATCATCTCTTCAGCAGTAGGATGACCGGGCTCTAATCCTCCTCGTAAACCAATCAGAACGCAGGAAAACCATCCGTTTTTTTTGTCCTCTTCTAGTTGAATGTATGGTGTTGACACACAGATGGCTGAAGGAATGCCCTCTGTACATCAGGTTAATCCGGACCTGCCGCTAGACGACCTTTTAGAGACTTGGTCCTAACTTTGGTTTAAGTAAACATACGGTTGGTGCAACTTCACCCCACGGGATTAAGAGAGGCCGGGTAATCCCGCTTGTCCTGCAGACCTCCTGGAGATGCAGACCTGCTGCAGAGCAATCACTAAGCGTTTCCTTCCAGTTTGGCACACGTGAGCCCTATTACCCAGTTGATCTTGCCCTCTAGTGGACGACAAATGACACTGCATTTGCCTATTCATTAAAATTGTCTTTAATTTACTTCCTGTTTTGATTTTAGGTTCCCCCTCCGCTCCTGTGACCGTGACAACTGACAGACCTAAGGTGGAGGTGGAGGAATTCAAAGGTAGGAGAACAAAAAAAACCAAAACAAAAGCAAAACAATGTTCTTCCTTTTGATTCTCACACAATAAACGGTGGGACTATAAATAGACCACAAAGGCCACTGTGGAAGAAGAACATCTTGTTGGTCACACTCCCCTCCCCCTCACTTCTAGACGCAAAGCTATCATGCATATTCCAAACCGAGAGGGACCCAGACCCGCGGATCGAGTGGAAGAAAAAGGGGAAGGACGTCTCCTTTGTGTACTTTGGAAACCAATTCAGAGGTGAGAAAAGACGCCGGTGCCCTCAATCCCCGACGGACGGACAGATCTGGTTTATGCATCAGCGGGAAGGACAGTGTGAATGATGGGTAAACGGGTGTCAAAAGCTTAACCTGCCCCGTGTCCTCAGTTTGACATCTTTGTTGGTGGGGGTTGGGAATCTAATATAGCGAAGACTGAGATTTCTGTCTTTTCTTTTTCCTTCAACATTTTAACAGTCCAGATTTAGCGAAACAAGCCCGTACCACTACACTCCCACTGCCATGTTTCACTTTGCCACTTGACTTCAGTTGGTTCAAGTATTAAAAGCTAATACATTTATTATATACATATATATATATATATATATATATATATATGTGTGTGTGTTTGTGTGTGTATATATATATGAAAGAGCTAATTTCACACTCTTTTGACCTTTTTTTACCGGACAGAAATCGAACAAAGATATGGTTCAAATCTGCCCGGCAACAAAGACTTTTTTTAATGGTCAATTTTTTAATGGTCAATTTGGCCAAATAAAGTTGCTTATAATCTCATCGCAAAATCCCATTGACTTACGTAGAAAAATAAACAGCTCAGTCAGAACAACTATTATTGCTCTAACTTTTTTTTTTTAAAACATGTTCTTGGTAATCCTAATTCATTTTTCATGATTTATACAGAATTATACAGAATGTTTCATAATTCTGTAGTTCAAGGTATTTAATTCATAAACTGACCAATCTCAGCCCTCAATAAAAGTAGGTGGAGCCTGCTGGCCCTCACGTGGGGTCCAGCGTTCAAAACGTTTGACGTACAACGTTCGTGTAGCCCGCTTTCAGGTGGTAGGGTAGGTAACAAGCTCACTCCTGATTGGTGAGAGTGGTTGCCATAGAAACATGGACTCTGACTGAGTTTCATAGCTTACTGACGATTTCTGGCTCCAACATGGCGGCGTCTGTATTGGTGACTCAAAATTGACATGGCTAGAGCTAGAAGTAAATGCTTTTCTATGGGTGACATCACACTCACTCAGTCCAATTCTCATACGCAGTCAATGCAAACGACAGAAATGTAATCAGTAATTTGACATCATTTCCACTAGATTGCATATTTTTTCTAAACACACAGCAAAACGTTTCATGCTTTTTCATTTACTCTCAGTATATGCAAACCCAAGAAGATTTTTTTTGACAAAATATATTACAAATGTACATTTTTATTAAGAAATACCGACAGTTTGATACCTGTGCGTTAGCATTTTTCAAACCCCATTTGATTTCCGTCTTTACAAGTTTTGTTTTTGCTCTCAGCTCAAAGTGAAATTACAAAACTTTTTATCTGCAAACACTTGATTGTAGTTCAGAATAAACAAAATGGATGCTTATTAAGAAAAAACAACAACACAGGGGCCTCGTGGTGGAGTGTCTGCCCTAAGACTGGAAGGCCGTGAGTTCAAATCTACAGTTGAGTTATACCAAAGACTCTACAAATGGGGGGTTAACCACTAGCTGGTTCTCGAGCGCGGCTGTGTCTGCAGCACGCCACTCCTACTGGGCAGGAGTCAAATGTGGATTTTTCACACAATCCAAATGTTTGACAACAACTTCTTCACTTTAAAAAAGAAAATGTCACGTTTCTATAAGTTCAATTTCTTCCTCCTTCCTTCATTAGTTTCTTTCCTGATGGTCTGAACTCGTGGTAGCATTCCAGTCCTGGAATATTTACACTTGAGGCAGATCTCCTCCGAACATGTGGAAGCATTTGTTGGATTTCACACCTCTTCAGGTGTGAACGCTCATCTGAACTCAGTGCTCGACCCAACAAATGAACTCCAAAGCAAACCAGTCAAAAGAAGCTGCACATTTTTCAGCACAGCTGAGCCCAGTGGACCATCCTGGTGTCAAAGAAACCTTTTGCACCTTCTCTCCTCTCAGGTCCCTTTGAGGGCCGAGCAAACATCACGGGTGCCACGGTAACGCTGCACAGAGTCACTCAGAAGGATGCCGGCGAGTACCGCTGTGAGATCAGCGCGTCCCGTGACGATGTCAAGCTCGGCGAGACCAACATCACCCTCAAAGTCCTGGGTACAAACCCGACTAAACCTCTAAAGGAGTTCACGTTTCCTCGGGATCTGAAGGTCTTTTTGTCTCGCAGTTCCTCCTCAAAACCCATCCTGTGAAATCCCCAGCTCAGCGGTGACAGGCTCAGCAGTGAAGCTGCGCTGTTGGGACCACCAGAGCATCCCGCCCGCTACATACTACTGGTTCAAGGACGACCTGCTGATCCGGCCGCCCAGCCACTCCAACGCCAGCTATCTAATCAGCGCTCAGACGGGTGTACTGGTGAGTCCACACATGCAAAGAATCCAAACAGGATGTGTGTTTAGGGAAACGTTTTAGGACTCGGATCAGGCCCAGGCGGTTCATTTTCTTTGCATGTCCGGCTTAACGGCTGCTAACGGCGTTCCTCTCCCCCACAGGAGTTCAAGTCTGTATCCAGAGAGGACAGCGGCCTGTACAGCTGCCAGGCATCCAACGGGGTGGGCTCACCCAAGATGTGTGAGGCCAAGCGCATGACGATAGGTGTGTTCCGTTTCCGTGAAAACCACCAGGATCCTAAAGCTAAAATGTATTCCCACATAAAGACCCGCTCCGGTGACATTGGTGTCTTTAAGCGAAGTGGTGGTTAAGCTGAAATATTCAGTTAAAAACTCATTGAAACTATTATTTCCTACATTCATAAACAAACACTTTTCAATGGCTTCCATGAGAGGGCAGATGTTTCGATTTTCTCCGCAAGATGGCGCTATTTTTTGCGTCCGTGGAAGCACGCAGGAACATCAGTAACTGCCTTGTTGCTTGCAGAGGACGTGAACGTCGCGGGGGTGGTCACCGGAGTCGTGGTGGTCTGCTTGATCATCACGGCCTGTGGATGCGGGGGCGTCGTCTTACGCCGCAACGGCTTCTTCTCTCGTAAGTTGAACGTTTACGACGCTAACCCAAGTATTTTAAAAAATCCCTGACATTGACTGTGTTTTTCTTCTCCGTGACCACGACTCATCTGACAGAAGGACACAGAGGAAGGTAAGGGCTGATTGCATTAACATTGATGTGGACTAATGAGAATGCGAGTCTGCATCTGCGTGCTGAGTCACGGCTGCGCAGACTCACCGTTGTGAAAGTATTTCCAAATTTTATGCATTTCATGAAAAGCGTTTCGTCGTTAGTATGGAACAGCTTTTGTCTGTTAATCTGCAGAGAGGAACAAATGCAGACTAATCTGAAATGAGGCAGACGGCGGTTCATTCCCAAACACGCATCCTGGTCTGACTCGCTTGGCGCTCTTCTACCGCAGAGTTTGATGGCGGGTCGGGGGCCGCGCTCTCTTTTCCTGCAGCTGACGCCAAAGCTCTTTGTCTGGGTTAAAGTCTGATGTTTGTCCCGCTGCGCTAACAGGAGCTGTCACTGTCAACTTCCTATTTATAGAACAGGCTTCTTCACAAAGACTCAGAGACAATGCATCCAGATTTTTGATCCACCCAGAGCGCAAATTTACAGCAGCGAGCTCTGCATCTGAGAGAGGAAAAACGGGAAAAACCGTTGGTATGAGATTAGAACTAACCGTAAAAATGGTTCGAAATAAGCCCGGACTTCAGTCTAATTTATAATAATTTACGTTTCCTGATTTAAGGAGGATGAAAAGAGCAAACTAAAACCTGAAAAGTCTAAAACTGTGTGAAATATTCCAGTTTTATTCCTGAAAAGCTTCAATGCAGACTCCACTTAGCATATTCAAACACTTAATTTGCAATAATGGCCATCATGGCGAGAACAGGAAGACTCAGCGTTTTCTGCTGCTTTATGACTTTGATCCATTATTTCTGTTGAAACACTCCTGGCTGATATTAAGTTGTCAGATTTAGAATAACTGAAACAAGTGTGTTTTTGAGCACAAAAAATAGCAGTTCCCACATTCCTGCTAGTTTATAAAGGTGACGTCTAAAGTTTAAACTATCGCGCAAGTCGTATCTTTATGATGCAAATAAACAAAAAAACATATAGTTTGAGGCAAACAGGATGACGGTAAATTTTTGTGAATAAAAAATCGTCTATCAAAATATTCCCCAAAATATCTGGAATAACTAGCATTAGTAGTTATTAGCAGCTGCAGTATTTTTTTGTTTTCTTCCAGGTCATTATTATTATTCTGCACTTTTGTTGCCTCTGCAACGTAAGGCGAAGATTCTCTATCGGGCGGATGTAAAAATGAACAAAGTTCAGCTCTGGTTAAGTCTGGAACAAACTGGATCACAAGTATTACCTTTTTTTTGGTAATAATGTTTTTTTCAAACAGACAGGTTAAAAACAATTAACTGGCCACAAGCTTAGCACACGTTCGGTGATTATCATTAATCAAGAGTTTTCTTCTACAGTCAACATCTGCAAAAAAAAAAGAAAAACCTCAGATGATCTTTTGCTTGAAAACATTTATGAAAGATGACCAAAAATGAATGTTGAAACTTCTGGACATCTGCTCCACCCTTTTAAATCTGTTGGGGCTCTAAAGGAGAGCCCTGAGGAACACCACTATAAAATATTTAGAGGAGAACCACTAATACTAATTAATTTGTGTGCTTACAAACTAAATTTGCATTTGAAAAATCTAATCAATAACTAATGAGTGGAGTGTGTGTATTTGTGTTGTCACATTTGATTTGCACACCTGCATTATGATTGGCTGCATGTGTTTGCAGGCAAATTAAATCAACTAATAACAACACTCACATTAAAAAGGTTTGGTGCGAGTTACAAAGGTTTTTTCAGAAAACAGTCCAGCTGCTTGATAACTTAAAAAAAAGTTTCTAAGTCATTTTTTCTCCTAATGCTTTGAATTCTTATAGAATTTAAAAGGCTCGTAGGCACAGCTGACAGAATAGAGGATCTGCAAAAAATTAAGAAAATAAAAGCTTGTGTTGTTTCTGAGCCGCTAATGTTTTAAAACTAATCAGCTCAACTTTGGAATGCCATTATGATCAAACATAATTACTGATATGGTAAAATAGGAAAACTAAGTGAAATCAACTGTTTTTAAAAAAATTAAAATAAAGTAACAGAAAAAAAAAAATGTAATTCAATTGTAGAAAAAAAGGCTGCGACACAGATTAATGCTAAAACCAGTAAACTTAAAAAAGGGATTAAACCATATAGATAAATAGATTTTATTTCCACATAAAAGCCAGGTTAACAATTCTTTAAAATATACTTTAATTTAAATTTTGAATGGTGGGTTTTTTTTTAAAATTCATTTTCACCTCTTTTCCTTTTGTCTTATAAGTTTGTAAATATTTCTAAAACTAAAGTTATTTTATGAATGAGAATTTGATGTTTTTGTACTTAGCTTTAATTTGTTATTTTAACTTTAAAACTAAATTTTACTTTGATAAATGAGCAAAAAACATTTCTTTTTTGCTTTAAGACAATTTCCCCAACTTTTCTTTTCAGTTTGCGTATTTATTAAAATTTAAAAAGGAATTTAAAAAAGGAAATAAAGTAAATTGAAACTGCCATAATTTGACATGTCGCATTTTACAACGCTGACTTTTATTTTCCTGAAAATATTCATTTGTTTTAATAATTTTATCAAAATGGAATCTAGTTTGTTCAATCGTGCACAAACGTTTTTTTTTTAATTTCTTCAGAACAACACAACAATTCTTATTTGTGGAATGATCACAAAATAGGTTATTGAAAACCATCAGACTCAGGATGCCACACTTACATCCAGCTTTTATTTTGAAATCTGTTTAAAATTTAAAAAAAGACTAAATAAATCCATTTAAAAAACGTTTTTTCAATATAAAATTTTCAAAATCGTTTTAAGTTTTTATGATTTTTTTTTCCAGCCATATTTGCTCCTTTCTTGCTTTTTTTTTTTTGTTAGTTAATATTTTAAATGTGAACACAATGGCCTTCCATAGCCTCTCCTATGAGGCAGTACAGATGTGACCACACGCTGCAACCTGCAAACATTTTACAGGCAGACACCTAAGCATGCAGGTAAAAATAAATCTGCCTGAGAGCAACACGATGAGCTGAAACCGAAGTGACAGCACCAACCTTCAAGCTCACTAAAACAATAAAAGAGAGCCCCCGTCTGTTCTCCTGCATCTCTTCATGAAACATTTAGTATTCCGTACATCTGCCCCGCCGTGGGTCTGAGGGGACTTTCGTTAAAGCCGCCACCTTGACCCCCCGCAGGTCCTTTTGGATCTCCCAGTGTCACGGCGCAGCCCACATCAGCAGCCAAACCCTGCACAGAGCTGAGGACACGTGAGTGTGACACATGGGGACAAATTCACTGCCATAAGAGTCTAAATCTTATTACCGACTCCAGGATATTTACTGAACTCAGCCAAGAAATAGTCCCAACCCGCTGTAAGGTCAGAAATTCAAGCACTGGTGCTTTTTGTTTGGATTAAACTAACAGGATGAAGTCTTTAAAACGGAGCTGTAAGCAGATTTCTTTGTTTTTACCTGACAAACACCCCCCCGGGATGCAGCTGAAGGCTCAACTGTGTCACAGATTCCGCCACAAAAAATGTCAAAAGTCATCAACATGATCTGAAAGATCAGTTTGAAAAAAAAAGGCAAAAATAAAGTAATTTATCAGAATAATTTTTTTTAAATTGACCAAATTAAAAGCAAAATTCCTTGTTTTTATGCAAGATGAACTACGGAAGCCAATTTGTGCCACTTTTTAATTGAATCACAAAATAACACATTTTATAAATATGTTTTAATTTGTGCTAAATTAAACAATTCCAACTTTTTAATTTTTATTGAAAGCTTTTCATACAATTGGTTATTTAGATGTAAAAATGTTATGTTTTTTGGTCATAATTGTGGCTTAATTTTGATATTATATTATTTTGATATATAAGGATTTCAAATTAAAGAGTCAGAATCTTGTTGTTTTTTTCAATTATGACTTATTTGATCAAATGAAACCTTTATAAAATATAAATATAAGCTGTTTTTTCATTGTTTTACTTGAATGTCATTTTTAAAAATTGTTAAAGTTAGAATGATGGGGAATGCTCTTAATCTGAAAAACCTGTTGTGCACTTAGGTTTCCTTTCACGTTGGTCTGCAGAGTTTAATGCAGTCTTGTCTGAGATTCAAGTCTGACCAGACTGACCTTCTCACTCGCTGCCGTTTATGATTTACATAATGCAGGGCCAGATATGACTCAGGATGCAGCTGCCCGTTGTACCCACAATGCCTTTGTCTTTCAGGTCCAACGGGAACTACATCCCGCCACCGCAGGAGGTAAGGGCATCTTCAGCTTCTCTTCTGGCTTTGATTCCAACGTCTATCTGAGGTCTGAACGTTGGCGTGTCTCTGTCAGCCGCAGGACTTCAAACACACGCAGTCGTTCATGCTCTGAGAAGCTGGCCTTCCTTCAGAAGATCCATACGATGAGGTACCAACACTGGATTCAGACCTTCCTCCTTTCTCCACTTGTTTTGGTTTTATCCACTCAACTCTTCAAGCATCTCCTCCTTTCTGCATTCACTTTTTGAATGGTACTCTGCTTCCCCCTGGTGGTCAGACCATGAACTTGTCCTATTCTTTCCCTCCTTGATTTATTTTACCAAAGATTGATTTGTGTTTGTGACTTTTTTTTGTTGCTTTTAATAATCAGAGGGGAACCCTCCAAGAAGCCATAGAAAGCAGCTGTTTCCAGATTAAAGCAGATTAAACGCAGCTTACCTCAAGTCAGTATTTGGTCTTCTGAGGCTCCTCGCCTCTGAAAACACTTCAGATCTTAGTAACAAGTCACTGCAGCTGATTCTACTGAGACCCCATTCCATCCTTATGTGCCTGCATGGTCTTTTTTACAAATATAAGAATATATATCTACTGTATACCTTGTGCCTTTTTTAATTTGTCTGCCATATTTATCAATGATCACACTTTTTTGTAAAGACTTGCCTTACTTTTTTCTGTCTTTCTATTGTTGTGCCACTGTTTCTGACAGAGTTTTATTTGAAGGATGTATCGGTAATAAAAAAAAAAAGGCTTTTCTATTTGTGCGTGTCACGTGTTTGTGTGTGGGCGCGGCGGTTTGCAGGTGCAAACTGCCTTTCTGGAGCTATTTTAGGTTCCACTTCATGTCTGACCTTGTCATAATGCAGCTCTTTACCGACTAATTCAGAGCGACGGATCATTTCCATGTAGGTCAGCCGGCGTTCGGCTCATTTAAGGAAATTCTGACAAAATTCTGGCTTGGGATTGTTTCTGATGTGACATTAACCAAAAATGAGAGACTTTTGCAGGGGAAAAAAAAGGGTAAACACTTTTAAATGTTACAGATTATCGACAAAATTACTCAATAAATTTGACATTAAAGAAAAAAGTCACACAGTCGCAGCACCATAAAGTAACCCAACTCTTTATTAAACACCTGTCTGACATGTACATTTACAACATGGACGTTTTCTACTTTGCTCCTTCATCAAGTTTCGGCTCTGCAGAGAAATAAATGAAAAAACAGGTTATATAACGCAAGAAAAGTCTTCATCTCTGCTATTTATAGATGAATAGAAATGCTAAACAGAAATCACTTTTGATTGAAAGCCAAACAACAAAGCAACATTTTTTTTTTCGCTGAGAAAGGAACCTGTGAATTTGATGTCAGGAAACTTGTTGAGGTCTCCTCCTCCGTATAACCGCTGCAGCTTGGTCACCTCCTCAGAAAGGTTCTTCTGATAAGATGGACCTGCATCCACGATGCCACCAGCAGTCCTGAAGGATGGAAAACATCTAAAGTCACACGTGATAACAAGGATTTCATCTTTAATTGATATACATTTCTTTATTTCGCTTGAGATAACGTACAAAAATGAGGTTAATTTCTGTTACTGCTAATGCAAACACATCTACAGCAGCCGTGTGCTTCTGCTAAAGCGCCACACTGACTTGCTCTTGGTGTTGTAGTCGCGAATCTTGTCCAGGAAGAGCTTCTGCACAGGGTCCAGCTCCTTAGCTTTGTTGAAGACGACGGCGGAGAGGCCGACGTTCCTGCGCAGCGTCAAGCTGACGGAGGAGCGCAGCATGGAGGACAGCTGGAACAGCCGATGGAGCGCCATCTGCAAGAGGACGCCGCAAGATGCTCTGCTTACTGTCACCTATCAAACGTCGCCACACATCTATGGTTCACAGCATTTTTATCAGCTAAAAACAAAACTCTGAATTGTAGAGAAATGAGATAAAAATCATCATTTGAAACACTAATTTCAGTGATTTTTTTCAGATAAGATGTAGCAAATTAAATAAATGCTGAAATTAGGCTGGATTAGGAGATATCTGGCTAAGGTCATATCTTTTTAAGACACCTTTACAGGAAGTTAATATTAACATTTTTTAGATATTATTTATACATCTAAAAAAGCTGGGAAAAAATAACATCCAAGCATACAAATGTAACATCACAAAAGCTTCAATACTTTGCTAATTCGTTTACTTATTTGCTAAGCACTGTCTAAAATACTAGCATACATGTTAATTATAACAAATAAATATATAACAATTTAGAAATCGCCTATTGGAAGAAATCATGACTTATATTTTGTTTTATTTTTCTCTGCAACAATACCCAAAATATTTCATTGAAACAGTTCAAGGCAAAGCTTCTACAAATAAATAAATTATTTCGTTTTTTAAACTTTTATTTTGTTCAGGCTTTTGTTTTTTAAGTTCCTTAGGTGTTTCATTACACTTCCGGCCAAGACCACCACGGGGGGCAAATATTTGTACATCAAAAACGACATTATAAGTCACCCAGAAATCAAACCCGACTCGATTTGATTAAAAAAAATAATAAAGAACAGACAGAAAATTATCACAGAGAAAACATTAAACAGTGATAACATTGTGTATTTAAACCAAATCATTTCATTTAATGAATAATGTAACCAGGACTATGCTAAAATAGTGTTAGCATTAGCTTAGCATCGCATAGCTTCCAAATTCAACATTATTTTCTTACTCATGAACAGACCAACATATATTAATCAAAAGTTATTTCAGATTTTTTGAAAATCAGCTTAAAGGAAAGGCGAAAAATTGACGCCCGTTATCAAACTAACTCGGTTCATGTTAGTAGCTGAACCTTGCTAGCTTGCTAATCCGGCTTTAAAGCAATAAAACGGAGTCTTAAAACGCCCGTCGCCGAAGTTTAACACTTTATGTATAAACCCCCTAAAGAACATTATGTGTCACCAAGACAAGACAGTAAACAGAAACTGAACGTTTGGGCCACACTTCCATTAGAAAAACGGGACTCACCTTGGTTTTGACACACACAAATGTAGAGTAACGCAATGGATTCTGGGAAGCCAGTGAATGTCAAAGGGCTCGTTCGAATATGCAAAAAGACAACAGTTTCCTGTTGTCTTTTCCTTGACCTCAACATCCTCAACCTTTGTTACTTTTAACCGTTATGGTTGAAATAGAAACTTTATGTACATTAAAACAGATCCAAAGAAGGAATTCTTAAAGATTAGGACAATAAAGACTGCAGTATAAATGGGAAGCGATCAGATTAATTATGAAAGGTTTGTGCAATAAAATATTTTTCACACAAAAAAGTGCATCATCACATCTTTATTCATTGATTACATAGTAAAATAGAATTTTAATTGGCATTTATGGAGATTCAAACCTCCATAAATCACACATCAGCATATTTGTTACCAATAGTAGTATAATAATCAGTTTCTATTGCTGGAAGCTACAAAAGCATAAATTACCGTGTAGGTCGTAACAATAAAATGCTTTTTTCCCCAGGTTTTTGTTTTTTACAGTTACTGAAAACCGTGAAACTGAATCCTGTGATCACGATCTTAATAACTGAGAATCCTCAGGCTTTCCTGACAGCAGATGGAACTGTAAATTTTTTAAAAAAATCACGTGATCTGAAAAATCTGGTTGCAAAAACCAGAAAAACTAGGGATTTTATGATGTTTTGAAGCATAAAATATGTATTTATTCCTACTGGTGGCTTTAAGCAAATAGATAAATGAATGAAAAAACCCCACATAATAAATATAGTGGAAAGAAGCGTGTAAACCCATTAGCATTACTTGGATAGCTGAATAAATTGAATGTAATCTGTTCTGATCTCCAAATCACAAAAAAGAAGCCATACAAGCTTTTGTTGAAAATATTTAGAGGGAGAATGACAGGCTAGCATCTCTATAGCTAATTGGAGCCAGGAGTTAGACAAGGAGTTAAGTGTCCTGAGATTGGATTTGTTAGTTAAAGCTGCCAGCCCAATAAAAAATGCACCGCTGTCATGAGTTTGCTGCTCACAGCAGTCCAGGAAACCTTCAAAAATTGTGACACGAAGTTGCAACATCTGCAAAAGAATGGCTAATACAGAGAACACTGCAGGAGCAGCAAATTAACCCAACTGGAATCATATGATGGAGTGAGCATCATGATTTGTGCTGGTCGAATGTGTTGACGTGAAAAGTGACTTCCAAATTTTTCCCAGCTACTTTTTGGTGGAACTTAAAAGCAATTCAATTCTTCAAATATTTGGATTTGATCTGTTATAGATTTTTTTAAGTTAGTAGTTTTGATTCTTTACATTAAACGTGGATGCTCAATTTAATTAAAGTGCATCAAAAAACTGAAAAAGGGCGGTTCAATTCCCGCCATGTGTCAAAGTGTCTTTGGGCAAGACTCTGAACCCCACATTGCCTCTGATGGAAAGTTGGCGCCCGTGTTCAGCAGTGGTTCGCCATTGGTGTGTGAATCGGACACGCCATTTACCAGTAAAGATCTGAGTAAAAAAAAAAAAAAAAAAGGAAACAAAGACAATAATCTGTATGTACATTCAAAACTTTATTATGGATACAGTGTAGAAAGCGAATTTCCAGTCAATGCAAATGGCCTCCACAACATTACACAGTGGAAAACAAACAAAAAAAAAAAAAAGAAAAAAAAAGAAAACTCAATATTTAACCCACAGAAAAAGAAAATCCTGCTTCCTCTGCTACTCTACTGCCCTCTGCTGGGCATCTAAGGAGCTCCAGAACGCATCACTCCCCGTCCTCATCTGTTCTATGATCGCCGTGACAACGGCTGAGGGGGTTTAACTGACAAATATACACCAAGATCCCACAGAGGATGCCCTGACCCCCCCCACACACAACCTGCAGTTAAAGTCCTAACGCTGACGGAGGAGAGGCTGCGACACTGCCTGAAGAAAAATGGAGGTAAATGAGGGAGGGAGGGAGGTGCAGAGGGGAGTGAAAATACATTACATTTTATATACACAGACTGCCTGACTCGCTGGGAAACCATCTGGAGGTGCAGCTCCTTTCTCCTCCCCCTGCTCTCAATATTCCACCTGTTTTATTGCCAAATGAGCAAAAGAAACGACGACCCCGAAAACACTTAAACGCCTTCAGCTGACGGGACGAAGGCGTGGCGCCGCGTTCCAGTCGAGAGCAGGCGGAAAATGAAGGAGGAACACTGAAGTTTCGAGCTCTTAAATGTGCTTCTTTACATGTTATCAAAGCGGAGCATTCATCTAGATTCATATAAGCTTTGTCATCGTTTGAAGTCACGTGATCACGAGAAATATCTAAATGTACAATCTTGCTAGAATGACAATCTACAGCTGAGAAGGATCTCATGAGAGCAGCTTCAGATGTTTTGTTTTTTTTGTTCCTTCTCCAAATCCTGTTGTCATTGTTGTCATGCACTACAGAACAGCTAAGACTTCGGCAACATTACACGCAATTTAAAAAAAGGACTTTACATCGGTAGACTTTTTTTTTTTTTTTTTTTCTTTCTGTTTTCTGTCTTTTTTTGAAAAAGAAAAATGATTGAGAAAACCTCCAAAATAAAAAGAACAAACAGCTCATTCGGAATACATCGCTGCGATATTTTCATTCTCGTGTGGTTTTCTGAGGTGGGGGCTGAACGCAGCCCGGATGAAGGTGAAATGTGAGGAGGATGAGGAGGGTAATTAACACCCGGCCTTACTTAGACTCATGATTTGGGGTTTCTATGATGAATCAAATCTGAGGTTTGGATTTGATGGGTGGAGAGGAGGCGCTGCTCCCCCCTCTCTGGTTCTGGATGGGTGGGGAGAAAGCGAGCTCTTTGAGGAAAAGGGGGCGGGGTTTGTTTCGATGGCCTGGGGTGAGGGGTTGGTACTCTCAGACTTTCTTTTCTTTAAAATAAAAAATAAATGGAGTCTGGCTTCAATAAATCCAAGAAAGACTGTTCTAGTCACTCAGCAACCTACCACACTGTCTGAGAGGTGGGGGTGTGTGTGTGTGTGTGGGTGGGGGGTGGCGGGGGGCGGGGGGGCGCCATCAGTTGTGCATCTGCTCAAAGAACTTGTAGGTTGGATTCTCGTAACCGTTCTGCTGCATCTTGGACAGGTGGCGCTCCTCGGGGGTGACGGCGGCGTCAACCTGGAGGCGGGCCAGAAAAACAAGAGAACATGACATCAACAGACCCTCTAAAGGCCGCAGGAATTATAAAGAAAAACAAAAAACTGAACCAATTCAGACTAAATTAACTTAAATTGTTATATTGACAATGGACTACAAATCCCAGAATGCCTGCTAAAACGTATAGGTTTAATGATCCATATATATCTTTAAAAGCTTTTTCAGGAATACTAAAAAATGATTAGAACTCCCAACATGCTAAGGAAGTGGCCAGCCACTGAACCGACAACCTCATAAAAAAAAACAAGCAAAAGTAAAATAATCTGAAACAGTTTGGCTGGAAATGCTAATAATCCAGTTGCTAGGCGGAAAAGTGAATTCGAATCAGCTGAAACTTCCTGGATGATGTCATCAGCTTCAAACACCTGAACAATTCAGGTGAAGAAACCCTTCATAAACCCAAATATGGTCTAATGTGTTAAATCCACTGGAACTCTTCAAAAGAAGTAAATGTTAAACTTCGGTGAACAAAACTAAAAGAAAAGCAGAAAAAAACAAAATATTTGAGGAATTTAAGATAATAAAATGAGGAAAAGCAGGAAGCTAAATATTACTAGTTTTATGTGACTTAATAAAAATAATTTTAAAAACAGATTTTTTACAAAGTCGTTCTTAAGAAACATTAAAGGTTTTTTCATTACTCAGTTCGTAAAATTTTGATTCTGTTTAAAAATGTTTAAGTTTTATTGTTTCTTAACAATATATATTGTAATAACATTCAGTCTTCTAGGAAACTTGAGGTCAGGCGCTCCTCACCTCTATCACTCCATGGTGGATGGAGGTGTACTGCTTCTTCCGCAGCATCACCAGGGTGATAACAATCACCGTCGCTATAACCACGCCCCCGACCATCAGGCCGATGATGGCGCCCTTGTTGGAGCCGACGTCTTCTGCGAAGAAGACCTGCAGGAGTTCAGGAGAAGATGGCGTTTCAGGTTTTAACTTAGTTCTCAAAGACTTTTATTTTTAAAGAAACCCTTTGAGGTTTCAATTCCTTCCTAATTTTGTTTTTAAAAAAAAATAAAACTCTAGTTTCTAGAGGAAACTCGTGATTCTGTGCGTCTGTCAGACGATTTCCAGGAAACCGAAGATGAAAACTGCTGCACCTAATGACTCATCTCCCACAAAAAATACAAAATAAAAAAGATTCTGCTGCTCAAAGCGACTCTGAACAGAACCAGAGCTGAACCCGACAAGTGCTCACTGTGAATGCAAGAAAGGGGATATGTAATAAAATGGAGGGATTATGGGATTAAAGCCTGTAGGTGAGAGTAATAAGGTGCGTAGATTAGGATTTTCCTGAGAAGGGATTGAGGTTTCTGTGCTGGAATTACAGAACTGGAGGAGATTAATGAGGCTCCGACAAACATTCAGATGATGCTCTGCCTGATAACCTGCAGACAAACGCATCAAAACTTTACTCTGATCGCAGCGGATTTTAGAGATGAGCACGTCTGTGTGATGCAGCTGTGGCCCCGTCGCCATGGCGACAACCTTGGGAGTTTATCAGGAGGAGAAAGAGGAGATCTACGACGTTTGTGTCATAAATAGGGCTATGAGTAACTGATATCAATCTTTACGTTTTTCTTTTTCAAATCCCATTTTGGTGCGGCTGGAGAGAGTTTTACCAGCTTCTGATGGTGAACTGCGTATTCAGCACTCTGTCTGTCATCCGTCTCCATCCGCAGCTCAGGAGCGGCGTCCATCTTCATCCCAGACACTACCAAGGAAAAGAAAAGAAAAAAAATATGTTTCTACCATCACAGACTGCCACGGCGTGAACACAGAGCGCCACACATCAGAACATCCTGGCCTTCAAAGAAGGTCAAGTGGAGCCGGCCACAGAGGAGAAAGTGCAAAAATACCGGTGACAGTATAGCTTTAGATTGCTTAAAAAGGCTTTTTTTTATTTTTGAAGAGTCCTTTTTCAGCCTGAACAGGAGCGATTCGTGAACCTGAAGCTCTATGACACATTGTTGAATGTTCAATGGTTTTAAAGAAGAATTTAAAGATTCCCCAGAAAATCACGTTTTCTGATGATGGAGGGCATTTATTGGGAAAATAAACTCAAAATTGTATTTTTAAGCACAGTATTTTTGGTAGAAAAGAGGTTTTTTAAATGCAGCGTAATACTGAACGTGGTTCACACGTCATATATGTGTTTGCTGCTTCTCTTTAGAGACTTCTAAAAAAAGTGTTCATGGGAGGAGCTAAACATGTATACTAAAAAAATATATATACGTAGCACTTTGAGTAGAAAAGTGAAGCGCTTTTTAACAAATATGCCAAACCTGGGGTAATGCTACGTTCACACCAAACGCGATTTACGCATCAAATACGCATCTGCTGGTTCCTTTTCCTTTTCTTATTCACGTCTGCAGGCGCTTTTTTGATAAGCATCAAATTAGCGCCCGTTGCCTCTCGACTGATGTCACATTCGACAGTCAACGCTTTTTACGAAAATGTGTTCTTAAAGTAGACGCTCCCGTGGCGCGTGAGAGAAGCTACAGTACGGTTTTCAGCCTGATTGCCGCATAGAAGCATTGACTGGATTTTAGTTATAATGAAGACACGGATACCGTTGAGAAATCCGAGAAAACCGTTGGGAAAAAAGAGTTTCACAAGCGCAACAGTCAGTAGCAAATACTGATTCATGCGTCTACAGCGCCTCTAGTGTTTGTCAGTAGGAAACAACCAATAAAGGGAAACCAGTTAGTGGGAAAACCTCCAAATATAAGCTATTATATTTTTAAAATAAATCACATTTAAAGGCTGGTTTATACATCAAAAGAATCAGATAGAAAAGAGAAAGTTCTGATCAGTACTGACCTGGTCGAGTGGGAACGCCTCGGTCAAAACTGGGGCGGGAATCGACGAGTTCCACTGCAACCAAAGAGGAACGGTGATTGGGCCTGTGGTTGACGGGTGTAGCTGCGTCCCTGCGCGTCTCCTACTCACCCTGGTTCTCCGTGTTGGGCTGGTTGAAGCTCTCAGGGTGGATGAAGCCGGTGTCCTCCTGAGGCAGCAGGTCGCTCTGGCCGTCTCCCAGCTCCTGGTTGGGCATAAGGGCGTCGTTTCCGTAGCTGACCCTCACGTCGGTCTGCAGGTTGGCGAGCTGCTGGGCCATTTCTGCCTGCTGCCTCTGGAGGACTTCTGCTCGCAGAAGAAAAACATCTTAAGGTGGAAAAACCTCCTGTCAAGGTTTGCTCAAATCTAAACTTCCTTTAGCAGTTTAGCTCTAAACTAAATCCATCTTTCAAATTCACTAAATCTTTATTAGTTCTTCTGGATACATCTCCAGTTTGAGTCCAGAGTTCATCGCTTGTCCATAAAACTGGAGACTTTTATTTGAAAAGGAGTTTTTAACTAAGTGCTTTTGGATGATTTCACCTAATCTGCTAAAAACGCAAAGGGATCCAACAAAAGCGGTTTTTGGTCAATTTTCCTGCTCTGTGTTTGTGCGTCTGAGACGCAGATGGTCGTGACGCACGGAACAGATAAAAGAAAAAAAAGGAGGGAGAGGAGGGGATTTATTTTCAGCGCTTTCATTCCGCTCCGAACAGAAGAATTAGGCCAAAAGGCTCCGATGTCCTCATCAGGAGGAAGAAATGGGGGAAAAAAAAAAAAAGGATTTTTAGCCTGAAAACAACGAGACTTATGAACAACTTTTAGCACTAAAGCATTTGAACGTACAAAAAAGAGAAAACTCATCCAGCAGGAAATAACAACGACTCAAACTTTAAAGTGAAAGTACTATAAACCAACATGTTAGCTTTTGTTCAGTCCTGTTTTGCATCAAATACTTTCCTGAAAAATGGTTTCGGAGTAAATATTCTGATTTCAAAAGTAACTTTTACTCGGATTTCTGCGAGTAACTTTTTAAAAAAATCGTTCTTTGAGTGAACAACCTCTCCAAAAAATGATGACATCCCAAAAAAAACTCCTTCAGTACCTATAAGTTGTACATTTTGAACGACGTCAACTTGGCAAATTCCCAAAACTGGCGTCCTCCTTTTCTGTGCATATTTTTGTTTTACCAGAATATCGTAAAAATATATATGATTCCCCAGCTCAAGCTGAATGAAACAATATAACAAACCATATGAACAAAGAAGGAATGTAGCAACAAAAATACCTCTGTTGTCAAGGAAATCCAAAAATTTACATTTTACGATTCTTCTAAAAATTACAAAAACTTGTTCGTCACCTCCAAACGACCAAAAAATCAAATGGTTGCTATGGAGATAAAACAAGTGTTTTATGAATTTGTGACACGTTTGCAGCTTTAGTTTTCTTTTTCACAAAATAAAACCCAACACAATGCTTTTGAGAGTGTTAAAAAAAGTAACTGATTATGTTTTTTCTAGGTTTGGTTGATGGTTCTCTGCCCTCCGGCTCCTGCTGAAACTTAAACTCACCCACTTGGTCCTGGATATTGTCGGCCACGCCGGGCACTTTATAGAGCAGACCCAGAGACTGGTTCATGCGCTCTTCGATGACTCGCAGATGGGTCAGCACCTGAGGGGGAATAACAAAACCTTCGGGTCGCCTTCTTTCAGGTGAATTTGGTTCTAGAGAGTCGGCGGTGAAGGTTACCTGAGGCCGAATCTGTGCCGCCTTCTTGGGGTCCACCATGCGGACGTGTTCGAAGTGTTTGAGGGTGTGCTGCCGGTCCTTCTGCTCAGCGCGCACATACTTCTTCAGCAGGCTGAAGACATGTCGAGGCTGCAAGAGTTAAAAAAACAGAACTTCAGGACAGATTTGGGGGTTGAGTGTCTTGCCTGTTGGCTATGTAAGCACGGGATTTGAACCCCTGACTACCCTATTAGCAAAACCAGTGAATCTTTTCCCTCCATGTCCTTTATTTAACCTTCATAAGATCCAAAAGAGCTTAAAATGATGCGTAAACGTGGGAAAACTTTATTAACAAAAAACAAACAATCACCAAATTGTAAAGTTTTCAGGAGACTTGAAAAGCTAAAAACTGTTTACATTTAGAAGCTGCTTTACGATTGGGGGGCAGGTTTAATGTACTGGGGGCTTTAAGCCATTCAATAACAAACACTGGGTTTGAGCCGCGGTGTTCCGGACCGACTTCCTTTAAAGAATCTCTTGTGGAGCAGCGTGTGGGTTCAATACCCTGGGAGGGTCCTCCTGCAGCGCAGTCAGGTAGCTCTCTAGCGCCAGGCGGCGGCGGTCGTTCAGCAGCGCCTCCACCCGCGCCATGTGCGTCTCCACCAGCTGCTGCCGCTCGCTGGCGGCTTCCTGCTCCAAGGCTTCCACCTTCTCCTGGAAACGCTGCCGGGACACACGTGCTTCAGGATGCTGCTCACCGAGGGATGACCTGCAGCTCTGGGCTGGTCTTACCTGAATCACGGCTTTTTTGTCGGCGCGAGGAAGGTTCTTGGCTTCCCTCTCCGCCTCTTCCCATTCCCTCATCACCTGCAGATAAACGCAGTTTTATTTTTCTTATTTGAGTCAAATTCCCATTTTTAGGCCTGAAACCCCCACAATGGCGTCAGACGCTGCAATGCAGTAACTGCAGCCGTTTCTCTTCCCTTTTTCGGTCCGGCTCATCCTCCCACATGTCCCCCCGGTGAATCACCGACTGTTTTTTCTTTTCTTTTTTTTTTTTAAGTTTCACTTCAGCATCGACAGAAACTCTAAGAAGGAAGTGAGGCGGACGGGCTTGGATGACGTGGCGCCTGAAGCTGCTCAGCAAACACAGCAGTGGCGCTCTCTGTGACTCTACAGGCGACCATCTGGATCCCCCTCTGAGACGCTTAGTCAACAAACACAATTACAGCTGAAAGGCCTCAGTCTCAGGGATTAACAATCCCACCTATTAAAAACATTTGCAGAGTTTCATTCCTTCCCTAAAGAAAATCCTCGTTCCCGATTTCCAGCTGCAGTACCTGGGACATCCTCTCGCGGTGCTTGGCCTCCTGGCTCTCCTTGGCTTTCTGGAAGTGGGCGTGCTCGTTCTCGTCGGCGGGCGTCTCCAGGTAGTGGTCCACGGCGTCGGGAGAGCTGGGCTTGGCGGTGGGGACTGCATGGACACGTGAGAAGGCGAGGAGACAGACTCAGGCAGCGTTTAAACCAGCAGACTAAAACCAAATATTTGAGTTAATGTTGTTAAAAAGTCTTTAAAAGAGAAGAGGGGAAAGAAAACACATTAGTGTTAGTTCATCCACTTCAACCACCAGCACCATCCTGAACCCTCAAAGCCACCAGCAAGGAAATAAATTGGATCGGTTATTGCGTGAAAGTTGGATTAAATCAGCGGAAAGTGAATCATTCGTCACAAACGTGCAATCAAACGGGGTCTCCTGTGTCCATGAAGGTCGCACATCCTGGGAGATTGGTTCCGTCTGCTGAGCGCATAAATGCACAGAATACAAAAAGCATTAAGATACGCTTGGTCCTGATCCGAGCCCAGAGCGCCACCCACCTGTGTTCTGTAAAAGCCCTAAAGGTGGAGCTGAAGGGGCGTGGAAGGAATGTGGCTGTAGTCCCAAACCTAAAGCGGTTTAATGTCACCAGCGGTGCCTTAACGGGAAGATTTCTCACAATCTGAACAATTGTTAAGATGATTTCCAATTAAATATAGTCAGAACATTTCTCAAATAGATTTTATTAGAACTTAAAAAAAAATAATTGTATATTGTTTTGTCTGTAAAAAGTGATTAATACTGAACAAAAGGTCAAATCAGCTACACAGCAAAGCAGTATTTTGTTTACTGTAAAAGGTGAAATGTATGTATTTAAAGCAAAATAAATCTATCAATATCAGGAAGGGATTATTATTGAAGGAAATATGATATCCTCTATATATTAAATTACAAATACTGCATTCAATGTGGGTACATTACAGTTGAACTCCAAAATATAAAAAAGAATATGTTTTTGGATTTCAATCTATCTATATTATAGATTTTAATATATTTGGATTTTAATCTTTGGATTTTAAGCTTTTAAACTACAATAAAGATATTTTTTAAATATCTTTTAATAAAGTAAGCTTTTTTTAATTTGCTATATTTAATTAATAATTAATGTCTATAAAAATGTATTTTGAAAGGTTAATATTTCCCTGATGGGTGTTTTTAATTAACCATGACTTAATGGACCATTAAGTCAAATAAAATTGAACAAAAACATTTTGATTCTAGTTTTCCATGAAAACCACAAAAAATGTTTTACAATTGAATGTTTTAGACTATTAGAAACATCACCAACTGTCTCCTTTAAATTAGAAACTACTGACCTTAGTGCATTTTTACAAGACTCTTATTTCATTAAGAATCTTCATAAAATAAAAGTCTGTAGGCTGAAAAAAACTAAATGTAACAATAAATGTGCTTTTCAAGAGAAATAATCCCTGAAATATCTTCTTTTAATGTGGCAAACAAAGTAATAATGTTTCTAAAAGGGCTTTTTCACGCATGGCTTGTGGAGGAAGCCCGACTCGAGTGCTGCAGGGAAGCTGCTCAACATCGTGACTCAGAAGCACAAACTGAAGGTGTGGACTCTGAAGTAGCTCACTTTGTGTTTGCACATACCTGAAAGCCTTTGCAAGGAGGGGGATTTCTATAAGCAAAACCTCTGCCTGACAAGCTGATAAACCAGAAAATCCCATTTTTCATTCTTTTCCCAACTTGTTTTCTTGAACTGAGTGAAAGAACTGGAGCACATGTCCTCGGTGATGAGGATGGAACATGAGCGGACTTGTAACACATCAACGGTATGGTCGATAATGTGCGGCGAAACGTGGATTACGGCAGAAAACTAATTTCTGTCTGGCTGATTTCACTGTTCACATTGCTGCTAAACTAATATGTGCGCGAGAGGAGAGTCCTGAAGACGCTGTGATCATACAGGCTCTTTAGGCCGTGTAACCATGGCAATAACGAGTGTCGTTCCGCATCTTCATTCTGTTGTTTCTAAGCAGCGTTTTCCTCTGAGGAAATGAACAGATTTTTATCTGCCTTTTTATAATTCCCCTATCAAAATAAAAGCCTTCAAAGGCAGGAAAAAGATGCAGGAAATCAAAACTGTAAAGAATTTAGTCTCTACGAGAGGAAGATGTGAAACACGAAGCATGTTTCAGTGATGATCACAGAGGCAGAAAGACATGACAGCATGTTAGAGAGGAATGCAGATGCAGGGAAAGCAGAGAACAGATGTTAATTCTGAGCGGACAGCCTGAAAGCGGAGTGGCTGCAGATAGGCCAGCCGCCGCCGTTGGCAGGACTTACGGACGCTGCTGCAGACAGACATGCAGTACTCCTCTGACTCAAAGTTATTCCTGTTGCCTCCGCAGCCGCCGTAGATAAACTGAGCGCAGCGGCCCTCCACGCGATCAAAGAACCAGCGGGGCAGCAGGGCCCGGCACGGGCCGGTCTCTGCGTTGGCCCAGCACACATCTTGGAAGACACACATTCAGAAAACAGCCCATGATTACGTCACGCAGCAGCTTTTGAAGGGCGTTAGCGTGGCGAGCACGCAAGCGTAGCATTCCATTGTTGCTCGCACGGTTTCTTTAAACCGGAACATTTAATACACGAATCCCTGACTTAAGATGATTGAGACGATACGACATAACAGACCTGTCCATCATCCCCAGGTAATCAAAAAAAATTTAATGGTTGCCATGGAGAGAAAAGTCGCCATTTTGAAAAGCGTTTTTTCTATGAGTTTCTTTCATGCAGCTGACAGAGGGGAGGGGTAGAGTGAGGGACCTGAAGCAGTCGCTCTGCCAGTGATGGCAGGTAAAAAGGGAGCAGTGGGGGCGGCGGCGAGGACAGCTAACGGGCCAAACAACGCTGCTTGCAGCTCTAATCTCTTTGACTCTTCCTTGGCTCAGGTCTGTGAGTGTCCTTCTCTGTTTCTCTATAAAGCATCAGAGGATGCGAGGGTGAGGGGCGAGGGCAGGCAGGTTTGGGGATTATGAACGGTTGGAAGGGCAGTTAAGCCTAATTAAAGACTGAAATGAAGGGACGGCGTCTTCTGCTTCTAGTGGGTCGTAGATAATTGGAGCTGTGAAATGACAGCAGAGCGAGTCTGCTGCAGAGCCCGGCTGGGTTTTTGGGAGAGCCCCGTGTGCTGCTATGATGCTGAACGGTTTCCTTACCCCTGACGACTTCTTCCACAGACTCGGTGGTGGTGGTTGTGGTTGTGGTCATGGCGACGCTGGCGGTGGGCTCGCCACCCTCGTCGTTGTCGTCGAGCGCGTCGAAATCATCATTTTGGTCATCCTCCTCATCGTCATCCTCCTCCACCACCTCTTCGTCCTCCTCGCCGTCGCCGTCCTGGTCATTGTCCAGACCGTCCTCCTCCTCCTCGTCATCCTCCTCGGGCGCCTCTTCGTCATCGTCCTCCTCTGCCACAGATGGTTTGGGCACCTCCTGCTGCTCCGTTGGCTCCGGCTCCCACAACCTACTGTGAGACGGGAAGAGAGGACGGAGGGCAGGAGTGGAAACCAAAAGCACGCTTTGCTTTCGGTGCCCCGCAGCAGCCATGCGCGTCCATCATGCTGACCTGTTGTCGGCATAGTCTGTTTCCACGCCGCCCCACCACACGTCGGAGTCGTCAGCGTCCCGCTCGGCACTGTCTGCGTTGCGCTCTACCTCGGTGGGGCAGCAGACGAACTCCACTCCCTTGAAGCGGTCGATGCCGCATGGCAGCAGCATCCCGTAATCGTGGAGGGTCATAGTTCGATCTCCACAAGACTGCAAGGACAGAGACGGGGAGATGCAGTACATCAGCACCTTTCACAAGAATTTCTTTGTGGGGCCACAAGCTCCCTGCTCCAAGCAATCTCTCGATTCTCAATTTCTCACCCCTACAACTGTAGAAATTGAATTTCTAAAGCTACGTTCACGCCGAACGCGATTCGCGTGGCGGAGGCGGCCGGATTCAATGTTAAGTCAAAGGTATAGACACGATCTGAGGTCCTGCAACGAGATTTGAGTTGGCGGTGCGGCGTGGAGGTCTGGCAACAGCGTGAACAGAGCGGCACAGCCGGAATGAAGGTGGTACAGAGTTTTAAAAAAACCCTGAACTTTGGGAAGGTAGCATCAACCAATCAGGGACTCAACCTTTGGCACGAGACGTTTTCAGTGACAGTGTGTATAGAAAGCACCCAAATCCACCAATATGGTGGATCGGATCTCCTGAACTTCCATTCATTTTCATAACCCGCTGTATCCCCTTCGGGAAAGCGGGTTTCCTGAACCCTTCCCTGCTACTGTTGGGCGACGGCGGGTACATTTTTAAGTGCTCAATTATACAGTCAACAAGCTGTTACAACAGAAACACTTGATTCCTGTTCGAAAACTATGAAAAATCCAAGAATGAACAAAGCTTTCGTGAGAACCAGCAAGTCGTCCACTCAGCATTTTGTGGGTAGCTGTTTTTTGAAGAGATAATACTCCTCTGAGACAGATGCACTTGTCGTAGTAATACAATAATATATATTATATATATTTATAATGCAGCTTCAATATGTTATGGGGCTTTGGAAGTGCTGACTGTTGGTCCTTGTTAAACTTTTGACCATTTAAAATAAACTTGTTTAATTCCTGAAAATATAGTCTAAAACTGCCTGTGTGCTGCCCCCTAGAGGTCGAAACGAGGTATTAAAGTTGAATTTTGTGATTGGTCAACTGGTGTAAGTTTCAAAAGTTACATGTCATCCTGTTCTGCAGCTATAAAGGTCCCGTCCATCTTTGAACGTCCATCTTGCACGGACTACAATGTTTTCTTCTTCTATTTTTTTGACGACCATTTAGTCCCCAAGTTAGAAGGATACGGTGCCACTTACTGACACATTGTTAGTTTCGTTAACACAGACACATAATTAATGGCTAAAGCGGCGGCAGCAGCTCATGACGTCTCCTCAGAGTAAAAAAAAAATAAATCACTTCTCTTTTCCCGTCGCCAACATATGAAAAATAAAAACGATCCAACAGAGAATGACGCCAACCAGTGTGTCTGTCATTCCATTGTCTGTAACGAAAACAACATGCAGTGTTGCATTCGGCTGACGTTCTTTTATTTTTGCGCGCTGTCATCCAGTCGGGAGACAAAAAACAAAACAGTTCTTGTGATCACGGAGTTGCTGTTGTGAAATGATAATGCTCCAGCAGTCATGGGAGAGGTACGATTACCGATGCTTTAGTAGAACTTCAAAATAACCAAACCTGATCTCTTAACATTAAAAGCATCTTTAATGCTGTAGTAATGAGGCTAATACTTCAAAGGTAGCTCCTCCCACACGCGGCGGGAGCGTCAAGTTTATAAACTCACTTTTGGAAAACCGTGGAGCAGCAAATGTGAGGGAGTGAATCGCATTCAGTGTGAACGCAGCATAAAGCCTCTATGTGCACACAAGATTCTAAGTAAAAACAGTAACGCCTTAAAAGGCGTTTTTTGCTGTGGCGGCGTGGGCTCTCACCTCCTTGGCAACAGTGTGCCAGTGCAGGTGGCTCTCACACTGGTCCATGCGCTCCTGGTGCAGGAACTTACACTTGTCAGGAACGAGCAGAGCGTCACTCACGAACTCTCCCACTGCAGCAGAAACAAAAAAAAAAAAACCATCAGCATTGATGTCCTGAAGGCATTTCTAGAGTCTGTTTCTTCATTTTGCTAAAAAAAAGCTCCATTAAGGACAAACCTGCACTTTTCTTCACAGGTGAACTGCATCCCTACATTCTGCTGACTCATGGTAAAGCTTTTCTATGGTAGCACACTCAGGTCTTTGCTCACATGTTTAAATAAATCACAAAGCTTTATCTTTTATAGCCTACTTTTCCTCTCCAAGCTTGCTTTGCATAATAATCAAATGCATAAAATAGAAACTGAAAGCATAAAAAGGTTACAATAAGAAGGGAAAAATGTGTCCTGCAGCTGAACACTCACCCAGGCAGCGGTAGGGAACCACGATGTGCATGTGGCCACGGCACTGCTTGCGCCCCTTCTTGCACCAGCTCTGGATGCTGACCGGCTGGTTGGCCTCCACCACGTTGGTGATCTGGAGCTCCGGATACACCTGGATCATAAGGACAAAAGCATCTGGATCAGGTGTGTTCAGAAATCACGTCTGTTTTCTTCTTCTTTTCTTTACTAAAACAAGCAAATCTTGAATTTGCATCCTACAAACAGCTGGATTTCAAATCCATGCAGCTTTTTCTTGAGTTACTTTCACTTCATCTTGTGTCTAAACTTCCGTTTCAGTCATCACGAGGTCAAAGAGTTGACTAAAGCTGCACCGTATCACTCTTTTTGTTATGTATTTCAAAAAGGAAGAAGTCTTTCATCTTTTAATAGGATTGCCATTTGAAATTAAGTCTGTTTCTGTTGAAAAATGTGCCTCTTTTTTTTTTTTTGCTTTAGATTGTTAAATGACAAAATAAAAGCGAATTGAAGCCACGTGGAATGACGAAACAACAAAAGAAAGGAAATTCTTTTTTAATAAATCTGCTATTGTTTTTAAATTCACTTTCCAGATTCCTATAAAGCTGCGCTCGCCCCACACTTGGCAATGCGTGCTCAAGCGGGCACTTTCAATGAAAAGTCAAGGTAAACGCGTGTAAGCGTGCGTTTCGGGCTTCCAAATTCAAGCACCGCTATCCAAGTTATAGCAAACACTTTGGGGCTCTACAAACAAAACAAGTGGCTACAGAACACAGGAACTTTGATTCGATAGTGGGTTTAGCCTGAACCCAGGCACAGCAACGAGCCTAATGAAATCTGGATTTGTTCTTCAAAAAAAGATAAAACGACGGCACTCTCCTGACATGGTTATCCATTCAGTGTTCAGCATAAATGAGTACACTCTCTTTACAAAATACTAACTGAATCATTAGCGCGATGGACAAAAAGATAATTTCAACTTTCACAACTTTTTTAACTCCTAAACATAAATTGAAGGAGAATAATGTAACTCAGATCACAAAATCTTCAGTTTTACTCAAATTGGTTAAAGCAACTACACCTTGTACCAAAAACTACTACAGCTAGTATTTTGTATGACACTGTGATTTTGAAGGACAGCACCAAGTCTTCTAGACATGGAATGAACAAGTTGGCGACATATTGCAACATTTATCTTTTTCCATTCGTCAAGGATAACCTATTTTAGGGCCTGGATGCTGGATGGAGAGAGATGCTCAACTTGTTGCTTCAGAATTCCTCACAGGTGTTGGATTGGATTCAGATCAGGAGACACACTTGGCCGTTCAATCCCCTTCACCCTGTTCTTCAGCAGAAATGCAACAGCAGCTTTCCATGTGGGTTTTGAAATCATTAGTTTCAAAAAAGTGATCTTTGTCACATCACTCCAGAGTATAGAGTCCCAGTAGTCTTCCTCTTTTTCAGCACTGGCCCTGGCAATATCTAGGCCTGCTTTTTTATGCATGGGCTTTAGGTGAGACTTCTTTCACGGGTGATACTCATTCATGCCATTCCTCTGCAGTGAGTGCCGAATGGCGTCACGGGAAACGGTCACTCCAGTTTGGCTCTCTACTGCTTTAGCTAACTGCAGTGAACTTCCATGACGAATACCTTTTCTCCTAAGACTTTACTTGGGGTTTCCTCTTTTTTGCAACACGGGCTTGAAGGAATTAGTTGGGAAAATCCCTTTTTTTGTGTGTAAATGAATGAATCTTGTTTGCAATCATTGGCTTACATCTGTGGGAGTATTTTGTAGGATACTATCTCGTAGACATTATCTTGTTAATTTTGAAAGAACACTAAAGGTTTCCAGAAAAATGTAGTGGGGTGTAATCATTTATGCTGGGCACTGTATGTGCAGTTGCAAGGATGCAAACATTGAACGGAACTGTTTTGTGTCCGAGATTTGCACCACCTCGACACTTCACACTAAGCCTCGTGCAACTTTTTGATTTGGACATACGCTAGTAAACAGAGGAAACAAAAAAGAAAAAGAAGCCCCTCCCTGCTTGTCCAGTGTGAACATCATGTGCTCAATTCCAACCCATGTTTAATGCTTGGTGGGTCCATAGTTAAATATCAATTTAATTTTAGACCACTTAAAGGTGAATTTAAAGACCTAATCTGATGAAAATGAAATTTTTGGTGTCTTAAACATGTTCTGGTAGCAGTTTTTCTTATGATGGAGGACACACAGAGAAAATGAAACTCAAAATGGCATTTCTGGGTATTTTTTCGTTCAAATTATTGTGAATCAGAAGCAGATGATAAAAATGCTGTTCATAAAACATGCATCCACTTGCAGACCAACAGATCCATGAACGTCTTTGCTTTCCTCGTCTGAGCTGGTATCTCGTTTAAAACTGTCCAGCCGAATAGCTCCTATATTGCCCGCCATTTTTGTTGCGCTGCTAATGTTAGCTTGGAGGTGTGAGGGTCTGTAAGCTAGCAGGAGAGTGTGAACCGAGAGCTCCCATTTGTGGGTGATGGGAAGGGGGTGCCGGTTTGCCCTGGGCCAAACGGTCACGCCCACAACTTAAAGGTTAATTTCTAATAAACTCCTGCCGCTCTGCAGAAATGATTTTCGGATTTTGGCCACAAACTGCAACGATTAAATTAAAGAAAACGCTAAAAAAAGCCTTGAAAATGGAGCAAACAATGGACAGAGTGGGTCTTTAATACCAAGGTTACGTCTATTAGTAAAACTGTAGAACTATAAAACTAAAATCCCATGATGCTCCTGTTACCTTATAACAGGCTATTCTAGGTTCTTACTTTTAAAACGGTTAAAACAGAATAAACTGATGATAAACTTTCTTTTGCAGCTTAAATTACAGTTGACACAATTTGAAGATTTCATTTGAAAAAGATTATTAGCAAATTTGTAAATGCAGACAGTCTGTTTCGGCAGCCATTTGGTGCAGCTCTCTAAAATAGTGCTAAAATTGGCCTCAAATAAAGAAAAAAAAATGAAAATCCAGCTCAAAAATCCAAAAAATGAGCAATTAATGGTGTTGCATACAGAAGACAATAAACAAATATTCTGTAGTCAGGCGTCAGGGGCTTTGCGCTTCATTAAATACCTTTTAACCAATCAAATGACACGATGCCGCACATGAATCCTTTACTGAAGGAGAGCTGAGAACAAACGCCTCCCATCACTCTCTGCTCGTCTCACCTCCTGGCAGTACTGCAGGATTCCCTCCTTGGTGCCGATGCAGCTCTTCGTGCCGGAGGGGTCGGACTCCCACTTGCCCGTCTGCACGTTGATGTGCATGTTGAGCTTCCCGCAGAACATGGCCACCTGGGGCTCAGCCAGCAGACCCATCGACACGTCTGTGGGCACCTGTGAGAGCGAGCAGAGACGGTCAGCTTTTGGGTTTCTAACAGCCGACACAGTTAAACTTTACAGCTAAGAGAGTAAAGTAAGATGGAGATTGTAGATAGATGGGCTTCCATTTTTATTATCATCAAGGATCTCACTAAAAACAAGAAAAAGAGCACAAAAATCAAACAACATAAACAGGTTATGCTTCTGTATTTAAGCCCCGCCTACATGGCTCTTCTGCCCCTTCCATAGGCGAGCTTAATGTTTATGTAACCATATATAAGCGGTTGCTGGAGGCAGAAGGAGAGAGGAGGGTCCACCTCCAGCAGGAGGTCTGTGGTCCTCCTTGGTCAGAAGGTTTTGAGCCTGAGCACAAAAAAAAAAAAAAAAAAAAAAAGGAGGTGCCGACAAACTGCTGAATGTCCGCATTGTGCCGGCAAATGAGCTGGAACAAAAACCGGGAGGGAGTACGGGAGGAGAAGCAGGAGGGAGGAGCGGGGGCCGCTGCTTTTGTGTGCCGCCTAATCTCGTTAATGGTTCTGAAGGCCCTGGCAGCCAAACAAATGTTGTTTTTGCGAGATGGATGGCACATTTACCCCTCCGGACTTGCGTGCATTTGAGGGGCATCGTGTACTCGTCCAATATGGGCGTAACCAAATGGGTGGGGGGCGCAGGCATCAATTTGGATTCAATCTGATGAGAAAAACTGTGAGAATGGCTACTGTACGCATGCCCGGTGAAAACCCATCAGCTGACATTAAATTCCACTTCTATAAAGAGTGTTCAAACCATCAGGAGGAGAAGACGACGGCGGTCTCTGGAGCTTTTCTATTTTCACCAGACTGCACCCGGGGAAAAAAGAAATAGGGAGCCAGCATGAGCTGACTCCAATAAAAGCAAGCCAGACAGCAGAACAGGATTTACTGCTGCTGTCTACTTAGTCAACACTGACTTAAGGCTGTTGGAAAAAGCTCAAATGACAAAGAAAATTGTGTTTCTGTCCAAATATTTACTTATTTGACCGTTTGGAAATAATCTAATAGATAATAACTCGTAAACTTGAACGTACAGCGGCTAAATCTGTGCAACGGCAGCACTTGCATGCCATTGGATCAGCTTTCCCGTCTGTGAGCCAAATCTGCACTTTTGAAGGGTTCAACGTGATGAAAACTGTAATAAATCCTTCAGTCACACACGTGCACAGCGGGGCGTAAAATCCCCTCCTGGCCAAAGCCCCCCGCAGCCCGCAGGAACCGTCACACTGATGGACATCACTCCTGACGCCTGACCATCTGTACCACCCAGCCGGATTATTTTAAAGGCCCATTCCGATGTAAATGGTGTTTTTTAGCATGTTTCAGTTCAAGGAAGACATTTATCAAGAAAATCTAGCTGAAAATCGCATTTCTGATTATTTCTTTTTTCAAATTGTTGTGAATCAGGAGCAGACAACAAAATGCAGTGTGAAAATAAGCTGCTCTGCTCCATTCTGATGCAGACAAATGCATCCATGAACGTCTTTGTTTTCCTCCTCTGAGCTGGAATCTGGATCAGAACTGGACGACTGGACAGCTCTGCTATTGCTCCCCATTGTTGTTGTTGCGCCAGTAATGTTAAATTGATAGTGTATGGCGCTGTAAGCTAGCAGGGCAACATGTAAACAGAGAACTCTCAGCAATGGGCAGGGAAAGAGGGTTCACGCCAACAATCCCGCCACACAACTTGGAGGCAAATTTCTAATGAACTCCTGCCGCTCTGCAGAACCTATGTCTTAGAAAATGACAGGATTTTAGGATTTGGGCTAAAGTTGATCATCCACAACACAGACGGGTATGTGTGTGAGATCCAGCCATCAGTTTGGGGTCAAATTTTTGAACAAAAATTCAAGAACACTTCTTTCCTGCTTTGGGATTTAAGGGAAATGAGCGCCAACCGACATGTAAATTCCCTCTTTTGATTAACAAATCCTACTTCGACTGCTTGTCGTTTTCTCCCATCTTTCCTTTGCAGTGCAGTTGGGAGGATAAATAAATGATCGCACCCTTTCTGCAAGCTTATAAATCAGAGACGAAGAAAAGACTAACGGCACAGAGAGAGAACAGTAACCTCAACGGTAGGAGATGAGTGGAGACAGGAGGACGGATCAACAAATCTATGTGTTCAAGGATGCTTCAGACATTTGGTAAGAAGAGGACTGGAGAAAGGATGTCTGAATCCTCAAAACCAATTTCTTTGGAGGGAAACAACAGCTAAGTTTGAGAATAATTACCCTAATCAAACATTTTGGGAACATTTTGTACCATGTTTTATTGGTGACAAACAGCAAGAAAATCGGACTGCCTCAGAAAAAGTCGCACATTAGGAACAGGAAGATACCAGAATTTCCTTGGTCTCCTAAACAAATTCCGTCTTTATCTTATTCCAGCTGAGAGCCCCAGTTCAGCCCGTCAGAAGGATAGTCCATAATCTAGGAAATGTGGATTAGTACGTCAGGAGAAACCCCCATCTGTTTGCTCTCCATCGATACTCCTAAGAATAAGTTGGATTCTTTGAAAGGAAGATTTTTGCAGTCGGTCACCAGACTGAGAATTTAGCAAATTCTGGTGCTTTAATTAATCCTGTTAGTCCATGAAAAAACCAGAAAAGAAAGTTCCAAGATGGTTTTAGCAGGAAACTGTGTGGATCAAGAAAACAAGAAGAATGTCAGCTTCACACAACCACAGAGATGGTTTTAATGCAACATTAAATGGGAAGCTGTTTACATTCAAAAAAGGAGAGAGAGAAAAAACACGTTCGGATGGACATTTAAAGAGGAATTCAGCCATTTTTGCCCCGAGGGAGACACATAAAAGTCACAAAAACACTACACAACCATCTAATTACGTAACGCAACAACATAAAAGTTTAAAGTAGTCCAGCGATTAAAGTCAGATTATTTGTGAAGCAATTTGCTGAGTGCTTTCCCAACCATTGTAGGTTTATGGAAAGCGCCGGGCCGTGCTTTCCACCAAATGTGTGGAGAGAAAAAAACGCTGTCCTAGAGGAGGCTGCAGTTTTAAAACTTATAATCCCCAATTCAAAAACTTTACCAGATCTTACAAAACGAGCTTAACACTTGTGCTGTCTGCCCTTAGCAAACCATATGACCTTAAAAATGATGCTTTCATAAATATTTCAACAAACCATCTTTTACCTTTAGACCAAAACTTTGTTTTGAATTGCTGGGAACTGAAATGATTAGAAAAACTGGGTGACAGTGTTTCTTTATTTAAGCTTTACCTAATTCAAGTTGTTTCAAATGTTGCCATCTCAACAATAAAACAATTATTTATTTTGATCCTTGAACTATCTTTTGAAAAAACTTCTTGTTTTAGTTTTAAACAGATTTTAATTGATAATTGAGTAAAGATTTTGTAATTTTGCTGACAAAAGTTCTGCCTTTAGTAAAAAAAAAAAAAACAGTTCTTCAACTATAACAAAACAAAAAACCTCATTTTTGCTTAACTAAGATGATTTTACAGACAAGACTTTACTTCAAACAAACCACTCTCCCGACACTGATTCTTTCTTGTTAACTTTTGCTCTTTCAAAAGTCTGTTTGCATTCACACTGTAGTAATCCACACCAGAGTTCACCTGCAAGCAAATAGGGCTCAACGCTTAAAAGGACTTCTTTTGCCACCAGGAGGCAAAGGCATAAATGAAGAGATTTTCTTTGAGAGTGACGAACAGGATCAAGAAGGAGTTAATGAAAGGAACAGGAGAAGAAAAACTGCTTAGACTAAAGGAGACTAAAAAGGAGGAGAAGAGGAAGGAAAAGATGTGGTGGAGGATGGTGTGACAGACGAAAATCTAGAATAAAAGAGATATTTTCTGATCCACTCTTGTGATCTTAATTTAAGATAGAAAACAGAAGTAGTAAGCGGAACAAAAAAAGGGGAGAAAAAGCAATAGTAAAAGCAACAAAAAGAATATAAAAAGACAAATAATTATGGAAAAGTAAAAGAAATATGTAAAATGTTGTAAAACAATTAAGAAGAAATGGATGAAAGACAGATAAAGGCAGAAAAAAAGTTTAAGAAAAAAAAGATGATAAAATTGAGAATAAACACTAGGCAAGAAAAAAAGCAAGGCAAAACAAATTGAAAAAGAAAAATAACCTGTTTTAATGTCATTGAGTGAAATACAAAAAATATGTTTTTTCAATTTACATCACTCTAAACATGGATCATTTAAATACCTCCAAAAGATAAACACAAACAAAGCTACCAGATTTCCTTTTTTTTGGTTACATGTTTCTCCCTTAAAACACTGATGATAAAAAGTGATTTCACTGCATAAAACTAAAGCCTGTTAAGCCATTTCATACAAAAACAGTGTGTCAAATAAAGAAAGTTTACATGATAAGAGTGCTAAATGTAAACAAACGTATTTTTTCAGTCATCTTCCCATCGATTCAGAGGTTTAAAAACACTTGTGTATGTTCCACCGTGCTTCAAAAACACACACACCATCTTTGAAAAGCCACTAATGGATCCTGGTCTTGCAGCTATTAATTGCTGTCTTATCAGGGAGGCCCAGACCTGCCATGGGGGAGTTGGATGAAGGTGGTGGAGGTGGTTGGTGGGCGGGATGAAGGAGGTCTTTTAGATCAGCTCTAATCCCAGAAGGAGATCCCTGAGAGAGAAGGACGTGTCGCATACTTTCTCTATGACACAAAGGTTTACCCATCATCCTTCAGTGGTTTCCCCACACAATGACTGGGTTTAAAGGGGGCTTCAAACACATTTTAAACTCTCTCAATATTTACTGACAGAACACCATGCTCTAGTTGCAAAAGATACACCCCTTTCTTCAAAGCCATAAATCATCAATCATTTGAAGAGAATTGGGTCATTTCTAAAAAATCAGCTGCCTATGAGTTGCTTAAATGGATCACTGTTTTACAAGCTGTTAAAGGAGGACATATGACTAAACAAGGAAACGCTACATACAAAAATATGGCAAGTCTTGAAAAACTTGAACAAAGCCACATTGTGTGCGTCAGTGAAAAGAATCCACACCACCACTTTTGCACGAGGGGTATTGTTAAACGAAAAGCCTCGGATCATCTCTGACCTGAATTAGTGTGTTTGCACAAAGCTACGCCAGGCTGGTTGGTCTGTACCTGATATTGGAAAGCAGAGCTCCAGCTATTGCAGTGAAGCTTTTATTTGGATTTGGAAAGGGTTTATTTCAAGCAGAAAAGAATAACTAATGTCTAACACAATCAATTAACAAAGATTTACATCTGTAAATGTGTCAAACATAGGATAACTAGGCATCAAAAGATAGACTGCTTGAAAGGGAGTGGGAGGAAGCAAACCTATATAATCCCACCTCGACCTACCTACTGTGAAGCAAGAGGGTGAAAATTGAAAGTTTGGGGCTGCTTTTCTGTAAAAGGGACAGGAAGACAGATCCGTAAGAAAGAAAGGATTAATGAAGCCATGTATGGAGAGACTTTGGACAAAAACCTTCTTCCATCAGTAGATGAAACTTGGCTGGATCTTCCAGAAGGACAATTATCCCAAACACATCACCATAGCAACGACGGAGTATCTACGTAAAGAGTATTTCAAGATTGTAGAGTGTTCCAGCCAGACTGCGGACCTCAACCCAAGAGAGAATATGTGACGGGAGTAGGAAGTCCCAAACACTGCAGCTCTTGAGAAGATCTTTATGGAAGAATGGACCAAAATCACAACTACAGTGTCTGCAAACCTAAAAAGACAAAGAGGAAACCCCTGACCAACCAGGATTACACTGCAAAATATTGAGGAGAACTTTTTACTTTATTTTTTTTTTACATTCTGTCTCTACCAGTCAAAATGTTTCTTATAATAGACATTACAAACTTCTCCTCATTTTAAAGGGCCAAGTATACCATGCAAAAATCAACCTTTAGAGTTTTTGAGTGTAGGAGCACCAGCCCCTCCCAACCCACGAAAACAAGCGGGTTTTTACGAGCTGACGTCATAAAGGAAGAGCAACCCCTTCCAGGAAGAGTAAGCACAGCCAGCACACACGGCAAAAAAACTCACGGAAATAGATAACATTTCTTTAATTATTTGTTTTTCTGTCAAAGATAATATATGATTATATGATCATACATATAGATATAGTTTAATCAAAAAAGTCTTAAGAATATCATGATATATGTTACGTATTATAAAGTGTATACACACACACAGATTTATATATATATATATATATATATATATATATATATATATATATATATATATGTAACAGTAATAAAACAGTAGCTAATGTGGCCATAAAAGCCATCTTGAATGTCATAAATATAGACAAATTACTGAATTACTGCTGTAAGAAGCAAAAGCAGGGGTCTTAAGAAATGCCAACTGCATCACTTTCGCTAAAAGAGTTTCTTTAATTACTGATTTCAAGTCAGCCTGGGATAAATATTGATCATTCTTACTTATTTATGCCTGAAAAGGTCAAACTAACAAACAAATAGCATTAGTCATTAGTTTATACTTTCATTCTGGTCCGTTTTCTCGTCTCAACATTTTCCCAAGTTCAACTTGCAGTCCTGCTCTTTTCAGGTTTTTAATTAACTTTACAGAAAACGTCCAATTTGTTTAAGGAAACATTTTGTGATTGGGCTTGGAAGAAAAATCTCAGAAAACCGATAAACTCTGATTAGAAGTGTGTTCTGATTCTCCCCACTTAATTTGTCTAGACGTAATAGAGTGACTCCTAGTTTCCATAGTTATAATCTCCATGGATACAGAACTCCCCCCAACTCCTACCCCAGGGGACCAGCCTGTTATAACCTCCTGCAGTCATCGTGGTAGCAACCTGAGGCAACACTATTAACCAAGTCACCTGGGAGCAGAAATGTCATCATTTGGCTTATTTGCTTTGGAGTAGATGTAGGTTAAATTTGGGTGGCTGTGTGTTACCTGATCAAAGCTAGGTTTAAAGGTGTTTTGGTCATATTTGTACTTTGAACATACCTCTTTTAAAGCAAGATTAGGTGCCATTTCTCCACTTTTTGAACAGACATACCGTAGATACTAAAGTTTTATGAGACCAGGTATTCTTTTTCTTGGAAACTTTCTGGTGCAGTAATCTGCTTTTTTCCCCTTTTGGACCAGCTGGATGAGTCACTGCATGCAGGTCTGGCGCATGGGAAACCTGGGTTTGTTAATCAAGGGACACGATGACCTTACTCCGATGTGGGTGCCTAGACATTACTGAGTGTATCGACAGGGGGCCCTAAGTCTGGGTCCCCTTGTTCCTGTCGTCTATGTGAAGACATCAATACATAATCTGATGGCGTAATTAAAACCAACAAATTGCTAAAAATATTCTCATTTTAAATGGAGTTGAAGGGAAGTCATTTTCTAATCAGCAGTTCAAAGATTTGGTTTACTTCTTGGCTCTCCAAGTGTCCTACGTTTGTGGTCTTGTTAGCATCTTGCATGGCAGCCATTGACTGTATATGAGACATGGACTAAGTGACTCCTCCCCCCTGGCATTTCAAACAGAAGGTACCTACTGGATTCAACAACCCAAAATCCAATGGACTTTGAGAGAGAAATAAACAGATATTACTCAGTCATTCCATTTGTCATTATAACCATTGTTGATCTGATATCTTTATTTTAAAATCTTCTTGCAAAACCTCTTTTTTTTCGTGATATTTTTTCTGTAGGGCACGTTATTCAGGCCATAAACTGACAAATCAATCTGCTGGCCCCTGGTCCAACATTTAATATGTTTGATTAACAGATTTAGTGTGCCCCTCTTTCAAGTGGAAGGGGTGTGGGCTTTCAACAAGCTCACTCCTGATTGTTGAGAGTGATTGGCATAGAAATGTTGACTCATACCAACTTGGACCAATTACTGCTTAATAATATCATTTAGCTCCAACATGGCAGGTTCGTTGGAACCAGAAGTAAACCATTTTCTTTGGGTGATGTCACACTCCATCCAGTTCTCATCAACAGTCAATGGTGGAAGCTCTGTTACCATCAGTGTGTGAATGTGTGTCAAGTGGTTTTGGGTCTTAATCAAGGTAAAGAAGTGCTGGGACAAACATCCGTCTGGGAGATTCTCCAAGACTAACAAAAGACAAAAGGCTCTCAATAAAAAAATCACAATATTATTTCTTTGAGATGATAGAATCCTGGTTATTACTGTCCATGTAAACTCATTACTGTAACCAAATGACCCTGAGAAAACAGGGTACATAAGCTCCTGTAAATGAACCCATTGTCTTGGGAGCTGAAGCAAATGCCATTTCAGTAAATCCTAATCTGCTTTAGCACTTCCCAGTTTCCCCAATTACAAACCGAAAAAGCATTTTTAGCTCATTACAGCAATGATGGAAAGAGGTCACCAAATAAATCATGTAGTAACAACTCAGTAGGGGTCTGTTGAGTGAGTGGAGAACAAGCAGAATTACAAATGAAAGAGAGAGGGAAGAGATAACCAGAAGAACAACAAATAAAAACTCCCCAGAATGACACATCCAGTATCTTATGACTTATTGTGCACTTTTGCGCTTGGATTTCACAGCTCTCATTTAAAAACACAAACGCAGGATGTACTTGTCGACTGCCACGAACAAACAGGATACATGCAGAAATAGCTCGGGACACTTAGGAATTCCAGTTCTTGATGCAAACCTGTACAGTGACGGTTCACACAGCCAATGATACGCTCCATGACTTCAAGAAGTCAGAGTTTCATCAATCTCCAAAGGCTTACTGGACAGCAGCTTCTCACCGGGGATGGCATTTGTATTTCCACAGAATAAAAAACTAAACGAACCAGCTTTTTTTAGTAGAAAACTGTAAAGTGTGAAGGGTTGGGAAATGGGAAAGAGAGGTGACAAGGAACAAATCGCTCTAATTATAGTCTGGGTACCAGGTACCTAGAGAACGCTGCACTGCCATGGCAACCCTGAAGAAGCAGGGAGATGAGCATGAAGAAAAAGGAGGGAGGGGATATTTCTGGAGATCTTCAGTTTTTAAAAATAATGAAAATACCATTCATTGACTTAATGGATGAATTTGTTTATAGTCCTAGATCGATCTGTCTGAGGCAAGTTATCAATCGAGTCGACCTGTGCCAAAAAAAAAAAACAATCAACCATCATCACAGTCCAATGTGTGGACACACTTTTACAAAGACATGTGACCATACAGTGTGGTAGAATGTCCTAGTAATGTTCCATTGGTTTCACTTTTGGTTAAAGATGTCCTGGTTTGATTTTTAGTCAGTGAATTGGATTAGATCAAAAAGAGCCAATATCGTCTATAAAATCGTATCCTCAACCACAAATTATGATATGAATCAAACTGTTGTTCAAATGAACTGCTAGACCCCTAAGAAATACTGAAATTCAAAAGAGATATCGCAGTATAAAAAAAACTATGGTTTTAGAGAACTCTTCTGTTCAAGATTTAATGACAGCAATGATGCACTTTGGATTCTTGAAAGTTGACCGTTCCAGCAGTCACTGTTATGACAAGTTGGATAAACCTTTTTCCTTCTCTAAAACCTTTTTAATTGGTTTTCAAGGTCATTTAGGGTTTGGTGACTGAGAAAGAGTATCCATCATCAACAATCTGAGGTTGTTTGTCTAGACCTTAGGTGGCATATTAATAACACTACAGAACTTAAACTGAAAAAAAAGACTATCATCCAAGAATGATCTGGATTCCTAATTGAATCTTAACACTTTTTGCTTCAGAAAAAACAGAGGAAGCAAAGCTTTTTATAAAATATAAAACTCCTGACACATCAAGTCAAAGTCTTCTATTTGTGCACTGTATCTACCTCCTCAAAGAACAGGTTGCAGGGAACAAAGCAGCTTTTGAGGGCCTGACTAACCTCTAACCATTGAAATCAGAACAACCAGATTCCTGGAATGTTTTATAAGAGGGCCAAGTTACCCTTTAGGAGAAAAACACTATGAAGAAAAAAAAAACAATCCAGAGGACAGTCGAATCCATCAGGAAAAAAGAATAGATAAAAAAAAAAACTGTTGAAGTAAACTTTAACAACAGATCAACATCGCTGATGGGAAATCTCCTGTCTGAGGTGGTATTCAAAGAACAAAGAGCGACGGCTTTCAAAGTCACACAAACGTCATCTCTTTTACTGTAACAACACAAAACAAACATTTAAAAAGGGCAGGAATGCTTTACTGCAGGACAGAGGTTTGATGGAAGCTCTGCTGCTGATTCACCTGAATGGTGGTATATAATGTTTGAAAACATGGAAAAATTGTTTTTTTTATTATTTATTACTGTGCCTTTTTTCAACCACATGAAACCCCAATAAATATGTCAACATTAGATATATAGATTTGGTAAGAATTTATAAACAAAAATACTCTAATTTAGTGGGGGAAAAAAAACAGGTTTTCTCAACAGTTTCTTTTTACCGTTTTAAAATGTACACAGACTAAATATACTCCCTGAGGTTGTCCAGAAAAGTGGGACATGGTCATCACGTTTACCTCTGTATTTGGTTTGGATTCATACTTGACGCTCTAAGAAGCAAACCAAAGACTGAAGCAGACTAAACGGTCTGAAATAATTCGGCGTTTGATTAGTTGTTAGTAAAGTGCAAGAGCTCTCTGGCCCCACACTGACCGTGCGCAAATAATGCAGACATGGGATGTCTGTAGAATGCCTGTAGAATGTCCACACAAACTAACGAGACGCTTCCAAACTTTTTGTGGTTTGCTACATCATTTACACCCTTTAGATTGCTTCTGAACTTTCATTCACACTGAAGTGAACCACACTAAAGTTCATTTCCACGTAAACAGAATTCCTCTAACAGTTCAGGGTTCATGTGTTTGCTCTGCAACAGAGCTTAGATGAGCTTTCAAACCTGCCAAGTGAAGCAGACTATCCTGGGAAACGACAAACCTACCAGCCATTCCCTTCAAACACCAATACGGTCTCATTTATTCACTCTTTGTTCTTTATTCTTACAAATAACGCATACAAAAAGTTAAATGACACTTCCCCAAAGCTATTGGCTTTTAACTCGTCACAGGGAACTTCCCACAGCCACAAGTTTCGTTGTTCATTATCAAAATTCCAGACATCACAGATAAGAACTCTTCTTGGGACAATCCCAACTCATGTCCACAATGGTACGACACACCGACCAGCTGCTACAGCAGGAGTTTTATGGTCCCTATTTGATTTCTTTACATTACTGTGACACTCTCTCGTGATAAAGTGATGAAGACTTGAAAAGAACATCTGCTGATAGAAATGCTTCAGTAATTAGCCAATAAAAACTAAAAAAGAAGAAAAAAGCTGAATTTAAGCTGCATTTTTAAACCCCATTTAATCCTAATATACACTTTAGTCCCATATGACATGAAGTCTAGATCAGTCCTAACACAATAATGAAATACAAAATGCAACTACATTGTAATTTTGTTTTGTAGTACTGTAATATTCTAAAAAAAATATCAAGTTTATTTTCTTCCTTTTTTAGGCTGTGTGAGGTTTTATTACTGATCAAATGGAGTAGAATTATAACGGCTTAGTTTTCCATGTGAGGTACCAAATGTCAAAACAAAAAATAAAAACACATTAAAGATCTAGATTTTATGTCTCTTGTGCACTTTTAAGGCACTAGGTAAGAAAATGGTTAAGCTTCTCAAATGGCGCTTTGGTTTTTCTAGTTTTTAAACCAACAACAAGGTTTCTTTTTATCTCAAGTTAAAACCCAGAACAAAGCTGAAAGATTCATTTTTGGGGGGACTCTTTAAAAAGAATTTTTAAGTTATTTAAAGCTGAGATGCAAGCAAACAGCAAGAAAAAGTAACACACAAAAAAATACATTTCCTTTTAACGTGAAAGTCTTTTAAAGGACCCCAAGTGTAGAATGAGCAAGACTGCCAGCAAAACTAGAACTGGTAGCACCAACTGGCGTAATGGTATTAAGCCTCTTTATTAAGGGCAGCGATCTGTCATGCCCTGGTCTGAAAGAATATAGTGTACACTAAGAGTCTGAACCCATCCAGGAGCCGTTATCCCAGGATTTCTTAAAATGCTAAAGCTGGAATCTAACTCCCACGCTATACACATCACAGCCTTCCTTAACAGGGTGGGTCCATCAGGAAAAGCAGCTTCCTATTCATGTCAAACCAGGCCATTCACGAAATCCTCAAGCCCTAACAAGCTTGGAAACTTTCAACATCTCAAATTGAGCCTGTTGATAGCACCTCTGAACATTTAAAAACGGCCCTTTTCCCCAGATCACACTTTTATAAACTTCTACGTTATAAAATCTCAGCAAGCTCAAACTGAAGTGACCTCGGCTACAGATTCCGAACAAAGCCGGAGCCCAGACCATTCATTCAAAGTCCACTGATTATAGACCACGGTCAGCAAACAAAGGAGGCCAGATGCCACATTTCTGCTCGTTCATCAGAGGGACAGAAAACTGACCGCAGAAGACCACAAGGACTAAAACAACAGACTGGAGCTGACCACGGCTGACACGAAGTGGGAATTCATTAGTTCATTAAAGATTTGGACAAGATTTTAACTTTAAGTCAGAGATTAAGTCACATGGACATTGTGCATTTTGATTATTGTGAGAAAAAAAACTGTCTGTATATCAGGATACAACTATAAAACGGTTGGACTTGCTTAATCTTGATTGTGGCAAATATTCTTCCTGGTCAATACCAGTTTATTGGATCTCCATCTCCAAATAAGTTACTGTGACACTTCCAGGTGATTTGGATTACCAAGTGTTGCAAGTTATAATTAAAAAAGGTAAAATATTAGCATTTTGCTCAATTTAACGTTTGGCTAGCATTTGTTCTAAATGTCAAGTTTGACATGCTAAAAAATGTTCCAGCAAGGATCGTTTGGGCAAGTATAGGTGTTCACTTGAAGTCCAGTGCAGACGAAACAAGTGAACCCTGGTGCACTGTGCCAACATCAAGCGGGAAGAGCAAAAAGTAACACCGCCACCCAAAAAAGAAAATGGCAACAAAAAAAAGAGTTACATATTGTGATGAACCAAAAAACAGGCACACACCTTCAAATCAAAGACAGCTAAATAATACACTAGTAAAATGTCTTGTGGGTACATGTGATATAAGGAGAGCAATAAACCATTCAAATGAAGTACTGTATTTTTCGGAGTAAAAGTCGGGTGTGGTAGTGAATTTTTTTGCACAGTTTGGCCAGAGGTGACATATACTCATTTCGACATATACTCAGTTACGTGATTAAAAAAAAGGCTTGTGTGTTTGTTAATATCTGACCAACAACCACTAGAGGGCACAGTAGGTGTGTCAATCATTATTTGCAACTGACAGTGATGCAAAAGAAGAAGCGCTGGCCTTGGCTTAATTGTTCAAAAGCGACACAGAAGCTGAAGAATTAAACAGATTTAGTAGTTTAAGGGTTATATCTAGTTTGACTTGTTCTTTATGCTAAGGGTATCTGAATAATTGTTCATATCTTGATATAATATACCAGACACATAGAAATTTCTTTTCATGATTCTTAATACGATTATGGCAGTGAAGCGTGAATATATTTAGTCTATTATTGTTAACTATTCCGTTAATATGATTTGTCTTTCAAGATGAACTCTCTGTTTTTGGTGCCGTATTTTGTTAGACAAATTTTGCCTAAAAGTGCACTTACACTCCAGTAAGATTTATATGTTTTTTTCTTCTTTATAGACATATATGTTTTGCATCTACGACTTATATTCTGGAACAACATTTATTCCAAAAAATACGTACAACAGGAATAGTCTCCCCTTAAAAGAGCAGTGTGAAAGTAAACAGAATCCATTAAAAAGTGAATACCATTTTTTGGTATTCTCAGCTAAATAAAAATCTTTATTTGACAATACCATTGGAGAGCAGAAAAAGTTTTAAAAAAAGAATAATAATTCGGCTGTTTGAGGATTAAATTAATTGTTTTTATTAAACAATCTTGATAAAAGCAAAGCACAACGGGGTGACATAGCATATTTTCCTAAATGTAAACAAACACATTTTCTTAGGGAAACACAAAATGGTTGATTTAAATGAAAAAAAAAAAGATTCAGGACTTCATGAAACAATGTAACTCGGTGTATTAAAATGTAAGACCTAGAAACAGGTGAGAAGGCAGGAGAGATGTTCAGAGCTGCTGTTTGCTTCCCGACAAATGCTGCAGTGCACCGCCGCCATCTTACCTCTCCGCTCTCTACCGACTCACTGAAATATGTAGAGGGCGTTAATGATGTTTGCTCCGACATGAACAGTCTTTTTTTTTTGACGGCTTCGTGTCTTTTGTTTTAACCGTCATGGCAGCGTTCGAGCTTCCATTAACAAATAAAATATGTAAGCGACTCTTCCCCCCAAAACACGCCCACTCCCAAGCGCTGACCCCCGGGCTATGAAAATGTTCGAAGCCGCATTTCGTTGAGTCTTTGTCAAGAAGACTTTCACAAGAAGGACTTCGTTCAAACTTAATTTAAATGCGGTATTTGGGCTTATACTGGAACGACAAGGTGTGTTCTGGTGGACGCGGTTTTATACAGGGATTTAAATCACGGCCAAACATAGAGATCAAAGGATGTAAATAAAGGTTTGCCGCTTTGAATAAAACAACATTTTTAACTGAATGTTCATTTTATCCCAAATTAACATTGAAAGCTTAAAACGGGGTTTATAACGGACATATTTGTGTCGCCGAACAACGGAATTGAGGGGGGTTTAACTTAAGCTTAACACATCCGGTTTTTAAGAACACTAAAAAAACAAATTGTTTTTTCTCTTACATTTTTTGAGTGGCCTAATATTAGTGGAGAACAAAGCTCCGATTAAACAATGTCTAATAAATTATATGTATTAAAAAAAATCCTGTAAATTTTAAGGAGTTTAGAGAACTTTTCCGGTTACGACTTTCAAAATAAAAGACACGTCAAAGATCAACAATTATTTTTATTAACAACAACGTAACGTTTTAGGTTAAATCTAGAAAAATTGCTAAGTTTATTATCTATTCCATGTCTTAGATACAATACGACCTTGCTATTGACTTGATTCTAAAATTTCTCGGTAAGTAAGGAAGCTATAGGAATAGCTTTGAAGGGCACTTCCGGTTTAAAATTGAACTCACTCAGTCATCCCAACCAGGCAACAATATGGTGGAAAATCCAACAAATTCTCACACACAAAAGGGATTATTTTTTTTCCTACCTCCACGGCCAGCGCTGACACCGCTGCTGCCACCAGCAGCAAAACTACTCCGCGCCTCATCTCGTTTGGCTGACAAAACCTTCCCCAAAACACAAAACGGCGTCGTTTTCGTGTTTAGAAACGGGAAAGCAACGTGTGTTCCGCCGCCGGTGACTCCCGTCGTCTGATGGTGAGTAATACTGAAGCCCCACAGCTGCTCAGAGGCTGGTCACATGACCACTGCATGGGAGGAGGAGGGGGGCGCGGATCTTCTTCTTCTTCTTCTTTTTTTAAAAAACATTTTTTATCCACACTTCCTTTGTTAACGTTTTAATCTTTTGTTTTATTGATCCAAACAAGAAAAAAAATATTTAAAAACATTTACTCTACATCTATAACATATTTCTACAGCTAACCCCAAGAAATTCACAGTCTACACACAGTAAGGTCAAACATTTGAATAAAAAAAAAACTGCATTGACGCAGTTTACTTCTTAAATCACATTTCGTTTAAGCCAGTTCTGTAACAATATTCCAGTCGTTTTGAATTCAGCACATCTGTGACCTGTTTAATATTGCTTTAATCAGTTGTGTCTTCCTTTATTTAAAAAAATGAAGAGATAAAGCTCTCCTTAAAATTCTTGCAGGGATTTTTTTCCCCCCTGACAAAAGTAATTTTCACCTTCAAAGTGGTGCACAGACGGGCCCCATAAGGGTATTAGTGAGCACAAAGTACCAGCTGCAGGCCAGCCAGGCTGCCAGCAGTTAATTCTATCAGACGTGATGTCCTGTTCTTCAGCCGTCCTGACCCACATTTTTGTCACACACATATGCTCATTTGGGTAGCAGCAGGAATGCAGTGGCACTGAAGCTTCTTGGGAGGGTGGCACTGGTCGTCTGCAGGTCCGAGGGTCTGTGAGAGGCTCTGCAGCCGTGCCCTCATGCTCCATCCACACTGATGGGATTCACTTGCAGCCGGGATAAGGAGGCGGCGGAGAGCAGTTGCCTGGCTGAGGCTGTGCTGGTGTGTAGGGTGGGGGACGCAGTGATGGTGGGTACATCTCATAGTCATAGGTGTATGGAGGTGGAGGACCTGAAACCACAGAAAAATTAAAAGGTGAGGTTTTTCTAAGACACAGGCCCAGATTTAAGGATTTAGCAGACAATTGCACCCTCTAGGGACTGAAATTAGGAACTACAATCTGCAGGAAAGAAGAGCCACCAATTAAAATGGTGTTTTTAACATGTTCTTGTGGGCTTTTCTGAGAATGGAGGACAGATATAAAGAAAGTTAAGCGCAAAACTACTTTTTGCTGAGTATGTTTTTATTCGAATTGAATCAGGAGCAGGTGAAAAAAATGACATTGAAAAAAGCTTGTAGATGTGACGTGGAACCTACAACTGCAAGCTCCCTGCTCTGCGCCATTCTGATGCATCCACCTGTAGACAAAACGAGTGGGGGGAATTCTGCACCAACAGTCCCGCCCACAACTCAGAGGTGAATTTCTAATGAACTCCTGGCTAAAAACAGCATAATCGTGATTAAAAGAACAATGGGAACGCTTTGAAAATAGATCAGAAGATGATCGAAGTGGGACGCTCAAACTAACAAAAAGTTCTGACAGGAAGTGATAGTTTTGTTGGAAAAAGTTTGAGCACATCAGAGGTTTAGAAAACGCTTAGTGTGGCTGCATGAAACGCATCCATTTTGCATGCGTTCAGCACCGCCTGAGTGAAACTCGATCAGAGCTGCAGAGCAGCATAAGAGGCGCCCAGGCAGTTTAGCTTGAAGGAGATGTGCAGAGGAGAATGAAACATGATAAATAAATGATTAGCCCAGTCAAAAATAAAGAAAAATAACATTTCAAGCTGCAGATCGTAACAGAACACCACTTTGGAGGTCAACGGGAACGTATCTGTAGGAATGATGTGGAAATCTTTCTTTTCTTTTAGTTTTAGACAAGTTTAGAAGTAAAAAGACAGTCGGATACCAGTGTGTGGATGTTTGAGTCTTTGAATTCTGTTAATAATCCACACTGTGGTCAGAAATACTGCTGAAGGCCAAAGGGGAGCTGGTTACACATTACACCTTTGCTCCTTTCAATTCAATAGAGCCGGCCTGAGGACGTGGGATGAGGTTACACTGCGACAAAATCTCTGAAACACCACACCTGGGAAACAATAGTGTGAAAAAATGCAAAATACTCCCAAAGCCTTGGATTATGCAGATACAATCAAAATGCATCTTCTACTTTTCTAATCTATATAAACATAGAAAAAATCTACTATTAAAAAAAACAAACTCTCTTTACCTTTTAGTTAATGAGTAACTGAACATAATTGGTGTTTCCATTCAAAATTCCTCTAATTTGTAGGTGTGTCAGGAGGTTTAGATCAAGTTTCACATGCGGTTTGAAAACACATCGCCTTCTGTCGCTGCAAACCAGTTGGACTCTGTGTTTCACGACAATTTGAGTAAATAAATACTTTGTTAAGCTTAATTTTCTTGATATATGTCCTCCATCGTGAGAAAAGTACCACAAAAACACGTTAAAAACACCAAAAACACAAGTTTTCTCTTCAAACAGTTCTCTTTTTTCGCCCATCCCTTGTAAATGTACATTTATTTCATCAGTGTGCATCCTGCTTTAGTAAAACTAAAAAGATTTTTTTCCAAAAAATCTTTGCAAAATCCCAGTAAAAATTCCATGTAGTGGCAGTATGATGGTTTGGGGCTGATATGGGACTTCAAACGTCATAGAAACAAACTCTCCCTGCAAGAAAATCCATCATCAGTTGAGTTAAGACTGACTGAAGGATTCTGCAAAGCATTAGTCCAAACGTAGGATTCTGAAGAGCTTCCAAACAAAACCATAAAATATAAGTTAATAATCTGAAATATGTGGGTATTCGACCTGCAATTAACCAATGCACTCGCATTCCGTCCTGGGTGAACTCCACCTTCACCAAAACTGTGCCCTGTGACCCCAGTTGCGATCTAGTGAAATAAATCTCTGAGGTGTATCTTTTTCAAACATGTCTAAGTCTTGATATTTTTAAAATCCAGATAATACATTCCCTATTGTAACAGTCAAAAGGCGCTGGATCGACCCACCTGGGTAGCCCTGTGTCACAGTGTTGATGTAAGAGGTGTTGAAGACGCCGACCCGAGCGCCACGTCCATTCTTCACGAACATGCACATGCACAGGAACAAGGCGGCCACCGCCCCCATCAGAAACACCACACCGAACACGATGCCGGAGATGGCGGTTCCCCTGGAAAAATGAACGCACAAACTCCAACAGTGATCCATGTCGGATTGTTTTAGGGACTTCTTTCGATTTTGTCAAGGCTAACATTCATTACGTCTTTGTCCTAAACCTAATTGGACCCTAGATATAAAAATTAGCCACATTTACACAAAACAAGGTCTACCGTTCAATTACGAGGCTCTTTAGCGGCCCTAGTATGATAAATAGGTGTCCAAACGGATGTAAATAGATGCAGTTTCTTGGTTTCCATGGAAATGAAGTGACAGCTTCATGTGTAGCCATGTGACAGGACACCAAACAGTCCTGTTACCTACAGTTCTACGGCTCAATTGTGAGCATCAGCACTTCTCTCAAGGTTTTGGCCAAGTTCCTTTCCGGAGGGAAAAATAAGTTGATTAACTCAACAAAATATTCAACACCTCCTCCCCAACCCCGTCTCCCTTGAATTTTGTGGTGTTTGGAGTGGGCATGTGTTAGATCACACTCTTTTATCCAGCAGGGGATAATTGAGGCTTCCTAGCAACCAAGGTTGTTGAAGAGCGAACTGCCGCATCTCAGATCAGCCCCTTTTCATCCTCATAAAGGTGTCAGGGCCGGTAGATTTGTCACATCTGAGCACATTCAATTACCAAGTTATTTCTGGTGGAGGGAAAAAAAGAGACTCAAAACTGTAGACTTTGATGTGAATAAAAACAGGGGGGGGGGGGGGGGGGGGTCATTTTTTTCGACGCATGAACTTACGAGAGGACGTCCCCCACATAGGCATAGTAGGAGCAGCAGAAAGGTGGAGATCCGTCACAGCAGTATTCGATGCAACCTTCACATTGGGCGTCACTACCGCCTGCAAACAAGGTTATCACAGCTTCAAATGATGGAAAACTAACGTCCCTCTTAGTCTGGGTCATACAAGAGGCTTCTTTTTGACTTCTTCAAGTACTCCGTTCTTTGGTCAGAATGAGATGTGCAGTTGATTCAACAGGTGTTTTAACATTGCTGTTTTTGTAGTAACACCACCTTGCGCCACACATACAATGGCAGCCAATCAGCTCAGTCATAGGCCCTTTTAGTCTCTTTAACATTGCAAAGAGTTGGGGTTTAACACAGCCACAACCATTGTAAAATAAAATAAAAAAACACAAAACTGGTTTTTGAACCAACCTGGATGTGAACTTTAGCTTTAAAGTTGGCTATTTTACCACTGGAGTGAATGGAGACGGGTTTTCTAGGACTACAACCCTCCAAGAGTTGATGATTTTCACGTATGATCCTTTTATTTCAAGAAGAGCAAGTATCAGGAAGTTTGTGGGTTGCTATGAGAACTGAACTGAGTGACTCCTCCCCCTAACGCTCCAAGAACCCAAAATCCCTTAGACTTCTACATACAAATAAACAGCTATTACTCAGTCATTCTATTTGTCAGAATAACCATTCTGCTACCTTTTTTACATGTTCTCGCTAATGCTAAAATATTTTTTTTTTCTGTATTGCAGGTTATTCAAGTTGTAAACTGACCAATCAGATGGCTCAGTAAAAGTAGGTGGTCTCATGTCAAATGTTTGAAAAGATTTATGGCTTCCTGTCGTCGCCTGGCTCCAACATGATGAAAAATGGTGACTGAATTGACATCATTTGGTTGCCGGCAGAAGTCAGCCATTTTTCTTTGTATCTTCAAGACCAAACCCACCAATAACATCGCCAACACCTGGGGGGCTGTAACTTTGGCTTTCGCTGTTAGCCGTTGTTTGACTAGAAGAAGAAATTTCGATATATTAATTTTTACTAAGCAGCTTATGTGATTGTTTGAAATCTAAAAAACAAACATTAGTTTACTCAGATAAGGAATAATTCAGATAAAATATAATGATTATTTATAAAAACAAACAACCCATGAACCCAACCTGAACCTTCTGTTTCCGGCATTTCCATCCATGAAAACAAATTGCGGAGGAAATTTTCAAATGGTCGATTCTTGGAACATGTCATTAGATGTGTATGCAGAATAACTTTTTTTTTCTTCGTGCATCCTGCGAACAACAGGTTGTATTAAACAGATACAACACGCAAGAGTAAGTAAGGGTGAAGTAGGTACGAATTTTTCATTTTTTACATTCCCATTCATACATTAGACTGACTTTACTGTGGGTTCGAACCCATTCCCCCAGCCTGAGGGAAGACACTCAACCACTTGGCTACTGAGCTGGTGTTTCTGGTTTGCTCTGTTCACTCAAGTCTGTGATCTGGTAACTTAAGTCTATTTTGTGCTGAGAAATATGAACAAACAAGTTAAATGCACACCACACAGATGCATCGTGGGTAATGGAGTTGTCCTTTGAGTTATTTTTGGGAGAGCTTTTAACCATGAGTGACTCATCTTTAATGACATCCGATCCTGAATTGTCAGACTGCTCTTTTGTCACTTTAAAAGTGTGAAAGCAGCATCAGGGATCCTCGCTGAGGATCTAATTAGTCGAGTGGGAGATCATTAGACTCGCACACGGCATGATGGGCACAGAACAAAAGGAGCTTTATCACATGTGCAGACAAGACTCCTGATCATTTGTGGGCATGCTGAGGATTTTCCAAGGACAATGAGCAATCGTTGCTTGTGGATCTGCTCTTTGTCAGCGCTTACCGTATAAGATAGGTGTTCCTGGGGGGGCAAATATGAAAGGATGTGAACGGAGAGGAATAATCTAACCAATTATGACCTGTGTAGAGCTGAGGAACATATATTTTCAAATTGAAGTCAAACTTTTTAATTAAGGGATTTGGCTCCCACAACAACAACCAAAAAAAAAAAAAAAGCAGGAGCCGACTCCTGGGGAGATCTTTCTGGGTGGTCCTTTGAGGTCCTGGCTCCTGTCTCTCTACACCGCATGGAGGCACCACATGTCACTCCCCCAACACAACCACCCCCCACATCCCATCCACAGCAGCATTGTAGATTGAACTTTAATGCAGATTTCCTGATTCTCCCCCCACATCTGATAAGAAACTTCAGTAGAAGAAGAATAAAGCTCACCAGTGAATAAAGACAGGAGCAAGGAGCCCCTCAGCCACTTCCACCTCACCATCTGCCCCCTCCAGCTGCTCCAACGCTTCTTCATGCTCACTTTTTAAAAACAAGGTCAGGAATTTAAAAAAAATCAGACATTTCCCTCTTGTCTGTTCAACTTTTGCTTCAAAACTTCAATGCAATCCCCCTGAGGAACTGCGATCGCTTTAGTTTCCCCCACATGTGAGTGTCTTCTCTGTTTCCACACCTCCAGACCGTCTGACTGCTGAGGCTTTTATTGCCCTCCCCTCTATCCCTCCCTCCTTTTTTTTTTTTAACTCAGATTACTCCATTGAGTTCCTTCTGAGGAAAGACAGTGGTGAAGTGCGGCACAAACCGGAAGTGGCTCCTGACCGTTGCTTTTCAAAGTAAAAGCGAATTTTAGGGAGTAAAATCCCCTGTTTTTGGAATAGATGCCTCAGAGCATATACAGGCAAAGAAGTATTTGAGCACAGTGTGGTTTTGCAAGTTCTCCCACTTAGAAATTATGAAAGGGTCTGAAACTTTCATTGTAGGAGCATATCCACCATGAGAGACAACTTAAAAAATACATGACCTCGGTAATCCTCTTCTAAATACAATGCAATCTTCCTGACCCAGCTGCAGAAAAACACTCCCATTGTATGATGCTACCACCCCCATGCTTCACAGTAGGGATGGTGTTCTTGGTATGGTACTCATTGTTCTTCTTCCTCCAAACACGGTGAGTGGAATTAAGACCAAAAAAGTTCTATTTTGTTCTCATTTGACCACATGACTTTCTCCCTCTGGATCATCCTAATGGTCATTGGTAAACTCAAGACGGGCCTGGACATGTGCTGGTTTAAGCAGGGGAACCATGCATGATTTCAAACCACAACATCTTAGTGTATTACCAACAGTAACCGTGGAAACGGTGGTCTCAGCTCTTTTCAGGTCATTGACCAGCTCCTCCTGTGTGGTTCTGGGCTGAGTCCTGACGGTGAACTATTTAAAGATGGAGTAACAGGTCTTTGAGGGTCAGAATAGATAGAAAGGGTGTTCAAATTTGTATCAGTTGCATTGAAATAAATTGTTAAAAAAAAATCATGCAATATTATTTCCATTTTTTTTTTCAAATTATGTCTCTCCATGATATCTAAGTGGGAGAACTTGTAAAATCATAATGTGTTCAAATACTTATTTGCCTCACTGTCAGGTCAGGGACACTCTTTACAGCGATCTATCATCCTAACCCTTCCATCATGAGACGTATGGGTACTTATAATAAAATCAATATTTGCCAACTGATTTGTGCTATGAATGCAATTTCAGCATGATTCTTAAAAAATTAAATCATTTTCATAGTCAAAATGACAATTTCTTGCATATTTCCTGTTCAATAACAGTGAATGCTGCATTCAGAAATATTCTAGCAAACTCATTGAGTAAACTGACGTGAGCGGGTGCCATTTGCTAATTTAGCATGTGGTAACGTTTTGCTTTTTTCAGTTATTTATAAATGTTTTTTTTTTCTTTCTTCTCACTTTTAATTTAACAGTTCATGTATTTTACGTTTGTCTATTATTTTTTAGTGCTCAGACCTGACATAAAATCGCACTGTAAAGACATTAATTCGGACCGGAAGTAGCTCTGCAGCAGAGGAAGATGGCGCACGTGAGCTCATTTTTGTTCTTCGATGGTTAATAAAGTTTTTTGAACATGCGCAGTGATTACTGACTGTTAGAATGGCTCTGACCATACACGAGCCAGCTCTGACTGACTGCAAAAATGGCGCATGCCATAATTATCTCAAACATTTTAGAAAATTTGAATTTTAGTTACAACATTAAGTAATTAAAAACGGAAAACCAAAACTTATTGAACTAAGAAAAGATAAATATATATGTCAAAGTCATGGAGATTTTTGTCGAGAATGGAAAGCTAAAATAAGACTAGTATGCTAAATATGTTTGTGTGTGTGAGTGATAGTGCGCTTACACTCCTTACTTGTTTTTTTTTCCCGCGGGGGTAAAATGTACTGCTAATAGGCTAATTCTTCCTTATCCTTATATGTACCTACTGTGTAAGGATAAAATTATGATATGAGATATGAAACACATTATTAGGTTGACATATTTCTAAATACATTTGTGAATTTAACTCAAAAAGAGTCAGTACCTCACACAAGCACGTGACAATTTATAAAGTTTGCATCTATTTTTATGACTATGCCTTTATTTTGAAGACACCGCTGTTCCGGTGAGTCATGGCGTTATGTGGTTGACGCGCCCAAGCGCTGCCTGTGATCACGACCCGACAAATGAAAGTGCGATCCGACAAAGAACCAGAGACCACGCGGAGAGCTTCCAACAACAACAACAGGAGGTGCCTCACTTTACATAAATATACTTAAAAGTTGAAGAAGTTTGAGAAAACTTTACTAAATAAAGGCACATGATTTAGGAAATCTGACGAAAACCATGAAATCCCATGATCTGGATATATTTATTGCAAAAACAGCAATGAAATAAAACTGAAATGCGAGCTGTGATGTAAAAATAAAGGTTGACCAGAAGATTTATATATATAGAAATAGATTAAGCACACAATATAATGATTAGTCTTTAATTTCTTTCTTTTCGCTCCAAATACATACATAGACTTCTTTTTTAAAAAACTATAATAAATGTCAAAGGGTAACTTATTTTTTAACTAGATTTTATTCCCTTAAATCAACATATTTTGTATTTTCGCATGACCGATTACCTGCCATTAATTAATATTTATTCTTAGGGAATTATTGAGTTTAGATCACTCCAAACTGGTAAAAAACTGAAAAAAATCTGCTTATTTTAACCCAAACATACCCCATCTCATAAAATGTCTTTTTAAAATGTTTTGAAATAAAACTTTAGAAAAACAAGTTGTCTGTGTTTACCTTTGGTGACTTCATTGTATTGCAAATTGTATTGAACTAAGTATTTCTTAGCCCAAATAAAAGCTCATCCGGCATCAAAAAGACTTCTACTAAGCATTCATCAGGACCCGCTCGTGACTCATGGATCAATGAGTGACGTCAGTAAAAAAGAGAATTTCTAAGCATTTAAGTCACAACTATAACACAGCCTTTCCAAAAACGCATTCAAATATGCATTTGCCTGGAATAGATTGAGATTTTTTTTTATAAATATATTTCTTTTATGAGCTAGTAAACTGGGTCACGTTTGCAGTAGTTTAAACAAACTTTACGGGCAAATCAGGGGTGGCAAGAAGGATGAACATAATTAAGTTGTTGGAAAAGCCACCCACTGTGAGGACCGGTGATTCATGATGCCTTCCAGATGTTTCTCTGAGGCTGTAATGAAGTGATGGTGAGACATGTAAAAACAAGCAGGTAAGAAAGTCAAGCAGCTTTTACATATGTGATAATACAGACACAATTTTCCCTCATTTTAAAAATCTTGATGAGTTCTTATCTCAGAATGAAATATCCTTTCAGTTCAGTCTAGCATTACAAAATCAGGTGACTTTTTATTTAATAATGTAGAAAACAGAACTAGATGATCTCTCGAATTACCTGTAATTACGAGATAATGATTTCCTTTATGCTGCAGAGCAGTAGATTGCCGTCCTTGTAAACTGACAGGAAGCGACAAATGACTTCTGGGCTTTATTGACAGTACTTTGTGATGTCAGCAAGAGCTCAGGAAGTTCGGGAGTCAAGCAATTTTCAGCACAGTGACAAAAGCTGTAAATACATCGAGGAAAAGTTTGACTGCTGTCACAATTAGAGGTTATTCAAACAGAATGTATTGGTTGGAGTACTGTGCATTAAACATAATCTGCATTGATTCATCTCTGAAAATAACTTGTCTGCGGCCGGATTGCTGAAACCCTCTTTGAGACAAGAAGGATTTTGTTGCAGGATGCATCTTGGTTACTCACTTGTCCATCCAGATTGACGTCAGCAATAATTTTCAGGCCAATTTGTTCACTGTCTGTTGAAGAAGTTCTGCAAGGTGGGTTCTAAAAGACAACCAATGTTGCCTCCTGGTGGTTGAGTTTGATCATGATCTGTTTACACTGTTCAGAGTTTGTGATCTGAGTAAATGCATGTATGTCAGGTTGACATTGAAACCCCAGATGTTGGTTCAAATCCTGGTGAGTTTAAATGTTGTCAAAATCTGGTCCAATGGTACAAAAGCTGGTGTGAAAGAGTAACTGGAGATTTTTTTCTGCCTTCAGTGATGCATTAGAGCATAATGTGTGATTGAACGTTGACAGAGAATGCATTATGATTTTTATTAGGATCCACTGTGATGAAAATCAGGTTTTTAGTGTTTTTAACATGTTCTTGTAACAGTTTTCTCTTGACAGAGGACATATATTAAGAAAATTATGCTTAAAATTCGATTTCTGAATATATAATTTTTTCAAATGGATGTGAAGAAAAGATAGGTGATGGGAAGTGGGGGCGGGGTTGTTCCGTGCCAATAGGGTTGGTTTTGTTTTCTCGACATGTCGCTGCCACCCCTTCATAGACTATTGATTGTTTTCTTCTCCAGTTTGTCACAGATTGTATCAAGAACTGTGTTTCTACGTTTTGGTAATGTTTTAGCTGCACCTCAACATCACAAGCGGAGAAGTTGGAGTCAGACATTCCCTGAGTGTGCTTCCCATCTCTGGTCGGGAATGTTCATTTCTCAGCAGGTTAGACATCCGTAGAAGTTCAAGACAAAAAAAAAACTGCTCAGACAACCACCGCACAAGTCAATGCAATGCTTTATTCATGAACCTAGGACCTTATATATATATATATATATATAAAACACTGTATAAATACTCTGAATATTCTACTTCCTTCTGTATTCTCAATAACAAATAAAAAATAACTTTTTATTTTAGAAAAGCAACATGATTATATTTACCAGGCTGTACAAAAATAAATAAAGTCTGAATATTCTGTACAAAACCGAAAGAGAAAAAGTGAAAACAAGCCTTCGCAGAAGGCAGGAGAGACTTACTTATGAAGTAGTTGCAGGAGACAAGTCCCTCTTTAGGTTTTAACACACACACATACACTCAGACACGCACGTACACACTCCTCTTTGGTCTTACAAAGTTTCCCTCCCAACACGATGAGTAGAGGAGGGCAAGATATGGCTAGTAGGAAGTACTGAGTCATTTTGTAAAACTGTTTGATAACGATGTGCCGCTGGTAGAAAAAACAAAAAAACAAAGAGGAAGTGCTTTGTGTTTGCGATAAATAAAGGTGAATTTAAACGCTGTATATTTTCCATACCTGATGGGTTAAGAGTAAAGGCTATTCTGTGACTTATCCTGTACATTGACGTGAACTCCCACACTCCAGGTCTCCTTGGTCTGTCCAGCCCAGCTTGGACGAAAATACTTAAGCTAATGCAACACTCACACGGTCACTCACACGCAGATATGACAACAGCATGATACGCAGCATGCTGTTTTAGGAAACTCAGGAATGCCCGTGTGCTGGTTTGAACTCTCACGTGCCTCTGCTGCCATGGATATAAAGCTGTTTGTGTTGCTGCAACCAGGAGGCAGCACCACTGTTGTACATTTGGCGGCGGGGTAAACGTCACAGTCGTCGGTAGCCTTCTCGTTGTTCATGTAAACATTCATTAGCCCTTTCAGAGTGTCTGTGGGGAAAAGGAAGGCACTGACGACGGGACTTTTTCTCTGGAAGCTGAGAGCTTGTGGACGCAGTCCTTAACAGGCGGTCTGATTGCACAGTTCCAGGATGGGCCGCGGCTGGTTTTTAGAGTCACAGCTGTCATTGGTTAACGTGCGGCCATCGTGCCCAATGCAGGTCAGCTGACGCTTGCGGAATCCCCGGCCGCAGGTCTTGGAGCACGCTGACCACTCTCCCAGCAGCCAGGTCGGACATTCTTGGGAGGAGCAGGACCGTGAGGCCAGAGGACGGAGCTCTTCAGGGCAGTCCAAGGATGGACGTCCCTGTGGGTCCAGACACACAACCTCTCTTTGTTGGATGCCGCCTCCACAGGTTTGTGAACACGGGCCCCACTCCCTCAGAGTCCACTCAGCTCCGCCTACATCCCGGATGGCGTTGATTGACTGCCGGCGGAGCCCGTTGTTATTGGAGGCTGCAGCTCCAGTGTTGGGTCTTGGAGCAAAATAGCTGTACTTGACGCGAGGTCTTGGGGCTTCCCCCACCGACAGCACCTGGATGGTAAGAGGCTCAGGGAGCGGTGCAAAGCTGCGAAGACGCTCCAATGTGGCAGAAGAGCCGCTGTACCTCAGCAGAGCTCCTCTCATAGCAATGTCCGTCTCCATGGTCATCAGTTTGTAATCGCCGTTTAAGAGATATGTGCCGTCCTGACGCCGCACCGCCAAGTAGCTGTTATCATTGCGACCGTTCCCTGGAGCACGTTGTTTGACATCAAGGTGGGTTGCACCAGCAGGTACAGTTACGATATCCTGGTAACCAGGCCTGAAAAACATTCAAATATAAAAATTATGTTTCAATTTATGAAAAAAAAACAAGTACAAAAGTTTTCAGGCTGACAGAGCCTTACCTTGCACGGTCGAGGGAGCCTGACACTTTCTTGCAGGCCGATCCATCTCCACCACAAACGCCGCACTTATCAAAGCGCCTGTTAGAGCCGATGATGCGATCACATCCAGCCTTAACGCACTGGCCTTGCACACATACTGATGTGGAGTCTGGGCTGCAGGGTGTCCCATCAGCCACCTGGGGTCAGCAAAAACACGCAAATGGAGTCTTGTCAGATGGTTTTGTTAGTGTTAAGTCAAAAGAGTGAAAGCTTAAGGTTTGCATAATAGCTGAGGCGTGGGAAATGTTCTGAGATCACTAAAACCTGTTCTGAAGCAAAATTATTCAAACATAAGTCCCTCCATTTACTGACCTTAGATTTGAGAACAAAGAAGTATCCCGTTCCCTTGGCCCGGCACACCAACTTGCAACGGTCTTTTGGTGAAACTCCGGCATACTTGGGCACCCATTCGACACCTTCCCCTGAACCCAGTGACACCTGAGCTGACATGTCATTGTGCGCCAGACACTGTTCCTCACGGAATGACAAACCTGATGACGAAAAACAGGAAGAAGGGTCAGATTTATTCCGACAATATGAAGGCAGCTGTCAAATCGAAAACAATTTCTTCCAAATCTGTGACAGAATTTCCTACCATTGGTGTCTGGGCAGATCTCCGTGTTGCAGGAGCGATACTGAATTCTCTTGCCCTCACAGAATTTGCCTCCATTTTTTGGTAGAGGGTTGTCACAGGATCGAAAGGAATACTGAACTCCTCCACCACAGGTCCGAGAGCAATCCCCCCAGGGTCCCCATAAGCCCCAACCGCCATTGATTGGAGTCTGTGAAAAACAGAAATGAGTTTTGAACAAGAATAGACTCAAAAGGTGTCAACACACGATGTCTTATAGACAGACAAAGCAGAGGACTATTGGGTAGTGCGGTTCCTACCTGATGTTTGGCGGCCTGACTTTTTGTGAGACATTGTCCAGCCAGACAGTAGCTCTCAGGCCCACATGATGTCCCATCAGCCCAGGGGAAGTTCTTGGTCTGGCACACCATCACACCACTGGGCAAAGTCACCATGCACCACAGGACTGCACAAGTACTACTATGCTCTTGGCAGTGCACGGATTCCTCGCCAAAGATGAGGCGACACTGGTGGTTCACATCATAGACGCTTCCCGGGAGAGGCTGCGGGAGCGGCTGTGGCTTGGCAGGCTTGTCCAACAGGCACTGGCCGTAGCCATTGTCCAGGAAGCTGGTGATCATGAGGGCTGAACAGGGAGACCATGGCTGCTGCTGGTCTAGGTTGGACAGAGTGGAGGCCATCATGTGGGAACCCCAGTGAGGCCCGTTCACACCGGAGCAGAGCTGGGCGTCATCGTGCGGCATGTTGAAGACGTGACCTGGGATGTATGATACTTTTAATGCCATGTTTGAGTTTGTGCACCACCACGTGTTACAATGACACATCAGTACTCTTACCCAGCTCGTGTGCTACTGTAAAAGCTGCTTGGAGTCCGTCATCCTCGATTATTGAGCAGCTTCTTTCAGGGTCGCAAACCGTGCCGACATCTGCCATGCCCAGGGTATCACAGTTTTTGGCACCACACAGATCCTAATCAGTCAGACAGAGCTCAAAATCAACTTCTGGAAACTCTTCAACACAACTTCTGTCTATTTGTCACTGGACTTACCGTTCTGGTGAAGAGCACCGCTGTGTCGTAGTGCTCCGGGTGGCGGTCGCTGGTGGGGTTGTGCTGCCGCTGCCACTGGCAGAAGTTGCGGAGGGTCATGGCTGCGTTGGATGACACCTGAGGGCCCTTTTCCTCCTCATACACCACCAGAAGCTTCACCACCGCCAGGCTGATGGAGTTGTGGATGCTTGGGTGACGATAGAGGCGGGATGCCACTGCCATGATGGTTAGGAGGTAAGGTTTGAGCCCCGCACCGTGGAACTCGGCCATGGACTGATCCGCCACCAGCATGATCTCGAGGTAGCGTGGGGTGGAAACGAATCGCCTGCTTCTGTGGTGAGCTGTGAGGAGACGAGATGGAATATGTTAGAGAGCTGTGGCTGCCTCATTGTCACACCACCCGTGGCTCCTCCTGCTCCACCTAAAAGTGACCTTCTCGAAATTAGTGACAAAGCCAGAAATTCTTGGCAGAAATAAACTGCTTTGGGGCGAGTTGTACCAGGAGTTTAACCTCTCAGCGCCAACCAGCTCCGGTTGTCCCCATCCCCTGCTCCCTCCCTCCTTTAGTCCTTCTGTTTCCAAGAGTCCAGCCCAACACACACAGCCTGACACCCCCACCCCCCACCCCTTTCCTTCCTGGCCGCGCGCTGACAGCGCTGAGGCTGAGTGCGCCAGGACGCACAGGTCCAGCTCTCTGGAAGCACTTTGGGACTGACAGAAACACTCTTTCCCATAAGGTTTTTAAACGTTTTGCGCATTTTTGGTTGTTTTTGTAGAGTTTGTGCTCTGAGAGGGACTGAAGTGAGTGATGGTGTGTGAAATGCGCGCGGGACTACCTGTCTGGTCTGCGTTAGGGGCTCCGTGACTGGCTTCCTCTCCCGGATTCTTTGGCATTCTCTCCTCGTCCTCGTTGACCCCGCACTTGGATCTGCCTTCTTCCTTGTGAGCCGCCCGGCTTCTGCGCCGAATCGAGTGGACCTGGTCCAATTCACTGGAGTTGAGGGGCTGAATGAAGTATTCATTCCCTTCAAAGTAAAAGCCTCCGCTCAGCCCGCGGCACAGGTTGAGCGCAGCGGCGGACTGCGCCTCGCCGTTCACGGTGCCGGAGTAAAAGCAGCCCGGTTCCGATCCGCTGTCGGATCCAGGCGGGCTCCCCACAACGCGGAACACGAACCCCGGCGCCAAGAAGGTTTGGTCAGGTTCGAGCCGCAAAATCAGCTGTTTCCCAAACGCATCCAGCTGGTAGACCCTCATCTCCCCCACTTTCTGCTCCTCCTCCGCCGACAGAGTCCGCCACGGTTCGTTATGGTCCGGCTCCAGCCGGACCGGCACCACAGTGCTCTCCTCCCAGGTGCAGCGCGCTGCGCCGACGCACAGCGCGACGATGGAAACGCGTAAAAACCACATTACGCAGCGCCGGAATCCAACAAGTGAGAAAAGTATTCAGAGCAAAGTCCTTCAAAAAACAAACAAAAAGAATCCTTTAAATTATTTTTCCACCAAATTACACACAAATGTTCAGAAAAATCCAGTGCCGAACTCAGAGGAGCAGCTCCGATCTGTCTGTTCATGCAAAAAGCTGCAGCTCAGCAGTTAATTCCAGTGGATCAGATTTGTTGGAGTTCAGGAGGCAGCTTTCTTGGACCGTCCAGTCTGCTGTCTGCTCTTGCCTTGCAGTCAGATCCGAGCCGGTCCTCCTATATATGTATATGTCTCTCTCTCCCCCCACCCTCCCCCTGGCCCGGGACCACCCCTTTCCTGAGGGCCCTTTGATCTTAGCGGGGCCAAATCCCGTGCGCAACGAAAACGCAGCAGCGAGTTGGAGCTCTGCCACTATAATCAATCATCCTGCAGGAGTGAGCGCCTGCGCTGAGGAGAATCTTTTCCTTCAGTTTGAGCCTGTCAAATAACTGAGAATGTAATTCAAACCAATACGTTTATGTTTGGAGACTAAATCCAAACTAAAAAAGAAACGTTTCCACTTCTTTGTGAGACGTTTTATTTCAGTTCGAGATGAGGGAACGGTCGCCCTCCAGGACCCCGGCCCTCCACCTTGCAGCCAAGCCGGCTTTGGCGCGCCTCCGAAGCGCTCCTCTCCGGGGAGGGGGGAGCAAAGCGGGGCTACTGAGGTCTTAAGGTGGAACAGCCAAGAGGCTTCCAGCGCTTAACACGCCCCACACGCGTTCTTTATGAGTTATATACACAGCAGACTCATGTTCATTAAAAAAATCACACTTTTTGCTTTAACTCTTAGACCTTTAATGATCAAATAATCACTTAAAATCTTTAAAAAATGTCAGAGTTTGTTTCAAATCCTGCAGCATAACAGTAGATTAAAAAGTCTATAATAAATAAACACATTCTGGCTTACATTTGTCCGAAACTCATTTAAAAAACATTTATTGATGAGATTTTAAGCGGAAATTGAATTCAAGTCGACCTTAAAAGCATTGGCCGTGAAACTCTGAACGGTTGTAGTTCCATCGTTACCCACTGAGCGGCAGCCACGCTCTTTAAAGCCTCCACAAGTCACCAAAGAGATGTTCTTGTGTTTGGTCGGCAGGTGGCGCTGCGGTATAAGAATCAGAGGAGCCCAGAAAGCCAGAGCAGGATCGGATGAGGCGCGCGGGGGCGCCGGTGAGAGCGCAGGTGACCTGCAGAGACTCCAGGTCATCTCTGATCGTCGAGAAGGGACGTTTCATGCTTCATTTAAAAAATAAAAAAAAAAAAAAGCAAATTTAGTAGAAATGTTATGGACTGAAACAACATTTTGTCTTTTTTTTTGGCTAATGTAGGTCAAATCAAACTTTATTTATAAAGCCCTTTTCATAAAACAGTGAAGCAAAGTGCTTTACAGACATTTAAAAAAAATGAAATGATAAAGCAAACAGAATGTATGTTGATGAAACATAAAATGTCACCTGCTGATAGAGAACAACGGAGAAAAATACACAGGTCATAACAATCTTACCCATAATGCAATAGCTTGTAGCTCCATCTTTGGAGGAAACAGTTTTGCTTCACTTGTGTTGATTTGGTGGTTTCTGGTTGTTCTGTTTGACAAGATTCTGCGCAAAACATGGGAGTCATCGTCCTCACACCATGTTGAGATGTGTACTGTTGCTAAAATAAATATTCGTCCATTGATCTGTGCCACAAATGCAGTTGCTTTTTGATTTTGATGTCATTTTTTTCATCAAACTAACTGTATTTTGGGCATTTCCAGTTCGGTTACATGTAGGCAGCGAGGTTAGGTGGCGCAATCCCTAGAAAACTGGGTTTTTCTGACTCAACGAATGCTAATAATGTGCTTTTATCAACATTTTGTTTATATTTATTATGTTATATTTCTATAATGTTTGCTTGGTGTTTATAAAGTCGCACTGAGACGGGCAGCAAATGTAGAGGGCGCTTGTGAGCTCCCGTTTGTTCTTCTTCGGTGATTGTAAATAAAGTTCAACAGGAGTCCGTTATTTTATGATTTATTCGGATTGGTTGCAAAAATGACAGTTGCTCAAAAATGTGCTGATATGCAACACAGTGGAAAAACTGTTCTCCGCGTCAGAATCAGCTAAATCATGCCGACGGTGTAAAAAATGGTTGAAAAGTTACGGTAGGTACAGAAGCTTTGAGTTATTTAGGTGTCACTGGCGACATCTTCAGCGTTATGGGCTTTTCAGGGTTCCTGCTGGGTCTTAAAAAGTCTTAAAAGCATTGAATGCACACTTAAAGTAGTCTGGAATTTTCATACCTGAGCTTTAAAAATCGCTCTGTTTGAAGCTTCTCCGCTTCACATTTCTTGTCGACAATGTCATTTTCTTTAACCACAATTCTTTTAATCAAATAGTGCAATCAACATGCAGCAATAGGTTGCTGACCGTTGGCTTAAAAAAAGAGGGAAGACTAGAAACAGCCCAAAGCATCAGAATGCAAACAGATAAAAGTGGCAGCTTTGATCATAAAATGGGAATAAATGAGTAAATCAGGAACTTTTCATACATGTTGCAGCCTGTTGTCATGGTAACAGGAGAATGCGTTGCTAGGCCGGCAGTCCTCGACTGCAGCAGCAAAGCAAAGTGATATATATGCTGATCGTCACTATAGGTTCAATAAAGCATTCCTCTCACCACTTGTTTTTGTCCACATCAGGAAGGAAAAGTTTGTTTTAAAGAAGCCCGCACAGTGATATAGAACATTTCCGGTTTGTCACCAGAACTTCTCTATTAGGTGCACATCAACACCCAGCAGCCAATCAGATTTGAGTATTCACCCAACCCATGTTATGTTTATTTATGTTTTTTAAACTTTATTTTATGACTAAATCAACTAACTTTTTTCTCCATTGTTATTTCTCATTATGTGTAATGAATTAATTTGAAAGAAAACAGCATAACTTCATCAGTTGTGACAAAAACACAGTACTGGAACTAATGTTATGACAAATGTACATATTTAAAGACTATAAACATATCAGTGCGTGGCATACTATAAAAGAAAACACGTTGTGTACATCATAGTGATTCAAAAGAGTTATATTTCTCAGTTAAATAGCTATGTGATACAAAATTACTACAATAAATAGAGTTCATCTCCATGTTTTTTGCTTTTTTATTCACACATACCAGTTGTACAAACAATAAATTACAAGTTCAGTGCTGTTTCTGTCGCTCAGGGAGCAGAGTTTTGCTGATGGAAGAGTGCCAGCAATATTTGAAAAAAGCTGGGAGAAATGGGTTTATTTTTTTGCACATCTTTCTGTAAATAGGGTTGCATTCAGACACGTGCAATCACTGCACAAACACGGCCATGCCGTGCCAGTATCTCAGGATGGGGTGTTTGTAAGAGTTACGCTGACTTGGATCATGCAGTGAAAAACAGGAACGTTTTTCTCCCGCGTGGGAGCCAAACGGGTGAGGTTCCCCACACAGGAAAGGATAATAATGGGTGCCAGACATTGCAACACAATGACATAAAGTTATTACCAAGCCCTCTAGATATGTCGTTCACTTCGTTATGCCTAATTATCTACGAGAGCTGAGGTAATCTCTTTCAGAATGCTTTGAATTTTTAACGCAATAAATTGGCCTTCAAGCAGAAAGGCTTGTCTCAAGACAGATGTACATTCTTTACAAATTTACTAAAATAAAGTACAATTATGCATAGCTTTTTAAAATTGACCTAAAGAAACTAAATAAACAAACATGACCTGAGGCTTAATGTGCGTTAGCCTGAGATGGAAGAGTGTGATTCCACAAAATTGTTTTCCGAGACATTTAAAAAAAAAGAAGAAAAAAAAAGCTTTTGTTTTGAAATCTTTCACAAATCAAAACTAATTTATTTGTTCTGTTACCGAACAGGAATTGAAAAATTTGACCCAAAACTATTGTTTTTGATACTGGTGGGGCCATTTTTGTTTGAAGTTGTCCCATTTCGCACCCCAAAGTCACGCAGCAAGACTTTTACCGAAACTTAGCGCTTGTGCTGAGCGGTTGCACAAACCAAAGTTTAGACCTCAAACAAACAGGTTGAGGATTCGTAGAATAAATGGCTCATTTTTGCAGCACAACTGTTTGTGTTTGCAGCGTAGCTTGTGCTGTTGCATTAGTAGGACTGTAAAAGCGCAACTTTACTTGAAGATACAGAAAAAAAGTCTGCATAGTGAATTATTCTGAAAAACAAACTTCCTGTTGGATTGATACCAACATTTTTTTGCAACGGTAAGTTATCTTTCATTTATGCTACAAAGACATCTGATGTTCGAGCCTTTTTTATGGCCAATTTCCCCGTCAATGTAGATTATTTTAATCCAAATTTCTCCGAAAATCCTCGACTATATTTGTCAACTTGGAAAAAAACCCCAAAACAAATAGGAACAAAAATGACTGCATCAAAATCGGTTGGTGTTGCTGCCAGTTTTCAGGGTACACATTGTCATAGAGGCTGTTTCTTAAAGAGACAGATCACACTAACACAGTCATACAAAAAAAAACAACCTTACAATGATGATAAAAGTGAGAAAGAACATACTTCAAGACACTGTAAAGAACAAAAACACGTATTCTGGAGTAATCTGTGCGATTTTAAAGTTTGGGGGACAGGAATGTGCAAGCACAATGTTTGCTTATTAGAGCCCTTTTCACACATGTATGCAGGAATCATAGGAGGAAGTACCGGTAATCGATTCGTCAGCAGCAGGCCCGGTGACTTACTGCTATCAAAATAAAACAAAAAACTATTTCTGTTGGTTTCTCATCAATCAATAAAACGGAAAGCAGGGCTTGTTGCTGAGTAGAAAAAGCCTCACAGAACTAAAAAAATAAAAATAAAAAAATACACATTTTATTTCTTCCATTTTCATCTCATTTATAACCTTCATTGTTGTTTGCAGGTTGCTTTACATCACTGACCGTATATGAGAACTGGACAGAGTGAGTATGACATCACCCATAGAAAAATAACCTGCTTTTGGCTCCAACCGAATAAAATCAATTTAGTTGCTATTTTTTATGGATGGCGCCATGTTGGAACCAGAAATCGACAGTAAGCAGTGATTGGTCCGAGTCTTGTCAATCAAGAGTGGCGACACCCCTACCACTCCACTTGAAAGCTGACTCTAGAGAAACCGTTTTGAACGTTGGACGTCTGACCATATACTTTCATCAAGGCATCTGATTGGCCAGGTTATAATTTTTATGACTTGCACTACAAAGAAAAAGTGAAAAACATTTGGATTAGCAAAAGCGTGTTCAAAAAAAGGTATCAGCAAGAATGGTTATACTGACAAATAGAATGACTGAGTAAAAGCTGCTTATGTCTCTATAGAAGTCACTGGGATTTTGACTACTTGGACTGTTTGGAGCGCCAGGGGGGAGGGGTGACTCAGTCCAGTTCTCATATACAATCAATGGTTTACACTGAGGTATCACACTGGGTATCACATTCACAATCAGTTTTCTTGTAGTGTTTATTTTTTGGGGAAAAACAGCTGTTTTCATAACCTTTAGTGGAAAACTACATACATTTCTTAAGTAAATTATTTTTTTTTCTTTTTATTCTTTTATACCCAAAGAAATGTGATTTTAAAGTGGATACTGAAAAAATAATTGTCTATTTTATGAAATTGATTCAATAACAAACCGATTTACAACGGATTACAAGGACACGGTGCATAGTCTGGTGTGTGAAGAGAACCTGACAACAAAATATCATAAAAATATAAAAATCATAAATTCCTGATTTGTTGGGCTCCTTAGCAACCCTTTTGTGGTTCTGTTTGATAAACATTATTGTTTCATGTGTGAAAAGGGCTCAAGACAAACGTTGACAGCATCTAGACACACAACTCCACCATCTCCCAAACCATTGAGTCACCATGAAGCTCCGTAAAAAGACTACTCAATGCATATGATCAAAATCAATAGAGCCAGTTGTGTGTTTTTCTTGAAGAACTTTCTTCCAGAGCTGTATTTCTACAGAACTGCATATTTCACTTGACTTGATTCCAAAATGTGTGGATTTTTCCTTCCATTCTTAGCTGCATATTTCACGAACGTGAAGATCCTCCACATATTGTGGGAGATCTTGGAAGACAATTTATTTGAATGGACACATCAGTTAAATAAAGACTCATGGCTTGGGACATGACATGGGCTTTTCCTGATCCAATGCTTTTGTACATGTGCACCTACACTCATCCAGCTGTCCACATAATGGAAATATCAGGAATTTTTGGACTAAATATAGGTCACCATCCTCTAATGGAATGAAATTTACAGTAATGATGGGAAATTTATCTAGCAGTAGCGAACGCGAAGCGAAGAACGTTGCAACAAAGATCAACAATTCTAGTGCAAGAAGGGCAAAATCTAGTCCTCAAAGGTCTCTGGCCTATTTGCAACTACCCCTACCTGTGCTGTTCCTTAAGTTGAGTACCTGTTTCAGGTTATCAAAGAAAGCAGGGATATCTGGAAACCAGCAGGACTCTAAAGAACTGGAGTTTGACACTCTTGATCTAGTGGGTCAGTGTTTCCTAAGATTCCTCTATCACATTTCACGGTAAACATGCTGGGCTGAGCGATTCAGGGACAACACATGTAGAATGCAGGCTCTGGAGCAAGGCTGCCATGCAAGTAATCAACATCAAGCATTTCCCATTGTGGGGGCTCTTGTCTTGGGCACAAAGAACAAACAAATGTGACTGTAGTGACGACACATAGACAGACATGCTGCCATTGGGAACAATCCCAAACACCTCCAGGATTGAACTGAAGCAAAGATAAATATTGTTTATTTATTGTGGAAATTATATGCAACTTGGGTCCTTAGCTGTTCCAAGGCGGTACGCTGTTTTGCTTGAGCTCTGCATAGGTCATTTCTCTGGGCTAAAGTCAAGTACATCCACGCCAGTCTTTCTTTAAATCTCCTTATCCTGGCTTTATTCACCAACATTTACAATCCAGTTTAAGGTTTTTGCATTTCATTAGTTCATTGTCTTACATCCACCACTTTAGACCTTTATGGATCTAGAGATATCAGCGTTTTCCAACAAGCCTTTTGGTCCAAAACTGCTACCTTAACATTTCTTTACCAAACAGTGCCTGAAGGCGGAGGGCCGCACACCTATCAGGCAGTTCTTAGATAGTTTTCCATGTTGGTCCTTGCATTGAACTGTCCTGCTCTGCCATCCAGTGTCACATGTCCTGGAACATGCCATCCAAGATCCCGTCACCCACTGGGGTCCTGTGGTAGGAGGTGAGGGGCTAAGTGCTGCGACTGGCCCTTGGATCAAAGAAGGGAGAGTAAAGGAAGACATAGTGGTGCTAGAGGTGGTTCTTGTTGTGCCAGATGCTGTGGTGGTGCTCTGCGGCTGTGCCAACTTTGGGACTAACAGTTGTTGTGGAGATGTCACTCGTGGCATGAAGAAACTGTAGCGCACGTCCAATGGTTTCTTTGCATCTGTAGCAAGGATCTGGACTACCAAAGGTTCTTGGAGAGCTCCAGGGCCCATGCTGTGAAGCCACTCATCTCGTTGACTCCAGCCGCTGTAGTTGAGCAATGAACCGTTGAGAGGGACAATCGTCTCTGAAGTAGAGATCATAAACTTGCCATTCAGGAGGTACTCTCCATTGGGTCGTCGAAAGGCCAGGTAGGCAGTGAAGCGGGTTTGGTCCTTGGCCTTGTGTTGACGAACCTTGATGTGCGTTGAGCCTGCAGGGATCTTCACTATGTCTGTGTAGCCTTTGCTATTTGGCAAAACAAGAGTTAAAAAAGGGATTAGATGCACATTCTACCACAAAACATGTAACAAAACTATTTCAATGACAAGAAATGTGAAGGAGCCGGATCCTTTGATGGTATTGTGGGGGGCCTGTCCCATTCTTGAAAACGACCTTGTTGTTTTCCTCTATAGTCTTAGCAAATCAGCAGAGTTTTGTTGAATGAGGACTGGATGCCCCAAATAAAAAAGCTCAGTGAAAACAAGCTCGGTCTTACTCTGAGCAACAAAAGCTCAGTTGTTCGGAGTGGGAAAATCTTCTGAAAGTTTTTAGGCGTTTAATTTATCATAAAGACCCCATAATGTCAAATTAGAAGAATCAAAACAGTTTTTTAAAACAGTTTTTGTCTTTCATCTGGACATTGACGTTGGTCTTACCTCTTTTTTGTGAAATTCCCAACGATCCGCACGCATCCCGTGCTGTCTCCTCCACATATACCACACTTGTCGTACTGGAGCTTGGAGCCAATGATGCCATCGCAGCCTGTACGCACGCATTTCCCTTTCACGCACACCGAGCTGCTGTAGGGGCGACATTCTGTCCCATCCACCACCTGAACACAAAGAGTGGCGCCATCACTTGCATTTTCTTCAAAAAAGCCACCATTTTTTTGTTTTATGTGGCTGCCTTACCCTGTGTGAAAACACCACGTAGTAGCCTGTTCCTTTAGCTCTACAGGTTAACTTGCAGACATCTTTAGGGAGAACCCCTGCATACTTCGGCACCCACTCAATGAAGGTTTTAACCCCTTTGGGATCTGTCTGGGGGCCGTTTCGGGCTTCACATTGCTCCTGACGGAATGTTTTATCTGCCAAAAAAATAATAAAATTCAGATGTTTATAGTAGGGCAAATCTGCCGCAAATAGACAGTTGCATGTGCGCCCTCTACTTACTCAATGGTGGGCACGGAATGACATTGCAGGACCTGTAGATGGCTCTCTTTCCAGTGCAGTAGCGCCCATTGTTTCTTGGTGGTGGGTTGTTGCATAAACGCTGGGCGAACTGGACCCCACCTCCACAGGTTCTGGTGCACGACCCCCAGGAACCCCAAGAACTCCAGCTGCCGTGGTTGGACGTCTGGCAGGGAGGTTGGTCAGCGGTGAAGAGGCGGGGTGGGGTGACATAAAGAGAAAAGCGAGAGGGGGATGAGAGAAAACCAGTAATGCTTATCAGTTTTGTTGAAAGCTAAAGTGACAACGTGTCGCAGGAAAAGCATTTGGAGAGAACGCCAAAAAACGTGGCATTCAGTAGAGTGTGGAAAGAGGAAGGCCGTCTTCATCATGTGATAATTACTAACGTCTGTTTATAGCAGCAGGCAGAAAGCTCACATGGTCCCCTTGAGGAACAGCCTGAATAAAATTCTTCATTTTTGTGTTTTTTTCCAGTCTTTGGTACATGACTCATCAGATTTTGACGGTTTAAGTGGAAATAGTATATTTACTGATCTTCATATTCCCCACTCTCTCTTTGGAAACTGCTTTTTGATTCACTTCCACCACGAGTCTTTATTATCCCCTTAATTTTTCCTTTCCATTGTAAAAACGATGAACTCCGCACTCGTTTTACATTCAATCATAGAGTTCCTGAAGTCTAATATGGAGCGGTAAACTGCACAGCTGTAAAGTTGGGTCAGATTTACACACAGCTTCCTCCTCTGATAAAAAAAAACTGCACCGCGAGGCTGCCAAGAACAGATTTGAATCTTTGGCTGCTTAAAGTCACATTGATTTTAAATCAAAAGGGAATGAGGCAACAAAACAGCAGACCAGCAGTGGGATAAATAGAGGGGACCACACAATGAGGACACCTAAGGAGTATGTCAACTCTTTTCATAAGACTTCTGTGCATCTCCGTGAACACTGGAGACAAGAGCTACAAGGAAAAATCTGTTTTCTATTCTGATCCCTTCATAAATCTATCATTCCCTCAGATTATCTAGCGCTCTCACCGAGTAGTGCTTCTTGCGGGTCTTGTCCACACACTTCCCCTGCAGGCAGATGCGCCCCTTCCCGCAGGGGGTTCCCTCAACCGCTGGCAGCTTCTTGGTCAGACACACCATCTGCCCCTGGCGAATCACTGAGCACCACAGTCGGGAGCAGACGTCCATGCCATGGCAGACGGTGTACTCTGGGCCAAAGGCCAGGCGGCACTGGCGGACGGCATCGTAGCTTTGACCTGGGAGCTCCTCCGGGCCGAGAAGGGACTGACGTGGGGAGTCGAGGAGACACTCAGCTGTTATGTACAAGAGACAACAAAAAATGCTCAACCTCAAATAGACGTTTGGAAGTGCCGAAAAGTAAACAACAACAAAATTGCTGCTGCTGCTGTGTCCACGTTGCTGCACAGATGGATTAAAAGGGTGTTAAATGTTCACACAGATCAGGCCTGAACGTTCTCCACAAATAGTTGTCGATTTTACTTTTGATATGCTCCCGTCAACTAAGGCTACGTCCTCTCTGCTTATCAGACACAGCTAGATGCTTGCCTTGCTCTGACCTCTGACCTCGCTTTGCAAATGGAGCTGCACACACATAAAAGCATATCTGGACCCTGGCCAATCAAAGGTGTGCCTGCCATTTTCACTGTTTCCGATTGCTCTAGAACCCAAAACGTGCTTAATGTGTGTCTGCTATTCAACTACAGGGAGACTTTAAGAGACGTGTTTTTCTTTTTCTCAAAGTCTCCTCACGTCTTGTCCCTAAAAGGTTCAAGCTAGTCGGCTAACGCCCGAAGAACAACTGACAGGTTTTTCTGTTTCAGACAGTCAGTTCCCCAAAGAACGTAACCATGTTAGCAGAATCCTCAAAGGTTCTACGGTTTTTACCTGTTTAAAAGAAAAAAAACAACAACAACCGCGTAACCTTTCACTCTTTAAGTGTTGAAGCAGCAGCAGAATGTGTCAATCCAAAAAATGATGACGTTTGCCGGCAAATTTGGCTGAAAGCCTTGGAATTACCACGCCATGAAGCTTACAGACAAACACAACTCATGTGTGATGATACTAAAACTGTACATTTTAAAGAAATGAAAAAGACTATAAATGGCTTTTTTAGAGCAAAAATTTGAGAGGTCTCTGAACATACAGAAAGAAATAACACAAATACGCTTTAAATACCCGTTTAAAGTCAATTTCGTCACTCACCGTTACCGTCATCGAAGAAGTCGGTGATGGTGGATGAGGTGCAGCGACTCCAGGGCTTGGATGCATCAATGGAGGTGAGAATGGACGACATGAGCCGCTTGTCACTATTTACCCCAAAGCGCTCCTCACAGAACTTGGAGTCGTCGTGGGACAAGCCCAGCAGGTGACCTGGTGTGCAAACAGGTAGAGGAAAGATGGATTTAGATTTGAAACCTTATGGAACGCTGATGTTTCACTCTTTTCTTTTGAACAAATAATGGAAATTCTCCTTAAGCGTTTTCTTTTGTTTTGCTTTGGAATGATGGTGAAAAGGCATGAAAACGCACCCTAATCACCTGGCAGAACTCCCAGAAATGACAGGATTTGCTTCCAAAAGAATGAGAGAAGAAAACATACCAAGCCCTCAGATTACGAGGGGGACTACGTGATATTATTCCACAAATAAGACGTGTCGACAGATGTGCATGCCTTGGCGTGACCGTGTTGCTTTATCTGTGTGCAGTCATGCCCACCGATTTCATGAGCCACTGTGAAAGCCGCGTGAAGCCCGTCGTCCTCGATGACGGCACAGCTTCTTTCTGGGGAGCAGATGGTGCCGACGTCCGCCATGCCCAGAGTATCGCAGGAGTGATGGCCACAGAGGTCCTGTGGAAAACAAGTCTAAATCAGATTCGAACAAGGTGTTAAGCGCTTTTTGCAACAGAGCTGCTACGCTTGTTCACATAGGACATCCGTACCGTACTCAAGCACGTTTGATCTAAAAGCACGGTTTAATGGCTCCTTTAGTTCATTTAAACGAACCGAGCCGACACATTGCAGAGCTGAGCCCAAGTGCAGATCAATGGATTCAATGAAATGAAGGGGGGGCACAATTCTCCAAAGTCAATTAGTCAAATACTCAAAACGACAGTAAACACTGTGTTTGTGCACTCATTGTTGGACAATACCCACAGGAAGAGTGCATAACACCATCCTCATGGGGTGAATAAAGCCGTGGCATCCTCACTCGGACGTGGATCCCTATAAGCTGGCCAGAGAAGGTCACACTAGGCGTACAACTGTGCTCTGGCATGCATTGCATTGTGGGAGCGGACCCAAAACGGAACAGCTACTGGATTGATTGGAATAAAATGTTCCTCTTGTTCCAGGAGACAGGCTTTGGCAAACTATTTTTAGAGGACACCAACTGTACAGACGATTGACCTCGTTTTACCATTAAGTGACAAAATCAAGCAGCCACCTTTTAATTATTATTGTTATTATGAAGTGCCAATGTGGAAAAGAGCTTCCCCACCCGGCACCATCACTCAGACTAAGTATATTGCATTGATCCTGGCTCATATTTCCCACACTTATCCATGTAGACGAGGCCTCGGGCTGAGCAGCCTGTCCCTGCTGAGCAAAAATCAATCCTCTCATCACGCCACCACATCAGTGTACATGCTCGTACGTGCATCCCGACAGACGCTTGAGATCCACAAATACTCATCTAGAGATGGGCATCCATGCACATGGGAGCATAAACGCGCACTCATGTCTCGGGGAGAGGACGAATCGTCACGTTAAGCGGCGCTGACAGGCCTGCTGGGTTGTGTGAGAGGCTCTGTGGGGAGGGTGTTTACCCGTTTTTGGAACAACCTGCCTTGTGTTGAGAAGTCGCACACAGGACTGACTGGGAGGGGCTACTTCACAGAAACACGCTCACATATTCAGATAACTACATTGTAGTAGATATGAAATACTTGCAAAGAATGCATAAACTGCTGATACTAGAAAGGATACATACTAACAGCCAAACAGGACTAAAGTTTCTAGGCTTGTCTGTGCGTGGACCATCAAGCCTGCTTATATTGATCAGAAAGCAAAATACAAAAAACTTGTCTCTTTTTTGCTTTTTTATCGCCTTATTTTGTTTCCTCCTGTCCAGACGGCTTTGGCGTGGCGCAGCGAAACAGGAAACACTGATTAAAATTGCAGATCTCCGCTTAAACAGTGACGCGCCAATTTAACCTGAAATAACCCCAAAACTCACCTATTTACCTCTCCTTTCAGCCAAGTCTCACCAGAGAGAAGGCAAGAAAACAATCATAAGTTGAAGGAATTGAGACACCAGGGAGGCTAGGATGGAATAAAGCCGGAAATTAAGGAGATGAACCAGGAGTCCGAGGGTTACGGAAATATTGGCAGAAACAACACGAGAGCAGGTGGCAAGCTGACCGCAGAGGTCAGGAGACGATCAAAGCTGTGCTTATGTGTGAGGTACCAGACCACTCGAAATCCAACCCAACGTCTGTGTTAAGCAAACAGAGAGCCAGACACACACATGCACACACGGGAAACCCTTTTGGTGGAGAGTCTCTTACTCCATGAAATACAACCCAAGCCCATTCAAACAAAACTCAAGAAAAATGGACTGAACCAATGGACTAACCACCAGAAACAAATGTGTTTTAAAGAAAACATCAAGAACATTTCAATATGTTTTTAAAAATTTTATTATTGGGACATTGGATTTAGATACCAAAGCAACGGTTATGTATAACAGGGCTGGGCGATACTGAGCATTGGGATATCGATCCAACACCGATTTGATACCGGTAAATATCAATACCAATATCGCTATTTTTCATAAATGCTGTGGATGTGACATGAACCTTAAAATCTCACTTTGTTTTAATTGCCATGAATGTTTTTTTTGTAAGCTTCCTTTTTTAAAATCACTTAATAAACATAAAAAGAGAATTAAGACAATATTTTCAATTAAATGGAAAATAGTTTGTTAAAATAAAAACTTCTTGAAATTAAATAAAAAGTGAAAAAGTGAAAGCAAAACAGTCAACAAACGAAAAAAAAAACACAAGTAACTATAATACAAAAATAAAACAAAATGTAAAAAAAATCTCTGGTAGAAGGTGCAGTTAAAAACTGACCAATCAGAAGCCTCAGTAAAAGCATGTGGTGATCCGGCCGACTCGGACCAATCACTGTCGATGGGTTGCAATATGGCAGCATATGATGATGAGGGACACCACGTAATCTTTTGCTTTTATTCTGTAGTGCAGGTACGTTGCCCCACAAAGAGATGGTGGCAAATTTGTATTTTACAAGATTTATTTACATATATAAGGGATCTCTACCTCTTGATTTTGGGGACCATTTTTTCCACAAGGGGGCCACTCAAATATTAACAGTAACGTGTTTAGTTTGGCACTAAAGTGGCTAGCCTTTTTTATTTTCAGTAAAGTGCAAAAGAAGTGAACCATAAGGCTTTTATTTTCAATGACAAGCATTCAAAAACAGTAAAAAGCAACACAGACAAAAACGGAAATGCTTTCATGGCAGAGGGGAGAGGTGTGAAAAATACACGCAATCTCTGCTGCTGCTGAGATCTGGTGAGAGCAGTGAGGCTACGACTCAGCTGGGTCCTTTTTGCAAATACAGAAAAGTTTCAAACAAGAGTGGAAATATCAATATTTACGGATTGGTATCAAGCTGATACCAGCTTGAGATCGATACTATTGATATTTTTGATCGATCCCCCCAGCACTACTATATCATGACTAACCTGATATCCCTGTTCCCTGTTAGATGAGTAAGAATAATAAAAATGGAACAACTTTTCTAAAAAAATATGCGCAAAGACAGTTAAGCTGACAGTTTAAAATAAAAGAAATAGCAGAAAATACATTTTAGACTAAAATATAGAGATGCTGTAGGTGGAAGTATGTACTACACACATTTGTTTCCCATCCAAAATTAAAGGAGTGTTTACACCAACATTTTGGTGGATACTTCAGAATAATATGCATTGGCTTGGTAAATCCATCCCAAGTGTTAACCCCCTTTTGCCACCATACCACAACTCGATTCTTCACCACAGGTTCAAACATCCATCCATCCATCCACCCATTCCTTTTTGGGTCACATGGTTGCTGGAGACTATCCCTCCCTCTGTTAGGTGAAGGACCGTTTGCCAGTCCTTTGCAGGGCCACAGAGAAAATCCGTCACGAACAAATTTAGTGTCACCAATTTACCTATGATGCATATTTTGTAGGAAGAAGGCGGAGTCCCCAGAGAAAACTTCAACGGAAAGAACATGCGAACTCCACACAGAAAGATCCTGGCTGAAATTTAAGACAGTTTCTTCAACTGTTACAATATAGATTCAGCAAAAAAGGGGAAATATTTAATTTCCAATGTGGTTTTATGCTATTTATCAAAACGCGCAAATATAAATAAATTAAAAATATGAAGATGTCCTTTTATTTGCTAAATGTTAGCATTGTCGGAGTAAATAGTCTTGCACTGAGTATCAAGTTTTTATTGTTCGAACCATGGGTGAAGTGGTATTGTAAATTTAAAGCAGTTTTCCGTCATTAAAAACACAGAAAACACCCCATTTTTTTGACTGGTATTTTTACCAAGTAGATAAAAGCCTTAGCCACAACCATGCACGCTGATGCCAGAGCAGATCCAGCTCCTAAGGAGTTTAATTGGGGGCTGTTGCTTGTTTTAGGGGGGGGGCACACGTTTTCTTTTAATACTTTTAAACGCATTTATTTAAGACTTTCTGACATCACTTCCTGTCAAACCAAGGAACAAAAAATGTGAACGGATAGCACCAGTGGCCCCTAGAAGACCTAATTGAAACATTTTGGCAATTTAATTTAGATGAATTAAAAATAAAATTCCAACCATAGATATTATGTGTAACCGTAGTAACCTGTACTAGGGGGCAGGATTTGCAGATGAACGGGGCCAGTCAGCTCTCTGGCACTGGGCCTGTGATTTAAAGTTGATTAGTGCTATTGTATACTGTTTTTATACATGAAAAAATCAGCTAGCTTTACCTCCACAAATAAATACATAATTTCTAAAAACGACATTGCATTTTTAAATGCAAAATCCCACTGCTGCTACCACTGTAGTCAAGGGTTCCTCTATACAGAGGAATCATTTAAAAAATAACAGTAATAGCAGTTTGAACCAACAACAAGACACTGTTTATTCTTCTTTCCTCATCGGGTCCATCCTAAAAGGACAACACACTTCCTCTTCAACCCTTCAAAATAAAAGCAGAACATGAAAAAAATGCACATTTCCCACTCTTAATATGAAAAATAAGTTACTTGTTTGCTATATGTTGCGATTAAAGTCTCATTAAAAAAATCATTATGCCAGCAACGCTTGCTAACTTTGTAAGCTAACTAGCGCTTACTGTTTGCCTAATGTAAAAGAAAGAGAGTTGAAGGAAAGAGAGCTTAGTTTAGTTTGTTGTTTAGACCTGTTTCAAATTTTTATAAATTCGTTATCAAATATATGCAAGGCTATAGTTACATTAATGCTCACTTTTTCAGGATCCTACTTTTTTCACCCAAATGTCTTCCAGGTTCCATCAAGAATGTACGAAGATGTTTACTTTCGCTAGAAAAACAGATGAAACCTTAGCAGGCTGCTTGAAACCAGCTCCCTCGCAGTGGGACATCAAAGCTTTGATGGACCAAAAAAGTTCCCTCTTATTTGCATGGGCAAAGGAAAGAGCCTAAAAAGTCAGAGCTCAAAGAAACCATCAGCTGTGACAGCAAACAGGAGTCCGCCTTAAAAGTCACTCGTGCGTGGGGGTGTGAAAAGCCTGTGTTGTTACAGGACAGACCGAGTCCTCTGGACAGCTTGCATTATGTCGACATGCCTGGAGCCGAGGTCAGGAGTGGGATCTGAAGGAGCTGTCTGTGGGCTGTCAACGATGCCAAACAAAATAAAGCATGTGTGAAATATCAAAAGCATTAAAACAAATATAGTGACGAGCTGCGACGGGGGCGAGGGCTGGGAAATGTACACATCAATGTATAGGCAGAGACAGACAGGAGAAGGTAAATAACAACTATGTTGCCAATGTACAGTAGACGGGGAACAGACTGTACTTTAACAACAGGTTGCTTACATTTTTTTCCACCTGTTTTCACGAATAATGTTTTACATGTTGACGTTCCTGTAATGCACTACTGCTTGCCTTATCTTTTAAGCTAGCAGACTGACAAATGACCTGAGAATACCAAAAAATTTGACGCTTGAGCAACATTACATGACACTCGGTGAGATTTTATTTTTTTTAATGTTTTAATAACCCTTTCACACCAGAGTTTTAGCTCCAGTGTTGCCCCTCTAGCGTAGCTTTTCAACACAATGAATGTAATTCCAACTGGTTCTGACGCAGAGAAAAGCAGTTTTGCACCGATTGACGCAAAACTGTTTTTCTCAGCTTCAAAATCGGTAGGAATCCCATTCATTTGCATAATTGATTGAAGAGTTCAAAGAACATCCTGTTGCCTGCGACATCTCCAGTATTAAAGGGTTAAGAAAGGCTGACCGTTTAACGCAAAACGTGTTTCCATCTGCGATTTTATATCTGCTCCTGATTCACAACAATTTGAAGAAAAAAAATAATCAGAAATGTCATTTTAAGCTTTCTTTATATATGTCCTCCATCATGAGAAAAATGCTACAAGAACATGTTAAAAAACAAAATTTTCATCGCAATGGGTCTTTAAGCTAATGATAGTTAGCATAGTGTGCTAATAGTCATTGTATGATACAGTTTGTAGTGTCGAAGAAGTGTCATTGATGACTAGCTTGTGTTGGATAATCAGTTTCCTGGCAGGGACTGTCTGACACTCTTTTAGTGTCATAGTTTAGTAAGTCATCAGAAATAAAGTAGTTATCAGTTCAAACAGGGAAAAAAAGTGAATTAGAAGCTTAGGATTCTCCTCTTTCACATAACCCGAGATAAAAAGCGCAGAAATCGGAGTGAAATAAGCCAAAAACCTGTGTGTCTAAAGCACCACAGTGGCGCTTTGTCCGCCATCCAAGCTCTAAACAACACAACCATGCGGAACATTTAATGTTCCCACATACACTGATGCACACTCAGAGGAGTCCCCTCAATGTGCTCCTTGTTTTGTTCCGGTGTTGGCATGTGTGGAACGGGTTGACACTGCCGCATGGGTCAGCTCACTGCAAGGACGGCCTGTTGGTGTAATTGGACCCAACCACACAGAAGCGAGTCCCCTCTAACCTCTCTGTCCCTATTCCCCACAATATAGGAACAATAGGATGATCTGATTCCGCTTTTGTATTTACTGAAAAACTTTTTATTACACTTATTTCCAGTTTTCCAGATTTCCGACCTTCATAAAAGCTTCATTTTTGTCAAAGTTGTGAGGCATTTCCCTTCATGGATATTTTCCTTTTGAAAGCTAAAATTAAGCCAATTTTTGCTGTGCAATCATTAAGAGCAGCAAGTATGTTTGAGGCAAAAGCAGCACAAAAAGTCCCACAGGAAGTTGAACATTTTCCGTACCTTTCCATGCAAAATAAAAGCCTTTAGCCACAAGAAAAAAGGTTATAGTAGCAACAGGGTTCAAAGGCTAAAGCAAGTTCATGGCCCCTCTTCAAGTCTTTTTTTTCCGATCATGACCCCAAAACTAAGTCACTGAGGGCTCATTATGCACAGAAACCCTATTTAGGCAATTAGGCTATTTTTTTCTGCAGACATTAAACAGATTAAGATCAAGAATGTGAAGTTTCTCACAGATCTGCGCTGTGTTGCAGGTGATCCTACCTCCTGGCAACAGATTAAATCCACAGCACGCCCTGAGGCTTGTGAGGGGCAGAGGCAGGTTTGTGAACATCGAGCATCTGTTTCCTTAACCCTGTTCGACCTCGCTCAAGCCAAGCATCTGATTATTCCTTCTGCAGCCAAGCGGAGATGCAACATAAGCCACAGGGTGTTTGGCATTCATACTGCCATGGACTAACCTCAGGTATTCACTGCCCAGTGCCTCTCTGAGGAGCCAGTGCCAACTATGCACAAGTGCACCAGATCCGAGGTAATACCCGGTGTGTTATCTTTTGGCAAGGCCTCGCGTGACTTGATGGCACCGCAGTCCAGGGTGAGGCCTTCTGACCCCTCAGATGAGGCAGGCCACGGCGGGGCCCCACCCAGGGGTGAGGAATGCACGCGGATCCGCTGCTGCCCTGCGGCTTTGGACCAGCCACTTTACAAGGGAGAGAGGAAAGAAGGGATGGATGAGTGTGGTCTGGCCTCTAACAGGGTGTTGGTTTTCCTGACAGTCTATGGACAGCTCCCATTCCCAGCTGACAGACCCCTGGAGAAGTGGCGGAGGGGGAGAACTATGCAGGCGGGGGCGATGAAAGAGGAGCAGTGGGAGCGCAAATGTGATGAAACGCAGTTTCAAGGGGAATTCTTAGATATTTCTGCAATGCGCACAGCAGCTGATGGGAAATCTCAAATGTCCATGGGAAGAATGCGTGTACGGAGCCGCGCACGCGCTCACGATTACACATTGGGAGCCTGCCTGGTAAATGAAGGAGCAGAAAAAAACGCGTCGATTTTGCGCAGTTTTACGCACGGAGGATTCAGCCAACTATGAAAAAAACAATAAATGCGGGCGGGGGGTAATTAGTGGAGTTTTAATTAGGAACTGCCCCGCTCAGTCCCAAAACAACACTTTGTTGGCTTCACAACAACCCGACTCCTTTCTTTCTTCAAGGTGTGAAGAGAAAATGTGGAGGTGGGCTTGTTTACCTGCCTGGTGAAGAGGATGGCCGCGTCGTGGTGGTGCGGGTGGTCGTCATCCAGCGGGTTCTGCTGGTTCTGCCACTTGCAGAAGCTCTTGAGCGTGGCCGCGGCGTTCTTGTTCACCTCCAGACCCTTCTCCCGCTCGCCGAGCACCACCACCTTCACCACGGACAGCCGGATGGGGTTCTCGATGCTGGCGTGCCCGTACAGCTTGGAGGCGATGGAGGCCAGCGTCAGCAGGTAGTGGTTCAGGTCCTTCCCGTATTTCTTGGCCATGCTGTCATCCGCCACCAGGAGCAGCTCCACGTGCCTGGCGCGGGACACTGACCTCCTGCGGCGCGCGCCGCGCTCATCCTCCCTGTGCAGCCTCCTCTTCCTCCCCCTGCGTGCCCTGTCGCGCGTGCCGCAGCTCTCGCGCCCGTCGCTGGCCGCCTCGAAGCGGAAACTTTCGCGCGTAAAAACGTGCAGCGCGCTCTCTGCGTCCCTGTCCTGCAGCGCGCGCACGTCGTGCTCGTGTCCCCTCGCGCGGATGATGGGGGTGATGGTGTAGCGCGACTGGTTGACGGCGAAGAAGCCCTCCAGCCCGCCGCCGCAGAGGTTGAGGACGGCCAGCGACTCCGGCTCCGAGTTGACCGTCCCGCGGTACGCGCACTCCCGCTGCAAAGGCGCGGAGCTCTGCCCCATCAGAGCCACCACAGACAGGGGGCTGAAGTGATGCGCCAGCACCGACTCATCCCGCTCCATGTCCAGCTGGAACCGCCTCCCATCCAGGTAAACCAGGTAGCCCACCTTCCCCCCGCCGTGGTAAATCCGGTCAATCGTCCGCACCACCCCGTCCGTCCTCCGCGCAGGTGTGAGCCGCGACCCGCCGGCAGGCTGGATGTAAAACCCCTGGAAAGTCGGCAGCTCGGCTCCCAGCTGCGCCTCCACGGCGCACAGCAGCAGCAGACAGCGAAGCATGCCCGCAGTCGGAGCTCCAAGGAGCCGCACCATTGTTCATTCCAGCCGCAAGAACATCTACGCTTCCTCTAAAACAGCCTCGGCCCGGCCGGAGAGACGGCTCTGGGGCTCCCCAACACGCGCATCCTCCCGGTGTCTGGGTTCAGGAGCAACCCGGAGCCGCGGAGGGAGAGTGCGCAGCCTGGAAGGGACGGAGCTGAACTTGGAGAACAAAAACACAAAGTTTGCTCTTAATAGAACCCGGAGAGTTGAAGTCCTGCCCCCTTTTGCGCTCAATCACCCCCCTCCCTCCCTTTCTCTCCTCCTAACATCAGAGTTAGAAACCTGGAGGATGCTGCTGCTGCTGCTGCTGCTGCTGCTGCTGCTTGGGAATCAACCGAAAACCAACAGCTCATCGTGGTCAAACACTTTACCAGCTTCCACAATGAAAGTCCTGAAGGGTTTTCCTTCTGTTTGCATTGTGGAAACTCCCCAATTCCAAAGTGAAATGCTTAACAGTGCACGCCTGTGCAGTTTTCCTCCCCCAAAATGAAAAGGTAGAAGAAGAAGGCGTTTTTTTTTTTTGAAAGTTTCTAAGCAGATGACCAGCTTTCGCATCCATCACTGCAGAACAGAAACAACAACTTTGTTGCATCAAACGGTGGGAGTCCCAAAGCTAATCCAGGGATGACTGAGCGGCGTGGGCCGCTTGGATGCAACTGTTGGTGGGCGGGCGGCAGGATCACTGCTAAAATAGGTTAAGCGATGCTTTTCTAATGTTGTGTTTTGACATATGTTCCCAAAGACCCTCTCCGAAGGAAATTGTGTGTTTAACGTTGTGCGTTCTTGTGGCATTTTTCTGATGATGGAGAATTCAGCTCAAAATGGCATTTGGGAGTATTTGCGGGAGATAATGTAAACAGAGAGCTCTCAGCAGCTGGTAGAGGAAACAGTCCCGCCCACAACTCAGAGTAGCGAAAGAAGGCAAAATCGGGATTAAAATATCACTGGGAACAAATCAAAAACATTTAAAGATGATCGGAGCCACTCTTTAAAAGTTCACTCTGCCCATGGCAACATGTGTTCAAACGGCCACTTTCAATGAAAAGCCCATGAAAATGCCCATTTTAGGCTTCACGTTTAAGTATTTTTGTTCATGCTTCGCTACGCACGTTTTTCAGCTGTTTTTCAGCTGTTTTTCAGCTGTTTTTCGGGCTCTATGTACAAAACGCACGATCAAACTTCAACCAGGTCAGTGGCTGCGTCCACATTCTACTACAACACTATGTAGTGCAGTACTAGCACCCTGGATTATTTATTTCCAGAGAAAGGAACTATTGCATTTTGTGCATGGCCAGATTCGTTGGTGCAAAATGTTGAGGCTGTGCACGTCTTATACCGAGGGGGGCTTAGTCCCCCTGAGTTGACAAAACCTGCCTGCACCCCTGCAGCAGCAGATCCACACCAGGCTGAACTTTGTCTCTCTCCTGTTATGCAATGAAGCTCCCCTACAGCCCATCTCAAGTTTTCCTTTCTGTCCTCAACGTATCAATAGCCCCCCCACCCTTCCTCCTTAACACCCCACTGTCGCCTCCCATGGAGCTCAGTGAAAACCTGAAGGTTTTTCCGGCATCTTCTCTGAGCTGCTTCTCCTCACGCAGACAGGCTTTTAGCTCCTCATGCCCTCCTCTACCTCCTCTCCTTCCTCTCCCTCCCTCTTCCTTTCTGATCCTCCCCACCACCAGCCCTCCACCCTCCCATTGGATCATTTTTAATCCTCCATCATCTGAAGATGCATGCCAAAGCAGCCATATGAACGTAAACCCGCCCCCGTCATCCGAACACAAACACACAAAAGCAGGACCAAAAACAACTAGTGTGTGTGAACGGCGCGTGGCGAGCCACGTGCACAGAGGAGAGCGGCCCACTTCACGAGGAAAGGGAATCCAATACGGTTAATTGATGAGCCGTTTATGTAACTGCCACCCCCCCTCTGTGCACACGTCTGCATCATGGATGTTGACTTCAACACATGAAAAACAGAGGATGGAGTGAAAGTCTGCCAGCTTCTTCTCCTCCGTATCCCAGGTGTGTTCCAAGCATCTGTTGCCATGGCGATGGTCTCCTGTGAAACTGGTGTCCTCAGTCACAGGTAGACGTATTATTTTACTCACCTGAATTCAAAGCAGAAACTATTTTCTACTGAATTTAGTCACGAGCTAAAGTTGTTTCTACGTTTCATTTTTTGCTTTTTTAATATAAAATGAAACCACACAGGTGCAGCGACTGTTTAGGGGCTTAGGATATCCCTAAGAGTCACTTTCTAGATTTAATTGACTGGATGTATAGATTGCAACTAAGAAGCAAATCGTTGACTTCCGGATTGAAGCACATTTTAGAATGAGACTGAAGTCAGGTGCAGTTCACCCACTAACCACCAGGTGGCTGTATTTGAGGTAAATTCCTCAGAATTTCCTTCAATCCAACACAGTTCAGTTGCAAGTGTGACTGCAAGAACTTGATTAACATCAAGGACACATATTTTGGGGCGCATTCATATTATTTGACAGAGGAAGTGTGGAGTTCATCTTCAACCTTCAACCCCTATTTCCCCTTAATTTTAGGTGTGGGAGACGTTTAAGATCAACCCATTTGTGCCTCCAGCAGCAGATTGATGGCCCACAGTATCCCTGACTATGAACTTTAGCAAAAAAGGAAGTTTTAGTTCTTGAAGCTGCAGATTTTGTGTAAGTAAAATAAGGAATTGGTTCCACAAGAGACGCCTGACAGACTAAGACTTTAAGAAAATCTAGGGATAATAAATGTTCATGCAGACTGAGTATGAAGTTCTAAAATGATAATTTAATTAGTATTTGTTATGCTTGTCCTTATAGTAATAGGAATTCAATATCTCAAAGATGAAAGCTTTTCATTTTATAATCTCTCTTAAACTGGTGGAAATAGATCTACTTTATAAATCCTGTCTGTATTATAATATACTAGAACTCTGGTTTGGAAGACTGACATTGCTGCAGTATTCAGAATAAACAGCTAAATAATTGGTAAATACAAATAAAAGATGGTTCGTAATTTTAAAAAAATTGAATAAGAGAACCACAGAAGCATATTTCTGTTTATTCGTTTATTAAGTGCAGCTTATCTGGTTCCTTATGTGCAACAGTAAACATTTCATGTGTGTAGTATTTCAGAAAAAAATTGTTTTTTTCATCTGCACTTTATTTTGCAAAATTAGAACTGAAAAACATGTGTTTTTGCCTTCTTTTTATTTACTGTTTTATTTTTGCTTTAAAGCAGATTGAAATAAACAAACAAAGCTGGCTCCACATTTACTCACTTCTGAAGTGGCTTAATAAGCCCAGATCATCAAACTCCCACCTCTATGCTTCTACAGAGAACTTCGCATTTAATATTGTGGTGCGTAGCTTGATCAAATTACACTAGTCACTTACTTTTTACGTAAAACTTTACATATTTGGAAACAAACCTTTAATCAAATATTGACTTTAAGCAATTTTTGTTTCATCCACAGAAAAAAAAAAAACTATTCGTTAACCTTTATTGATTACACCTTCAGATTTGAGTTTTCTACAGTGTGTGGAATGACAAAAAACATATAAATGGAGTTATAATTCACTTATTTTAATGTACACATGCACACAAATGTAAACATAAGAAGAGTCCCATTAGAAAACATGAGACACATGATTAAACCTGTAAACAGAGACGATCATAAGTCGATTTCAGACACTTGCACGCGTTCCACACATCGCACTCGCCCTAGAAATGTTTCCCATCAGCTGGGGTTTCTGAAGGATCCCGGCGTACAGTACATCCTGTCCTTGACACACAGCGTGGCAAGCTGATGCTAATCTGAATTCTTAAATTTTTATGTAATTCTGAGTAACCGAAGAAAAAAAAATTCTTCTGGGCTTTAAAAGTTAACGGATTTCGTTGTTTGTTCATTTTGGGTGGAAGCAATGAAAACGGCCAAAAAAAAAAACTTTGAGCTGCGAGCGGCGTTGTATGGCGGTGTTACCCACCCTCACCAACTCTCCATTGCGTCCTGTTGACCACCCCCTCACTGGCTGAGCGCCTGCTGCACACGTCTTAATCTCCTCCCTCCTCTGATACCCAGGTGACAAATTCATTAAAAAAAATTGTTTTTGAAAAAATGGCGGCTTTTCTGTTGGTTGCATCTCCATAGCAACCATTTTATTTTTTGGTCGCCTGGGGGTGACGAACAGTTCTGTGTATTTTTTTAGAAGAATCCGCAAAAGTAAATGTTTGGATTTCCTTGGCAACGGAAGTTATTGTTAACTACACCCACATTCCTGATATGTTCATGTCATATGTCACATCATTTCGTTCAGCTTGAGCCAGGGATTTGTGTAATAAACCTTCACAATGTTCTGATGAAAAATCTACGCGGAACAGGGAACACCACTTTTACGAGCTCACCATACTAGCACCGTTCGAAATCCTCAAGCTTTACTTCCAACAGTTTCTCCACAGTAGCTTCCTAATGATGCTCGAGGAGTTAGGAGGAGATAGAGTGAAATCCCTAAGAAGGAGTTTATATTTGCAGCTGGTGCTAACGGGGATGTTTTTCTTATTCAAGACGGCTACGTCTTCCCAAGGTCAAAAGGTCAACAAAAATGCTTTTTGACCTGAATATGACCTGGCGGTATGCGCCTTATTTTGTAAAAATCGCCAAATTTCACACTTTAACTAACTATAGCTGTCAAACTATAGCTAGGTCTTGTCTCCATCCCATATAATTTCAAAGCTTTCTTTGTATTTTGGTTTCATTAGTGTATAAGTGATTTTGGCCCCATTTATTTTTTGAGTGTACCCAGTGTGATGTCATCGCTTTTTTTTCTCTCTGTCTGGAATTTCTTTTCTTTGGGTTTAAGGAGTTGTGGTGATTTTTAGAGCATATGACGGGGGTCAAATTCTCAATCAAACGCGTCCTCGCTGTCCAGGACTGCTGCAGGACACAATAAAGAATTTGTATAAAAAACTATTTGTCAGTTTATAAAATACATTCTTGAGAACTTTGAATATTTTTCAGGAACTTCTTCTTTTTTCCTAAAACTTTTATCCAAACTTCTGATCCGTTAAAAACATTTATTCTGTACTTTTTTTTTTTTTTTTTTTTTTTTAACCAGGCAGCAGCATCGATTTCAAATATAACTGGAATTCTACACAGATTGTTAAAAAAAAAACACATTCTCTTTTCAAAAACATACAGTATCATAAAATCTCTCTGGTCATTCTCAAACACAAAATATCGAAAGCTTTTTTATTTTTGAACGAGTAACTTTTTTTGGTGGTTTTGTAGATGAACGCTGATGGTTTCATTAATCCGCTCCGCTTTTGTCAAAATGCCTTCAAAGTTTGCAAAAACGAATGATTATTTGCTGAAGTAACAGTTTGAAAACCTTTTGCTAGCAAGTGTGAAGCTAACGCTCGTATTTAATCTGCAGCCATTTTTTTAAACCATTCGAACGACACGATACTGCAAAACAAAAACTCTCGACATGTCCGACTCATGGAGTCACTCAGCAGACATGCAGGCGGTGACCTCTCCTTCTCTCTCAGAGAGAATACGGGGAAACCAAAGCGAGGGTTGGAGCGGGACGAGAAGCTGAAAGTCTGTGGTCCTCGGTACAACCGCCGAACTGAGAAATAAATACGAAGCAACACCAGGAAAAACTGGAGAAGATCCAGGGATGAGTTGAAGGAAGCCCCAGAAGGTCAAACGGGGACATCAGACTGACGTGAGGTTCAGGAAACCCCTCTAGAAGGATGTTTCAGGAGGCAGAGCAGAACCTGCTTGTAATCAGCAGATTAAAACAAGACCTCTTCAAGCCCTGGCTCTACTCAGCTGGTTCCAGACGGTTGTGCTAAACAAACGGAGGAACCTATGGAAAGCAACCTACGTCCTCTACAGACAAGATCCAGATTAAAATAGGGAGACTAAAAACAGAAGCCATATTGGATGAGAGTGGGAGCCACCACGTGGAGCCAGCTAACCAGCAAAGTAGCACCAGTTTGTTTTTGTTAGAAAAAGGTGGCGCTCGATCAGGGTCCAGCCCTGCTAACGGGGTCCTCCTCGGTGGAGGAGCAGCTCGCCGAGGTGTTGCCGTGTCATCCTCATGTCATCTGGTCCTGGATGAGTCCTGCCATCTTCTCCTTTGGCTTCTCGGTGAGAGGCAGCACGGGGCTGTAGGCCGGCACCGGGCTGTTCGGGGAAAGGTGGTGAAAGGACTTCTTCGCGGGGCTGCAGAGACGCTGGAAACGCTGGAAACCAGAACAAAATGTCGGTTAAAGCGCTGGGTTTGAGTGAAACTGGAGCAAGCCACTGGCTGGCAGGTGGGTTACCTGCGACAGGTTTCCTGGCGTGCTGATCAGAGAGTAGACGGCCCAGATGGGGAGGAGGGAGACAGAGGAGAGGGTGAGGAGCCAGCCCAATGTGGAGGCCCAGAGGGGAGCGACCAGACCTTTACCGAGGCTCAGAGGAGACCAGCGCACCAAGGAGAAAATGAAGGTAGCCTTATAAACAGGAGACAAAAGGACACTCCTGATATTACGAAAGCGTTTCTACCACTCATACAGGAACTAACAGGTTTAACTAAGACATTGCTGAGCAAACATATGAAGAAACAGAACTTTTAGACATAGTTTTTTCTTTTACTTCTGGTAACTGACTTGTCTTAATGTGGATCTAAAGCCATTTGATTTAGCTTCATTGTTCATCACCGCAATGGTTTTGGACCTTAAACCCCGATCCAGGATTTTCCAAAGATGAGGGAAAGTCTTTAAAGTGCAAGCTCCAGGAAAAAGTGACAAAAAATTCATAATCTCTCAAAACAATAAAAAAAAGTACATGTTTACATTGATATGATGCTCATTGATATTTGTTTTTCTTTATTCTTTGCTGTCATTACTTTTTAAGTAAATTAATCGATGTTGCCCCTAGTGGTTTCAGGAGGAACTGCAGATGCCTCTGTTAGAATTTGCTTAACTTGCTTCAACTTGGAAGTATAATGGTCCATCTACGTTTGTCTTTTATTGCAACCTCCCTCCATTAACCAGCTTTTAGGCTGTTCATAGGCAGAATCTGGCTGGTTGGGGGGGAGGGCAGTTACTTACAGTGCACACGGCCGGGGTCAAATACTTCCAGCACAGCTTGAAGACCGGCAGCGGGCTGTAGCCCGTCATGTCTCTGATGTTTGAGCTGAAGCGCTCGGCTCCTGTGGATCAAACGAAAGGAAATGTGAGCTTTGGTTTGACATCATAGTTTGGTACTAGTGGTGGGGGTGGAGGGCACTCAAAAACGCCACTTTCACACTTAAAAAGGTGAAGAAACTTCTATTCTCTGCCGCAAAGACAGGCATTCCTGCTCCATAATTGATCATTTCCTGTAAAATATGTTTTCATGAAAACTGCTATGCAGTTCAAAAGTATGTTTGTCATTTCTCCTGCTATAATGTCCACATTTACCCTCCAGTTCAACACAGAGACTGAGACAGAGAGACGACAGGGGCCCAAAGGTGGATTTAAGGCCTGGAGGAGGCAGACGGGGGCCTGGCCTAAGGCCAAGCACCTCACAGCAGCAGGCCGCCGCAGCCGCGTTCGTATTCTGTCTGCCGACTGTGAGAGGAACGCAGACGGAGCAGAGGAGTCTGCCAGTCTGTCGGGCTCTGGGAAACACCGAAAACAACCCCGTTCAGTAAAAGCCGAGTCAGAAGACTGAGCAGGAACGGCTAATTCAAGAGGAAAAACAGCCTTTTGTCTCTAAAAACACAGAGGCGTGAACGCTGAAAGCTGGACACTAAAGACCCTCAAGCATGTTGAAAACACATGCTAGTTTAATATTAAAGTGGCAAAAGGAGAAAGAAAATGATTACAAAAGCTAGGGCTGTCAAATGATCGCGTTAATCCCAATTAATTAATTACAGACATTTTAAAACACGTTTTTTTTTAATCGAGTTAATCTCTTGCTTCCGTGACGTCCGTTTATCGACATTTGGATTGCTCAGAAGGGTTTCTATTGCATTTATAGAGCACTCTGGACCTGATTTATATATTGTTTAAATTGTTCAAGACTGGAAAAAAAATGGTGTTATTGTAAAGAAAAAAAGTTCATGAAGACATATTTGCCACAATCTATTTAAATTTAAATACCGTAAAAGGAGGGTTTTCACAGCAACTATTAGGTTCAAAATATTTGCGATTAAAATCGATTAATTAATTACAGGCCATTAATTAATCGCAAAAATAAATAATCGCATGACAGGACTGACAAAGGGTAAATATTGCATAAACTTGAGGCAGTAAGAGGAACAGCTGGTGCAGAAAAATATTAAAAAATTAACCAAATGAAAGTAAAAATGTAAAAAACTATATATATAGATATACATATTTTTCAAGTTAACAAAATTAAAAGTTGAGGTAAATGCAAAGCTTTGGTGAGATTACGTTTACTTTCTCCCGCTCCCTTCCAAGCAATCTACTGTACTTCTTTATACAGTCTTCATATGTATTAGTTTAATTGTGTCCTGAACCAAATGCAAAAGAGAAAATACGTTTGTGACGCAGTAAATACGTCACAAGCTCCCTGCTCAGAGCTCTCAGCAATGGCGAGGGGAAGGGGGGCGGGGTTGCTCCGCGCCAACAAAAAAAAACGATCTAAAATGGAAAGAAAGCAGGAGAGAAAACCAGACACTGGAGGGATTCATACCGTACACCCAGCCGATTGCCAAAGACTGGAAGATGGAGAGCAGCAGCAGGCTGGCTCCACTGCAGGAGAAGTGGTCGTAGATCTGGAACACGTAGAGCCCCCCCTGCACAGAAAAGTTCTTTAGTTTCTAATCCTGACAAAACAAACAAGCGCATGTGGGCAGAAGGACGCACCGGCGTGACCATGACCAGCCCCACCAGGAAGCAGACGATGCACACCAGCAGCAGCAGTATCTCTCTGCGGCGCCCCCGTCGGATCATGTGGGGGTACAGGTCAGTCACAGACGTCATCAGCGCCTCCAGACTCACAAACTGATGGAAAAGAGAGTCTGTCAGCAGGTCTGCTGGACCGTGTAGGGATGGGTACTGTTAGAATCTTATCTGGTGACACTGCCAAACTGGTACTTTTGAACCGGTTCCGGTGACTGTATGGTGCTCAAACCATTACTTCAAAAAAGAAAAAGGATGTTTTTCCCAAAACTATTTAAGTGTCACAGGGGGAAGGAGATCCTTTATTTCATGCTTTTTCATTCTTCCTGACAGTCTCCACTGCAGCGCTGCATCTCTGTTTTCACACACGCTGAACGCTGAAGTAAACACGAATTTCACCGCTCATTGCCACGGCGACCGTCTTTTTTTCCGAACATTGAACATGTCATTCTTATCCATCAGCTCGCTGAATTATAATCTTTTGCTGTGAAGTATATCTGAACCAGTGACGTGTTATCATTGACTTACTTTTAGTTCTAACTGAAGTCCGTGTGTCGCTCCCTTGTTTTATGTCTATGGTCTCGCCTTCTGAAGAAACGCATTAATAACCTGTTTGTAGAAGTCTTCCTTTTCTTTCTTCAGTTTTAAAACTCTTTCTGTTTCAGTGGAGATCACTATCAGTGGTGTCTCTAAACAAATCCTTGAGTTTAGGGGTTTAAAAACATAATCCTCCATTTAGAAAACGATGCTAAAAAATATTATAGAGTAACTAGACTTGCCCAGGCACTTGCCTTGCTACAGCTAATTCTATTTTCATTTAGCCACGGTATCACATCCTTTGGGCTCACCAGCGCCCTCTGCCTTGAGGCAAGCGTACTGCCTGCCTCACTTAGTGTGCTTCTAAAGCGCATTTTTAGCGGATAAAAAGACGAAATGAGTCACAAACTGGCACCGATGTAATCAGACAGATGGAAAAAAATAAACAAATAAGATAATTTTAAAATAAAGCGTCTTTTATGATGATAAAAAGACTGAATTAGTAAAGTGCATGCATCAGCTGCAGCTCCAGATAGTGTGTGAGGCACTGATGAGGCACGGGCTGCTGGTGCCTCACTGCCGCTCTCTCCAGCATTTAAACAGGAAACTTGTAAATTCGATGAAGAAATGTTGAAAACCAACACAGAAAAAAGTAATCATGGAAAAGACATGTCTAAAAAAATAACATTTGATTTTTATTTTAAATTTAAAAAAAAGTATATATTTTATTTCATTTTCGCATTTTTAAGCTGTATTTTGCTGCCTCCCCTGACTGCTCGTCACTGATCTGAACATTATTTTCCTTCGACTTCCGCATTTTGACTGATGCTCTTCCCACCCTAACGGCCACACCCATTCTTACATGATCCTGCCCATCATTGCTGGAATGGTAAAAAGATTGGCTAGAAATGTACAGCAAAACCGAATAGAATGTTTATTGATTATTTATTGATTTGAATAATCTGAAAGAAATAAATAAAAAGAAGCACAAAAATCAGTATTTTTTAGGGTGGTACCAGAAGTGCAGTAAATGTCAGTACCAGTAGTATCGTATACATGAGTTCTGGTGGTACCGTATAGGTCGCTACTAGTTCCAACTTGGCCCTAAGTTTCAGTACCCATCCCTATCCTGGTGTAGCCAGGTTGCCTCGGTCAGCGCGTACCTGAGTGTCCAGCCCCAGCATGATGATCATGAGGAAGAAGCAGACGGCCCACAGCTGGGGGAGGGGCATCATGGACACCGCTCTGGGGTAGGCGATGAAGGCAAGACCGGGCCCTGTCCAGGCAGACAACAGTGGTCACAACCAATTGGTTCACTGAACAAAACAGCGATCAGAAAACCCAAATGAGATGCACTTTAGCGCCAATCTTTGGATGACCCTAAAAGCTCTTTATCCTCCACACTGCCTGGAAGACCGCTTCGTTATCCTCTGGAGTTACGTTAATTGCGTAAACGGTTGAAGAGCTACGGTATTCTAAGGAATGTAGCTAAAGGTTCAGTGTCAAAGAGTTAGATGTGGAGCTAACCCCCAGGATGCTCCCAGAATTTCCCAGAGAATCATGGGATGAAGGCCAAACATTTCTCATCCTGTTAATATCTTCTGTCCTTTTCAAATCTATCTGTGGTTAACAAATCAAAGTCGTATATTACCATAAATCTAAAGCTTGAAACATTTTTTGCAGGTTTGTTTCCTAAACTTTGAGTGAATCTCGAAGTAAGAAATATTTATGTTGGAAAAAGTTGCATTCTGGGATGGCGTGTTCTTGTTTGATGTGACCAGAACAGGATTTTTGTCCCTCAAACTTGTTTTCTTGATGTTGGAGGAAAAGTTTCCACCTGGAGAAGGCGGCCTCACCTGACTGCGCCACAGTGGCGATGTCCACGCCCTGTTCTTCAGCCATGAAGCCAAGAACTGAGAAGATGGCAAAGCCGGCCAGGAAACTGGTGGTGCTGTTGAGGAGGCACAGCAGGAAAGAGTCCCTGCAGACACAAAGACGTGTCATTAAGAGGCGGGAACGTCAGACATGTTGGTTTCAGCTGTTTGTGTGTCAGTGTGACAAAGAGTCTCACTTATAGCAGTCATTGTTGTATTTGTTGTAACTGCCCAGAGCTGTGAGACTTCCCAAGCAGATTCCATATGAGAAAAAGATCTGGGTACCTGCATCCATCCATACCTGCAGACAGACGGGGAAAGCAGAGCTTCAGCAGTCTGAGCCTCCACAACAGCTGAGAAAAGCCAACGTGAAACCCGCTCCTCTGCAGATCCGCAAGTAAGAGAGCGGCTGAGAGGCGGTTCCTGGAACGTACCTGTGGGTCTGCCAGGCGGGCGATGTCGGGTTTGAGGTAGTAGATGATGCCCTGGGTCGCTCCGGGGAGGGTGGCGCCGCGTATCAGCAGCACAAACAGCATGACGTAGGGGAAGGTGGCGGTCAGGTACACCACCTGCAACAAGGGGAACAGATTACCTGACTCATGCTGGTTAAAAAAAAAAAAAAAAGCTTCAATTAAAAAAAACGAAAACATAATCAAATTCACACCATTTTTTTAATCAAAAGTTTTTCCCAATCAAATCAAAAATCTATTATAACTGTAAATAACGAGTGATGGCAGTGTTTAATATGTTACTTACATTTTTTAGTCAAGTTTTAACTTAATAATTATTTTCTACCTGCAATAGAAATTTTCAAAATTTAAGAATATACAGAGTTCCAACATTAATTAATGCTAAACTCACTTAAAACTGTTGTTTTTGTTGATAGAACGTGTTTTAAAAAGAAACATTATCATATTTTTTAAAGACATCTATGTAGTTATCGCTACTAAGAATTAATATAAAAATAGTGAAGCCACCAGCTAATTAGCATCCACTGGTTATCGGAGCTTCAAGCCCCTTGAATAAATCCTAGCTTCTCTTATAGTGAATTGGAAACATTGATGTTTTTATTTATCAGTTTTTAAAGGTGATGGGGATCTTCATCCAAATTACCTTAAAAAGCTGCCATTTTTATCCACAAAACACATTTAAATCAACACAATTCAGTTCAAAATGAGGGAACTCTATTGAGTTTGTTTTCTGACTTCCTTACTGCCATTAAACGGAATAAATAAACACATTCATTTATTTATTTTAAAGAGTTGATTTTGGATCAAATGTAATTATCTGTTCTCTTTATCAGAGGAAGACACGTCCAAATCGCTTCAACGTTTAAGTTCAAATTCAACGTTTCTGCTGCCAATTACCCTAATATAAAAACAAGGAAGGAGCATCTCTACTGAAAAACAAAAACAAGATGAAGATATTTTTAAGTAAAGCTCCATCCCTCTTTAAAGGAATAAAGGAGACTCCGTCTCTGCTGTAATTACATCATGGTGAAATCTCCCTATTTCAGAGGATTTCAGCTTTAGCAGCAGGAAAAGAATTGCTAAAGGATTATGCAGAGTGACTTCTTCAAAGAAAACATTACAAAATGCTTCCTGTGTGTAGAACAAAACCACTTCCTTTATGAAATGTGATTTTTTAAAGGTTTTCTACGATGTGTTTTGATTCTGACTCATTCATTTTAGTAGTACAGTAGAACTTTGTTGAATGATGTGCCGTTGATAGAATGAGCAGATTATGGCTGTACTTATGTCATTCTTAAAAAATATCTCTATTTGCATTAGAGATACCAAATCAGGTCTTTTTTTGACCTGATTTGGTATCTCTATTTGCATTAGAGATACCAAATCAGGTCTTTTTTGACCTGATCCCATTCTGAGTCATTGGATTTTAAGAATCCTCTACTGCTGAGTAGTAGATACGATACTTTAGTAACACGAATTCACTAAACAGATCCAGGTTTTCCCCATTTTTTATTTACTAACCTTCTTTTATCATTTAGCACTTGAAAAGAGCACTGGGTGATAATTATTAAGTATAATTATTTAGAACTATTGTACATTTATGAGCAGATGTGATTCATATCTCCATTAAAAATTCCTAAAAATGAAAAACCACAACGTTTTTCCTAAATCATTGATCACATGAATATGATGACGAGTATTCCTGACTAGCTCATCAATATGAACATGTATTAGTTTTGGTATTTGATACATTTTAGGGATTTTTTTTCCTTTTCATTGAGCTTAAACTTTGTTGACGGTCCCTTGGCAGCCGTTTCACAGTTTAATTCTCATTAAAAATATACAAAAACGCTTTCTTTTAATGCCTTTGAAGGTCATTGTTTTTGTAATTTTCTGTAAGTTTTAAACGTTTATTCAGAGTTTCTGAAGCCTGAAGTATGAATCTGTGAATATCTAACTTTACCAAACTGTTACCGACTACAACAATAAACTGTGGTGATCCGTTCAGTGTGTTTTTACATGTGATAATAAGCTTGAAATATTATAATGAAAATAAAATAAATATCAGGATGCAACATCTGATTCCGGTCGAGTATGAAATTTCATGATCAGGACTAATTTCCGATCACGTGACTGAATTTTGACATCTGTAAATGGAATATTTTTCTCTGGTAAATAAAACTTAAATAAGATATAAATCAGAACCTCTTTCTAAAGTGGGCCAGAGTTTCTTTGGTTGCACAGAAGTTCAGGTGAGCTTCTACACTTGCTAAACGAAGGAGACCATGCGAGGAAGCTTCTCCCGGAGAAGGGTCAGCCCTGATGCTCACCTTTCCGGTGGACTTCACTCCCTTCCAGACACAGAAGTAGCAGATGAGCCAGACGGCAGCCAGACAGAGAGCCAGCTTCCAGCTGATGGGACCCAGCTCATCCAGCGAGTCAGACAGGCGGAGCACCTCCCGCCTGAAAACACGTGGGCAGCCATTAGCGCTGCGCACCAGCTCCAGGAGGCTTCACCCCGAAACAACTCTACTCACTCCCAGAACTCCATGACGGGAGAGGTGGCGTTCTCCAGCGGGCTGCTTCCATTGGCTGTCTGGTTGAGGTGCTGGAAGAGCACGCAGGAATCTGCGGAAAACAAGTTGACCTTAGCGGCCGGTCTCTCCTGCGGGTCTAAGTGAGTCTTTGCCACTGACTTGTGTTCCACGTGTTGTTGCAGTGCGACCACGGCAGCTCCGCCTGGAAGCTGTAGGACAGGTAGAAGAGCGCCCAGGCCAGGATGACGATGTAGTACACGCAGCCGTGCAGGATCATCACCTGGCTGGCGTAACCGAGACCTGTGGGGATTTGGGGAGGTTACGAGCGATGAGTCACAAGTAATGAAGAGCCTCTGATGAAAAACCTTCTGTTATCAGCTCTAAAGCAGTTGAGCATCTGATGAAAGCTTCCTTTTATTCAGAGCCCACACCTCATACGTCTTCATTACCATTGTCTCACAACTCCACAAAGACAAGGCTGTGGGAAGAGACAAACGGCCGCTTGTGGAGGCGGCCTCGGCTCCCGTCAAAGTAAATGTGAGGAATTCCTCCAGAAACTCTTTGTTCACACAAAAAAACAAACAATCCTTTAAAAAAAAACTCAGCTTTAGTGCCACAGTAGGATGACAGTCAATGAGGAGGTGGCTCAGGGTTAGTACGAAAATTAACCTTTGACCCCATTTAGTGAAAATCAAAAGCCTCAAAATTCAATTCAAATCCCCTCAAAAGATGATGGGAATGGGCCTTTAGCCATACTGTCAGGAGCCGGCGATCCCCTGACTATTGACAGGACTTCATCTCCCATCAACCCCAGCGCACAGTGTCTGGATGCCTCCCCTCCTGACTCTCATCAGCCAATCAGTCACAAGGACACTTGGGGACTGCTCAGGAACGCATGCAGTGCGAAGTATTGTTTGTGGCTTCATACTGAGCGGTTATTCCTGATCTGGTCACCTGTTACCTGACCCTGCTCTGTATCTGATTCTGCCTCTTTGCCGCCAGTCTTGACCATTGCCTGGATTATTACTCTGATGAATCTTTCTGGACTTTTAGCTGAGCTTTGCTCCTGTTTCCCTGTCTGTAACAATAAACCTGCTACACGTGGTACCAGCCGTCCGCCCGTTCGTGACACACATGTTTCCAAAAGGCAATCATTTATCCTGTCCTTTACATTTATTGTACTTTGACCCGCAGGTAGAAAGCAAACCAGGCTGCACACCTTTACAGCGTGGGGGGGAGCAAAAACCGGCTTCTGAAATATCCAGAATCACAAGCACGACTTTGATAAAGAAGATTTCCTTTAATAAATAAAAAAGATTCCAATCTGGATTCAAGACAGTGGTGAAAAACGTACAGAAGGCCTGTTTTGATACATGACATCAAACATGACTCGCACAGCCAACAGCCAAGGTCAAGCAGACTAAACACACATGACTAACCTTTACTAATGTTATTACTGAGAGTTGCAAACTAAGACAGAATGAATCATTCTCTGATAAAAAACAGAGAACAAACTTGGTTAAAACTATAGATAACTACACATAGACTTAATGTTTAGAAGTGGGACCAACTTTTTTCTCAGGAAAAACAATGAAAAGGGGCATTTTTAAACATTTAAAAAGATTGTCTCAGTTCTTTGGAACACCAAATCTTGTGATAAAAATCCATATTATATCAGTTACAGAAGCAAATGAATGTCAAACGGCTGAGAGCAGGAGAAAGCAGACACCCCTCCCCCAACACACATATAATATTTACTATTTCTTTTTTGGCAGACCTCTAGTTAGTTAAAATTGCCTTCAATTTACATTTTTATGTCAAAATGTAGCAAAAGCAAAAGCTCCACACTCATATTTTTGTCTGGGAAAAAAGTAAACTGCATCCACTGCTATTCGATATAAACCTTTTTTAAGATAAATCCATTAAATTGCCGTGTTACTCTCCCAAAGCAGCATACTTATGAATTTCGCCAGGTGACTGCTGCAACAAGCAACTTTGTGGCCTAACTGACTCATTACAGTCTGACATATTCTTAAAATAGGGTACCCTGATGAAATGTCGAAAAATCAAACTGAAGCTAATGTAGAGAAGATGAGGAACCAGCTGTTTCAAATAATCCTTTATGTCAAATGATTCTTTATAAGTTTATTTAAAATGTACGAAATGACTTCAACAAAACATAGGTCTATTTTACTACTATTCTACTACTACTTTTCCAAAATTGTGTGAACTGTGCCAAAAATATACAGAGATTGTTCCTCCATTTGAAAAGATTTTTTTTTTTACAAAAATGTATATTTTTGGACGTATTCCAATGTATGTGCAGATGGCTTAGAGAGAGAATAGTACCTCCAAATATTGGACAGATAGTCCTCCAGGCACTGACCCCTCCAAGGCTGGTGTACTGTCCTAAAGAGGTCTCCAGGAGGAAAAGGGGGATGCCACACAGCACCAGGAAAAGCAGGTAAGGTACAAAGAAAACACCTGGACACAAACAGGCATTGGTAAGAGCTCATGGGAACCCAAAAAATGGGTGTCAAAGAAGCATTTCAGATGAAGAGAAATAGCTTCTTTGGGACACGTCAAGAGCAGTGAACTTGATTCCCTTACCTCCTCCGTTTTTGTAGCAGAGATATGGAAACCTCCAGACGTTGCCCAGCCCAATAATCTGCCCCGCCACTGCCAGGAGAAACTCGGCCTTGCTGGCCCACTGGCCTCTGGCGTGCAGGCCGTCTCCGGCGGCCTCCTTTCCATTGGGGAGTCCTACCGCGGGGAACTTCTTCTGCGGCCGGTTGATTGAGGCGAGCTTGTCAGCCATGATTGGTTCCGGTAGCGACACGCACACACCCCTGAGGAAGAAAATGAATTACTAACAATTCCATAAAATCCAAATACCACAAAAAGCACTCACATGTTTGCAGTCTGGACTGAGCTGAATGTATTTTCTGCATGAGAGTCTGGCCGCCTCACTTATCTAAGATGTGTGTTTCAAGGACAACTGATGTGGGTGTGTGTCCTTTATCTGCAGCTTGCAGAACACTCTGTCACTAAATTTCCCCGTTTCAGCTCATCCTTTTATTTCTGCTATGTTTCATAAAACTATTTCCAAGACCAAAGTTCTGCGTGACAGAAAACTATTTCCATCCTTTATCTCTCAGTTATATTTAAATAAGACATATGTTTTTTTTGCCTCTTTTTCGTACCTGACCATTTCTCTGTGACCGCCGACCACCTGCTCAGTCGATTAGCTCTGAAATTATTCAAGCAGAAAAAAGACAACTTAGTGAAGGTTTAAAAAAATATTTTTGATCTACTCTCAGCACACTAAAGATGCACAAAACTTCTGCAATGTACACATTCATATATAAATATACAAACACGACATTAGTCATTGAGCCATTTCATAGTATTGTTATAGTCAGAATAATTTTATTCACTTTAGACAACAGATTTCTTGAAAATTACCATAGAAATATCAATAATATTTGCAATTTGAACTCACACAGTTGCTAATTTTGGACTTTGAAGTTGGTTTTTAGTGTTGAATATTTTATATGTATATTTTTTATTGTTGTTTGTAAGCATTTTTAAATTTTAAATAATCTTTACTGAACATATTTTTAAAATCACGTTTGTTTAAATATATATGCAGTTTCCAATAGATTTTAGCATCCTCTGTTTAAATTTCATAACATCTGATCACTCTATTGGATTAAAATAACTGCTTATATCACGTTCTAAATGACAAACAGGGCTCGTTCTTGGTTGACATTGGAGGGCATCACCTGAACCTAATTTTTGGGGGACCTCTGTTCTTTTCCATAAACGTCGCGTGACCTCACTTCCACCTCTTCGGCCCACCCCCCTAAAAAACACGTGACCAGCAAGCGTCGCTGACATAACCGACCCTCTCTTTTGTAACTCACCTTTCCCCATCACTGCCCGTGTCCCTGTAAAGTGGAAACGGGCGCAGCGACATGGTAACTACAGCTGCCCCCCACTTTTGAGCACCGGCTCTGCCGGTACGCTGCCGCACCGCTGTCATGTAACGGCACAGCGACGGCGCGAAACTCAGCGGAAAAGAGGCGTGTTTCAGACCCAGGATGCTGTTCAGTCAAAGAGGGATGCGACTTAACCTAGACGGCGCTCTGATAATCGCTGTCTAGGTGGACTGAAAATATGAACGGCGAAGAGTTGAACACCACATTTCCTACCTTCTCTGTTTCCTGTACTTCTCCTCACCGGGACTACCCCCCGCATGTGTTGTGAAATGGTTTCTTCCGGTCATTGGCCGCGGTAGATGCACGTAAAAAAGGGTTACCAAAGTAACAGCATGGCATTCTGGGTATTGTTGTTTTCAAAGTGATATAACCACCAATAAGTCACGACTCTTACGTCTGCCTGTTTTGTTCTGTGGACCTGTTTAAGCCAGAAATCAACATGTTAGCAAACAGGTGAGAAACAAAAATAGTACAAGAGATGAGTAAAGGTAAGAAAGTATAAAATGCTGTATTTTATATTTTTTATTTTAAACCAATTCAAAAGTGGTGCATTTAGGAAAAGCTAGCTTTCAATTCCCCTGCACTTCTCTTGAATGTATCTTATTTGTTTCCTTTGAGGAAAAAGTAATTTTAGCCAAATCATTATTTTTAATAGGACAGAAATAGTCAAATATCACAATTTTTTTTTGAAATTAACAAAACAAAAATGAATCACTTGTAATTAAAGATGTGAAGTATCAAGGAAGGAAGTATCAAAGGCATGCCAACATACTTTAATACTGTCAATTTTAATTTTGTTAGCTATTATATACAAATATTTAGCAGCTACTTTACAGCAAAGCTAAAAAATCTGACTTATAATGTTTTGTTCTCTGTCTTTGCACATTTAATATACAACTACAGATGACATTGCGGCTGCTGCTGCGTTGTTTGTTTAGCTGTTGGAAAGCCTGCCCAGATCAATTTACATTTTCTTTAAAACTCCATTGTCTTTTCTCTTTTCATTAATGATGTTTGCTACGGGTTGACATGGAAAAACAATATAGGAAGGATTTGGTTTGAACTAAGTCCTCTCTCTAATTAATCTCTGGTTAGAGTAATTTGGAACAACATAAGAATTTTAAATGTAAACAACATCAAACTTTAGTTATTAGTAAGAAATGTTTTTTTAAAATTATGTTTAGTGAATGAATGCTAAATTTCCAGCCAAATGGAAATTAAAAGTTTTCTTGTTAACAATTTAACTTTGGACTATTACAAACTAGGCAATGAGTTGAATAACTCTATCACACATTTTACCTAACTGGCATTTATTAATGTTAAATAAATCATATTTACCCCACATTTATGGAAGTTCAGAAAAGACAATATTGAATAAATGTATACCCCATGAAATCATTAACTATTTCTTTTAAATTAATTATTTAAAATTGGCATTCAATATTCAAAATTATATAAATTTGTCTTAGTTATTTAATGCCAATTTTAAATAATTAATTACAATTTTATTTAAAGGTTTAATGGCATATATATTTATTTATTATTGTCTTTTCCATCCCATGCTGGCCATGAAATAAGTAAATATGTCATTAAATGTTTTAAATATGCTTTTTAATGGCAATTTTAATATTTTAATGCCACATATATTTAAACATTTATGTATTGATTTCCAATTTTAAATATTTAATGCAAATGTTAAATAATTAATGACACTTTTATTTTTTTTTCATATTAAAATATTTACTTCAATTTGTCTCTTGGGACAATTGGGAAAATTCAGAATGACCAATTAACCTATGAAGCATGTCTTTGGTGGATGAGAGGAAGCCGGAGTCCCCAGATAAATCCCACGCATGCACGGGGAGAACATGCAAACTCCACACAGAAATGTCCCCAATTGGTGACACTGTTTCATGTTCCCCCAGCCGGGACTTGAACCGGGTGCCTTCTTGCTGTGCGGCAAGGGCGGTAACCAATGCGCCACCGTGCAGCCAGAATAGAAAAATAAATAGAAGTTTGTTAAACAGATAAAAAAAAAGCTTAAGATGCCACTGATATGGATGATGCTTAGAGAGTAGGTTGTAATTATTTTGTTTGGAGGGCTCTACTGGATTCAAATGGTCATTCACAGAAACTTCCAGTAGAGAGAGTTTTTGAAAGTTTACTGCAGGAGTTGCATTTGGATGACAGAAGCTTTTAGCGGTACTTCCATCTTTCTGCGACCAAGTTTGACCACTTTCTGTTCCGCATTAGTCTGTGAATTGCGTGACAGGATACCAACGACCAGCTTTTCCTCCAAGTTGGTTTTGGACTCCACCACTGATCATCACCAAAACCAAGTTTCTGATTGGTTGAATGTTCACCAATGTTAATTTCTTTAAACTTTAGAAATTTACAACATACTGCCTTTATACTGTGCCACTCACAAATCCCACTACGCTGGCCACTAAACTTGCACCACAGACCCTCTCACTATGTGTTTAGATTGACTTAACATACAAAAAGCAACCCCTACCATACTGATTGTGTCCAGATAGATAGTATTAAGTATTAAACAACTAAAATGAATTTAGTAGATTTTTATATTTTCTCTCCTTGCAGAATGGTAGGAATCACATGAGGAAACAAACTAGTTTCAGCAGGATCCCTCACATGGAAACATGCATCCAGTCATCAATTCTCCAACAAGGCCTGCATGCACTTTATATTTTACTACAATATAAATTAGATTTGTCCACCAATTGCTGGAATTTGGTTGTAGAGTATCAAAAAAAACAGCAGCGTCTACCTCCAAATAGTGGAGACCATTGTCCTCAAAATGGTCTTAACAAGTTAGACCCCCTAAAGCAGCAATATGCAGGTTTAACAGGCTGTGTCATTGCCTGTGCCTATTAGCAGAGCATTTCTAACTTCAGTAAAAATATAACTCCTCCCTTTTTTTTTGCACACCGAGGACTTCATTCCGGATATTGTATTCCACTCCGAAGACATATTAGATTACATCATTTGGTGAATAAATCTCTAATAAAGTTTGGTTGATGTTGCACTGGAAGGCTCAACAGCCACTGAAGCAATTCATTTGCAGTCTGCAATCAATTATATGCCTAGATACCACTTAATAGTGGTTTCTAGGGTTTTAATACTTCCTAAATGGAATTAAACTCCAGATTTGAGGCTGACAGCTTGCTTTGTCCTTTCACAATGTCCTGATCACTCCAGTTCCAGAGAGTTTCCTGGAAGCTTTATAGGCAACTTTGACAATTTCCTCATTGTATTGCAGAGTTTTACACTCTCTCACAGCCTCTTTTCCTTCCTCTAAGACTGGTCTAGTTATAGGATCATATTAAATCTGACTTAGAAAACTTTAACTGGAAATAAAATTGTCAAGTGCCAAAAGAAGTCACATTTTTTTCACCAGAAGCCTTACGTTTTAGAGGAAGAAATATGTTTCATCAACAAGAACACGGAACTTTTCTTTATTTAATGTGATGAAGAGTTACCAGTCCATATGCTTTGTTTAAGGACTTGAGATTTACACTGAATGTTTCATCTGAAAAAAGAGAAAGACAATATCACAATAGGTTGTGCAATCTAAATAAATATGTTGTGAATTGAATTTATGAACAAATTCAAAAGACATTTCCCAAAATGCCACTAAAAGTTTTCAGCGATTTACCTCTCGATTCAGACAAATATCCCCATAAACCTGTACCTTATTAACATTTACTGTGTACTGGATTGTTACGAGCATGAGCAGGAAGACAACACTGTGTGAGTTTCATCACTTCTGTCATATCTTTATGGTTATGATCATAAATGTAGATGATGAGGTGGCAGAAACATGACCATGTGTGCTCAAAAATAACTTTACAAGAGTCATGCTGAAACCTTTAGGGCTCATCCAGCCAAAGTTTAAGGTATATTCATAAACGTTTTATGTTTGGGAATTAGATATGCCGCCCAGAGTCTTTGCCAACATTTAAGCAGGATGTCAAATATAACTTAACTGTTATTTATTAAAATTGCTATCATAGGCGTAACTACATCATTAAAAGTAAACTTTAAAAAGAAAAAAAACGACAAGAGCTAATTCTAATAACAATCTCAATAGAATAAATAAATAAAAGTTGTATTTTTCTTGTGCAACAGTGACGCCAACCTAAAGACATTTTCTGCACACAAGAACCGCAGCAGTTTTCATCTAAAGTTTCTAATTAGTACCAATGCAGTTTTATGTAATAAGTAATTCATGTTGTCTCCCTTCATAGTTGAATGACTTTTGACATAGAAAAGCAAAAGGTTTAAGGTCAAGAGTCAGGAAGTGATAAAAATAACCTCATGCAGTCAGATGTAAAACAAATTCCTCAAATATAAGTGTTCACTTTGCTTTAAATGAAAATAGCTGCCATCCCAGGGGTCAAATGAAAGCCCCAAAATTAAGGGTCATTTAGTATAGTCACCATTGTTCTGTCCCTGGCAAAACTGGAGTCTTTGTGTGCTGGCAAAGCCTGTAGCTCCGAACTGGAATCTCCCTGCAGTTTCTGCGTGCTTTATGACTTTTTTTATGGGTGCCATTGAGGGCAGTGGGTCATTGAAATACATTGATACACGTTGTAAAACTCTCGCTCCGTGTCTCCATTCTGTACTATGTTTGAATGGCTTTCAAAACAGGAAGACTTCATGGCAGCAACTCAAAAAGAGTGACAATAAAGAAGCTGCGACTCTGCTTTGGGCTTTTTCCTTATTTGCTCACAGTACACATGCTTGGGTCATATGCAAAACTCATGCAAACACATGAGTGGAATAACTGCTCGTGTTACACAGGTGATGTCAAAGGAAAAGCCTCAACACAAACAAATCAACAATATCTATGAATCTCTTTGAAATCTGAAGCTCAATAAAAAGACGTGTGTTATCTAATATAAGCAAACGTGTCTAAAAGAAACAACAGAACCCCATTAAAACTTAGATTTCCAATCACAGCTCTGTGTTTACATGCTCTCCCACTAGCTTACAACCCCAACCTAACAAAAGATGGCGAGCAGTATTGGAGCTATCCAGCCGTTTAGTTTTGTGCCAGATGCCAGCTCAGGCAAGGACACGATTTTCATTAGAGTGGGTCTGCAATGCCAAAGCTGTCGCTGGCGACAGGAAATAACACACATTCTTGAACTATGGTAACTCTTTTACCATTGCGCTACTAAGTGGAAGCATAGAAAAACAGCTTTGTTTCATTTTGCAATACTTTACGTTAGTGAAGTTGCATAACTGTGTCAGAATCAGCTTATTTACGTCAATTGAGTAAACACTTCACTACTATAAAGTGTTGCATATCAACACAAAGCTGCTTTTTTCCACTTCAGAATCCACTGGAAATTACGTTAATTGTGTGAATGTTCAAAGAGTTAAGGTAACTCAAAGAACATCAACACTGGAGCTAACGTTTTGGTGCTGAAGGGTTAAAATTTCACATTCTCATCCCGGATACATTGATTTGCTTCTTTGACATGGAGGTTGAAGTGTCCCTCTTGCCTTACTTGAACCTCTTCAGAGTGATGTGATCCACATCCTCACTACCTTCCCATGTTCCACTTCCCATGTCCTAAATAGGTAAACATTCCTGTGGTTTAACCACCCTCTACCTTCAAGCTGTGTGAAAAGCACGTGTTTTAAAAGAGGAGTCCTTTAAGCATAGCATTTGGCCTCATGTCTGCACTGCAGGCTCCCCTGAGGTCTGCGGTGGGCCTCATATTTTGTGCTGATAATCTTTCCTGGAGATGTTATGTTTTCAGGGTTCAGATGATGGGGTTGAAGCCTTTACAGGTTTGCTTTTTTAACTTTAAATGCAACATCCTCTGAAAAAATAAAGTTGACATTCATGAAACTGATTTCCGTCTGAGAACTATGATTGATTGCCATTCATGTTTAAAAACACCAACTGATTTCCTACTTTTAAAGCAGTTTAGGCAGCATGGGAAAATGTCAGAGTAGGATTTGATGGAGAGAATAAAAACATCAGGCATGACTTGTCGTATGCGCTTGCATTAAAATCCAGGCACGATTGTGGATCACATCACTGTCTCTTAGCTTTTCCTGACTGTTCGGCTGCTTGGTTTTATTAATGTAACTACGCTCTGTTTGTCTAGAGTTGGGCACCAAAACAAACTGGCTGGAAAACAATCACTGTTTGATGTTTCAATCTGCTTTGCAATAAGAAAAACACAGGAAATGAAATATAATGTTACAGTGTGAGATCAAACGATCAGAGATGTTTTTCTGTTTAAGGAGAACCTTTGCTTAATTGTCCTTCTGATGCTATCCCAAGCATTCAGATCTTTGTGGGTGTCCCAAACCTGTCTCGAACAGTTCTCAGTGTATTTTCCGCTCTTCACAAAGTCCTACCACTAAACAAAGAATATTCAGCATACACAATATTTGACTGAGGGTTCTGCATTATGCATAAAACCAATGACCAAATAGAAGATTTTAGTGAATATGAATAAAATATTTTCTAATTTACATATTTTGGGGCAATATTTCAACGAAGGTTCTCATTTATTTAGGGGAAATTGCTTTGAAGTTAAGTTACGGTATCTGGACTTAAAATCTGTCTTCTGTTTCACCACTCTGAGCGGTTCTGGGTTCACGCCCCACCTGGGTAACCCACTGGAGGGGTTTATACCAGGTTTGAACTCAGGACCACTCAGATTGATAAAGCCACTTTTTATGAGTTGTGAAATGTTTCAAGAAAAAAGATTTTAAGAAGATTTTAAATAGAACAAACAGATTCCTTGGTGAAAAAACATTTCTATTAGCAGAAAGGATTTTGCCAAACAAAACAAAACAAAATTAAAACGATACGACAACTCCATTAAATTTGCTAAAATTGAAGTTGCTTTGTTGGAAGTTTCATTACTTCCAGTAATGAAAAAATTGCAAACAAAATAATACCGATTTAAACATTAGAAGTTCAAGCAAATGCAAAGATCAGGAACTACTAAGTTCAATTTGATCAAAAGCCTAAGGAGATCCATATTAGCACAGTTTTTCTCAGATTCATAGTTGTTTACTAGAAGAAAATTAAGACCATGTAATAGAACTATTATGTGCATCACTTTTAACACTATTTAAAAATAGCTACAACTGTACAAAATTAATCGCAGGAAAGTCTTCTAATTGCCAAAAATGCTAGCGTGTTTCGTCAGACAGGATTCCCTGATCGAACTTACCTCTGACTGGTAATTGTCAAGCTCTGAAGGTGGTGCCTTAATGAGGTAGATTCATTAAGAGCCTGTTGTGCTGATCATTTCACAGAGGAGTGAATCAACCTCGCCTCTCGTCTGCCCATCCAGCTTTTGCTTTTGTCTCACACGGATCCGGGAGAGTGAAACAAATCCAGAATTCCTGTTGTTCACTGAGGCTAAAGCTTGAAGCCAGCCGATCATATCATGGGATTTGTGTGGGTCTGGATGCTGGGCACATGAGCACTCGCTACTTTATGCGGCCTCAACCCTAAAGCAGTAACAACAGTTGCCTTTCTGTGTGAATGCTAGTGTGAGAACCAAAAGAAGCCAAAACTAACTTGGCAATAACTCCTGTGCCAAACAGTTCTGCATTTAGTCAAATAAAACAACACCTTTGAGTTTAGAAAACAAAGTTTTAGGGAGCAAATCATCTGTACAGTAACTAATCTGGTATGGATTCCCAGACCTTCACACTCTGGGCTGAGGTTGCCCCCAGGGAGGAATGCTGCTGTGGATTATCTCAAAACTAATAAGCAACCCCCCTCTGCTACAACTGACAGCAAATACAAAGACTCCTGTTTTCCACTCATGTGAAGAATTAAAGAAATGTGGGAGACTCTGTCGGAATCTGACTTTGAAGGCTACAAGATGAATGAAACAGATGGAAACTTCCACTTTAAGTCCAGAGGCGTGTGGTTTGATTAATTATAGGTGGCTTGTACCTCACATAATTCCATTGTTGTGTCCATGACAAAGTCATTTCTCCACCACAGGCCATTGCTTCTATTATAAGCTGATTTGATTAGTTCATTACTACCCAGCTTGAGGTGGTGAGGTTCATATATCTGTAAATGGTCATTTTAATAACTTTTAATACAGAAAAGCTTAACTGGTTAGCACATTAGTCAAAAGGCTTTCAGGGCTACAGTACTCAAAAGTCATCAAATGTCAACATATAAGTTTTTTTCTGAAACTGCATGTACAATATAGAGAGCTTAGTAAGAAAACAAGTTTATTACCCCACAAAGAATTCACCAAAATTGATTAAATTCCACTGGAATTACAGAAAAACTTCATATCTGTCTTTTATTTCGTCTACTTTTAGACTGCACTTTTGAGAGCAAATTATGTGCAGTTACACAATCTTTTCATATAGCAATGTAGTTTAACAAAGCACTAATCATAATTAAGCACAAAGAAGACTAGCAAATTAATATAATTTTAACCTCCATCTTTTCAATGCTTCATGTTTGCCTAACCCTAGGCTCACGTTCCGGTGCGGCTGTGGAACGTTCTAGCTTCGGCAGATGACTCACAATGGCTACGAGTTGCCTGCGGTCTCTGCTGCCAACCTCACGGACCTCCGAACTCACGCAGGTTCACAGGATAACCCATCATTTATGTTGAAAGTACTTGTGAGGATTGTGAACTTTGGTTTGGATTTTGTTGTGATTTTTTTTGGATCATGGTCTCTTTTGAATTGTCCCTCAGTCACCAGTTTCAGGTTCATGATCAAGTCTTGATTGCTGTTAATTACAATTCTGTTAATTCGATTTAATTGTCTGGTTTTCAGTTAATCCTTGTCAGGTCATCTGTTCTGTTCTGTTACCTTTTGTTCATCCATGCTCATTTTTCTGTTTTTAGGGCATCTGGGATCTTCCCTTTTGGGGAGGGGTACTGTCAGGATTGTGAACTTTGTTTTGGATTTTCTTGTGGTTTTCTTTTTTTTTTATCATGGTCTGTTTTGAATTGTTCCTCAGTTAGCAGTTTTAAGTTCATGATCAACAGGTGTCGTCATTTCTGTTAATTATCCTCAGTCTATTTAAGTGTATGGTTTTCAGTCAATCTTTGCCAGGTCATCTGTTCTGTTACCTTTTGGTTCTGCATTGATTTTGTCCCATTTCAGTTTATTTATCAAATGTTTTACTTTTCTGTCACCAATCAAAATCAAACAAAATCTAAATCAAAGTTCACAATCCTGACTGTACTAGTAAACAAACCCTCATTCGGCTTTGATTTTGGATGATATTCACAACACTTCAGTTTCTGTGTGTCTCATCATCATACAATGGGTAAGCAGAGAACTTTAACACTAGCACTAACATTAATACTTTTGTTTTATATGAGGCTTAAATTTACATATTTGATTGTGTTGGATGCACTTTACACTGTCTGGCATAATTTGTGGTTTAAGTCGTTTCAGGTTTCATTTGCTCTAACTTCACAAAAAAGCACTTCGGCATGGCTCTGGCATTGGGCAAAAAATTGAAGCCAACAAAACAGATGCGAAGTGATGGAGAGGCCGGAACGCAGAGGCTTTACCGGACTGCATGCTGTGTGAGTGCCTCTCATGCTTTTCAAGTTACGTAAAGACTCCGGCGTCCGCACTGGAGCTGGACCGCGTGCATGCAGTGTGAGCCCGAGGTAAGAGACTTTATTTTGGCTATCTCTTGAAGACAATTTGATCAGATTTGTGCTCCAATGTTTCTTTTTTTATTCTTAAAGTGAACAGTACAGTGGTCCCTCACTGTATTGGGGTTCACCTTTTGTTGCCTTACTGTTTTGCTGATTTTATTCAGTCCAATTTTGCCAGTCATTTGACCTAGCCAGTCAATCTCATCTGTGCTGTGTCTCCTACACAGAGTGCATTCAGTTTGCCACAATTACAAAAACTTCAACCAGGAGCAGATCTTTGTTTTCTATTATACTAGACTTATTTTTCTAAACTTTTAACATATAAACAAGAGAGAAAAGTGAGAAAACGTTAATGTTTGTCTGAGATGTGCATAACGTGTGTAATGAGCCTTAAAACATGTATAATTCTATTTCGCAATATTTTACCTATTGTGGGTTATTTATGGAAAGTATCTCCTGCAATAAACAAGGGAAAACTGTACTTACTACATTAGTTCTTTTCTTTAACCCTTTGTATAGTCAAATTGCATTTATATTGGAACAAATTGTGGCATAGTTCTCCTAAAAACTGATAGAACGTTCACTCTATGTACAGTGAAAAAGCAAAAGGACTATCTCAAGTAATACATTTTGGACTGAGCCATATAACGTGTGACTGTTCCCAGTGCTTTATTTTTTAGGTCAAAAATGAGTAAATCCAACATAAAACAACTTCATGCTGTCTTACTGTGTAAATCATTGAAGTATTAAAAACCAGTGGGCCTCCTGTTAACAACAGGATGTAGTTCTGACAGAAAAGCATGTAGGCTGTGGTATGCAACTCAACCAATTTACATGTAGCACTTAAGAAAAGGCTGCAGTTTACTGCCCCCCTGCTTTAAAAAGTGGCTTATATTGGTTGTTTGGATTAGGTTCCAGAAACATGGTGTTTAAAACCAAGACCTTGTACAATCAACAGTTTGATGCTGGTTTCATTGTGAGAAAATGTCCTTAATTCATAAGTTTGGGTTCTTAGTGAGCAGAATTGTGTTCTTCTTCTTTCTTCTTCTCCTTATCAACTTAAAGCTGTGGGAAAGTGACTTGTAAATTAATTATACTCAGCGGAAGTGGTGTGAGTGGGGCAATGCACCACACTTTGTTTATTATGAAAAGAGATGTAAATTGTTGGTTAAAAAAATACATTGACTACACCTGTGCTCTGTATTGACCTTTTGACCAAACGAATGTCACAAATATTTTCTTGAAAAATCAATAAATGTAAAAAAGTCTATGTTGACATCACCGAAACAAAGGTGATTGACAGTATCTATTGTCTACGACTGTTGTGTGCTTCTCTTGGTTGACGGCATGGCTCCAGTTATCTCCAAACTCAAACAAATATTTCTTTTCTTGCATTTTTTAGGACTGAAGTCTCAATATTATTCAGCATTTGTCATCTGGTGTCCACAAAACTCTTTTTTTTTTTTTACTTGAACATGTTTTGGGAGAAGCTGGAAAATCAAGATTTGTCAACCAACATGAATGGTACAACACATACCTCAAAAATACTGTTTATTCTGGTTAACTGCATTTTGGCTGGCATTCCCAACTCAGCTTCTCATCGGTTCCTTATTAACACTACTATCTTGAAACTTCTATTTATTTTTATTTTAACCACATTTTCACACTATAAAGCCCGAATAAAAAAGAAGAGAGTGCGGCTTTTTATGGATTAATTCTGGTTGTGCTTACTGATGTTGAAGCAATTTTGAGAAAGATCCGGCACTCTGTCAAAATGTTTGGTTGGATGTTATTGTGAATATGCTACCATGGCTAACATTTAGCGGTCTTGGACAGTTTTTTTAATGACAACGTTGGGAATTAGCATGGTCACAGTAACGTTTGTTTTAGTGGTATGTTTTCTTTCTTTTTTTTTTTTTTTGTTTACGTATTGCAAACAAGGTTGGTAAAACCAATTTAAAGGTAGTGTAAATGTGCTTTTGCGGCTAACGCTTCTAATTTAGCTAACGTGTATCATGTTACCAAAAACTTCTAAAGTTATTGTGAATGCAGTTAATAAAGTCTGGCTGTCAAATTTAACTCTGATTTCTTTCTCCCGCCTAATGAGCCTCATAGTTTGGTGCACCTTATAACAACTTAGAAAATAAACTATTCATTGACAGTGCGCCTTATAACCTGGTGCACCCTATAATGTGGAAAATACAGTAATCAGTTGCCGTAATTACTTTATGCATTAATTACTTGTCATAATCGATGTTTAAATGTGTTTTGCTTCTTATTTCTTTATATAATAACTATATAAGCATTTTTCTTACTATTAATTTCAACGCTCTTTAACTTTTCATAGAAAAAAAATAAAAATATTATGTTTGTTTTTTCAAGCTTTATCATCTCCAATTTCCTCAAAGTTTGTCTTTTCCTTCCAATCATCAAGTGTCAGGTGTATCTCAGGTGCACATGTAACCATCTTGCCATGCTTGAATTATCTGTCAAGGAAGCTTTTTCTACTGGCCATTCCACATCTCTCACATGCACCCAGTCATGTTCCCATGTGTAAATGCTCTAAACTAACAAAACAGCTACCATGTAAATGCTGATAGAAAAATATCTACATGAAGACGGTAGAATGCAGAATAACAATTATGACTTTGACTGCAACAGACACGTTTCTTTCCAACACATATTACTAATTGCACAGCAAAACTTCATGTCAGTGGAAACAACAGAAGAAAAAGCACAGCCAGCCTTCCATAGTTACAGAGCGTTTGTCAACAACACATGGTGGTCTGTGTCACTGCTGCACTTATCCACTGCAATTTTCCTCCCAATAGACCATGAGAAGAGAAACAGCTCATCATGCCACAATGACAGAAATCCAAATTAGCCTAATTCAAGATGCTGTCTCAGCACTGTGGGTAAAAAGAGCTGGAAACATTTGTGGTCAACATTGGCAAAGATCCTACAAAAGAAAAGCCACTGCAGCTAAATTAGGATCTAAAATAGAGATGACACCACTGTGTATTCACATTCCCTTTGTCAATGCAATTTACATAGGTAGATCTATCCAAGAGGTCTACAAAATACAGTGGGATGTAAATCAAAACAATGGTAATAAGATTTTACTACTTAACACTCAGAGCAGAAAAAAACACGACTGGAAAAGTGACCAAAGACTTACAAACAGTAAGAAAAAAATATAATATTTGTTAGTTAATGATGCTGCAAAAAACATTGGTGAGCAAAAGTCCATGTGTGGGTTCATGAGATCTTTCAGAGACTCTTCTAGTATGGTGAGCTTCACCATCTACTGTTAGAGCTGTTTCTGAATGATGGCCTCTTTCAGCTGTACTTCTGTCTCTCTGTGACCCAGTTTGATGATTAGGTAGGAATAAACTAAGAATAAATTTCAAGGGGCTGCACGGTGGCGCAGTGGTTAGCGCTCTTGCCTCACAGCAAGAAGGTTCCTGCTGGGGGACTTGAAGTAGTGTCAACGATGGGGGACCTTTCTGTGTGGAGTTTGCATGTTCTCCCCGTGCATGCGTGGGTTTTCTCCGGGGACTCCGGCTTCCTCCCACCATCCAAAAACATAGGTTAATTGGTCACTCTAAATTCTCCCTAGGTGTGGATGTGAGTGTGAGTGTGTGAATGTGGCCCCTGCAACAGACTGGCGACCAGTCCAGGGGTGTCCCCTGCCTTCGCCCATGAGTAGCCGGGTTAGGCTCTGGCTTCATTGCTTAATTCAGATATTTGAACTCTGGAAACATCACGCTGCGCCACCCAAAACGTGCCACAACACTCCAAAACAGGCTCCAGACCTCTCTCTCAATGCTCAAATCTCACCTCGGGACCTCTGATCACGTCCATACATTGACTTAACATTGAAACTGGACACCACTGTTGCATGAATTGCACTCAGTTCGAACATAGTTTGGGAGAAGGATAGTAATAAAACAAATTCAAGAAATCATATTTTTAAAGAATTCATTCGTAAAGTAAAGTAAATCTGCTGAAATACAACTAATTTTTAACACTTGTCAAGGGGGAAGTATGCTAAGTTACATCCTGAGAACACCATACCCACTGTGATGCATGGGGGTGGAAACATCATGGTTTGGGCGTGCTCTCCTGCAACGGGAACAGGACAGCTAATTTGTCTGAAAGGAGGGATGAATGAGGCCATATATGATGACATTTTGGGTAAAAACCTTCTTCCACCAGTGGATGCAATCTTCCAGTTTGACAATTATCCCAAACAAATCACCATGGAAATAAAGAAGTGTCTACGTAAAAAGCATTTCAAGAATCAGGAGTGTTCTAGCCAGTCTCTAGACCTCAATCCAATAGAGAATATGTGGAGGGAGCTGATTGTTGTCCGGCAACAGCCTCCCCCCAAAAATTCACAGCTCTTGAGAACATCTGTATGGAAGAATAGACCATAATTGTAACTACAATGTCTGCAAACCTTCAGGAGACCTCCTGGAAACATTTGGCCTGGGTTACATTGTAATGAATTAAACTTTTGTTACAATTTCTTCTCCATTTTACAAATAAATTATTTAAAAATCTATTAATGTGATTTCCTGGATTCTTTGTTTGCATTCTGTCTCTTACTGTTGAAGAAGGTATTTGATGAATATTACAGACCAAACTCAACAGACACAAACTCAGAATCTTTGACAAATACTTTACTCTCTGCTAATGTAGTTTGCTCTAAGAATTGTTTTGGAATCACAGTAGCCACAGTTTGATGTTGAAAACCTGGCGATTGACTTCAAGTTTGTTTAACTCTTTTAAAAAAAAAAATTATTTGTTGCCATACCCAATAGACCTTAAATTAAAAGGTAAATGTGTACATTTTAGATTCTGCATGAAATAAATTAGTCAGAACAGATTACATAAAAAAAAGGTAATTCTTTCTAAAAATATTTTTTAAAAGGTTTCTGGTTTAAGACCTCTCACTAAAGCACATCACCATCGGATTATCCCCACCCCTTAAAATAAAAACTCCTGTGTTTCCAATTCTGACAGTAAAGTAAAGTAGCATCACTGAAACAAAAAGTTTAAGTAGTGGAAACCTGCATATAACCTGACTCAACAGCTGAGATGTTTTGCTTTGTCATGCAAGTGAGTGTTGTAGTCATGGAGCAAACAGCTCTTTCACACTTCTGGGAAAAGAGCTCTGATCTGCTCAGCGTCCTTTTGTAATTAGCATGACTCAGCTGTTTGCATAAGCCAGGTGGACTTGTGTAATTCTCACGTGACAAAAAAAATGGTGTTATAATGGCAACAAGCTGGAGATAAAGCAGCAAATGGTGTAAACTAGCATCTTCTTGAACAATGAAGTTATTTTATTTCAAACACCATTCTTAGCTTGGTGATACTGAGAGTGGTAGCAGACGCAGACACGTCCACGTTTGTGTCTTTTCCCCCACATGGTAACTCGACACCGCTGTCTTCATGCTTCTCTCATGCGTTAACTAAAGGCAAAGGTGAGGAGTGAAAAAAGTCAACCCGCAGGTCAGGTGGGTCCACCTGAACTCAACTGTTTAGGTGCTTCTTATCTTTGTTTTGCCTCAATTCCAACGTTAAATTACCAGTTAACAGTCTCAAAAATGATCTTTTACTCACCTCTGAAGATTTGGATGCTCCCAAAGACACCAAGTTGTGTCCTGTCCTGGGAGATTTCTGATCTGTTGATACTTAGGACATCACAGGTGTACTAGAAGGAGAGGGAGGAGCCATAGCTTAGGGGGCAAGGCAATAGGCTGACACGTTCAAAAATCCATATCAAGGTGGCAAACCCTGTTTTTTTTTTCTTTGGACATCACAGTCTGTATCAATGGGAGCCTCACTGAACATGTTTTTCCAGATATAATGACATTATTATCAGTGTTTTAAATCTAATAATTGAAACATTATCATCATGTGTGAACAGAAAAAGCATTGAATCCTGCATTGACTAATGACAGCTGTGTGTGAAATTATATTTGATTGTATAAAAACTTTTAGGTGTACATTTTGGACTTTGTAATTCTTACATTTTTTTTCTGCACATTTTGTTAGTTAAAGCCCTCATCAAATGCAGACATATAAAGTTATTATAAAAGGACGTCATGAAAATGGACTTTACCATTGTTGCACGTATGGTAAGTGTATAGTGAAGAATTTGTAAAGCTCATGCACGCATGGTTTTCTTACACCACACTCTAATCGTTAGTAAGGTGTAAGTACCGGTCCCTTACTGACCGCATGCAAGTTCTGCACGCATGGGGTGTGCATGTGATACGTAAGCGTCTATAGGGCGCCCACACTTACTATACTCTGATTAATTTCTAACAGTCAGGTTGCACCCAAGGAGAGAACACATATCACACGAACAACGCTTACCTTCCTCCATAGCACCTGGGGAAAGGGTAGCAAAAAACATACATAATTTTTACGGCATTCCTGCGCGTCAACAACTTCCTTCTTACTTTATTTTAAATGTTGTACAAGTGTTCATTACGGCACATCGCCCGCAGTTCATGAACAGAGTAAAGAGTAAATTTGATATGCGTCTAAAGGGAAGCGGCAGGTCTGAATGCAGCACAAGACTTTTCGTGTCATGTATAGGTTAACTTACTTTTCACTGAAACCTCCAGTATCGACCTTTTAAGGGCAGTTGTGACTAATACTTCACATGTGGTAAAGAAAAGAGGAACCACTTTTGAAACTTATGAACTTGTATACCACCTTACCACCACTGTGCCCTACAATAGTGACTGTGACATGAACTTCTGCTTTGGAGCAAACTTCAAATGATAGTTCTACATAAACTAAAGAGGGTGAAAAAAAGACTTAATACATCAACAAAAAGACACATTTAGAATGTTGTAGTGCAATGTGATGTGAGTGTTCTAGTTTAGTGGTTCAAGTGTGGTCAAATGCAGTCAAGAGTATTTCCTTTTTTATTCTATTTAATTTAATTTCCTTCTTACCAATCCACATTTGGATTTAGATTAGTTTACCTTAATCAGATGAATAAATTCTGTTTACATTTGAAATCTATGCCATTTCATTGATGGCATTAAAATGACTTAATGAATTAAATTTCCTACTTTGTGTTTGTTTATCTGCAATATCCTGGGTTTAGTTTTGGAATTAGTTTCAGGAGCTGTGATTGGACCCAACCGGGCTGTTATTTCAGGTCATAAACTCTCTGGGAACAAAAGAAAAGCATACTTTAATCCAAACTCAAATTAAAAAAGGAGGCAGTTTGTCATAGGAAACAGCTCAGACGTGTCACAGAGTTTTAGTCCTAGAGAAGAACTTGAAAGGTTGAAAAAGATGAGCGGATTTCTCATTAAAAAAGCAGCTTGAAAATCAGTTTGGGACAGATTTTTGTTTTTAATAAAAAAAAAACAAGCTTGTTATTCTTATTTTATTTTGTTTTTTTAAATTTTTTTGTAAATAAAAGATTTAAATGAAGTAACAATAAAAAAGTAACTGTTTACAAGAACAAAAGCAGAATTTATTACTTTTATAGATTAAAATTAAATGTTTCTATACCTGTTTCATTTAGTAACTGTTTACTTTGTGGGCGTGGTGCTTCATCCCACACACCCCTTTCAAAAGTGTAACTGTAAAGTTCTTCCTAATCTTCTGTCACATGTAGCCATGGTTGAACTTTTACTTGTGTGGTAACCCATCTATAATCCCCCACATGTTTCCTTCAGTTGATGGGATGTATTCCTCTGTTTGTTTTTCTTTAACCAGTTCTTTAATAAATCCAGCTGAAAGACTTCATGAAAAGAGTTGGACCGTTGCCTTCTGGTTTGCAGTGTCATGTCATGATCTATTGGACACGTCTGTCGACGTGTCACACCTTATTTTTTTCCTTTGTAGTCTAGTTTTCCAGTTAAACGGCTATGTTCCCACTAGAATGGTATCTGTTTCATATCTTTGCCGCTTACTATTATTGACATTTTCTTTTAAATTGAAATGATGAAAGTTTACCTCAAAACTCCATTGTTGGCTCATAGAGGATCTAAACTGTTAGTATACAGTTTTGTTGATTTATTTTACACCTTAATTGCACCGCCCACCCCCCACGCTTCTCTAATCAATCTCCAACTTCCTTAACCCTCTTTTTCCTTTTGTTTTTTGTCCTTACCCCCCCCCCCCCCCCCCCCCATCTCTCACATCCCACTCTCTTCTTCGCTCTTCTTTTCTTCTGACCGGTTTAACAAACAAAAAAGTACAGGTATACATTATAATCAATATAAGTTTTATATAAGTTTAGTCTTTATTACAAAAGGGGTTTACACAAATATACATCTTGTGTGTCAAAAGACCCATAAACCACTACTGTAACAGTAAAATCTGTCCAACTCAAGAGGCCTTCAGCTCTGATCTGTCTGCTGAGCTGTTTGACATGACAAGTTAAAAAAAAGGAAGTTAAACTAGTTTTCTAAAATAGCTGTCAGTCTTGTTTTCCCAGTTTTTACCTCTTACACCCATTTCAATGAAGGGTATGAGTTTGGTGATGCCATATCCTGCCAAAATGCTGATGACCAGACCATAAAATCTGGCTTTAAGTCTGTTTTTAAGCAAAACAGTGGATTGCATGACCAGAATGACTAGTACTGATGCAGTGAAGCACCAATTTCTCCAGCAAACTAACTAGATTGTCAGTTTACTTTAAATGAGGCATGAGAGAACACAAACAAATAAACTAACACTACAAAATTGTTGTGCATTCACAGCTGAATTATCAGATAACTTTGTTTGTGAATTCTTATATATTTCTAAATACTTGACTGTCTGTTTTAAGTCAGTCCTGTTGTAACTGTCAGAAACATAGTTCATCTAAAAAAAGGCAAGTGAGGACCGGCAGCGTATGAAAGGAAATGGCGAAAGCTCCAAATGGCATTCCGTACAGTCTACTTGTATTGACAAACACATTAGTGTTTGGCCAGTTCTCTTTAATTTATTGACTTCTCATTCCACTCTATTGTGACACGTTGATGATTCCCCTACAGCTTTATGATCTCAGCTTAAATAAACACATGTTTGCAGCACAAACGTGTGTGTGCAGAGTGAGGAGTAAAGGTACACACATTTGGAATCTACTAAGTACATATTGTACAGCTCCTAACAAACAGAGTTAATAAAAGGAAAATATGTACCTATTTTGGATTTGTGTTTGCGCAAACATTTGGGAAGTAGTCATCATCTGACAATATTTGGCTTTTGTGAGTCAGAGTGGGACCTGTGCATGTTGTGCACGTCCACGTCCTAAAACTGTAACTCAAACTGTTTGTTATTTATTATTTCAGCATTCATGGCATCACAATTGACTGGTTTAAGTTCTACTTAACAGGCAGAAGATCTTTTGTTAAGATTGGTAAGGCCTACTCATCTGTGGCTTGTCAGACCTGTGGGGTGCCACAAGGTTCTGGTTGGTTCTGTCATTGCACAACATAAGGGCTTTTTTCATAGTTATGCAGATGACATGCTGATATATCTACCCCTCATTTTGGGAAACAAGAGCTCACAGAATGTTGGCTGAGTGCATTGATGATGTCAAGCAGTGCACTGTTTTTGTTGACTCCTCTACCCTCCTTTGCCCCAGTGGGTTTTAACTGTTCGTAACATTTCTTGAGTTTTAAGGTCTGCCAACCAATATCTGCTTCATGTGCCCAGGTCAAACAGAAACACAGGGGTGAGCATGCGTTTTCCATAGCCTGTGTAGGAACCATTTGTGTTCGGCCTGTCACATCGATATGGTGGCTTGCGACTAGCGATGATGTTGCAATATTTTATTGGCTGTACAATCGCCGTGATGGCGTGTAAAACTGCGATTGACCCAAAATTACTTTACGGCCAGCCCGAGCCGACTCTAAAAGACTATTTTTGAATTCCCTCCCTACTCCATAACTACTAAAAAACTATCACGTGCAGGACTATCTATTGCCCTGGATTTTAAAAGCAATTCAGAACCCACGCTCACTACAATTTTTTTTTTTAGCAGCGAATATAATTCACAAAGTGAAAACTTAATTAATAAAAGCATTTTATGAGACTTTTTATGAGTCCAATGTGTTCTGATGATGAAAAAGTTGACTGTCTATTAAAAAAATACATCTAAACACCCTTTTTTTTTGCTGAAATTGTTCAAACGCAATGCATTGTGGTCCATGTTCTCCAATCTAGTGAGCATTGATGCACACAGGTTTTTCGCAGAGAATTTTGGGAAATTTTCAGGGAGCTTGATTTTGGAAAACAGCTCTACAAAATGCAAACAGACTAAATAGTGAGTCGTGAAGGAATTCGGACACAGCTTAAGTAGTTTGTCTAAGTGGTGTTACTGTAGTGTGATGTCATCACTAGTCGCAAGCCCCCGTACTGATGCGACAGGCAAAACACAAATGGTACTTAATACCGGCCCTCAGTCATGGAATAATATTCCTGCACAAATGCGCATGAAATCAGACCATTTTGAATGTAAAAAAACTTACCTTTTTAAAATGGCTTTTTATGCTCAGTAGTTGGTGGCCATTTATTTTCTTTTGTTTTATTATATTCTTATCTTATTTTACTGCTTTTTTGTAATTGTATGCTGTTTTTCAAAATGTATTTTGTCTTTTGAAATTTTTCAATCTTTGGTTGAATTTATTTATTATTACTTTACTGTTCTGCTGCCAATCCAAATAAGTTAAACTAAAGAAAATCAATCTAATATTCTATTTTTCTCCAAACTACAGAAATGAATCTTAGTATCATAAATGAAACCTACCCTTTTAAAGAATTAAAAAGGCTATAGTTAAGTATTAATGCTGATAGGTGGACAGCTTGCGAAACAGGAACTACATAGCAGTTGTTTAAAAAAAAGATTTCATGTCCGCAAATACAAATATTTCAGACAAAAATAAACAATTAGCTGAAAATATGATCCCATCATTACCAACATATCATCTTTAGTCTCATAATAAAAAACAAAACAAAATTCTATAACTTGCAAAAATTCAATATGCATAAGCATTATTGTACAGGTAACCCCCAAAATTTAGAGTAGCTATTAGTGAATTCAAGATGTATTTATATTCAATGAGCCAAAAACAGAGATTCTCTCTTATATTGTATTTTTTCTCCTCATCACTTCATTTAAACTCTTTTAATTACCTGTAGTTGTTCTCGTCTTTTCTGTCTTTCCCTCTCTTTTTTTTGTTCTCTCTGATTGTAATCACTTAAATATATTTGTTGAAATATTTTACCTTAAGCTGTGTTTGGTAAAGTTACAATTGTGAAATTTAAAAAAAGGAGCAAGAATAAAGTTTTGCTAAAAAGGAAGCAGATAATTTTTCACGCCATGATTGGCTAGTGACAGTATCTTTTCTAGTGCTCTTGTGAGTGAGTATATTTATGTGAGACTGAGTATATACTATGGATGCGAGAGTGAGTATGTTTGCGTGAGTGAGATTGTACGTATGTGAGCGGTTCATTGTGAAACATGTCATGTATGGGCCCTCAGACGATTGTTTAAAGAGGATTTCTACAGAAAGGACAAAGCCTCGCCTTTCCCCTGTGCTCTGTTTCCCTCCGTTACCCACGCCCGTCTCATACCAGTCTGACCACTCCATGTGACCTCTTCTCAGAGTTATTATCTCTTACAGTCTGGGTGTTTTGTCTCGACATTAAAATATTTAGATCTGTCTCTGTCACTGAACCAGAGGTTACACTTTTGTGAAACACAGACGCTTTTTCTGTTGGAAGGAATTTCCTAAACTTGAGCAAAGCCTGATAGTTTCTCACATGAGAAAGAGCTGCAGCTGGAACCATCTGTTGCCCGTGTAGCAGATAATTGCTCTGATCTGCTTAGACTGTGATACTTGAAACTCAAATTTGTGGTTGTGTTGGACAGCTTTTAAAAACAACATGTCATTTTGCAGACCCACTATGTGGTAGTAGCAAAAATATGATCACTCTTTAGAATCAGGTTATCTCAAATCCTTAGACATATGATTTATAAAGAATGACTTTTTTAACCCATTTAGCCACTTTTGGATAAATAGCTAAAAAAAAAGAGAATATAATGTATATTTGGCACATTGTGCCAATTTATAGTTGTGTAGTTAAAAAAACACCTTGTTAATCAGAAATCATGAGTTGCTTTGTTTTTTTCTCATTTGGAAAAAAATTTCAATAAATAAATGTCTGGATTATGTCCTTCATTTGGCTGCCCAAGTCTCCTGAGAGATCTGGTATCTGCAATCCTTCACAGACTCATGTTGGCAAAGGTCGACTGCTTTGCGAGGCACACAACTTCTGCAGCCTTTCAGAAGTCTGCTCTGCGTCTCCAGAGTGCTGACTGCACTCAATCTCCCATCAGCCCCAGCACGCAGTGGATGCTGCCCACCTGACTCTCATCTGCTAATCAGCCACAGGACACTTGGCACTGCTCAGAGCCACGCTCAGTGCGAGGTATTGCTTGTGCGTTATTGCCTGCATACCAAGCATTATTATTGGGGCTGATTTTCTGTATACCTGACCACTCTGCCTCTTTGCCTCCTGCCCTGACCCTTGCTTGGACTCTGACCCTGATTTAGCTTTGTAGACTTTAAGGCTGAGCTTTTGCTCCTGTCTGAGCCAAGAAACCTGCTGCATTTGGAATCAGCCTTTTGCCCGTTTTTTGACAGTGGTTCTGGTTTCTCACATTGATATTTTCCTGTTGAAACCAGCCTGTTGAGACATTGAAGTTGGATTCTCAACAAAACTCTTCTTTACCTTTTAAAAACTATCCAAAACTATGAACAGGTGGAAACATTCAAAAGTATTTTTCAGCCACATTTGACTTCTATCCATTTTTAAGAAACTATTTAAAAAGTTAGAGGTAAAGAGGTGTGAAACACGCTCGTAAATAATATAACTTGAAGTCATTTTTGCTGTAATTAGAACTACACCCTTCTTACCAAAAGAGTTTTTTGTCTTTACTTGGAGGTTTTACTGCTGACTGAAGTGTTGTCTTCTGACAGGTGGTTTGAGCAGAAACCTATGAGGGCAAACATGCACTGTAATGAGCTTGTATAGCGTGTTTCTTATTGCGGTTTGTTGTTCAAGACTTTGTGCACAATGAGGATTGGTCCAGACCTAAAGTGAGAACTAAGTTGTTGCTCAGGATCTTCAAAATTCTCTGTAATTCATACGTTTTCGCTGCTTCATTGTCAAATATTTAAAAGCTGCCAACTGTTGGAAACCCAAGATGAGATGCCTTTGTCAGAGCCGCCGCCTTTCAGCAAGATCGTATTCATTAGAGCTTCTGGAGGAGAAAAGCGATGACTCTTCCTTTGAAAAAGCATTGTGGTCCTGACTGTCAGTGGTTGAGATCACTTAGCAATAGCCAAGGATCTGGTTCACGTTTATTTAAAATTTTTAGCTACAAGTGAATAAGATTTAATCTCTTGAAATGTTTAAGTGCCTGTAGGACGCCTGTACAATGGCTAAACAAATTACACTCTGATTGTCTAATTTCTAACAGTCAGGCTGCACGCAAAGTGTACACACTTATCACTTGAACAGGACTAATCAGTCTCTTGAGCAGGATTGGGGGGAAGGTAAAAAAAGAAAAATGACAGACCTGCTCTCACCTATTTTACACTTACTTACCCTTGTGTGTTCGCCACGACCTGTTGCCCACAGGATACCCGTAGAAAATGACGTCCATGGACAATTTTGCTCCTTTTTCACCTGCAGACAGCCTGTATCCACCCATAAGAGCAGTTGTGACTAAGGCTTAAAAGAGTACCCACCTCTTTGGTTGACATTGGGACACGAAAGCTTCAGCTGTGACTTCACTCAACGATCATGTGTGGAGTTTACAAGTCTTAATCGGAGCCAAAGTTGAGGTCCATGATGCAAATAAACTACGTCATTAAGCTGCTCTCTTTGTACGAAGGACAAAGGACATATTCCCTAAAGACTGATTCAGGTTGAAAACATGACATCATCAAACCCCAAGGCTACAATAGAAATACCTGGTTAAATACGCAGATGCTTAAAGGATCAAACCCAAAAACCCAATCGATTAAGCCCTGACGTTGTGCATGAATCATTGTTGCCCTGTGAGGTTAAGGAGAAGGCAAAAACTCATATTAATGTCGTGAATTTTACACCAATTAAGAGGATGAAGTCAATATATTAGTGACACCTATACCCTGTTATGCTCTTTTTACTCAACAATCCTGTACAGAATTGAATCAAACATACTCAAGAAAAACTTCATGTCCACAACAGTCAAAATCAGTAATGTTCAATGTAAAACAAACTAAAACAGCTAAAGATAAATCAATACACAAGGATAAAAGTAGCCTAAAAGTGTTTCCTACTATCATCCTTATAGTCCACAAGCACATCTTTCATTTGCACAAGAGATCAAAAGAATATACTAAAGTAATAAAGATCTCTGCCGCACAGACTCCGACAGCCACGTTGCTGCCGGATTGCTGGAAGCACGGAGAGATTTACAGTCAGCCGTCTCCGTGCAGTTTTTCATTACTGTCCTCCAGTGATGAATTATGCAGAGAGACGCTCGGCACCTGCTGTCCTCCGACACTTTTCTGTCTCCAATCAAGGCGCTCCGCAAGGCCAGAAAAACAAGAACTTTGGGGTAAACAGTGCTCACTTTGTATTTGGCCGTTTCTTTTCCAGATTTTTTTCAATTCCCTCTTAATCATAGGATTATAAGTCTACCAAAGCAAACTGCAACCCAAGTCACTTCACTTTTTTTTTTTTTTTTAAAAGATAAAATCCGACATCAAACAACAACCTGACTGAAGGTGAACAATTCATCAGGGAGATTTGCATTGACTGCACAAAGTTCTCTAAAAATAATGCTGAACTTGTTTTCCACTTTGCACTTTTCACGGCTTCTCAGCCCAAGGGCCTTCGTCCTCAAAGCCCTTAATAGCAAAGTAAAGTAATAGCAAACCTGAAGTATCATTAGCACGCAGTCATAAAGTCAAAAATGGCTCTCCTTGGCATCTCTGACTCTGGTGTTTGTGTACACAAACTTGTCTCCGCAAGAAGCTACTAACTATAGCCATCAAGTTGGGATTAGAGGCTTTGACACATGAAGGACAGCGTCCTCCATGAGTCACCTCGTATCTCACAAACAAAAGCTTTTCTTAAATATTCAAGGAGGTTCGGTTTGTTTGCTTGTTAAGACTTTGGGCCTCAGTTAAACACCAGTAACAGAAAAGGTATTTTTGTCTGGAATGCTTAGCGCAGACAAACCCTGGCTCCAGCCCAGAAACACTCGAGTCTGTGGAGTCTAAGAGGCAGACGGAGGTGAGACAGTGGACCCAAGCCTCACAAAAATGTTGCTCAACCCTGACAATAGCAAACGCACTGTGGACCCCTCCTAAAACGCAATCAAGAAATTCCTCTTGTTCAAAGCACTTGTGATTGTGGCAAGAAACTTTTCTCCAAGTAGAAATACAGGGCAATGGCTTTCAGAAGGGAAATCTTTTGGCCTTTTATGTGAAAAACAAAAGGAGGTAAATTAGCTTAAAACTCTGTATTTTCTTTCGATGAACAATTCCAGTTTAACAAGCTTTTCAGGGCTTTTCAGAGCTAAATAACTAGAAGTTGTACGTCTTGCCTGAGGGCAGCCTGGCTTTAGTTTGTAGCAGAAATATTTGTAAAAAATATTTGTAAAAAAAATAATAATAAGAATTACATTTTTAAAATACATCTTTACAAACTTTGTGATCAAAATACCCAACAAACAACACATAATTAAAGAATCATCATGTAAACAAAGTACTTTGCTTAATCAAACTAAAAACTCTAAGATATTTGAAGTCATTAGTGATTGAAAAACTGAATGAGTGATGGACTGATAAAATATATTGGCAAATCATGGTTATTTTACCCTGTGATTTATTCAAAACTTTAATTCTGGAGTTTATCATACACGGAAAGTGTTGATACAGTATAATAATAATAATAATAATAATAACAGACATGAATCCACTTTGAATGAAACTTTATCTATCATTACAGAGCCGGTGTTGAGCTGAAAAAGACACCGCTTGTGAGAGTGCTGCATGACACAAGAATCTAAAACATAATATTTTAGGCTGTTTTTGTCATGGTTTCATATAAAAATTAATCACCTAGAGGCAGAATGAGGAAACATTCAATCTGCAGTCCTCTAAATCTGTCCTTGTTTTCTGAGCATGTTTTAATTTGAGTTTACAGTTCGATAACATTAAAGATTTGTTCATACTATTAATAAATTATTTTCATGCAATTTCATTTTCTGAGAAAAATAACAAAATAATTTTCCATGCGTCTTCCTCCACTCATCTGGAACCGAGTCGCTGGGGCAGCAGTCATGCAAAGATGCCCAGATTTCCCTCTCCCCGGCCACTTCCTCCAGCTCCTCTGGGGGGACCCCAAGACATTTCCCAAACCAGACCCCATCTGGTCCCTGGCTGCACCTAGAAACTCTGTCCATAAAGGTTTTGAACAGAACCAGCGGTAAAGGGTAGCCCTGCCAAAGTCCAACATGCACCAGGAACAGGTATTAATTACTGCTGGCTATGCAGACCAAGCTCCTGCTCCGGTCATACAGAGACCAGCTCCACGGACCCCAAACTCGTAGAGCACCTTCCACAGGACACCATTGGGGGACATGGTCAGACGCCTTCTCCAAATCCACAAAACACATATGGACAGGATGAGTGAACTCCCACGAACCCTCCAGCCTTCTAAAGAGGGTGTAGAGCTGATCCACAGTTCCACGACCAGGACGGAAACCGCGCTGTTGTTCCTGGATCTGAGGTTCTCTCCTCTCCAGTACTCTGGCATTGACTTTCCAAGGGAGGTTGAGGAGTGTGATTCCCCGGTAGTTGGAAACACACCCTCCGGTCCCCCTTCTTGAAAAGAGGAACCACCACCCCTGTCTGCCAGTCCAGTGGTACAGTTCCCGACTGCCATGTGATGCTGAGGAGACGTGTCAGCCAAGACACTCCCACAGCATCCAGAGACTTCAGGTACTCGGGGCGGACTTCATCCTTGCCACCAAGGAGCTCATCAACTACCTCAGTGACATCAGCTTGGGAGATTTCAGAAAGTACTTAGTGTAAAAAACTGGGATCCAATAAGCTGTGCAAATTTTAGCAGTAGGGCTTTCTCCAGAAGTTAACTGTAAGTAGCTTCTTTAATGCAGCTTTCTGGTATGGTGTTGGATTACCTGGGCTGTGACAGGTGTTAAAGACAGTTCTGCTTTACAATTTTAATGCAGCATGATGTATAGCCAAACAAAAAAATATATATAATTTTTTAAAGCTACAACAACTTCCAGAGGATCACCATCTACAGTAAAAGCTATCAGTAGGTCACCTATCAGGTAGGTCACCTATCAGTTAGGCCACCTATCAGTTAGGCCACCTATCAGTTAGGCCACCTATCAGGTAGGCCACCTATCAGGTAGGCCACCTATCAGGTAGGCCACCTATCAGGTAGGCCACCTATCAGTTAGGCCACCTATCAGTTAGGCCACCTATCAGGTAGGCCACCTATCAGGTAGGCCTCCTATCAGGTAGGCCTCCTATCAGGTAGGCCTCCTATCAGGTAGGCCACCTATCAGGTAGGCCACCAATCAGGTAGGTCACATTCTTTTTTTCACTTATTTTTTTAACTTCATGAAGTGTGAAAAAAATAAAAAGCAAGTTTTCAACAACAGTGAGCAGAAAGTAACAACACAATACTAAGCATCAACAAAATTGCAAAAAAAAGTCTTTGGTTTTCCTGAGATGATTAATTATTTACTTTAAATGTTAGAGAAGGTCATCAGAGTGTTAAGAGTGTGGTCTCATGTGGTCACTTTAAAACATTGTAGGCAGAGTCCGGCTTCAACACAATCAGAATCCTAAATTAACAAACTGAATCTTAAAAACATTTAAAAAAAAAGAAAGAATTGAAATAAGGGAAACCAGTTTGTGACATTCAGGTGACCGTGACTAACTGTTACCATGAACTGAAATCCACTCAGGAAACCAATTAAGTCAAACAGAAACAGCTGTGGGAATTACAAACCTCAGGGATACAGTAAGAGAAAGGCATAAACCTAAACTTAAAAAATATGAAACATGAACAAAACTCCTAAAAAACGGAACAAATGTAAACACTGCTTCATTGTTTACATATTTTTTGTTTTTCTCTCAAAGAATGTTTATTGGCTGTAGAGTTGATGATTGTCTATAGACGGGACGGGAAAGCATAGCCGGTGAAGCAACAAACGTGTGAAAACAGAGCCCTGTCATTACATGACTGCAGCGTCTGGGATTTGCACTCGGATTAAACGCTTCCAAAACATCCATTTTAATGAAGTTTAGTGAGTTCAGTTGCCCCCGCTGAGGGCTTTGCCTCTCTCCTTTCCTTTGGGAGGATGTTTGAACAGGAAGTGGAAAGGTTCAGGCAGCCTCTTCCTGCACCAACCCATGCCAGTTCAGTGCAGGCCTACCGTGAGAAAAGCAGACTTGAACATCCTCCGAGATGAAGATTCGGTCTCTCTATTACCCGTTGGGGCCGAAAAGAAAAAAAAACTTCTAAGATATCTGTGCTGTGAATCTACCAACACGGATCTGACTGTCTGCAAACCAGACAAGCTGAATTCAGAGTGTGGCTTTTTAGTTGAAAGGTTTAAAAGAGCTGACTAAAAAAAACGCAGATTGTGTTGTGGAGAAGAGTGACTTTGCAGGGGAAAGAAGTAAGCTGGAAAACTGAGTAATAGAGGAGAATCAGAGGAGGAAGAGGGGAGGTTTAGCGGTGAGGGTTTCCCTGATGAAGCACAGCTGACACTGCAATCCTGCAGCTCTCTCATGACAAGCCTCACCACATCAACCCATTGACTTTATTATTCAGCCTTCCTCAGCTGAGGCCCACACACACTGCTGACCTGCTGCACTGCGCCGCTTTGCCAGGCAAACGCCTCTCCTCGCATTCACAGGCAAACACGCACCTTCCACTCCGCCAGACAGGTACATCCGCCCACTTCTGTTCACTCTGGCTACGGACCCAGTGAGTCAGTGTACAGTTTGGAGCACAGCTCCCTTCATTCCATGTTCTTCTTCTTCGTTTTAGAAGAGATAAGATAAGGAAACTTACTTTTGTGGTGGCCATATCTTTGCTGATGGAAGTTGTTTTCAGTGTATTTGGACTGAAACCTTCATTTGATAACAAAGCAGCAATCTATTGAATTGTCCTACATTCAATTATGTTAATTATTGTCAACAAATACAGCTTAACACCAGAGATGTCACCAAAGACATCTGTAGAGCACACTTTTTTGACATACAGTAAATCTTTGACTATATATGTAATCAGCAGGAATCAACTAATTCTGTCAACACTGAGGCTATCTCCCTGGTGTTAAAGGGGTAAAATAATCCATTTTAAATTTTTTCAGCAGCTTTCTCAAAGCCCAAGGTCGCTGTACAAAAAGTAGGGACAGCACAGGAGCCGTACAATTTACAGTTAAACATTTACAGTTGGAGTTGCGTATTTGGGACGAAATATTGTGTGTCGGATGTGGCGCGGTTTTCTAGCGCCAACTTGTTTCGAGATGCACCGCAAAACAGAGCATCAAAAATTCTGATGCACGTACCTCACATTTTGACTAGAAATCAAAAACTATCTTTACCTTGGTAAACCTTTGTACCATGTCAATCAATCAGGAACTCCGTTGTGACGTGTTGATGACATGAGTAGTGGGTGGAGTCCAAAACCAGTGACCCTTGCTGTCACCCCGTGATGTATTTTTGACAGCGATTTAACAGGAGAAATTCGTATTCAATACAAAGACAAATCGTATTCAAAACAAAGACAAATCGTATTCAAAACAGACATGTGAAACGTAAAACTAAAGATTGTATTCATATTTTTTTCTGCATAGTTGTGCACAAAATATTAATTTGTGCACAAATTTGTATTTATGAATACAACTTTTTCTTTATGAATGCGTTTCTTTTTGACAGTTTCCTTACCCCATTTCCCTGTCTCTCTTTGCCGCACTGAGACATAATCTGTTTCAAGTCTCTTTACTTTGTGGTTCCGATTGGCCGTAGCCAACACCATACAGCTTACACCAATAACCCTCGACAACAGGAAAAGAAAACATTTAATATTTTCATATAATAACGATTGAATCCTATAAACCCAAACCCCTGACGACAGAACCCAGAGCGAGCAAATGTCTCTGCATAGTGCGTTTGCTGCGCTCTGGACATTAGCAGAACCCAAACAGCCACCAACTCAGTCCTTTATACTACGTTTTTTATTTTTACTACAACCTGCAGCAAAACTGAGATGCATCGAAAACAGGAGGTGGACGCATAATTGACCCACAAATTGCATTTGTTGTGAATTCAACTTCAAAGTAGTTACCTCGACATTTACATTTTGGTACCAATAGATTTTATTCAGTTTGCAAAGCCTGAATTCACGTTCAGGCATAAATAAAAATGTCCACGTTTTAGTCAAACAAAATGCCACAATGTTCACTGTAACAACTTCAAATATTTTTGTTAAAACTTAACAAATGAAAGTTAGGCATGTTGTTTTTCAGAATTATTTTAAAAAGCAAATGAATGAAAGCGTAAAAAATAATTCTTCAGTTGGCTTTATGGTGGGTAAATAGCACTAAAACCCTCAACCGCTATTGAAATGAGTCATATTTACCCACGACTGAGTCCTTTTAAAGACCTACATACAATTTTACGCAAGTCACGTTTAGGCCACAAAAGAAAGATGACAGGTGTGTTAGAAAAACTGTGTTTGAGAATGGCTCAACATAAAACCTTCATTGTGCAACCAGCAGTACAGTAGGTGACATTAATCTTTGAAATATGACAGAATGTCAGCTGTGTCTTAGGAGGGGAACATTGTTCATAACATGAACCACATCTTAGACTGATCTCCTCTTTGCTTTTGGTGGTGGTGCAGACTGGACTACCTCATGCATAGACATAGTTGCTCAAAATTTTGAGCTAAAGTTGCTTATGTGTTTGGAGATTTTATCTTAATGTTAATTTTACAAGAAATGTAAGAAAAGGAACCTTATTTTAGTCTCCAGCTGACGTTCCTAAAGACATATTGGCAATAATTAACGGCTTTTAAAACATATTTTTGGGGAAAGTTTTTGTCTGGTTGATGGCAGTCTAAACACGGACCAAACGCAAGGTTCAGGACTGAGTTAAAGAGACTCGGTCAGAACCAACAGACTTTTCTAGACTAAATACACCTTGAGTCTTTTTTTTTTTCACTTATTTTCAGTTTTTTTTTAATCATTAGAGTTTAGTGACTTCATTGCCAACCAAAAATGGTGACAACAACATAGCCAAAAAGCTGACTTCAAATAAGCACAGAGTAAGTCTGTAGACTGCGTCATTGGTGGGGAGCACGTAAGTCCTTTTAAATGCAGAGTAGAGTGATAAAATAACTAATCTGCTTAGTTTTTTGGATAAGGGTTAAGAGGGGGATGTTACTGACTCATTTTATGTTGGAACACAATTGAAGTTAACAAATAGATCGATTCGTTCATAGTTACCAGTTGCAGATCTTAGAAAAACTAAAGAAGAAGGGAACCTATCAAAGCTTTTTCACATTCTTCTGCAACTGTAGCTGAAGATCTCCTTTCATGCTCTCCTAATGTTCCTGTACCATTTATGCATCACTCACTCTTCATGTCCAGACCTACACATTCCTAAACCGCTGCAGCTGCACCACATGCACCCCCTAACCCTGTCTCCTGATAAGCCTTGTGAACAGTTGGCCCCCGTTTGGAGACGAGCACAGCCTGTTCATTAACTCTATTATCAAGTAGGAGAGAATTCTGCCCAAGTTCTACTGAAAAGTTCATCTGTTTTTCTCATTTGACATGGTGAGGGGGATCGTCTGCGTGGGATGACGACGGCAAACTTTGACCTCAGCCTGTCTTTGAGTGAAAACTTTAAAAGCCACTGTTGGGTTTGGAGGCTGACAGGAAGAGGCAATGAAACACAGATGCGCTCCCTCTTGATTGGATTTATTATTAACAGATAGAAAAACAAGCGGGCAACTTGGCAAGCTGGAATTTTATCTGCAATAACCTTCAGCTAATGCAACACAAATGCTAGAAATTAGTGGTTTTTGTTCGTAGAAATGAAGCTGAAGGAATTTTTTTCTCACTCGTGTGCTGCTCGTGCAGAAAAAGAGGTGGAATGATAAGCTCTTATGTTTGCAGGAGCACATATGGCAGAAGAATGTGGGTGATGGTCAGTCCATTTGAGAACATGCTTTTCTGGTGCCAAACGGTTCGGAGAATTAGACAAAAATCCACAAAGTTGGGCAGGGACAAACACAAAACAAGAACCCACGTGCACACACCAGTCCTTTTAAAGGAAACAGTCTCGTCCGACTGTGAGATTGAACACTACCTTTGATAAATGAAGACATTTCCTGTCCACCGATGACCAAACACTTCACATGCAAACGTTGCATAAAGAGGAATGACGGAATGGACACAGGGGAACAATCAACGAGCCTTGCCCTGGAAGACCTGCCCATCGACGGGCGACTGATCCAGTGAGGTCTGGGTGGAGGCCTGGAGGGCGTGGAGCAAGGAAGCGGAAAGCTTGGAAGGGAGCATGCCCCCCCTCCCCCGCTGTCTGAATGTTCCTTTCAGACGAAGCCAGAGAGATCCTTTGCACACCACACACATCACTCTGCACCCCCGGTGACAGGAGCGGCTTCCTCTTTCACACACACAGCAGGCCGACATCGAATCTCCCACATCGCGTTTGATGTGTCCACAAGAGACCTGGAGCAGGAATCCCGAGGCGTCGAGGGGAGTCGACTCTCACGACGTTGAAGGAAAGGCGTCACAGCTCCTAAACTCCATCATCCAGTTCATTTGTAACTTCATTTGAGCGTTTGACCTCAAATAAACACAAAGACTGACTTACATCCACATCATGTAAACCAAGACGATTTGGAGAAAGCGAGCGGTAACAAAAATATGTCAGTCAACCTTGTTACTTTTAAATGACTTAGCGGGGCTTGAGCGTGAAACATGTGAGTGAATTCATCAGGAGTCACGCTACAGCTGATGTTTTATTGAAATACTTTAAGTCAACAACCTCAACGTGGTAATTAAATACTTTAAAGACATGTAAACTTTGCTCAATGCACTGATGACAGTGAAAAATGGAGGTTCTTTCCAAATATTTTCCACAGAGTAGCTTCTTAGAAAAAATGTGACATGTGGTTCTGATTCTGTCTTCTGGGAAGTAACTTCTGGATGGACCACGATGCCAGACTACGTTCCTCCAATGTTTGGTGCCCCTGTTGATGATTATGATGGATTTTATCATGAAACTTATCTCACTGTGGATTTTATCAAAGCACAAATGGAATAGAGTTCTTCTGTTCCCAATAACTTTCATAGCAATAATGGACTTAAGTTTAATGAGAAAAGTTGGAAACTCTAAACCAGTGGTTATCGTGACCCGGGGGGCAATGACAATTGACAGTAGGGCTGGGCGATAGTGAATTTCTTACATCACTGTATAGATTTTTTCATATCTGACGATAAGGATATATCACGATATATTAAATAATATATTAGTTTAATTTGAACGCTTTGTGTTTCATTAAAGAAATGTGTTATCATCAGCAGGTTGTTTAGATCTAAACATTAATTTCCTATCATACTTCAAACATAACAGATGTACTGGAGGAACATAATGCAACCGTTTTTTCCCCCCAGAAAACAAACAAAAAAAAGGCACAAATATTACAAACTAAACCGAAAATTTAAGCAAAAGCTGTCGAGTTTCAAAAAAAGAATAAATAAAACAGAACTCTAAACTGCTTGATCAGTTCCATTTAAAAACACAATTTAAACTTTTTTATCAGCCAAATTCTACTACTATTTTACACAGAAATACCTTAGGTATTTTACTTTTTTGAAATCTTTCAGATTTTTTTTTAAAAAGAAAATCAAATTGGTTTAAACACATCTTTACTGTCATCTAAGTGTAAACTCAAGTTCAAACATACTTAGAAAACAAGAACAGATTTAGCAGAGATTTCCCAATTTTACCTTCAGGTGATCACATTTTATAACAAATCATAACAAAAAACGCCTGAAAACAGTTTAATGTTTTGGGTTATTGTCATCATATATCATTATTGAAATTAAAACTGAAGCTTTAAGGAGGATTGAGCACATCTGCCAGGTCACAGTTTCAGAGTAACAGACTGTTATGCTACACAGACGCTGCTAAAACAGTGGATTCAATTCTGTAATTATTTTGAAAATCAAGTTTTATGAATGTCTTCCCATGAATTCATCTGTATTTATCCACCACGTCTTAAAGGCCGGTCTGTGAAAATACTGTCCGAACTTTAAACGTCACAGGACACACAGAACAGCTGGTTAGCACCATAGCATAAGCGGCTAACAAGCTAGCATCATAGCACCAGTGCTGTCTCCAAATCAACACATTGTATTAATCTGTCTGTTGCTGCTTTAAGTGAAGCAGTTTTATCCTCCAGTTCTGACTGGATTCTGTCATAAATCACCATATACTCCCCTGTTTTATCAGCCAAACTAAACGCTGCACAGGTGAAGTGATCGCGGTCTTGTGTCGCATGCGTTTACCTCGTTTGCAGACGGTTGACAAATAGAGGACAAAAGAAATTTGCCAGAAGAAGAGCTAATAAACATGACTAAGTTTACACGATCATTCACTCACCATGTGGTGACTAACCCTGTAACTTGAAAATGCTAGCTAGTGTTCATTTCTGACCCTTCAAAATAAAAGTCCATCGCGATAGGCTGAGTTTACTAACCAGAAAAAGTACTATCGCGATATTGAAAGTACTTGTTAGTACAAGTACTAACAAAATGTAACCAACACTACTATTATTTATACTCAAAAAGAAATCAGAAATCAAAACAAATCAGACTAGTTTGAAGCTCCATGCAAAAGTTTCTATTGAAACATTTCAACGCAAAAACATTTCAGAACAACTCAAAACTCATGAAACTCAAAAACAAGAAAAAGTGACCCCCCCCCCCCCCTCCAACACACACACACACCTCCACCCCGCTCGCTGCATGCACTGCTCCTCTTTTCTTGGAGGTACTTGCATGAGTTGGGTGTTCCCAACGTATGTTAATGTAAAAAGCTTAGGAGAGAGAGGACAAAAGAATGATATAAAGTCTATTCCTATCGTACACCTCAATGAGCCGTTCAAAAGATTAGATTCATTCGTGAAAGTCACATCAATGCAAACAGGCTCTGTGTGTTGTGATAAATCCATGTTTTAATTTGGACTCCTGGTAGCCTAAAAATTATTTTTGTCTTGAAGTTATAGCCTGTTCTTCTATCTGTTCCTGTACATTCATTTGCAAAGAAAGGCTCCACATACAACTGTTCTTGTGTTGCATGCCACGGACTGCTTTTAGCGCTCAAGTGACTGAAATGTAACAAAGAATCTGGTCGATTTTCAACACCAAAAGAATTTTCAGAATAAAAGATTGTTCAGACGTAGTCATTTTGCTTCCCTGACCAAACTTCACAGCTCAAGTGATCGAAGGTGCAGCTGAGAGAATCTGGTTATTTTTCAAAATAAAAGATTTTTAGAATTTAAAAGAAAATATATAGGGGCAATTGATCCACGGACCGGTCCGGGGTTGGGGACCACTGCTCTTAAACACAGGTGTCAAACTCGAGGGCCAGTGTCTCATGTGTTCCAGCTAGCCTGCCATTAAAGCTCCTTATTGGCTACCTGAAGCAGGTAATCAGCAACAGATAAGGCAGGATTTCTGATAAACCATCAGTATGTGGGATCGTTGAGGCCTGCAGTCTGTCACTCCTGCCCTAAAATGTTTCAAAATGATAAATGGTGTATACTGTACCTAAAATATTGCTTTTCTAGACTTTTTCTAGTACTTTATATCTTTTTTAAATTGTCTGAATGTCATTACACCTTTCGCAGCAGAGCTGTCATCAGTGACAGGAAATGACACGCTCTTTGAACATTCGTAACCCTTCAACCATTTACGTAATTCCGTTTTCTGAAGCTGCTTTTTTTCCCTGTCAGAATCCATTGGAATTACGTTAAATGCATAACCAGTTGAACAGTTACAGTAATTCAAAAAACTTCTGGAGCTAAAGTTAAACTGATTTTTATTCTACCGATTCGCCTCAATTTGTCTTTTAAATCCACTATTTTATGTAACTCAGCAGTCCAGGCTCAGTCTGTGGATTCTATGAAACAGTAGCACCTGTTCTCAGGTCGGGATCACTTCAGGAAATCGGAACGTAGGTAAGAAGTGGAACAACTTTTCTACTTTAGTGTGAGATTTCTAATATGTCAAAGTGTCTTGTATTTGGGTGGCTGTGTCATTTTTTTTGTTTGTTTGGGTACAAAAAATACGAGCAATAGATGTCCTGGTTGGTGAGAAGATGAAGGACAGAAGGATCTTTTAGACCTTAATTTGAAAGGTTTCCAGTGAGGGACTGAAAAATAACATTCAAATGCAAAAATCTATTAAAAATGAACTTGTATGTCATTAAAATGTATTCCGCTGGTCTCCCTTCCAGCACTTTGTCTTTTTCTTCTTGGCTCTTGACTGTGAACCACATCTGTCAGAAAGGGGAATAAATGTTTTCCAGATGACGTTCATCTAGCAGGTTCTCTCTCTTCCTGTTTGTTTTTTTTTTGTCTGACTACATCAGAGTCAAAAAGCTAATTTTGTCCTTGGCTTCCGTTTCTTCCGTCTAGAAAACATAAATCTTCTACTCCCTATTTGTCCTTCTGTTTATCCAAGTTTCTGCTTCAATCTTAGCGATCTTGTGAGATTTTTCTTCAGAATCATTGATGTCCTGCATATCAGTATGTTATAATTGACTAGAATTAACCCAAAGCAAATTAAAATGTCATTAAAATAGTTTACACAGCAATTAATTGCCCTATGAGTTTTGTAAAGTAATCTAAGATACTTTTGATAACATCCTTCCCAAAAAACGGATACCCCAAAACAAAGGGTTTGTGGTGAAAAGTCGCCCCTCTATGATTGACACCGGAGCTTCTGCTTCTTTTAGCCAGCTGGCATCACTTCTCAGATACATTTGACTGTAGTAACGAGGAAAAGAGGCCCACTTCCGCTGTTTCATTTATTCTTTTTTTATTTCTCCACATCTGAGGGGCCTCCACGCCCTCAGCTGGGATGCGTATCTATCTTTTCTCAACCCATTTCCCAGCCAAACTACACTTACATCAACCCCTAACTTATCCCTTTATACACATGTATCCAAGCCTGATTTATTTTTAGTTTCAAAAACCTGCGTCCGATGAGTTTTGGTGAAACTGCAATTTGCACTTTCTGGGTTGCATCTTATTTGAGAATGTAATGTTGGGGGTTGGTGTGGTCATTTGTCTAATTTGTTTGCTTTTGGCCATTATAAAGCCAGTTATTCAGGTCAATGTTTGTTTGGGTATGACATTACCAAACCTCAGACTTTCTAAAAATGCCCAAGTAGGTCGACCAAATGACTTGACAGTTGATGGAACTCTCCCAGCAAGGCCATACAGGATCTTCAGGTTCTCGTATTAGTAAATTAAGACCATTTCGCTTTTTGTGAGGGATTTTAATCTCAGACATAGAGTTAAACTGTGAGGTCTATTTCCTGTCGCGATGGATGCTGAATCTAGCCACAGTGGAGAAGAAATTGCATTGGAACCAGCCTGTAAATATGTTATTTTTTTCTGTTCTGTTGTTTGTTATTAGATCGACCGAATTTGTGTAACAAACCACCTTTTTGGCTTTGTTTTGACTTAATCTGGCTCTAATTATTTCTTTTGTAGATTAGCCTTAAGAAAGAAGCGAAAGCTTAGGCCCTTTTCTCCAGCCAGAGTTTATTTCTAGGTTATTCTGCTTCATTAGAACAGGTGTGAAAGCTTGTCCAAACCGTTTTGCTGACTAAACATGCAGATCCGCCTGAAGACAAGGGTCGTATTCCTCTTTCAAATGTACTCTTGTGTGGTAAACTTTACAGTGGGACCACTTGTACAAGAGGGGCTAGAGGGCAAATCAGATAGAAAATCAATCAAATTAAGAGATCGTATCAAAAGTCTCATACATTTTGAGTTAGAAAAAAAATCAATCGCAATAGCATAGAAATCCACTTTTACTACTTTTTATGACGATCCAGCCAGAATTTAATAAAAAAATATATGTTTTTTGACAGCAGATTGACTTTTTTTGCTATTCAGATGCCTTCAGTAACTTTTTTAAAAAGGACAACAAAAATAACTAAGGACTTTCCTTCATGGGGTTATTGCAGATCTATAGACTCTTACATCTACTCAATGCAACCAGCTGCAGTTGGTGACTCAGCCCCTCCCACATCTCCATATTCACAGCACAAAGCTTACAAATTTTTCAATGTGAAAATCAAGAAAAATCGTCTTATTGATTTATTTCCACACTACCCTTGACCAAGTTTTATTAGTAACGCTTTGGTGCCGCCCATGCATTTTAGCCCACTCTTGTGCAATGTATATAGCAAACCAATCAGATGGTTCTTCAAACTACTATCTCTGGTGCATCACAAGTTTAAGTTGCTTGCTATCATTTCATAGTTTTGCTTGACAAATGTATCGATGGCTCCCTATAAGAGGTTGTACTGAAGATATCTCAGCTGCTCAGAGACACACACACACTCACAACTCAACCCTTCCCCCTCTGCAAGGTTGTCTGACAGAAATGTGAACAGGGTTACGAGGAGCCCATCGTTGACAGCAGCAACCATTTGTGCTTGATGGCTTTAGGATGGGTGCTGGTTGAAAGAGTGGGCAACGGGAGTGCTCATTGTATTTAATGGTGATGGAATCAGCGAGAACCTCCCTGCAACATAAACTGTCTGGTGTCAGAGATAACCTTTTAAAATAACAAGACAAAAGTTGGAGTTGTGCGTCCAAGTTTGAAAGAATCTTTCTTTATTCTGGGAACAAATCCAGCATGAACATCCATCTATCTAATGGGCTTAAGGCATTGCCACCACCAACATTGAGACTGCAGGCTTCAAATTCATGACATTTTACTTTTTATGAACTGTGTTCTGCCTTTGCTGAGACTGATCAAAGCTACACATCTTTGTAAAGGTTTACTGTAAGTTATTTTCTAATGTGTGCTCAAAGATTTGCGAGTCAATTAAAAATGTTTTTGTGTGATTAGTGTTCAGAGCGGAAACTACCTTACGTCACTGGCTAAAGAAGGAAGCTTTTAACTCTTTTTGCATGAATCGTTTCTCAAAAAAGTTTCTGAAACTGGAACTTAAAAAGATTGATTTTTAAATTACTGAAACTCTTCAACTATTTACGCAATTAACGTAAATCCAATGGGTTCTGAAGTGGAGAAAAGCAGCCTTATTGTGCTGATATGCCTCTCTTTTCAGATGTAAAGTGTTTATGCATATCACCGCAGAGCTAGTTTTATCTGCATTGGACTTGCGTCAATTGCGTAAATACTTTGGTAGTTCAAAGAGTTTGAGTTATTTCCTGTCCTCCGATGTTAAAGGGTTTACCAAAAATGAAAAAATAGGGCAATTGTGTAGGTTTCCAGGTCCAAGACAGAAGCAAAATATCGGATGTCTTTTTACGTAGCTAAAGTATAAATGTGGAAGTTGCTCAGACAAAAAGCTTCTAATAAATGCTGTGAAATATGATGTAGTACTTAAAAACATACCCTTTACTCACTCAGTAAATATTTTTGCACTTGATTGTACCTTCATTTAATTGCATTCATTCTATATTCATTAATGGCATGTTCATTGGCATGTTACCAATACCAATAATTTAGGTATTCTTAACATTTATTCGAGGTTTTAGCCCACATTGACCTGATAGGGTCTGGCAGTAAATGCACATTTTTAGATAAAATCTCCCTCTCAAATGTTCTTCAGAGACCTTCAGAGAACAGGGAACTAGTTTTAATCCTAAAGTCTTGCACAATTGGCCATAGACTGTAAAGAGATGGACGTGTAAAGAGATGGATGTGATGCCACCCGCAGAAAACGCCTCACCTCCGGCTGCAGCGAAATGAAGCCAATTCACTCGCCGTTTTTATGTGATAGGGGCACCGCCATTTGTAGCCAGTCAGCAGTGATTGGTCTGATTCGGTCTCAGTCAACGGTTCTATGGTAACTATATGATAGAAAGTGCTTTTTCCATCATTGTGACTTTTGTGCCTCTTCATCATTTTTCTCATTTTACTAAACCACTCTTACCATTATTCTTTGCAGTTATCTGACATGTTAAAAATTCTAAATTAAAAAAAGTTTTATACCGAACCCTAAAATAACTCTAAATGGACCCCCCCTCCCCCCCAGAATTTTTCCTCAACAAAATGATCTGGATAACAATCTAAATCTCTCTTCTTGCTTGTCTCTTCACTGTGGCTCTCCTCCTCTCCATTGTTATTATTTCTCTCTCCAATTAGACATCTGGAAACAATCTGGCATTTTTCTGTGTGTGTTTACATCTCCCAAGATGCTGACGGGGTCGTTTTCAGCGACGGCGGACGGGGTTAAGATGTGGGATGCACAGCTACAGAGAAAGAGCTTTTCATCCTTAGCGTGTCCACGATGACTTAGACTTGTCGTGTTGAGCTAAACGATAAAAGACGGCTGACTAACTTTGATAGGTTGCGGGCAACAGAAGGTGGTTTACGCTGGTTTTTCCCGTCCCAGCCTCCTCTTCATGAGGTTTGCGTGCTCCAATTCCCGTTGACAATCACACACACTCGGATTCCTGCGCTATTTCATTGCATTAGCATGTGGTAATGTAAGCGAGGGGCGCCAAACCAGACTGGGGTTGTGTAAGTTCTGCTGTAACGGCGAGGGCCAGAGGACGAGGTCAGCGGCTGCAGCTGTTCTCATGTCCTCATCCTTTAAGCAACCATGACTTCACCTCCACTGTTCAAGAATGAACTTTGAACTTACAGCTCAACAATTAACTGTCCTCTGAGATTCTCCAACATGTTCTAGTTATGGTCATTTTTGATTTGATTTATCTGATGACATGCTGGGATATTTAAAAACTGTCAATCATGTTGGACGCTTGCTGCCAATAGGTGGTTCCAACCACCATTCAATTGTTATTTTTTCTGCTTTAGTAGTTCTGTCTTTTTCTGAATCCCTAAATAAGCAACATTATTCAGGATCTGCACAGTTTCATTCCTTTGTTGCTTTTCTTTCCTCCCTGTTCAGAGGTCACTCTCTGGTTTTCATCATCAGTCCTTTAATAGCTTCTGATGCTGCACAGCCTCCAGGCTTGTGGTCCCACCCTAATAACACTCCATAGATGACTGACAGCATAACTAATCGCAACCATCTGAATTCCTGATGGGCCTGTTTTTATTAATAAATTACAGCAACTTTTCCCTCCTTATAACCCATTATTCTGGAATTTATTTAGTATTTACAGTCTTTGCTTGAATGAATCCAATCCCAGTTGACCCAATTTGTCAATCTTTAACCTTAAATCTTAAATTTATGGTCAGTGGGAGAAGGGGGGTGTCTTTCAGAGATTTTGGCATCTCTACTCAAAGACAACTCTTATCTGGTTTGTGGCTTAAAATCCAGCACTCTGCAGTTTATCTGCAGTTCAGAGCCTTGAATGTTCAGCTGCGTCAACTCAAGTTGACTTCTCCAAATGTGCACAAAAGAACGTAAGGAAAGTTCAGTTGATGATTTGAAGTACTTTCCTGAAAAGTGTGCAGAACTTCCTGTTGTTTTGTCTCGGGGTCGCACAATCAACAACCCAGGGGTTGTAGGTCAACTTCTCTTGAGCGCGCATTGCAGCTTGTGTCCAGTACAGTTCGCACGAACGCTAACAGAGACAACTTTGTTGAGTCTGTCAACGCGCTGTCTAAGAGGGATTAAGTCAGGGTTGATGGCAGGAAGTGGCCAAAGCCGATGGCAAACTGTGTCACTCATGGCCTCTGACACACTGACACACTGACACACCCAACTATAAAAGTCAGCAAACCATGAGCTCTATCATAATAGATAAATCATTGTGAGAGCTATGAAAGAGCAGGGAAGTGGGTCAGAGCCCTGTGGCAGTCTGCAGGCCAGCAGCAGGGCATCCAAATTCCACCATGAACCTTTCAGGGTAATCTCAAATAAACAATTATCACAGAAACTGATTAAACTTTGACATGACAGGTGAAGGAGCTTATCTGAGGAGTAAACAACAGCCTCCGTTCCGCAGCTTCGATGCAGACCCGCCGTCAGCTGTTATGGCTGCCAAGTGTCGTCCTTTGGCTTTGCGGAATATCTGAACAGCTGCAGCAATGAACGCAGAGCCAGCGCACACACCAACACACTGCAAGCAGTTGACACCGTGACCCAGAACTGCACTCACTTTCATTCATTATGTTCAGTTCAAACCATTAGCAGCAGGGAGTTTCTTGTCAACAAGAACACCGCTTAGTGTTCAAAAGTTAAGCTAACACTCTCATGTCTGTAACACCTCTGACTTTCTACTTAATTACACTCTAGTACTTCATGTACTTTATATGTTTTTTAACTTGATAGTTTGTTTGAGCTTAAAAAATCATTTTTTTTAAAGATAATAGAAACGATAGAGTAAAATACATTTTAAAGTACAGTGCATACCGGTATGTTAAACTCAATCACTATTAAAGTGTGCTGTTAATGCACTGCAAATCCCACAATGCACTACTAACGTACTTGAATATTAAAAGCATGAGAAGAGAATGCAAACATGATTCCTTGCCTTTTTAATTAAAATAAACAAACCATCGCACAGGAGTCATCTTACTGATGATCACTTTCATTCAATTCTGAGGATTTCCTCAGCCTGACGTTTCACATTTGATGAACTCATATCTGAGATGAGACGCCACATTCTTCTTTTTTTTTTCTAGTTTAGACGCTGTTTAGAAAAAAAAAGCGCACTACTTCATACATGGTGTGGCCCGTTGTCACGGTAACACGGCGCCGCTGGGCCGGCAGACCTCGACTGCAGCGGCAAAGCAAAGCGGTATATGTGCTGATCGTCACTCTAGTTTCACTAAAGCATCAGATCAGAGGGGAAAGTTCACCTCTTACTGCTTGTTTTTGTGAAGGAGACAAAGCAAAAAGTTTGTTTTAAAGAAGCCTATGCAGTGATATAGAACATTTGGGCTTTGTGACTAGAACTATTTTTCTAAGGTGCGCGTCAACACCCAGCAGCCAATCAGATTTCAGCATCTTTGTTTTATGGAATAATACTGCAGACATAGAAGTCTTCACATTTCTGCTTATCTTACTGTTAATGTGTCTTCTGCACACAAATTACATTTCCATGTTAGCACTTTATAAATGAAAACATATTAGACAATACAAATGAAGGGAAATATTTCTCTCTGGCCCTTTTTTGTACAAAAGCTGCATATTGTCTTATAAAACTGACCTAGTAAAACATTGTGATTAATCATAATCCAAAAGTGTCAATCCAATCCAAGAACTTATTTTATACACTACCGTAAAATGAAATAAAAAAGCTAAATACGAATGCAAGACTCCCGACTACAATACCCATAATGCTCCAAAAATCCATCAAGAAGTACAGTTTTTTAAATTTTAAATGCATCTAAAGCTCCAAAAAAGGATAAGTTATTTTCGTAATGCTGGGACATGTTGTTGAATCTGCTTGTATCACTGGTAAAGGTGAAACATTTCAAACCTGTTTGTCCGTACAGTTTTTGCGGCACAGTCTAAACAAGGCTTTCATCTGGCTAATGTTTGCAGATGACTCATTGATTTAGTGCTTTGGATTGGCTCTCACTGTCTTTATTTATTTATTGTATGTCGACATCCACTCATTATTGATTTATCAGGTGAAATGTGTACTTTGGAAGCACACAAATGTAACTGACAGAGGTCATAGAGTAACACTGAATTATTAAAGTGTCTTTTTTAGTAAACAGATCGTTACAGCCAGCAGTTATAACTAATTAGATCATCCAGGAAATGGGAAGATGATGCAAAATAAGACACAAATGGCTTAAATGGAAGAAGTAGGAAATACTTGGAAAAAATAGGAAAAATGCGCCAACTTTATTTAACTATGAAGAAGATGAATTCAGATGAACATTTCATGCGTCATAAAGTTATCTGCTGGTCTCAGAGATTTATCTTGGACCTGGGCATCTCATAAGGTCTGGACTATCCCTTTAGAGTGAACGCTTCATCTTAAAAGGCCGACTTAAATCATCCCTCATTTCTTCTCCTTCCTAATGACTGATTAATCCCAGCCTGTCTGCCTGCCTCTCCTCTTCCTTCCTACCGTTTTTCCTCCAACATTCCCCTCCTTCACCCTCATCTGCCTTTCACAAAATGTTCCTTGACTGGAATGTGTTTTTGTGACCCACATTTTTGAACAAAACAATCGCATGTGATGAACAGACGGGGCAAAGCGGCTGGTTAGCCTGCATGAGAGCTGGTGTTTTTGCTATATTGTACCTTCACCTTGACTTTCCTTTTGGCCCTTGTCCTTTTGAACCCTTCTTTGGCGTGCCAGCTTTAAGCCAATTTTCCTGGGCGGCAGGAAATCTAATCAAAGTGGGAGTGTCTTTACAAATTGGAGAGACTTGATGTGGCGCTACAGTTGTTAGAACTGCGCATGATGGAATAATGTTTAAATAAAACCATATGGACTTTCAGTTTGATTTTATTCATGGGTTATTTAATAGGCATTTTATTTTACAGCCTCAAAGCTGTTTTCTTGTAAAATAATAGTTTATTTAGTTTTTAAACATGATGAAATCACCAACAACTCACAGTTGACTTGAACTTTGTGTCTGGATGTAATAAAAATAAAAGATTGTGATCACTCCTGTGGACAAAAGTCAGTCACATTTTTATTGAAACTGGAAACATTTCTAAACCAAAACCTCAAGTAATCTATAAGGTTACATAACATCTGAGTAAGGAAGAAAATAGAGCTCTGCTTGTATGACTTCATACAACATTCATATCCTCCTGTCACTGTGGAGCGTCGACTTCAATCTTTGGAGATTTTGATTAGATGTCCTTTTTTGAAAGCAGTGCTTTACTGTTAGTAATGACTGGAACGTTGGTTTTTACCTTTAGTTTTGTTCTCTATCCTGATTCTGCTCCACATGGGCAGTTTTGGTTTTGTACCTGTTCTGTGACATCCAACCTTCTGTTTCTGATCTTCTTGTTTGGGATTTTTGACCTGGTTCTGATGAATGATTCTGCTTGCCCCTGCCTCAGTTACATGTTCTCACTCCCAAGTCGTCACATATTGACGCATGGTTATGGAGCCCTCCGCGTCACTCTTTGACGCTTTGGGTGCTCCCAACTCGTCGTTTTCTGATACGCCGGCTGTTCCGATTGAATCAGGGGTCCAGTTGTTTTGTGGGACGCTGTACCAAACGTGGACCAAACCTCAAGACGTGTCTGAACGTGGACCAAACCTTGAGACACGTCCAGTATCGATACCGTAGCCCAGTCCATGTCTGGAACCTGTACCAATCCACGTCCTGTTGGGGTAGAGTTGGGGTATCTGGTTACGGTTAGAGTCAGGGTACCGGTGCAGTCCGGTATAGGAATGGTACCGATTTGCAGCCTGGAGATTGGGGATCCTTAATTTAATTGGATGAGCCAGCGCGTCAAAAAATGACGAGTTGGGTACATCGATTTTTGACGTGGAGAGCTCCTTACCCATGCTTCAATATGTGACGACTTGGAAGAGAGAACGGTATATCTTCTAGTCGTGGCCGTCTCTAATTGATGCTCAATTCCAATGAAGTTTGGGTTTGTAGAGATACAGTATCATGACACAATCTCCACCTGTCTTTCTACAATCTGTAATACTGTATACGACTTTGGCTCTGCTGACAATTTCATCAAGTCCTGAAATGTTCATCCGGTGTTGCTCACATTTTGTGACTGCGAATAGAGCACCGAATCGTTAAAAGAAAACGTTAACTCATCGCCATTGGTAGGAGAATTTTAGTAAATCTCCAACAAGCGCCAGTCTCTCTTAAACGCTGGGCAGTCCGAATACTTTTTGGAATAAACACCAGAGCTACTACTGTAAGATATTAACCTGGTATTAACCTCCTGTTTCCTGTCTTTACATTCTACTTCTCATACTACGTTTTTGCAGTAATTCTGTGATAACTCAAGTTTAAAGTCACTTGATGAGGAGAGCAGGAGACACGCGTTGGAACGTGACCCCGGAACCAGAAATGTGTGTTTTAAGCTTGCTTTCCTGAATGAATTTGAAGCTGTCCGCCCTCACTCATTCACTTCTGATGGGGATTAATCCCTGTCTGTCAGCAAAGCCCCATTAAATCCTAATATTTGCCATCTCCTCTATTCATTGTGTACACAAATACAAACCTTGTTCTGTCAAACCTTTAAATGTAGACTTTAATTTTTGTTGGTAGATAAAGATGTCCAACTCAAATGTGCACTTAGTTAAATTAGATATATAATAACAGTTCACATTTCCTTTAAAACCTGCAGTCATTTTGAAGCCCTCGTTCAAGAAAAGAAGAAAGCAGATGCTTCATTCTTGCGTGCCCTCGTCTATTCTATCTGGACTATCTCTCCATCCGTCTGACCTAAACAAATTGCTTAGCCAGACAGTCACGAGAGGTCAACTCACAGAGTGTGAAAAGCTGCTGCCAGAAAATATATATCTTAGGTCGGACGTTGAGTGATGGAAAGTAGGAAGAGAATAAAACAAGACAACCGCAGGAAAAGAAAAAGATATGCACACGTGTGAGAGCTCTTTCCTAATGTGTTCTCCAGACGTGACAGAGGGAAGGACAAAAACAGACGGCTGGAGAGAAGAAAAGCCTGGACGCTTCTAGAGACCGGTGATAACACACCGGCTGTTTATAGACTGTTTGTCAAGACTCTGCTACATTAGCTCTGAATCTTACAGCATGTACAACAAAATAAATAATTACGTCTAATGTATCTGTGCTTTAAACCAACAAATAAATGAGGATTCAGGATTTCTGTCACTCCTGTAAAAGTAGAAACGTTTGACATTCTGGACTGGAACCTGGAAGTATTAAATGTTGTTTTGTGACTTCCTCCTTCCCTCCCATCATAAAAAGCCCCAAACAAAACCTGCGTTTAGCCTTACAAAAGAGTTTTTAAATGTTTATTGCTTTGTTTTCATTCACAACCATTGAGGAAGGGTTCCATTTTATTTTTTATCCTCTATTTACAATTCATAATTTACACTTACAAATTAGGAATTTGTCCCGCCCAATCGCCTGTTTTGGAACGTTGTTGAGTTGAGCAGAGTAAACTCAAGTCCATATGCCGGACCCAGTTCAGGCAACATTGGCACTATTTCATTCTTTGAACGATGACAGAGACTATTTTTAGAAATATTTTATGTCCTTAAACAGAAGTGGTCTCAGATGTAATTTATCAATCAACCAATAGGGGGCTTCTGACATAAAATTAAAAAGTAAAATGGTCTAATTCCACAACAAAATTAGACTTATCAAAATTCCCTATTGCATCTTTATTGTCTGTAGACGTAAGTCAACCACTTTTGTGAAGTTTCTCCTTTTTTCAGTTTGCCAAATTTTTCGCTCCTGATCTGACTTATTTTCTGGACTTATTTTCAGTGAAGGTTTCTCTCTTGTTGAAGTTTAAACCTTCATAAAAAATAAGTCAAATTTTACAGGATATAAAACAATCTTCTTGTCATCAAAGATTTATGTAACAACAGTAAACACATTCTGTCAAGGACACACAGCATAGAGGAGATTGAATGGCAATGGTCCACAGCCAATCAGAACACAAAGTACATTGCGCTGTCAAAAAAAGCATGCAGAAAACCTTGCAAAAAAGCGAGACTAAAAAAGGTGAACCACAATCTAGTGAGGGTTTTTCTATCAACTGAACATAACGAGCTTGACAGTGTTTGGAACACCTTCAGTAAAGGTGGAATTACAGTATTTTAGGGTCTACCACCAGTCAACCCATGTTAAAAAAACAAAACAAAAACCTATGTCCTATGACATCATATCCTGACCGAGATGGCAACAACCATAGATTCAAGAAAACAGGAACCCAAAGAACTCGTGGGTTTCCCACAGGAAACAGGTGGCTCCTGCAAAAACGTCTTTTAATTTGGTCAAGGTGACATGAAATTAATCAGAATGAAGGCAGAAAAAAGTGCGGATCTGCTAAGTTTGTAATGCAAAATGTCAAGTTTTAACTAAAAAGGAAACCTTTTTGTTTTTAAAAGCAGCAGTTTTCTGGTTCAAATATTGTATTGATTTTTGAGGAAAGTAAAAAAATGACTTAAGAATCATGTTTTATAGCCAACGTTGATTTGACAAACCCTAGTTTGGCTGCAGCAGTCAGAGCATGATTTAAAAGTGTATTTTCTTCTCGCTATGACAAATGCACATTTAAACTATTTTTTTTCCTGTTCTGATGGTTGGTTTAATCATAAACGAGCCATCTTGTTTAAAGCCTAAATGCATTAGACCAAAGTAACTAAGGTTGAGCCATCTGCACATTTCTGTTGCAAGGTCCTCATTTCTCCTTCGAATGAAAGTCCTGAACCATTATCTCAAGAAGGCAGTCTGAGGTTTGGTTTAACTTCACCTAAGCACAATTGCAGGGCTGGAAGTTTTCCATAATTTACTCCTTTGGTGTTGCATTTAAAAAAAAAACCGACAAGATTTTGTTATTTTTACGGCTAGACTTTGCAGTGACTCAAAAAATCCGCAACCTTTCCCCCAACAAGTGGCCTCCCTGACTTTCTCCTTCACAAGAAGCATGAATACGTTCAAAAAATGTACTGCAAATACAAACAAGTCCAGAGAAGACGTTCACATACACACACGAAGCGGCGTTTACACACTGCGACCACAACTGGCACTAAATAGCATGAGTGTGGGGAAACACCATACCAACCCTGTGGGACCAGCTGTTACAAAAGTGATGTCAGAATATGGTTTCATTTCTATAAAAGGCTGGGAACAGTTTCTGTGCAAAGACGTCAGATTTTTATATGTTGACTTAAGAATTTCTCTCATCAGTCCATCTGCTGGCTGCAGGGATGTAGCCTCATAGAAGGGTCCGAACACAAACAAAGTTGACAGAAATGTTGAGTTAAACACATTTGCTTACATTAAAAGTGCTCTACGTGGTTCTGACTTCATTTAAAGCAGTGGTGTTCAATCTCTGATCCTACAAACTGGGATTTTGAAAATCCAGAGTCTGAAGGACTTTGGTCCTCAAGATCTGCTTGTCTTCCAACCACCTCATCCCACTTATTGCTGATTAGTTGGATTCCAGATTCCGACTGTCTGAACCACTTCATCTAGTTAATGGAAGCAGTTAAGGATGGCTTGAGCGGACAGCAAACAAAGGGAATATCTTACTTCCTTTTGAGACTACCATTTTATTGCATACCACACAGTGGTCAATGCATTTTGAGTGGCGTGGCCAACGAGTGATGATAAAGAACCTTCTGTTTTGAAAAGTATGGCCTTATAATCCAGACATAGTTGAAAGGATAACCAAAGTTGTGACCATATTTGAAGGCCACACAGTGTGAAAAAATGCCCTTGTAAAGAAAAGTGGGGTGGAATTTGGTAGACCCTTCTATTGTGGTAGAATTCCGATTTTCTTTCTCAAAAGAAAGGTTAAAGGGCAAGATGCTGTGAGTTTGTGATTATAATTAGCTTAAGAGGGCTGACCCATACAGGTGCTGCGGGTCTTTGTGTCGTCCAGGCCTTAGAGGGTCAAGAAGAGGAACGGCAGTTCCCTCGAGGCTCGTACGGCCAACACAAGGGATGTCACGAAAGTGGAACATACCATTGTTGTTTGTGTGGTGTTGTGAAGTATTTGTAAGGCTAATATAAGTTGCATGCACTTACGACATAGCGGTGCAGGCGCTTCAAAGTTTTTCAGAGTAGGTAGCTGCGTGTTGAGTGTCACTCGCATGACCTTTGTCACTCTACTAGCTCATTAGACGATCTATGACCTTGCAAACCTCTGTGCTCCGTACAGGTTTGCCCATTTTCACCCTGTATCCACCCATGAGGAGACAACTGTTTGATTCCATCTATTTTGTTTGAATGACATTCACTCGAACAGACATTTTTTAAAGGTCTTCGCCCTCCTCGTCATGTTTGGAGGCCACAAACATGAAGAAATCTGGGGATTCCTGGGAGTTGCTGTCTCTTTCCATGCCGCCTGCCACAGCTGTGTTATGATTTAACTCGAATTACCCAGTGAACATTAAGGTTTCTCCTAATTCCTCTCCTTAGTTTCTGGCACATTCATGATTTTGTTTGTAATTGATCTTTTTTCATTTGATAGTATTAACCTTGTCAAATCAAAGGAAAGTATCTTGTTCTCTGTTACCTTTTCTAACATCCTTCTCTTGGAGTCTTCATTGCTTCCAACTTGCTTTGGCTCAAAACCTCTGAGCCATATGTCTGTTCCGCTGCCTGTAAAGCTGCAACTTCCCATCGGTGTGGGTGAAACGGGATCCCATTGTTGGTCTTTCCAACTTTCCCAGCACACAGTGAGCTATGTGTTTTCTCATGCCGGAGGAGGCGCATTGGAACATCCACAAAGAATTCTGTTCCATCTCTTGTTTATTTTGCATGTCTAGAAACAAGATGAGCTTGCAATATAGATTTTACAGGTAATCTTTCAACCATATGACAATAAATTGCTTTCAAAGTATGTACGGATCGAATTTCCAGCTTCCTCCCTGTTTTTATATAAGCGTTAGACAAATTACCTGGGACAGGAACAAGAGCCTTTGCCTGACAAAACCAGCAGCTGGATAAATCCAACACCGCTGCATTGGTCCGTTGGGTGGGCTCACAGGCGAAGTCTCGTTTTTTTGACTGATGGCTCCTCTATAAGAAAATCCTTTAGTCAGCTTGGGGATGAGTCATTCGCCCACATTGGACGCGCTGTTGGTGTCTTCATTAGCTGCACCCACACTGTGGAGAAAAGCTGAGAAATAAGATGACTTCTGGCAGAGGATTATTGGTGCTACTGAATGATATGGGATGGCTGTTGACTGTGTTTAATGCTTTTGGGATTCAGTGCAAGACAGGTCATTAATGCAAACGAGCGCGTTTCCAAACACGTTCTCAGAGACGGTTGAAAGGCTGTGATTCTTTCGTCTGCCAAAGCTTGTACTTTTGCACCCCATGCTTCTTTTCCTCATATATAGTTTAACAAACATCTTTTTTGCTGTCCCACATGAATCCAACTTTTTAATCTGCAGTAAAATGATGACAAATCATACTTTTGTCTTTATGGGTTTTTAAATGTGCAACTGCTTGGGCCTTACCGTTTCCTCTCTGGAGCCTTCGGAACCGCTCAGAGAATATGACACCACAGCGACTAATTACCAAAGTTTGCGAGAAGGAGCCCAACTTTCTAGAATGTGTGAAATCTCATCAAGTCTGACGGGCAAGCCTCCCACAGGGTGAAGCCAAAACCAGCAGGTGTGTAGAAAGAAAAAAGGACTGAAGTGTTTATCTTGTTGGACTCTGACAGCTAAGTGCCTCCAAAGGCACAGAGGAAGCAATTATTGTAAAATTAATAATAAAAAAAAAAAAATTGAAAAACTGAGCTTTGTGGAAATGAGAAGAGTTTTGGAGAAAAGTTGGGTTGGATCAGTTTTTGCAGCCTTTTCTTACTTCCACTAAGAATAACATCAATTATCAAGAAATGATTGAAAGCAGTGAAAGTGAACTTTTAAATGATTGACAACACCAATGAGCATTTATTAATCTTTAAACCAGACAGTTGTTATTTTTTTATGACCAATGCCAAGTTAACCATGTTACGAACAAATACAAGTCTTTTAACGTTTTTTACGTTTTGTTTTTTTATTTTCAGACTTTCTTTTCTATATTTGTTGTCTAAAAATGTGCGCCAACAAAACCTCGAGATACATTAAATGAGAAAAGCGTCTCTCAGAGAATAAAGGTTAAAAAGTTGGCCTGAGCTTCAGAGGCACCAATGTTGATTTAACCCCAGCCTGCTAACGGCCCGTTCTCCACCGTCTCTGTCCAGCCTGACGTTCAAGAAAGTAAGGAAGGAAGTAAGAGGGACAACCGAAAAGCTTTGACACACTTGACTATCAGTTTTGATAGAAAAAGAAAATTTCCTTCTCGCTTCTGGCTGGTTCTTCACTTCATTATACATGATTGCACGAGTTTGCATGTTAATATGACAACTAGTGGGTGAGGAATATTGATCTTTCCTTTTTTCTTTTTCCTGAAACGCCCACAAACTGTAGATGCAGCATTAATCTTATTGCTTTTACGAGTGCGACGTTTGTCTCAACGCTGGAGGTGCAGCATTTTATTATTTATTTTTACACTATCATACGTTATGACACTGACTTAGTGAATTGTTTCTGTGATAGGCACAATTGCAAAAATGTGGGTCAAATTTATCCTCAGAAACCATAACAATCTTAACAGGAAATGCTGGATAATAAATTGAGATGAAAAATAGTCGGTTGCATTATTTTCTTTGAACACTTTAAATATTTTGGTCTAAAGTTTTATGGCCTACAATATCTTAGTTATTTAGATGTACTGCATCTATTATATCTTGACAAAAAAAAAAGTCTCCATTTTTGAAGAGAAAGTTGCACATCTACCAATTGTTCTAAACCTGTTTTGACCCTTTCGGGGTGACGGGGCTGCTGGAGCCTAACCCGGCCACTCGTGGGTGTAGGCCGTCTGTTGCAGGTCCACAATCACACACCCATATGTACTCACACGCATACTTAGGGACAATTTAGAGTAACCAATTCACCTATAAAGTGTGTTTTTTTTTAGACAGCACACCTGCTTAGCCCTTATTTAATGGTAAGGGTCAATTTAACCCATTTCAGTTTTTGTGTTGACCAAAGTACTAGTTACTCTCTCTATTTCTTTGTGAAATTTATGACTTTTCTTCATTTCGGGTCGTCAACTGGTGTGTGAAATCTGGACACTTTGACGTTTAGTGGAATGTCTGTGCAGAGTTTGTACACAAAGATGAGGTTGCGGGTAATTTTGACCCGGACACTTTTATATTTGTGAGGTGTGTATTTCAGGAGAAATGGAAGCCAATGGATCAGATTGATTTGCTTGTGTACATTGGGATTCTGATATTGGATGGAGAAGCAACTGCAAGTCTATGGGATGAAGAGTCTGAAGGGCCAATCTTCCAAACACCCATGTCTCTGGGAACATTTCACATCATTTCTTGTGCGATTCGATTGACAGCCGTGAAGCCAGTGCTGGTTGACATAAAAGAAACAAACTGCTGCTGTTAGAGATGTATCTGCTTTAGTTGTACAATCCTGGTCCACGCTACTGTAGATCAGCGTCTTGTTCCATTTAGCGGGCGGTGTCCTTTCAGACAGTACATACCCAACAAGCCAGGCCAAGTATGGCATCAAAATGTGGCAAAATCAAGCTATGCATGTGCGAGTGTATAGTGAAAAGCAACCTGAAGGAGAAATAAGAATTTACTATTATTTCATTTGATTTGAAATGGTTTAGTTCAAGCAATCAGGCAAGAAAAATACATAAAGTAGCACAATCAATCAAACACAGGATCAAACACAGGATAACTAAGCATCAAATGATAGATTGCTTGAAAGGGAGTGGAAGGAAGCGAACTTGTAGAATCCCACTCCGGCTCGACCAAACCATTTACTTTACATGAATTATCAACATCCAGTTTGTAATTTGTGATCAGATATTTCTACCGTACCAACACAGATTCAGGTCATTGAGAATCCTTGAATAACAATAAATCACATGCAAGTAGAAGTAACGCTATTTAAACTAGATCATAGCATTTACAGATCAGTTATCAAAATTCAAAAATATGTGCAGATTATTTTTTACTAGAAAAGTCTACAATATAGAGCAAGTATCAAACATCAGAAAAATATATGCAGATTTTCATTATTATTTTCTCTCGTTAGAAAAATTCTTAACTTAGATCAAGTTTCATAAATCAAAGAAATCCTTTAAAAAATTGATATCAAAAATAAAAAAATCTGTACAGAATATTTTCATTAGAAAAATCAGTCGTCATGCCTCTTTTCTGAATGTTTATACCATCTAAATAATGTTACTATTTCTTCACTGTTTTGAGTGGAGTGACAGTATATGATAAAATGACCCGCAACATAATCAATGTCATTTAAAAAATTTTTAAATAATAAGAGTTAAGATAGGATTTAATTAATGCAAAGATAACAAATCATCCAAATCAGGTGTTAAAATACATCCATTATGATGTTTGTTTTTTATGGAGGTGGTCATTAGAATTAGAATTACAACTAGTGTTGCCTCTCCCATATATATTGTACATATTTATATATTGTAGATGTAAAAGTTTTTCAAAGTAATCCCCCTGTTTTCCCTTTTTTATGTATTTAAAACAAACCAAACAGGATTTTCATCATTACAGCATCACACTAACACATTGTAAAGGTCAGCAACTGGCCTATATATCTTTAAAACATGTTTCATTCAAAACTGCATAGACTGTGGTAAATGTACCTTAGTAAGTACCAGTGATACTTCAGGGGCCCAGATAGAAAACATGCTTTTTGTTAAAAAAAATTGCCTTCAACTTGTTACAAGTAAATACAAACCTATTAGTAGAATGACTGATGAGCAGGTCCAGACACAGCGATGGGATTGCTCTTGTTACCTCTTCCTTTCTAGGAACTTTCTAAGAACAATGTCTTTCGGGTATTCTACTTTTGGTGGTCTGGTTATTTTGTCGTGAAATATTCTTATTTCTAGGAACTGTTGAACAATTCCTTCTGGGCGTTTGGTCAGTGAATGTTTGCAAAGGACCCTTGAAGTGTAGAAAAAAAAATACATCAGCCAATATTCTAAACCTTTGCTGAAATTACATCCCGATGTGCAACCCACGTCTCTGATGACTACCTAAATCTTTGCTTGGATATCTGTGAGGAAAACGTTCCTGCCTCCGCTTAACTATGAGCACTATGATGTATGAGCGATAACAGACGGAGTGGAATACAAACCATGTGCTTTTGGTATGTAGTCTCTCAGCTCTTGAGAGTTTATGGGTCACTACACAGTCTAACACGACAGACAGGTTTTCTTAGTACTTCTTTCTTCTGTTTTAGCTAAAGTAAACCAATGAATGTGCATGAAAGAGCCATCAAACCACCAGAAAGAGAATTTTAGAATTAAGTGCTTCACATTTAAATGTTTGAATTCTTCTAAAATAAACTTTAATGTCAAGCCATTATTCAAGTAACAGAAGACTTATTTACTAATTGTATCAAGCTTTTATTTTATTTATTTCTGCTGATGTACTTGTATTTTTTTTTTGACGTATCACTGATTTCTTGGCTTGTCAACTGACTTTAATTTGCCTTTTGGACTGGAATATTTACATGTAAAATAAATGCCAAATAATTTTTTGATGTATTATACTGTATATGGAGAAAACCAAAGACTTTGGTGAGGAGTTTGAAACAAGAGAGACCCACCAACAGGTGATGTGTTGTTCCCTGTGTTCTCATCAATTAAAATTCCCAAAAAGCCGCTGGTTCCATTACTGCAGAGCTGCTCGGCTGCACCTTCACGGCAGGCGAACTTCTTCTGAGGTTTATTTCTGGCAGAGAGACGCCGGTTCATCTGAAGGGAAATTATACCCCGTGGTTTGTTTTTTCAATAGATCTAGAAGCCCAGATTCTTGTGTGGTCCGGCGTTTCAGCTTCTCTGTGAGGTGTGGGCTACGGTGTTATTTGTTAATTTTTCTAACTCTCTTTACTCTTGTATTTCATGGAGGAATGTACTGTAACCATTACACTTACATAAAGTTTAAGACATTTTTTAATTCATTGAATTTTAACTTTTTATTTTTGAAGAAGAGTCTCTTTATGACGAAGGTGGGAAATGCCTTGAAACTGAGATTTCTACTGTTATTGATGAGTCTTTCTAGTGTTCTATGTCGGACTGTTGGTTTATCCCACGTCTTACCCAATGACAGCTGTTATTGTTCCAGCCACCCACAAGCCTGAAAAGGTGAAGGAAAATAGATGGGTATGTGACTACATGTCATAATATTCATGTAAAATATGGCTTACGTTTGAAATTATCAGGCAAAACTCATAACTGCATGGGAACACCCATGAAGTGCAACTTATAAACTCTGAGCTTTGTTTCTCTCTAAGGTTTTTTCCAAAAACATTTTCAAATTTCTGTTTTGTCCAGTTTTCGATCAAACAGCACACATTTCGCACCTCAGATTTGCGTCCACCGTCTTTATTTTCACAAAGTTTCTGCCTGATGCTTGTCCAAAAGTGAGTGTCAAATCGGACGCTCCCGCTGAATGAAGGAGGAGTTCCTCCCAAACTCAAAAGACACGCATGATGAGAGATCAGGTTTATTTATTTTGAAGAGTTCTAAAAAAAACCCATCAGTAAACCTGTTTTGATGTCCTGTTTGCTGAGGTTATTCAGAGATTTTCTGGTGACTCAACAGCGTAGAAAGCTGCCGAGCAGTTTCGGATTCCACTTTCGGCTGTAGCGCTCCATTTCGTCTGTCTTTAACTCCAGGGCTGAGAATCGACATCTCCTCATATTTTTTATTTTGATGATCCAAGCCTTCCATGGTTTCCTGGATGGTTTCATTATCAACAGAGTTTTTACAGATTTTCTGTTCGAGGAATGCAAACCTGCTGGTTAGCTCGTGGATCGCCTTCAGTGTATCCACGTTTTAAACTTTATCCTTGTTTCCCCGAACACAGTTTTTTTTTGACAAAGGGATCAAAACAGGAGAGTCTTGTAAAGATGTGCATGCTGTGACTGCATCCTCCTCCTACGTCCATTAAAAACATTCCCTTTGATGCTCCTATCACGTTTAAGCATGACGATTAGCATGACGATTAGCACTAGCTGTTAGCAGGCTAAGTCAATCAGGGAATTGAGATTCAACAGAAGAACTTCCGCGGGATTTATGGTAACACTTTTTCCGGATCATTAGGCAGGCTCTCTTACCAATGATTGGACTGAGACATGGTAAGTTCATTTTACATTAACTTGCACATGTGCTGCAGCAAAAACTGATCATCAAGTATTCCAGTCCAGTGTGTGAAAACGCTTTGAATTTTGCAAAGACGTGACTGAACAGTGTGCTAGAATGTTCTAATAATGTTCCTTTTGGATTATTTTGGTGTGGAAAAACAACAGTGGGCTGAACTTCAATAAACTAAAATGGGAATGGATTTCCCATTAATTATGATTTACTTGTTTGTTTGTACACATATTTAATTTACACTTGATTATCTTGCAAGAAATACAAGGAAATCTGGAAAACGTCACCTGCACTGATCAGTACCAGGTATTTATCTCTGAATCACACTGGTTGAAGTTTTGTCAGGGAATCGGATCAAATCGGATCGTTTAGAATGAACCAATATTGAGATTGAATCGAATCGTCAACCACAAATAAATCCAGTGGGTGATGTCTAGTTCACTCTGGGTCTTTTCTTTTGATGTTTTTAAGGTGTTGTGTCTTCTAAATCCTTTTCAAAGACTCCTTGCACCCATTTATGTCGTTCATTCAGACATAAACGAGGAATGTTTCTTGCCCTCATGGTTGGGAGAGTCCAAAACCAAAGCGCATTCATTGGTTTGAGTGGGAAGAGACACATCAGTCTTTTGTCGTAAACTTTGACGATCACTTCATCCATCTGTCCCTTTAGTTAAAGTACTGTCAGGAAATACGCAACACCTTCATCTTAAAGAGTCAAAATAAGTTGGAAAGTAACGTCATCAATAAGTAACCAACCACCGTTGACCACGAATGTTTACTGTTCATCCAAATATGAATGATTCTTTTCCTGCTGGAGCGACATAAGGGTAGCTTTGTGAGTGTGGCTTGTTTGTTTTGAAGCTGTGCAAGTGCTTACACGTGAAATAAACCTTTCTTTTAATGGTCACACTTCAACCACAACTGAAGGTCTGTCTTTTGTACAGACTTTACCTCAAGATGGCCAGCCTAAATATGTTTTCACACCATTTCTAAATATTTTACTGCCAAGGTGGTGTTCTGCACTGTTGTTGGTAACCAGTGTCTGTAAATCAGTCATTTTCTGTATGAAGTGTTTAAATTCACTGTGTTGTTTAAAAAGATCTGTGCCAACTGCCTTAGCAAACCCATTCTAAAGGAGTTTGCCTCTCGCTCAATTGTGTAACAGTTTAAGGTTGGCACATTGCTGCCTTTACCGGGGGGGGCGGTGTAAGGAAGTACCCTGAGGAGCAATTACACTTTTTAAGAGGAACTGAATTTGTGGTTGTTCCTTCACTATCATCGGCATTTGATGTAAACAGAAACTCAGAAGACGCCAAACTGCGAAGGAGCAGAGTCGCTTTTCTGCAGACAGGAAGAGCCCTCTTATGACTTAATGCTTGCTGTGAATGAGCTGAATGAGTTGACTGTTGACGAATTGGCCTCTAAGCAGCTTTAGAAATGGCTCCACAGAGAGAGCTTGTAAACTACCAAGCTGTTAACATGGACGGCATTCTTGTTTGTTGGCGATGGAGGCTGTTTATGCCCAGCAGAACCACAGTGGAAATACTTGCATTTTGTCCAGGGTGGTTCCCGAACTTGCATCCAATGCATGCTGGGATCCTGCTGTCAAGACTTGAAAAAAGGATGAGCAGAAGGAGGATGACTGAGAGATGTTGCCGGTCTCACCAAAAGCTTTTTAGTGGAAGTTTCAGAAAGATGTTCAAGGAATCTCTCCGGTCCTGTTGGGATCACACTCTTTGGAACTCAAATTTGTGTTGCTACTGGACCAAAAATGCAACTATGACCAACACTTCCTGGTTGTTGGATAAAAGGAAAAAAAAATCCCCTGGATGTTATGGTCATGAGACAGTACTGACTTCCTTCTATCCATTTTCTACACTTATTCCAGTTATGTTCACGCTGTTTCGCGGTGCCTCTTATGTGGTACACTCTGGACAATTTGTCCAATGTTGAACCCATTGACTGGATCAAAGAGAACCGGACCAAGTGAGTGTGACGCCACCCAGAGGAAAAAAAAGCTCACTTCCTTGCCTTTTTTTTTTTTTGATCTGGACGCCACCATTTTGGAGCCAGACATCGTCGACAAGTCAGTCTGAGTCATCGCTTCTATGGTAACTATCCTCGCCAATCAGGAGTGAGCTTCTTGGAAGTTTTTTTATCATTTTGCAATTACTCCCTTTTGGTTCTGCTCCTAGATCTGCATCAGAGTTCATTTGCAAGTCAACAGAAACCCTCATGTTTGCTCCAAACTTTCTTTCACACCTGCCAAACAAAGAAAAGCACCTGAGAAAACATACTCTGGTTCACATCAAAGTTTGCAAAAATGGTCTTTTTGCATTTGACCCATGCCTTGAATCAGCAGTTTGGTCGCATATTTAATCTTTACCATTAACCATCACTCAATGAATCCCACAGTTTTCCAATCTGAAGATCTATACTTCACAGATTTCCTTCAGCCTTGCAGGCTTTTGAACTTCTGCATGTGGATTCGTCTGACAAACGCGTCCGAGGACACCAAACGTTCACTACAACCTTTTCTTTCCTCCTGCTCTTCATGTGTTCACTGAAATATTTAACGGCACGATCACACGATCCTCGTTCAAACTGCGTCTTGTTTTTCTGTTCCCTCTCCCACAATGTCGAGCTCTGGTCTCGGGCCAGCTAACAGGATCTGTGCGTGTCATCAGCGTGAGACATCTGCTGAGCCGGCAGAAAGGGGAGTTCGGTGCTGCAGCAGGCGGAGAAGCTTTTCCTGCTGCCAGCAGCCACTTCACAGCTTCCTGTGGGCTTGTGTTTTCACGATTATTATCTTAAGTAGCATTCATAAACAGAACTTCCTTTCCTTTCAGCTTCATCTCCTTTATTCTTTTCTTTTCAACTTTTTAAGGAATTTTCTGTTTTAAGGAGCCGTTTTTTTTTTTTTTACCTACTCTGCAGTTTATTTTTAAACCGAGCTGTTTGTGGAGTCATACCTGCTTCATAATTTCTTTACTGTTATTTCACAGAAAATAACAGAGCAGATCAGAACAAGCAACCCCAAACCATGGTGCTTCCTTCTCCTTGCTGCAAATTCAGAATGATGTTCTGGTGCACATGTTCAGTTGCATTTTTATGATGTTCTATGATTATATTTATGCAGTTTTGCTTCTTTTTAATTTGAATGATAACCCAAAATTTGATCAAATTTAAAATGTCCGTTAAGAGTGATTGTGAGTGTCAGTGTTTGGCCCAGTGATGGACATGTGAACTGTGAAGCAGCTGGGATTGGCTCCAGCAACCTTTGTGCTGCACAGTGGGTATAGATGGTGGATGGACAGCAAAAAAGGCAACCAGTTTTTGTATTGTGTTACACCACATGAGCTATCCTAGCCAAACTAGATGCTGAACAGGGATTAATGCTGTGTTTAGTTTTATATCTAGCCAATCCATAATAATAACATATTTGAGAATGATAAACAGTATGTACATTAAGGAACAAATGAAGTGATTCTTAAATGGGTTGTAGGTAAGTTGTAGGTCACAGAACATGAATGTGATTTAGTCCATTGGATAAAACAATACATTTTATTGCATCAATTATTCAAATCCTATTTTTCAAATCATTTTCAGATCTTTATGGCTCTTTAATGAGTATCCTCACACAATTATGTTTAATTAACTGAGTTAGAAACTACTGCACTAATTTTCAGGGTAAATGCATTTTTTTAACCTTAATTTCCCTGTAGTATTTAAGAAAGCATGTATTATGTTAAAACTTCTGTTTAAACAGAATAGTTCAGCCAAGCATGATTTGCCTATAGAAATGTGACAGCTTTAATGGGAAGATTGTGAATGTCAAACCTGTGTTATGAAAGAGAGACAGAGAGAGCATGAAAAATAGAGGAAACCTGAAAGAAAAACAAAAATATAACATTAAAATTAAAGTGACTAGCAGGTAATTGTTAAAATCTCATCATTCATGTGTATGTTTATATGTTTCTTGTTCTTTTTAGCAGTTATTGTTGTTGTTTACTTGTTTGTAATTGCTGTTCTAGCTTTACCTTTTGTTTCACTCGGTTTACATTACAAAAAATAACGTTTTTTTATGCAAAACTGGTCCTCTTCTCAAGTTCTTATTGGGAGTCTTGAACTGAGGCTAATATCACTGTTGCAGCAGGATGGCTCTTGAGTTTTATTTAATGATTATCATTTTTAGGAGCACTCGATGAGACGTTCCAGAGGGTGATGGCAAACTGCTGGAAAGATCTCCTGAAACTTTGTTTTTCCAGCAGATCCAAAGACGACCATGTTTGAGAAGAAGAACCGTCCCGTTCTCTTTTCAAGTGCAGCATTGTTTGGAAATGTATAAAGACGCACACGTGTTTAACGTCAGTTTCATCTGCAGCTGGATGCCTGTCGGTTTTTACTCTTTCAAAGCAATAAAAGTAAAAACAGTCAACAGCTTTTTATTCAATGTTTAATGCTGAGATAAATCCAATGTGCCAGCTCGGGATCATAGGTTACAGTTTGAACATTTTTGCTTTCATGAATACAAATATTAAGAGTCTGCAGAAAAAAATTACATACATTAGATCCAGTTTAAACTCAGCAACCATTACCTTGTCTTGAGCTGAACATTTTTCCCTTGTTTATACAAATAACGGCGCTCTCTGTGCTTCTGTGAGGTTAGTCCGTGATCTAGATTGCAATTTTGTAATTATTACAACACTGTCGCTTTGCCTTTTTAACACCTTAGAAAAAGAAGGAAGTGTCTATTCGTATGTCATTTTCAAAATACGTGTGGTCAGTGCTGAACTTTTTTCTTGACCGCACGGACCCAGAGGAAGGGTTAAGGTTAGGGATAAACAATCAAATGGTTCCTGAGTGCAGCTGTTTCTGCCGCTCTTCCAGGAGATGGATCAAATGCAGACACAGGCTAATGGGACTCCAACTTTAGGTTTTTAAATATGTGGCTCTAACAAGAAAATCCAGCCTCGGACGCATTTAAATTCGTGCGAGAAATGCCGGAATGTGCATCACTTTTTAAAATACATGCAAATAAGATCAGCCATAACATTAAAATTCATCAAGTACAACTTCCGTTTTCAAGATCACCAAGACTCGCACTTTTGGTAACATACAACTTTCGTTGGACATCCACCGGGTCCATCCGCCATGTTGATCAACCTGCAGCTAGGTACTCCTGCAGTTTAAACTAACACACCTTCCTTTAGATTAGTTTAATTGATAATAATTGAACCCAATTCAGTGTTTTAAAGCTTATTCGATCCACAGTTTACTGATGAATATCATTGGGGAGTCGCTCATTTTCTTAGATCTGTGGAGCTTCATGACCTCATTAGTCAACAACGCATTAGCGATGACTTTGACCTCAAATCCCAGCAACACACAGGCCGCACACTTCAGCTTATGCAGCCCTGGTGCGACCAAACCAAACAGCTCCTCTGCCTCTCAGGAGCCGATGGCTGCGTCAGCCGACACCTTGCTGTGGAATCCAGCTGTGTGTGAGGACAAGGTGCCGAGGAGCTTTTAGGAAGCGCAGACCACCGCAGGCTGTGAACCGAGGCCAAGGCCAGATCCCAGGCTGCCAGATGTGGAGGTGTGGATCTGGAGCTGTGGTCGTGCCTGTGGCTGGCTGCACTAGCTGACCCTGCACATGCACGTATATGCCTGTAATGACATGCTCAAGCTTATTTTCAGTGCGGTGTGTTTGGGGCAAGCAGGTAGATTTTGATTCATGTGCTTATTAGATGTAAACAAGACACAAGAATCTTCTGCATTTGCACCATCCTACGTGTCACATTCAACCAGGAAGCTCCTGGTATATCACCGAAAAACAATGCTAATAAATCCTTTTTTTTTATTTTTGTATTTAGTATCTTCATCTGAGATAGATCTTCATCCAATTGATGTCTGTGTTATTCGAGTCTTTCTTAGTTATATTTTGATCTTTTTCTGCCCCACAATGTCACAAAATTCAATGAAAACACCTCAAGAAACACCAATCATTAGGTCAGATTACAAATAGATTAAGTAGATCAATTATTTACAGGTCATGATTAATTAATCCCCAAAAAAACACTAGAATGGCAGCACTAAAAAACATTTGTTTGAAAAACTTAGTCATAAGTAACTGTTTAAAATAACACGTTCTTTATTAAAACACACTCAAAGGCATATTTGCTTTATTGTGCTAAACTTAGTTGTCAATTATGCTATTTTTAGTATTAAGAATCACTTCTATTGTAATTTTCCTTTTAAAAGGCTTAAAAACTTTGATTTTGGTACCACCCAGCGTATAGTTAAATATAGCTTTTCTACCTTGATTAAAGCCTAAAGTGCTTAAGGTCTACCTGGAATTATTTGTAAGTTATGACTTATAGGAACCTACGCTCTGATTGTCTCATTTTCTCATTTGTAACCCTCATGCGTGGAGCAGCCTTGAGCTTTATCAGCCCTAACAGGTCCCATGTTTAGGGTTTTCTGGAGTTCAAAAAAAGAAAAATCCACATGACACGCCTCTGTCTCACCTACTTGGCTCTGAATTATCCCTGCGTGTTGCTTAAGTGTTGGCTACAACCTGCTGCATGTACCAGCGTGCCTGTGGGAAAAAGTGTGCATGAACATGTTTGCTCCACAGTCTCACAGCGTGGTCTACAACCTTAACATTTTGTATAGGTTTGCCCATTTTTCACCCACAGACAGCGATGATCCACCGGTCGCAATGTGGGGTTCAGCGTCCTGCCCAAGGGCACTCTGACACACGGGGAAGACGGGAACCAAACTGGGACTCTTCAAGCAAATGTTGACTGTTGATGCTGCTTCAAAAACAAAGAATTGACCTCTCTCCTTCAACGTTTTCCTGTACACGATGTTGAGGGTGCAGTTTTTACCCTAAAGTGCAACAAGAGTGATTGGCCTTGCAAAAATCTGACGTTTAAAAACCCGGCCCAAAGAATTTGTAACTGAATCGCCCTGGACTACGGTGTACATATGCCCCCCCCCTCAAACTCCTAGACAGTGTTATTGCAGCTGCACCCAGCCCTCCTCCTCCTCCTCGTCTTCCTCTCCCCCTGACTCACAGTTCAGGTGCTTTCCAGCTTCACTTCTCCTCATGTACTCCTCTCCTCCTCCCAAGCCTCTTCTCCTTTGTCTTCATTTCTCAGACAGACTGCTGTTTTATCCGCATTCTTTGACTCCAAGCCAAGTGGAGGAAGACTGACATTTCCACTTGACTGGACCGGCTTCGGACTCCCTCGTTAACCCTCTGCCCCAGTGCTCGTCCCCGTGACAACGCTCTCATTGACTGGCCCTGCTTACTTCCTGCCTGTTGAGCCAAACAGCAATTTGAGGGTGTGTTTTCTTGCAGAAGTGTGGTCTCATTTGTCTCTAATGCATTTTTATGGAACAAGTGGCTGCACAGAAACTGCCGCTGCACAGTTTTTATTTTTTTAATAAAATGCTGTTTTTACTTAAAATTAGCTTTCTCAGAAGTATTTTCTTACAAAACAGCCATCTGTAGAATTCTATTTGGAGCTTAAACCCTTCAGTGTCACACTTTAAAAGTATGTAGCGACTCGAACTACTCTGGAATGCAGATAAAGGTCTAACTACAAGGGAAAGTGTGTGGAAATTTTGTTAAAATTTGGATCAGAATGTCACCTTAGGTTTGGTTTCACACCCAAATAATACTTTGGCCTTGTTTTCTCTCACAACCCTATACACTTTTCCTAAATTTCAGCCAAGATACAGGCGTAAAAACTCCCTGTGGACAGTGTTGGGTCAACAAGATAGACGGAATTTTAGAATTTGCTTCAGATTTGATTTCAGAATAAGAGCAGTCATGGCTTTTTGAAGATGTTGCAAAAATATGAATGCCACTTGGCCAGATCTCATCATGATGCAATTGAACTAAATAGTTGAGCTCATAAAATTCTGAAAGTCCCACTCCAATTATATTTTGATCTATTTTCGTTCCTAGTGGTCTTTTAATCAGTACTATGCTGTATTTAGCCAAAATCTAAAAACGTGTGTTTTTAGTTTCTGCAGAACGCCAAGAGCTCTAAGTTGTGTTCGAGTAAGCCTCTCCCTACTTCCCGTCATCCATCTGTTTACACTCTCCCGCTAGCTTACGGCCCCCCCACAACCTTAAATTAACGGTGCAACAAAAATGGTGAAAAAAAAGATCAGAGCCCTCTATGGAGGTCCACAAGAGACTATAGGAAATAAATTATTTATTCACCATTAAATCGTTAAATGAAAATGTCAGTAATTATTTAAAATTGGCATTAAATAACTAAAATTGGAACTCAATAAATACATGATGACGTATATGTGGGATTAAAATATTAAATTGCCATTAAAAAGGACATTTAAACATTTAATGACAGATTTAATTATTTCATGGTCCCAGTGAGGGATGCAAGAGACAATATGAAATAAATATATATGCCATTAAATCCTTAAAGAAAAGTGTTTTCATCATGTCATTTTCATTAAATAATTAATGGCACTTTTATTGAAGGATTTAATGGTGTAAATATTTAGGTCATATTGTCTATTCTGGACCTCCATACCATCCAGCTGTACAGTACAGTTCTGATCCAGATTCAAGCTCAGACGAGGAAAACAAAGATGTACGTGGACCTATTGGTCTGCAAAGGGATGCATCAGAATGGGGCGGAGCAAGGAGCTTATGGCTTGGTGTTTTAGGTTCTGCAGAATGACTACAAAATTTTTTCTAGTTGCATTTTTTCGCCTGCTCCTGATTTTGCCATTTTAAGCTAAATTTTCTTGATCTATGTCCTCCATCATGAGAAAAATACCACGAGAATGTGTTCAAAACACCATAAACATGATTTTACATCGAACTGGGTCCTTAAGTTGTGTCTCAAACTTGCGTTTGAAGCATTTTAATCAAAGCTTGCACTTGATGGTGACATTTTTAAATCATGAATTCTGCATAAACTTCCAAAAAAAGATCCAGAATATGTCTAGAATTGAAATATGTGAGACTTAAAACTTGCCCGTTTGTAAAGTTTTGCACATTTTGTCACGATTTTGTCAGTAATTTCAGAGATCACAAGTTAACATGTTTTATCTTTCTATCTTTCATTTTATGACTCAAGGAAACTGGATCAAAAAGGGTTCAGGACCATTCCCCGACATTTCCTTCATGAGCTTAAGCCTAACCTTGAAGTATCCATTTTGCAGTTCTTCTTTCAACCACAGGAGGCTGATTTCACAATAATGCAAATGTTACTGATTTACGTTGTATACTTTTGTATACTTTTACTCAGAGATACCCCCATGAGTACCTTTTCTATCAGTATTAGAAGTCATGTTTGAGGATAATTAAAGGCATGACTTTTGGTTCGGCAGGAAAGCTACACACACACTGAACGTGGGTTTTTGAACACAGTTGAAAGAGCTTTTGTGCTAAATGTTAAAACGGTGCAAACCTCATGAATGCGGCTTCCGGGTGTTCCTTTCACATTACGCTACATTAAAGACTTGGTGTCGTAGAATTCTCAATTATTCATTTCTCCTCCATGATCATTTTTCAAACGGTTTGTACTTCACAACCAAATCCAAGTCCCTGATTGGTCAAAGTTCAACTGGTTCAACTTTTTGCAAGCATTCAATGGCCATGCGTTTTGCATGTATAGCCTGAAAACAAAGTTTGGAACACACATGTGCACATTAACGTAGACTTTTCATTGAAAGTACTCTTGTACACGCGTTTCTGAGACCATCGTGAACTTAGCGTGAGCCCGTCCCACATTTCAGCCTTTTTTAAGAATCCCAAAGGTATCAAGAAAGAAAGATTTCTGCAACCGTTCCGATGCATGTTTACAACTGCTGCTACGTAAGAATAACGTTAGAACAGACGCAACCTTTTGGCTTCCGCGTATCAGAGAAGCAAATCTATTCGTCCGATTCATCATGCAGTTGAGATTCATTTAACCCTCGTGATCTGACTCAAAGCAACGCATTATCCCTTCTTCAACCACTTGACCATAATTCTTTGGCACATTCAGCAAAAACGTGTTACTATTTATTGTATTCGCGCTAAACAAAGCTCAGCACTGAACGTCCAAACCATAATTAGTCCTGTCTGTCTGGGGTTTGTTTTCGATCAGTTTCCTGGATGGAATATATGTTTTAGATCTGAGGGCAGAAACCAAAGACTTCTGGACACCCACTCTTTGAACTCTTGTATTTTTGTTACTTGTTTTCCTGCAGCCTTTTTTTTTTTTTTTTTTTAAACAAAAGTCTCCCGATAAAGTTTTCTTGGATGCAGGGATTTTTGTGGACTTCCTCTTTTGTTGGCAGCAGCTAAAGAGTGTGGAGTTTTAAGGCTTTTCTGCAGAGACGCAGCCTTTACTGTTGTCAATCATAAGGATGTGTTATCATATTCTAAATTACTTGATTCTTTCGGTTTGGTTGTTCTTCGAAAACACTCCTTCTAGTCATTCATAGTCCAATCTGGACATAAATCGCTATAAAATACCTTCTAACCCGTAAAATCTGAGGGCAGAGGAGCCGTTTCTCACACAAAAAAGTTCAGGTTCACTGGGTTTTTTACTTCACCACATCATTTCCATCTGTAAAAACACATTTCTTTCACACGCGTAAACACCTTTGCATGGGAGTCTTTGGCCTAAAGAGAATAAAATAACTGAAAACAAGCCCAGATCCTAAAATTATGTGGATCAGACAAAGAAAACCACAAACTGACACCAAAGTTTTCAGACAGAATTTGTATTGGAGCTCAGAACAATTATCTCACTCCATTATACCCTTTACCTTTGCTTCTGCAAAAGCAGTTTCTGAAGACTAAATAGTGGATTAAATGACTTGTTAAGATGTCATCTCCAATAGTTCTGTTTGGAATTCATTCCTCAGCAGGTAGAGTCAGCTTCTTAGGCTTTCTTGGCAGCCCACATTGTGTTTTCACAGGCTTACATGAAGCCATGTAGTGGTGAAGCTGACCTGCTGATGACCAGAGCTGGTGGTGAGGAGAAGCACGGAGGCCCTGATTTGATCTGCCTGTAAGGGAGGCAAGCCAAAGGAGGCTGGAGGTTTGGGTTTTTAAGGGACTCTGTGATTGTTTTACGCATCTTCACTGACATTTTCTTCAAATGTTGTGTTTGTTTACACCTCCAAAGCCAGAACCAACCTTTCTTTAACATGTTTTAAATACCGTACCCTCTTAAAATAGCCACTCAGTATGTTTGGGGTTCAATTAGGAAACTTTTGAAGTCGATTTAAGGCCTGTTTACAATGTGTAAAATATCTGTAAAAGTGTCAAGGGGGAATAAAAAATCATAAAGTTGTTATGTGTGTTTATGCCTGTTCACCATGAAACTGAGCTGCATTCTGAGAAAAAATATGATCAAAGACTAAAAAAATACTTTATTGATCCCAAAAGAGAAATTAACATTTTTTTTATAAAATCGTTTTTAAAGTTAGGGCTGGACGTCTCTTTCATCCTTGGAAAACATTTCCGAGTTCTTTCAAAGCATCCATAAATGTTTCAAGATTGGAAGAAAAAGCTTTTATACAAGTTACTATTAATAATCCTGCTGGAAAAAGTGAATAAAAGCCAAGCATCTGATCTTTGCGTGCAACACAGTTAGTCTGAAGAGCAGAAGTTCTGTTTCTGCACATCTGGGAATCTATGAGGAAAACAAACCCACAGGAACATGAATACTAACAAACCTTAGTGTGAAAAACAAACACATTTGAACATGTTCTTGCAAAAAAAAGTACTATAAATAGCTTGAAAGGACACAGATGTCGTTAGATTTAATAATAAAGTTGGAGAAAGTAAAAATTATTATCGTTATGCTGATTATTGAGAAACCCAACAGCAAAATACTGTCTATAGTTATATTTTATACTTTGAATAGTGTTTCACCTTTAATTTACTTAGATCTCCTCATGCTTTCATTTAGTAGTATTGCATTTCTTGCAGTTAGAATGACCAAAATCATTGTGGACGTTTCAGGTAGATTTACGAGGAAGTATTTCCTAAATGATCCTTAAGTTCATTAAGATGCTCTAATGAATGTTTTATCCTCATCCCTCACCACAGACCAACAGAAACCATAACTTACATGCTAAACGTCTCATCTTGGACATTATCTGCGGAATTCTGAATGCCGAAAAGGAAGTCTAAAATGGGAGGGGCAACTGACTGAAATGAGCTCTGCCCACCTTTCATAACATGCCAAAGATGACTGGATAGGTGGGAAAGTTAGAATTTGATTTGGTCTACTCATCCATGTATTAAAAAATGTTCAGAAAAGGATTTTTGTGTTTTATTTAAATAAAATCAAAATAACTTCTCATTTTAAAACCATGAATACATATAAATAAAGATTAAATGTCAAAGAAAGGCACTCCAAAATCCCCTTTATGGTTTGATGCGATGAAAAATCAGGTCATTGTAGGAAGCGCAACGTTTGACGTCTTCCAGTTTTCATTAGCTGGAAGTGGGGACTTGACTGTAGAAAAACAAACATTCACAGCAAACTGGGATTAGAATCAGACAGACGCACTGAAACTATCGCTTCTAAATATGAGAAGTTCTAAAACTGTATTTATAATGCTGTTGCATCTCTGTTTTTGTGGCACACACACAAGACCTTTTCAAAGCAATTTGTAGATGGAGATGAACCAACACCCTTAAGCCAGGTTGGCACATTTCCTATAGAAAAGTGTTTGTTTGTGGCTTGCTCTTTGGGTTGAGAGTGCAATGAAGCGTTCAGCCACACAAACGTGCAGATGGAAAACAGACCTGCAGGGATTTTATTGGGATTCATCAAGGCTGTTATTAAAATTGTCAACATGCATCGTCTTTCAGAAAGTTCACAAAATGTTTTGGACAACATGAGCATTGTTTAATCCCTGTTGCTTCCCTTATTTTTCCCGTGCTGTTGTTATTATCAGGTGTCACTAGCTTTACCCTAAAGGCATTTAAAAGAAAATCACAGATTTTTCTGTCTTAAATAAATCTTTGCCACCACATACCAAACAGCCAGGATCCAAACCATCTTCCTTTAAAAACCTATCATTAAAAGTATTTGAGGAAGCCAAGTGGGATTTATTTTGACCATTCCGTTTCAGAAATTACTCCAGTGAAACTATTCCATGATGGGTGGAGAAACAAAACAATACGGATGCCAGGCTGTTGCCTCCACGCTGCGGGGGTAAAAAAACAGGACTGGAGAAGAGATGGTCGTTGCGCGTGGTCATGAATGTTTTTGTGGAGCCAATCTGAAGACAGCTTTAATTTGCTGGTAACCACCACGTTGGCCAGATCTCCAGTCAAGGAAGCTTTCCTGAAACGGGCAGCTAGGTGGAACGAATGTTCCCGATGGTTGTTTGAACTCTCTCAATGAGCTGAAGGAAGCTGGGGGGCTGGATCAAAAACCACAGTCTGTGTCGCTGCAATTTAGAGGTCACATGTGGAATATTATACATACAGCACAGATCTCATGAATATTTAATTTAACCACATTGAAAAAAATAGCTTTTAACCAGTTTGTTCGCATTTATCTGTCCGTCGTAAAGTTGGGGTGCATTACATTGGAATGATGGAGACTGACTTGCCTCTTTAAAGTGGTGACTTGGTCAACTTTGAGTTTTATCCATTGACTGTAAATAGAGAACTGGACAGAGGAAATGGGATGTCACCCCTAGAAAATGACCACACCCCTTTCCACCGAAAGTGGACTTAGAAGAATCTGTCAATCAAACGTTTCAAACATGCTGCGGCATCTGATTGGCTGGTTTATAACTTGAATAATTTGCGCTACCTCAAAAATATAATGGAAAAAAATTAGGATTATCAAAAATATCTTGAAAAAGGTATCAGAACAAAAAGTCTGTGGGATTTCGGCTTTTTGGGACTGATGGATGCTTCATATTTGGAACACGCAGGGGGAGGGGTCACCCGGTCCAGTTCTCATGTACAGTCAGGGGTTTTATCTGAGCTTGAATCTGTAGTTAAGAGTTGCTCCCTTTTAACTACAGCATGCCAGCGCTTGCTGGTAATGACCTGGATCAGGTGTGTGGGGTTTTCACCTGATCCAGGTCATCTGTGTCAATTTGGAGAAGAATAGCTGTAAAACAAGCAAGGTCAGGTCGGGTAGCTTCTTGCTTAAGAGGACTAGTTCTTTTTCACTAAGGGATTTGACAGTAATGTGTCACAAGCGGCTGGATGACTCAGTTTATTATTATCTTAGAGTATATATTTTAGAGTGTTATCTGTCCTTTGCTGATTGGTTGGTCCAGATGAGCACATCTGACCCCGATGAAAAGGGCAGGCGTCCTTGTTGTGGGTGTTTTTGAGCTAATACCATGAGGTTTTAACAGTATTGTAAGTCCTTGGGCAGGCTCAAAGGCTTGTGGATGTGAAAAGTCTCCAGGCTGGAATTGTTTTGCCGAAAGAAAAAAAAAAACGGTTAAAGTCCTAGAAAATCCATTTAGTCAAGGTTTCCATTGCATACTAGAACTCAGCAGCTACTTTGCTTCTTCACCACAGAGAGAATTCCCTTAACGTGTTGGGGTCAGATTTTTATTACACTGGCGCCTTTTAAAACAAGCCCTGACAAAGGGAGGGCACACTAAACATTCCTGTTTCCGTGACGAGGACAATGGTTTGTGTACATACATCTGGACTGCTTGTTTATGAGCTGGTCTGTCCGAGACAAAAGCCATCACTTCTACAGAGATGGAAATTGTAGGCTTTTTTTTAAAGACTCTTCTGCTGGTTTACAACTTTTTTCTCTAAAATTCAAGGATAAGAATGAAACGCTAACTTTGGTTTCAGCCTGACGGTACTGGGGCTTCATAGACAAAGAGGTTATTCAGATGTTGAAGTTTTTATGGACTTCGGAGGATTCAGAGAAGTATTTGGTGGAAAAAATAATGCAAAGCTGATAAAAGTTCTCACAACAGTTCTCACTAAAAGAGATCGTCTAGTTTTTTCTAGTCGTAGTACTAAAAGTGGATTAAACCAAGTGTAATTATTTAAACTTAGCCTCTACATTGCTAGCTAGCTAGCTGCTAAACAGTAGGTGGAAAAACGACAAATTGGTAAACTGGGTGTTATAGCAGGATGGTACCAGTACATCTGTCTGGAAGCCTGGAAGACCAAACCTTTTCATGTTACCTCATCACTATTCACTGTTTTATAATTCTACTTTCAATGAGACAAAAGAAATCTGAAAGTCTGACCTCTCCTGATCTTAGAAATGGCGATTTTTGAACATTTTTAAAAGAAGGATAAACTTCAGAAATCTATTCTGTAAAAATAAAGACGCTAAACTACACTGGCTGCACATGGAAGCTGCTTTTCAACAGCTTCGCAGCACAATCCAATAAAAGTGACTCTAAACGCAGCCAGTGAAAGCCACCGATTTTATGGACAGACTTGGAACTTGTTGAAAAGAAACAGAGGTCAGCGCTGATGCACACGTGTCTTTCCGGATACAGAGAAGAGGGACACAAAACCTGCGAGACATTTTTCAACTTCTTTGTCAACTTTCTTTGTCAGCATTTCTCAGCTGTGTCCTTTTAAACTTTTTGGCAAACGTGCAAAGATTTATGACGGTTCAAGCTTCCATTGTCTCTGCCAAAGAATGTTCAAAAGCAGGAGAAAAATAAGTCAGTACATTCTTTGAAAACTTACATAATTTAACTTCAAAATACGACAAAAAAAAATCAAGTTTTCTAATTTATTTTAATATTGTTTCACTGTGGGAAAGCGAGCGAACACAAAATAGGAAATACTAAACAATTTAGACATCATTTTATGCACATCTTGTGTTTTTTTTTTTTTTTGGCATAAATACTCATAGAAAATGTCAACTGTTCACAAAAAAGACCTGCAACATCAGACTAGAAGGAAGAAAAAAATCAAGTTGTACGGATTCTTTCTAAATAATTTGGCTTCTTTGGCAACTTCCTACCATTATGGAGCCCAATAAAAACAGAAATCCCCATTAAAAGCTCTGAAAACATTCAACAGTTTTGTGTTCTGCTAAACAGAACTCCTGTTGTGTTACAGATTAAAATCAAACTCCAAGCGCATTGACTGATAACACAATTTGCCCAACTAAGAACAGTTCAAATTGATTTAGATCGGTTAGGAGATGGGTGGAAATCTGTGTATTTGACAAGAGTTTTTGCAGCCTAAATGTCCCAGCAGGTCCAAAGTGAGTTTCAAAGATTGGTTTTGAGGTTTGATTTTTTTTTTTTCAGAGAACGGGTTGAAAATAGGCTGGAGTTAAGCACGACTACGTCTTAGATTCTTGTTCCGCTTCTTGAGATGTAAAGTTGTAAACTCAAATATACTTTTTTAGTGTGGGAAATACAATACGAACAGTAGAAATTCAGTTTCACATGAAGGAGCAAAATTGAGAATGCTGAGTAGTTGTGGAGGTCCAGGACAGACAAACGTAAACAAATATATATGCCATTAAATCGTTAAATAAAAGTGTCAGTAATTATTTAAAGTTGGCATTAGATGAATAAAATTGGAAATCAGAAAATAAATGTTTAAATATACATGGCATTAAAAGATTAAAATTACCATAAAAAAGCACTTTTAAAGATTTAATGACATATTTATTTATTTGATGGTCCCAGTGTGGGCTGAAATGAACATATTTAATAAATATTTATATTACATATATTTAATATAAATGTATTAAATAAAGTGTCATTATTGATTTAAAATTGAACATAAATGATTAAAAGTGTCACTAAATGTGTCAATATGTCATTAAAATTCAATTTTAAATTATTTAAATTATTTCACGATTTAATGGACCATTTCATGGTTCGGTTTGCAGCATTTCATGACGTTATCTGTCAAACTGTCCAATCAGACTCAGTGGGCGTGGCTAACTCAGATCACCCGTACTCCATTGCTCTGGCGTGGTTTGAATCTTATCATGGCGCAGGTTGGCTGATCTCATGAAACTCAGGAATTTATTCAAGTTTTTAGGGTTTTGTCTGGCACCTCACATACATTTCCTTCTCTGTCTGCAGGAACTCCGCGGCTCTGCCGCCGCCTACTTCCTCATAATGGAGGTTCGGCACTTGTCTGACCCTGAAGCGGGCCTGGCTGCAGTGTGCAGTGTGGAGCAGGCTGTTTTAAGTTGGAGGCAGCAGTAAAGTTAACCCAAGCACAAAGACAAGCTGAAATGTTGGAAAAAGTGGTCATATCTTACAGAGCCATCATGGCCCATGACGGATTAATCATGTATTAGGTAACCAGGTCATCTGATAACATATTTCATCAACTTTTGCGAACTTTCAGCTTTTAGAATTATATCAGTGTATCTTCTAATCAAGTCCAATTAGTAAAATCAAACACAGCTGGACTCAAATGAAGGTGTAGAAATATATCAAAGATGGTCAGAAGAAATGGACAGCACCTCAGTTAAATATATGAGTGTCACAGCAAAGGGTCTGAACTATTCTGTGTTTTTTGTCAATATGGGTTGCTGTGTGTTCATTAATGAAGAACAAATAAACTTCAATGATTTTGGCAAATGGCTGCAATAAAACAAAGAGTGATACATTTAAGGGGGTCTGAATACTTTCCATACCCACTGTAAATGCAAAGGGACTGTGTTTCTGAGTTTCAGAGTCCAGGTTGTGCGTGGAGGTTAACCCAACCACATCTAGCTGGTGCCTCCTGCACTTTGTAAACATCAAACTTCTCATCTACCAGGATGACCTCCAACACTTGGAGGCTGCACTGGGGGCTCACGGATAAGCCCGCACACACCCCGCCCCTCTCACCATGAGCAACTTCAGAATGGTAGTGAGTCCAACCTGTCACAAGAGACTGAGACTGGCTCCATTCACTCCCAGTGCATTGCCACAGAGGAGCTCTTCGACTCCCTTGGAGACTGCAGCATGGATGATGGACAGTCCTCAGCCTCTGTTTCCTCAGGAGGAGACATGATTGCAGGCCTGAAAAATCTCCAGGGACCTTGGGGAGGGTCCTGCCCACCAGGTACTTTGGTCTACAGCAGGACTCCAGCTATGCATAACCGGACATGTATTAGAATCTTGACGGCTCAGACTCAGGAAGGGGGTTCTGATAAATTGATGTTTCTATATAGATGTATATATATTAGATATACATCTATATATTATATAAATAATGTAACTCATCTCTTTTTATGATTCACATGTTCTATTTTTTATACTCTCACACAATCCCTCTGCATTTATCCGGACTTGGGACCGGCACAAGAGGTCACTGGAGTGTGACCCCTTGTGGTTGCATTACACACACACACACACCACAACACACCACAACACAGCACAACACACCACAAAACACCACAACACATCACAACACACCACAACACACCACAAAACACCACTACACAACACATATTTGTTACATGTACATAAATATATATACACACAAATACCTGCACACACACACACTTCTTTTTTGTTTTTGTTTTTAATTTACATCTACTGAAGTTTATTTTTACTTTTTTTTGTTTTTTTTCTTTTGTTATATGTACAAAAATAAATAGATACATACACACAAAAAACATTTACACATACATAGATGTAAAAAACATCGATAAATATACATATAGAAATACATACATTTATGACCGAGATTTTTGTTATACATAAGTCACACAAACACACAGTTTCATCTTGAATTTTTTTAATTACATCTATTAAAATTATTTTTTTTCTCATTGTTTTTTTTTTGTATAATGTTTTTATTTTGTTATATGTACTTAAATACATAGATACATACACGCAAAAACATTTACACATACATAGATATAAAAAAACGTAGATAAATATAAATAGAGAAATACATACATGTATGACTGTGATTTTTGTTATACATAAGTACACACACAGACACAAAGTTTCCTTTTGAATTTTTTTTATTTACATCTATTAAAATTATTTTTTTTGTCATTGTTTTTTTTTGTATAATGTTTTTATTTTGTTATATGTACATAAATACATAGATACATACACGCAAAAACATCTACACATACATAGATATAAAAAAACATAGATAAATACACATAGAGAAATACATACATTTATGACGGTGATTTTTGTTATACATAAGTACACACACAAACACACAGTTTCCTCATAGAATTTTTCTATTTACATCTATTAAAATTCATTTTTATGTTGTTTTTTTCCCATCAGGACTGCCTAAATTAGTATTTTTGAAGGTCCTGGACTCGCCGGTTACCAGGAACCCTCCTTGGTGCGGCGCCCTGATGGTTTGCAAGTGCAGCTCTGTATTGGTGGAACCTGCCAGACCTTTCTTTTATGTTAGACGGTTCTTCCAACACAGGCTGACTTGCTTCTGGAGCAGGAACAGGTTCAGTTGCAGCTGTTGTTGTTGGAGCATTTAGAGGGTGTCTCAAAGGAGCGTTCTTTGGTTCTCCTTCTGGCTGCGAGACGTTGTCCATCCCTTCTAAATGCTCAGACATCGGCCTGGAGTCCTGGTGATGCTGAGAAGGTTCCGGGATCTGCTGTTTCAGGCTGTTGATTTCTCTCTCCAAAACCTTTTTATCATTTTGGAGAGAGGAAACCTGACGAGCCATTTTAGCTTGCTCCCTCTCCATTTCTAGAAACAGTTTTTCTAGAGTGGCATTTGTTTCCTTCTCAGACTGGATCCATTCTGTCTCTTTTTTGTTGTTCTCTTCAAGACCTTCTGGAGGAACTCCAAAAGTTCCCTGCATAAGTCCCCGTTCTTTGTAATGCTCCACTCTTAAGGCTTGGAGCTTAGAGATGAGAGCTTTTTTATCTTCAAAGACAGTTTTGCGATTGGTTTTTGTTGCAGCAACTTTGTCTTTTAGTTGGGCCAGATGTCTTAGTTTGTCCTGAAATTCCTGTATTTCTTTGAGGGTGTTTTGGTTTTGTTTTTCCAATTGTTTAATTTCAGATTTTGATTGTTGATTTGTCTCTGCGTTTTCATCAGGATGTGGGTCTTTCTCCGAGGTTCTCTCCAGATCCATCAGCTCCTTCTCCAGAACGGACTTTTGCTTCTGCAGAGACTGGAACATCTCCAACTCTTGTTGGTACTTTTGTTCCAGATCATCTGCAGAAACACCAAAGCTTTGGTGGACACGTGCCCGTTCTTTGTGGAGCTTCACTTTAAGGATGGAAAGGTCGGAGGTGAGGACGCTGTTCTGTTTCGAGATAATTTCCTGGTCAGTTTTTGTGGCTGCAATTTTCTCCTTTAGTTCTGTGAGCTTTTGAAGGTTTTCCTGGAGCTCTTTCACTTCTTTGGCCCTGAGATTGTTTTGCTTTTCTAAATAAGCAACATTTGCTTTGGCCTGGAGATAGTCTTGTTGGAATCTGAATGGCTGTTCCTGCTCCTTTTTAAGGTTGTCCCGTTTCTCCATGAGGTCACTGTTGGTTTGTTTCAGTCCAGCGAGTTTGTTGGTGATCTCATGGAGCTGCTGAACAAAGGGTTTGGCCTCCTCACACTGCAGAGTGAGCTGAAGGATTTCAGAGTCCAGTGTTGCATTCTGGACCTCCAGAGACTTGCTTTGGTCCAGGATGGAGGCACAACGTTGTTTAATTGTTACCTCCTCCTCACAATGTCTCTGGAGATCCTGTAACTGGCTCTGAAGAACCATGTTTTTCTCTTGCAGTGTTTGGAGGCGATCTCTTTCCTCGTTCAGCAGTTTCTCCTGAGGTTCAAGGGCCATGATGTTGGTTTGGACCCTCTGAACCTCTTTCTGTAGATCTTCGTTCTCCTGACTGAGAGATGTGGTGGTGAGCTCGAGTTTCTTCAACTCACTGGACAACTCTTCAGGATCCCAAACTCTGGTCTGGAGTTCCTGAAGAGTTGCTGTGAGTTGGGTGTTAGTCTCAGTCAGGAGTTGAATCTTTTGCTGCTGTTTCTTGCAACGGTCCTCCAGAGGTTGTTGGTTCTGGAGTTGCTTGTTGACCCGTTGCAAGTCTTTTTCCAGCTGCTTGGTAAGTTTTGAGGCGGATTTCTTTGCCTGGCAGAGTCCAGCGTAGGTTTCTCGAAGGTGTTTTTTACCTTCCAGCTCAGCGCCGAGGGTCTGGAGCTGGCTGGTCAGCGAGGTGATGTCCTGGACTTTGCCTTCAAGATTGGAGAGATTGTTTTTGAGGGTGCTCTCCTCAACTGCAGAATCTCTCAGACGCCTGAAGAACATTTTAAAGGATGTTTTTCTGTAAAACAATGAAAAACTTTAAAATGTTCTTGCTGAAATCTGAGCGAATAGATGCAGTCTTCTGTAGCGTGTAAAGGCTTCGTGTTCCTCAGTGTAGGTAGAAGGTTCTTGACGGGATGAAAGGCTTCTAGTCGGAGTGTTCCTCAGCGTAGGTCGAAGGTACTTGACGGGATGCAAGGCTTCTAGTAGCTGTAAAAAACAGAAGGTTTGCTCTCAGGGTTTAACCACAATGAGGGCAAGAAATCATATGTGTCATCCTTAGATCAAAGGCGATGATGCGTACAAAAGAAGATCACCTGAGGCATGTCTGGGCGTGCCTAAGGTGATGACAAGTATGACATCACCATGATGTCATGATGCATATAACCCCTCCCCCTTCCCCCATTATCTTTAGCATGTGACACGCAACATTTTCCTACGTATCATAATCTATGATTTTGGGGGGTTGGGTTATATGCATCATGGCATCATGATGATGTCATGATGCATATAACCCCTTCTTGTGCAGTTCTTGCACTTTCTACCGTTTATTCTAATAGATAAATAAATAGATAATAAATAATCATATATATATATGACAAGATCAATAATTTTCCAAGCAGTTCATGTAGTATTAATGTTTTTTTTGTTTGTTTGAACTGAGCAATCGGGTGAAGGAGAGCTTTGGTGAGAGAGGTAAAGAAGAACCCAAAGATCACTGTGGCTGAGCTCCAGAGATGTAGTTGGGAGCAAGTTGTAGATGGTCAATCATTACTGCAGCCCTCCACCAATCGGGGTTTTATGGCAGAGTGGCCCAACGGAAGCCTCTCCTCAGTGTAGGAGAAATGAAAGCCCGAATGGAGTTTGCTAAAAAAAACACCTGAAGAACTCATAGACAGTAAGAAAAATGATTCTCAGGTTTGATGAGATCAAGATAGAACTTTTTGGCCTTAATTCTAAACTGTATGTGTGGAGAAAACCAGGAACAGCTCATCACCTGTCCAATACAGTCCCAATAGTAAAGCATGGTGGTGGCAGCCTTATGCTGAGGGGGTGTTTTTCAGCTGCAGGGACAGAACAACTGGCTGCAATTTAGGTAAAGGTGAATGCAACCAATTACAGGGATATCCTGGACATAAACCTTCTCCAGAATTCTCAGGACCTCAGACTGGGCTGAAGTTTCACCTTCCAGCAAGACAATGACTTTAAACACACAGCTAGAATAACCAAGGAGTGGCTTCACAACAACTCTGTGACTGTGCTTGAATGGCCCAGCCTGAGCTCTGACTTAAACCTAGTTGAGCATCTCTGGAGACACCTGAAAATGTCTGTCCACCAACGTTTACCATCCAACCTGACAAAACAATGGCTGCCACAGAAGGAGTCAATTTTCTGAAGAAGAAGAAGAGGAGTTTTTCAATTAAGTGTTTGGGGTTCAACCACAAATGTAGGGATCGGAATATTCAGAGGGAGAAAAAAGACAATCGGAAGAAATTGAAAATCAAAGTGATGATGATGCCTGGAGGATTGGACAGACTGAATGTTGCTCATGCGGCGTGTGTGGACCAATGCCGACCAGTCGCGAGAACCATTGCTGCCGAGAGTTGGATGTTTTTAAAGAAAAAAGAAAAAACGGTGGTAAGAATCTTCATAGCATCGATCTGCATATCTCATTTGCCAAAATTGCAGGAAATTGGCGGCCTCCATGATTGTCTCGGGACATTCAAATATGAATGAATCAACAAAATAATGCCATTTTCTTGACTAGTACTAGTCAATGTTTAATGGGAGTTTTTGGATGATGACAGTCTTCCTTTAATGAGGAAAAAATAAACTTCAATGATTTTGGCAAATGGCTGCAATAAAACAAAGAGTGATACATTTAAGGGGGTCTGAATACTTTCCATACCCACTGTAAATGCAAAGGGACTGTGTTTCTGAGTTTCAGAGTCCAGGTTGTGTGTGGAGGTTAACCCAACCACATCTAGCTGGTGCCTCCTGCACTTTGTAAATATCAAACTTCTCATCTACCAGGATGACCTCCAACACTTGGAGGCTGCACTGGGGGCTCACGGATAAGCCCGCACACACCCCGCCCCTCTCACCATGAGCAACTTCAGAATGGTAGTGAGTCCAACCTGTCACAAGAGACTGAGACTGGCTCCATTCACTCCCAGTGCATTGCCACAGAGGAGCTCTTCGACTCGCTTGGAGACTGCAGCATGGATGATGGACAGTCCTCAGCCTCTGTTTCCTCAGGAGGAGACATGATTGCAGGCCTGAAGAATCTCCAGGGACCTTGGGGAGGGTCCTGCCCACCAGGTACTTTGGTCTACAGCAGGACTCCAGCTATGCATAACTGGACATGTATTAGAATCTTGACGGCTCAGACTCAGGAAGGGGGTTCTGATAAATTGATGTTTCTATATAGATGTATATATTTTAGATATACATCTATATATTATATATATAATGTAACTCATCTCTTTTTATGATTCACATGTTCTATTTTTTATACTCTCACACAATCCCTCTGCATTTATCCGGACTTGGGACCGGCACAAGAGGTCACTGGAGTGTGACCCCTTGTGGTTGCATTACACACACACACACACCACAACACACCACAACACAGCACACCACAACACATCACAACACACCACAACACACCACAAAACACCACAACACACCACAACACACCACAACACACCACAAAACACCACTACACAACACATATTTGTTATATGTACATAAATATATATACACACAAATACCTGCACACACACACACTTCTTTTTTGTTTTTTTTTTAATTTACATCTACTGAAGTTTATTTTTACTTTTTTTGTTTTTTTTCTTTTGTTATATGTACAAAAATACATAGATACATACACACAAAAAACCTTTACACATTCATAGATATAAAAAAAACATCGATAAATATACATAGAGCTATACATACATTTATGACCGTGATTTTTGTTATACATAAGTACACACACAAACACACAGTTTCCTCTTGAATTTTTTTATTTACATCTATTAAAATTATTTTTTTTGTCATTGTTTTTTTTGTATAATGTTTTTATTTTGTTATATGTACTTAAATACATAGATACATACACGCAAAAACATTTACACATACATAGATATAAAAAAACATCGATAAATATACATAGAGAAATACATACATTTATGACTGTGATTTTTGTTATACATAAGTACACACACAGACACAAAGTTTCCTCTTGAATTTTTTTATTTACATCTATTAAAATTATTTTTTTTGTCATTGTTTTTTTTCGTATGTTTTTATTTTGTTATATGTACTTAAATACATAGATACATACACGCAAAAACATTTACACATACATAGATATTAAAAAAAACATAGATAAATATAAATAGAGAAATACATACATTTATGACTGTGATTTTTATTATACATAAGTACAGACACAGACACAAAGTTTCCTCTTGAATTTATTTTATTTACATCTATTAAAATTATTTTTTTTGTCATTGTTTTTTTTTGTATAATGTTTTTTTTTTTATATGTACTTAAATACATAGATACATACACGCAAAAACATCTACACATACATATATATAAAAAAACATAGATAAATACACATAGAGAAATACATACATTTATGACTGTGATTTTTGTTATACATCAGTACACACACAAACACACAGTTTCCTCATAGAATTTTTCTATTTACATCTATTAAAATTCATTTTTATGTTGTTTTTTTCCCATCAGGACTGCCTAAATTAGTATTTTTGAAGGTCCTGGACTCGCCGGTTACCAGGAACCCTCCTTGGTGCGGCGCCCTGATGGTTTGCAAGTGCAGCTCTGTATTGGTGGAACCTGCCAGACCTTTCTTTTATGTTAGACGGTTCCTCCAACACAGGCTGACTTGCTTCTGGAGCAGGAACAGGTTCAGTTGCAGCTGTTGTTGTTGGAGCATTTAGAGGGTGTCTCAAAGGAGCGTTCTTTGGTTCTCCTTCTGGCTGCGAGACGTTGTCCATCCCTTCTAAATGCTCAGACATCGGCCTGGAGTCCTGGTGATGCTGAGAAGGTTCCGGGATCTGCTGTTTCAGGCTGTTGATTTCTCTCTCCAAAACCTTTTTATCATTTTGGAGAGAGGAAACCTGACGAGCCATTTTAGCTTGCTCCCTCTCCATTTCTAGAAACAGTTTTTCTAGAGTGGCATTTGTTTCCTTCTCAGACTGGATCCATTCTGTCTCTTTTTTGTTGTTCTCTTCAAGACCTTCTGGAGGAACTCCAAAAGTTCCCTGCATAAGTCCCCGTTCTTTGTAATGCTCCACTCTTAAGGCTTGGAGCTTAGAGATGAGAGCTTTTTTATCTTCAAAGACAGTTTTGCGATTGGTTTTTGTTGCAGCAACTTTGTCTTTTAGTTGGGCCAGATGTCTTAGTTTGTCCTGAAATTCCTGTATTTCTTTGAGGGTGTTTTGGTTTTGTTTTTCCAATTGTTTAATTTCAGATTTTGATTGTTGATTTGTCTCTGCGTTTTCATCAGGATGTGGGTCTTTCTCCGAGGTTCTCTCCAGATCCATCAGCTCCTTCTCCAGAACGGACTTTTGCTTCTGCAGAGACTGGAACATCTCCAACTCTTGTTGGTACTTTTGTTCCAGATCATCTGCAGAAACACCAAAGCTTTGGTGGACGCGTGCCCGCTCTTTGTGGAGCTTCACTTTAAGGATGGAAAGGTCGGAGGTGAGGACGCTGTTCTGTTTCGAGATAATGTCCTGGTCAGTTTTTGTGGCTGCAATTTTCTCCTTTAGTTCTGTGAGCTTTTGAAGGTTTTCCTGGAGCTCTTTCACCTCTTTGGCCCTGAGATTGTTTTGCTTTTCTAAATAAGCAACATTTGCTTTGGCCTGGAGATAGTCTTGTTGGAATCTGAATGGCTGTTCCTGCTCCTTTTTAAGGTTGTCCCGTTTCTCCATGAGGTCACTGTTGGTTTGTTTCAGTCCAGCGAGTTTGTTGGTGATCTCATGGAGCTGCTGAACAAAGGGTTTGGCCTCCTCACACTGCAGAGTGAGCTGAAGGATTTCAGAGTCCAGTGTTGCATTCTGGACCTCCAGAGACTTGCTTTGGTCCAGGATGGAGGCACAACGTTGTTTAATTGTTACCTCCTCCTCACAATGTCTCTGGAGATCCTGTAACTGGCTCTGAAGAACCATGTTTTTCTCTTGCAGTGTTTGGAGGCGATCTCTTTCCTCGTTCAGCAGTTTCTCCTGAGGTTCAAGGGCCATGATGTTGGTTTGGACCCTCTGAACCTCTTTCTGTAGATCTTCGTTCTCCTGACTGAGAGATGTGGTGGTGAGCTCGAGTTTCTTCAACTCACTGGACAACTCTTCAGGATCCCAAACTCTGGTCTGGAGTTCCTGAAGAGTTGCTGTGAGTTGGGTGTTAGTCTCAGTCAGGAGTTGAATCTTTTGCTGCTGTTTCTTGCAACGGTCCTCCAGAGGTTGTTGGTTCTGGAGTTGCTTGTTGACCCGTTGCAAGTCTTTTTCCAGCTGCTTGGTAAGTTTTGAGGCGGATTTCTTTGCCTGGCAGAGTCCAGCGTAGGTTTCTCGAAGGTGTTTTTTACCTTCCAGCTCAGCGCCGAGGGTCTGGAGCTGGCTGGTCAGCGAGGTGATGTCCTGGACTTTGCCTTCAAGATTGGAGAGATTGTTTTTGAGGGTGCTCTCCTCAACTGCAGAATCTCTCAGACGCCTGAAGAACATTTTAAAGGATCTTTTTCTGTAAAACAATGAAAAACTTTAAAATGTTCTTGCTGAAATCTGAGCGAATAGATGCAGTCTTCTGTAGCGTGTAAAGGCTTCGTGTTCCTCAGTGTAGGTAGAAGGTTCTTGACGGGATGAAAGGCTTCTAGTCGGAGTGTTCCTCAGCGTAGGTCGAAGGTACTTGACGGGATGCAAGGCTTCTAGTAGCTGTAAAAAACAGAAGGTTTGCGCTCAGGGTTTAACCACAATGAGGGCAAGAAATCATATGTGTCATCCTTAGATCAAAGGCGATGATGCGTACAAAAGAAGATCACCTGAGGCATGTCTGGGCGTGCCTAAGGTGATGACAAGTATGACATCACCATGATGTCATGATGCATATAACCCCTCCCCCTTCCCCCATTATCTTTAGCATGTGACACGCAACATTTTCCTACGTATCATAATCTATGATTTTGGGGGGGTGGGGTTGGGTTATATGCATCATGGCATCATGATGATGTCATGATGCATATAACCCCTTCTTGTGCAGTTCTTGCACTTTCTACCGTTTATTCTAATAGATAAATAAATAGATAATAAATAATCATATATATATATGACAAGATCAATAATTTTCCAAGCAGTTCATGTAGTATTAATGTTTTTTTTGTTTGTTTGAACTGAGCAATCGGGTGAAGGAGAGCTTTGGTGAGAGAGGTAAAGAAGAACCCAAAGATCACTGTGGCTGAGCTCCAGAGATGTAGTTGGGAGCAAGTTGTAGATGGTCAATCATTACTGCAGCCCTCCACCAATCGGGGTTTTATGGCAGAGTGGCCCAACAGAAGCCTCTCCTCAGTGTAGGAGAAATGAAAGCCCGAATGGAGTTTGCTAAAAAAAACACCTGAAGAACTCATAGACAGTAAGAAAAATGATTCTCAGGTTTGATGAGATCAAGATAGAACTTTTTGGCCTTAATTCTAAACTGTATGTGTGGAGAAAACCAGGAACAGCTCATCACCTGTCCAATACAGTCCCAATAGTAAAGCATGGTGGTGGCAGCCTTATGCTGAGGGGGTGTTTTTCAGCTGCAGGGACAGAACAACTGGCTGCAATTTAGGTAAAGGTGAATGCAACCAATTACAGGGATATCCTGGACATAAACCTTCTCCAGAATTCTCAGGACCTCAGACTGGGCTGAAGTTTCACCTTCCAGCAAGACAATGACTCTAAACACACAGCTAGAATAACCAAGGAGTGGCTTCACAACAACTCTGTGACTGTGCTTGAATGGCCCAGCCTGAGCTCTGACTTAAACCTAGTTGAGCATCTCTGGAGACACCTGAAAATGTCTGTCCACCAACGTTTACCATCCAACCTGACAGAACAATGGCTGCCACAGAAGGAGTCAATTTTCTGAAGAAGAAGAAGAGGAGTTTTTCAATTAAGTGTTTGGGGTTCAACCACAAATGTAGGGATCGGAATATTCAGAGGGAGAAAAAAGACAATCGGAAGAAATTGAAAATCAAAGTGATGATGATGCCTGGAGGATTGGACAGACTGAATGTTGCTCATGCGGCGTGTGTGGGCCAATGTCGACCAGTCGCGAGAACCATTGCTGTCGAGAGTTGGATGTTTTTAAAGAAAAAAGAAAAAACGGTGGTAAGAATCTTCATAGCATCCATCTGCATATCTCATTTGCCAAAATTGCAGGAAATTGGCGGCCTCCGTGATTGTCTCGGGACATTCAAATATGAATGAAGCAACAAAATAATGCAATTTTCTTGGCTAGTACTAGTCAATGTTTAATGGGAGTTTTTGGATGATGACAGTCTTCCTTTAATGAGGAAAAAATAAACTTCAATGATTTTGGCAAATGGCTGCAATAAAACAAAGAGTGATACATTTAAGGGGGTCTGAATACTTTCCATACCCACTGTAAATGCAAAGGGACTGTGTTTCTGAGTTTCAGAGTCCAGGTTGTGTGTGGAGGTTAACCCAACCACATCTAGCTGGTGCCTCCTGCACTTTGTAAATATCAAACTTCTCATCTACCAGGATGACCTCCAACACTTGGAGGCTGCACTGGGGGCTCACGGATAAGCCCGCACACACCCCGCCCCTCTCACCATGAGCAACTTCAGAATGGTAGTGAGTCCAACCTGTCACAAGAGACTGAGACTGGCTCCATTCACTCCCAGTGCATTGCCACAGAGGAGCTCTTCCACTCCCTTGGAGACTGCAGCATGGATGATGGACAGTCCTCAGCCTCTGTTTCCTCAGGAGGAGACATGATTGCAGGCCTGAAGAATCTCCAGGGACCTTGGGGAGGGTCCTGCCCACCAGGTACTTTGGTCTACAGCAGGACTCCAGCTATGCATAACCGGACATGTATTAGAATCTTGACGGCTCAGACTCAGGAAGGGGGTTCTGATAAATTGATGTTTCTATATAGATGTATATATTTTAGATATACATCTATATATTATATATATAATGTAACTCATCTCTTTTTATGATTCACATGTTCTATTTTTTATACTCTCACACAATCCCTCTGCATTTATCCGGACTTGGGACCGGCACAAGAGGTCACTGGAGTGTGACCCCTTGTGGTTGCATTACACACACACACACACCACAACACACCACAACACAGCACACCACAACACATCACAACACACCACAACACACCACAAAACACCACTACACAACACATATTTGTTATATGTACATAAATATATATACACACAAATACCTGCACACACACACACTTCTTTTTTGTTTTTGTTTTTAATTTACATCTACTGAAGTTTATTTTTACTTTTTTTTTGTTTTTTTTCTTTTGATATATGTACAAAAATACATAGATACATACACACAAAAAACCTTTACACATTCATAGATATAAAAAAACATCGATAAATATACATAGAGATATACATACATTTATGACTGTGATTTTTGTTATACATAAGTACACACACAAACACACAGTTTCCTCTTGAATTTTTTTATTTACATCTATTAAAATTATTTTTTTTGTCATTGTTTTTTTTTTGTATAATGTTTTTATTTTGTTATATGTACTTAAATACATAGATACATACACGCAAAAACATTTACACATACATAGATATAAAAAAACATCGATAAATATACATAGAGAAATACATACATTTATGACTGTGATTTTTATTATACATAAGTACACACACAGACACAAAGTTTCCTCTTGAATTTTTTTTTATTTACATCTATTAAAATTATTTTTTTTGTCATTGTTTTTTTTGTATAATGTTTTTTTTTGTTATATGTACTTAAATACATAGATACATACACGCAAAAACATTAACACATACATAGATATAAAAAAAACATAGATAAATATAAATAGAGAAATACATACATTTATGACTGTGATTTTTATTATACATAAGTACACACACAAACACACAGTTTCCTCTTGAATTTTTTTATTTACATCTATTAAAATTATTTTTTTTGTCATTGTTTTTTTTTGTATAATGTTTTTTTTTGTTATATGTACTTAAATACATAGATACATACACGCAAAAACATTTACACATACATATATATAAAAAAACATCGATAAATATACATAGAGAAATACATACATTTATGACTGTGATTTTTATTATACATAAGTACACACACAAACACACAGTTTCCTCATAGAATCTTTCTATTTACATCTATTAAAATTCATTTTTATGTTGTTTTTTTCCCATCAGGACTGCCTAAATTAGTATTTTTGAAGGTCCTGGACTCGCCGGTTACCAGGAACCCTCCTTGGTGCGGCGCCCTGATGGTTTGCAAGTGCAGCTCTGTATTGGTGGAACCTGCCAGACCTTTCTTTTATGTTAGACGGTTCCTCCAACACTGGCTGACTTGCTTCTGGAGCAGGAACAGGTTCAGTTGCAGCTGTTGTTGTTGGAGCATTTAGAGGGTGTCTCAAAGGAGCGTTGTTTGGTTCTCCTTCTGGCTGCGAGACGTTGTCCATCCCTTCTAAATGCTCAGACATCGGCCTGGAGTCCTGGTGATGCTGAGAAGGTTCCGGGATCTGCTGTTTCAGGCTGTTGATTTCTCTCTCCAAAACCTTTTTATCATTTTGGAGAGAGGAAACCTGACGAGCCATTTTAGCTTGCTCCCTCTCCATTTCTAGAAACAGTTTTTCTAGAGTGGCATTTGTTTCCTTCTCAGACTGGATCCATTCTGTCTCTTTTTTGTTGTTCTCTTCAAGAACTTCTGGAGGAACTCCAAAAGTTCCCTGCATAAGTCCCCGTTCTTTGTAATGCTCCACTCTTAAGGCTTGGAGCTTAGAGATGAGAGCTTTTTTATCTTCAAAGACAGTTTTGCGATTGGTTTTTGTTGCAGCAACTTTGTCTTTTAGTTGGGCCAGATGTCTTAGTTTGTCCTGAAATTCCTGTATTTCTTTGAGGGTGTTTTGGTTTTGTTTTTCCAGTTGTTTAATTTCAGATTTTGATTGTTGATTTGTCTCTGCGTTTTCATCAGGATGTGGGTCTTTCTCTGAGGTTCTCTCCAGATCCATCAGCTCCTTCTCCAGAACGGACTTTTGCTTCTGCAGAGACTGGAACAACTCCAACTCTTGTTGGTACTTTTGTTCCAGATCATCTGCAGAAACACCAAAGCTTTGGTGGACGCGTGCCCGCTCTTTGTGGAGCTTCACTTTAAGGATGGAAAGGTCGGAGGTGAGGACGCTGTTCTGTTTCGAGATAATTTCCTGGTCAGTTTTTGTGGCTGCAATTTTCTCCTTCAGTTCTGTGAGCTTTTGAAGGTTTTCCTGGAGCTCTTTCACTTCTTTGGCCCTGAGATTGTTTTGCTTTTCTAAATAAGCAACATTTGCTTTTGCCTGGAGATAGTCTTGTTGGAATCTGAATGGCTGTTCCTGCTCCTTTTTAAGGTTGTCCCGTTTCTCCATGAGGTCACTGTTGGTTTGTTTCAGTCCAGCGAGTTTGGTGGTGATCTCATGGAGCTGCTGAACAAAGGGTTTGGCCTCCTCACACTGCAGTGTGAGCTGAAGGATTTCAGAGTCCAGTGTTGCATTCTGGACCTCCAGAGACTTGCTTTGGTCCAGGATGGAGGCACAACGTTGTTTAATTGTTACCTCCTCCTCACAATGTCTCTGGAGATCCTGTAACTGGCTCTGAAGAACCATGTTTTTCTCTTGCAGTGTTTGGAGGCGATCTCTTTCCTCGTTCAGCAGTTTCTTCTGAGGTTCAAGGGCCATGATGTTGGTTTGGACCCTCTGAACCTCTTTCTGTAGATCTTCGTTCTCCTGACTGAGAGATGTGGTGGTGAGCTCGAGTTTCTTCAACTCACTGGACAACTCTTCAGGATCCCAAACTCTGGTCTGGAGTTCCTGAAGAGTTGCTGTGAGTTGGGCGTTGGACTCAGTCAGGAGTTGAATCTTTTGCTGCTGTTTCTTGCAACGGTCCTCCAGAGGTTGTTGGTTCTGGAGTTGCTTGTTGACCCGTTGCAAGTCTTTTTCCAGCTGCTTGGTAAGTTTTGAGGCGGATTTCTTTGCCTGGCAGAGTCCAGCGTAGGTTTCTCGAAGGTGTTTTTTACCTTCCAGCTCAGCGACGAGGGTCTGGAGCTGGCTGGTCAGCGAGGTGATGTCCTGGACTTTGCCTTCAAGATTGGAGAGATTGTTTTTGAGGGTGCTCTCCTCAACTGCAGAATCTCTCAGACGCCTAAAGAACATTTTAAATGATGTTTTTCTGTAAAACAATGAAAAACTTTAAAATGTTCTTGCTGAAATCTGAGCGAATAGATGCAGTCTTCTGTAGCGTGTAAAGGCTTCGTGTTCCTCAGTGTAGGTAGAAGGTTCTTGACGGGATGAAAGGCTTCTAGTCGGAGTGTTCCTCAGCGTAGGTCGAAGGTACTTGACGGGATGCAAGGCTTCTAGTAGCTGTAAAAAACAGAAGGTTTGCGCTCAGGGTTTAACCACAATGAGGGCAAGAAATCATATGTGTCATCCTTAGATCAAAGGCGATGATGCGTACAAAAGAAGATCACCTGAGGCATGTCTGGGCGTGCCTAAGGTGATGACAAGTATGACATCACCATGATGTCATGATGCATATAACCCCTCCCCCTTCCCCCATTATCTTTAGCATGTGACACGCAACATTTTCCTACGTATCATAATCTATGATGGGGGTGTTTATCTCCCCTTTTGGTCAGACGCTCCACAGTGGATCATTCAATCTTCTGTCTCTGGAGAAGAGAGCAGAGGATTCCTTTCCTGTGTCTTTGTGGTAGAAAAATGATCAGATGCCTCCTTCCCCAACAGATTTGCTTCTTTAACATTGATATTTATTACTGGATTGGCCATCACGTGACATATCAGCCCTTTGAGGTGTTTTTATTAGGAAAATGATTTTGTTACCTCACTTTGTAAAGTTTGTTAACCATTCACACCATTGTAACCAGTTGTTCTGTCCCCGCAGCTGGAAAACACTCCCACAGCATAAGGCTGCCACCACCATGCTTCACTCTTGGGACTGTACTGAACAGGTAATGAGCTGTGCCTGCTTTTCTCCACACACATCTCTTAGAATTATGGCCAAAAAGTTCTATCTTGGTCTCATCAGACCAGATAATCTTTTTTTGTCACCATCTTTAGGTGTCCTTCAGGTGTTTTTAAGCAAACTCCTTTCAGGCTTTCATGTGTCTTGCACTAAGTAGAGGCTTCCGTCTGGCCACTCTGCCATAAAGCCTCGACTGGTGGAGGGCTGCTGTGATGGTCGACCTTCGACAACAGGGGTTGGCAACCTTTAACACTCAAAAAGCCATTTTGACCCAGTTTCCACAGAAAAGACAACACTGGGAGCACCCATACATAAATAATATTATATATACAGGGCTCTAAATTAACTTCTTTTAGTTACTAGCCGGGGTGGCCGGTAACAACCAAAGTCTACCAGCCAAATCTGGACTCTACTTGCCAAATATTTCTCAAGAAAAATAATGTCTGTCTTTCGAAGTAAAACACTTATTCCCTTTATTTATTCTGTCCAGTGCTTTTAGTGGACAAAAAAGAAGTGGCGGTAATCTCTTTCATGGACGTTGTAACATAAAATGCAGAGAATCTTGAATGTAAAATTTGATCAGTAAATAAACATTATTTTTTCTATGTGTCATAATATGAAAAAAGAAAGAAGGAGCTCAGGTCAAGTCTTAAAATAAATTTAGTCATATATCGACTGTTTACTTAAATTGATTTAAATGGGAGTACAATTACAACATTACGTCATATCGTTACGCCAGAGTGAAGTCATGCTAAAAGCTAGCTTGTAGCTTGAAGCTCAACAGTGAGACAAATAAAATACACTTCGATCGGACACCTAGAATTGATTTTCCTAAGCCACGCAGAGACGCAACATAAGGATGAAAGAGCTGCATGCGGCTCCGGAGCCATGGGTTGCCGACCCCTGTTCTACAGCTTTCTCCTGACTGCATCTCTGAAGCTCAGCCACGGTGACCTTTGGGTTCTTCTTTACCTCTCTCACCAAAGTTCTCCTTCACCCGATAGCTCAGTTCGGCCGGACGGCCAGCTCTAGGAAGGGTTCTGGTCGTCCCAAACATCTTCCATTTAAGGATTATGGAGGCCACTGTGCTCTTAGGAACCTTAAGTGCAGCAGATATTTTTGTAACCTTGGCCAGATCTGTCTCTGAGCTCTTCAGAATAGTTGGAATAGTTTCATGGCTGGTGCAATGCTGTCCAGGTCAGGGCTGTCCAGCCCCGGGCCTTTACATCCGCAACCACACGGTCTTACCAGCTCCTCTTGGGCTGCCTGATATCAACTACCTAAATCAGGTGTGTTCAGTCAATCAGAGTTTGCAGCAAGCTGGCCTGGAGAATTAGAATACCGGCAGCGTTGTAGCTCTAAAGAGGACCAGGGTTGGCCATCTCTGTGTTAGATCAAGGCAGTTCTGGTCTTTGAGATAAAGTGGGGAGGCAGTGAAATCTGCTGGATTGGATGATTCCATTTGATTGACTAAACACACCTGATCCAGGTAATCAGAAGAAACGAGGCTAAGGATGGCTGGAAAGCAAAAAGGGCGACAGATCTCAAAGACCAGTCTTGAACAGTCCTGGATTAGATTATAGGAACAACATGTGGCTTTGTGGGGAATGTGAAGTCCAAGTATCTGAGCCAGGTTGTAAGATGCATTGTGACCAGCTCAAACCAAAGTTATATTCCTGCTTTACTCATTTTTTTCTTTAAATAAAACCACTCAGCCTTAACTGGAAAAGCCTCTCTGATGTAGTGGCGTTTAAATCAAATAAATCCACGTTCAAACGTAGAGTACAGCACAGAAAGGTTAATATAGAGAAGATCACGTAATGGGTCTATCACAAGCAGCCACTGGCAGATGTTTCTCATTAGCTGAGATGCACAGGCACGTGAGGGCATTCCAGCTTTCTCCCATTCAGATCCCATGTGTTTATTGAGCAGAGTGCTGTGTGAAGCAGGTCTGTTTCAAGATGACAAATATTGAACGTGGCATATTTACTTGCTTGCACGCAGACAAAAACAAATGCCATTTAGCAGACAGAGTGCAGTCCTAGGAATCAACGTAGCGGAGTGCGTTCGTGTCTCCAGTCTGGTTCTCATTTGCCATCACGCACACGCACACTCGCTCTGTGCTGGAGCTCTGCTTCACATCTGGTTTTGTAATTATGTGGTCAGCCAAACTGCATAAGGGCAGCCATGAGGCTATGGCAATCTGCATTGTTTCTGGAGATAAGGAGATAAAGGTTTGTGTAATCGAAGAGCTCGGTAATAGTTTTGGGGTTCTGTAGCCTCAGAAAAAAAGAAAGCGCTAGCATGTCTTTTCACGGTAGAAGGATTTTCCTTGAAAGTATGCAGCCTTTTTGTTGGCATAAACAAACAGTGGCAAATTTGAGCGTTAGGTGCCATTTCCCCTTCATTAAAACGTGCAGGATCTTTTAATCCTAAACTGTGGAGAGAGCGGCACCAAAATACAACGCTGGCAGAGGCACTGCATCAAAGAAAGCCATTCTTTTCATGTTAAAGTACGTTTCGTAGCCCGTTCGTTTGGTGGCTGGGATCGCCCTCTTTCCATTCTTGGACACAAAAATCTTGGCCGTCTATCAGAGGTTTGCCATGGTGCCATTCCTAGCACTCCAGAATGGTATCATCATCCATCCAGTCACGGGGCTGCTGGAGCCTATCCCAGATACTGTTAGGTGAAAGTGGGGCACAGCCTGAACAGGTCACCAGTCTGTTGCAGGACCGCACAGTCAATCCCAAATACGCACAGTTTTGGAATAGTTTATTTACCTATGAAGCATGTTTTAGAAGTGTGGGAGGAAGCCAGAGTGCCCGGAGAAAACCAACAAATGCATGAGGAGAACTTGCAAACTCCACACAGAGAGGTCCCAACCGGGAATCAAACCGACAAACAGTATGATGAAGAGATTTCTCAACAATATTTATGACCTATCGGTCCTATTTGTAGGAAAGACGTTGACCAAGAGACTATTCAAAATGTGAGAAACAGACAACAAAGAGTTTATCTGGTCTTTACTGTACACCACAAAGTAATCAGCTGGTGGCATAGGCAAGCTGTGACGTGTCCTACAGCTGTCAGAAGTAGTAAAGAATGTCACCTACTGGACCGGCGTTTATTCTGACTGTATTTTGGTGCAAGCAAACAACCCCCTGTTGCCTTTTTTTAACTCAATTCAGAATAGATGATGTGTTGTGAGAGGGCCACTATGCAACTCCACTCAACTCATTTCCAAAACACTTGTTGGTATCAAGGAAGCTATTTGCGCCTCGAGTTTTCTGCCAACCCCGATTGTGCTTCCATGTTTTTGGGATCGTCTCTGCTGAGAGGTGTAGTCGGTGTAACAATCAGAACGCAGAAGCACGGACCAAATCATCTTATCTAGGCAACAAGTTGGCGCACGTAGGAGTGTTTTCAGACTAAACACAGTTGTCTTGAACTGTGCAAGCCCCCTTTTGACTCCCTCGTGATCCCCACGAACAATTATGGGTCTATACTGAAGAGTGGCTTATTATTATTTTGCATGCCATTACAGTAAGTGGAACTATGTAGACTTTGCCAAGAAATGTAAGGAAAAGTTGAGTATTGGTTGATTTTTATTGTATTTTTTTTGGTGAAACTTGCAAACAACATGTTGTATTTTTCACTTCATAGCTTTGGAGTGCTGCTCTGCAGCCAGGTTTTGGGATTGCGAAATCATAATGAAGCTCACCGCAGTCCTCGTCTTCAATAATAATAATGTAATTATATCTATTGCACAAAGTGTCATCAACAAACTACCCAAAAAAAATAGGAAAAAGAAAAAGTTTCTACTTTACTGTGGCCATCTAAAATCATAAGAAAAGGTGCAATTTGGAGCAGCTTTGAAGTGATTCAAAGTCTTCCAAAAGAGTGTTTGTGGGTACAGTGACATTTAGAGGTTGGAAAAAGGCTTTTCCTGTTCTTTGAATGTCTGAACTGAATCCAAAAATTCTGGCAGAACAGTGAAGGTGAAGTCGGGGCTTTTCCTTTCATTCAGTTCACAACAAACAGTACACGCTGAACTCTTAGGCATTTTGGTAGAAGATATTCTTTTTCGGATTTTTGGTCACCGAAATAAATGCAGAAAGTCTTCTATTAAAATAATACTATAATAGTATGTATAAACAGAAAGGAAATGTAAAAATATTCATGTTGTATTTCAGTTCTTTTCCATTTGTTGAGTATTCATCTTTCCAAAGCCAGCAGTGGAGCTTTTCCTCTAGGAAAATATGGCTTTCCTTTGAGTGAAATGTGCACACAACTTTAGGTTAGGTTAGCATCTGCTTGTCCTCTTCCAAGAATTTGTACCTAAGGTGTGAAGGAGACATTTTTTACTCTTGACTTAATTGGTATAAATAGCTAGAAAAAGCATAAACACCAGCTTGACTGTCATACTTTCCACTGGGTGACATGATCCGGCTCAAAGGTGTTTTTTCATAACAACTCGTTCATTTCTCTGTCATTACTCAACTTGATCGCTGCAAAAACACAAACTGAAAATGTCATGTGCTTTTCCGGTGTTTTGGAACATCCTGTAGTCGTCCGCTCTTCCTCCGTTCAGCTGGCGCTTCCGTCTCAGGTCTTCTGCGATTTAAGAACTGGAACCAAAGGGGAGGTAGAATTAACAACCCTTGATTGGCTAAACAGGTATCTCGTATCCACGTACGGCCTCATCCCAGACATCAGTCATCGTAGTGGTTAAAGCTTTTAGGCACAAAGCACTCTAAATGACTCTGGAAAAGTAAACACATGAACCCTGCCCTTGCTCTGACCTGTGGGCAGTGGGACGGCATTCGTCTGGTATGTATGAGTGGATATGAACGCTTGTTTTTGTATACTAATGTGAGTCTGTACTGGAACTGGTGAGGCATTGCAGGTTAGCTGCATTTCATTTGGGTTCTTAGCAGTTTGCTTCTTCCAGGTCTTTCAGTGCTGCATCTTTTCTTTCACAATTAACTTTTTTTTTTTTAACCGAATGGAACAATACATTGAATTTTTATAAGGACTGTTAACACGTTAAAAAATTAATTAATTAACAAATGAATTACACTCTGCGAAACAACCGTATTCTGCCAGTCCAGGCTTCCGATATTAGGAGTCCAGAAAAGAATCCTGTAAAAGTAAGATAAAGTCATGTTAGGCTAATGGGGAAAAAAAGCTGATTTTGACCCCTAGACCATGTTTATTGTAAATAAATGACATTGTAACAGAATTGTTTTTGACTGATGTCCTTTTGCTGGGCAGTTGAATCTGGGAAGAATCTCCCAAGCTGTGCATTACTGCATCAATGCAATCCCCACCATCCCACAGCAGGAGCAACACTATTTATTACAGGAAAAAGCTACAAACGAGGCACGCCAGAAAATAACTTCTTCTGCTTCATGATCTGAAAGAAATGACAGCAAACACTGTGTGGTCTGTAATAAGACGATATGAGGAACATCATAACATGAAGTCAGAGGTCGATGAATGGGATGGTTGCAGACGTTTTGGGAAGCTTAGAGAAACAACAAATAATGAAAAATCCCCGTTTTGTGCAACCTTATCACGAAACCTTCTGTGGTTGAGAAAACAATGCGCTCTTGGCCCGTCCAACCCAAACCGCTTGAACTCATCTGCCCTCAAGACAAAGTGAGCTTGTGGTGACCCTTCACAAAAATGTGAAGAAAAAGAAAACTACTTTCCACTGTTTTTTTTATTGTACTTTTGTGTTACAAAAACAAAAAAAAACCTTGCTTGCAAAACCCAGGCTAATACCTGACACTGTGGCTGTAAATAAATGTTTATGCATGAAATGACTACTTTAACCCCTTCTTTCAGCTTTGTGCTTAGAACAATAATTAAAATAATTGCCGCTTTACAAGATGCCAGTCGGACAGTACTAATTCCAATTTAAAATCCCCTTTTTTGGGGCAAAGACAAGACTCCGTTTAGACTTTAAGACCAGACATAGGTTTTAAGCAGCTGAAGGAACCTGAAAAACCGTCTCGCTACAGGCGAGACATAAAGTCTGAAAGACAATGCGAGTACCACACTACCACAAAAAATGTGCGACTCTTTGTGATCTGACAGTCACCAGATCCCATCAGATAAAAGCTATAATTGTTGTCTTGAGTAACATTTGAGCTCCCTACCTTTTAAAGGTGATGGGATTTCATGTTTGTCTCCAAGATGAAGAGGAATGACCTTGGTGACCCCCATTTACTTGTTCCTCTTTCAGCCCTCCTTCTTTTCATTCATTGTAAGAAAACACTCCACAGGGGTGTAGCTGCATTAAAAGATGTTACACTTAAGGAGAAATGAATTCAAGCAAATTCCATGGATTGGATTTATTTTGTCAAACTGACAAGACTATAACGGAACGGCTTGCCTAGAGCATTGAGTCTGGCTGTTGGCTCTGGAAATGTCCTGCAGTTTCTAGAGGTGCTTTTTCACAGTGATGGTCTGGCAAACTTGGATTGATTTAGTATCATTTTACAAAAAAATGTTACACTTTAATATGGTTTTGTTTTTATTTGTATGCAGCTCTCCTGAAAAGAACCAAACACTTCAAACTCATGCAGTTACAGTAGTATTTGGTCAAACCTCTAAGTTCTAAATGGTTTGTATTATGTATTTATTATTATTATTAATTGTATGTTATGTTTATTATTATTATTTTATTTATTATTATCATTATTTATTTATTTATTTTTTAATGTCAAGCGCCTTGGGTTTCAACTGAAGGACAGGTGTTGTCCAAATAAATAAAGTTTGAAGTTTGAAAAGAAGTGCCCACTTCTCACTACGCAAATTTTTTCAACCTTTATTGACAATTTTGCAATGTTTTTTAACTTGTTACCAGTTGTGTTTTTTTTTCTCAGTCAAAGAACGTTCACGTTTGGTGAACTGAACAGTTGACTTGTTTGGTTTGCACCACAGTCCAGACCTAACAGGCCGATGTGAAAACACGAAGACACTGAAACTCACTCATCCGATGATCCAGAACAGTCATTTGATAACTGCTCCTCAGTCTTTGGCTGCTATGTTGAGAGACTGATGTACCAAACATCTCAACTTACAGCTGGAAACTCGACTCCGTTTTAAACCCGGGGCAGCAAAACATCAACCCTTTCTTGTTAGGACACATTAGGGAACTCAACATTTCAAACAGAAGACATTGCACTACACTAGGCTTAGTAAGCCAATTGAAAGGTTTGTATTTAATTAAAGGTCATTATTAGCAAATTAAAACAAGTATTTTTCCACATTTTTACTTTTTTGCTGTGTTGTAATACACCAATCATATATTGATCTGAAACAAAACTCAAAAATTGAGGTTTAACCCAAAAGGGAAAAGTGAATTGTTGCATCCCTAGTTTATGACGGTACATTTTAAAAATAACTTGCAATTGATGAAATGCAAGTTCTCCTTATTTTAGTATTTTACGACTGTTAAACCCTCTTTTTTTCAGACAGACAAACCAAAGATCTAAATGTGATCCAAGATTTATGTTAATATGTCAAACTGAACAAAAAAAACCAAAAATGACACCAAAATAATCCACAAGAAAGCAGAAGGTGAACCGCGATGTAGCGTTGGACTACTTAGCAAATGTGCAGAAAATGTCCCAAGGTTTGGTAGCGAAAGCGTGCCAGACTTGTTTGATCAAACAGCAGTGGCAACAAAATGTGAAGGTGTTCATGAAAAGTGTTCCAAACTGTGTGTGGTCTTTCCAACGAGCGTGAGACATTTTCATCATCCGACAGTTCACCTGTGGTCTTACAACATTTTTCATCCTTTCCTTTCATAGTCTGTTTTGTTTGACCTTAGCCGGCCAAGGACCGCCCCCCAACCACCCACCCCACAAACACACACCAGTCTGTCTCGTTCATTTAAACTTGCAAGTGCTGAAAGTTAAGTACCTGAGCTCTGGGGCACACAGGTGGCAGCAACATCATAACTCATTCCCTTTCTGCGGCTGGTCTTTTTGATTGGAGGATCTGCAGCAGTTCCAGGGGGAGAAGTCGGATTTTCACTGGAGCAGCTTTCAACTAAAACTACACCGAAGACCAATCCAAGCCGTAACAAACAAGCCAGACCAGAACATTTATTTGCTATCATGCAAAAATAATGTTCAGAAAGTTGCAGAGAAATACAAAAAGAGTCTGTTGGATTTAGGGTATGGAAAGTTTTTTTTGGTCATAATTCAAAGTAATATGCAATTCTCAATTGACAATGCAATTTGCAAATGGTTTTTTCAATTGATGATTCAGTATGACAATTATAAAAATAAAACATTGAATAAAGCCAAAACTAATAAAATTTTATATTGTCCTTGATTCCTGGTATCATAATTCAATTGACAATGTGTTTTGCAATTTACAATTCAGTATTAAAAATTAGAATTAAATTCGAGAATTTATTAAAGTATGTGCAAGGGTGGGGGTGGGGCCACTGTTTTGCAATTTCATCTGAATTCTGACACGAACACAGTGCCACATTTTACAATACAATACATTTTAAGCTACTTAAAAATTAATTTAAAGCAAACTGTGTATTGGAAGTTAGTAAACACGTTAGTAAACACTTTATGAAACAAAAAATGTACTAAGGTAAAGTTAGTAAACTCGTTAGGTAACGCTTTATGAAACAAAAAATGTACTAACGTAAAGTTAGTAAACACGTTAGTTAACACTTTATGAAACAAAAAATGTACTAACGTAAAGTTAGTAAACACGTTAGTTAACGCTTTATGAAACAAAAAATGTACTAACGTAAAGTTAGTAAACGCGCTAGCAAACACTTTATGAAACAAAAAATGTACTAACGTAAATTTAGTAAACATGTTAGTTAACGCTTTATGAAGCAAAAAATGTACTAACGTAAAGTTAGTAAACATGTTAGTTAACGCTTTATGAAGCAAAAAATGCACTAACGTAAAGTTAGTAAACACATTAGCAAACACTTTATGAAACAAAAAATGTACTAACGTAAAGTTAATAAACACGTTAGCTAACACTTTATGAAACAAAAAATGTACTTACGTAAAGTTAGTAAACACGTTAGCTTACACTTTATGAAACAAAAATATGTACTAACGTAAAGTTAGTAAACACGTTAGTTAACACTTTTTGAAACAAAATTGTACTAACATAAAGTTAGTAAACACGTTAGTTAACGCTTTATGAAACAAAAAATGTACTTACGTAAAGTTAGTAAACGCTTTTTGAAACAAAAAGTGTACTAACGTACACTTACATGTACACGTAACTTAGTAAAGTTTACACTTTATAAACATAATAGTATTAGTGTTTAAAAGATCTGCATAGTTAACACTTTCCTTGTTTTACAATTCAAACTTTGCAATACGCAACATAAAGTGTTGCATCTCACCGCGAAGCCGCTTCTCTCGGTTTCAGAATCTATTGGAATTACAGAAATTGCTTAAATGGTCGAGGAGTTGCCGTAATTTGAAGAGCACGTGCTTCTTTGCTTTTGCCGGCGACAGCTCCAGTGTTATAGGTTTAAAAAGGTCGCCACAGAAATAATTACAACAAACCTTGCAAAAATACAAATTGAAGCAGTACAAAGACGTTTCGCAGTAACAAAATTCATAAAGAAAAAAAAAAACATTTGAACATCCTTCTGGTAGGGTTTGGAAGCAGCCGTATTGTGTGCTTTTGTAAAATATTCTAATATTTTAACATACTTCGCACAACAACTACTAAAAAAAAGCAAAAAAATTATTCCGTCATCCTTTGGAGATGTTCCAGCCCAGATTTCAGATTTCAAAAACAAAAGAAAAAAATGTGTACTCAACCCCATTAGGATCTAGTTAAGCCAGGAGTTCTATACAAATCACAAAGCCATAGCTGAGAGAGCACAAAGTCTCAACAGGCTTTGCAGTTGCAGGCATTAAAACAGAACACCAGGTACCTGGCAAGATTTTCTGCTGCCACTCTAAACCAAAAGACAAACTTTTGTTTGTTTGACTTTTTTTTTTTTCAAAAAAGTGTTGGTAAATGTCAGCCAATGTTAAAAATTGCATGTCTCTATGCATTGCAAAGAAAATGTGTCATGCTAGGCTTTCAAATGAGGATAGTTGTTTAAAACAAATGAAAAATAGTTTTAATTCAAAAGTCCTGATAGATGAGTTACCCTTATCCAGTCTGACTTCACTCTGCTTTTTGAGCCAACTAGAGCAATGCCCAGCCTCTGAACTTTGTCAGGAGAAATCCTCCGTCTGGAAGAATCATGCATTCACTGACATCAGCCAACGGATTGGAAAATATGAGAAGTGCTGCGAGTCAGAACTGGAATGTTCTTGAAACTGAAGTGGGCTCCTTTAGTTGCAGCTGCGTATCTGATGTAAAAGGTGTAGGATGAGAAGTTTCAGCTCTAGAGCCCACCACCTGTTGTGGCACACACGCTTCCCTTCCTGGACCCCTTGGTCTTTGATCCGGTCTGCTTGTATGGCTTGGCACATCTGCCACCATGGCCCTGCTGCCCTCCACCGTGTTTTCTGAGGAAGGGAGGGGTGCAAGGAGCAAGAAAAGGAAGGGGAAGGAAGGGAGGGTTGTAATTTTGCACCTGCAGAACATGAGAGCTGTCTGGAGGCTCGGTTCTGGATCGCAATGTGGGGAATTCGCCTGGAAATATTTGCCCTCACCCCTCGCGTTTCTCTTTCTGTCGTTCCCTGCTTTGCTCCGATGGTTGGGCATTTTTTTCCCCATCTGTTTCTTACAAACTCAGTGCTGTAAAACTGCATTTCAAAGTGACCTTGATACCCAGAGTGCTTTGCTGGTGTGACATCACTGTTTTCACAGCTGCTGCTCTCTGTGCCAACCGCTCAGTCCTCAATGTGCTGCCGTCTTCCGCCTTAAACTCTGTTACTTCTGCAAGAAGCCAAACACTCATGCAGCCTTTTATGCCATGAAGTATGGAGCATGTTAGCTACACACCAACCACCACATCAGGACGGTTTGAGGGCCAACTTCCAGACAGATCCAGATCCGTTCACGTCCAAGCCGCTTTTGAAAAGAAAATCAGCCCCCCAGCAGAGGAAAGACTCTCGTACATCTTTTAGAACGTACAGATCAGCTAACATTTTTTGCATACTGGATAATTAACAACAAAGCAACTAATGGAAAGTTGTTTGGTAAATAGAAGCCAAGTAGAACGGAAGAAATACAGTAGAAGAAAGAATTGAAGAAAACTAGAAAACAGCATCCACAACAGATAAGCCAGAGTGCCATAGATGTTTAATTCAAGGAGTCTGTTGATATGTATGATAAACTGAAAGACTAAATCTCCACCTTCCGTTCTGTACCAAATGTTGCAGTTCCTACATTGACCAACAGGAGGCTGGTGTCAGCTGGGACACATTTCCTCTTGATTCCCATGATGAAAAGTCTAAATGAAAGGTCAAAAATAAAATGATTTGGTCTCATTTCAAGAATCTCTTTGATTTATGCTACTTTATTTCCTAATCGTGTCAGCTGTGTGGCGGAATGAATTGTAGTGATGTCAAAAGAGCTCAAATTTGTGTACGTTTGGGGGTGTGGTCTCTTGATTGGAAGCTAGGTGGACCCTACAGATCTTTAAACACTGATTGCGGTGAAGTTAGTTTTTGGTTGGATATTCAACAGATATTTAGCCCTGATACTCAGCGGGGTGTCTCTTAGGGACCGTCAATGAATGAACGAGTGCGTAATATGGTGATGATTTTAATGAAAACATATAATGAAATCACTTGAAACTTAAGCGGAAATGTTTTGCAAAAAGAAATTAACTTAAACTAAACATTTCTTCATGTTTTATTTTAAGGATCTTCTTTATTTTCTATTCTATTTTAAAAAGGTTTTAAATAGGTTTTAAAAAGCTTCCAAACCATGTGATCTGAAGATTTCAAGTATGTCCTGAATTATGAGCCCTACGCACCAACATCAGACACACCACTTTATTTTGCAATATTTAATAAATCACTTTTTAAATGAATTTTTTAATTAATATCCTAAAAACAAAAATATGAATTCTGATGTTTATTTTCAATAGCTGCCCAATTTTCAGATTGTTATTGAGGTGGACGGAGTTAACTCTGTATTCATAATAGTTCAGGCTTCATTTTTTCCTAGTAGAATTCAACGGGTGAATTCAGAATTCACGTATTGATGTGTATGTGTGTTGGCTAAATCCGGAACATCTAGTTTGTGCTCTTGATTAATACAAATTAGCCAACAGTGTGAGTGTTATGGTTTCAGAAATTAAAGAGTAATTCCTATTTAACATTATAGATCGAGGGTGTGAAACTGGCCCACCAGATGGTTTAATCCAACCCAGTCATGAAGAGAAAAAAACATAAAGATGTGGGGGAAAAAGGCATACTGTATATCTTCCAGTAATGGCCGGTCTCTAATAGACTTTGGTCTCCAATAAAAGCCAGGTCTAACAGGTGTTAGTTGTAATAAACGCCGGTCTCTAATAGTTGCAGGGCTCCGTGTACCTAACGGCTAAAAACATTAGCTGTTAGCTCCATGTAGCTAACGGCTAAAAACATTAGCTGCTAGCTCCGTGTAGCTAATGGCTTAAAACATTAGCTGCTTGCTCTGTGTAGCTAACGGCTAAAAACATTAGCTGCTTGCTCCATGGAGTTAACGGCTAAAAACATTAGCTGCTAGCTCTGTGTAGCTAACTTGCTAAAAACATTAGCTGCTAGCTCCATGTATCAATTCTGGGGTGAATCCTAAACATTAGAGAGGCTGCAGAAAGAAAGAAAAGGAACAAGCCTGGTTTCCTGGTGAGCAGAGAAAGCAGCAACAAATTAAACTGGTTTGAACATGGATAACAGAGAAAAGGAAAAGGTCCCTGTGTCTCCAGGACAATGATCGGCATGAAAGCAAAACTGATTTTTGATGTGGAGATCGACGTTCACAGCCAGTGTGAATCAGAATAGAATAAAATGTTCTCATCATTTATATAAATCCTGAAATGTTCATTTGTTGTTTTCTGCATTTTGGGATTGAATTTCACACAAAATTAACCCATTAACCATCACCATTCTGTGAATGATGGAATAAACGATGCTGATCTCTAATAAACGCTGGGTTGGCCCACATTTTGTTTGCTGCTATTGGAAGATATACGGAATTTCTAGCTCATTCCCGTGGCAAGTTATGGTGAAGAAACTACCGAAATGCGCAATTCTGCCACTAGGGGGAGCAAAGGAAAAGCAAGAAAGAGATCTTTGCAGGCGTGTGCCACATCTGACTAATAAGATGCAGTTTGGTTCCCTGAGCTTCACTGCTAAGTTGCTATAAAATGATCAGTTCTGACCCCACAATACTAAAAATGTCATTGTCCATTGTAACGGACAGAGTTTTATTTATTCTCGGAGTTGAATGCAAAGCCCGCCTGCTTGGCATGTAACCAACAGGTCGCAGTGCTGAAAGAATATAACATCCGTCACCATAAAGAAAAGCTTCAGCGTTTGCTGGGGCAGTTAAGAAAAGAGAAGATTAGCCAACTGTTTTACTATTTACTGCAGCCGTGATGTCAGTGATGGAGCAGTGAAAGCTGGCTGCCTGATTGCAAACAAGTTGATCCAAACATCCAAACCATTTTCAGATGGTGAACTTGTGAAAAAATACAAGTCTGTCAAGGATTACAATTGCAGATACAAGATCTCTCAGGAGACTTAGGCAGCCAATTGAGAGCAAGAATCCAGACATGTATTGATGACATCACAGATGTGACACAACTGTGCATATTTATTAAAGGAGTTGATGGTACCATCACTGAGGAGTTGGTTCATATGATGGACACAACAACACCTGATGACATAGTCAGCTCTCATTACTGCGCTGGACAATGTGGACTGAACTGGTCATGTGATGTCAGTCTGGCCACTGATGGTCAGGAAGAAGGCCACAAAACTCATGCAGCCAAGGCAGGAAAAGATTTTTCAACACGTCGTTGTAGTTTGCATACTTGAATATCATGAAATGTGTTGCTAGATGTGTGCAAATTTAATTTTGTTTAATTTTTCAGTGATTTGCCCCCTCTTGAGTTTAGTAAAATGCTTTCAAGTCCATTGGTCTCCGTTAATGAACGTGTAATAATAACTCTAAACCCTCATTAGTTTGAAGAGCTAGAGTTGAGAAATTCTTTTCATCTAGGGTTTGTTTTTGCAAAAAACTAAAGTGGATTATCCGTAAAACAATTTTATTCCTTTGGAAACATAAAAAAATTGATATTTTTACCTTTTAAAACGTCTTTGAATGCTCCATAAATGACAAGTATTCACAATTTTGAAGATATGTAAAGTAAGTATGCTCTGTTTACGCTATGCAATAAAAAAAAACTTGGCAACACTGCCTTAGTAACAACTGCCCTTACAGGTCAATGCGGGCTGTCTGGAGGCGAAATCTAGGCTCCAAACTTTCACTTCTTCTTCTGTAATGTTACGCGTTTCCTCTTCTTTACCAGACAGACTGCAATATTCTCACCTGTGTGAAAGATTTCTTCCATTATCTTTTCTCGCTGCCCGTCACCTGAAATGTCAACTCACAGGACACATTGTCACGCCTGCGTTATCGCCAAAGCTTCAGTCTTACACTTCAGCTGGGGCCCAAACAATGCAAACGGGTCTTCTGTAGGGGACATTTCTAAACCTGAATATCTCCCAGCTGCTGCCTACGAATGAATGAACTCCATCTGGTATGTAAAGAGGACACTTGAGGCTTTTTTAATGATACCAAATGCGATGGGCGCTCTGGGAATTGTAGTTTTTGATGGGGTTTAGCAAGTCTGGCTGGACAAAGTCTTTTCTCTGGTAGTTAGAGAACCAAAAAAAAAAAAAAAAAAGATGAGCCACTGCAAACCTAACAAGGAGTCACTGCAAGACTCTTCAGGTGGACTACTGTGACCACAATGCATCTATTCTTAGCAAGATTACCCAAAACAGTGTCTGGTAGAAGTGAAAGGGGGACAAAAGCAGAAGCAATATTCCCCACTACTTGTCATGGTTAAACACTTGTTACAATAAGATAACCCACACATGACACCATGATTTTTAAGATATTTTTTTACTTGTTAAAGTAATAATAAAAAGGATTTTCTTAAAAGTTTGGGAGCATCACTGGGATGTGACTTCTGCAGACTCAGGTTCATGGAAAGAATGGAAGTGGTATTTTTTTAAAATGCAAAGCTGCAGGAAAAAATACTGTCAAACTGCAGTTTAGCTCCAGGAAGGTCAGAGACGGACAGAAGCTGCACTAAAACTCAATGCAAAGTCAAGTTCAGAGTGAAAGCAGACATCTCAGAAGATAGCAGAGGAGGAAGAGAAAACAGAGGAGGGAAGTGAGCTCTGGGAGTTTGGGGAGACGGGATGAAAGAGGCTCTCAGTGGCGGAGGAGCCAGGATGAGAAGGAGCAGAAGCTCCACATGTGATAAGGAACGCTAAACAGCACCTTAATCCAACAAACTACATGTTAACAAACCTACAGCATGCTGGGAAAATTAGACCATTGTTGATTAGAATGAAAACTAAACGGAAACTAGTGTTTTTGGTGATTTTACTGTAACATGTTCTTGTGACATTTACAAAGACAATCCAACTTAAAACTGCATTTCTGAGCATTTCTTTATTCAAATCATTGTGAATCAGGAGCTGATGAAAAGAAGCCGTTTTAAAAAGATTGCATTTGGGACGATTAAAGGGATATATTGCATATAGCGATTTGTGTCATGTGACTTGAAAGTCTTCCATCAGTTTTTAAGCTGAAACAATAGCAGGACACAGACAATTCACTGACACTAACAGAAAACTCATGCAAGGATGAAGCTGAGGACGTTTAGAGCTGACAGACGTCTGCTGCTTTTCTCACTTAACTCTCATTCTGAAAGATTTCACTTTTACAGAAAAACACCGCTGTTTTGCTTGAATCTCCCTCATAATTCCACCTGCTCTACAGACCACTGACTATCTCCATCAGTGCAACAGCGCCACCAGCTGTTTAGCATTAAGAAATCCCCACAATGTCTTTTTTTCCCATTTTTTGATCGGTGCTGCCTCCTCTGGGTCAAAAGAGGAACTGCAGCCTCTGAATTAAAAAAAAATAATAAAAAGTGAGCAAACAGCAGTGGGCAGAAGTGAGCCCACTGCTTTAAAGTAGGACAGTAACTATTGAAGTTGGTTCTTTGTTGGGCTTTTTCTGCTTATTTCTTTCATTATTTGTCATGATGCTTAGATTCGACCCTAAATATGAATATAAATTCACTTTTACTCTATTTTTAAAGCAGTTATTGCGTTAATAATTACCTCCCAGTGGGAAATTAAAGTCACACTAATGCCCAGTGTGCAAAAATTTCTCAGCAATGACTGCAGCAGACCTTCCTGGCTTAGGCAAACACTGTGTGAACCTCTCGTGCATGCAAACACCGATGCTCACACTTTCTCACTGCAATTCCAAAGCAATTCCAGACAGTGGTGGCAGGTGGACGTTTGTCCAGAACGGGGACGATTTGGGTGGCTGTAATGACTTAAGCAGGGCAGACTGAAAAGCCACACCCTGCAGGGGCAAGAAAGGAAGGCCGGGCTGCTCGAAGGCTGCAGAGAAATGGAAGAAACAGGTGAGCGTTAGCAGGATTCTTCCTGTGGAAGGTAATGGCTGGCAAGAGGAGAAAGTTTGGCTCAAATTGATGGTAATAAAATAAAGGAAAGGGGGTAATGACAGATCAACAAGAAGGTCCCAGTTTCTATAATGAAAAAAGGCTTATGCATGCGGGGCATGAGATAAAATGCATCCCTTCAAGGCATCTAGGCATGATAAGACGCTCAAATATATATATGGCCTCTCCTATGCACCCTGGTTTACATCCTCTCAAAGCCCTCATTGTTTGGCCTTCTTATCACTTCCCTCTCTGCTGTTTTTCCTTTCCTGCAGCCTCTTACCTGCCCTTATCTCCCCTCCCTTTCATCTCAGAGCTGCCTCCAGAGGAGGAAAGAAGGAGCGACAACGGCGGGGCATGAGAAGAGAGAAGGAGCCAAGGAGAAACGAAGAGGAGAAGAGTAGGCCCTCTTATTGTAGACGACACACACACACACTTGTGCACACACAGGGGGCTATTGTTCTGCGGTTTTGCCCTGTGATCACACCGACCCAGAGTGATCAACGTGTGGCCCCTCTTTCTTCCTCGCTCCTCCTTTCATCTCCTCCCAACCTGCGTCTTGATCCTCAAAGGACTCCTCTTCCTTCTTGTCTCTTGGAGCTCCTTTGGTCCCTCATCAAGAGATTTGTGTGCATCAAAAAAGGAGAAAATAAATAAAGCAAGTATTACTGGTTTAAACTTGAAACGACACATTTTACAGCTGAGGTGGCTCCAGCTCCACTTCATTCACAAGTGTTTTGCGTGGAGAAATTCTCCCGTTCAAACCCCACTGGAAACTTTCTGGTTACAATGTTTCTTTGAAAACCATCAACATCAAAGACTTTAGTCCTGATTGTGTGGTCATGCATTCGACAAACACTGAAAATAAGCCCAAACTATCGTACTTCCAACACCAAATGTTGCTGTTTTTAAAATCTCATCAATCTTGAGACTCATTGTGGCTTGTGACACATTTTTGGCTACGTACACACCGGGTATGCGATGCGTGTTCGAAAACGCTGGATTTTTGTTTGTGCTTTTAGCATACAATGTTCACACCGGACACCGGCTTGATGCGAAATGTCAAAGCGGTGTAAATCTGGTGAATCTTGCTCCAGCTTTTTTTCTTTCGCAGATCTATTCCGATATATAAAAGACCTGGTGTCACAGAATTCCAGCCGGGCACAAACCGCCATTATTCATTACTCTTACATTTTGTTATTAGAACCCAACCTGTTTTTTCTCTTTTTTTAAATCATCCATTCATCCATTCATTTTCTGAACCTGCTGAGTCCTTTTTAGGGTCACCAGGTTGCCGGAGCCTATCCCAACTACAGTTGGAAGAAGGCAGGATTACTCCTGGACGAGTCACCAGTCTGTTACAGAGCAAAAACACAACATAAACCCTCAAAAAAGGCTTTAGTTTTGTAAAAGACTCAGTGCACTGTGGAACTAAAGATTTAACACATAACTATTACCTTTAGAGTAGCTCCACTGTCAATGTGATTCTTTATCATTCACCTGCAGAACAGCTTTTATGGATGTCAAGCTAGCGTGCACGTATGCTGAAATGTGTCACATTGTTGGTAGAAAGCCCCCAGTGGCCACTCAGTGAATCGAACTGGTTTCACACTGCAAAAACTGAATCTTAAGAAGGAAAATAACAACTGTTTAAAAAAAAAAGGTATTTTCTCTCTTCCAAGAAATCACAAAATAATCTGAGTTTGAGAAAACATGTCTTAGTGACAAGAATTTTTTAGGAATTCTTGGTACCATTTTTTCTGAACCTATTGACAGATTTTTCTTTGCTCATTTAAAGAAAATCTGCAATCGGCGTGAGAATTTGTAACGTATTTCTGAGGGTTCTGTTTTTGCAGTGCACCTGCCTTGTTTTTCAAATGTGCTTCAAACCGGAAGTGAGATTGTTGCCCTGCGGTTTGCACTGCACTGATCTGAGTACACTTGGTGAGCTCTTTGGTTGTTGCCATTACAGCAGGAAACGCAGTCCTCAGCCCACAGCCTCAAAAGAAGAAATTGTTGGAAAATGCCCAGTAATGAATTTATGAATGATTTATTTTTCATTCAGCTCTTTAGGACCAAAGCTTTTCCATTAAGAATAGGAGTTAAAAGGAGAAAATTCTTCTAAACGAACTGTGAGGATTCTGTGGTTTGGGTTTGGTTGTGTCTGGTCATGTTCTAAGTTGCTCTGGTCAGTCACACCAGTTTCTGGTTAATCATCTACAGCTCTCCTCATTTAGTTCATCAACCTCAGCCTATATCAGTCGCTGGTTTTCAGGTCACCTTTTTGTTTCTCTGTGGTTTTGTCACGTTTCCGTTTATTCATTAAATGTTTGTCTATTCTGCCACCTTGCCTGGTCTCCTGCACATTGGGTCCTCCACCACCGCTACCACCCCCGAAACAAAAATGAAAAATAACAGCAAACAATCACAAAAAGACAGTAAAAGACGTGAACAACAGATTCAATATTTAAGTCAAACTACTGAGTATTAAAAGCCGTCCTAGATACACTTGATACACACTAGATATACTGCTGATGGATGAATGGATGGATGGATGGAGCAAACCAAAAAAACACAGGCACCCCAGTATTTCTGTTGTAATACGGTCAGATCAGATCCTGGTTGGTAGACTTTAATAGTCTAGAATGGGTGCCGACAGTTAAAAGATCTGGTAGAGCCATCAAAACTATATGTGTGCACACACTTAAGGTCAAAAAGGAAACAACTCATATGAATTTACCACTGGTGAAGTTGTAATTATTATAAAATCATTAGTAAATTGCGATAAGCACAGGAAAAAAAGCAGTTCTTCAGATCCCCTTGTGGCCTTTGGTGAAATAACTTGGCTCCAGTTACTATTCTTCACTCAAGTTTTAATCTGGAAGACCTTCCGTTTGGACGCGTGAGAGCGGCATACGCGTTTTTGCAGCAGCAATCCCAATCCCATACCATGAAACTACCACCGCACATTTTTCCTGACATTCCTGACATAAGTCTAAACTTATTTTCTTGCTGTTTTTGTGAAAATACAATATTCTCAATGTTTACTTATTGACCAGTTCTGTAGAAGCTGGTACTGTTTTTATGGTCCTAGTTTAGTGGGATCCGTTTGAAGGCCAATTAGGGCACCTTCACTAGTTACTTACTTGGTGCCGTGAATTAAAAAAAAATACTCCGAAAAACAGTTTTGATTCTCTTTATATATGCCCTCCATCATCAGAAAAATGCTACAAGAACATGTTAAAAGGATCATTTTTATTGAAGTGGACCTTTAAGAGTTCACTAATTATAACTGTGATAATTATGACAGCAGTTTATTTAGCTTGACGTCATATTTTTTACCTGAAGACACCAGGATCAGAGACATTCAAAGGACAACAAAAAATGCTGCACAAAGAGAAACTGGATCAGCACTCAGCAAGCGTGATCTGTTTCCTTCTTGCAAGTCAAGGCCTTTTATCGATGCACGTTCGCATCATTGTAGTATCAGAGACTGTGGTATGCAACAAACAAAACCCGACATTCCTTGATAACTTTATCCTTTCAGTCAGAAGATTCTTGAGCAACATTTCTGTCCTGTCCTGACATTAACAAGTTGTTTCTAGTTTCATTCTTCTGAGCTCACGGTCCTTTCTATTGGGACAGAAAACATTTAGAAACACAATAAAACAAGCTCCGTTTATTTCAATTGCACAGTTTTGAACCATATGTGAAAAGATCGGTAATAGCAGAGCTCATCCAGAGTCCCCGTGAAAACAAACACCAGCAAACCGCGTGGAGCTGTGAAAATCCTCCAGCTGGAAGCGGATGCTGCCAAACGTGGCATCTGTTTGTTTGATGTCATGTTGTTCTCCTGCCACCGTCGCCATGGAGACAGTGGAGTCCTCTCCTGGTTCCTAGCGTGTTGCACGAAAGACCACAGGTAAAAAAAAAAAAGAGGTTTTTTGATTTCCCAGCATCCTCTGACCTGCAGGTTGCAACACCTTTAACCTCCCGGCTGGTCTCTGTCAGGGCTCGCTTCCATCAGACTGAAAAATGACCCTGCGGTGGAAGAGGAGGGTGTCTGGAGTTTTAGACAGAAGGGTGGGAAGCCGCTCTGCTGCAGGAGATGTGGATTAGGAGACAGATCTTGCATCAAGCCTCCTGGATTGATGCTTTTAAGGTTCAGATTAAGAGATACACAGAGGATTTCGTTCCTTGAGGTGCAAAGCCGGCTTTGAAGACGCAGATCAGCTGGCTGTGGATTCAGACAAACGCACAAAAAAGAAACTTTACGGCTCAAACTTTTGTTCCATTGTTGGGCTTTTAAGCATTTTAGGATGCTGCTGTGTATCTCTGAGGCTCACAGAGGTCTTTGGGTTCGGCGGTATTGCTAGAAACACATTCTTTGGATCTTCAGGAATGCATTTGCAAATGTAATCAGAGATGAGGCCGCTAACCCACCGTTGAACTCGGGACTTGAACTTTTTTCCACCATGCTTTTTTTTTTTTTCAAAAGCCCTTTGAAAAAATCAAATCTTTTAAACTTCTTTGCAATAATTGTATTCTAATAATTTCAAATGATGGGAAAGCGCTGCAGAAATTGATGAGCAGAATCATGCTAAGCGTGCATGTTTGTTTCCATGGTGAGGCTTACATAGCAGGACAGGTTTACAAGCTACCTGGAAAGTATGTCTGACTGTATGCTGTGAGTGCAGGCGCGCTGTCACCAAGGAGACCGCAAAATGTTTTGTGTGTGCATTTTGAGGAAGGGGAAAGATCGCCACAAGATTTTTTAATGAAGGTACTCAACCTCTGACCCCTGGCGTTGGTGGAAAAAGGTTACTTGAAAGTTTAGCTGTGGTGCTAAAAGTCCTGTTTGACCTTCCAACACCAGATTTCTTCAACACTCTGATGTCATTGCTCAAAAGCAAAGATTCGGGAACTTAGCTTCCCTGCTCTGTTGGTGATGCTTCAAACGCATTATGCATGTGCCTCTGTTTGCACTAGCTTGCACAACTGTGCACGAACAGGCATAAAAGGCATGTCTGAAGCAAACATTAAGTAAACAGCCGGTCTGCTTTGCACATGTTTTTATGAAGAGCGGCCATTCAGAAAGTGGTTCCATTTAAGAAAAGGCTGCAGAATTTTAGGTTTGATTAAATTAAGCTTTGAAAGCTTCCCTTTGGAAGTAGACAAGAAATGAAATGCTGCTTTAAGCAGAAGTCATAGTAGTGTTGGTTGGAGACCTTTTAACACATTATCCTGTAGTTTAGCTGAACTGACGTTGATTTTGATCATTTTCCATTACAATTGAGAGCCGCTTTGACGTGGCAGTAAGACAGCGTGGCGATGGTGTGGCTGCCGCTCCGTCACACTCCAGATAAAAGAAGGGAACCAGAGAAGCCGCAGGTGCCAGAACCGAAATCTGTTTGGAAAATCATACAGCTGACTTCAGCTGAAAATGAGAGGTTTGTTTGAGTCATTAAGAGATAAAGAATGAAGAGTGGATGGCGGTTGCTATTGCTAGCTTGCTGCTATTACACGTTTGCCTGCTAGGACTTTAAATCTCCTGAAAACTTTTATGAATTAGGATCACACTGTAGATCTAGAGAATGTGGTGGTCATGTGCCCTCTGGTTTGTGATTGAAGCCAGTTTTTTGGCCTAAACCTTAGTCACAGCTGCCCTCAATGGTGGACACAGGACACGCAGGTGACCTGCACGAAATGTCAAGGTTGCAGACCGCTCGGTGAACCAGTTCAGATGTTTTCCTACAAGCACGGTGGTCGTAGCTTAAGCAAGACTTAAGGAAAGTAGAGGTGAAGTCGGTGAAATTGGTGACATGGAAAGAGAGCTTAGGATGTTAGCTCAGAGTAAGTCCAGGTTCCGTCGAGTCGTGATTTACACAGGCGGCAACGATGTCCGATGGAGACAATCAGAGATTTTAAACGTAGAATCGTGTGTAAACTTTCTAAGTCAATGTCATTTTCTCCAGTCCCTTACTAAACCTAGTCGGTGATGAAATGTCCAGCCGCTTTTCATCATTTAACCGCTGGTTAGCCAGTTGGTGCCCAGAAAAGGGTGTTGACTTTGCAGACAACTGGAGTGCGTTTTGGGTAAAGCCGGTCTCATGCGGAGAGTCCGGTGACAGTCCGGTTTAGCCGTTTATGCAAAGACATCTTCAGATATTCACGAATGTTTTCTTGGAGCACCGAGTCTTCTTGATGGTGTGCTTTTACTCCACTGGAAGGAATTTCTGCAAAAAAAACCTTTCTAAATCCATCAGTGTTTATAACCTAACTTGTCTTTGGTCAAACGGTTCCAGCAAATGTCAACAACAGGACACCTCTGCATGTGTTTGACTCTACAAACACCAACAAAGAACGAGTGCCTTCCATGAAGCTGTGTTTCATCAGACCGGCGGGTTTTTCTTCTCTCAGATTTAGTCAAATAATTCTTGGCTGTACGCCCAAACAAAGCAATCTGCTTGGCCATTCGATCGGGTTTACAACGTCTGCGAGAGGCTCCAAACGTCTTTCATTTAAGTGATGAAGGCTGCGGTGCCTTCGGGCACTTTAAATTACCGATTGAGCGATATGAGCTTTTCATGTCTGATGCCAATCTTTTAGAATCAGACTGGAGAGTTTATGTATGAAACCGAATTTCTGTTTGTAGACGTTTGACTATTTAAACTATAAACATGAAATTTGATGATACGTTTTAGAAAAACAACTTTACTATTTAAATCAAGACAGATGAGATAGTTATTTTATTGGGAGCAGAGCTGCTTGGGTTCGGAATTGCTGCGGTTAATGACTCAAATCTTCAAACGGGATCAGGAATCAAGGGTCTGAGGGCTTGATTAACCCAGACTGTCTCAATTCTCTGGCTTGGTGCTGCAGAAGACATAAGGTAAGATTACAGACTCATAGCGGGAAAGTAGACCCACATAATTCTTTTAAAACTGGAAGGGACACCAAAAGACTACAGGTGACCTCAATGCCCCCAGAAAATTAACCGTTCAATTTAATAATACCATTTAATTATTGTGGTGTTTTACACAAAGTAATAAAAATGTAACACTTTGTGATACCATTCCCTTTAAGGTATAATAAAGACATCTATAAATGCTAGTTAATGTTTTAGAAAAGTCTTATAAAGGCTGTTAAACATATTACTTTGCTTGCTAATGTGTAATAGCTGGATTTTTAACGTTTCTAATAATTAGGCATTACAAAAACTTTTTAACAAACAGTGAATCGAACTGGTTTCACACTGCAAAAACTGAATCTTAAGAAGGAAAATAACAACTGTTTAAAAAAAAAAGGTATTTTCTCTCTTCCAAGAAATCACAAAATAATCTGAGTTTGAGAAAACATGTCTTAGTGACAAGAATTTTTTAGGAATTCTTGGTACCATTTTTTCTGAACCTATTGACAGATTTTTCTTTGCTCATTTAAAGAAAATCTGCAATCGGCGTGAGAATTTGTAACGTATTTCTGAGGGTTCTGTTTTTGCAGTGCACCTGCCTTGTTTTTCAAATGTGCTTCAAACCGGAAGTGAGATTGTTGCCCTGCGGTTTGCACTGCACTGATCTGAGTACACTTGGTGAGCTCTTTGGTTGTTGCCATTACAGCAGGAAACGCAGTCCTCAGCCCACAGCCTCAAAAGAAGAAATTGTTGGAAAATGCCCAGTAATGAATTTATGAATGATTTATTTTTCATTCAGCTCTTTAGGACCAAAGCTTTTCCATTAAGAATAGGAGTTAAAAGGAGAAAATTCTTCTAAACGAACTGTGAGGATTCTGTGGTTTGGGTTTGGTTGTGTCTGGTCATGTTCTAAGTTGCTCTGGTCAGTCACACCAGTTTCTGGTTAATCATCTACAGCTCTCCTCATTTAGTTCATCAACCTCAGCCTATATCAGTCGCTGGTTTTCAGGTCACCTTTTTGTTTCTCTGTGGTTTTGTCACGTTTCCGTTTATTCATTAAATGTTTGTCTATTCTGCCACCTTGCCTGGTCTCCTGCACATTGGGTCCTCCACCACCGCTACCACCCCCGAAACAAAAATGAAAAATAACAGCAAACAATCACAAAAAGACAGTAAAAGACGTGAACAACAGATTCAATATTTAAGTCAAACTACTGAGTATTAAAAGCCGTCCTAGATACACTTGATACACACTAGATATACTGCTGATGGATGAATGGATGGATGGATGGAGCAAACCAAAAAAACACAGGCACCCCAGTATTTCTGTTGTAATACGGTCAGATCAGATCCTGGTTGGTAGACTTTAATAGTCTAGAATGGGTGCCGACAGTTAAAAGATCTGGTAGAGCCATCAAAACTATATGTGTGCACACACTTAAGGTCAAAAAGGAAACAACTCATATGAATTTACCACTGGTGAAGTTGTAATTATTATAAAATCATTAGTAAATTGCGATAAGCACAGGAAAAAAAGCAGTTCTTCAGATCCCCTTGTGGCCTTTGGTGAAATAACTTGGCTCCAGTTACTATTCTTCACTCAAGTTTTAATCTGGAAGACCTTCCGTTTGGACGCGTGAGAGCGGCATACGCGTTTTTGCAGCAGCAATCCCAATCCCATACCATGAAACTACCACCGCACATTTTTCCTGACATTCCTGACATAAGTCTAAACTTATTTTCTTGCTGTTTTTGTGAAAATACAATATTCTCAATGTTTACTTATTGACCAGTTCTGTAGAAGCTGGTACTGTTTTTATGGTCCTAGTTTAGTGGGATCCGTTTGAAGGCCAATTAGGGCACCTTCACTAGTTACTTACTTGGTGCCGTGAATTAAAAAAAAATACTCCGAAAAACAGTTTTGATTCTCTTTATATATGCCCTCCATCATCAGAAAAATGCTACAAGAACATGTTAAAAGGATCATTTTTATTGAAGTGGACCTTTAAGAGTTCACTAATTATAACTGTGATAATTATGACAGCAGTTTATTTAGCTTGACGTCATATTTTTTACCTGAAGACACCAGGATCAGAGACATTCAAAGGACAACAAAAAATGCTGCACAAAGAGAAACTGGATCAGCACTCAGCAAGCGTGATCTGTTTCCTTCTTGCAAGTCAAGGCCTTTTATCGATGCACGTTCGCATCATTGTAGTATCAGAGACTGTGGTATGCAACAAACAAAACCCGACATTCCTTGATAACTTTATCCTTTCAGTCAGAAGATTCTTGAGCAACATTTCTGTCCTGTCCTGACATTAACAAGTTGTTTCTAGTTTCATTCTTCTGAGCTCACGGTCCTTTCTATTGGGACAGAAAACATTTAGAAACACAATAAAACAAGCTCCGTTTATTTCAATTGCACAGTTTTGAACCATATGTGAAAAGATCGGTAATAGCAGAGCTCATCCAGAGTCCCCGTGAAAACAAACACCAGCAAACCGCGTGGAGCTGTGAAAATCCTCCAGCTGGAAGCGGATGCTGCCAAACGTGGCATCTGTTTGTTTGATGTCATGTTGTTCTCCTGCCACCGTCGCCATGGAGACAGTGGAGTCCTCTCCTGGTTCCTAGCGTGTTGCACGAAAGACCACAGGTAAAAAAAAAAAAGAGGTTTTTTGATTTCCCAGCATCCTCTGACCTGCAGGTTGCAACACCTTTAACCTCCCGGCTGGTCTCTGTCAGGGCTCGCTTCCATCAGACTGAAAAATGACCCTGCGGTGGAAGAGGAGGGTGTCTGGAGTTTTAGACAGAAGGGTGGGAAGCCGCTCTGCTGCAGGAGATGTGGATTAGGAGACAGATCTTGCATCAAGCCTCCTGGATTGATGCTTTTAAGGTTCAGATTAAGAGATACACAGAGGATTTCGTTCCTTGAGGTGCAAAGCCGGCTTTGAAGACGCAGATCAGCTGGCTGTGGATTCAGACAAACGCACAAAAAAGAAACTTTACGGCTCAAACTTTTGTTCCATTGTTGGGCTTTTAAGCATTTTAGGATGCTGCTGTGTATCTCTGAGGCTCACAGAGGTCTTTGGGTTCGGCGGTATTGCTAGAAACACATTCTTTGGATCTTCAGGAATGCATTTGCAAATGTAATCAGAGATGAGGCCGCTAACCCACCGTTGAACTCGGGACTTGAACTTTTTTCCACCATGCTTTTTTTTTTTTTCAAAAGCCCTTTGAAAAAATCAAATCTTTTAAACTTCTTTGCAATAATTGTATTCTAATAATTTCAAATGATGGGAAAGCGCTGCAGAAATTGATGAGCAGAATCATGCTAAGCGTGCATGTTTGTTTCCATGGTGAGGCTTACATAGCAGGACAGGTTTACAAGCTACCTGGAAAGTATGTCTGACTGTATGCTGTGAGTGCAGGCGCGCTGTCACCAAGGAGACCGCAAAATGTTTTGTGTGTGCATTTTGAGGAAGGGGAAAGATCGCCACAAGATTTTTTAATGAAGGTACTCAACCTCTGACCCCTGGCGTTGGTGGAAAAAGGTTACTTGAAAGTTTAGCTGTGGTGCTAAAAGTCCTGTTTGACCTTCCAACACCAGATTTCTTCAACACTCTGATGTCATTGCTCAAAAGCAAAGATTCGGGAACTTAGCTTCCCTGCTCTGTTGGTGATGCTTCAAACGCATTATGCATGTGCCTCTGTTTGCACTAGCTTGCACAACTGTGCACGAACAGGCATAAAAGGCATGTCTGAAGCAAACATTAAGTAAACAGCCGGTCTGCTTTGCACATGTTTTTATGAAGAGCGGCCATTCAGAAAGTGGTTCCATTTAAGAAAAGGCTGCAGAATTTTAGGTTTGATTAAATTAAGCTTTGAAAGCTTCCCTTTGGAAGTAGACAAGAAATGAAATGCTGCTTTAAGCAGAAGTCATAGTAGTGTTGGTTGGAGACCTTTTAACACATTATCCTGTAGTTTAGCTGAACTGACGTTGATTTTGATCATTTTCCATTACAATTGAGAGCCGCTTTGACGTGGCAGTAAGACAGCGTGGCGATGGTGTGGCTGCCGCTCCGTCACACTCCAGATAAAAGAAGGGAACCAGAGAAGCCGCAGGTGCCAGAACCGAAATCTGTTTGGAAAATCATACAGCTGACTTCAGCTGAAAATGAGAGGTTTGTTTGAGTCATTAAGAGATAAAGAATGAAGAGTGGATGGCGGTTGCTATTGCTAGCTTGCTGCTATTACACGTTTGCCTGCTAGGACTTTAAATCTCCTGAAAACTTTTATGAATTAGGATCACACTGTAGATCTAGAGAATGTGGTGGTCATGTGCCCTCTGGTTTGTGATTGAAGCCAGTTTTTTGGCCTAAACCTTAGTCACAGCTGCCCTCAATGGTGGACACAGGACACGCAGGTGACCTGCACGAAATGTCAAGGTTGCAGACCGCTCGGTGAACCAGTTCAGATGTTTTCCTACAAGCACGGTGGTCGTAGCTTAAGCAAGACTTAAGGAAAGTAGAGGTGAAGTCGGTGAAATTGGTGACATGGAAAGAGAGCTTAGGATGTTAGCTCAGAGTAAGTCCAGGTTCCGTCGAGTCGTGATTTACACAGGCGGCAACGATGTCCGATGGAGACAATCAGAGATTTTAAACGTAGAATCGTGTGTAAACTTTCTAAGTCAATGTCATTTTCTCCAGTCCCTTACTAAACCTAGTCGGTGATGAAATGTCCAGCCGCTTTTCATCATTTAACCGCTGGTTAGCCAGTTGGTGCCCAGAAAAGGGTGTTGACTTTGCAGACAACTGGAGTGCGTTTTGGGTAAAGCCGGTCTCATGCGGAGAGTCCGGTGACAGTCCGGTTTAGCCGTTTATGCAAAGACATCTTCAGATATTCACGAATGTTTTCTTGGAGCACCGAGTCTTCTTGATGGTGTGCTTTTACTCCACTGGAAGGAATTTCTGCAAAAAAAACCTTTCTAAATCCATCAGTGTTTATAACCTAACTTGTCTTTGGTCAAACGGTTCCAGCAAATGTCAACAACAGGACACCTCTGCATGTGTTTGACTCTACAAACACCAACAAAGAACGAGTGCCTTCCATGAAGCTGTGTTTCATCAGACCGGCGGGTTTTTCTTCTCTCAGATTTAGTCAAATAATTCTTGGCTGTACGCCCAAACAAAGCAATCTGCTTGGCCATTCGATCGGGTTTACAACGTCTGCGAGAGGCTCCAAACGTCTTTCATTTAAGTGATGAAGGCTGCGGTGCCTTCGGGCACTTTAAATTACCGATTGAGCGATATGAGCTTTTCATGTCTGATGCCAATCTTTTAGAATCAGACTGGAGAGTTTATGTATGAAACCGAATTTCTGTTTGTAGACGTTTGACTATTTAAACTATAAACATGAAATTTGATGATACGTTTTAGAAAAACAACTTTACTATTTAAATCAAGACAGATGAGATAGTTATTTTATTGGGAGCAGAGCTGCTTGGGTTCGGAATTGCTGCGGTTAATGACTCAAATCTTCAAACGGGATCAGGAATCAAGGGTCTGAGGGCTTGATTAACCCAGACTGTCTCAATTCTCTGGCTTGGTGCTGCAGAAGACATAAGGTAAGATTACAGACTCATAGCGGGAAAGTAGACCCACATAATTCTTTTAAAACTGGAAGGGACACCAAAAGACTACAGGTGACCTCAATGCCCCCAGAAAATTAACCGTTCAATTTAATAATACCATTTAATTATTGTGGTGTTTTACACAAAGTAATAAAAATGTAACACTTTGTGATACCATTCCCTTTAAGGTATAATAAAGACATCTATAAATGCTAGTTAATGTTTTAGAAAAGTCTTATAAAGGCTGTTAAACATATTACTTTGCTTGCTAATGTGTAATAGCTGGATTTTTAACGTTTCTAATAATTAGGCATTACAAAAACTTTTTAACAAACTCATTGAAACTGGTTTTTATCCTTCATCCGGGGTTAAAGGAGAATAGCAATTTTGACTTTCAACTTGAAGGGCCGGCAGCTGCAAAAGAAGAACCAGGGCTTTGACCCCCAAGAGTATCAGTAAGATCAAAATTAACTTATATCATGAATTGACTCTATTTTTCTCTTCCGTCTCTGTTCTCAGAATCGTATCAAAAGATGGTATGAACCTAAAAGGTTTTCGTGGGTCAGCACATGGTGACCAATTAACCTATGAAGCATGTTTTTGGATGGTGGGAGGAAGCTGGAGTCCCTGGAGAAAACCCACGCATGCACGGGGAGAATATGCAAACTCCACACAGAAAGGTCCCCCATTGGTGACACTGTTTCAAGTCCCCCAGCCGGTACTTGAACTGGGAACCTTCTTGCTGTGAGGCAAGAGCGCTAACCACTGCGCCACCGTGCAGTCCATAGGTTAATAGGTTAGGTTAGGTTCATAGGTTAATTGGTTACTCTAAATTGTCCCTAGGTGTGAATGTGAGTGTGCATGAGTGTGTGATTGTGGCCCCTGCAACAGACTGGCGACCTGTCCAGGGGTGTCCCCTGCCTTCGCCCATGAGTAGCCGGTTAGGCTCCGGCAGCCTCGTGACCCAGAAAGGGATAAAGCGGTTCAGAAAATGAATGATTGAATGAATGAGCACATGGTGACACACCCTCAACTGTGCAGTGTGAAAGCAAATTATTTCAAATGAAGGTTTTTAGTGGCTTTAACTAAAGCAGTCCACTAAACGATTTCAATTCCACAAGTATTTTGAATTTCCCTCTAGTAAATGTGAATAATAGACTAGAACCAATAAAAAAGTATTTTTCAAGTATTTTTCCTTTTTAAATATGTCTATTTGCTGGTATCTGATACTTTGCTGCGACAAACACATAAGTGTTCCCAGAAGTCAGCAGCTTCCAAGACTTCCCAGAAGCCACTGTGCACATTTATGTTGCGCTCAAAGAAGCCAACATTTAGACACAAGAAAACGGTTAAGAACGGCTCTTCTTCTGTTCTTTTTTGAGCCATGTTGGCAATTCTCATGACAAAGTGCTAAAGTTGGCGCCGTTCAAACAGTTTATGGCCAATGTAAATCTAATTCTGCCAACTCAACTGGATGGAGTTTGTTTTGACGAAGGCACCTAGGTATGACTCGAAGGGTTTTGTGGAATCCCAAAGTGCATATTTGTGTCAGTGAAGCCTGCACGTGCTTTTTTTTTTTTTATCAGTAACCACGTTTGTACATGTTTATGCTGACAACAGTGAGATTAATCGTAAGGTATGAAGCAACGGCGTCCCTTTTTCAACAAAAGGTTCCACTTGAAATCATCTTAACAGCTGGGCCTCTTTATACCTGTTGACCTGCTTCTTTCAACGTTACCTGGAGACCAGCCGGCTGTTTTTCTAACAGCGCGGCTCTTCTCCATCCACGAGGGTCAGCCAGATTTCTCCAAAGTGGTACGGTACCTGCGTGTGACCTCCAATTCCAAAAAATGGAATTCCTCCTTTCTGTTTAGGATCCGCTGACGCTGGAAATCTTTTTTTTTTTTTTTGCCCAGCAAAAGCAGGGAGGAAAATGCACCGAGCAAAGTCAGTGCTGCCCCGAAGATGGAAGATTAAAAAAAAAAAAAACAGGCAGTAAAGACTGCTACCCAGCACTATAAAATATGAGTAAATTCAGACAAAAAACAATTTAATTCCTGACACAAGAAATAACTGCAAGATAATGTATTTAATTGAATAGGAAGCCTTTGTTTGGCCTGAAAACAAAATAGAACGCATGTTTTTTCAGTACTGTGACTGTTTGTCTCAGTTGATCAAACTGACTCTTTATTACATTTAATGATGAAAGACGTCATTTGATTTTCCCTGCTAAATGTAACTCGTGTTCCATGAAATCTTGATAACTGTAACAACACCAGAGAGCACAAACTGTATACAACATGGTTTATTTTAGCTTCATCATCATGTGGTATTTGAAATGTTAAATAGAATAAAACTTTATTGATCCCACAGAAGGGAAATACTTATCAAATATGATACACGTATCATAATAGGGTTAAAAGGCTCCAGGAACTTGATGTGATAAATGTGTACTTTGTACAGTTTCTAAGAATAAGTAAAGAAAAATGGAGGGAGCGATTGCAGAAAATAATGCATTTAAACTATTCAAGAGTTTCTTGCAGATATAGACGGTGCAAAACTGGTTCATGGATTAAGAATTCCTTGGAAAACGGACAGCCTTACAACGCGCTGACTTGGAGTTTGCACCTCCTTGAGTCATCACACGTGTTTTATTGACATATGTGGGTGAAAGAGATAAGCATCTTTAGGATGTGCCATCTGTGTCTGAACTTTTACTTGGCCACCCCCCTCGGCTGATGCACCTGCCTGCAAAGTTGCAGGGTCTCGCCAATGCGCCAAAAATCCCAGCCGCTTTGTTACAGTCAGTTGCGCCCATCTGGAAGGACAACAGCTATTTTTACTCTGTCACTCACAAGTTTCCACTTCAAACACCCCACCGCCACCCGCCTAGCATTCCACACTAAGAAGCAAGTACTTTGAACACGGCGCCATGCCGCCTCCCCCAGTGCTGGGAAGTATGTATGGGCATCATCACCAACCTGAAGCTGACCCCATTGACCTGTTGTAAAATTCCCTTTAGCTACTCAACAAGGACTGAAAAAGGAGTCGGAATTAACTTGTTTAGGTCATCCTAAACTACGGCAATGAGGCTGAGAAGATTTTGCTATTCCTCATGATCATAAAGTGATATAAAGCTTTGAGCAGCACAAAAGTTAGGAAAAGACAGCAATGCTGTAATACATCTGAGTCATTCTCTCATCATTTCTTGACTCTACAACCTTATCCGCACGACCAATTCGATTGGCAGGTTAGATCATTTGTTTATTTTGGCTTTATCAGTCTCAGCCCTTATGAAGGCTACTCAAAGCGTGCGTTCTCCTCTATGTGCTTTGGCCTTCTGCTTTGCTTTTAACTAAGATCAGTGAATTGCTGGTCTATCATTTAGAACACAAGCACTCCAGTTATTTCAGATAATGGAGGTGACGCAAAACTGTTGACGCTTGGTAGGAAGGCTGATGTAAACAGACTGAACTGAGGGACTCAGTGATGATCCACTTCATTAAACATGTTAATTTGTACATTACGTTTTAGCCAGAACGTTTAAGATTAAAGTAAATATCCCATTGATTTAAACACACATAAATAATCTATGTCTAGGAGTCTCTGGTTGTGTTATAAAATCTCCACCAAATCTTGATGGAAATTACATCACAGTTGTACCTCCTAAACAGAAAACAGTCAACAAATAAGGTAACATCAGTATAAGACTATCCCAAATATCCCAAAATGCCACAGCGTGGTGACCTAAATGCAAGTTTTTTCAGAAAATTCGGCAGGTGGCTGCAAGGTGGCATTTGTAATCGGAGTCTCATTTTTATACGACGCTCAGTGGTTGCAGAGGTTTTAAAAAAAAAACGTTTAATTTCTTTTAGGTTTTTTATGAGTTTTTCCTCACTGAGGGGGAGGGTGTAAGGGCAGGGATGTTTGTTTGTTTGTTTGTTAGGCTTAGTCTGTTTAACAACTAGCTATTGTTGACATTTTTATGATTGACTTTATGTTCTTTGCAAATACCGGTGTATGCCCATTGAGACGGCTAGGGTTGTGATATTGGGCTATATAGATAAAACTGAATCAAATTGAAAAACGTAAACTTTTACGGCGACTGGACAGTCTTTCTCCTAAAGTTGACATTGGTCATTGGCCACCTGGGCGATCACCGGCCGATAGCAGCGCTGACTGGACAATGTGTAAATGTCTAGGACAACAGCCGTCCATATCAAGTGCCACCAGCCGCTGGGTTCCCAGTAGCTCAGGGGTGTAAAAAAAGCAGGCGCTGCTGCATGCCTAACGGCCGCTTGACTGCCGTCGTCTACATTCAGGACCATGTCAAAGATTTTCAGAACAATCAGGCAGCGGCATGGAATCCCGAAGATTCTGCTGACGCCTCCCCATGACAGTTGCACTTGTGACCGTCATTCCTATGTCCAGTTGTTTACACATTTTGTCCTTGTTTGATAAGCTGTAGTGTTAAGTTCTTGTCAATTGAAGGAGGCTAGTTAAAACACTGCAGAGACATTCTCACTTTGTCTTAAATAGATGGATTATTTTGTTGTGTCACAAAAACTCTCGTACGACACTTTTAATGGATCCAGATCAATCAAGTGAAGCAACCAGTTGGAGCTTCACTTTTTTTTTTAATCTACTGGCTCTTTATGCCAGTACTCCAGAGGTAGGATGGCAAAGACTGATCTGCGATAGGTCGGTTAGTTGGCATCCTTTCAAACTTGATGTTGTAAAGAAACACTGTTTTTCTCATAAACATTCTGTATTAGTTAGTGGAAACTCTGCTACTGCAGAATGGATGGAGTCCCAATTAAAGAGACACGGAGGAGGTTAATCATTAAGGGTTTGGAGTGAAGCTTTGTCTACATTGTGGGGAGCCAACTGAGGCCTTTAGACATCTGTTCAGGATGCCCTCCTAATGATGTGTTACGAGCATGTTCACCAGGGAGAAAGCCCTCACGGCCAACTCAGAACATGCTGGAAAGATTAAACCCTATGGCCTAGGAGCACAGTGATGTCTTCTCAGAGAAGGTGGAAGAAGTAGCAGAGAAGAAATAGTGCCAGACCCCTTTGCATATAACTGTAGTCATTTTAGCTTGATAGCTCGCATTTGGTTGGAATACATCGACCGTTTACGCAATTAACGTAATTCGAACGGATCCTGAAGATGAGGAAAGTGGCTTTGTGCTGATATGCAACACTTTACAGTAGTTAAGTGTTTTCAGCAATCAATTCCAATAGATTCCCATGCCTAAGGTGCTTTCAGTTCAATTTCGTGTTCAGCGAAGAGCCTGCCTTCTTTGGTGAGGATAGAGGGTAGATGTAAGTGTACCCTTATTTTAGATTTGGATGCCAGGCTTGAACAGTTAAAAGTGCGGCTGCTGACAGTGGATGCTAAGCCTGATGCTAGGCCTCGTAGCCAGGTTGTTACTCAGTGCGAATCACGCTAGTAGGGCTAAACTAGCTAGCACCCCTGCCCCTCCCAGGCACTAGCGGGGAAAACACAGGATGAGTTTGTACCAGTGGGAAGGAAGTATACTGCTAAGCACAAAAACTTTGAGCTCCCGCTACGTAATTGGTTCTAGCAGAGCAAAGCAAAGACAGGATGGTTTGATTAACCGCGCCATGGCGGCCCATTCCATAGATAATATATATATTCTGCTAATTTACTTTCAAAATGTGTCTCCAAGCAACTTCAAACCACCGCCCTCCCTCCATTAAGATACATCTCACTGGTTGTTGTGCCAGTGACCTCAAGTGGAGGTTAACGGAATTTTTTCATGTTGGGGAAGCCTTGGTGCAGAGGTAAAACAGTCTACCTCTGATCGAAGTTTGCAGGTTTAATTCCTCCCTTTCCCACCCATGCATTAAAGTGTCATTGGGCAAAAGACACTGAACCCTCAGGTGGTTATAGGTTGGCGCCAGTGAGTCTGTGACTGTAAAACACTTTGGGCCTTCAAGGAATAAAGAAAAGCGCTATTTAAGTATAAAACATTTATATATAAAGGTAGATCTTTTGCTTATTGTTTCAAAAGTGGCTCTCATGCGGAAAAAGTGAGAGCACCCTTGGTGTGGAGTGATGTAACAACCCAACGTAAATGAGGTAGATCTTAGTAAAATGCTTCAGTCCAACACAATCCATGAAGGTGTTTGAAACATAGGTATGTTTATTTACACTTGACTGCTACTTATCACTTCAGAAGAAGTTTTTTTTTTATTAACCTCAAAGAAAAGCGTCCTCTGAGCTATTCGTTTGTCAGTCTAGCAGCAGCTTGGAACAGCTTTTTCTCTGTCAGTATTAAAATGGACAACGTTTGCCCTCAAACTGTCAAAACCTGACATTCACATAACTCAGTCTGACGGCTAGAATGTTGCTGATGCGTGACCTAATCCACCTGGAACTGGACTTACTTGGCTGTCATCATCCTCTGCGAGAGCTACTAACAGGGGAGGTTGTGCTCCAGCCACATCTCAAGTCAAACAAAAGAATAACCTGGAGTAGAAAACGAAGTTTGGTTTAGATTATCTTTGATTTCACATGTGTCAATTTCATAAGATGTTTGCCTTTGTGGGGCCAAATGCTTTTGGCGCAGACTCTTTACTCATCGGTAAAAAATCAAAAACATGCCGGAGTTTGGAAAAAAAGAATCCATGTTGCTCTTAGTGCTTATATAAGAGTTCTGGATGAACTGTAGCTGTGTTACATCACAGATAAGCAGCTGGAAGAAACCATCTCTTTGGTTTAGGTAATAAGCTGTCTCCGGATTACAACTTAATCAGAATCACACCCAGGTCTCTCTGCAGTCTGAAGGAAATTAGTGTTGTGAGGGTATTTTAACAAGTAACACACATCTCACACCCATGCATGCACGCACACCTAGGATTTGACACACAGGGTGACTCACTGGAGGTATTTGTCCTTTAGTCACAACAATTAATCTGGCCTAATCTGTGACGGATGCTCCGATCTTCAGCAGGTTTCATGGGTTCTTCATAAGCCTGTGTTTGAATTAGGTTCTCATGTCATTAGAAATGCTAACAATGTAGAAAAGCGCAGAGTTTGCTGTCAAATTGAAATGTCTCTAGATGTATTCATCTGCAGAAAAGTACATTTTTAACTTTTTGCAGTTCCTGGTAAAAACTGAGTAAAAGGAAAGTACTGTAACATTTGATTAACTCTGTTCCAATTCAGATTCTTTGCACCGTTCAGGCACTAAAGTTTCCAGTTAGTTTCAGCTTTAGATTTATTGTTGAGGACTGACCCGGTTATTAATCATAAGTGATGCTGTTGAGGCCTCTTTGGTGCCAAGGGCCAAAACTTTCCCTGCTGACGAGGCTGATGCGAAATCAAAAGTAAAAGTATTTCCATTCGCAGTTTCGACTTGACCCACCTTGACTTGCCATTTTTCGTCTCAGTCTCGTTCTGAGCTACTGGGCTCGTTTTAAGCTCAGTAGCCTTGTGGTAGAGTGTCTGCCCGGAGACAGGAAAGTCGTGAGTTCAAATCCAGGGTCATACCAAAGGTTCTAATAAATGGGACTTAATGCCTCCCTGCTTGGCACTCAGCATTGATTGGATTCTGGTGTTAAACCACCAATTGGTTCCCAAGCACAGCAGTGTCTGCAGACAACCCCTCCCCCAGGGGGTGAGTCAAATGCGGTGAACAAATTTTAAACACCTGACAGATAATGGGACTTTAATTACAGACACCTGAGCTTGTTTTTAATTGAATTAATCTCATTTTTAATCGGTTTAAACCATTCGTCGCAGAGAGAAGTAAAAGCTGAGAAGCACACGCAATTAGTCGGTATTATGGGTGGAACATGTGCGCTTCAAAATCATCCCGACAGCATCATAAAAAGAAGTTTGGTGATCTGCCTTCCTCGACCAAAGGAGTTTGCCTGCCACCAAAGCAACTGCACCTTAGGTTGTCATAAAAACGCTTAGCACCCAGTTTGGGTACAAACAGGGCTCATGCTAGCACCAAAGAAGCTAGCCATGGCAAACAAAAGATATTAATGGTACACATTTGGATTGCTCAAAATTGTGTCGATATATTAAAAGTACTCTGGACCTGATTGGAATTTTTTTTAATTATTGTTTTAGCTTAATCGTTCGAGATTGAAAATAAGTATCCACAGGGGATGTTAAAGTAGAGGCTGGAAGTCTGTCATAATAAAAAAAAAAAAAATCATAAAATAACTTTCAGTTGTAGCTTGATCTTTTACTGCCCCACAATGTCACAAATGTCAATTAAATTAACTCAAAATGAGGTTTTTCACACCAAATATTAGGTTCCATTAAAAACAGTACCCAGTACAAAACAATGGTTTACGTCACAACTGGGCTTGTTGGTTTTGTATATGATTGACACAAAGCTTTGTGTTCATTGCCTTATTGAGATGGGAATCCTTTGGTAATTCTCCAGTCCTGTAATTTCCTATTCTCTTTCCATTGGCTTCCTGTAATCAACGATAGTCTTCCTCATTCGCACATGAAGTTATTCCTATGGGACTTCTCCGGCTTGCACAACCATCAATTGCAAAACAAGATGACAATCCAAATATTATGTCTAAACCCCTGATTTGCTCAACTAAAAAACAAAAACAATGTTGGTTTTAATCACCTCCAGATTTCCAAAAACACCAGGAAAAATCTGCCCTTTTACCAGCAGTTTGCTATGAATCTGCAGGTCCATATCTTCAAATCATCCCTCTGACGTCTTCTAATGCCTCTTCATTGCCCATAATCAATTACATGCTTGAGAGATCATGACTAACTGTGTGGCAAATCAGACATAAAGGCTGCGGTTGACCTCTGGCTGCCTGACCCATGGAAACCCCCTCGGCTCATGGTTCCCGTCGTTTCGTTTTATTTAACATGTGGTTGCGTTCATGTTTGACGCTCCACTTGTTTCGTCTTGGCCGGGTTCTGAACATGTTCTAGAACATGTTACGTGCATGAGATCCGGTCCAGTCTTGCTCAACACCACATTCCGTGGGTTTTTCCCCGACATTTGCCTGACTTCATGTTCCTTTGTGCTTTTTCTCCCTATTTCTAGTCTTCTGCAGAGATTCTCCGAACAACTTCTCGTCTTTGGTCAGAAATTCAAACTGTTTGATGGTGCCTTGTGTCCTCCTCCGCAGGTAATCCATCCAAGTTAAAGACGTGGCTCAACTGTCAGAGTGCAAGGAATGGTTACGAAATACAGAGGGGGCAGTGTGAGGGGAGACTGACGACATCAGCTGCTGATGAAGAACAGTCGTTGTTGCTCTCCTTTTTCTCCATCTCAGATGCAAACATATGTATTCTAGAACTCACCTGATTCTTTAGCCTGAATAGTGTCTGTCAGAGCGGGTTCACAGCTGGAAAACATGTGTCCCCTTTTAGAGCATCTGTTTCTGCAAGCCTTAGAAGAATGAAATCGACATTTTTGAAATATTGTTCTGCAAGTTTTAGGAATTGCAGCATAGCCGTCTCTCTAGCTATCTTCCAAACCTTCTTTGTTATACATATGTAGACATTTTCTTGTAGCACTTTTTAAGAACAGTTGTTTAAAGTTTGCGTTTCCCACTAAAAGCTTTTTATAATGCTACGTTCCCACTGGGGAACGTGCTTGAGTGACCGCATATTCTCGTTTCGGGCTTTTGAGTTCAAAACTTTTGCGTCAATTCAAGTTTTTGAGTCAGTTTTCAGGCTTTACGTACAAAATATGCGCCAATTAAAGTACGCTAAAAGTTAAACCCGTTGACGAGTCAGGGACTCGGATCTGTGACGTATGGGTAGGGTCTTTTTACAAACATCGAAGTGCCAATCGGTTGAAAATCGATCGTGAAGGAGAAATTACTAACTGTGGTTTGTGCCCCGTTGAAATTACATGACACCAAGTCTTTGGTGTATCGGAATAGAGCTGTGAGAGAAAAATCCTGGAACAAGGTTTGCACCGCTTCGACATTTCGTACCAAACCTTTTCCAACTGTGAGTTCATGAACTAGCATCAGGTAGTGACAGAGCTCTGTGAATGTATGCTAAAAGTGGGTTCAAAAACCCCTTAGCGTGTTCTTGAACGTATGCCCACTGTGTATACGTTTAGATGTCTCATCACCTTTTAAATTCAGGCGTTTTTGCACTTTTACATATTTTTTGTTAACTTCAAGACTTGGGTTACCAGAAATGAACAAAAGCAGAATCTAAAATACTGAGGTGTTAGCGCAGACTCAGTGGCGTTTATCGTTTTTTACATAAAATTAAGATGATTCAGTCGATTGGTAAGATGTTGTATTAACTTTTAAAGACATCAGCTCCAAATTTCTGGATGTTCCACTGACAAAAAGTTTTTGTTTCATAGAAATGCTTTTAACATTTTTTTTTTTACTTTGAAAAACTTTATTCGACCATAAATAAAGAATCTACAGTACACAAAAGCGCACATAAACATCCAACGCCAAAAAAGTACAGACTAGAATTTAGTTTGATCTGTAAGAAAAACTAGTGAAACGTATAAATAAATGAGGTCCATGTCAGGATATTTGTTTTAGTTTTTGTATATTGAGTATTTTTTATGTATTGTCAATTTTTTTAGTCCTCAATCAATGTCATACAAACGCAGTATGCATTCAGCTGATGAAGATTATTTTACTGAAGGTGCAGGAAAATAAAAAAAAGTGTTAAAAGTAAAAGGAACTTATCTTTCCAAAAAGCACGCTACCATAGAATACACATGACCCACAAAATAAATGCTTTCATTCCATTAGGACTGACTTTACTTTGGCTCTTTGACCTCCAGTGAAGACTCCCTTTTGTATGTTCACCAAACTATTGATACCAGACACAGAAAAAGCATTTTTTTTGTTGTTTCAAATGTAATTGATGTGTGCATAAAATAGGACACAATGATTTCAGCGAGTTCAGTGGAGAGAAATGGTAACCAGTTCTTGAAGTTAGCTTAAAAAATAAATAAATAGATAAATAAGCAGTACTACTTTTTTTACAATAGTAATAAATCTAACATTTTTAAATTATAAAAGTGTAAATGGGCTTAATAAATGTGTGTAAACCATCTGAATACAACAAAAAAAGCTTTTATCTTTGTAACCACTTACTTTTCTATCACTTATCACCTTCATTTTTAACACTGTGGCCTATACTGGTAGTAATTTTATGAATTCTAGTACAAAGCTTCGCCAAAGTAAAATATTTTTTGTAATAATAATCTAAATTATAGTCTCATTTTAAACCAGAACTCTATAAAGTATTTAGCGACATAAAGCAGCTATTTGCTTTTTGGCTAAGTCTTAGCTTGAACTCTTGTGTTCTGCCTTGTACGTGTCCAAATGTCAGGTTCCAGTCTTGTTTCTCTTGAGTTCTGATGAAAGTGAGTCATAGAAGGTGTATTGTTAGTTCAGTCAATTGTGAGTGAAAATGGACATAGTTCCTCTTGTTAAAGACCTTGACAAATATTACCTTTTCCATTTAGACCTTGTGTTTTCTTCCATATGTGTGAATGGAGGGGGGGATAGTCTGCTTGTTCACCCCCAGAACCCTCACCAGACTTTCCATTCCAATGGAAAGGGGACACTAAAGATATGGGGGGTCCAGAGACTGAACGTAGAGAGTGAATGTGCAGGAATGTCTCCTCCGTGTGTTTGAGAGGTTAGGGGGTCTGGGGCTTTCCCGTCTTCTCAGAATCCTGTTTCTATGGTAACGGGGAGAAAACACCACCGGTGTGGCGTTGGGTGGCTCTGCCAATTACCCCCTACCCCCCCAACATCTTGCCCTGACCTTACAAACACAAACCCCAACTTTGACTTCACGCCTATTATTGGATTTTGAGAAAAAACAAAAGCAAAGGGGGGAATGTGACTCATGGAGGGGCCATGAGCTGACAGTTGGTTGGTGAATACACCTGGTTGTGGGCTTGTTTTCCCTGGCAACGCACTGTCCACGAGGCCCCCGGAGTGTTTGCACTGCACACAGCTGTGCGACTTGGAGGGGCTGGTGTGATCGGGGGTGGGGTGGGGTGGGGGTGGGGGGGTGGGGGGGGGGGCGTGGATGATGGGCACCAATGTCAACAACCTCAGACAAGCTGCTCCTTCTTCTGCAGATAAAAACAAAACCCCCTGGGAGCCAAAGCAGCGTCTCCACAGATTTACCAAACAGACCGTGCTTGTTGTTGGAAAACGTTCACGTGAGGCGAAACAATCAATGGCGGTCAACAATGGCGGTGGAGAAAACCAAACCATTATTGGAGCAGGTTACTGCCATAGTGCTTCTAGCACACTGACACAGATTTGGAGACAAGCGAGACGAATGCACCAGAAGCATTATGCAACTGTCAAGGCCGCAGAGGGAAAGGTCGTTTTTCCTTAAATATTTGACAAAAGGCACGCTTTAGCTCGCAAAATAAGCTCCCGGTATACCGGGAATCCGCAGCACTGACCTCACCACTTTGCAGAAACTTGAACCAATAAAACAATTTATGGTTTTTGCTGATGTACAGCTGGCAGGCCAATTGCTAATGGGTTTAAAATGTGCCGTCTGAGGCTGAGTGAGGAAGAAAGAGAACAAAGAAAAAAAGGGTTGACGTTAGGAACTCTGATTTATGACCAACATCTAAAAATTCAGCAGAGCATTCTGCTCCCTGAATGGTGATGTTGCAATGAGTCTCGAGATTTTGACATCATTGTTTTCTTTGGGAAAGTGAGGCCACGTTAAAGCTTCGTCTTTGCAGGTTAGAGCTGCGCTGAGCCAAGCAACAGCTGACTTATAGAAACCTTTGATGTTGAATCCATGAAGCCTCTGGAGTTGTCTCATGTGGAGGGCAGCGCAGAGACTATAGGCCACCCAGAGGAGGATCGAAAGACTCGATGTACGTTTAATTATCTGTGTAACTTCTTTATGCAAACATAACAACGTCAGTCTGTCATGCCAACATTCCTAGAAATGGTAAAAAGAGTATACCGTCTGTGCACCATTAAGAAGTCAGCTGCTTCTTCAGGAACATCTGGTGTTTAAAATGAATACACCTACAGACGCTGTCGGTCCAAAGCTTGAATGAAATATGCAGTTCAGCATTTACAACCAACATCCAATGGTGCAAGGATAAGTTGCCACATTTAAGTTTAGCTAAAAACGAGTCAGTCATTTTAAGGGCGCACTGACTGAACGTTAGAAAAAAGAATATATTTGATATATTTTTAGAAAGCAGCTTAGTCAAATGTCTGTAGTGCGGCAGAATGATCCCAAAGCAAATCTAAACTGAACCAGAACCACCTTTGGACTGTGTGAGTGCCCATCCATTGAGCTGGGATGAAACCACTGACTGTATATGAGAACTGGACAGAGCACCCCTGGCGTTGCAGAGGGTTCCAAAAAGCCGACACCCCTTAGACTTGCAAAGAGAAATAAACAGCTTTTACTCAGTGATTCTGTTGGTCAGAGTAACCATTCTTCATCTCATACATTTGTTAACTTCTGCAGTTCAAGTTATTCACGTTATAAACTGACCAATCAGATGCCCCAATAACAATAGGTGTTTAAAATGTTTAATTGATTCTCCCGAGTTAGCTTTTCGTGAAAGGGGTGCGGCCTTGCGACAAGCTCACTCCTGATTGGAGAGAGCGGTCGCCATAGACTTGTTGACCAACACGGACAGATCGCGGCTTACTGAGGACGTCTGGCTCCAACATGGCAGCAGACATTTCGCAGAAACGTGGGGATTGAATTAAGTAAGTCGTTTTCTAAGGGTGATGTCACACTCACTAATTCCAGTTGTCTTATACAGTCAATGAGTGAAACAGAAAAAAGCATCCTGCAAGAGGACTAAAATCATGGGCACTTCAGCAGAGATGGAAAGACTATATCTGCATCATATTCAATATTTTGCACATGAACTACATCATATAAAATAAGCTAAAGATTTGATTAGTTGAAAACCTTTTTGGGTTATGGATCTATGCATATTTCTGTCAAAGGTTTTGAAACAAGAGCCAAATAATTATCCGCTTTCTCACAAAGGTGACCAAGAGAAATATATAACCTAAAGGTGTATTGACTGATTACACCCAAGCGAAGCGCTCTCAGACTCATCTTTCAAGAAGGTCTCGGTTCGTTTCCAATCGGACTGAGCTTTGGTTCGCTCTGAGTTTCCTCAGTCTGAATACGCTCCGTTCTCAGAGCGGAACAACTGAACCAAAACAGCCACCGTAGCCGGTGGTCCCGTGATGTAAACACAGCCGCGGACAAACATAAGACAACGATTGTCGTTTTCTCAAACGGGAAAAAACTCCTTACATGTTAGAATGTTGATTTTTTTGACAGCTGAAAACGCTTCTGACATGCTTTTCTTACAGAATTCTCTTAGTAAACAATGCCGTCACACCGCAACAATGAGTCACAGCAACTCACTGAAATGTGGTCGGATGAATGCGAGCTCATTAAACAACTTTTAACCTGATCCATGTTGTTTCTAACCGTTTTCCCGACAATCTTTATGTCATAAACGCTTATCAGTATCTTATCAGTAACCTCCTTGCAGCGTGATGTTGATACAGATGTTTAAAACTGGTCCAGGAAATATAAAGTTTGGATAAGTGAACTATCCCCACATGCCGAATTGATGCCTCTCGTTGCCTTGCCCCTCCTTCGTAATTATTGGCCAATGACTGAAGAGATCTTCATTCGTGTGGTTCATTCGTGTGAATACACTTTAAATATCCTAAAAACATTTATAGCTTAAAAAGTATTTTACCCAAAACCCCTAAAGAATCTTTCTTTTGGTCTTAATCTAAAGTTTTCGTTCAGTAGTCAACCTTAAAACACAAAAGAATTCATCAATGGAAGCTCTTGATGTGAATCTGTAAACCGTTTAAACAGATATTACTGCTGAGTTGGCAGGTTCTGCTGACAAAAAGCTCCCCGTGACTCATCAAGGCTCACTGTTTACATTTTACCATCCATGGCCTGTGACGGAACACAAAGCTTTCTGGAAAATGAGGTACGGTTTGAGGTGTGAAGCGTCACCGAAGGGGCAACCAGTTTATATACACTGAGGGCTGCCATAGTTACCGCTGTCAAACTTTTGGATGAGAAGTTTGACACGGAGGTGAAGAAACTTTCTTCAGTTTGGACTTTCTTCCAAAATGACTCTACCTGTTCACGGTGAAGCGCCGTGAAGCAATGATGATGGTCAGAAATGGATCTGTGTGCGGAGATGTTTTGGGTCATCAGGAAGCAAAATGATGAGGATATTATCTGGAACAAAGAGGATGACTTTTAAATGAGCCTTAATCTCAGGTTGACGAATGCGATGCTGAACTTTTGCCTTTGGATCCCAATGACAGCTGCCATGGTAGCGCCATTAAAATGTCACAAGTTGGGACTTTGGCTCTGTGACGCCACTTTCTCAGAGCCTCAGGAAGTTTTTACAATTACCTAAGATCTGTTATACTTATTACAGTTTAGTGAAATGACTGAAAGCCACAGCCATTATTGAGACTTCTGCTAAAGTCTTTTAGAGTTGTCTCCAAACTGAAGTGAATCCAGCTATTTCTGACTCCTTTAAAAATCCAGAATTGTATTCTTTTTTTTTTTTGCTGTTCATGTAAAAAATAAAAGATTGACTTTAACATAAATGGATGAATGTTTGGCATCGTTCATCTGTTCATCTCTAGACCAATTAAAAGCTTAAATCTTCTGGTTTATTGACAATGAATCTCTATTCATCAAGTGTGATCATGTCAGAGGGCAAGAATTGAACTACTTTTGTAGATTAGCCAAAGTATGAAGAGAACAAAAATGGATGTCTGTCTAATTTCTTTAATTTCTTTAAAGTCATTTATTGTTTTTTTTTCTTCGAAGACCTTTGTAAATGCGGGTTAGCCAAAATGTAGACCTATGGCACCAAAGATACAGAAAGGACTTCATTTTATTTCCACCTTCAGTTATTCAGAGCATCAAACTGCCTGTCAGGATATGCTGCGTACAGTATTCACAACTCTAAAGTTATGATGCCACCAAGTGATTATGTTTCAAGCATTTCTTCTTTTGCTTACAATAAACATACTGAGCACAATTGTTCCAGAATGTAAATATATCGCCGCGTCTGCTTTTTCAACCCTAAAACCAAAAACATTTGTTCTGTCTTTATGCCCGTCTTACTGAGTTTTAGAGAAATCTCGGATTTTCTTCTTTGAATTCACAGCTTATGTTCCATCATTCAGGCTTTCTTCTATAGTAAATGCCAGAAACAGAGCAGATCCTCTTGTAAAAGTGATATAAAAGATTCCTTTGTGCCAGTGGTTTGCTGGTGGCTTATATCTTCAGGGGTCCACATGCCTTTGAGACGTCGCCACTCTGGCCCACAAAGCCCGCTAACAGCAGGATCCTATAGAAGGAGGCTGCTTAACATGGGGGGGATCTGTGGCCACAACAAGGTCAATCCTGGGTTTGGGTGGAAAACAGAGATGCCCTCGTTCCATCTCTAAAGCTGCATCTCCTCTTCGCTGCAGTGGAGGGCTCAGCTCTGCAGACAAACAAACGGATTGTGTCCTGAGAGACACGCTGTGCTTATCAGCGTACGTGCAGGCATGTGTACCTGAAGCCTTTGTTTCTGCTCGGGTTGCAGACAGCGTGGAGAGGGCCTCACATCTGGCAGGCTGGCTGTCAGCCCGCCCCAGTGATGTGCTCCAGTTGTGGTATTAGGCAACTGTTGTCATAGGGAGGGGTCAAGTAGAGCAGGACCAGCTGGTAGCTTATTATCCAAAATGTACAAATGAGCTGACATTTTTCATTTCAAACAAGTGTAATCGTCTCCACAGTAGAAATAGAACTGCTTTCATTATTATGTTTTCCGTTGAATCTTCAGCATACATCAATTATTGTGTCGACTCAAAAGCTCATGCATACTGTTAACGAACCCTCTTTGCTAATTTTGTGTGTTTAACACAGTTAATGTCAGGTCATGCCCCGCCCACATTGATGCTAAGGCTCTTTGAACTAATAATACGACCACAACTGAACCTCTTACTTTGTGCTGGCTTTATATTGGCTTGCGGTTCAAAGGTGAGGCCAACCGTCTTCCTAATGAACAGAAACATTGACAGGTGGGCAAACAGACTGAAAGCAGCAACTTTGCGAATCTATTTCTGACAAAAATTCAACTCACTTGCTGTGCCGGAATTCCCTCACAACTCCCTAAAAGATTAAATAGTGTAGTTCTGTCTGGATTCTGACACGTGCTCACTACTTTTTTTATGTCAAATATGACATGACTCATTATCCAAACTAAAAAGTTAATAATATGAACATTTAACGAATGCTATTTATGAGATCTGACAATGAAAACTTGGAGGATTAAAAAAAAAAAAAAGAAATGTACTTTAAAATTTTTTTAAGAAAAACACAAATCAAACACAATGCAGTGTGGTCTATACTTGTCAACTGAAATGATGCTCACTGGTTTTTCGCAGAATCTCAGGGCACTGGATTTTGAAAATGTAGATTCAGACACCCCGACAAAATGGCGAATGACATATAAATCGCACAAACCAGGGAGTTGTGAAGGAATTTGGACACAGCCACTGTAGAGTATCATTCATACAAAAGACAGCACCTGTTGCTTTGGGGTGTTTTTTGTTATGTTTATTTTTTGGTTTTGTGAAATAGCAGTAACAAGCAAAACCTTTTGATTTACTCCAGAATAACAAACTGCATTCACTGCTGCATGGTACACATAGTCTTATGAATCAGAATTTATTCTGGACTGCCAAAAATACTCCTTTTGTACACATGTCCTGGTGTTAAGACTTCAAAGCAAAGGAGACACAAGTTTCATTGTGTGAATACCAAGTAATTAGAGTGTCCTTTTTGCAGTTTGCGATTTTCTGACACTGGGAGTCAATGACAATGTTTGACTAATGCTCTCATTTTTCCCTCAAGAGTATGTTTATTGTAAATATTAAACAGGATCGCAAAAAACATTCTGATCAACACATAAAAGTATCATTTTCTGTAATTCATGTTCACATCTAAACACTAGAAATGGCAGAAGAGGCTTATAAAAACCTAATTGTCCAGTGATGATATTTCCAGAGGCCCCACATGTCCCAATGACTAACTTTAATATCCCAATTATAGAAATGCAAAGCCTCAGATTTAGGGTTTCTTTCTGTTTGTGAGCCTGAATAGCAGTGGCTGATATGTCGACTTAATCCCTGCATATAACAAAAGAACACTGTGCTCCTCTGTCTGGCTCCACAGACCTACCTGGACGGGGTTACGCAGGAGGAGGAGGTGGAGGGGGAAGTCTTTGAGAGGGAATAAAGTCGGCAAGGTAAGAACTAAAGAGCAGGAGAGGAGGGAGCCGAACTTTAAAAGGAAACTGCGAAAAGACGCCAAAGCGGGTTCAAATCGAGTTAGCACATGCTGCGAGATAGCAGACAGGCTGGCTGTGGGAGATGATTGTCACGTTAAAAGGGCCATAAAAAGGAGAGAAACCGGGTTCACAGCTGGGTTTACCCGCAGAATTGACACATAGGAGAAAGTGCTCCTGCAGGCCTCAAAGAGGAGGTGTGGACCATTTGGAGAAGGCCTTTGTTTCCTTTTACTATGGAAAAGGTATATATCTGTCAACTTCTCCATGGGCTGGTGCTCTGTTCCGACGAGGACACACTGTGATGCACATGCTCTCATAAACACAGTGACGCATGCACGTCCTTCCTGCCAAGATACATAATCATATCAGCTGCTGTGTGTCGACTTTGTGCTGCAACGTTCGGCAGCGAGATGATGAAAAAACAGCCTCATTTGGACCCAGAAAGCTCTGTTTTCACCCAAATTTGACCTTTGTTACTTTGGATTTTAAGATTCTCACATCTCAACAGTCAGCCAAACATTTTAGCCCTGACGAAAAAGCATTTAAAGATCAGACATTCTTTATAATCTTCTTTTCAGGCGTCTTTCCCCCCTGAAATGCACGAGATAAATGGGATTTTAACAGCTACAAGAAATACAAAAGGGAGGAGACCCACAATTGGGGTTTTTTGAAGCACGGCATCAAACCACGAAAGCCCACATCGTTCCATATCATTTACACACAGGAGTACCATTTTAGCTCTCCAATCCAAACTGAGAAATTTTCCACCGTGGGACCAGACCGAGCTCGGTTTGCCATGCGACACAAGTTTTGTGAAATGTAGGTCAAACCAGGAAATCCAGAACAGAAGTCAAAGAGTCAAGAAAAGCCTCATGCTGAGACTATTCCACCCAAAACCAGAACCAACGCATAACCCATTCCAGTCAACAGCAGGGTGAACAAATATCCATTACTTATTGTAGCATTAAAAATGGGTAAATGAAGAGAAATTGAGTTAACTCCGACTTAATTTTAGTGTAGAGTGGTAGTTTTAACATTAAAGTTTAGCTTTATACAAAAAAAAATCCAACAGATGAATAAAGTTCTCCAGAACCTCTCCAGTTATCTCCATTAGTGCAGAGAGCAATGCTAGAAAGACCAAAAACAAAGTCAAAGCTGGTATGTCGGATGTTTCTGCTGAGGTGCTTTGGTGCTGTTCTGAACAGAAGCCTGCAGACGGTTACTCTCCCCATCTGCAAACACTCCTTTGTCTCTGACGCCGATCTGAGCCTCGCTCACATGGGGTCTGTTCGGCCAAAAAGCATAAACATGAAGTGGGTGCAATAACTGCAGCAAACAGGCAGGTCGATGCTGAACACTGTGTGCTTCTTACACGTTTCCCCTCACCCTCCCTCTCTTGTACTCACATATTGCTGTTACATAACATATTCAGGGATGGCTGGATGGGGCTGCAGAAGGTCTGGTCTGGAGAAGTTTCTCGTCTTTTCTCGGACTTTGAACTCTCCGTTCTGTTAATTGCAGACAGAACTTTGGATTTGATGTTTGGAATGTCAACAAAAGTTGGCTTTAATTACATATGCGGGAAAGAATCCTTCAACTGGTCTTGCTTTTGGATTAAATCCGGTCTTTATTAATAAAAAAACCAGCAAATCATTAAAGCCAATCCAAGATACCTTTGAATAAAAACAGAATAAGGCCACAGCTCGCTAGTCTACCACACCTTACGTCTAAGTTTTGGGGTTTCAGGGCCTGTGGAGCCGGAGTTCAGGCGTGTCCAGTAGTTGCCTTGAGGCTTGTACCACCCCAATGAATGTCCTTAAAAAATGAAACATACATTTGTCGTGCATGTGATAAGCATTTTGTAAAGTATTTGCATGGCTAACGGACGCTAAGGCTGAGGAGCTAAATAAACATTAAAGGCGCTTTCATACAGAACGTTTCTGGTCTTGTATAGTCCACTTTGTTGCGAAAGATCACCCAAACAGGCAAACTCTGGTCCACCTGAAAACAAGTGTTTTGAGTCACTTCCAGCTAAACCTTGGTGCGGTTCATAGACAGTATGAATACGCCATGATTAAAGATCAAAAATAAGATGAAAAGTAATATGCACACGTACTAGGGGATGACCCCTGGGTTTTTGGATTGGCTGGGCCGATGAAAGGTTGTGGAGGAGCAGCTTCATCTTAAGAGGAGTGAAGGTGTATCATGCAGCTCCCTTTGGGCTAGTTTGGAGACTTCAAGGAAGGGATCATTGTGTGGTAAGTGTATTTGTGAGGTTAATTATGATGTACAAATGATGCTGTCGTAGGGTGTTCTTGCACCACAATCTAGTGGTTAGTAAGGTGCAAGTACCAGCCTCTTACTGACACTGATGGGGTGAGCAGTAAGAGTTTGTAGGACGCTCGTATAATGCCAGCACAAACTATGCTGTGATTTTATAACTTCCTCATTTCTATAAGTCAGGCTGCATGTAAGCCCACAAGGGCGTCATCATTATTATAAGAACAGAATGTACCGACTCATTGCTCAGTTTGAAGGATTTGTGGGGTTGGAAAAAAAAATCTGTACATCTCTGTGTCTCAACTACTTCGATAACACAAATCGGGGGCTCGTCCGGGATTTATGTCACGCCCCTTCTCTGGTCTAGGGGATCAGGAGGAGCATAACATAAAAAGTATAATCTGTTCAAACTAAATTAACAACAAAAACATCAAAGACTGTCTCCATAAATAAGAAAATCTTAGAATCTCCATAAAATAAGAAGCAAATTTATTTACAATAAACAACAACCGACAATAACTTAAAGGTAAGGGTTATGTGTTTTATAAGTGTTCACTATGACCTATAGCTCGTAGCAAGCTCAAAACAACGTGTGTAAACATTTTCTCTCAATTTGGCTTACCGAGCGGTCTACAACCTTGATATTTTATGGTTTGCCCATTTGCCCACAGTATTTACCCAAAAGGGCAGTTGTTGCCAAGGCTTAATTAAAAACTGAAATTTAAGAACAACAAGCCTATATTTGCATTTTGAAAGGTAACAATGACACTTCCCATCACTGTGGCAAAAAAAAGGAACATTTTAGGCAAAAAATCGGAAATCTCCAACAAAGGTCTTCGATTAAACCCAGGACATCACAGGGGACTAGAGCCCTCCTGATGAAGACTGCAGATGACTGTGGAAGCATGTAAATGTAAAAAACAACCTCCTTTTTGTCTTTTACAAGAGTCAAGCATAAGGTAGAAATCTGTAGTTATTAAAGATGTATTTGGTTAAGACAAGCAAACAAACAACGGGACTGAAAAACACTAATTTGAAAAATGTTTTTGTTTTTTAAACAAATGACCAAGTCAACCACAAAGTGTTTAGTTCACTGAAATTTTCCACAGTCTCATTTAAACCCTTTTTTTCACACGCAAATTTTTAGGCAAAGATTACAGGACTGAACAAGACGAAAACGACATCAGAATCTCTGAGTAGAAAATGCTTCACAAACAGTTCCGACCTGGTTCCAGCTGAACTACTGTGGTGGGACCTTAAGCAAGCTGTGCCTCAGGGAGTGCCAAACAACCCCGATGAACCGCCGTTGTGTTGGGGGGAAAAAAAAATGGGTAAGACTATCTCCACAACAATGTGAGACAGATAAAATCATCCAAAACATGTGATTGTTGGAGTCAGTGCTGTTCTCTCAGTCTGGAGCTTTTCATAATGGCAGAATTCATGAATTTGCAAACTCAAGATTTTTTATTTAAATATGACTGGTTTTGTGGCGTCTCTCAATCACATCAGGTCTTCAGTTCAAATGAACTAAAGCTGAACCCAGCTGCTTCCTCCTGCTTTAATTAACAACAGTTACATATTGAAGCCCACAGCTTTGCCATTGTTGGCTCCAGGGCCAATCCTGGGCTGCGTGGCACCCTAGGCGAAGAGGCATTTTGCGCCAAGTTTTTGATTACATGGCAGATATAGCTATATATTATTATATATTTTTGTTACATGAAAAGAGTTGTGTCAAACTGTCTGAATTAAAAAATAAATAAATAAAAATTTTAAAAGATGATTACGCGTCCCTGCAGCAGATGGCGCCCTAGGCGATCGCCTAGCTATTCCCAGGGCCGGCCCTGACTGGCTAATTTTTTGTGTCACAAGTAAAGTTTTAGAAGGTCGTGTTTCAGGCTTTAGTTTTCAGAGTTTGTGTCCTCCACAACTCAGCAGTGCAGTCCAAGTCCTCAGCTGCCACTGTGGTCCACACCATGCTTCTCTATCTTCATGTTAGCATGCAAATCATCTTGTCTGCCTGTTTCAGGAAGGAAGCAGCCGTTGATGTCAGCGACAAGATCTTCTGTCTGCAGATCATCAAGAACTGAATAACTTTGGAGTAACAGAGTTTGGAGTAAAAATGGGAAAATAAATACTTTGGAGAAAAACCCACTCCAACAATTCAAAATGATAAATAAATTACTAAAAAGTTTAAAAGCAATCCTAAGATCATAATGAATGTGGCTCTTTGTCATGACAATACTTTCTGTTAAACTGGAATGACTAAGGGGTTAAATCTATTACAGTAAAATGTTTGTACATGTGACTAAATATTTATGCATACTCTTAATCAAATAGAATAGAATAGAATAGACTTTGTCCTTCTCAGAGTTACATTTTACTCATAAAAAGGAGATCCTTGATTTCCTCAGCTAGTGTTTCACTCCTCGAGCAAGCTCCGAACAAGAACAAGGATCATAGATGACCTCTGGTGACCTCAGCTCTTGGCATCAGTGTATGTTCAGCTCTTATTGGGATTCAGACATTTTCAGGTTGTGATTCTACAACAGCTTTTCATAGTAAGTGGTGGGGTAAAGTTTTTGACTGTTACTTGTGAAAAAGAGGAAAACTTCTTTTGAAAATGTGAGTACATGTTTGAAGCTGGATCAGCTCAACTTCTGCAAATGAAAATCTTTTCAAATGTTGACCACCAGCATGGCCAATCATCTGCAGAAAACATAACCAATGCAAGAGACAAAGCATTCTGCCGAGCATCTCCTGCTCTGCCACAACTCTCCATTCCTCCAACATATCTCATGCTATTAGATCACTTGCATGTGAGGATTTTTATGTTTCTACTTGTTTTCTAATTGAGTTTTTTCAAGTTTAAACATTTGCTAGAACTTTCATTTTTGTTTTTTCTAAGTGCCTTTCACATTTTTTCTGTATCTTCCAAAACACCTTCATAAGATGTGGAATTTGCAGACCCTTACAGAAAATAAAGCGTTCTTAAATTTATAACAACGCGTGTAGGCCAGATCAAAAGACAATGGGCTTGTTGGCATGCACTGCAAAACGCTGATCGTCATATGATTCCTTCAGTTATCAGATTTTTTCATGTGACCACAGATAACAGGATCCAAGGTCTGATGACTTTTTATAAAATCTTTTTATTCTCAGAAACTAATATGAAAACTTGTAATTCTCTTAAGCCTAAAGTCTTGCAACCAGAACTGGTAAATCTGATCACTGGCTGCTGCTCTGTTGTCCTTAACTTTAACTTTAACTTTAACTTTATATATATATATATATATATATATATATATATTAGTAATTGAAAGGTCCTAAATGCAGAAATATATATAAAAAAATGTTCAAACTTCTAATGTCCTAACTTCCATTGATGCAAAGTTTGTTTTACTGTGAATCTGAGTTCAAAACCACATTTTTAGAGGGCAGCTCAAGAATGCACAGCTGAGAAGGTCAGTTAACATAAATACAAATAAAATAAGAATTTACATTTACATTACTGCATTTTAACCCCTTAAAACAGAAGTTTTAGCTCCAGTGTTGATGATCTTCAAATGAAAGCAACTCTCCAAGGATTTACACAATTATTACTAATACGGAAGTATATTGGATCATAGCAGTAAAGGGCAATACGGTAATACAGTGGATTACAGAAGTAAGGTGGATTATGGTAGTAGTGTTGCATATCAGCGCCAAGCTGCTTTTCTCCGCTTCAGAATCAGTTGGAGGTTAATTGGGTAAGTGGTTAAAGAGATAAGGCAGTTCGAATTAGTCATTTTGAGTATCCAGCTATCGCTCCGGTGTTAAAAGGTTTAAACTACGTTCTTTACAAATCACAGGGTTGGATCTTTAAAGGACCGTAAAGTATTTTTCTTAAATCACTGCAATAAATAAAAATACAAAATGGCAACATTTCTCCTGTGACATTAAAAGTTTAAACGGAGGAGATATAACTGTGACTGTGAAATCCTATTTTCTTGCATCTGGATAAGTGTTCCTCTTTGCCGGAGTCCCTCTGGACTCTGACGCTCACCATCTTTGGCAGACCTGCTGTGTGAGCGGTGGACATATGACTCCACTGGGTGTCCCGGTCCACCTGTAATATCAAACACTCATTGTTCCAAGTCAGTCCTTGAGTGACATATCAATCCAATCTCGCCTTCCTCCACGGCAAAGCGTGTGGATTAAAATGATTTCCTGGCTGCGATGACCACCGGACCCGCTCCAGAGCGGACTGCACCTGCAGAGGGTGGCCTGAAGCCTTTTCTGCATCAGCTGCTGCATCCATTAACATTAAGGCATTTCATTCCATACATTAGCTCCTAAAGAAAATACAGCTGAACACTCGGGGGTGAGGAATGTGACTGTGTGGATTGTTGTGCAGTTATTTTGTGTGCACGTTGCTGACAGTCAACAACACTCATTTCTGTCCACTGGGGGAGATGTAAACAGTCAAGGCTGTAATGTAACAGCTCATTAGTTACAAAGAAAACAAGCATTTTACCAAAGGAATATCATTTTATGAAGTAAAGAAAGTGCTGTGTCATGCTAACGCCTGCTGCTCCGCGAGGTTCTGGAGCCAGTTTCAACATTTGCTTTGTAAGCAAGTGTGGAATTGCTTTGGAGACAGACTTTGTTACTTTCAGCAGGGATTTGATTATGATGTGGTGTAAGTATGAATGAGGAGAGAACGCCATCCGGAGCCAGCTGAAGCTTCGAGCCTCTCCTCCATGTGCTTCTCGTTAAAGTCCTGTTTTATATTTGGTGGTTTTGTGGGGGGGGGGACGCAGCTTAATTGACTCCTTGGCTTATTTTTAATAGAGTGTCACTGGCTCACATGCCAATTAGAGGAGATCTGAAGCTGCTAATTTGAAGCTTTGATTATCAGGAAGCGCCAAGATTGACATGAGGAGGGTCCCGAAACACCCCATGTTCTAACAGGCCTTTACAAATGTCAAAATAAAAGCGTGTGTCTTGCTTCAATATTTAAACCATTACTCTTACTTTTTGGCAAGTTCTGGTGAAGTATGAAACGAGAAAAAAACGGTTCAGAAAGACTTATCCTTCTGAAGTAGTAACACTTGGAAGATGGAGGTTGATCAGAAGCACAGTCATATGTCCTGATGTCCAGATGGAGGTCAAAAATACTGTCAAAAACCTTGATTTGATATTCTTACATCCAGGCCTCATTGAAAGAGGTTTTTCTAAGAGTTTTGATAATTTAGTTTTAGAAAATAAGTAAAACATCTATTAAAGGTGCTTTCACAAAGGACATTTCTAGTCATGTAGAGTCTTTTCTAGTTAGAAAAGATGAAACAAACAGACAAACTGCTCCACCTGAAGTCAAGGAATCACTTGCAAGTAAACCTTGGTGCAGTTCAAAGACAGTGTGAACACACTATGATTGAAGAGCAGAAATGAGCTGAAAAGTGAAGCCTTAGTCTAGTGCACCAGCACAGGGGGGTTGACCTGTGCAGGTACTGCTTTTCTTGAGTTGTCTGGGCCCGAAATGTCATCCAGGCCAACCTCCTTCCATTGTTCGCCAACAGTCTACCTGTAAGGTCAGTACTGACTAGGTCTTAGCCTTAAAAACACTAAAGCGTCAGTCAGAATACATTTTAAAAAGTGTTGTGGTTAAGGCTGGTGTGGTGAGGAGGTGAAGAAATAACTGGTTGATTATTTTTTTATTATTATTATTTTCTTGTTTGTTTCTTGATGCAGAAAACAACTCAAAAACACATTCATGCGCTTGTGACCAAAAAATATTCTAGAAAGGTTTCTTTTGAGCAGTAAGTGATGATACAGATCACAAATTGCTCCCTTTCTGAAAATAAATCAACAAGTCATTAAACTGTCAGCTGTATTTTCTCTGTTTTCACTCCTAGACGCAATATTTGTAGCTATTTTTCCATATCGTTTATGCCTGATAGAAGTCAGAGCTCCTTTAGAGGTTTCCTCCTCGGTTCTTGAAAGTCAACGCCGCGCAGAAGTTTAAAATTGCATTAAGTCAAAGTCAATGATTCTGCAGCAATGACAGCATGTTCTTATTTCTGGCCCAGAACAAGACCTTTATGACTGCTGCATCGTAGATCCAGGGAGATCACCAAAGTCCAGTCCTTCCTGAACTAATCTGACAGTTTGCTGTGCAGTTAATACACTAAAATGAATCCCAGCGTCCCATATGGACCACATCTTCAAAGCTCTTCTTTTGAAGTCTAGGCTCGTGTGCCCCAAAGAGACCCTCTCTTGCAGAACACACAGTGCTGACCCGGCGCATAAATTCTAGCCGCGTGTTGAAACAACGGAGACGTACGAGCTCGGAAACCTGCTGGTTCTTACGTCATGGAAGCTTCAACGTTTTCATTGAACAGAGAAAAGGGAAAATAACTGTCAAGATCAAATATGCTACGACCTCTGCACACGGCGGAGACCATAAGGCCTGTAAGAAACCGTGAACAACGGAGACTGTTTGACACGTTGAGCCAGACAGCTGGTTACACTGGTGGAGGAGCTTTTCCTTCCCCGAGGAAAAGACTTATTCTGTTTTTTCTTTAGTGATAATACCTCTATTGTACTAGAATCTATCATTAACACCCGCAGCTCGTTCATCTGATGTGATCATGCCACAACTGGACAAAGGAATATTGTTAATCAGCTTTCTAGCCCAGAGGAGACGCTTCCTGAAGAGATTCCTGCTGCCTGGTTGGTCGCCGAACAAGACAGTAGTCTTTAGGGCTTAGAGTGATGTTTACTCGCTTGAGGGTGTTGAGTGAGAATTTCCTCGATTGTTTAGCGGCGACGAGCGGAGTGACGGAATCGGACAAACAGTCACACATCATGGAGTCAACACATCAATGCTGGAAGCTTACGTAAATCTTCCCTGGCAGACAATAAATGAGGCCTTTCAACACACTTCACCCGATTTACCGAGCAGATTGACTGTCCTGTCAGTGTGTTCTGTCTGTGTTTAGAATGGCCTTAGGCTTTGTATCCACGAGTCTACAGTCAAGACCCAACATATACTCCATGCTCTAAAGCAGAATGACATCATGCAGCCCTACAGGTGGGCATGTGTCTAATCATGTGTGGTTAGACTTTGTGAAGGTTGAAGAACTTCTGCTCTTAAAGGAAATATGCTTCACTTTTTATCAGTTTCTTTTCAGTTAATTGAAATAAAAAATGGACTGATTGGGTGCAATTATTTTAGAAAAAAAGCTCCAACAAACAGGATTACCGACTTTGGAAACAATGTGTTGATAGTAAAACATTTCCATTTACTAAGCAGGAATCTATAGTAGTGTGCTGCATGGTGGAGTGGTGGTTGGCGCTTTCGCCTCACAGCGAGAAGGCCGGTTCAAATCCCGGCTGGTACCTTTCTGTGTGTTTTCTTCAGGAAATCTGGTTTATTCCCACAGTCCAAAAACATGTTGCAATAGTTCACTGGTGACTTTAAATTGTCTCTAGGTGTGAACTCTAGGTGTTCCCCGCCTCTATGACCTACTACCAGTTGGGAATCACTGGTCCACAACACAGGCCTCAAACTCCAGGCCTCGTGTCCTACATGTTTTCCAAATAACCTGCAATTGTTATGAGATGGAAATCAGAAGCAAGTAGGATGGGGTCTCTGAAAACCTCTGCAGGATGCCAGCCCTCTAGAGTGATACCCAAGGCTAAGCCAAAGGGGTTGCTGGAGCCACTTTCAGCTAGCACGTGGCAAGCTATGGTACACCCTGTGTAGTGACTGTATTGGTTGGCCTAGTGGGAGAGTGTCCATCCTAAAACCGGAAGGGAGTGAGTTCAAATCCAGCACCAAATATTCTAACAATGGGGCCCATCTGGGGTTGGATTGTGGGGTCAAACCACCAAATGGCTCCAGCACGTTGATGAGTCTGCAGCTCACTGCCCCTCTTCAGGGTCCAATGCGGAGAACAAATGTCACACACCTGGGTGAGTGACAGCAAATGGGTTTTTATAGTGCCAAACAACAATACAACAACAATAGTAAAAAGCCATGGTCTGTATTTAGTCAAATTTCCATTTATTTCAATCTTTTAATCATTCTTCCTCTTCCACCCTTCAGGGAAAGTCAAATTTTTCTACATGAATCTCAGAGTTTCTCGCCCTTTAGCAGTAAAATCTGTTGTACTAATGCGCTTAACTCTTCACGGATCACCGTTTCTATTCATAGTGTGTAGAAAATAACTAGTTCCTGAAGCCCCTTTTAGCCTTTGAAAAGATGAATGAATGAAGTGAAAGAAAAACCTGTAAAAGTCTAAACTGTTAGATCCTGCTGCAACAGCAATGACAGTTTTTAGCCCTCGGCAAAACCAAAGCAACCTAATCAAGGAAGGATTTTTTCACTAACACACAAGAACTGACTGGTTACTTTGCAAGTTTTTTCAATAGAAGCATTACATAGACATATGTAGGTCACTGCTTTTACCAGTTCTGTTCTATCCGATGTTACCTGCTGCGTGTGGGCGTGCATCCACCTTTGCATGCATGCGTATGCAAATGCATGGAATCTGTTCATCGGCAGCATGCTCTGCTTCTGCTGATGTGTTCAACCTGCTCTGAGGCTCCTCTGTTAGTTTAAGACGTCTTATCGGGATGACAACATGCTTGCACGGATGCAGAGGTGGTCGTTGCTTCCCCAAACACAAACACAGCGTTTACTTAATTGAGTAAACAGAACCAGGAAGGAACGCATCAAGTCGAAACAGAGGTTACAGACGGGGTTGTGGAAACATAAAGTGGAGCGGTTTGCATGAGAGGCTTGAGTTAGTGCCAGACCAAGAGATGATGAATGGATTCATGTGTTCCTTGATAAGAATAGAAATATGGATCTACTGTATGCATAATGCTGAAGCTCAAGCATAGCTGAAAGGCAGAAAAAAATGGCTTCAATGTATGCCGAAGAAAAATCCCCAAAGTCTGAAAGCGTCCTCCATCAATCCTGGAGTTATTGTTTCACATTCAAAGACCAAAAAAAAATGGGTTAAGTCATAAATGCAAACACAGAAGTTCAATTATTTATTGCACTCCGCGTAAAGGATGCAGATCAAATACAAGCAGACACATGAAGAGTTGTAATCCCCTTCTCGCTGCTGCTTCCTGAATGTTTTAGGTTGCAGAACAAAATACACCTCAGGGGTTTCTCTGTGAATCACCATCCGCATCTCTTTCACAGTTTTGTTGCCACTTGTGCACATGCTTGTCTCGGTGGGTGGGCTGTATATCTGCTCCCAGTCAAAAACAAAAAAAAAAAAAAAAAAAAAAAGCCAGAAAGTTTACCAAACAATGACGCAAAACATATTAAAGTTGAGTTTTTGCTCATTTTTTTCCCGCAACTTTTTATTTATAATAAATGGACAAGCAATGGTAGTCCTGCAGCTTCACTGCTGGAGAAGAAGCACACACAGCACTTTATGGACTGAGCATCTACTGAGTTAGGAGTAAAGCAGTTGTAAAGCCAGTAAGAATAATAGGTTGCTGCCTTGTCTATATAAGGAGAAACTCCACTCCTGCAAAAGCCCCTGCTGCGATGGCAGTTAAATTGCATGTTATGTTTAAGTTTAAAGTGCTTCTCGTGTGGCTGCTTTCTCAGAAATGGAATTCACCTTGTCTTCTAAGATGTTTTTAAAAGTTTTAACAATAATACTGATTTTGAGCTGGAAAAAAAACAGCACTGTTCTAATTAAATCTAATCCAGGCTTAGGTAGACAGTTTTTATTTTTTCCCCTTTCTCTCTCTTTTTTTGTGTTTTTGGTTGAATTAAACCCTTTTTTTCTAAGCCACTCAGTATAGGTACATGATGAACTGTTGTTTTTTCAGCTTTAACACATTGCAGTGTATCGTATGATTTATAGTCACACGGCCTTCACGGACGACACACAAACACACACACACCTGAACACACCGAGTATAAATTCAGCCTTTTGGCGCCTAGCATTTGAAAATAAAGACATTGTGCTTGATATACAATGTAATGGTATGATATTAGGAATTCTTTGTGGGGAGATTTATGGCGTGCACACTGAAGGACTCTATCCAGCCTTCATGTGGCCCAGGTGCTAAATTAGGAAAAATTTAGGTAGTTTGAGCTGGAGGCTTTCCTCAAGCTAACAGTCGACTCTGTCATATGTGATGATTGACAGCCTTGTTAAATCCAACTACTAAAATAAGTGTTGTAATTATTTCTTAGTATTATGCCTGTTATTGTAACCTCATTCTGTATTGCTTTAGTTTGCATTTACCACTGCTAAATTAAAGAAGTTGTAACACAAAGTGATTTATTTTTACTGCATTTTGGTTAAAATAACCAATCAAAATTTAAATATTCTGCAATAGTGCATTTTTGTTGGAAATAAAGAAAAATGCTTTAGAATTTCTTTGTCCTTGTGCAGCTAAAATGCAAAAGTTCCTGCAAATGTCTATGCAGTGAGGGGCTTTGGGATGTGGGAGGGGATGATGGTGAAACCTGCTGTCTGTTTAGAAAAGTAGGACTTCATTAAGAAATTTGAATAAACTTATTTTTCTTTTAAAAGATTTAAAAAACAGTAACTGACGTTACCGCCAAAGGTAAACATTTTTTAATCCGTAATTGTAGGGTGGATAATTAACATTTTAGTCTTACACACCTCTGCATGTGCTTCTGTTTTGTAGATAACAAAATTGGGGAAAAATGATCTCTATAAAAATGCGACAACTTGGTATTGCCTTTGAAATGTTTCATTGTTGTATTTCCTTTTATTTATTTATTTATTTTTTTTTTTTGCTGAAAAAATAAATCAAAGATAAAAAAAAAAAACATAAATAAAACATCAAAATAATTTCAACAAATGTGGAAAACAGTGAAAAATTCCTACAAACACTTTTCTTTTATTGTCATTAAAAGAAATCAAAACCCAAACTAGTACTACTTACAAATATGAATTCATGCAAAAAAGACACAAAATAAATAAAACAAAAACACTAAATCAAAACCTTTACCTGCATATCAATTTCACAAATTCAATTAAGATATTTTTGATTGTTTTCTATGTTAACTGCCTTTATAGAGATGCAGTTTTTTAAGTTTCAAGTGCTTTAGAAAATCACATTTATTTCCATAAATTTGACAGTGGCAAAAGAAATAATTTTATTGACAAGAAGTACAGAATGCAAGATGACATGGAGGTCTGTGGATCCATAATGTAACTAAGTTTAATAAATACCAAAACAGATGAGGCCAAAAACAGGACAAGGTCAAAAGCAGGCAGGACTCAAAACGTGGAGCAAAACAGGGAGTCGAGGAAACGGGCAATGGTCAAAAACACGAAGAGGCAACACAAAGCGTAATCACTCGGAATTGCGTCCAAGGCAAATCAATACTTCACACTGAGCTGAGTCCAGAGGAAGATAATATGGTGAAACTGATGATGCGAAGCAGCTGGTGAGGACAGGACGTGAGTGAGAGTGCGGTCACTGAGGGAGATGGAGTGAGGAAGTATTAGTACTCTGGCAAGGGCTCCATCTGGGGGTTGGAGGTGGAGCTGGATGGTTGAGTCTGACATATTCCCACCATATGACATATGGCCACCGGCGTCTGGGCCGGCCACGAGACTTGGGTGCTGGTATGTCCAGGTGGTCTCAATGGAAGTCTAAGATCAGGGAGGGGTCGAGGATGTCGTCTGAGGCGACCCAGGAACGTTTTTCTGGGCCATACCCATCCCAGTGCACCAAATACTGAGGTCGACCACCCCTGCACCAGGAATCCAGGATCTCATTCACTAGGTAGGCCTCCTCGGCATACACCATCGGAAGGGGTACAGTGGCGATAATGGACTTTGACTTTGTCTCCCTATCGGGAGATCCAACAGTGAGCTTCAACAGGGAGATGAAAAACCGTCTTAAGAGCAGCTAGAGACCAGTCTGTTTGGGCAGCAAAGGTCCTGAACCTCAGGGAGTACGCATCCGCAGTCTCTTTTTCCTGTTTGATATCTATTATCTGCTCACCTGGATCCTTTTTGTTGCTGGCATGCTGGAACACAGGACACAGCAGCCAAGTAAATTCCACATATGAGTGGAAAAGGCAGCGGACTCACAGGCTAAACACTCCAAAGCTTCCCCAGACAGCGGGGAACACAGAAAGGACACCTTGGCTTTCTCTGTGGGGCACACATGAGCTTGTTGGCGGGGGAAAAGCTGGCATTGCATCAGGAACCCATTGCATTCTTTGGGTTTCCCCGTAAACGTATCTGACAATGAGAGACATGGACTGGACGCTGAACTGCTTGCATCGGAGGAGTCTGTGTGACTCATCTTCATTCAATGGGCAAGCACGGAACTTGTATGAACACTTTTGTCTTATGTGAGGCTTCAATTTACATATTTGACTGTGTAACATGAAAACTGTAACGTAAGCGCTTTACACTCGCTCGCATGATTTCCGGTTTAGGTCGTTTCATTTGCCAAACTTCATAATAAAGTGCTCCAGCTTGCTCCGGCGTCCGGCAAAAATTTGAACCCAACAAAACTGATATGAAGCACCGGAGAGGCCGGACTGGACTGGTTGCGGAAGTAACAAAGACTCTTGCGTCCGCACCGGAGGTGGACCACATGCAGGGTAAGCCCGGGGTTTACAAGTGATCCACAAGTGATCTACATACTGTTTCAAGAGCTAATGTTGTAGAACCCAAAATGTAGGAGGCCAGGCTTGGTGGCAGAAACTTAAATACTCAATAAACCAGAACAACTAGGGAACAACAATTGAGGGACAAAACAGATGACCTGACAAGGCTGAATAAAAAAAAAGACTCTTATATAAACTGAAGACAATTCAAAGAAATGAAAACAATGCAGAGAGTTAACATGAACCTCGTGAGACTGGGACAGGCAGGCAACTAAAGACAGAACACCAAGAAATATCACTTAAAAAAGGCAAACTCGAGTGCCTAATCGTCAGAGATAGAGTAGGACTAAACTGCCTAAAAATGATTACGTTTTAAATTCTGCTTGTTTGGAATTCTAGGATAAGAACGTGAAGAAGAAATCCATCTAGTCATGGTAGCCCTCTAACTATCATGAGTTATATCTCCTTCATGTCCAAAACCAGTGTGAACTCTTGTGAAAGCAGCAACATTTCCTGCTTCAATTTTTCACTTTTACCACGTGAAACAATTAACAAAGATGCCTGTCTGTCCAAATGAGACAGCTACCTCAAGCTAAGACGCACATATAGACACGTATGCACACCTTTAAAGTATATGCAAGTCGCTGAAGTATTTCATCTGTCTGAGCTGCAATCTGATGATCTGTCAGCCGGTGGTGATTGGAGGTGTGATTACATGGGCCGGTAGAGAGGGAAGGAAGCTCGCACAGGTTTTCCTCTGTTTTGCGTTCTTGTGTGGTCCAACACACACCCGTGACACATTGTCACAATGAGACTATTGTCTCCCGTGGACAAGCCTGAAATGGTAGGAATGACTATGTGAGTGAGATGAAGGATGATGGTAGAAAAAAGCAACAGTAATGCATGCAGTAATGAATTAAAAAAGGGTCCAAAGATGGAAACAGAGTTGGAGAAGGAGGTCTGATTATGGAATGGAGGTCAGTTTATTTAGAAAATGTTTGCATAGTTTGTCCCGACTGACTGCACATTTGGCCTGAAGACTGAGCTAACTGATAATGGCGTGCTGCACACGATGATTATACTGTGCAAGCTGTTTGGTTAGCGGACGTGTTCCAACGGCTGCAGCTGGAAATGCCAACGTCCTACCTTTGATTCCACCATGGAGAAGAGCTCTGTTTTTTCCTACATCCTGTTATTCTTCGCTCAGCGTTCACACAAAAACCAGCAACCGTGACATAAAGCGCCGTAATATTAGAGAAATTGCTCTTCACAAAGGCAGGTTTGCCACAGAAGTGCTCAGCGGCTGCACTAGTGCACCCATAATTACATTAAAGAGCACCTTTCAAGAGTATTGTCTTTGAAATACAAAATAGCCACCGCTGTGAGCTTTTTGTGTGTGTGTGTGTGTGTGTGTCTATTTGAAATCCAAACAAAGCAGAACCACCTTTAAAGAGATACTCATGAGTACCACAAAAGGAAGCAGTCTGTAATCAATATTTTTCAGATGTCAGGAGGTTCCATTCATAGATCATTCAGCAAGGAAGTAAAAATGTCTAATGACTGGTTCTCATTCAAAGGAGTTCTTAATCCAAGAAAAAGAAGTGCAAACAAAGCAGATGCCATTTAAAAAAAAGAGGCAAAGTTCTATTACTTGATGACAATGGATAAAAGCAGGAAATCCTCCCAAAAACCATAATTACAAAGCTCTTGTCTTTTAGTAAGAAATAATGGACATAGCTCGGAACCCAATGGCCGCACTCTCACACAGTTACCCAAATTGTTACCAGACACCGTAAACTTTGGTTTGACTCTTCTTTGGTTTCAGCAACAGTTTTAGAGCATGAAGGCTTCAGCTGCCACAGTGGAGATGAAATTTGGGCATCTGGTTAGATCATGCCTAGTCACACTTAAGTCAGACCTCTAGCCTGGTGAAACCAGTGCACCTAACTTTTATTCTTTGGTGCATCAGCACTCATTGCATTTAACCTCACAGTTTTACAGGGCCTTTTTCTTTTTCTTAAATTGCTTCCAATTTGCCGCTGAAAGAGAGAGGAGAGATGAGTGCATTTATCACACCATGAAATATGCTTTATCAGTAAATTGAGATTTTTCACTGTTTTATCTCAAAATGAGTTGGAACCACAAACCCACTATTGTCAGCCATCATCTTCCTAGTCTTTACGAAAAATGCAGGCCATCGTTTTGTGGGCTTTTGTTGTATTTGAGCAGGAAAAAATGACCAACCTACTGTACGTTCTCAGTATAAGTTAGCACCCACAGGGTAAAATGAGTCCTTGTTCAACACAGGACTTACTAATACATTCTATAAAATTGGAGAAATCGCCAAAATAATAAAATTATTCGACATGTCTTAAGGCTGTAAAACTTCTCACTACACACTTGCTACACTTTTCTCAAACAGACATGAACATTGTCACACTTACAAACCTTCATACCTAAGTCCAGTCTTATTAAATGAAAACAAAGATCAAGGATTGATATATTTGGCAAACTAAACATTCTGTACAAGAAACAGAACACGGGAGAGATTAATTGTTGATGGTCTATAACCAATCAGAACACAGAACTAGAACTAGAACTGGCATACTTTAAATATTATGCTAAATTACACAAAAAAAGTCTGCAAAACTGCAACTGTGTTATAGCGACGGAACCTCTGTTCATCCTCCCAACTCCCTATAAAGTTGATTAAATCATCAGCACACAGTTAGATTTTGGCTTAATCATCAGCATCCAAAGGATTTCTTTCCTTTAAAGTCTGAATTAGTTTTTTTGTACTCTTTTTCTATTTTCTTCCCTTGCTTAACACGGAATTTCACTTTAATTATCATGAATTCTTTATTTGCAGTAAAGCAAAATATTTATTACATTTTAAGCAACATTTTCTGGACCCTCAGACTTGTTTTGCAAGAGCTTCTTTCTCCTCTGTCTGTTTCCAACGTTCTTTGCTGTCAAAAACCTGTTTCTGCTTTTGTAAAAAGCAAAACAAAATTTAATTGAGGAAGAAAAAGGTTTTTTGAAAAATATTTTCATCCACCAACCTTGTATGGATTTCTGTTAGCCTGTTATGACCTTTACACTCCAAAGTGTTTTGTATGAAATAAATTGTCTCTCTGTTTTGTTAACATTCAAAGGAAATGACCACATTTTCATAATAAAAGCCCCGATTGCAGGTATTAGTTCTTTGAAAATAGAACCGCAACATGTTGTTTGCGCTGCAAGGCAGCTGTCCCCCTCTGGACGGCTTTCAGAGAACCTGCGGACAAAGCAAAAACGACCAAAGTAAAAACGTCTTCAATGGAACCGGGTATCTAATCATTTTCGTACAGATCAGGACTGAACATTCATAACAAAAAAACCAGCAATTTTTCTCCTAATCTGCTATTGTCATCTTTCGTCGGCTACATCCTCTCTGTTGGATGCGGTTAGATCCTTACCTCAATCTGACCATAGACACGTACAGAAACATCTGGAGCCCGTCCCAATCTCGGATCAGTTTAGACCACAGTGTTTGGCTTAATGTGTGTCTGTTGTTCAACCACAGGAAGCCTTTCAAAGTCTGAGGCAGGGTTTTTTTGCACCTTAAATAACGTTTTTCAAATGAAGTTTCCACTTGAAGCTAATAATGTTTACTGACCAAAAATGTGGCCTTGTTAAAGATGGGGCTCCCCTTCATTTTCTTCATTCTTGAACTCATTTTCTATAATCCTTTCCTTAAAGATCTAAAGTCTTAACAGATGTCCCTGCTTTTGGCATAACAGCCTCAATTACTCCTTGCTTTGGTGCTGAACACTTGACTTAAGAAGCTTTAGAAGAGAAGCTTGACCTTATCAATAGAGTATTAGCAGGCATCTGTGAAGGTTACCTGATCACCTCAAACCTTTCTTTTTATTGCAGAACTGCTGCATCCTTGTAATGCTGATATTTTAGTTAGCTACGTACCACATATTACATAGTTACAAACAACGGTCCACAAAATTGTCCTATACTTTAAGCAGAATACTGCTGAATGATCCTAATTTGTGTCCAAGCCTGGATCAGGTAGAGCAAACTAGCTAAACTGACTTGACTTCAAAAACAAGCTGGATAGACACTCACGGGCAACTTTATTAGGCACACCTCTCCAACTGTTTGTTAACAGAAAGTTCTAATCAGCCAATCACATGGTAGGAATGCATTTAGGTGTGTAGACATGGATCTGCTATGATTCAAAAAACCAGGAAGGTGATTGAAGTCACTTTGAATGTGGCGTGGTTGTCTGGGTTGGTTTGAGTATTTCAGAAACGATTGATCTACTGGGATTTTCACCCACAACCATCTCTAGGTTTTACAGAGAATGGTAAGAAAAGAGGAAATGTCCAGTGAGCAGCAATGCCTTGTTGATGTCAGAGGACAATGGCCAGACTGGTTCAAGCTGGTAGAGAGGCAAGAGGAACTCAAACAACCACTGGTTCCAACCGAGGTCTGCAGAAGAGCATCTCTGAATACAAAACCAGTGCTTTAGAGAATCATCGCCACATCCTTTTGGAACACCAGTTAGCATTAGCAGGAGCCTTATCATGACTTACGCTCAACGAAACAAGGTGGTCATCACCCTCTGCTTCCCTGCACTCATGGAACAAAAAGAAACAGACATAACATAACGAAGAGCCAAACAAAGTAAAACAGCCAGACAATAAAACACAGACAAAAACCCACAATCCGTCCAGACAAACTAAAGGAAGGGTATCCCACAATTCCCCACGCTGCCAGATCTGACAGCAGGTATAACATGTCTGTGACCATCATTACATTATGTTAGGCATGCTAGAGATGAATCAGGCGGACGCAGCGCTGCGTAGATCGACCAGTGTGCGGTGTATGCTAGTTCGTTTTTCGCTCCAGCGTCACATGTCAATCACCAGGAAAATATCAGGAGAAAGGCGCGGGTGCAGGCGCCAACTTAAGCAACGACAGCTGGATGACTACAAAACAAAGCATTGTGGGAAGATTTCTATTTCCACAAATGGTTGTAGTCATTGAACTCAACATCACTCAAATAACTTTATCATTAGAAATGATTTGACTTTAGTTATATACATTTTTTCTAGTGATAATTATTTAGGTTATAATGCTAAAAATCTGACACACATTTGCATTTAAACAACAAAAGTACAGGCAGCACAACTCATCTGTGGTTCTACACTGTGTGTCTTTTACAGGACAGAAAAAATTTACTTGGAATGTGTTTGGAATGTTCTATGTACGTTTCAACAATTTAACTAAAAATGAACATTTTTTGGTATTTTTTAACCTTCTTTTACATTCTTTTGTTCAGCACATTTCATTAGATCACAGCATCAGGTAGTTTTTTCATCTCAGGAACATGTTACATTTTTGGTTACACTGTTGTTAGTTGCCTGTTTGCTTCTTATTACGTGAAATTAAATTAAGTGTTTTAATTGTTCACCAATTTAACAATATACATGCACACAGTCAATGTATTGCTTGACCTGAGCTTTTTTTATTTCATATTAATGCACACAGAAAAAAGGGCTTCTTTTTCTTGATCAATATTTACATTCAAGATTCTCTGCATTTTATGTTTTGACTTCCATGTACCACTCCAGGAAACGGAGGCTGCAATTCACACGGGATCGTCAAAACTGGACAATAGAAGATTGGAAAAACGTCGTTTGGTCGCATGAGTCTCCATTTCCGCTGCAGCATTCAGATGGTCGGGTCAGAATTTGACGTGAAAGTGTGGATCCATCCTGCTTTGTACCAACGGTTCATCATGTCAACATGGACCAAACTCTCTAAGGAATGTTTCTGGTACCTTGTTGAATCTCTGCCACCAAGGATTAAGGCAGTTCTGAAGGCAAAAGGGGGTCCAACCCAGTACTAGAAGGTGTACCTCATAAAGTGGTTGGTGAGTGTATAGCAAGATACAAATGATATCCAATGGACTTTTTAAAGTACTGTGCATTTGAATATCTAAACCTCTTCTAGAAATACTTTCTCACACTTCTTTGTGGCTACTTTCTCCATCACCAGACACTTGATTTTATAAATGGTCAGTTATCCTCACAGAACTCAGGTAAACAGACGGATCAAAGCCAGACACGTAGAGCAAAGCGCACGGCCAAACAGCAGTGTCACACCTGAGAGGGAAAGCCACAAACACACACGAGCACACACTCAGACACAAACACAGACTCAGACATAGACATAAATACGCAGACACACACGTGCAGTCTCCGCCATCAACGTGGGCACACAAAAGGCAATAAAAACAGACAGATTGGAACACAGACACACTCAAACATATCAGCACACTCATCCTCAAACGGAGACAGACATTCACTCACCGAGATAACTGTCCATAAAGGAATAGACACACTGACCCCTGAGGACATCCAATAATATTTCTTGTGCCACATGGCTACACCAGCTGTTTGAACAAGAAGACAGAATAAAACCCATTTAAACGTCTTTTAAATCAAACTAAGAAGCTCATTAGGGTTTTATTCCATAACAAGACTTTCAGCCCCAAACTGACACACTTTCACCTTTTCAAATCAGAAAGAAAATCTTCTCCATGACAATTCTGTTTAAAAAATGTTTGATTATTGTTAAGTCTTGAACTCTGACCCTTTATTTGGTGAATTGTGTTTCTATATTCTGTTCCTGAAGTGGTGTAAGGACAGCATCACCCATGCAACCAGATATATTCACAAACTACCATTAAATCCAGGACTCCACCTAATTTAGAGACACTTTAAAAAGAAAAAAACAATAATAATATATGTTTATATAATTAGAAATAAAGTCAAACATGAAGAGGTTTGAGGAAATCCAAAAACCCAGGTGACCAAGACTTAAAACATTGTCTTAGTTTTCTGAAAACCCGCTGGTCAAAGACACATGTGGCATTGGAGTCATTTGGAAAGTGTTTTTACTGTTACGTTTTCTAACTTTGTGGATGACGGCTCTTACGTCAGTTCCTTTTAGTCCTAAAGATTATAAACTATCGTTGTGACTCGTGGTTCTCAGAGTACTTAGGCCTGAAAGACTTAAAAAAGCTGTTTGTGTGCAGCAACTTCAGACCTGCATCAACAAACCATCAACAAGCATCCGTTAAGCTTTGGTTAAAATACAATAAGCTTCAACTTTACAACAAAGGAGATGAGATCCACACCCGTCTGTCTCCTAATAGGCAGAAACTTTATATGACTCCAAACAAAACAGTAAAGGAATGTGAGAACTTTAGGATGGATAAGAATACTTGAGTGAAAGAAGAGCAAAACTGGATTAAAGCAATCACTTTAGAGAAGTTGGATGACGGGAAGCTTCTCTTCAAGTTCCCCTGCTGGCCTGACTCAGCACAATCATACACAAGAATGTTTGCACACACCGATGGCCATAGTTACTGTTGCTGTGTGGCTTGGTTGTCCACATAGTCAACCTTTGCTCCAACAACCTCTCATGGGTGATGCACGCTTTATTCACACATATACTGGAAGATAACTGTGGCCTTAAAAAAGAATCGCTACCGCCACACTATCACCAGCAACTTTCTCTAAAGCCTGCGTGCATACCATGCATGCATGCATGTGTGTGTTTGTGCAGCGAATGGAATCACAGTAATCCTCAAGACCGATAAAGCCCTGTTGGTGGCACCTGGAGAGGGCTCCCGGACCAGGGGCCAGGAGCCGTAAGCTGCTTTCCTTGTGTCAGCCGCCGGATGCCGGCACCAAGACACAGCCAGAACAGGCGGGCCGGACATGTCCAGAACGAGCTGAGAGAAGTTCAGTCATCCACTAAACTTCACTCAGGATCTTCATTTTCTGTCATCTGCTGAAGCTCTCTGGCATTAGTAACCATCGTCTGTCTCCCCTGAGCCACCTTAAAAACAAAACCCTCATCTGGACTCCATCTGCTGTGCAATACTGACACCAACAGGTAAAAATGGAAAACTACACCCCGAATCCTCTTAAGGTGGACCGAAGTAGATCAGAGCTCAGTTGAATAAATCCGCTGCACGTTTTATCAGAGTACTTTCCAACAAGTTGGTCCTTATTTGACCAAAAAAGGGGATGTTTTTATCCACAGAGGACACAGCCTTAGCTGTGACCTCAAGGCACAGTCCCAGCAACAAGAGGTGGTGTCAGCCAAGCCAGACGCGGTGGATGCTGTGGGCCAAAGAAAATCCTTAAATATGTGTGTGAGTGCACTCTATCCTCACAGCAGGAAGAAGCTAAAAATGGTTTAGCTACTGTTAAAGTGTTTTTTTTACGCAGGAAAAACATTTTAATTCAAGTTAACACAATTTTATAGTTTTGTTGAACATTTTAACTTAAAACTCATAACTCAGTGAAAAAGAAGTTCAGAGACGACAGACTTTCACTTTTGAGGTTTTGCATAAATATTGTTGTTTGTTTTGACGCAACAATTGTGCAAAACACACATTTAATTTAAAGAACTGCAGGAGTTACAGTCCACGCTCAAAGAGAAACATATGGGTCGTGCCTGAGGCTTGTTTTTTCCACCTTGGGACTTCTCCGTCCCTATCTGTACCTCTGCATCCCTGTGCACGAGGATGAAAGACTTTCAAGATCAAGCACATTAGACTAATAACCAGAGAGAGGCCTGCAGAGGAGAGGCACTGAGAGATAAATGCAGAAACGATTAGATAAAATAGGAAAGATGGAGTACACAATAGCCAGATGAGAGAAATCGGAGATGATAGGAGCAGCGAGACACACCACAGGACCTCAAGTCTGACAGGAGAAAAACTTTGCAGGGAGAGTTTGGGGACGGTAGAAACAACAGATAATCGTGTGCCAAAAAATCTTGACACACATTCAGTGCACATACACGGCTACAATTCAATCCAGTTCAAAAATAGTTACTAAAACCAAGCCAACAAGTAGTTGATGGAAGCGATTGTGGATCGCAAGTAGAAAATCAAAAGGGTAAATTGTGTAAACACGTGTATTTCTACCTTCCTTGAAGGCCCAAAGCCCTTTGAGCTGTCATAGTGCACCACACTTTCAGAGGGGCCGGTCTAATCAGTAAAACGTGAGCCTGACATTTTTATCAGCATTTCTTTCCCAACAGAACAATCTGCTGAGCAAAAATAAAGAAATCATTCACATTTTTTTGAAAGTTTTGCTGTTACAGAAAGTGGACTTGGGGGAGAAAACAGTCAAATGAAAATACTCCCATCAGTTTATTTTCTTCTTTTGGTGGATGGGACTAAACCCTGGAAGGGTAACCCACACAAAGCCCGATGGTTCATCCTGGGATTCGTCTGTAACTGACTTGACATTTTAGAACCCTTATACAACTGCAGGCGTGGCATCATCATCCGCTGTCTGACTTTTCCCTTCAGTCATGCCATATATTAAAAAAAATTGTGTTTTATTATTTTTCTTTCATATAAAACGGATCAAACCCAAACAACTTATTGCATCAGCTTCACCACCAGCAACACACAGACTTTGACGTGGGTTTGTGCATTTATTTGACAGAGAGTGGTCTGCTCTGGCAGTGAAAAATTCTTCTTTTCCTTCAGGGAGACAAGGGCTTAATGAAAACAGATTGCAGGAGTGGAAACATGAGCCGCGTGCCAAGATTTCAAATCTCAGACAAAAACGTCAACAACAAAACCTGATCGCTCTGAAGACCACAGGGCTTAACTGGAAAAGGTTTGGAAAAACGGCAATATTCTTTATCTATTCTTTATCTCAGATGGATTAAAAGACTTCAGCAAACAGAGTCAATTTAGTCCAGTTTTTCTGTTGATATTACATGGCCCTGATTCACAGAGAAAGATGTCACTGCCAAGCTTTGCTTCTGTACGACGTCACTTCTCTTTGAGAGGGAACGTCCTGGCCATGAAAACGTCAAAGGATTCACAAATCACCGCTCTTCCAGGCACAGTTTGGGAGTCTTATTTTGTTTGCATCAGACCTCTGTCTTGATAACGTCACGGCGAATATAAGCCACGGAGTGTCCTTTGGACCAGATGGCTGGAGCCTAGTCAAGGCGAAGATAAACAAGGACGAGAACAGACAAATTTCAGGAAAAAGAATAGTCCTTGTTGCAGTCTGGGACTCCACATTCCTGAAACTTTCAGACACACTGGCTCTATTATTTCTCTGAGTCTTTTAGGAGAATAGACGGGGTCACGCTAAGGGTGGCTTTCCAGGAACTTGTCTTTTTTGCTCATCAGCTTTGAATTTAATATCTGTGCCACCATCACATGTCGCAAAAGGCTTTACGATACTAAAAAAAATAAATGAGAGTGATGAAATAAATTAATTGGAGTTTGGGATGTGTTTACCTAATCATCCTCCAGCCCTTTTGGGTGTTTATACTCAGGCGTGGTGTCCTTCATCATTCTCACATGCTCCTTGTGATCTTCCTCTTCTCCATCATCAATGACCAGCAGCGTCCAAATGAAGAAGTTTGTTTGCCAACTGGATAAAGAAAAAAAAGTGTCTGAGCTCCCGCCTTCACTCGATCATGTTCGGACGTATCCAAAGTTCCAAGAAAAAGGTTTGGGAATTGGGAAAACCGTTTTGACATCGTCATTTTTTAACATAAAATTGTGTTCTTGAGTCCATGGGATGCGCTGAAGTTGTTTATGAAAGCTTTTCCTCGCTGTTTGCTGCTCCGTCATCACATTGACTTACACAAAGTCCTAATGAAGTCAAAGACAAACAGTTTACAGTCGGTCGAACTCTTTCTTCTTCTCGTTTCTCACTCGTTTTTAAGCGTTTTCCATGTTTTCCTCGTCCATCTCCGTCTTTTCCTCATCCCAACTCTGCCAAACTCGCCTCTCCAGATTTCTACTCTTCACCACCTTTTGTTTATTTCCTCACCGATCGGCTTTTTCTGAACATTTATGGTCATTATAACTCCGAGGCTTTAGGTGTTCGATCAACAAGCCCAGCTGGAAGGAAGTTCATGTCACGGTTGTGACTCAGCTTCATTTTGTGACCCAAATGTTTGACAAAGAATTACAAAACTGGATTGTTAATGATTTGTTTGTGTTTAGCTTAACGGCAGAGGAAGTTCAAGTAGCTGCAAAAAGGAAGCGAGACGTCCGGTTTTGACCAGATGTAACAAAAAGGAAAGGGTAAAAAGAAAAGATAAATAAAAGGGGGCGCATGTCTCTTTCTGTAGCCATGTGGTGAGTGTGCTCTCGAATGGCGACAAGGCCTTCACTGAAGTGCTGCCAGGACACAGATAAAGAGTCACAGAGCAGCCGCCTGTGAACATGCCGCTCCTGGAGAGCCCCACATGGCCAGTGCCAGACTCCCATCAACACCCCCCTCCCAAAAAAAAAAAAAAAAAAAAAAAAAAAAAAACCACCCCCCCATCCCCTTTTGTCCACTCTTTCTGGAAAGTTTCGGTCATGTGAAGCCTGACGTTGGCTTCAGAAATGTTTGAGCTCGCATCATTTTTAGGCTTTTAGACACAACAGATTTGAGCTTGAGGCAGGTCAGTAATAAACCATGCTAACGTGCACCGAATCAGAATCACACGTATGTGTTTAGGTGCTTTGAAGTGCAGGTGGGTCGGAGCCACACTGTGGGGCCACAGGGAGGTTCCTTCGTGCCTGTTTCCAGCTGCCCACTGGTGCTCTATAGCCAGACCTGCCCATGATAAACCACGTTTAAGCATTTGAGGGCTTGAAGGCATGAGCTGAATCTTGCACAACAGCAAGACAGTTCAGTTTCTGTTCGTTCAAACAGCTTTGCGTTGGCAGGTTGTGTCGTTTCTTTTACTACGTTTGTAAGGAAAGCTTAACTGTTGTGCCAGGTTGACATGAAAATGCTGTGAGGTTGATTACACGGCGCAAATCACAAACAATTTAAGATGTGGATTGGTTTATACTGGTTAGCGCTCTCGCCTCAACTGGTTCGAATCCCGGCCGGGACCTTTTTGTGTGGAGTTGGCTTGCATGGGTTCTCTCCAGCTTTCCTCCAAAGTCCAAAAACATGCTTCAAATGTGTGCGTGGCCCTGCGACACACTGAAGACCTGCTCAGGGTTTTCCCAACTGTGGCTGGGATAGGCTCCAGCAACCCCTTGACTGAAGGGGATTTAGCGGGTTCTGAAAACGGACGGTTTGGATGGTGGCCTTTGGATAGGGGGAATAGAACCAGAAATGATCTATGTGAAAGGGCAAGAGACTCCAACATGTCAGCTGAGTTTGACAAACCATCAAACTTGAGCTGCGGATAAGACAATAAGCCACTGGTAGCTAATGCTAACTTGCTAGCAGTTGTTGTTCAATTGTCCAATAAACATAATTGAAATGATCTCAAACCTGATGAGTTTTAAGATGTGTTATTTGTTTTGGCAGGTCCTTCTCACACCAGACAATTGCTGCTGAACCAGGATGAAGCTCGATTGTTTTTCCACATCAAGTTTACCACTAAAACGTTGCCAAACCCTCTTACAAGCAAAGTTCTGCAACAGAAAGTGGGATCGGGCAATTATGTAAAGTATTTTTTGAAACAAGGCTCTTAAAGCAGTCATACTGCATGACTCCACTACCCAGAATGCCAAGAGGAGGCAAAGAGCAGGCGACTGGTGAGAGGCATAGATGGGAAATTAACTATACTTTCCAGTGAACTGTGTTGTTCTTCATATTCACTTCTTTTATCTGCATTGCAGAGAGAGAATGGAACGTCAAACTTTATTGACAAAAGCTCTCAACATTCTTCAGTTGTAACACCTCATTTTTGTCAGTTCCTCATGTTGTAGCACAGTAAGCATCACTCTGGTAGGTTCCTGATTACAGAACCCATAATGCTCTCAAGCTGTGCAACCGTGCAGCTTATCAGTCTTTTTAAAACGTTAGCACAGACTTTTTCGCGCCGTGTACCACAGAAAATCGGTTTTCCGTCAAAAGCAGAACCACAATTCATACATAAAACGTACTGGATTATAAGTCGATTTTTGGTGCACCGAAAATAGGATGCAGACCATACAGAGAAGCAGAAATCAGTATGGAAACAATTGAAGACAGGCCTCAGCTAACAGTGAGGTCCTGTACAAATGATTGTTCAGCCACTTTTATTTATTTTTTCTGCCTCATTTATGACTGTTGTAATTTTAACACCCCAGGCAAGTGTTTTAATATAACTTCCACTTGCCAGAAAAACAGCATGTTAAGATGCTTTAATAGTGGAATTGTGGCAACAATATAAAGAGAAACCCCTTTTTTTCTAACAGAAGGACTGGAGCAGTTTCATTTCAATGACCCTTGACCCCCATTAAATACAGTATAGTTGCTGCCAAGAATCATTCTGAGACTCTCTGGAGGCTCAGCAGCTTTGAGGTTATCAGATGTAACTTTGTAAGTGTTTTAATATTCTCCTTTTGCCATAAATAAGCAATAGAAAATAAAAAGTGCTCCAAATCTAGTTTGATGTGTGCCAACGCAACGTTGCTTCCTTCTACAGCCAAAACGTACAAACTATTGTTGTTTTTAAACTGCCGTTTGGAAGATGGTTATCAATATGGTCTGGTTGTTATTCATGGTTTGTTTGTTTCGTCATCTATCCGGATAGAAGGGTTTGTGCTAAAACACCCTGAGCATCGAGTATGTTTTTTAAATCAAAGTTATTTATTTCTTTTCCTTTTTTTCTCTCGATAAGACTTGTAACCAAAACACTTTTCAACAACAGAACCAAAACGCTGTATAGATAAAAGTGAAACTATGACCACATACAGTCTAATATACCTAAAAAAAATGTAAAAATGAAGTTAAAATATGGAACAGTCCTTCACTTTAAAATGCGTCACCATTTGTGGTCTCACAGTTTCTGAATTTTTGTGTGTAATTTCCTGGTTTCTGTTATTTGAACATGAACATTGTGTTCTGCGTCCTGATTGGCTGAGAGTTTAAACAAGAAAGAACATGTCTGCCTGAGAAAATCGTATTTGTATTCACGAAAAAACCCATTTCAGAATCACTTTATTTGTTCCTTAATGTACATACTGTTTATCATTCTCAAACATGTTATTATTACCAGATTTATCTGTGTTCTTTTGGTACTTAAAGGGCAGTAGGTCATTGGCCTACGTTGTAACTATGATGAGAATTTTACAAATATATTGTATAAAACATTTGTAAGATTATAAATTGAAGGTGAAAACAATGACTAGCAATAAAGTGATAATACGTCTATGAAAACTGACTCATTCTTTAGCTAACGCTAACACAGACTTTAGAATCATTCAGATAGAAGAACTTAGACAGAAATGTATGAGGGATCTAGTTCTAGTTCATAGAATGTTGACGTGGGAAAAAGTTATTAAATAGAGAAATATTAACACACTCTTTATCTTACGTTGTCATCTCTCCTCGAGCCGAGGAAGGACATCTTTTTTAAAACAAAATACACACAAAGAACTACTATGTTTCCGCTTCCAGCATTCAGTGGATGTCCATCCGCCATTTTACCTGCAGCTGGGCGCCTCTCCTAAACGTTGGCGTAATCTGATCTGGTCCCATTTCTTAGAGTGGAGTTTAATCGTTGATGAAACAGTTGGCCAAGGTATCAAGGTCTGCTCCAGCTCCACGCCAAGAGACCAGACATCCCATCATCAATACCATTCAGCCGAACAGTGATAGTAAAACTTGGCAAATTAGCTCATTTCCAAGTTATAAATGTTCTATTTGAGTATTGTCCTCACATTTGACACTATTGTGTTGGGTTGTGGGTCAGTGGTCTCAGATGTTAGTCGTGTCTTTTTTTGAGCAGGCTGAAACATTTACCCAACAGCATTTAGATCGTGTTGAGAGCTGTAATAGAATGTCTCTGGATGTTTTTTACTCAATTAAAATCTTCTCAGCACAGTGAATGTAAAATAGAGACATTTACTCTACAAAAAGTGGTTTTTCATTCTTGTGGTCGGCTGCACTCAGCTTTATTTGTTTCTTGTTTGAGCTTTTTCTGGCAGAAACCAAAGACTGTGAAGTGCGGTCGTTCTGCCGTCTGGAAATGCCGGCTGATAGACGCATTAATAATATAAATCATACCACAATGAATCCTCCACTGACACCATTTAGATGTTTATAACACAGTTTCCCTGTTTATGGTCTACGAATAGAACATCCTGAGTGGAAAAATGGTCGGGATTCTTCCACGAGTCAAATCTGATAAATGCAAATACCCTTTTATTTTGATTCACTAAGTACAACAAAGCCTCAATGATTGCATGAGATATTCTTCAAGGGAGAATTTCCACAACATTTGCTTAAAACGGTAGACTGTGCTGAGTTTAAATAGGTCCAAGAGGAAAAAGAAACATCAGAAACATCATCGCTGTTATTATGAAAGGTACCATGTGTGGCAGCCTGTCATAATGTGTTCTTGGAAAAGTCCAGGGTGAGAAAATTTTGCTCTTGGCGCTTGTATTAATCTGGCTCATACACAACCCCATCCTCACTGTTGAATTCAAAGTCCGGCCAGTCAAGGGACTGAAACCTTGATCAACGCCCCATCATTCTTTACCGTTCGAACCAGAAGTGAAACCGTCTTCACAAACGAGCATCACTTACAAACGTCTGTTTGTGGTCGTGTTTGGATGCCCACATCCCTGGGTGGGTGTGTGGGAATGAAACCAAATGAACGTTGCCGCTACAAGCTGAAGGGGGAAGAACCAGAGCCCGAAGCGGTTTCATTTAGCCCAGTGCATATGGCAACTATCTGCCTTAATTGCCAGGGATTTCCATTGCTTCTTAGGCAGTTTAATCATCTCTTGCCGATTTTTTGTGGGCCATCTGGAAATGATGTGCTCTCAATTAAGTTTCCTCTTCCTTGTTCAAGGTTTTAATACTTTCTTTCACTTTGAAGTTGCTTCCAGCCCCACAGCAGACTCCAACTTTGATTCACCTACTTTTCGGGCGCAGAAACTTCCTTTCAGACGTCACATCCTTGACTTTTTCCTGTTCTCTCGTTCTGCGTGACGAATCTTCTTTACGTCCTAAAGCGGAATGATTGCGACGTTTGTTGTTGGAAAAGTGGTCATCTGAATGCATAAGAAAGAATGACAAGATTCAGGGTCTTTTAGACACAGTTTGCAAAACTTAGCATGCGCACAAGAGTTTGAGAAACACCCAATCTCAGCCCAACTGCCTGTAGTGTCAACGAAGGTGAAAAATGAGCATGTTCCCTTTTGCGAACTCTCCAATGAGAAAATGAGAGCAAACAGCTTCAGACTCATAAAAATTAATCAACTTCAGGATGGAAAATGTGAGGGATGTTTTACGTTGTTGCTTCATGGTCTTCGCATCCACGCCAGAGCAATAATCTGCATCCTCACCGTGATGTTTGTTCAGGAGCAGACGTGCTCTTGAGATCAGGCTTCGTTCAGGCGTCTTTGGTTTTTAATCACATGAAGATCCCAGTGGCCCAGTTTTTGCTTCTGAACAAATGACAGGGCGCATGATCCTGTTTGAGTGCACACATTTTAGCCACATGTTTGGGATACTGCTACAAATGTTGGAAAGCAGCTCCTAAGGTGAGCCAGTTTTCCACTTTTTGATTAAATCCATGCATTTAGGGAAGAAATGCAGGAGAAAAACATGGAAAATGCCAAATTCATTGTGTTCCTTTTTTTTTTTTTGCTTTTCTTTGTCTGGTGGATCCTTGAAAGATCTGAGCGTGTCACAACTGGATTGAAAGTTTCCGTAGTCCCCGACACTGCACAGGGGCCCCCCAATCCTTCAGCTCTCTGTTTGGATAAGGAGCCGGCCGTGCCCCAGGCACTTAGGGCTGAGATGCAGACTGGAGTTATTATTAGGACGTGCACGTGCTCAAACTTTCACCCCCATGTTTTATGCCTCCAAATTCACCAGCTCAGCACTATGTTCTGCTGCTTTTCTTTTTTCCCTATCCTTGAGGCCCCTTTCTTGCTGTTTGGATGCAGCAAAAAAGTACTCGTTTTATTTGGTAGTTTCTTTATTGCATCATAAAGCATTAATAGCAATGTTTTTAAAATGGCTGTAACCATGTAGGATTAACTGGAGTAGGTATAAGCGATCCCCAAAGACCCTTGGAGTTCTACAAGGTGTTTAATTGTCAGCTTTTTGAACAATCTGTACAACAAATTCAGTGTTTTTTCAAATAGTTTTTTCCCCAGAACTCTAATTAGGCGTACTACCACCTCCCAGGAGAGAATTCTGTGCACCAGAGCTTTTGAGAAGAACTGAGTTGTTGCCGTTTGTTCTGACAAACTAATTATGCTTAATTTACCAACAAATGCTTTATGAAGAAACAGTTGTTTTATAGCACATATGCCCTAAAAACGTGCTTAGTTGCTGCTTAGAGAGCCTAAATATTTCACTAGGATTGCTCTGAGCGTGGACACAACAAACATTTTAGACATACATTCATGTCTCTAAAGAATTTCCAATCATAACCTCTCAAGACACCGGATCTGCCATTGTTGTTTTGTCTTCAACTGAATGCAGCTAAACAGTGTCTAAAGCTTGACTCATCTGTTGCGCGAAGCTTGTGAATCCAGGCGTTTTGGAGATAAAAGTCACATATGAATAACAAACGGTTTCCTGAAAAATATGCAAAACTTCCCATCAACCCCTCTGACCAATTGTATGCTGCCTCTTCGCCTCTCCAGTCAATGTAGTTGGTGTAATAATAACCCATTATATAACTGTTTTGCTTTGTTTAATACCCGCTGTAATCTGGTGTGCCTTGTAGAGGCCAAAAAACAGACAAAATCCAGTTTTGACCACTTTAAAACACAAGTTAAAAGTTAACACAAGTCAACACAAGTTAAAACACAAAGGGAAAAAAATGAAAAACATAGAAATCTTTTACAGTTGTTACGTTTCCTAACCACCAACCAAGAGATAAGGGTCTGGCTGACTTGGTCAGGAAATGTTCTGTCATAGTTGTATTTCGCTCTTCAATTGCTCTAAATGAGGTCTTCAGGATTCTTCTCATTCTGTCTGCTCCACATCTTGCTCCATTTTGGGGGATTTGGCTACTGTTGGCGATTATTTATTTTCAGGAGCACTGTTAGTCTCTGTCCAGTCACGGGTCTTGTGTTTGTGTTTGGGGACATCTGGGATCATCTTTTTTTGAGAGTGGTACTGTCATAGGAATAACAGTTTTTGTTAGACTTCGTGCTCAGGGAATCTCTTACTGCAATGTTTCTCATCCTAATCACAATTTAGAAATTGACAGACTAATATGTAAACTACTTCCTGTTTTTAGATGTTCCTCCACCAGCATATAGAAATCCATCGTTTAACAAGTTTTTGGTCACAACTCTGTCACTTTTGTTTTCTACTTGTCATATTCAAGTTTTGTCAGACATGGCAACAAAAGAGGGGAATTTTAAGCTTTAGATCTGTTTTGTAAAGGTTTGCGTTTTTAAACGGGCGAGTTGTTTCAATGGTTCTGTGTCTTTTGGACTTTAGGCTTTCTTAATTGCTCACACTTTGTTTCAGAGTTCAGTCTCTTCAACTACATTTTGTTTGTGATGACTTCGGTTTGTCCAGTTCATCTTGACATTTTCTGTTACTACTTTTTAATCACCTTTAAGCAAATTAAATAATTAGCCCTTCATTTGATTTCTCCCACAAACATCAACTGTAATAATTAAAGCTATTAATCACCAGTCAGAATATTTATTGCTTTTATATCCCTTTATACAAACAATAGCGTTAAAATGGGACTTTAGTCAATGTAACTAGGGTAGCAGTGTTTTCTTTTTCTGTTTGTTTGCTTGTTGCATCAATTTTTTAGCACTTAGCATAGGTTTTGCTTGATTGTAACATAAAGTCAAATGAACTCTTTCAGATATTTCCCTCTGCAGATCAAACAGAACATCAGGGTTGAGTTTGAAAGTGTGGGCCTATTTTCACTCAGGATCGAATGTTTGTTGTGGGAAAACAAAAGAATATCCACAGCTACACCACCGATAGTAAACAGTTGTGGGGGTTTCACTCAAGCAGAGCTGCAGCCACCATCTGTGATGGAAACCATTGCATCATGAGGAATGAAGCCTTTGCCCATGACTCATTCTGATTGTTCCAATGCTCTTCATCTTGATGAATTCCTTTTATCTATACGGTTCCCCTTTTCAAGGAACATTACTTAGAGTTATCTGTAGGCTTTCTCTTAGCTCTCTTGAACGATGGAGTTTGGGGTCAAGATTATAGGAAAAATACTATGTGAACAAAACGTTGAACTCCAGCAGCTTAAATTGGACCACAAGCACCATAAAACTGAACCAAGCTTCTTTTAAAGACTAAACCTTTTAGACGTAACAGAGGGATAAAGAAGTCTGATGAAATAATAGAGGGACGACTTTGTTTTATTGATTTTTAAACCTTAAAAGAGGGACTTTCAATTTCAATACCAAATACCTCCTGAAACTTCAACTTCTTATATAAGACTGTCACATACTTTGTAAATGAAGGGATGCCCCATTGACTGCAGAGCCAAACATATTTCTCACCATCTGGGTTTAATAATATGGTGACTGTGTAATCTGTACTGATAGTCTGAGATGTGAGATGTTTTCCCGTTAAAGCAACATGCAAAAAGCAGGAGTCCGCAAGTGATTCTAAGCACTTTGACATGGATATTCCTTTCATCAAACATGTGTTTGATTCATTTTCATAAGCTCAAAGAAGCATCTTTGTTCTACAAACACCCTAAATCCCCCTCTATGCATTAGAGGGGGATTGTGCACGACCAAAACACACAATTTCCTTAGAACAACGTCAAATAAAAGCAAATTGGTTGGTAAGTTGACCTGATCCAGAAACCCATGAACAATCAGTTCGTATATTTTCTGAATCAAAGTTACATAGTTTTGCTTATCAAACATTAAATCACCTTTGAAACACGATATAAACAACAATACGGGTAAGATTTCAAAGCCACGCTGTGTCATTTGGCAAACATGACCTTTATGGCACTTTTCATGATTGACAGCTAAAAACCATTGATACGGACATTTCAAACGTTTTGCAAGGATCTCAAGTTGCAAAATATCAAACTGTTTTAGTGCATGAAGTGCAAGTTTCAAATGTAATTGAGTTGCACTGCTTTATCCACATTTGCCTCATTCCTTACCAAGTTTCTTGCAAACAGACGCCCTGACTGCATAACAGTTGAGTCCATAGTTACGCTGTCAATCTTCTGCTGACATTCTTGACATGTTTGTGAAAACGCAATAATAAAATCTTCCCTTTACGCTGAAAAAGTAAGAGCAGGGATCTTCTAAAACACCTCAAAATGACCAGACAACCCCCTCCCTAAGGGTCTCTGCAAGTGTTTCAACCTGAAAACTTCAAAGTACCCAATCCATAATGAGAGGATCTGTCCAATCTCTTTCTGAGGAAAACTTAACCTAACCATGATCAAAAATAATACTTTTACTTCCATGCTTTAAAGGTAGCATGGCCATAAACCCCGTGAAGTGTTCGACACATAGCTGCTTTTCTCCGTGTCAGAATCAGCTGCATAATCAGTGCGTTAATCTCATCTTTGTTTAAAGTAGATAGTCACTTTTCCCAACAAAAACCAGAGCAGTGGTGCAGAGCGATCAGTAAGTACTTTGAAAAACGTTTCAAAGGTACAAATACACAATAGTGGCATTGAAAAGAGAAAAACTTGATCTAGATTTATTTAAGGCATCTGCACTTAAGGATATCGAAAGTCAATGTTGGGCATAGATGTGACATAAAGTGTGTCCAAACCTTTTTTTTTAAGCTTTCAGTTTCACCCTCGTACAAACATCTAGAAAAGACCTCGCCGCATCTCCACTGCCCACGTGTGTGCAAAGTTTGGTTATTTGGAGCGGAAAGTCTCTATTGGGCAGCGGGGGAAAAGCTAAAATCAAAGTGCAGCACACACAGTACATCTCAGAGTTAATTAGCAATTTCAAGTGTGTCCGCTGTTTGATGGCGGACAGTAAACAGAGATGTTCTGTGTCGCTGTCCTTTGATTAATTTGTGCTTATTGTTCGTGAGCTGAATCGATGAGTGTGTAGACATGTGAGAGGAAGAAATGCTTTCAAGTCCATCCATTCATTCACATTCGGGCATAAAAGAGCTTATTTTCAGATCAAACTGAATGCAGAGACAAAGGGAGAGGAAAAATGTTGTCCTTGTTGATGAGCTGAAGTCCATGAACTCCGGTGGACCTGGCTTTGATCCGGATTTTAGTGAGCGGTCACTGGAAAGAGAGGAGACCTTTATATTCATGTTTGTTTGTTTGTTTTGTTCGCCAAATATTTTCTTGTGCCATTTTATACCTACAATAAATCTCATCAACAGGTCAAAATGAAAGTATGACTCTGCAACAACTTGTCCCGCCCTCCAAAAATGACTTTATCGTATTTTGGCACTATTTTACCGGACATTAGGAAGCTAAATTTGGTTAAATCTTTTAGACCAAAATATTCCGGTACAGAAGGCAGCAGGCTGGGTTTGCTCTACTTAAATGAGGCATCTTGTTCTGGTGTGACCGTTTTACTAGGCAGCAGTGGACACAGGCTGCATGGTGCTGTAGTGGTATCACTCTTGCCTCACACCTGGATCAGATCTCGGCGAGGCGCTTGGGTTTTCTTCGAGGTTTCCTGATGCTTCACAGAATAGTTGGCGATTCTAAATTCTCCTTCAGATGCGATTGTGATTGTGTGTCCATCTTTTTGTGACCCTCTGGAGGACTGGAGAAATGTCCAAGGTGTTCTCCACTGTCACCCAGCAATGTCTGGGATAGGCTCCAGCAACTCTGTGACCATATATGGTGACCAGTTTTCTTCTGGGGTGGGGGGCACAGTGATCACACGTTTTCTTTCGATATTTTTAAACACATATTTTACATTTTTTGAACACAGACTTTCTGACAATAGAAACTCAAACTTTCTTTAAACTTTAAATGTTTACAAAAACAGGAAAAAAAGGAGGAATTCACAAAACATCACTCAGATCTATTTAAATTGTGATGAACTGTCTGCATGGGGAACAGTGTCCAGCACCTCTGTTTTGCAGTTCATTTTTCACAACGAAACCATGGCTTAGGAGGGTTAGAAGTTAAAGGGGTCATGCCATGATTTTCTTAAGCCTTTCAGGGTAAACTATATCCATAGATATGATTATATATTATCTTTGGAACACAGAAAAAAAAATGTGAGGTATGAGTTATTTTTGTGGACTCTTTTCATACCTGGAAGAAAAACAACTCGATCGCTGAGGCACCGCCTTTCACTCCTTGTCGGTCCCGCCCATTTCACGACTTCATCCTTTTCATTTTATTGTGCTCACGAATCTAAATCAGTTAGCATCCTGTGATGCCAACTACTGCTTGGCATCGCATCAGCACAGCCTCAGAGTAAACCAATACTTTTAGTTTGAGAGACTGGAATTGAGTTTAAAAATACATTCACGGTGAATGTGGTTTATTTTAGGTTTATTTTGATAGTGCTGAAAAATACTCCCAATTACCTGTGTCTGTTCACCTCTCGCATTTTTTTGACTTGGTATATTCCACACTGTACTGCAATGAGGTGAGGCTGCTAGTGTCAGTGTCATGCAGCAGAGGAAGCCGTTTGACATTGAAATTCTTCTTGAGTTAACGAGAACAGGCGCACTTCGCTATTGGTATTAAAGAAACGAAATACTGAAAAATTTGTTTCCCCGCGGCCGTGGAAAATGCCGCCCTAGGCGACTGCCTATGTCGCCCATATCAAAAACCGCCACTGCAGAGAAATGTTTTCCCTGAAGCTGCAGATCCTTACTTTACTTTATCCTTAATTTAAGCAAAAATACAGTGAAAAACAGCCTTCAAAAAGTAAGAAATTTAGATGTGGTTACATTGTCAAGCAGAGGAGACGCGGCCTAGGCAGAGATGTGGGAGGAGCCAAAAGTTCAGAATAGGAAATAGTAGCCTTAAAACAGGAAGAAACAATCTATGTAACCCCTGAGCTTGTGTTGCTTTTATGCCTTCTTGATTATAAGTTCCAGCTTTGTCCCTCAAGTATGTAAAATGATCTAAGATGACACATAGCTTTGTATCTTCTCACATGAAAATGTGTGCATCCATCAGCCCAGGAAGTCTGCTTCCTTCTGCGCCTCTGCGCCCCAACTTTCCACTGTGCTGCCTCATCTCCTGCACGTTTGTCCTTGCTCTTTCATCCCATCCGTCGCTTTAGTTCTACCTACCAATGGTGCTGTTTAAAAACTGTTTAATATTCACCGCCCTATTAAAGGGATGTTTTTCTGTAGTTTTAATGTTTAAACGAATCGTAGATCAGCTTGATGGCTTATTTGAAGGCTGGCTGGAAGTAGAGGTACCTGACTTGAATGAGCATACTGAGCCACCCTTGTTTCTTAAATAATGTGCATCAGCTTTTTTTTGCTCCTCTTTAAACTCATATTTCTGTCAGGGGCCTCGCGTACGAGCGTCCCGTGTGTGCTTTGTCAAGAAGGAAAGTAACCAAAAAAGATAGACTTTTGGAGAAAGTGCTCTTTTCACTGTCTGCCCCCCCGCCCTTCAGTGCTGAATCTGCACATTCTCTTCTTCCGGATTGTAATGGAAAGTTTTTCCGAAGCTGCGAAGCAAGAATAATTTGGACAGATGTGACACAAAACTTAAGGCTTGCAATAAAAGCAGGGGAGCTCTATTGTTTTTGACACTAATTTCAACACAGTGGCTACTGTTACTTTAGCAATTAAGATAATACAAACTTTGGCAACAATATATATGGAATTAACTAATGGGATTTAGTCCAGCTCCCTCGTAATGCTACTTTGTGCCCTTTTCCCTTCTATTGTGAATTAAACCTGCTGCGTGTTTATTGAAATCGTGACTTTAGAGGATTGCTCGCTGGAGAGCTGCAGCGGTTTCTCTGCCAACCTTCACTTTTGAGTCCAGAAAGTCTGCATTCCTCCATCTTTCCAACTCCACTGAACCTCCAGCTTGCTGCAGTCACAGAGAACTATGGGCAAAAGCAGCTCTTTACTTAATTTTTTAATGGTTTTGGAAAGCCGTTTGCTTTCCTCACATCTTCCTGATGTCAAAGTGATGGCAATAGGATTCACACTGTGGTGCCCACATGGGGTTTGCCTGCCAAAGACGCAGGTCAGTGTTCCTGTCAGTCTGGGTTACTAACAGCAATTTGTGGCTGTGTTACTCGCTAAAATGTTGACACAATGTAGGCAGTTTCAAGAATCTCTAATTACACTAAATGTTTTTCAGTAAACTGACTTTTCAAACGAAGCCTTGAGATCAGAAATGACAGATGCCAGACAGAGTGGTTCATCAGACTGGTTGGGAGTTGCTTTCATTTTATTTATTTTTTTGGTTATTTTGAATGGACTATTTTTTAAAGATGTACTCTGATCATCTTTTGATCTGTTTTCAATGTGTTCCCTGTGGTCTTTAAATCATGATTGGCCAACATAAAAAAACTAGTGTCATTTTCTAGGACATAGTTTCTGCAGAGCGGCAGCAGTTCATTAGAAATTGACCTCTGATTTGTAGCTGGGACTGTTGGAGTCGAGCAACCCCACCCCCATTTTTCCGTCCTCATTGCTGAGAGCTCTCTGCTCTCCCACCAGCTATCCAGCCGTAAAGCTTTGATCAAGATGCCGGCTCAGAGGAGGAAAACTAAGATGTACATGGATCCAGTCATCTACAGGTGGATGCATCAGAATGGTGTGGAGTACAGAGCTTGCCCTACCAAATTTTCTTTGTCACAAATACAATCTTTTTTCCAGCAGCATTTTTTCGTCTGCTCCTGATTCACGTAGATTTGAATTTAAAAAACATTCAGAAATGCAATTTTCAGGTGAATATATATATATATATGTCCTCCATCATCTAAAAACTGCTACAAGATGTAAAAAACACCAAAGACACCATTTTCAGTAGAAAGGGTCTTAAAGTCCTAAATGTCAAAGCTTAAATTGGAACACTGAAGAATAACTTTGAGTCTAATGTGCCAAAAAAAAGTACTTTATCAAGTTGTAACTAACGATATGGCTTAAGTTTAACTGTACTCAGGTTTAAAAACACCGCCGCTGTCTCCTTTTTGTCAGTTGGTCAAATAAGATCAATAATCCCTTGCTACAAAAATAAGGAAACGTAATGCAGTCTTTTTGTTAGGCAATATGTTAAACACATGTCATGGTTAGTCTTGCCGTTGGCTTGAAAGCGTGGGGGAGGTAAAGTGAAGGTCTGGCTGAAACCTGAAAAGTACTGAGACACTTATTACAAAATGATCAGGGAGACTCTTTGAAATGCACAATCACACTCCTCGGACAGAAACCACCACAACAACTAGAAGACATTATGGAACATCTATGCTTTAGAACCTAACTCCTTATTTTTAAAAAGAATACAATTTATTGGAAAGTGGTTATAGATTTACTGGAAAGAAACAGGCAGGTCCATATGACTTCAGTTATCTTGAATTCTTGGTCATGAAAGAGGAACCTTTGTTTCACATTCTTAAACACGTTGAGTTTTATTCTAACCAGCTCTCAGAACTAAACACACCAGTGTCTGTTCTTTTTTAAGACTGAGAGCCAGTTCTTTTTCAAATATTTTCAATGAAGATTTAAAGCTTTAAGCAAAGAGAAGATGACTCAACTGGATTGTGACAAAATAAAAAATAAAAAAAATGCAGGAGACCAGGCAAGAACCTAAACAACTGATAAATAAACTTGGATATGGCGAAAACGAGGGAGCAACAAATTTGGGACAAAACTGCTGACCTGACAAGGATGGAAAACAGACACTCATGTAAGCTAAGGACAATTAACAGAAAGGAAAACAGCTATGAGTGATTATGAACATGAACCTGGAATAACTGTGACAGGGGGACAAATTAAAAGCACAAAATGACCAAAAATATCCATGTGCAATAGAGTGCAATAGGCTCAGATGTACATTTTTCCCATTTAAAGACCTATTCCAATGAAAATGGTGTTTTAATCCATCTTGCAGGATTATTCTCATGATGGAGGACATATATATGAAAGAATTTAAGATTACAACTGCATTTCTGAGTATTTCCTGATTCAAATTGTCATCAGAAGCAGACAGAAACCTGAGATTTGAAAAATTTTGGGTTTATGATGCAGGAACTGCTATGGGTGGGTCAGTCCCCCTGCTCTGCCACAATTCTGATGCATTCTCTTGCAGACGAATAGCTACATAAACGTCTTCATTTTCCTGTCGTCGGAGCTCGTATCTTGTTTAAAGCTGTACGGCCGGATAGTTCCAATATTGCTCATTAACATAATTATAGAGACCTCTGGGAACTTTTTTCAGTAGATTAAAAAATAGTTGTAGTGGGACTTTAAAGACAATTATCCAGACTCCGGACCACCTCATTGACTTTTGCATATTCTGTACGATGACTTTGGTGAGACTGGACCTACATTTTGGTGAAGTAAAAAAAACACAGTTTTCTTACCGATATATTATTTGCTGATGATCATCTGGTTTACGTGTCTGGCAGCAGTTGTTGTAAAGGCAGTAGAACAAATAGGATTAGGAGGTTGACATTCCTGGAATAAATGTATTCATCCTTTTGTAGATTAGAAGTCTAGAATAGGTCTTGGGAATCTAATTTTACGTGGATTAGTCAGATGATGTCTCGAAAAACCCTACTGTTGCTAAACTTTACACCAATCATTCAAATGGGGAGAAATGGGCATTAAGTGAAGTGTTTTTCTAAACAGGCTTAAATAATTGTCATAAATATTACATTTCCCTCATAACCATCTCTAGGGCTTACAGAGAATGGTCCAACAAATGGAAAAATCCATAAACTGCTGCCTTATGGAAGTTGTTTACTTCAATCGTCAAAGATGATACAAATATAACAGTTCAAGTTTCATCCAAATTTTACATTAGTTCCATTTCTGAGTGTTTATCAAACCTGCAAGGAAATTGGCTTCAGCAAAAATAATAACCAAAAAACCAAACCTTCTCTCAGCAAAGATGAAATTGAGACTTAATTTGGGGATTCGGGAACAGATTGGACGATACAAGATCAATGACAAAACATTGATTGGTTTGACGACTTTTGATTTTAGTAATTATTACAGTAAAAAAACGTGAATAGGCAAACTTGCACTGCCTTTTCTAAATGGTTCATTTGATGTAACATTATTTTTGGAACAATTTAGACATCACTATTTACCTCCGCTGACTATAGTTGAACCAGCATGACCCCAGTGTACCATCGTCTGATGGTCACTTCCAAAACACGAAAGGTCCATCCTGTAAAATTGTTTCAGTCAACATAACTTGGAGTTGTCCTCTATTCACCTCCAACAGCTGTTTGACGTTAGTCCAGGACAGCATGTTGTGGAACGGGAGATTCTCATAATATATGTGTTGCCAACAGATTTGAAGCAATTGTGGGATACGACGATGCCAGTTTGGACCAACATTTCAGAGTAATGCTTCCAGCGTTTTGCTGAAGTTATATAAATTATTTTTTGAAGACAAAATGGTTACAACCTGGAACTTGTGAGGTGCATCTCATGAAGTAAAATCTAGACTTTAACAGTTAAATAGGAAACGTTGCCCTCCATTTACTTGCAAATGCTTTATTGTTAGTATTCCATAACACAGGTAGGTAAGATATCTGCAGACTACATATGAATTCAGTGTCAGTAGGAGGTTAGCCAACTCCAGAAAGTGTAAAACAATAACTGGAAGAGTCACAGTGCCCTCCCTTTATTGACATTCTCTGGTTCAACATTACTCACTCCTCATACATGGCTTCCTCTTGTGTTTCTCAATGAGTGTGGGTAATGATTTTCATCAAAAGCCCCCGCCCTCTTCCCCTCCCTTGCTCTGTAACTCCCACTGAAAATAAAGGGCGATTAGGTTCAGGATTGACGTCACCTGTGATATCATTGGGGAAGTTGTGGCTGGATAGTCATACAGGATTTCAGGGTGGTGGTTCGGTAGGAGGGCAAATCCCCCCAACTACCACTCAAATGTATGGTAAAAGGCCAACTTTACTGATGATTTACAATATTTCATTGGAGTAATTTGTCAACAGGGCTTTACCGGGGTCACATTTTTCTCAGTAAAAATCACATTTTTGCAATTTACAAATGTAATGTTGGAAATACATAGTATATGCATGTGTACATATATTCATATACATTGTATTTAGTAGATATTATGAATAATGTATGAAATACTACATCATCTGCATGGACTCGTGTGCAGCATTGCTCCCTGTGAACTTTCAAGTTAATTACCTTAAGAAATGGTTTTGTTTCCACCATAAAACTCTGACTTTGGCTCTCTGTCTCTTGTTCTGCTTATGTGTCTAAAGGGTAGAGTGGTTAGGTGACTCCATTAGTATTCTGGCTTTCGGTGGGAAATGGTCTCATAAACAGCTGGGAGTCACAACCGGGATTGTGCACACAATACACAATGTGTGTGTCCAAATCGGTGACGTCAAATGCCAAAGCAAACTGAGAGCTTCCTCCCGTGTTACACATCAACTAACAAGCGGGATGGAGATACGACCTCGTGGAGTGGTTGTGCTTAAGTGCCTTTATTGATGTTCCTTTTTTTTCTACGATGGGCCCACAGCAGGGCAGCTAACCCCATTGGTCGACGTTGTTCGGGCATTATCCGTGCGTGGAGAGACTTGAGTCACATAGAGATGAATGCCTGAAACACCAACTGGACATTTATCATTCTCAGGTACCGCGTCAGTCGATAAATGTTCTTCTACAAGCATTGTTGGATGGCTGGTTTACTGCTTTAATGGTTTAAGAGTAGAACACAGGGGTGGTTTTAATAAAAATGCTTATACTGTTCAAAATAAAGTGTTTAAGGGGACTTTCACAGTTAAAGGTCCCTTCTTAAAGATGCCTTGTTTTGATGTAAATGAACTTTAGTGTTGTTTACTACAGTGTAAAGGCAAACAGACTATCCAGCAGACCAAAAAGTGGTGCTACATTAAAACAAGTTCACAAAGAAAGCATTTCAGCCAGAAATAAAACAATCTAAAGGTTCATTAAAAAGGAGTAAAACCAGGAAAATGTCTCTCGTAAGTATTTTATGGAGCCAATGCTGATTGCTGATAAATTTAGAATTGCACTGTTTGGAGGGGCACGCACACAACAAGTTACAAACATACAACATTACACACAAACCAGACATTTTATTTTTACAACATAGTAACAACTGGGAAACCCCACATTTCAAATAGAAAATACTCATCCATGGTCTCATAGATTTTCAGGAGAAATGTGTTAAATCGTTACAGGAGGTTTTCTTCAGTAAGCTCAGTTTTGTTTATTTTTAGAATATCTTTTTTAACTGAAACGGGAAGCGAATCTGGGAACTAAAAACGTCACTTTTTATTTTTTCCACATTCTAAAAGCAAACCATTTAATAAGACCCATACATCCAAAAGATCAAATGTACACGGTGAAGTTCCTACACTTCCACAGAACTGAAGATACATTTGAAGCTGTAGATTATGAACCTAAAAGGTTTTTCTGTCAATCCAATGTTTTGTCAATGCAAATGATTATTATTATGGTAATTCTTTCTATTTTGAATGTTAAGGAATTTTCTTAATGGGCTGTGTTGGTATAGAGATGTTAAAACATTAGAAAATGTGCAAATTTGTGTTGGAATTTTAATCAAAATCATCAACCTGATTTTAGTTCACATTTCGATTTTTCCGACATTTATCAGCCTTATTCAAGTTCTTCTCCCTTCCCATTTTTGACGGACATTCCTCCGTTTCACAAATGTTTCAAGAGACTTTTTCAAGTACTTATTGAGCACCAAACTTTGCACATTTTTGGAACATATTTGAATAATCCAACAATTCCAGAGTGTCATAGATTGAGACACAAGGCAACAAGATTCTCCGTAAACAATTTCCTAAATGTATACACTCCCTTGTGAAGGTTTATTGGACAAAACTGGTTGCATCCCAGTGACATGCAATGACTGTTTTTGTTTCACTAAACTATTATAATAGTCAGAGAGCTCGCACAAGTGATATTTTATCTGTAAATATAAAAATATAATGGATTTATATTATAGACTGTGGGGGCTTTAAGCCCTATCTGAGTCTGTTTATCTCCTAAAAGGTCTGTGGGATTTGTAATATTGCGTTCTGGCCATTTCATGAGATCATCATTGGTTTAACAGTTTTAAAAAGTCATGAAAAAAACAAAAAGTCATTAATTACATTTAAATGTAAAGTCATGGGCTTCAGAGCACATCCACATGAAGAAATGCATTACTCCTCTGCGACTCCCTTAAAACAGCTACTTTGGATACCGCTAAAGCTCCAAATGCCCGTACAATTAGAGCATTAGGGAGAAGTCGTAGGGATAGGGAAGCTGAACTTCTGCAAAGATAAATGTGCATATTGTGCAAATAAAATTGAAGCGTTTTGCTGATCACCTTTGGGTCAGCAGAGAAAGTGGGTGTTTGTGTTAGCCTGTGGGCAGTGCTGGCAGCGCAGACTCTTCCTGGAAGAGGCTGTTCTCACTTTCAAGCAAACGAACGTGAGGATCTGCTCGTTTTTGTGGGTTGGGAGGGGCTGGTGCTCAGAGCGCAAGTTTTTGCTCAGAAATGCGTGAATGGATCAGCATACCGCCACATAATACACTTAAAAGCCCAAAAGTAAAAATAATAATAAGAAATACTCCATTATTTAAATGCAAAAATGGAAGAAATGCTTTTTTATTTCATATTAAACAAATGTGTCAATTTTGAATTAAAAAAAAAAAAAGCCCAAAAGTTGATTCTGAATGAAATCGTCCCTTTTACTCTTAGATTGTGTTCGGGTCAAAATTGGCCCATGATATAAGGGTTAAAGGTTATCAACCAAACAAAATCTTTTTGACCCTCTGCAGTGCAATCCATCAATCAGTTGAGTTCATTTGGGTAGACTGACTTGAAGCAGTTTTCTTTCCTTTAGTTTGGTGTTTGTGCTTTAGCTGAAAGCCTGTTTGGTAGGGAGCACTCACAGGTATTTCAGAGGGTGCTTGGTTTTTCTCTCGAGCTAACAGACAGGTTACCTGTCAGATAGTCATAAAACATCTGTAGAAAACTTGCTTTGGCACTCGTAGCCATTGTGGCCATAGACTAAGAAAAAAATAATAAAAAACAACAATTTGTTTGCGAATTTGATTTAAAAAATCAGTAGAAACTAACAAATTAAAGGCAACTATAAGAAAAACACAAATAACAAGTAAAAGATGGTTCTTATGAGAAAGAAACACAACTGTAGGTTTGATTGCACTGCAGATGATACGTATTACACAATTAAGCGTTCATACAACCATGTATAATCATATTTACCTATAGAGATAATTACCTTCATATGTAAATATTATCCAGTATTGTGCTCATTATCAAGCAAATTATGGTTAATAGCTTTTAAATCCATAAATCCGTCTATTTAAATAAATTGCCCTGAAATATAGACGTCAAGTATTTGCTCGTATAATTCAATAGTTTTCTGTTGCGTCCAGTAAATTTGCAATAAATTGTGACAATTCCAAAATGGCGTCCAAACCATCGTCAAAAACCAACCAGGCTGGTCAGCTTGATAAACGTGATGTTTTGTATTACACAGATGTTAGAAGCCATGGAGCCAAGTGCTAATTCAAGTGGGAATGAGTGGTGACAGCTCCTTCTTGCGTTTGGCACTCGTAGTCAAGAACCCTGTGCCAGGGTCAACACCAGATTCGCCTTTGATTCGATGTACAGGTTCCACACATGATCCTACCCCATCTAAGCTTCTGCTTTCTTTCCTCTCCTGCTGTTTTTAAATGAAGCCAGTGCTGCAGAGCTGATTACATAACCAGCCCTAAAGCTGTATATCTCTGCGACATATTTACCTGCAAAAACACGAGCATGGAAAAGAGCCACTGAGGCACGCCAGAGATCAGCAGCTCTAAAGCCAATATTTTACATAACAAGGGCAAATGTATCCATCTGTAGCGCAGGGAGATGTCTGTTCAGCTTTTCCAAACTTAACTTAATCCAGTGTTGTGTGGTTGGTTGATTCTGGGGGTCATCAGCTCCCACTGACAGCCAGTCAGGTCAGGGACAATGAAGGTGGCCCCTGGTGGTCCCATCACAGCTATTTATATATAATTTTCAACTCCTTTCTTTACTACAGTGATATAGACTTGGTTCAAAAGGGGAATATTACGCAACACAAAAACCAAATGCTTTGGCTTGCTGTAAGGGGTTTGTTTTTGAAACGTGGCATAAAATATTGGCCAGAAACTCCTTTCTCAAATTGGCAATTATGTCTGGAATTTGACTTTTGACCCGACGGGATCTAGATTAAACAAAGCTGAGAAAAAGACAAGAAAATGTTGCTAAATCCAGTTATAGAGAAGCTGAGCCAAACCTTTAAATCCCACTGTTTCTTGAGTTGAATCTTTAAGTTTTATCCATCATCAAGCAACACATTGAAACAAATACTCAGCTTACCCTGCTAATTCTGCCAATCATTGATGGAAAAGAAGGAAGTCAAGAAACCAGTAGCTGCTTGATGAAGCTCTTTCAGGAGGAGGTGGAGTTTTACTTGTCTGTGTGGACACCAACATATTAACTCTAGGTGGTGAGTTCAAATCCACGGTCGATTAATACCAAAAACCCCCTGGTTGACGGTCATCATTAAGGGGTTGGATTTGGGGTTAAACCACTAAATGGTTCCCAAGCGCAGATGTGTCTGCAGCTCACCGCTCCCCCAGCGGTTGAGTCAAATACACTTAGGTGTGGGACAATAAATGAGACTTTACATTTTGACATTAACTTCAATCATCATGTGCTGCGGCTTTCAAAGCCTTTTAAAACAGCTACAAGTGACGTCGGAGAACCAGAGGGTTCAGGCATGATAAACGACCTTTCAGAGGTGGTATTTCAGCTTTGTAAATAAGAAAAGGCTCTGTGTTGGCCAAATGTTACACACACCCCCTGGCTGGGTGTTGAAATAAGTTCCATTACTCCAACAATGGCCACAAGAGTGCTTAACCTCACCTTTAGCTTGGTAAGGTTTAGGACAAAACTACAAGTTTCCAAAAACAATGTGACTCAGAATGCACCTATTCTGCCATCCTATTTAGAGGTCACAACATCAGTTGTAAACCTTGGTTTGATCAAAGGTTTCGGCCATTACAGCTAGACGCTCGCTTCCAAGGGCGGACCTAGGAGCTAAGAAAACAAAATGTCAGAAGCTCCTTTTTATTTATGGGTTTAGGATTCAACTAGAGTATTTTTCAAGCTATGAATTGCTCCAAAGTCAAAGTTGTAGCAGCAAAAAGATGCATAATAAAGGAGAAAAAAGTCCTCACTGGAGTATAAGTCCTATTTTTTGGAGGAAAGTGCGAATCTTCTGAACAACTCCACCACGCCCAGGGTCATCTTGTGTTCACACCGAATGTGATTCACGTCTCTAATTCACGTCTGCTGCCTCTTTTTCAGCAAATTAGATTCTCAATGTGGGAGGAGCTAATGTCAAGTTTTAGCCTCCTAGCCACAGGACGCATTGACTTTGTACTGTATCTCATGCACAGAAGACATAGATAATGTTGAAAGATCAGGTTGATTTATTGTAAAGAACTCTACAAAAGCAGTGGTAATCTCCATGCGATCTCTGATAGGCTCAGTGCCCCTAAATTGGTCTTTTTCTACATCCACTTCAGAGGACGCATCATCTGTAGTAAGCTTTGGATTCATTGAGCGTTTCAGGCGGTACAACATTTCAAAGCAACTTTTTACAAAACCTTTGAGTGACGTTGGAGAACCAGAGAGTTAAAGTGGAAAACTGCTCAAACACAAACTAGCTCATGTGACATTAGTGTACTTACTCTCCCCGGCTATGACAATACTTGCGCTCTCCTCCATGTAAACACAGTGATTCAGTTGTACAGTTTTCGATGACAAACGATCGGACGACGGGAACCTCAGCCCCATCTACGTCAGCGCACAGAGAAACCCCGGTGTCAAACGTTGGTCTTTAAGTCATCTTGTTCTTCAGTGTGTGTTTGGACGTGTGAGGCCCCAGAGAGGAGGGATGAAGAAGAGATGGAGCAGCTGTGTGGGCCAAGAGGAACAGCAAGTCATGTAAACCACAGACTGAGATTGAACACGAATAAATGAGACAGAGGGAGGTTGAGGACTGACGTCTGCCTGACAGGAACGAGCGCAGCAGATGTCAGTGACAGAGCGACGGGCTCTCAGGAAGACTTTCCCACCTTTCACTTTTCTATGATTCGTTGGCCTGCTCTGATCCAGCCCCATTTTGTGGTGTACCTCACTTGTCTGTTCAATCCGGAGGTATCACACAGCCTGGGTGGCAACAGATAGTTGGCTCCTTGTAGTGTTGTTCTACGCACTCAGCACATCCATGTTGTCAAATCCACATATTTTATCTTGATAGAAGCAGCTCCTTCCCAGAAGGAGGATGAGGACTCACTGAACTATTCACACTGCAGATTACTTTTATTACTTGTGAGCTTTAGAGTTCAGTAAATCAAAACAAAAACAGGGTTCTGGTTAATTACGATTATGACTAAGTTAGATCTGTCTCCTATCATCTAATGTCGTCCCCAGTTTCCCATCAGCATCTGTTTATCCGTTCGGCTACATCCAATCTGATTCTCTCTTTTTACTCTTAAATCTGTCTGTTTACCATTCCTAATCTGTCTCTGCGGTCAGCCGTGATAATTCCAACTAGATTTGTTTCAAAATGGTCCTAGATGGATCAAATGTGCTTTCATTACTTGCCTTTGACATAATTATACACACTGGATGACCCTTTTGTAAAGGGAACAGATAATCTCATCCCATGCTGTCCAATCCTTCAGAGTTGGACTGTTTTTGTGACTTTTTCTAGTGGAAAAAAAAACCCAAAATACAAATGTTTTGAACATTATGGATAGTTCTTCAGCCACATTTCTTATTCAGTTGAAATATTTCATTTGCTTTTCACAATTTATTTTTATTTCACACAACTTTAGATTTTTGTCGCAAAGAAAGACAAAATGTAAACATGTACATATTAATGTACATAAATTGTTTTTTTTTGGTTGAGACTGAGGACTGAGGATTCTTTAGAAGGTTTTTTTTTTTTCCATGCTTGAGGTAAGTTGTTATTAAATTAACTTACGGACCTACCTTCTACCTTAGTTCATGCTCCTGGGATTTATCTGGCAGTTAACCTCAACCTCAGAAAGTGCAAACATGGGTTGGAGTGGACCGAACAGCTGTTTCTTAATGTAGACCATGAAAACTATGAGTATTTATGACCAGCTTAGAGACTAAACCATTGCCAGGCTCGGTAGGTGGTTTTTGACCAACCTGACAGCTAGAACATCGAACCTGACGAAGTGTCAGAGGTCAACAACACTACAGAAGCATCCACCATTGTTCTTCCCTGTTTCCTTGGAGAACAAGGGCTAATAAGACTTCCATTACCAATGCCTCTGCCATTCCTCCAGGGCAGGCTTCCCCAACTACATTGGCAAGAGGTCCGGTAACAATGTCAGCCTGGTAGACCAGGGTCCGAACATGCAGAACGAGCAGTGATATTGATCCCTTTAATCTCCTTCAATGAAGGAAGATGTGCACAGTCCTCCAGATCCATCCTCAGATGATAAGTGTCCTGTGATTTGAACCAGAAAGGCCAGTGGATCCAACTTACTTTCCTCCTCCAAAAATTCCAAAAAGAACTGAGCCGTTGGACTTTTTTGGAATTCTTTCATTTTATTTTGTATCTTCCAAAAAACGTTCCAGCAGTTTTCCTTTGCGTGTATCCAACGCAATTCAGCAGTAAGCCTAACTCTTGTCGGAAACGTGAGCAGAGTCAGGATGTAGCTTCCATAGCTCCTAATTTATTGCTCCCAAATTGTCTCCAAAACAGAGTAAAAAACTGTAAACAGAAAATGAACCTGTCCTTAGAACAGTCAAAATATGAACAAAATTAGTTTGCAGATAATCAGAATGCACATGGAGTAGTCACAGTATGACACTTAATCCACCATCATTCAAACATCTTGTAGTCAACAAAAATACATTTTCCATGAACGTTTTTACACAAACATTCAACATTGCAGTTCTAGTAAAAATAGAGCAACTTACAGACGATGATATCAAAAGCTTGAACACAAAAGCAGATGTCAGAGGATGAACTAAGTCCATGTGCTTGCTGAGAGAAAAAGAATAAGATGGCCGACTTCCGGTAACAACATCCTGTCTTAACAGTGTTTTCAAAATAAAAGACCGCAGGCTACAACGTATATAAATTACTACTCTGGAAATAAAAAAGGACAGGCGGGGTGCAGCTACTTCTGCTGACAATTCGGACTCCATGCATATAATACCCACTGGCCTTGTAGAACTGGCTGCTGGTGAAATGAAAGCGTCCACTCATCTCGGAAGACACGATTTTCAGAGTCCACTTTTGTCATTTTGGACCGCACCATTGCTCACTCAATTACTCGCTACTTTAAGTTCCACCCATGTAAACAACAGTACACCACTCTGAGACTTTGCCGGATGAAGGACCCCGGTTCACACGTAGCTGTCCTCGCACGCCTACTTCATAGTTTCTATTAAAATCACTTGGCGGTCCGGATAAAAGGGTCTGTCCCCCGTTGGGGACCCCCGCTTCAGGCTGTCCTGCTGATGGTTTGTCCCTTTAGGTGCTTCAGTGCTTAAGTGAAACCACTCATCCTGGTTGGTTTTACCATCCTGGAGTGACTAGGACTGCTTTTTTGGTCTCAGATTCGGTGGCCCACTAAGACTCCTGTGTGTGCCAGCATCAAAGTGCTACGAACCTTTACTGCTGGAATGCTACAGCCTCTATCTGGGTTCTCCGGACTTTGGTTCCTGTAGCTCTAGACTGCCCAGCTCCAGAGGAAGCACATCCATCAAACCACTGTGGATCGATCTTCTAAGTTGGTTCCTGCTTTGCCTCTTCAGAACCTTCCTTCTGCCAATGGAGCTAGCTATGTTAGTGTCCCAGCATGTGCAGACTCTCAGAAAACATGGATTCATGAAGGGATTTGGCAACCTTTTTGAAATCAGTCAGTCTGAGCTCTCGTTTCCATCCAGAAAAGAATGTCAACAGCTGATATTACCAAATAACATATCAAATGACTATTTTAAGAATGAAACTAGTAGTAATGTGGTTTGTGAAGTTGTATTTTCATAGTTTAGTTAGACTTGTTTAGCTTTGAAATGATGACTTTCTTGTGTAAAAATCTGTTTACCTTAAAGTAGAGCTGTCAATGTGAACGTGTAACTACACTTTTCATTCATACAGCAGACATTTTTAGTTGGTTCTTAATTAATTTTACACATTCTATTAAGTTGCAGAAAGCAAAAAAAATCAAAGAAATGGGAAAAACGTTCAGCACTTTTATAAACCCTTAGCAGAAAGTTTGGTCTCACTCTCCAGTCCTCCAGGGCTGTTTTCCAAATAACCTGCTGTTTAAGCTTCTTATTGGTTATGCACACCTGATCAAGCCAATCAGCTGCAGATGAGGCAGGATTTCTTATAAATCAGCAGGATTCTGGCCCTCAAGTCTGGAGTCTGGGAGTATACTAAAAGTGAGGCAATATACCTAAAGTTCATTTTGTACATACTATTAGTTTGAAGTAAGTTTATGCTACGTTCCCACCGAACGCAACTCGGGTGTCAAATTCACGTCAGCTACCTCTACCAGGAGTTTAGAGATCGGATTTGTTTTGAAGAGCTCTAAAGAACCGTCTGTAATCATTCGTCATCTCTGGGTTTATGGGGTCATTCAGAGACTGCTGCAGCGTCTAAATGATGGCCAAGTTTAGCTGTACTTCTGTTTCTCTGTGGCCCAGGTGGATGATTTTCTGTCCGTCATTAGTCTGAGGAGGGAAAAATAAGAATAAAATGATAAAAAATCTAAATTAATTTATTTTTGTCTCAATGCAAGAAAGAAAAATTTGACAAAGTTCAGAAAGAGAATGATCAGCTTCGCAGATCTGAGTCCCTGATTGGTTTAAACAATGTGTCTTCTTCCTTACAGTTCAGGTATTTAAACTCTGGATGTGGCAAAACACCCAAACTGCGCTACTGCTGGACTGGCACGCACAACGCTCAAATCATGCCGCAGGACCTCAGATTGTGTCTGTACATGGACTTAGCATTGAAACTGGAGGTCCACGCTGGGCAAATCACAGGCAGTGTGAATGCGGCATTAAAACGTTCAAATTAATCACGTACTGTACATGGTCCGTAGTATCCTTTCTACAACTACGTTAAAATATGCTTTGTAAAATTAACTTCAAGTGTGCTACTTTTTGTCAAGGGAATCCATGTGCTAACATGCTAACTACAAACCTTCAGCTACGCTTAGCATTCAAATTACTTTCTTTCTCGTCTGTTCATCACAGCGACCAAACTCTGCACACAGACTTTCTTCGTGCCGAAGAGCACATCAGAAATTTCTCAACCACACGCAACTGGGCCATAAGCAGTCATTGTTGAGAGGGGGGAGCTTCCGACCCTTAAAACCACAGAGCGCAGCACCAAGCGCCCCCATCCCCCACCCTGACAGCCCGTCCAAGAATGCAAGGTGCAAGAGCAGCAATTTCCCCTTTCCACCGACTGTTTTACCATGCCACACACGGAGGCCGTCATTACGGCTGATGCACTCGCTCAAAGTCCGTGAGCAAGAAAGAAAGAAAGATGGATGTTGAAATTAAAAAAAAAAAAAAAACTGAAGTCATTTGGAATTTAGGAGTTCCAGGCGGTATAAGAGTGTATCAAAATATAAGTTGTAATTCTACCTTGTTGTGTTTGTCCAGGTGTGTAGCAGCACGACTTATGGAGGAAACTCGAAGGGCTTTGTGGGGGGCTCTTGTTTCAACCATAACAAAAGAAAAAGCACAATTAACCCCCCATGAAACGTGAGAAGCAGTTCCTGAGCAACAGCTACGCCAGCAGTTTCTCCGGGCGTCCAGAGCTCTTAAGGGGGTCTATTGTGAAAAAGTGTGTTTGTTTTAACCCCAGCTCACCTATTTGGTATGACCTCCCTCCCTCCTTACACACCACACATGCACATGCTTGAGGCTTTGCAGGCGAAATCCAAAACTTTCTGCAAATGACTTTTGTCAGTAAAAGCTAAAAAAAAAAACACTCTGACCCCCTTGCCACCTTCTAACATCTTTGCTCCCAAGAATGTTATTTTGCTGAATATCGATGGTCGTTCTTGATGCAAGCCTCCTTTTACATTCCTGGCAGCGTGCGTTAAAATAAACGGCGTGCCACAACGTCTCGACGAGTAGAGATGGGGTGCGTGAAAGAGAAAACAAGCACATGCCAAGCAGAAAATGGGCACCTGGTAGAAACCAGAGCGCTTCTGTTTGCTGTTACAGATGGCCACACTCCTCTGAGAACAAAAAAAAAAAAAAAAAAAAAAAGAAAAGGGGGAAAAGACGAGACGTGCAACATGAGAGGTAGAGACCAGGAGGTATGATGAAGGCCTTTGCCATAAAAAAAGCTTTAAAGGAAAAGCTAAAAATGTTCCTGTTCTGTTTAAGAATTGACAAATCCAGTATAGCATTCAGGGTTCTGGAAACAGTTGCTTTAATCCGATCTGAACTGACTTCAGACATGATTCTTTGGGTCAGGGACTCTGATTTCCAGATATCCAAGCCGTACTCGTGACCGATTACCTGATTCAGGTGTGTCCAGCCAATTAGAACACAGCATGGCATGTTGGAGAACCCTCGAGGCCTGGCGTTGCCTATCCCTGCTTGACGTTAAATAAATAGTGAATCGTGAACGTAATCATTTCCGTTGAAGGTATTTGGCCTCCCAGTACGTTCTTGTGTGAAAACAGTCGTGTCATCAGCAAACTGTCAGACTACTAAAACATTACATATTTTCACAAGACGACTTGGCTTGATGACTTCCAAAGAAATCATACAATCCCCTCCCTTCTCCCTAACTGTTAAAAAAACTACTTAGCGTGGGACCATCTAGTGCAACTAGATTTGAAAAAGAAATGTAAACAAATGCGTACTTGTTTTTTTAACAGAAAATATGATGTCACCAATTTTCAGAAGTAAAAATCTAATAACTAATAGATGTGAACATCTTGTGAAGATTTCCTATGAATCCACTGTGTTCCCCTCATGATGAAAACTTGGATGCTTTACAAATAATACATTAGACGTGAGACTTCTGGTACATTTTTAGGGCACTGGACTGAATTGTAGAATTTTGGACAGCTCTTCAAAATGGCGAACGCACTATATAGTCACTAAGTAGTGGGAATTTGGACACAAAACAAGTTTGACCATTTGCTCCCAGAGTTGAGTGCAGTTAACTTTCTGTCACAGTTTATCCAAATGATCGGGAAAAGGCTGCTGCCATATTTGATTTGAAAGCTGTTTGGTTTCCTCCTGTGCTGCTGCCAGAAAACATCTCCGTTTTCTAGGACAAGCAGCACAAGCAACTGATTGTGGCGAGTCTTCCCACCATTCAAAAAGAATTAAAAGAGCGATGGTTGAAGCCTGAACTGTGGTCGTTCTTTTTGATCTCCTGGTGGATAACCAGTTCTGCAGGTTTGCGGTTGATGACACAGAGTGAGAAGGACCAGCTTTGGAGCTTGTGTTTGTCTTGGTTTCCTCTTGTCCAATGAGTCAAGACATTGGCGTTGAAAGCTGGGCACTTTGGATTTAGCTTAAAGAAAGTGACGAACCGCGTCTTCCAAACATCATTAGATGTGGTTGAACCTTTTTCTTTACCCAGGGCTGCAGCTTTAACAGCACACTTGTCAAACCTTGAAAAAGCCCGGCCATTAGTGGTTATCTGCATCACACAATATGTGATTAAATATCGGCAGCGGAAGTTGTGAATGCACAGGAGCGCGCGCACATCCCTGCACGTGTGTTTTAATCTGCGCATGAGTGCGGGTGTTCGGATCATGTGTTTTAGTTTGCCTTGACGTGTTTCCTTCTGCCGGGCGAGATGGGAACAGCTGGCTCCAGCTGCACAGAGGCTGCAGCTCAAGCTGCCCCGTAAATGTCAGCATTAAATGCAGCAGTTTGTGTCAAAAAGAAACGCATGAGAGAAACAAATAAAAGAACGGCAGGCAAACCCGGTAACTCCAAACAAGAGAGCACCGTTTCCAGATGAGCGCGTTCAGCAGCAGGGGGAAATGGTGAACGTCTTCCAAGCTCGCCTCCTCTTCACTCTGTGGTTGCAATTTCCCCTTCTTTACTGTAACCCAAGTCCAGGCATCTCATATAAAAACAGTATCTGTGGGCTTGGAACGCACTTTTGACGTCAGAAGACTTTTCCCGTGAGGCCAAGGGGACCCTTCTCTGCGGCTCCTGCCCACGTCAACAGACGTTTAATCTCCGCTTAACCACCTAAACTCAGGACGTCCCTTCACCTGATTCCAACTCCTAAAACTGCTAATGTGGCAGCACAATCATTTCATCTGTTCGTGAACATTGTATTAGGATTTAAACAGAGAGGAAAAACGGTGTTGGATCCCTTTCCTACCGGCGCTTTATTTCTCACAACACTCAATCTTGGCGAGTTCTTATCGCTCAGATGTTGTGATAGACTGTTCTCCTCAGAACATGACGCACAGCAGGTCAAGGCAGCTGGAGATTTACTGAAAAGAATGAAACATCTGAGAATCTCGGATGACAGCTCCACATAAATTCTGGATTATGGTTCATAGAAGTCTAATAAGCACCAAAAGTAACACCTGTTGAAAGTAGTTCTTCATTCAGAAAAAGCCTGAAAAAAAACAAACAGAACCTGAAGCAAGGCTCTCTCATCTCTGCTCCTCTTACGCAGGCATGCAGGAGGAGGTGGGAGGAGCTGCTGCACTCTGTAATCATAGCCTCTCAACCAGGTGAGTCCCTCACCTTTCATCCTAATGACAACCTCAGCCCGGCTGCTGCGACTGACGCACGCAGGACTGGGAACAGAACCCATTCAGAGCCTTAATCTGATGAAAATGGGGGTTTTGAACACGTTCTTGTGGCATTTTTCTGATAAAGGAGCACAGATCTGTAGAGAATGAAGGTCAAAATTGCATTTATGGCTGATTCTTTATTCAGATCGTTGTGACAAAAGTGCAAGTTTGAAAAAGAGGGGTGTCCAGGGATGTCCAGGGACGTCCAGATCCAATCAGGTGATCGAAAATCAGGCTCAATCAGACTTGATCAGAATCGGACGCTGTATCCTTATCAGGGATTGGAAAGTTCTGTTCAACGGCTCTTTTGATGAGCGTTTAAAATGGACAGCAGTGTCTCAATTGGTTTGATTTAGCGCGAGCAAAAGCCCTACAAAGGCATTTAAAAAGATTTATTTTAGTTTTTTTTGGTGAGAAGGAAATGGAGAGACGTCTATAAAGTGTAAGCTTTAGGAAAAAAGGATCTAAAAAAAGCAATAATGTCTCTAAAACAACTGAAACTTTTAAATACTCATCATCATATTCACTATATTCATCACATCATAACGATTTTAAAAGAAAATCATACATTTTAGGAATTTTAATGTAGATATGAATCACATGATCAACAAATGTGCAAAATACACTGATGCTACAGTCACAAAACTTTCTCACATGACTATCGTTTATTTTCACTAAGTAATAGTTTTTTATTTTGTGTTACTTGCACTTTTTTAATTGTTGAAGCTTCTTCAAAGAATTGCTTTGTTTTACGGGTTAAATGAAAAAAATCAAGCTAATAAAATAAAAGTAGTACTTTTTTTAATGTACGTTTTTTAAATATTTAGCAAAAGAATCGGTTCAGGACTTCCAAAATCAAATGACTCGGAATGGGATTGAGGCCATATAATCCTAACATTCCCACTTCAGATTCATCTTCTTGCCGATGACGGGATCCGCGTACGTCTTAGTTTTCCTCTTCTGAGCTGGCAACTGCTCAACGGCTGGAGAGCTCCAATATTTCAGTAATGTTGGGTTGAAGGTGTGAGGGGCTGTAAGCTAGTGGGAGAGCATGTAAACAGAGAGCTCTCACCTATGGATGATGGGAATTGGAGGCAGAGCTGCAGTCCTGCCTGCAACTTAGAGAGAAATTTGGAATGAACTCCTGTGTGCTAGAAAACAATGCATCTTTTTACAAATGTGGCTAAAAACGATATCGTCATAATTAAAAGACCACAAGAAACACTTAATCATGAGTAAAATAGATCAAAAGATGATCGGAGTCGGCCTTTAAATGCAAACTTCAGCCAACCTCTGCAGTGCGTGTGGTAGAGTCAGCAATATCTGGGTTTTTTCACACTAGAGGGACCTTCAAAAACTAAACTGTGAGACTTTAAAAAACGCTCAAATGATACATTGGCAACACAGGAAATATCTGTCTCCCTGCAAAGTTATGAATCTCTTTGGGGAGCGTTTCCCACTGTGATCCACGCACGACCTGACCCAGACACTTCCACCCAAGTCTGTCGTTACTGTTCGCTCCGCACAGAATGGTTGAGCTGTGTCTGAAAATCCTCCAACAAGAAACCCTGGATCCTAAAGTCATCTGAATTCTTTTGAGTTCCTCAGCAGCTGAACAGTGGAGGGTTTGCAGTTTGCATGTGTTAACACCAGCGCCGTCCATATGCGTCCCTCCTCCCCCAAACACCTGCGCGCTCACATAAAAACACACGTGCACTCCTCCCTCGATCCGTCAGTTTCTTGGAACTGGCAGCAGAACTGCACACAGCGGAACAAAGTGGCTGAATCTGTAAAACTGTTCGTTCTTTCCAATCATCCGTTTGCTGCAGAACGCCATAAAACGATTCACAAAATCCACAGAGGATGAACCGCTTGAATGTTTTGAAAACTGATAAGGAGCAAGAACATGTTTTTACACATGGTCAAAATGATATTTTCAAAAAGTGAGCTAACTTTTTAACTAATAAAGCCTACAGTTGCTTGAACAACAATTTCTACATTAAAAAAATAAAAGTTAAAAATACAGAAAGAGCAAAAACATTAATGTAAGAATTTGCGCTAAACAAAATTGTTTTCTTTATTTAAAATAAAAAAAGAATGTTTTGTTATTATTCTTTATTTCTGCAACAAAAGTGTTCTTCTTTCTTGTGTATAACATGTTTTTCTTTGATATTCTCAAACAATGAGCTGATTTTGACTGAATCCACCAAAAATGTAAAAAAAAAATTTTTAATTATTTTTTTTAATTCACTAAAAGAATAAAAATCATTGAGAAATCATTGGCGATTTTGGGCGCTACGTTCACACCGCTTTCGGCAACACTCATTCAAGCAACAACTTCCGATGACAAATTTACGCAAAGGCGCGTAAATGTGCGCTTCGGGTTTCAGTGTGAAAAACTCTCACGTTGACGCATCACTAAGCACATGCTGAAGAGCGTGTTTCCAGCTTCACGTACAAACTGTGAGGCCATTGAGCATGGGTTGTAAGTTAAATCCAGTTGAACTGTGTCCAGCTGGACAACAAGTCTTTCATATATTGGAATAGAGCTGTGAAAGAAAAAGCCTGGAGTGAAATTCACCAGATTTACACCGTTTTGACATTTGACACCAAGCCTCTTCCAACTATAAGTGGCAGACATGTGCTACTAGCAACGGTTTAGTGTGAACAGGTTCCGGAACGTGGTGGCGCAGTGGTCAAGTCCCGGCTGGGAGACTTAAAACAGTGTGACCTTTCTGTGTGGAGTTTGCACGCCCTCCCTGTTCATGTGTGGGTTTTCCCCGGGGACTCCATTTTCCTCCCACCGTCCAAAAACATGCTTCATAGGTTCTAAATTGCTCTAAATTGTCCCTAGGTGTGAATGTGAGTGTGTATGGGTGAGTGATTGTCACCCTGTGGCAGACTTGCGACCTGTCCAGACTACACTCCCCGAGTGAGGACCCGTCTGCGTCACTCTTTGACGCTTTGGTTGGCCCCAACTCGTTGTTTTTTTGACTCGTCGGCTGTTGCAAATAAATCAGGGCTCCAATTGTTTTGTCGGAAGCGGTACCATCCAGTACTGGTACCCTTGCCTGGTCTGAGTCCAAAACTGGTACAGATCCACATCTGGTACCGGGTTATGCTTGGGATTGGGATACTTTGTTAAAGTTAGGGTACCGATTTGGAGCCTGGAGGTTGGGGAGCCTTGATTTAATTTGGATGAGCCAGCACCTCAAAAAACCACAAGTTGGGTACACCCGAAGAGTCCATTTTTGACGCAGAGGGGTCCTTACCCATGCGTCTTATGTGACGACTTGGGAGTGAGAATGGGTTGGTCCAGGGTGTACCCTGCCTTCGCCCCCGAGTACCCGGGATAGGATCCAGCAGCCCATGACCCCAAAAGGGACAAAATGGTTTTAGAAGATGGATGATGGCATCAAGATTGCATTCACTTTTAGCAAATGCCTGGTGTGAATGTAGCGTTACGACATTGCATTTTGGAAACGACACTAAAATGCAGTTGAAAATGGAACTGTTGCTTCAACACAAACTCCAAAGCCAAGTTTATCCACCATCAGACCGACTTTTCACAGCATACTTTGCTAATATTAAGGAACAAAATGAATATTGAACAACAGAAAATGTGTCTCTTGTAGGAACCAGGGCTCCAATCTGCACTTTTAACCTGTTTTTCTACAACAGTTGTTGAAAAAGTATCTAAAGCCTTTGTAACAACTTCCCTTAAGGGGGATGTTTGTGGGCTAGAACCTGTACAGGGCGTGCAGGTGGCCCTCACAAAATATCAAGGTTGTGGAAGCGCTTGATGAACCCGTTGAGTGAAAATGTTTTTGTGAGCATGTTGTGGACGACTGGTTATAGCGAACACTTCTGCAACACCTAAATAGGGGTGAAGTGTGAAGTATTCACCCGTATGGACAGTTGTGACAAATGCTTTACTAACGGTAAGACTGTGACGTACAGGACGCCATACGACAGCATCAGCCATATGTCATAAGTGTGTGCAACTTCCATTATTCTTACAAATACTCAATGTTAACCCACATAGAGTGATCACGTCACCCTGAGGTGCAACCGCTCGTCTCTATGACCCTCCAGTGGCTCAGACAACCCAAAATGTGACTTCACAGTCACCAAAAGGATGACTTTACCATAACACTTTACCAATCATATTAAGCTATTGATACATTCACTATAAAGTCAGTGGAGTTCCCTTGCATGAACAAAAAACACATTTATCAGAGGAGGTCCAGGACCTCTCATCTGATTTTTTGAACATAAACACTTTCTTCAGTTTTTTAATTTTTTGATCTTGAAAAGTTTATCAAAACTTTCATGATGATTAGCTGCCTCTTAGAGGAATAAATCCAAGCAGAAAGATAAGTATGCGTGTGAAATAAAAAAAAAAGAAAGAATCTTCCTGATTTTCAAAATAAAACGTTACTTCCTGATTTTGCATATTACCTTCAGATAAACTTCCTGAAATGCAGAGCCCTCTTGTTTTTGAGCTTCTAGTCCATTTCCAGTGGGGTTCCAAATGGAGCTTAACTGCTCCCGGCTTTTAATTAGTCCTTAAAAAAACGTCTAAACCTATGCAGTTACCAATTGTTTTTGTAAGCTATTTGATTGTCAATGTTATTCCTCAAATCTGTCAAACACTGTTCCACACAGCACTTCTTTTTTAAAGCTTGATCGTTTTTTCTGTTCTTTTTTGATACAGTGTTTCCTCATTAACCGCAAGAGTTACGTTCTAACGATAGCCGGCAATAGGTGAAATCTGTGAAGTAGGATTTTAGATGTTTAATGTACAACCCCTCACTACACACTTTAGAGACTTTTCTCAGACAGACATGAACATTTTCACACTTTTCTTTCTTGCTTAAACTCTCAAAGTTTAAACCTTTGTAGAAAAATAAATACAGTGTTATCGAAAGAAAACAAAGATCTGACTGCGATCGAACATTTATGTAATTGTGGCAAACTGAAGGTGTTCTGTACAGGAAACGTAGCAGGGAGGACATTGACTGGTCCAAAGCCAAACCAGTGGAATTAAAAAAAAAAAAAAAAAAAAGCGTTAAAAAAATGAACAAAACAGCGAGACCGATAAAGGTGAACCGCAAGGAGGAACTACTGTAATATGATAAGATTAAGAAATGCATTCTGCTAAAAAATGTCAAAAGGATTCAGCTCCTTCGATATTTGTTAAACATGTGGCAGGAGTATCATTATTTAGGCACTTCCAACAATTATAGAACGAAAACACAAATCGGATATAGTGATTCCACTGGAATCAAACACGATTAAAACATGCATTCTCATAAAAACAAGTTTACATGATTCGGCTCCTTCCATTAATGAATCCATTTGTGAAACATTGTGGCAGGAGTATCATGATTTGGGCACGGCACAATTTAGCACAACACAAAATTATAAATGGTCTGTTTTCCGAATCTTGAGTAAAAACTTACCAAAACAATATTCCTATAGACACAAGATGGGTATAAAATTGAACTTAAATGTTAATAAATCTCATTGATTTCCTGAGCTAAAGCAGCTTTATTCTTGTGAATAGTCAAAGTCATCATTAATCATGTGAAATAGTGTAAATTGACTCCCTTCTTCACACAGTTGGACTCAATCTAGCATTTAGTTCTTGCAGTTTTTGTTAGTGAAGGCATCAAAGGGTGGCTTGTGTTGGGGGGGGGGGGGGGGGGTGCTTTACAAACAGTTCAAAAGGCAAAGTCTGAGCCAGATTTTTTAGGAACCTTTTCAATGAGTTGTGACACTTTCCAGGAAGCTTCCAGGAGCTGAGGCCTGTTGGCGTTCAGGCCCGCTGTACAATTCGTGCCCGCCCACCTGCTGAGGAAGTGCAGCATGGCCTTGTGCGGGGAGAGTGTCCCGTTCAACCACATGTAACATTTTACAATACGTTTTCATATCTGTGGTTAGTTTGATCGTCAAATGAGTAATTCTAAATACAAGTCTGGTTCCGTGGCCTTTTAGCACACACTCGGGGTCTCGTTCATGCTGGAAGTATGTGCTGCAAGAGCAAAAGTGTGTAATTCTAAAGCCCCTCCATGCAAATGAGAATGAATCCATACTGCCCCCCAGAGACAGATGAGGGAACAAAAAAAAAGCTGTCTGAAGGTTCATTCTAACATTTGTTCTACTTTTGCAGAACAAAACTCTGTTTAAGTTTATTCCGACCACATTTTTATTAAAACTAAGGCAAAAATTGATCCCATCCTGCTGACCGGGCTCTTTTTTTTTTTTTCTTTAAAAGTCCCTTCACTTGTGGACATTCACAACATCCTCTGTCAAGCTGCGAAAAACCCATCAAAGCATCAAGCAGCACATCCTGATGAGTCCTTTCTGGCATCGTCCTTTTTTACAAGGCATGCTGGGAATGAAAGCTCAGCACTTCTGTGCTCCGGTGTTGTGATGTGGCTCATGTCTGCAGTGGAGTCGAGCTTTGATTTTGATCCGTTTTGTCTCAGAACTACAATACAGGATTAGCTTCTTGAGCATTTGCCGTTCAGACCCGGCCCAGTCTTAATTGCGTGTCTGTGGAGTTTTTTTTATTTCTGCGCCCACAACAAAGCAGTCGCCAGACTGAAGTTTATGGAGCTAAGACTTGCTAATGAAGTGCCCTGTGCCGTTCAGCCACATGTGGACTTCAGTCTGCGACGAGTCAAACCTTTTTAGGTCCAGACACTGGAAGAAAACACTCCTGTACAATAGAAGCTAATAATTCCAATAACACCAACTCCTTTTATATTAAAGACATTTTTCCTCAAATGACTGAAGAATTCTCTAAACATAGCATTTGTGCTTTTGTTTTTTAAAGTTTTAATGGATTTCATCTCAGTTTCCCCGAAAGCAGAACCACTTTTACACACATTTCAAAATAAATAGCAACTTTGTGGTAAAAAAAAAAAAAAAAAACACTGATTTTTGCAGAAAACGACTCAACCACAATAACCACGATTCTCAGCCATAAATGCTAAAAACATGCCTTTTTTTAACCTCATATAACAACTACACAAACTCAGTTCCGTGCAAAAGTCTTAATTGTTTCACAAACGCTCGACGCCAACAGGCAAAATAAAACATGAATGCATAAAAGTTTTACTGCCGGCTATTAGCTGGAAACATGTCGTCTGTAATAAACCGAGTTTCATTGACTCACAAATGAACATTCAAGCAGCCTGTTGAGCTTAGGTTCACTAAAATAAACTGCTACTATTTCAATTTTAACAAATTCAAAACATTTGGAATCATTCAAATTGAAGACTATGAAATATTTGTATTGTTTTGGATACGGTTTGTGACCAGGCCGTAGAAGAAACAGGTTGGAACTGCAGCCACATTAACCCTGATTTTACCCTTTGTGTACCCCCTCACCCCAGACCATGCATCCCATGATACATGAGTGAAGTGACTGTTAGAGTCATAACAGGCGTGTGGAAACCGTATGGAAGCCAGCAGAGGAGCCCTGCTGCTTCGCCCACCTTCTGATGACTTTACAATGTGACAGAAGCACTCATCCTTGTTTTACTGGGGAAAGCGTGCGTGCTGACAGGCCCAAAAGCAGCCGACAAGAACAGATGAGGTATCATAAGAAAACTCCGGAGCGGGACATTGAAGGATGTTGAGAAACAGAAAGGAGTTGTGGTTAGCACATGTATCCATAGATCCATTGCCCCCACAACATGTCAAACTTCCTTCCTTTGGGAAAACCCACGATCCCGCTGACGCTCTGACGAGCTCAACAGGCACCAGAACCTCCAAACCCATCATCTCCAGCGTTTGTTTACATATAAATGGAGTTTTACAGTGAGTCTTTTGTTGGAACAACTGGTCAGATGTTTGAGGCTACTCCCAAGCACTGTGAATGTCCTGCTAAAATCAAACAGATGCTACATTACTGGCTCACTGGAGAAACAACATCAGGGTTCCTGTTGTTCCCAGTTGGTGACGTTTGTGCACCAGATCAATGTGGCAGGATCATCCCTTTAAAAAAAAAATTTCTAAAAAACATCCTAGACAGCATCTCCACCGTCCAAACGTTAGAGTTAGGGTTAGGGTTAGGGTTAGGACCGTGTCACACTGCTGCTACGTACAATTCGCACATATTGCACCGAAGACAAATTAGTCGTATGTGAATATACGTGAAAAAAGTGCTGTAAGTTGTTGTCTTTTACATGAATTTTTCAGAGATGGATCATGAATGAAGTACTAATAAACCACCCAAAGAACACGTTTGCTGTAGTTCACTGAATTTATTCACTCTGACAGTCAGAGTACTAGGCAGAAATCACATCGCATCAGGTCCATGGTTTAATAAAACAGTCGGATTCCCCTGGTCCGCACCGATTCTAAGTCAGCTGTGAGGTGCAAGCCAAGGCAGCCCGCCAAGACCCCCTGCAGAAGATCGAGAGAAGGGGCAGCAACCCAACCCTCGCCCAGATGACCTGTTCAAGCCAGACGGAGGGAGCGGTAGACCCCCACTTGGTATAGACTGCTGGAGGGGTAAAAAACTGGCCAATTTATACACCCTACCCGTCACACAATATGCAAGTCACACATGAACCGTGTGTGATTATTGCACCATTTATATGCAGTTGATTAGTTCCTCTGTTACGTAATTTGAATGTGATATGTGTGTCGTATACACAATATATAAGTCATAGATCGGTGGTATTTGCGTGAAAAGTGCGTTGGACATACGCTGAAAGGTCGTGGAAAGCCCAAAAACTGTGTATGCATCTTGCAAAAATCTCTCACAATTGTCCAAAATGTCTGTAATATTTCCACATAAACTATGTAAACTTCTCATAAAATTGGTCACGCAGACCCAAAATTTTAAACAGCTCAAAACCAAATTCACGTAAAGACCCGTCGGCTGAGACCCTCGACGGACATATCCGCACATTGAAGCATGACGGACCCAAGATTCACGCATGAAGTACGTACATCACGCATATGTAACGAGAGACCAAAATGATATAAGGGGCAATGCAGTAATTGTAAGTAGAAGCAATGTGACACACCCTTTAAGGCTTTTATATCATGCTCTCCATGTACATGCACACAATTACTTGTTGAAACATCAAGAAGCCACAAGCTCGACCCACCATTCATCAAAATTCATCAACTTTCTCATCTATATTGTGTTCCTAATAAAAATCTGTCAAATCTTCTTGATTAGGATCCAGTTTAGTGGAATAGATGGTTTACAGAACAGGAGAATGTCATCTGCAAATCTCTAATCTCTCTTCATTCTTATTTTTTGAGCTTTATAAGTTGTTTGGTTTTATGCTATTTGCACATATTTTACAGACAAACTTTTTTCTTTCAAGCAAGAAGTTCAGGACATTTTGCATTTGATAACTGAAGTCATTAAGGTTCATCAAGAGAAGAAACGTCACATAAATCGTTAATGAAGTCTATCAGGATGTTACTAAACAGATTAGGCTCTTATAGGTAGGGATGGGTACCCAAACTCATTTACAAATTGGTACTGGCACCAGGACTTTCTAAAAAATAGAGGTTTGACAATGTCACCAGATAAAATCCAAACGGTATCCATCCCTAATTATATTGAACAATCTATAGATAAAAATACCTGTGAAAATTACAATTTAGTGAGTTCTCAAAGCAAGAACTGAGAAAGAATTCACTCACTTAACTTTAACGTAATTTCCAATCAGTGAAGGTTTTTTCCCACTTCTATCAGTAATGGTTCTTCTTTTTAGGGTTTCTGTAGTGACAATGTTTAGAGTTCTGCTTTTGTTGCAGTGTGTTTGGATCTTACTTGAAAGTGTGAGCAGTCCGAGCATGACTCATTTTTTAAACGAAAGTTCAGGGGATTCTGAAATTGAAGTAACTGGAATGTGTGGTTTGGGCTTGAACCATGGGTTTGGTGACCATCAGTCAGGAAAACATCAGTTATTCCCAACAGTTTCTAAGGAACCAAACAAACAATAAAGTGACCTCTTATCCTAGAGGTGTCCCACTGGGTTGTGACAGCCTATGATTGGTTAGAATCACTACTTTACCAGAAAATACCCAAATAAATGACACATTTTGACTTAAATCACACTAAATTGCTGGGGTCAACTACAAGTTGCATAAGGTATCACGCAAAATGAAATTTCGTTGCTTGTTGATCCCATAGAATGTCTTCAGTGAATCTCAGTTCAGAAAACCAACTTTTCAACCAACGTTTATTCCATTTTCTTGTAGATACAAACTTCAATTGATGGTTCCATAACTTCAACGCCTCACACCATAGAGATCCCCATGAGATGGTCTTTACCATTGATTTCCCATTTTACCATATTTACCCATATTCTTTGTTGAATCTGAGGAAAAGTTAATTTTTTGGGAAATGCCTTCCTGGGTTGATTCCAATTGTCCATGTTTTGGTTATTTTTGGGACGGCATTTTCAGGGGTTATCAGACTTTAGGCTTCGTGGAACGACATCTTGCAGGTTTTTCCAGACTTTATAGGTGTGTATATGCCATGTGGGAAGTTAGTTGGAAAACATGTAGGACACTGGCCCTCAAGGCCTGGAGTTTGACACCTGTGGTCTAGGTGAGCTTCTATTTCTTCTGGTTTTGTCACAAAGTGCATCCCGTTCATCCAGTGCAGCTAACAGATTATTTTTCTTCAATGGGGTGTGTGTGTGTGTGTGTGTGTGGGTGTGTGTGTGTGTGTGTGTGTGTGTGTGTGTGTGTGTGTGTGTGTGGGTGTGTGTGTGTGTGTGTGTGTGTGTGTGTGTGTGTGTGTGTGTAAGGACTGTACTGCCTGGTACTTGAACCTGTGACCAAGTTCATTTGAAGCTTTTAAATCCACTCAACAGCCAACCCAGAAGGTTGTTTTTTTCTGTTTATTAAGCAAACTGTTGGGTTTTTTTTTCAGGAAACTCCCTTTGGTCTCCATGAACTAATTATAGAGGACTTACAGTAACATTTATGACAAACAGCTTTATATTAAAAGAAAAAAAAATAAAATCAACAACCCCACACATACATTTACTTACATAAAGCTCTTCCAATTGTAAAGAACTGATGATGTAGGACCAAAAATCCAAGAGACAGGATGTGGAAGCTTTAACGTTTTTTAACAAGACGAGAAAAACGGAAAATGAACTGAAATCCAAACACTAAGAATACATTGAGGGAAATTATTTAAAGTAAGACAATGACAAAAGAAAAAACAAGCTTGATAACAGAACATTTCAAGAAGTGAGAAAATAAAACCGAACCACCAAACAAGAAGCTCAACTCTCACATAAATAATACCAAACTTTCAATGGAGACTGATCCCCCAAATTTGGGGAACCTTCCTCGCCTGGAGTTATTTTGGATGCTCGCTTTGTTCTGTGTAGATCCAGGGTGTCCTTCATGCTTCTGCTTCAGGAAATGGAAAGATCTCTCTTTACAATACTTGGATAGAGCAGAGAAAAGCTTGACTCTCTTTGTGTCTGCACAAACTGACGATAACATTTAGAAGCAGGTCTTCCAGGAATGCAAAATGGGTTTACAGCCCATTAGATGTGAGTCCTACTTATATTCTTGTTAAAAGCTTCAATAAACATCAATATTCATCTGCTGGGCAGTAAGAGCCTCTCCTCTGAGAGCCCATTCCTGCTCGTATCACTGCGGGGGTCATGTTGTGGTCAAATGCAGGAATGCAGTCTGCTATCCCAAGGGCAGTGGGTTAAGAATCTGTTTTTACCCCCCCTTCAAAACAATGTTGGTCCTAAAACAACAGGGCTCTTCCCATTTGGCCCAATCTGAAATCCCTATTCAGCATTTCCGTCCCAACTCAGGAGAAGCCCACCTTCCCCATTCAGCGTGGGGGCTTTGGTTGGTATGTGAAAGCTAATCCCATCAGCCAGGTGATGCAGACAGAAGCCTCACTGAGCCCGGGTGAGTCTGCCAGCCGACCCATTTTCTGTGTGTTTGCCTGCTATGATTAGCAATCAAACCAAAAATCTGTATATCCTCCTTTTGAAATGTCACCAAGCTTCCGATATGTTGTGATCATCCTTATCTGTTGTGCATCTTTAGAAATCCTAGTCTCAATTTAACTCCTTCAGTGTTGGTTCTCGGAAACGCAGAACCAACATTGTTTTCCCATTCCCTGCAGCCTTCAGCCTTGGATTTTCCCATCAGCCACCAGTAGGAATCTTACCTTTGACCGAGAGCCTTCTGCGGCTCTCTGTCAGTGCAGCAAGGATGGAGTCAGGATCTAGGATCTTTGCAAAAAGGGCCAGATTTGGTGAGGTGTTTGAGGGCCAACCATTCAGCTTGACATTCTTTTGACTATTTTAATAACATTAAATGAACCATCTAATGAACATTTGACTTTTTTTTATATCTTCACATAGAAAAACAAAATATGTCTAAATACAAAAATTTCTGTCAGTTTATCCATGTTTGCACCTTTCATTCCCAGTTAGCTGCTTTCGCATATCTTTAGCTAGTCCCTCTTCATATGTAACTTCTTGAAAACAGCCACAGTCTTTTGGCATATAATGCAAACACAGTCATACTTCACTACAAAGATATGCCAGGTTCCACTTGTCCTGGAAGTGGTGGACCTCATTGCCAACTTTTCTTTTGTTTTTACAGTTGACATTTAGAAATGAGCTGGTAAGTGTCACAAGTTAACAACGGTTTAAAACATAATTTAGCTAACCACAATCAAGGAATCATTCACGCAGTTTTTAGAAAATGCTGCTGGCCGCATTTAGCCTACCGGCTGGTCTAGACATCATCGAGCCCGTTATCTGGGCAAGAGGAGTGTGCTGTCATCCATAGAAAATGGTTTACTCCAGTTCCAACAATAATTGTGCCAATTCAGTTGGCCTTTTTTTTTTTTTTGGCAACATGGACACCCCCATGTTGGAGCCAGATGACATCAGTATGCAGTAATTGGTTCCAGTCAGTCCTTGTTTCTATGGCAACCACTCTCACCAACCAGGAGTTGACTTGCCGAAGGCCACACCCCTACCACTTGAAAGTGGGCTACACAAAGTGTCAATCAAATGTTTTGAACAGTGGACCAGCAGGCACCACCTACTTTATTGAGGCATCTGATTGGTCAGATTCTAATGTGTACAATTACTTGAAGTACAGAAAAAATATAATACGGAAAAATAATGGATTAGCAAGAACTTGTTCAAAAAGAACTCAACACTCTTCGGGGACCCCCACTTCTCTTGGTTGTCCCTTTTCTAGGTGGAGGTGACTGCCCCTGCCATGGTCTCCCTTGGGGGGCCTTGACACATACCAGGGGCTGGGGTGGGGGGTCTGTGCTCCTATGCCTCACTGCTCTCCGGAGTTGGGGGCCCATCTGGCGGGCCCAGCTGTGGGTTTTTGGCCGGATTTCCTCCATAAACCCTACGGTATGGGTGTGGGGGGGGGGGGGGGGCTTGGAGGTGGGCATATCCAACATAATCCGTATAAATCAAGTTTAGTTTAAATTACAAAAGGGGTTTATACAAATATACACCATGTGTGCCAGAAGATTTATAACCTCCGATTGTAACTGTAAAATCTGTCAAACACAAGTGGCTCTCAGTTCATATCTGTTTGCTCAGCTGTTGGACAGAACAAGTAAAAAAAAAAACATGTTCAAAAAAGACAAATAGAATGACTTAGTAAGAGTTGCTTGTTTTTCTCTAAAGACGTTTATAGGATTTTGACTTCTTGGAACCAGAGAGGGGGGAGATGGGTCATTCAGTCCAGTTTTTGTATACAGTCAATGGCTCTGACACTGGACTCTCACATTGCCAAATATCATTAGAGGCTCAAGTTGATGCAGCAGATAAAGGAAAGTCCACAGCAGGTTAATTTCCTCAACTAGCCGAATTTCCTACAGCAAACGGATCATTTTTCATTTCCAAGGTCTGGAACACCACAGTGTGCTAGTGAAACTCGGACAGCCTCCAACTTTTACTTTGAAGTCGAGAGAAAGTGAAGTGGATGTCATTTGAGTTGCTTCTAAAGGCCGTTATGCAGAAGATTAGCTTATCAAATTGACTGCAAGTTCCTTCTGAAAGATATACTCCACTATAAGCTTGGAGGAATTATGAATGAAGCCTCTGATGTTGGAGCATTTCTCAGTCACTAAAGCGGATTTTGCAGAGTCATGCCACCGTATCCGTATTTCCTGTGCGCTCTTTGACCCATTGTGATTGCGCTGCGGATGTCCCTTTATATTCAACGGCGCCTCTGTGAGGTTCGTTTTCCTGCGTACAGGCACACGCCCAAGCGCTTCCACCGCGAGTCAAAGCTCCGCCAGCTCAAGGTCACCTCTGCCCCCCCACCTGACGCCCAAACTGCTTTTTTTTTTGGCTCCCTCCATGTTGTCACCACCTTCCTGCATCACACGCAGAGACAGAGGTTTGTCATCAGCATGGGATAGACGAGGAAGTCGGGGCGTGCTGTGGGGAAGCATGATGCAGAACTTCCTCAGGCAGGGAAGCAAAGTGACATGTTGTTCTCACATATCATGTTGGGGGGGCATGACGGTCAAACTGGTACAGATAGGGCTGAATAATTACTGCTGCAGGACTGAAATAGAAAATAGTAGCTCAAGAATATAACTGAATAAACAATAGAGCTTGAAAAGTCTGGAAAATTGGACCAAAAAAAGGCAGGTTGTGGCTTCCACTGTGAGTGCTGACAGCCCCAGTGATTTGCAGTTGAAGTTTTATTCCACAGAAGCAGCATTAGCAGCAGGCAGCGAGTCTTCACAAGGAGGTCAGCATTCTGTTCAGCTGATAAATGCTTTGTAACAGCAATAAGATGGATTTTAAGACGGGATCGTGGCCATACTTCTCTCCAAAGGATAAACGTTTTTCGAGTTTATTAGAAAGTTTCCTTCAAACCGTTTTTGTGAACATGTGTTCAAGACAGAAAAAAACTCAAGAAAAGAAACCATTTATTACTAATGATCAAAGAAAAGACTAAGAATTTGAGTCCAGTTTTCTATCAGCACTCTTTCTATTTGTACTTGTTTTTGTGTACCGAGAGAAACAGTTAAAGCTTTACTTTCTTGGACACATCCAGGTGCTGTGGGTTTTTGGATTGGCCTGTGGAGGGTCATAGAGAGGAGTGGTGGATCTTAAGGGCAGCCCAGGAGTGTCTTGCTGTTCCCTTGAAGCTCAGGGGACGTCATGCAAATGGAATGAACCATTGTTGTGCTCGTGGAAAGTGTATTTGTGACGCTATGTTCACAGCGCTCTAGGAAATGCGTGTTCAAGTGACATCTTCCATAAAAGGTGGATGTGAACGAGCATATATACTCAATAATGCATGGCTATGCACGTTTTGTAGTTTTCAGGCTCTACAAAACACTGCTTTTGAATGTGATTTATAAGTTAAACCAGTTAACTTTGAACGATCAGAGACTCAGATTCTTATAATATGTCAAAAAGAAACAAGGCTTCACTTCCATTAAGTCCCTTTTCAAAATAACAGAAAGCAAAGTAATGGCGTAGAAAAAATGTGATCATTTGTGCGACTAATAAAACCGTTCCAGTTTACCCAATTTTTCACCCACAGACATCCTGTCTCCACTCATGAGGACAGCTGTGACTAAGGCTAGCCTCCTGGACATTTGATCAATCAGTATTTTTTTTACTAAAATAACTCTCTGCATGACTTTGTCAAGAGGAGGTTTCCCCCCCCTCAGCTACCAAATAACTGGAAATAGGAAATATAAAGTTGCAAAATGTTTGTGGGCATGGAGACGTCGAAGTTGTTCAACAAATCATGTGATTTATAGGAGGAACCACCGTGACAACAACTTACGGGAGCCCTGTGCTCACCACATGACACACGAGGTCGCCCAGCATTGTTCTCTTTGCTTGAGGGACATTGAAACAGAAATAGCTTCAGTGTGTGCCTTATAACCTTGTTATGAAGCCGTGACAGGTCTTTGTTGGCACCAACAGCACAGTAGGAGAAATACTCGATAGAAATGTTGTTTTGTTTTCTTTATTAACCAAAAGTGTCGTCTTAGCTAACCCTACTGTTGCTACTGAGCTGCCGCTCACCACAGCTGAGGTGTTGACGGCCCTCCACCTTTCAGGCAAGAATTTCTTGGAAGAGGCTGTTAAACAGTCCATATGCCAGCCCCCACCGCACACCCAGTCCCGTAAATGATGTCAGGGAGTGTGGCACCGCCGGAAAACAATGATCCCATTCCAAGCGGGAATCTGACAAAGAGGCACCTGTAAGAGCGCGTCAGTCCCCTCGCCCCGTTCTCCCTGTCCCAAGTGGCTAATCAAATTAGACAAAGAGTGACAGCATTGTGGAGTCTGCAGCCGCAGCCTTTCGCTCGCAATAACTCACATCCCACTGAGATTTCCTGTTCTTGCAAAGGCCTCTATGTCCTGCAAATTCTCTGCAGCCTGCCGGGTGAAGCCATGGGAAGGAAACTCAAATCTCCAAAAACTTTTGTGAGGCTGTGAATGAGGGCCTCCTGTATGGTGTAATTTAAACCTGAAAACCTCTGCAGGAAATGGCGGCACGGTTCCACCACCATAATCAGCTCAGCTGCAATTAACCTTGATGCAGCCCGGGGAGACCGGTAGCACAAAGAGATAATGCAGGAAGCAGGTGACAAAGGTGCACTATTGCACATTTCATGATAAAATCCTCCATCCTCCTTCCGAACCGGACAAAGGCGGTCGGATCCAGGATCAAACGGAAGATGAAGACGGAAAGAGAGGAGAATAATGGAGGTCGATTCTACTCATTGATCAAACTGAATGAGGAGAGCAGCTGGCAGGAGCTTCCTTCCTGTAAATCCTCGCACACATGTTCATTGAGTTATTAGCTCAGACACGTCTTGTGCGTTGGGTTATTGTAGCTGCAGTGGACCCACCAGACCCTCTGAACCACCTCCACCATGTGGCCTCCCATTTGAGTATTTGGTGGCTCCAATGGGTGTAGTAGCAAAAGGAGGCTCTTTAAGTTAGAAAGCAAGGACCTTTTGGTTTTTTCATGCTCCTTCCTGTGGTTTAATGACCCGCTAGCTGCTAGCAGACTTTCATCTGGGAAACTGGGAGCTCTGTTGCAGAGATTTGACAGAGACTCCATGAGGAAATGGATCTCCAGCAGGGCTTTTGGACTGGACCGGATAAGCCAGAGGGTTTCGCTACTTCTGGGCTGTTTCAGCGAACACAGTGTGAAAGTGAGACCGTCCTGTAGTTCTCTCTGTCCTGTAGAGTTGAGCTCAAAATGTAAACCACATCAGCTAACGGAGATTCACAAAATGGTTAGTCCGACTGAAGGAGTTCTCATTTTCTAAAACAATTTTGCCTGGAATTGAAACACAAATTGGTCAAAAATGGACATTGCAGGTTTAAAATGTTTATTCTATTTAACAACTAAACTACAAGCCTTTTTGGTGCAGATATTTTAAAATATTTAAAATAAATTAACCCTTGAAGACCCACTCCACTTATTATTATTATACCTTTTTTGCCAAAACAAACCAACCTGTCTTTTTCTAGGACAAAATTTCTGCAGAGCGGCAGGACTTCATTAGACATGTGTTCAGCTGCTACATCCCTAATGATGCTGCCATTCCTGTACTTAGTGACAAACAGGCGGAGAAAATATTATAATAAATAGTGAAAACGTTAAAAAGGAGCTGGCAACTTTTAAAACCTTTTAAAGCAGCAAAAATGTTAAGTTATATACTATTATTTTTGCAAAGCTGCTAGCTAAAACGGTTTCCTTAGCGATGTTGTTTTCACAGCAGCTTCTAAGATCCCAGATGAGGAAGTGAAATAAATGTTATCGATTCATCCTGCTGTCAGACATTAGATAAAACACAGTCAGAGGAGCTTTGAGAGCTTATGAAGTGCACGTCGATGGGCACAGCACGATGGAAGAACATGCATTAAAGCTGCCACACACAGTGAGTCTCTTCTTTGGGCTTTAACACAGGCATTTACCACAAGTTCACCATAACTTTACGCTCATTAGACTGACTTTTGATGAATCGGGTAACACAGGCTGCACTCCAGGAGCTGAAAGAAAGTTCTCCACAGGTGATTTCTTGTCTTTCACATCTGGAGCTCATTATGACAGTTTGATGAACATTTAAATGTCAACAATGGGAGCCATACTCTGGAAAGGTCTGCGTAGAGAGGCTGTCATAAAAAGGCAACGTGAGTTGGAGTCATCAGAGGATAGGTTTCATTAACCTCCGAGACTACAAGCTCAAGTTGGATGAAATTGTTCTTGACACAGAAGTGATGCGTGCTGGCAGGGCTGACATTACAGCTTATAAGAAAAAAATCCTATATTTTTATACTCTAACAGAGCGGTCCCTAACCTATTTCAGGCCATGGACCGGTTTAATGCCGGAGAATATTTCATGGTCCAGAATGCATTAGGCTGTCCCACTTTTTTTTAGCTCCCAGGTTCCTTTCACTTTTGAGGGTAAAGTTTATCTTCATCCTGGGTTAAATATCTGCAGCCGATAGGATTTAGATTTCCCCTGAACCCACAACTCTCAAAATCAAAGCTAGAACACTGGATGCCAACTTCAAGCCCCGTCCGACTTTTAAGGTGCAACAGATAAATAAAAAAACAAACAAAGAAACACAAAAAAACCTGGTGTTTTGTTAATGTGACAATAAACGTGAATCCACCATTTGAACAACTTTATTAGCAGCATCCTATTTACATTAGACAGCTGGTTGTTGAATATTTTACATTATTATTATAGTGTGTGGAAACTCATATGTCTATATTTGGAGTGAAGACTCATGGTTTTTGTCTGTTAAATAGATTTTTCTTTTATTTTGAAGCCAGAAGCGCTTCTTCTGTTTTAAAAGAAACTCTACGTTTGTTTTGTGTTAGCGACGGTGCAGCTGCTTTAGGAAGAATGGACAACTTTACATGCATCACAAATGAGCTGGGTGTGGTGGGGAGAATCCAGTAGTTTTTCAAAATAAAACGTCATGAAGAATCAGGGAATAAATAAAACAGGAAACACGTACGTTGTGTTGATTCTCTCCGGCCTGGAACCAACTGTTCTCTATCCTGGGATTGGTCTACGGCCTGGTGGTTGGGTTCACTGCTCTAACACTCTAAAACTGATTAGTGGTAATTGGATTTTGGTTTTTATTTTACACAGTTTTCTGAAAAACTAAATAGATATTTTGAGTGGATGAGCACCTTTACAGAAGTTTTGCTCTTGTGTTGGTCAAACATATTTAGCTGCATTTTCCTGACATGTGAGTAAAAAAACTGCATTAAATTTAGAGGTTCATCCATAAGGCAATTCCAAAGAACAGTACTTCTACAGTCAGAACGATTTTCCCCAAGTGGAAAACATTTCATATGGTTTTCAATCTGCCTGGGAGTGGACTGACCTCAAGGTCGAACTACACGCAAAGAAATTTCAATATCCCCAAGAGCTACATCTCACACTCTGCGGGGCTCTGTTAGCAAGTGAAACGCTAAAGTCCGTAACAGAACATTGAGAAAAATAGGAATAAATAAAGAGGCTGTTTGACATGCTTGAAAGGCTTGCATGAAAAATTCTGTTTTCTTTTTAATAAATGAGGATTTTAGTCTGCACAGCCTCAGCTGAGCCGTTCATAAAGACATCTCGATGTCCTGTGGACCAATGAGAGTAAAGGAACGTTTGGGCATGATAATCAGCACCGTGTGCAAGGGTCAAAGAGCATCACAAGATCAGTTTTACCCCAAAATACCAGGTAAATCAAAATATTGCCTCAACGTAAGGATAAAACAGACACAACTTTAGCAAAAATACAAAATACAATTGTAAATCCTGTCTGTGGCACCAAAATAAAGACTTCTTCACCACAAAATGAGAAAATGTGTGACAGAGAGAATCGATTGGTTGGATTGTTGTCAAAACATCTCTGCTTTTGCATGTGCTTTCATGTTTCCATAGCACAAAAGGGAATCAAAGAGCTGACGAGTTTGTGGGAGAAGCTACGTAGTTTGCTGTAGCAGGGAGACTCTAAAAAGAGTCAACACAAAAAAAAAAAAAAACACATTTTCATTCCATGCGAGCATTTTTATCGCTTCCAGCTTTATTTGTTTGATTCATAATCCAGAGTAAAGCTCCTAATACCAAAGTTTCAGAATAAAAGTATCTTGTAAATCATGATTTTTATAATTTTTCACTAATTTTAATTACTTGCATAGCAAACTGACTCTACATTTAATTAACTTCACACACCTTAAACTTCTCCACACTTTCTCACATTATGACCACAAACATAAATATATTTTATTGGAATTTTATGTGAAAAACATAAAGTGGAAAGAAAATTATATAAGAGTTCAATTTTTCTTAAATTATATATTTTAAATTCTATATTGTCCAAGTTTTTTCTGATCAGGTTTATTGTTATCATCAGTTGCTTTTCAGCACTGTATTTTTCATACCATTGGGTGTCAAGGTTTGTCGGGCGGACACAAATGCAGACAGGGATCGGAAATGCAAAAATCTCGTATTTATTGCAAACAAGAAATTCTCAATAAACACGAGAAGCAACAAAACGATCCGACAACTAGTGCAGGGGAGACGAAGACTTATAACAAGGAGGAAGGGATGAGGTAAGTGGAAACAGGTGTGACTATCAAGAGGGAAAACACACACACTGGGGAGAGAACACAGGAAGTACGACCCATAACAAAATAAAACCGGAAGTGGAGACCAAAACACAACTCAAACTAAAGCGGGGTAAAAACCCCACAGTACTCCCCCCTCAAGGTGCGCCGCCTGGCGCAGAGGGAAGCCCCCACCGGTGCCGGCGATTGAAGTCCCGGATGAGCTCAGGGTCCAGAATCCGTGATGCAGGCTCCCAGGATCTCTCCTCAGGCCCGTACCCCTGCCAGTCCACCAGATACTGGAGGCCACGTCCCCGCCGCCGAACGTCCAGCAGGCGACGGACAGTGTAGGCCGGTTGGCCATCAATGATGCGGGGAGGGGGTGGCGGAGAGGAAGACCGCTGCAGGGGACTGGTAACATGCGGCTTCAGCTGAGAGACATGGAAGACCGGATGGATGCGCAAGGACCTGGGTAAGCGCAGCCTGACCGCCACAGGGTTGATGACCTTCAGGATTTCGAACGGACCGATGTACTTGGGGGACAGCTTCTTGGATTCCGTCCGAAGCTTGATGTGTGAAGTGGACAGCATGACGTACTGGCCTGGTAGGTAGGCAGGTGCTGGAGTGCGTCGACGATCTGCCAGCCTCTTGTTGGTAGCCCCTGAACGCAACAGGGCCGCCCGAGCCTCCCGCCAGACACGCCGACAGCGACGATACAGGTGTTGAACCGACGGAACGGCCACCTCCGTCTCCTGCTCGGGAAACAGGGGGGGCTGGTACCCCAGAGAGCACTCAAACGGGGACATACCAGAGGCAGATGAGGTGAGGGAGTTGTGAGCATACTCCACCCATGGCAACAAGGAACTCCAGGAGGTCTGGCTCCGTGAACAGACGCACCGTAGAGCGGCCTCCAAGTCCTGGTTAGTCCGCTCTGCCTGGCCGTTGGTCTGTGGATGGAAACCAGAAGACAGGCTGGCAGTAGTCCCGAAAGCACCACAGAACGCCTTCCAGACCTGTGAGATGAATTGTGGGCCACGATCCGACACCATGTCTGTGGGAATTCCATGCAGCCTGAAGACATGTTTTATGACCAGTCTTGCAGTCTCTGCAGCAGAGGGGAGTTTGGTCAGAGCCACAAAATGAGCGGCCTTAGAAAACCGGTCCACAATAGTCAGAATAACGGTCCTCCCGGCAGAAGGAGGCAGGCCAGTCACAAAATCCAGGGCAATGTGTGACCAAGGCCGACCCGGGATGGACAGTGGGTGCAATAGTCCAGCAGGTGGTTGTGTACTGGCCTTATTCTGAGCACAAACCAGACAACCTGAAACATAGTCCCGGACGTCCTTGGTCATACTAGGCCACCAGAAGCGGCGACGCAGGAAGGAGTCAGTCCTGCGGATTCCTGGGTGACAGGTGAGTCGCGTGGCATGAGCCCACTGGAGGACCTGGGACCTGAGAGAGTCTGGAACGAACAGTTTGTTAGCAGGACCTCCACCCGGGTCGGGCTCCTGAACCTGGGCCGCCCTAATGTCTCTCTCCAGCTGCCAGGAGAGGGCGCCCAGCACACGGGGGGGAGGAAGTACTGTGGCTGGTTGACAGTCATGGACAGCCGAGTCCTGTTGTCGGGAGAGGGCATCCGGCTTAACATTCTTGGATCCCGGTCGATAGGAGACCACAAAATCAAAACGGTTAAAGAATAGAGACCACCGTGCCTGCCTAGAGTTCAACCGTTTGGCAGTTCGTAGATAGGACAGATTCTTGTGATCTGTCCAAACCAAGAACGGCATAGCTGACCCCTCCAACCAGTGTCTCCACTCTTCAAGGACTAGCTTGATCGCTAGCAATTCTTTATCACCCACATCGTAATTGTGCTCCGCCGGGGAAAGCCGGCGGGAGAAAAAAGCGCAAGGGCGCAACCTACTGTCCGATTCCCCCCGCTGAGACAATACTGCACCCACCCCGGTATCTGAGGCGTCCACCTCGACAATAAATTGTCTGGAAGGGTCAGGCTGTGCCAGAACAGGTGCAGACGTAAACAGATGCTTTAATCGGCTAAAAGCGGCCTCCGCCGCCTCCGTCCAGGCGAACGGAGCGGAGGTAGAGGTGAGAGCCGTGAGAGGCGCAGCCACCGAGCTGTAGCCACGGATGAAACGGCGGAGGAAGTTGGCAAACCCCAGAAACCGTTGTAATTGTTTCCTGTTGGTAGGGGTAAGCCATTCCACCACCGCTCTCACCTTAGCGGGATCGGGTCTCACCTCACCCTCTGCTACAACAAAACCCAAAAACGAAACAGACGGAGAATGGAACTCACACTTCTCCGCCTTTACAAACAGTTTGTTCTCCAGTAGCCGCTGGAGCACCAGACGAACATGCCGCCGATGTTCACTGGTGTCCCTGGAAAAAACCAAAATGTCGTCTAAATAAACAAAAACAAAACGATGAAGGAAGTCCCGTAACACATCATTTATCATAGCCTGGAACACAGCAGGGGCATTACAGAGACCAAAAGGCATCACCAGATACTCAAAATGTCCCAGGGGAGTGGTGAAGGCGGTCTTCCATTCATCACCGGCTCTGATGCGCACGAGGTGGTAAGCGTTGCGAAGGTCCAGTTTGGTGTAGATCCTGGCCTCCTGCAACGCTTCAAAAGCTGAGTTCATCAAAGGCAGGGGGTAACTGTTCTTAACAGTGATTTCATTCAGGCCCCGATAATCAATACATGGTCGGAGAGACCCGTCCTTCTTACCGACGAAAAAGAAACCTGACCCCACTGGTGATGATGACGGCCTGATGATACCAGAATTCAGAGACTCAGCAATATATCGCTCCATTACCTCCCTCTCGGGTTTAGACAGGCCATATAACCTGCTCTTGGGCAAGGTAGCGCCAGGTTGGAGATCGATAGCGCAGTCATAAGGTCTGTGAGGGGGTAAGGAGAGGGCTCGTGACTTTGAGAATACCTCAGCAAGGTCGTGGTACTCCGGCGGTACCCCGGATAGGTCAGGTGAGGGCGGCCGCCCTACCGGGACAGCGGGGTCTTCCCCAGGAGGCCGAGCTGAGCGTAAACAAGTGGTGTGACATTTATCACTCCAGCCAGAAACCCGACTGGAGGGCCAGTCGATGACTGGGTTATGAGCCATAAGCCAGGGAAACCCCAGGACCAGTGGGTTCTGGGCGGAGGAAAAAACGAAAAAACGGGTCTCCTCATGGTGATTGCCAGAAATAATAAGGTGAATGGGTTCGGTTATGTAAGAAATGGTAGCCACCTCTTGGCCATTTAGGGAGACCACTTGTAACGGACGGGGCAGTAGTTCACATTTAAGACTGACCTGTCTCGCTAGCTCGGCATCCATAAGGTTCTGCTCTGCTCCAGAATCTACTAAAGCCTTAACCGGAAAACCCTTCCCATGAAACATGACCTGAACTGTAAATAGGCAGGCAGCAGGTTTAGCATTAGTGAGCGTCTTATCACCGCTCGTCAGCGCGCCCACTCTTACTGACGAGCAGAGAAGTTTTGGGCACTCCTTGCAGAAATGACCCCGCCTACCACAGTAAAGGCACTCACCTGCCGCCATCCGTCGCCGTCTCTCGGAAGCAGATAGTTTGCCCTGACCGAGCTGCATGGGTTCATCTTGAGCTAACAACGGGGATTCTGCGGGAGAAACAACACGAACAGGTGAATTTGTGGACCGACGATGAGGGCGGGGTACTACCCTGCCATGCTCCCCCTTAAGGTCCTGCAACCGGTTATCAACACGGATAACCAGAGCGATGAGGGGGTCCAAAGTTAATGGTAGTTCGAGTGCGATCAGTCTGTCCTTTAATTCCTCGGACAGCCCCTCCACGAAAGCGTCCATGAGCGCAGTAGTGTCCCAACCACTAGTGGAGGCCAAAGTCCGTAACTCTATGGCGTAGTCGGCTGCCCGTCGGTCGCGCTGCCTCAACTTCAAAAGCGCACGAGCTGCCTCCCGGCCTGGCTTGGTGTGATGGAATATCTGCTGGAAAGCCTCCAAGAAGGCCGAGAGGGATGTGCAGGTTGAGGCTCCACGCTGCCACTCGGCGGTAGCCCACGCTCCGGCTCTGCCGGTGAGGTGAGAAATAATGAAGGCCACCTTGGCTTGGTCTGTAGGATAGTGGGGAGCCTGCAACTGGAAGTGAAGCTCACACTGGGTAATGAAAGCCCGGCAGTCCCCGGAGTCTCCGGAAAACCTTTCTGGACGGGCCAGCTGTGCAGTCGGAGCGACAGGAACTCCATCCAGGATCCCCTGGACCAGCGTGGAAGACGATGGGCGTGGCGAAGGAACAGACGGTGGATGTTGGACCCGCTCTGCCAGTTGCTCAAAACGCTCTCCCAACGCGGCAAGTTGTCGCTCGTGACGGCTGGACATCTCCAGTAACCCTTGGCGAAGACAAGACGTCAGCTTCTCCCGCTGACGGAGTAGTGCCCGTAACGTCTCCGTGTCTGCTGTGTCCATGTTAAAGGTCGGATCGTAATGTCAAGGTTTGTCGGGCGGACACAAATGCAGACAGGGATCGGAAATGCAAAAATCTCGTATTTATTGCAAACAAGAAATTCTCAATAAACACGAGAAGCAACAAAACGATCCGACAACTAGTGCAGGGGAGACGAAGACTATAACAAGGAGGAAGGGATGAGGTAAGTGGAAACAGGTGTGACTATCAAGAGGGAATACACACACACTGGGGAGAGAACACAGGAAGTACGACCCATAACAAAATAAAACCGGAAGTGGAGACCAAAACACAACTCAAACTAAAGCGGGGTAAAAACCCCACATTGGGGACTCCGGATCTTGAGGATTATAGTTCAATCACTGGTCTATTTTTAGTTATAAAGCGGATTATTTAAGACAAGAGAGTCAGAGAGAAGTCTGTCAACCACTTTGAGTAACTCTAGAACTTGTTTGTAACGCGCTATAGGTCAGCCACATTAAAAGCGCATAATCACAATATATTTACATCCTAACCTTGTTTGTAACGCTCAAAAAAACGGACTGACGGCTAAAGCAAACGTTGATAACAATGCTAACTCCCAACCATGTTAGTAACACGTAAAAAAAGCAGTCCGACATGACCACGCGTTGTCCGCGTTAGTGTGCCGCCAATAAAACCCAATCTTGTTTGGAAATCGTCTGACATTTCCACACACTGTACCTCTCAAAATCACTTCAACATCAGTGAGCACAACCACAGTTAATCCATAAACAACGCACTCTGGATTATAAGGCACATTGTCTTTTTTGAGAAAAAAAAATAAGGCTTTTAATTGGACCTTTAAGTGTGGAAAAATGGCGTCTAAAAAGTAGGACAAGCTGCTCTGAATGGGGTCATTGGGGTTTGTTAGAGTATTTGGTGGGATTAGGGCTTATCAGGTGTTTAGTTTAGATATTATCTTACGTTTCTATAAACTGGAAATTTCATTTCAACTTTTCCCATGCTGGATTATCTGTTTGAGCCCTCACAGGTTCTTTTTCTCATAAGAAAGTTGGTGTTTGGACTGTATTCCACTTGAGTTTCTACAAGAAAATAGCATCATTCTACTAAAAATCACATCACCATTACAACTGTTGAGGTACCTGGGAGACAGGATTTGTTTTGTAGTACTTTTATATTTACTTCAGAAGATACTTTTTTTCATATTCAACCAATAGTTGTTTCCAGAGTGTCATATTGGAAAAAAATCCCTCTGGTGGACTCAGAGCCAGGAAAGTTTTCCCTCGAGGAGCATTCTCACTCTGTTTTTATGGAGCGCTGAGAGGCTAATTGGCTTTGCAGACAGCCTTTCCCTAAAATGACCCACAACGCTGAAGGCCTTTCTGCTCATCTAACGGTGACAACTTCACTTCAGCAGGCGAGACGAGCCAAAAAGTCCGGGGTGTAGCTCAGCATTGATGCTACTCGAGTTGGGTTTTCAGAGCTCAGGCGGGTGAGGATCCTCGAAGATGAGTCATCAAGAGACAGAAAACACTTCATCGATCCAATGGAATCAAAGGAAATACAAAATGAAAGCAGCGTTTAGTGCAGCGTGTCGTCAGTGTTTTTGACATTTGTGTTCTGATGGCATGTTTCAAATCTGTGACAGATGTTAGGATGAATTATGGCCAATCCTCCCACGTGCAACCGAATCAGTCCCTCAGAGATGCCTTTACATTTGAGAATGCAAAATGCCTTCAGTTGTATTTGTTTTAAACGACTCCCACATTGAAGGAAGAGTAAAGAAACAGTTTTGCTCCAATGTTTTTGTGTAGGAGTCAAACCTTTGCCCAACCCTGTGTATCTTCTGTTTGGTAGTTGATGGTCAAACATTCTTGTATTTCTCTAAACCTGATAGTTGGGTTGTAGAACCGTGGCTCACACCTTACAGAAGCGGGAAGAGTTAATAGGAAATGAGTGTTAAATGAGCTGTGACCTAAAGCTTCATCGAGGTGGGAGTCCTGTGAGGCCAGGCTGGATAAGGTCCAAGCTCGAGCACAAACACGAAACTTCAGACCACCGACGCTTGCATCTGCAAAAGCAACAACATGTGGTAGAGAAGTTTGACGTGGATTTACAGCACAACGTGTGTTTGTGTGTATTTATATACGTCAAAGACTTCCTGTTAGACCTTCATCTCTCCTACTTCAGGTAAAAGTGGGTCACAATCTCGTCGGCTTTTATCATATTTTGTCAGAGCTTAGTGTGGGTTTACCCAGCAGGTTCTCCCAGAGCGCCTCGTCTGGAAGTATCCATACATAACGAACTTGAAGGTATGAAAACAAGCAGCAAAAGTAATGTTGTTCGAATGAGTCATGCGGGTCAATTTACAACTTGTTTGGTCGAGAAGGTGGAGGACTTAAGTACTTTAGGTCAACAGTCCAGAGCAAACGGGAAGGAGGCGGAGAGGCGAGCAGGTTGGAAGGAAGGTTTCAGGTGTGATGTGTGAATAAAACGTGTCATCAAGAATGAAAGGAAAGGTGTAGAAGACTGTGGTGAGAGCAGCCATGCTTTGGGTTTACAGACTGAGAAAGACAGCTGGAAGTAGCAGAGATGAAGATGCTGACGTTCTCTTTGGGACTGACCAGGATGGAATCCATCATGGTAGATGTTCCAGAGATAAATGTAGGGAAGCAGACTGAGATGGTTTGGAGAGGAGGATCAGGGATGATGTTGGCACAATCAGTAAACAAGCCTAGAGGAAGACCAAAGAGGAGGTGCAGAAGGAGGAGGTTGAGGCGGATGATAGAGGAGTTTGATCTAGTCTAGTAATGTTGGTAGTAATGGTTTTCACAGTTTTTGAGAAATAAAATGCTATAAATCAAAGACGGAATTTTCAAAAGTTGGAGATCTTTCCTTCAGGAAGGCTTAAAAGTAAAAGTAACAAAAGTGAGGATTTTTTGTCCCGCCTTGTTGACTATCTTTACAGAGGCTACGATTAGGAAATAGAATGTTTGGTGATTTAGGGGGTAATCAGAATATCAAGAAGATGACCCCATCTTGTTTGTGTTCCTTATTTTCCAAACTGTTTATAAATGAATATCTCGAAATAGGTTTGATATATTTGTGTCTTGTGTTAATTTTTGGCTTTCTCCATTGTTTAAACAACAAACTAACCAACCAATATGGCATCCAAAAAGCTGCCTTTAAACCAGTAAGTGGCATTAACCCTTCCTTCATCTTTCTGCTTCCAACTCAATTGGATCTAATGACGGAATACTGAACCTGATAGCTTAAATTCTAGCTTTATAAAATCTGAATTCTTGATTTTAACAACCCCCATTTCCTACACACCTAAAAGGTTTTTGTTGCCAGATAATGGTTTATTTTTGACGGAAGATCAGACTTTTTAATCTGAGAAATTAAAACCAAGAAACTAGATTAAATGATTTTAAAAAATCGTCTGAGTCTTGTTGATGTAGGACAATTAGAAAATTCACATTTTGCTCTCTTTTTTCTGCAGCCTATTGTTAAAAATTTGTGGAATTTATAAAACAAAATAAATCACTAGTTCAATTTTTGAACATTTCCAGTAAAATTCGTAAATTCAACCAAAAAGGGTGTGATATATCTGGAATCTGATAACAAAAAATAAGAATGTCGCTGTGTTTTCGTGCAACGGGCTGGTAAACTGTCCAGGGTGTACCCCATCTTTGTCCAGCAGTGACTAGGATAGGCTCCAGCAACCAAGTGACCAAGAAAAGGATTCACTGAGTTTGGAAAATGAACAGATGGACAATAGAAATACTTCAAACTGCTTGAAAAACATTTCTGTGGCAAAGATAAAAGAAAAACCACCTGGAGTAAAAAGCAAACCAGCCCAAAACATTTCAGAAATAGACCTGTTGAAGAAGGGCCGTAGACACACCACAGCAAGTACGCAGTTTCTAAAATATCCAAACCCAAAGTCCAACAGTTTCCTATAATTAGCAACTCCAACAATCGTCTTTGCGAGGCTTTTAGATCCAGTTTCCCCACATTTTCACCTATCATCATGGCTTCAGCGAGTGTTTACCGGGCAAGACTTTCTTAAAAACCCACACTTGTGTGTTTTATCAACAGATATGTTTAACAACACACACACATATTAGCCGAGTCAAAATGTTCTGCTCTTGTTTCATCTGTTTACCCAACTGGAAGAGGAGCAGAAATGGACTCCTGCCTTACATGGCTCCACAGGTTCGGTTCTGCACCGAGTCTGGATCATGTTTCCCACTCCCATCTGTGACATGCTGCCACGTTTCTGACCCACAACTAAATCAGACAAACTGAATGCCCCGGTGGAAAAGGCTGTTTTTAGGCACAAGTCTAAGTCAGCTGTTTGTGATCCTGAGATAGACAGACTCCCACGTGTCATCAAGCTTCTGTTGGCGGCCAACTGCACCGCGCTGATACTTTTAAATGGGACTACAGAGCCTAGACTTCACATTAACGATGAAGCAACACAAAGAAGCACACACTTTTTCATCATTTAGTGCAGGTTTTTATGACTGGCAGGTCAAAACCAACAGATGGACTCCAACCCACTATTTTCAGAACACTTGTAAATATGAAACATCCTCAATAGCAACACACAAACTGAATCCAGTTTTCCACTTTTCTCTCAACTACTTTAATCCCATTAAAACTCTTAGCATAATTTGAGCTAAAAGTGGAGATCCACATTGGGTTTGTCAAAAGTTTTCCTTTGTTTCTGGAGTTACTAACAACTTTTGTTCCTCATTCAGTTTTTTTCATGCTTTGTGTTTTGCCTCAGCGAATGTACGACTTTGTTCTCGTGACACTTTAACCTGTAACACAAAAAATGAAAGTATTTGTTAAAATTAGTAAAGAGAGGTGTCTTAAAATCATCTCCATTCATTTTTCAAATAAGTTTTTCTCAGTCAGTCATTTAGAAATCATTGGCAGTCTTTGAATCTGTGGCTGACTGTAGACAAATATGAGAATCTGACAGTCTTAGGGAATGTGATGTTGGACAAATTTTGTCTTCAACAACTGGGTGGACATTGTTCCTGTGATCAAGTTGGAATATACATTTCTTCCTCCATTTAAGACTTCAGAGACTGAGTTACACCGGGTTCACACCCATCCGGTCCGGTTCAGAGCGGTCTAGTTACGATCGGTAACTCCCACTGACTACGGTTTGCCAGCGTTTCTCCTGCAGACATCCTCTGCTGCAAACCTCGCGGACCTCAGAACTCATGTAGGTTCACGCGGGAACCCGCCATTTAAATATGACGTCTTAGCGAAAAATAGGTTTTATTGTGAAAAATTTACAGATGCGCTTCACATTTGCTCGCATGGTATCTGGTTCATGACATTAATTGCTTTTAACTTCCCAGTAAAGTGCTACAGATCAGCTCTGGCGTCTGGAAACATTTGAAATCAACAAAACAAATAGAGAGGCCGAACCGCAGAGGCCAGACCGTACCGGATACAGTGTGGGTGTCTCTCGCACTTTTCATGTTTCGTAAAGACTCCGCCGTCCTCACCAGGGCTGGACCGCATGCGGTGTGAGCCTGGGGTCAGAACTTTGTCAGAAAGTTGTTAGACAAACTTAAAATGTCCTTTGTTTCACATATTAAGCAATGAGAAGGTGTGGTCACGTGCACCTGTGCCGGGGTTGAGCCATATGCGTGCTGTGGGTTTTTGGGTTGTCCGGGCCCAGCAACCGGAACAAGGCACAACCTAAACCGGTTGTAGTGTCATGCACTTGAAGCTAGTTGATTTTGAAATGTACCATTGTCATGTGTGTGGTCATTCGTAGAGCACAAATCACAACTGCAGTTACAGGCTGTCTGTGGGCAAAGAACGGGCAAATCTATACAGGGCACACAAGGAGGGCGGATCTAAAAATGAAAAATCTGTCCTACACATCTGCATCTCACCTACTCCACCCTTACTTGTGTGTATATAAGTGTTCGCTACGACCTGTCACCGCAGCATGCCTGTAGAAAAATGTCCACCAACATTTTGGTTCTATGCATTGACCTACGACCTTGATATTTTATGCGCGCCACCTATACCTGTACACTTTTTGCCCACAGAGATCCCGTATCCACCCATGAGCGCAGCTGTGAGCAAGCCATTGACTTCTTAAATGATACCATTTCCATCATTTTTGACTGAATTGCACCTAATGATTTTAGAACAAAGCTCTTTAAATTACGCAAACAAACTTTTACCAAAATATGCTTAAGTTATACACACTACGAAGCAAAAGGAGACAGCATAAGGATCTGGATCAGCTCTGTAGAAACCCAGAGAGTGTCTTGAATTTGTGTTTTTCCCTGAAGCGCACACTTAGGCAAACACCAATGAATCATAGCAAACCCTAAATGATGAGTAACAGAACAGGTTCCACTGTATCAGCACTGCTTTTAAAAAAAAATACATCTTAGATTATCATTAAGTTCAATCACTGGTTAGTTGAGGGTTTTTTTTGCTGTCGTCAGGCCAGTCTAAACCTAACCAGATTTTATGCCGTTGCTTACTGCAATTCCAGATGAACTCCTACAATGCTCCCATTATTAATTTTGCCCCCACTCAACCTCCTTGTGTTTCATTTTTGCCTTTTTCTTACTGTTGCTGAGCCCAAAATTAGGGCTTGCTCATTTTTCTTCTCACAAATCTCTTCACGCTCCTTTCCTCAAAGTTAACCTGCTGTCAGATTATTGTGTAAATTGTGTAAATTAAGATGTTTTTTTTTAGGGTACAAAGCTTATAAATCAATTCTGCTGAGCATTTAAACCCAGATCATAATGCACGTGTTGACACGGAGGTTGAGCATGTCTGAAAGGCAGCAGTTTTATTCATGGAGGAATGAACCTGGCCACCTCTGAAGGCCTGCGAGCGACCCAGCTGCTTCGCACCGCTCCACATCTGGGATGGGTCTGTTAGTGGTTAGATGTGAGCGTGTGCTCGCTCAGGAGCTCCTCCACGCTCACACAGTAAATCCCCCTTTACACATCAATACGTACGAAAGACATTTCCCGAAAATGCCTACCTCAGCGATGTTAAAACTGTTTTTCTACCATGGCCTTGTTTTGGCCCGTGACCTCCTTCTTCACTGTTGTGAAATGTGAACAGATTTTAAAAGGAGCGGGTTTGAATAAACAGCCCCCTCCCTATCTTAGCTCCTTTTCATTTCACCTCCTTCCCTCGAGTTCTTTTCCTGCACGGCTCCGTCAGTCACCGCTTGTCTCCAGGGGGACTGACCCACTTGGCGGGGAATCAAATGTGGTCAAACAGGATAAGCGCAGGATCCTTATCCTGAACACCCTTTCCACACATTGCAGTCGAGTAGGCTGCAGGGCTACGGAAAGCTGGTGCATTATTTTACAGCGTATTTAGCTAGTTTTTAATTTAAAACATCCATGGAACTGCAACCCAGAAAGCAAAAAAAAAAAAAAAAAAAAAACATAACCACATCCCGCTTGTACTCCATAACCTCCTCCTAATGAGCGCCCGCCCGGCTACCGTGAGTCGAGGAAACAGAAACGTTTAAAACCACTTGTGAACAATCTGAGCCGTGCAGCACCAAATGAAAAGGAAAATCTCAGCTTTATGATGGTGAAGAACACTTCCAAAGGAGTAAAACATGTTTTCACCACTTAAGAGGAGATAAGCAACAATTTGGTCAAAAAATAAATGCTAATAATAAAATCAAAAGAGAAGGAATGGCAACAGAAAGATTGAAAGGGTGGAAAATGAGAACAGCAGAGTGGATATATTTATTATATTTATAACAGTTTAATTTTTATTCTTGTTTCTATATCGTCTAAAAATATTGCTTTTGTCATTTGCTTAAAGAAGCTCGTATGGAGGATTTATTAATCTTTGTCAGTAATGATACTAATATTTACTCAAAAATTGGGGGGGGAGCAAGTATGGGGCAAATCTTTTTGCTGGGAGGGCAGGTGCTCGTCCCCCCCTTATCTCCGCCCCTGAAAAGGTTTTACTACTTTTGGTTTTAGTTATTTTTACTTTTCTCAGCTTAAAGTTCATCTATTACAAAAGCGTTCCAAGTGTTTTTTTAATTCGGTTTATCATGTTTTTAGTCAAAATCTAAAAACCCTTTGCTGTTTTTTTAAGACATAGTTTCTGCAGAGCAGCAATAGTACACTAGAACTTCACTCCTGAGGTGTAGGCGGGTATCATTCTTTCATCTGCGCCTGATTCACAGCGATTTGAATAAAGAATATTAAGAAATGCAATTTTAAATGTCATTTTACATTAAAAAAAACATGTAAATACTTATGAACTGTTTTTTCAAAGGTCTTCTCCTCTTAGGTCCAGGACAGCCAGTCCTTTTGCAAAATGAGCAGCCTTAAAGTAAACACAAGAACACCGCAACCAACTTACAGCACTTAATCAAAATTTGGCAAAACTGAGGGAAGCCATGCCCAGCACAACCCTGCTATTTGCGGGAATCCAAGTATGTCTGAAAATGATCAGCGTGGGCATTTTCAGGTGAACTTTGTGAAAAATTTGACGACTGACCCATTAATTTTCCTTTTGGAAGTCCGCAGTGGCTCCGAGCAGGAGTTGGCCCAACTGTATTTACTGGCCATATGCTTCAAGAAGAGGGAATAATACATCATCGTTCGACATATGCATACAAACATCCATGTGCACGTGCAAGAAAAGAACGCCGAGGTCTGAGCTTTGCCAAGAAGTGATAAATCTACTTCTATGAGGTGTAGCAGGAGTGCCTGTCACCCCAAATATGAATATTTGGCCTCACAGGAAATGTTGAAGTACCTGTGTGTGCATGTGAGATGTGGGGTGGGTTTTGTTCTGCCAGCTGGGTGAACTTTTTCCTCAAAGAACAACAAATCCAGTGCCAGGGAAGTATCAACAATCACATTTAAAAGTATTTGCAGGTCATTTTTGGAAACCTTGGTCCAACACCAAATATCCAAACAAAGCAAGTGGTGGCGTGTGCGAGGAAGAAGGAATGAATGAAGCCATTATACCTTTGATTCTACTGTGGGCATAGTGTGGGCTGTAATCAGCCGCCTATGGACCTCTGGTTCTTACTTTGGTTACTCTCACACAGCGGGCTTTGTTGGCTCTGGTTAGGCTAATGTGGCACAGAGGGAACGAAGAATCAATTGGTGGTGGAGAGTCGCTGCCATCTATGTTTCCAGAAAAAAGAAATAATTGGTCCGAAATCAAAGTTCGTCCTTTGATTGTTGGGAGTTATAAGAACTTTTCTTGGATTTGGTGAATGGACTTCATCAAAGCCTTAGTTTGTTATGTGTGGTCCTTTAAAACTTTTGAAAACTCAACTTCCATCCATTTCCTGAACCTGCTGAATGTTTTTTGGGATCACGAGGCTGCTGGAGCCTATCCCACTTACTCCTGGGCAAAGTGCTTTTCTACCTTTTCAGAAGGCCCAAAGCGCTTTACCGTCACACTCTTATTCACATGCACATTTACAGATGGATTGCGGCTCCGCTGCCAAACACTGGCGAAAACCTGTAATCTCCAGGAGCGATGTGGAGCTCAGGGTCTTGTTCAAGGACTCTTTGATACATGAGCGCTCAGAGTGGGAACCAAACCTGCAATCTTCCAATCAAAGGTTGACCGCTCTACTTCTTCACCATGGCCACACCTTGGACCTTGGACAGGTTGCCAGTCCGTAATAGTGTGCACACACAATCACACACACTCACATTAACGCATAAGAGTCAATATAGTCACCAATTAACCTATGAAGCATGGTTTTAGAGTGTGGGAGGAAACTTCAAGAGAAAACGCAGTGCAAACTATAGAAAGGTACCACTGTGGTCACTGTGAGACAAGAGTACTTACCACTACAACACACAAACCATACATGAACCTTCACATCCCACCGTGAACAGAGTTGAAAATAGCTTTTCATCTTATCATTTACCTGTCACCTTTCATCAGGCCACGCCTCCAACCATATGTCCTGCCTGCAGGTTTGAATCAATCACAGGGGGTGTAAACTTAACACAAATTTGGAGGTCACTTGTGTGGGAATGAATAGGAGCAAGACGCACGTCTGTGCGCCCAAATCTAAAGTTTCACAGAATTTGGGAAAGCAAAATGGGATGTGGTTTTCCAATAGTGTATGTAGGTTGACGCTAATGCTACCAGCTCTGCTGGTTCACGGTGGTTTTTAAAGAGTAAATTATTATCCCATAAATGTCTGAACTCTTGTGACACCGATTTGGTTTGTTTTCACACGCCTTTAAAGGGATTTGCACCTTGTTTGGTTTTGAGTTTCTGTTTGTGCTGGAAAGCGATCCGGGTCATTTATTGGACTTGACGAGACCCCCGTTTCAAATCCAAGTAGTTTTTGGTTTGCCTGCGCTGTTTTCACTCCATCTCGCACTGAAACTAACCTTACACACTTGAGAAAAACCCTGACACATCACAAACCACAACCAACCACAAACCTCCCCAACCCCAGACTACATGAGTGTGAGGGCAGTCGTGACACTGTGGAAGGAGTATTAAGGGGAAACTAAACAGCTGTCAGTCCTGTCAGTGGACACAGGCTGCAGTCCGTTCCAAAACGTCATTTTAAATAAAAATAGACTTTAATGCAACTTGTAGCCCCTAAAAACTCACAGTGAAAAAGCTCACCTTTATATTTCTACCAAAAAAACAGCATTAATTCAAAGCACTGTAGCAAAGACAGCTTTAAAAAAAAGTATTTATTTATGCTTTAAGAAACATGATTAACGTGCTAAAAAATCAATTAACAACCGAACCAATTACTGCTTACTAACGTCGTCTTGTTCTAACACGATGGTGTGTGTGTTGCGATAAAGCGGAGACTGAATCGACTCCATTTTGTTGGAACCGAGAGTGTGGTACTTTCTATAAGTTGAGTCACATTGCTCAGTCCAGTTCTTTTATACAGTCAACGGTTAGTGCAGGTGCTAGTAATTAGCTTGATGTAAAATTGGGTTAAATTCCAGAGCTGAGTGTTTCTCCATCTCTGGTCAACACAAGCTAAAGAAAAACCAATAAGATGATTAAAAAAAATCAATACACAATCTAATCGCTAACATCTTCAGAAAAATGACGTGAAGTTGCAAATTAGAAGAATAATTCCATAAAAAACGCCCACTATCAACGTCTCTAAATATGTCAGACAAACGTTTTTCATGTTTATTTTTGTGAAAATATCTACTTAAATATTTTTTGTTTTCCAACTGTAGAAAGTCAAATTAGCTGAAGAAACCATTGAAATCCATAAACAACTTCCATTTATCTATATAATCCCTCACACTAAACATGTCTAGTTAGGATGTAGGGCACTTTTCACTGCGCTTACAATAACAGTTATAATTGTTGTTTAAACTGGTTATTGGGGCTTGGTTCAAAGATTACGGTTGTCAAATATTTATATTTTTAAATAATTTGTTAGTATTTTAGATGAAAGCGTCACAGACAAGGTTTTTAAAATTCTAAAACTTTGCAAAAAATGTTATCCGGCTCGGTACAGGCAGTCTGCGGATGACAAATGGGCAAACCTTTCCGCGGAACACGGGTAACCAAGCACGGTCATAGTCTGCTCGATAATCCTGGAGAGTGAAAACGGTGCATATTTTTTTCTACGGGCATTTTACACAACACAACAGGTACACAACAGGTAGGGGTAAAATAGGTGAGACACAGGCGCGATTAGATAGTTTTTAATTTATTTGACCCTCTTAATTTCAGTGGAATGTGCCAGGGGCTTGCGTTCTATACATGATAACTGTGCAATTCTCGATTTCCTGGTTCAGGTTTGTCTTTTTTTCGTCCGCATCTGCCTGTAAGGGCAGCTGTGACTAATGTTTTACTAACAACTAGATTGTGGCGTAACCCCGTCACCTGTACGTCATAAGTGCAACTTCCATTGACCTTACAAATACTTTATGATACATTTACCACACGCACGACAATGCGTTCCATTTTCATAACATCCCTTCAGGTGGCTGTGCTCCCCCTTAAGTAATAGACAACCCAAAAACCTGCACTACCCTAATGGCTTGACCTCTATACAAGTGCATACAATCCCTAAACAAAATGCATTTTGGTATTTTTGTCCTGTAAAGTACTTTGGTCCATTCTCGTCCATGAAAAGCCATTTAAATAAAGCTTGGTTTGAGTTTAATTTTGAGGGTAACTAAGGCCCAACACCGACCAAAAAAGGAGCAAGCAACAACCGGCTTGAAACACACTGATGTTCTAGTAGGAGATTGTTCTTCACAAAAGGCCTCAGAGTTTAGACAGCCATGCCAAGTGTGAAGAAAGACTAAACTAGAAGGGGGGGGCACAGATTCACATTAATTAAACAGTTGAAGCAGCTCTTGCATTTTATGGCTGGACTGGATCACTTTCCACAACCAGATATTTCCCCTCAAGAGGTGAAGAAAGTGAGCAGAACAAGCTGATCTGACCCACTCTGCCATCGAAGAGAACAGAACATCCCATTCTGACCGTTTCACACCTCAAAGCAAACATTCGCTGGTTCTGCTCCTCCCTAGACAACAAAAACCCCTCAGCAAAGTAGTAAATGACCCCCATCTTAGTTTCCAAATGCTCGCAAAACAGATGGCTGCAGAAAACACGTGAGAGAAAAACGACTCGACCTGCATCCTTCCTTGTCATTATCCAAACACAAAAAAACAAACCTTCAATTTAAAGGTTATCTCCAGCCTGTGTGTGGAGCCATACTGAGTGAGTCTATGTGAACGTTAGAAACTGTACTCCAGCAATTAGTCTTAGCCAAAACATGCGAAAACAGTGGGTTTACTGATGTGTTTCCACTGGGACAGTGGTGACAGGAGGCAGCTTCTGCTTTCATAGCAGCTCAGTGGAGTTTCTTCTGACCCTTTGCATCCTTCATTCCTCACTGCACCTCTGCTAATGATTTGTTCATGCTAATAACTCACAGCTGTTTGAGAGTTGACCTGAAAACTGGGATCTGGCCACTGTGTAGAGGTGAATAAATGCATTTACTGAGACGTCTTTAGACTGAAAAACTCTTGATTTATAATCCTTACAGAAAGGATTTATCATTAAATTAACAGTTTTTTTATACAAAAAGTTAATTAAATAAAGGTTCTTACTTCTGGAGCAAAGACTGCAAAAAAACTGAAACCTTTGTTGTTCTAAAAAAAGTCTTTTTTTGTTTTCATGACTTTAGATTCTTAATTAGTTGACTTTTTCAGGAATTGTAGTCTTATATCAAATCAAATATATATTCATTTGTAAAAAAATAACTTAATACGTATTTCCAAAGTCAGGAAAATCAATTTTGATGCAAAAATCTCATTTTAGTTTCTAAAATGGACCAACATTTAAACATTTAGAAAGTTGTTTTGTGAACATTTTGTTACTGAAGAAGGTAGAATCGAAACTGTGCTTCTTCTTTATAACACGAAATATTTTCCAAGTTTTGCTATTTCTAGTAAAAAGTTCATTGATGCAGATTTTGTTCTGATCAGCTGCATCAACAGGTTTATTTCTAACAGGGATGAACATAAATCATTTTAGTTTATTGGGTTTAAATATTTAAATCTAAAATAATTCACTTGTTTTTTGCACAGGTTTTTATTTTTGAACAGAACCACTTATGTTTCAGAGACTCACTCCAAGTTTGTGGCTTTTTTCTAACGATAATTAAGATTAAGACAGTATTTGAGTATTTATTTTTAACAATCATTGCGAATCAGGAGCAGACAAAGAATATGACAATTGAAAAAGGTTGTATTTGTGACAGCTGGGAGCGCCACACGCTTCCTGCTGTGCTCCATTCTCATGCATCCACTTGTAGAAAAACAGATCCACGTCTGTTTTAGTTTTCCTCGTCTGATCTGGTATCTGAACAGTCCTGCAGGTCTCGCCTCAGCTGTATGTTTCTGCGGTTGACTTTTAAAGGGGGCTGATGGGATTGTTCTGGGGCTGAGCCGCCGGGCCCCATGAATTTCTTTGTGTTGTTTTATTTCAAGTGACAGCTGGGTGGGGTTTGTGCGATTAGAAGAATTGTTGTTAATGGAGTACTGCATAGTTTTCTGAGTCTATCATAACTTTGCAGTATTTGTTATGTTAGCATTTAGGGCACCACCCAAAAATACAGGCAAGAAATCAAAGGATCTCATGTGCGATTAGTTGAATACCTGTAAGATGACAAGCAGGTAGATGTATGCTATGATAATGATATAATTATTATTTGAAAAATAACATCAATATTTCCATCTTTTGAATCTTGTAATAACATTTTTATATGAGTTATCCTCTATGGTTGGAAAAACACTGTCTACTCTTGTGGGTTTTCTGTGAAAATGTACAACTTTCTATCAACATATTTTATCTCTGAGCTTCTGAAGAAACTAAAAACACAACATTTAAACTGTTTTGATACTGTATTTACTAATAACATTCATTTGAAGATTTTCTTTTTGTATTGTTCAAATACAAGTGTACAAGACATTTGTGTTGGTTTTTTGTTGTCGTTTGTTTTGCACTACCTCTAATGACCACTAGAGGCTGGTTGCAATTAAAATGATTTAGCTTAGAAAGAAAAACATTTTTGGTCTCTAAATTTGGATCTTATATTTATGGCAACTCTTAAAAGTCATTTTAAATCATGTGAATAAACAAGTGTGGGTTTTTGTAGCGCTGTTAACTTTAAAGAGTTAACACATGCGATTAATTTTTTTAAATGAACACGTTATTATTTATTAATTCTGAATAATTACATGTTTGAAGTGACCATCTTCCACTATGCGTCGAGAGGTTCAGGCTTCCATGACGTGCATCCATTTCTGAAAATACACACTTCATCAGGCATTATCCCTGACCAGGCTCATCACATGGTCACAAAAGGAATGAATATTCAATCGATTTTTAGTACTTTATTCTTGCTATTTTTTGTCGGTTTAGACTGCTTTCTCGCGAAAAGCAATCTATTTGGTGTTGCTGCCAGTTGTCGGCAGAGGAAAGCGTCGTATATGCTGATCGTCACAACAGGTTCAATAAAGCATCAGTTCAGAGAAAATTTTACCTCTTACCGCTTGCTTTTTTCCAGAAGACGAAACAAAAAGTTTGCTTCAAAGAAGCCTGCGCAGTGAAATAGAACATTTGGATTATGTGACGGGAACGTCTTTTTGTGCATGTGAATACACAGCAGCCAATCAGATTGGAGCATTCACCCGGACTATTTAAAGTGCAGAAACATAATGTTAGTTTCTAATGCTGTATATCAGCATCTTTGTTCTCTTGGAGTAATACTGGAGACGTAAAAGTCTTGAGAGTTCGGATTATCTTACAACTGATGTGTTTTGTACAATTTACATTTTTGGGATATCAGTTTACGAATTAAAACATTTCAGGCAAATAAAAATGAAGGAAAAATGTTCTCTCTGGCCTTTTTTTTCAAAAGCCGCATTTTGTTGTATAAAATTTACCAAGTAAAACATTGTGATTAATCGTGATTAATCACAATCCAAAAGTGTGATCAATCTGAATACTTTTTTTAATCGATTGACAGCACTACTTTTCAGTGAAAGTTTCTAATCAGCATGTAGCATTTACTCAAAAGCAAGCTAGCATAAATGCTCCTTAACTCTGTTTTTAAAGTCATCTGAGCAAAGTAATGACCTAAATCTAAATTAGCAGGAGCTATTATACTCTTAATAAATAATGCAGGATGCCAAAAAAGCAGCTGAAGCTGCCTCTTTTTTCTAGTTATTGGATACAGAAATATCAGAAAATATAAGAAAATATAAGTATGCTAAAATCCCCAGTTGGGGAAAATATAAATATTGTTTAACAGGCGTTAGGTTATTAAAAAGTTAGAGATAACTCTAGATGACATAAATGCCTACTAGGAGTTTTTGTTCAGTATGAAGGCGATTAATTAAAAAAAAAAAAAACTTTCAGTTATATTCAGGATTTTAACCTTAAAGATAGTTACATAGTTCAAATCTAGATCTGTAACGTAAAACATGTTTTACACAATTCAACATTTGTACAAACAATTGGAAAATATTTCAGTAATCCACTTCAGATTAATCACTTTTTAGAAACGAGTTAAACTTGGCAATGGAAATATTGCAGATCAAAGAATATGGGCGGGGCCAGTTGAGTTTTAAAGGATGGATTTTGTCAAAATGGTTTGAAGCAGTAGAAGAAGTATACTTTTGCGGGAGTTTATCTCACAGTGTGCTTGTAGTGTCTCATGAAATAGGCAACAGAAATTATTAGCTTTGTGTGCCACACTCATTTTTGGATTGACCAAAAGTGGGCGGAGTTTCTTCCAGCCAATCTAATGATGAGCAAAAAGCTCCAAAAAAGGGGACTGTGATTTAAAATACAAACACCAATGAGTTCATGTTGAATTGAGCTGGAGTTTGACATCCTCCCTGTAAAAATGCTTCATCTGTCTGCCTGAAAGTACCTGCAATAAACAGAACCTACCAAGCCGCTATCGCTAATTGATCATCTTTCCATCCATGCGGTCCAAAAATAAGTTTCAGTGGAATAAAGTGTCCTGTACTGAGACAGGATTACAGGAGTCTGCTGAACTCACTGATAAAACTAGATGTGGACTTACTGACAATTATCGCTAATACCAGCAGTCTGACATCTGAGAAAGGTAGATCAGGAACTGAACATCCCAGTGCCATCAGCCTCCATTATCATCTCAGCACAGAAGTTTGTCCAAATCCCCCCGACTCTGGACTTCATTCGCCTGGTGGAAATAAAAGCCACCGATCTCACTGCTGGCATCAAATTAAAAAAGACAGTCACAGTTTGAATGAAGGGGGGGGGTGAAAGCTCTACAAGTGAAGCGTGATGTCTGCTAAGCACTACGCCTCAGTTCTGCAGCAGAGGGGACACATTCAAACTGTCCTCTTTTTATTTATTGGTTTATTTAATTAACAGACAATCAAAAAAATAAAAAAAATAAAAAGCCGCCCTGATGTGTTTCACTGCTGGCTTGACTTGGAGAACAGCTTTTGTTTCGGGCAGCATTTTAATCAGCTCCCATGATCATATGAGAAGAGCAGAGGCTGAGACCAGGAGGAACATTTTCATGAAAACAATATTATGGGCAGAAGTGAAGGGAGATTGAAGGGCTGAGAAGACATACAACGCCCCCTAGTGGGCATGAACCATAGAAGGAAAGGAGGCAAAGGTTCTTGGTACAGAAATCAATTTGACCCTGGAGAACCCAAGAATAACTTCCTTCTAGACTTTTAAAGTTAATTTGACCTTTTTTTTTTTTGCATATTGAGTAGCAGCAATTAACAGCAACCAAAAAAATGTCAGAAAAATAAATACAATGAAACTTCTGATAGAGTATTAGGGCTACCATATATAAATATATATATATATATATATGAGAATAAGATCTGGGTCAGGAACCAGATTCAACCCGACCACAGGGGTCTTCCATCTATGATGGTGAACGTTACCCGTTCATCACAGGAGAGCAAAGGGACATCATGAAACTGAGCCAAGTCAAAAAAGTTCCTCGCTGCCCCAGTGTCAATCAGAGCTTACGTCTCCACTGCGCGGCTCTTAAAGCTGGGCTGAAGGAGAAAATGGGTTCACTCACGGGGGGCTGTTGGGACAGGTGTTGCAGGTGTGGCCTAGCTGACCGCAGTAAAGACAGAGATTCTCCCAGAAGCGTCTCGCTCTTTCCCTTGGAGAGAGCTGGGTGGAGCCGTGTTGCATGGGATCATGATTTGAACCAGAGTACCCCGGAAGAAACAGTGAGACGGGCATGGCGCTCACAGAGTCTGGGTTACGGTCTGCCGCCCTACTTGATCCAGTATAGCTGTTCCCCGGGGTATGACTCCTGACAATAACTCGTCAACTTTTCAAACTATTCAACAAACTATCACTCATTGAAAATGGCCTCAAATACCCCTTTATCAACTAAAAACTTTGTGCTCTTCAAAACAACAGAACTCGGGTAGACTTTCAGCTACAGAAACGATTCCACTTTTAAACTAGTCAGCAGACTTTGGGCTCTTCAACTTGAATTTATCTTTTTAAAACTACCTACAGTTTTTGAGATATTCAAGGTCAAAGCCAACATGTCATCTTTGACCTCATGTCAGTTGGCCTCAGTCAGCATAGTAAAACACATAGAAACAGAGTGTAGCTTTCTACAAGCCCTTTACCTGCTGAGAGGCTGTGTTCTCATAAAAGTGATTAGAACACAGGTCCTGCAGCTTTCAGCGCTCACTTTAGCACCTGGAATGAGCATGTATGACCACTTTTCACTGCGTACTTTAAGTACAGTACAAATCCACTTATTTGAACATGTCTGGAAATAATGTACTTTGTATGAGTTTATTGATCTAAAATACCACTAAGCCTCAATCGTAGCATAATTCTAGCTTTTTAGGCAAATGTTTAGCATTACGCTAGTTTTGGTTAAATTAGACATGCTTCCAGTTTTTAAACTAATTTGGAGTTTATCTAATATTTTTTTTTATTGTAGGTAATGCTATATATCTAGTTATGTTTTTTATTCTAACTTACTACTGTTTTCCTTTTACTTATTTAATTGAATCAGTTAAAAAAAAATAACATAACAAGCAAGCAAGCAAAAAATCTAAATTTACTTTTGTAACAAATTTTTTTGACAATGTATTAATTATGGACATGTATGATTCTTATGAATGACTTGATATTTAATGTAAATGTATTTATTTATCTTCTCTTACCCAGCTCTTTCTCTGTTGTTTCTTACTTCTAATGATTATTGCAGTTTGACATTTTTGTGTTTTGAATTTTGAGAAGCCACATGGTAGAGGAAAAATGTGTAAATAAAGCTGAGCTAAACCTAAAAAGATTTGTAATTTTCTCCGCGGCAGATGTGGAAGATCACTTCTTAGTTTTAGACATTAGAGGGAGCCACAATCTTTGTCAGAACATGATGTGCTCACTAACTAAATCACATCAACCTGACAGCCTTCAGACCTGTACTAAATCTTTTCTCACTGTGTCGGTTCTCATGAGCAGAGTCAAAGCAAACACTAGTAATTATCTGTGTTTGCTCTCCATCTGAGCGCTGAGCTGTGCTCTGTAAACTGCTCAGTAACAACCTTGGCAGAAGATGCTGATGCAGTTACAAGCCACCGCCACTAGGGAGGAGAAGAAACCCACGAAAAGCAAACGTCTTAACAGACTAATGAGAGTTTCATGTGTGTGTTCTGGTAACTTTCTTCGCACATTTCTAAGCTCCAAAGCACATTACCATAGTGCAGAAAACAGCAGACTGAGCAGCAGATGCAGAAGTCACACTGTTTTCAGATGAACGCGCTCGGCGGCGGCGTGGATGCTGCCTTCTGAATTTATCATGGCAAACACACAGATGTTGAGCGTGGGCCTTCTCACAGTCACATCCCTACATGCAGCGTGAGGCACAAATGAATGAATCTGTAAACAAGTCACTTCGTCCTCTAAGTAGCCTGACTGGATCCAGAGATCCTCGGTTCTGACACACCTGAGTCAGGTAACTATCAGAAAACAGGACAGAGATGGCTGAAGCGTTTCTCAAATTTCACTGCAAAATGAACCCATTAACCCTCACCTTTCTGTCTGTGATGGAATAAACACCAGTCTCTAATAAACGCGGCAAAAAAATAATAATTTAAAATAAACGTCTGGCGTAAATATTGGAAGATATACTGTAACATAATTCCAATGGATTCTGAAGCAGAAAAAAAGCAGCTTTGTGCTCATATGCAGCACTTTACTAATGTAAAGGAGTTTTTTATCGGCCTAAAGCTGCTTAACCCTTTTGACTTTACAGCAGTAAAATGTTGCTTATCAGCAAAAAGCTGCTTTGCTTTGAATCAGTCGATGAATTCAATCAATGTATCAATGAATTGTGGAATTTCTATTCCTACGATCCAATCAGATCAGTCTGTCTGAGACAGAATCGAATTGAATCGCCCAGTACCATTAGAAAATTACTTCAAAATGAGATAAACCAGTGATTGAAAATACTAGATTTAGACATGGTAGGTTTATTTTACTCAGGCGTAAATACGACCAAGTGCCATCACAGAGAACAACACATATGTGATGCAGCAAAAACTAATCAACCATCATTACGGTCCAATATGTGGAAGCATCTGTTTGTTTGTATGTTTCAATTGCTCTTTTTCTGCAATCAATCTGGAAAACATCACCTGCACTGTTCAGTACCAGGTATTTATCTTTTAGTCACGCTGGTTGAAGTTTTGGCTAAAGATGCCCGTATTTCAGGCGAGTGAAACGGATCCAATCGGATCATTTAAAATGAACCAAAATCGAAGGTGAATCGAGTCGGTAACCACAAATGTTTAATCGAATCGTTGTGTACTGAAAGAAAAGACATTAGTCGTCTTCGCAGGGAAAAAAATGTTTAATATTAGATCATTTAAAATGTAATATTTACTAAATACCAGTGTTGGGTAAGTTGCCTCTAAAAAGCAATTGATTACTTTACTTAGTTACTGGATCAAAACTGTAATGAAAATAATTTACTCATTACCTATTTGAAAAAGTAATTCACTACTCGTTACTTTACTTTACTTTTTTCCACTCTTAAATTCTCAAGAGAAAAACAGCTTCACACAAACAAGATCCTCTTGTCTTTCATTAAACAGGGCTCCTGTGAAAAATAGATTTTTTATCTCAATACGACTTATCTGGTTAAATAAATGTAAAGAAATCAAATAAAAATAAATAATGAAAAACGATATTTTTAAAGCAATAGCCTTGTGCAAGGTATGAACAAGGTTCAAGACATGACTTTATTTGAATTCAGACAACAGTGGGAAAAATGACCCAAAAATAAGTTAATGTTACAACATATATGGTCTATGCTACAGCTCAGTCAGATGTGGAAAATACTGTTACGTCATATTCATCTCTATCAAATCTGTAAACAAGTCAGTTTTTTCAAAACACAAAGAACTATCAAATGCTTCAATGTTCATTTTGGCTGACTTAATGTATTCCATTTCAATGAGTTTCCCCCAATGCATCAGTCTCTCTCTCTACATCTGCCTTTTGTGCACACTTTTGCACGGCTGCGAGTCTACCTAACTATCCACCACACCCTCACCTAACCCCCGCGGGGCGTGAGTACAGACTCATATTGACCAGTCATGTTAAGCTTACTGTAGAAAGAAAAAGAAAGAAAGAAAGCTGTGGTGAGTGGTTACGCTCACCCAGAAATGACGTCCTGGCGATTTTTGGCAAACAGTTTGATTTTCATCCTGTCCCACCAGAGCAGGGGTAGGAAACTCCAGGCCTCAAGGACGAGATGCAGACCATGGATGATAAGACACGGATGCTCCTTACCATACATGGAGGGTTCCATCCCAAATCCAGCACCCTGAGACTGTATACTAGCTGCAAGGAAGGAGGCCGAGGACTAGTGAGTGTTGAAGCCACTATCCAGGATGAAACACCAAGATGCATGAATACATCAAGCTCAAGGCCCCAACTGACAGTGAATGTCTCAGGCAATGAACAACAGAGGATGTGGTGCTGGAGGACAGATCCTCATGGGAGAACAAGCTCCTGGATGGGATGTACCACTGAACCATAACTGAAGTGGCTGATATCAACAAGTTCAACCAATGGCGAGAAAGGGCTGACCTACAGGACAGCACAGAAGCGCTCATCCTGGCAGCTCAGGAGCAAACCCTGATCACCAGAGCAATAGAGGCTTAGATCTACCACACCAGTCAAGACCAAAGGTGTAGGCTGTGTAAAGAGGCGCCTGAAACAATCCAGCACATAACTGCAGGGTGTAAGATGCTGGCCGGGAAAGCATACTTGGAGCGCCATAACCAAGTGGCTAATATAATATACAGGAATGTAAGGATCTTTGCTCTCTTGTTCTCTACCACTTTCATTTGAGGTTTCCAGTTCATATCTATCTATCCATCCGTCTATCTATCTATAGTTCTGTGATTTACATGTTCATTTTGTTTTTAACTCACACACAACCCCTCTGCATTTATCCGGACTTGGGACCGACACAAGTGTTCACTGGATTGTGACTCCTTGTGGTTGCATTACACACACACACACACACACACACACGCACACACACCCACACACACTCACACCCACACACACACACACACACTCACACAGACACTCACAAACACAAAGACACACACACGTGGACACACACATACACGCACGTAGACACTCACAGACACAAAGACACACACACATATACACACACACACACATGCACGTAGACACACACAAACACATCAACACGCACGTAGACATAAACACGCACGTAGACACACATACATTTATAGATAAACATAGGCATATAGAAACACATGTACATAGTAAAATGAAAAACAAAATTACTTTAAAAAAAGAATGACTCAAAAACAAGACAAATAGTTTTTTTTTAGGAGGAGGGGTTTTCACGTCAGTTGTGGTCAGGAATTCTAATATTTTGTTCCAAACCTTTTAAAACAACACAGAAAACCCCTGCTTGATTTTTTTCTCGTCTTTTCTTTTAGATATAAAAACACATATATACATCTAAAACATTGTAAATTTCTAAATCCTACCTAACTAAATACACACACATATATGGATACATAAAAATACACATATATACATCTAAAACATTGTAAATTTCTAATGCCTACGTAAGTAAATACACACATATATATGGATGAATAAAAATACACATATATACATTTTTAACATTGTAAATTTCTAATGCCTACGTACGTAAATACACACAAACAAAAGAATTTTAAAAAATGAACAGAAAAAGTAAAGAACGAGACAAACAGAGCCATTTTTTTAGGAGGAAGGGTTTTCACATCAGTTTGGTCAGGAATTCTAATCTTTAGTTCCTGACCTCTTGAAACAACACAGAAAACCCCTGCTTGATTTTTTTCTCGTCTTTTCTTTTGGATATAAAAACACATATATACATCTAAAACATTGTAAATTTCTAAATCCTACCTAACTAAATACACACACATATATGGATGAATAAAAATACACATATATACATTTTTAACATTGTAAATTTCTAATGCCTACGTAAGTAAATACACACACATATATGGATGAATAAAAATACACATATATACATTTTTAACATTGTAAATTTCTAATGCCTACGTAAGAAAATACACACAAACAAACAAAAAATTTAAAAAAAATGAACAGAAAAAGTAAAGAACGAGACAAACAGAGCCATTTTTTTGGGAGGAGGGGTTTTCGCATCAGTTGTGGTCAGGAATTCTAATCTTTAGTTCCTGACCTCTTGAAACAACACAGAAAACCCCTGCTTGATTTTTTTCTCGTCTTCTCTTTTTTAATGTCGTCCACCTGCTCTTGCAGTTGCTTGAGCTTTGTCATGAAGACTTCTTGGCAGTGGTTGAGTTTGTCATCCTTTCCTTTGATAACCTCTTTTAGTTGAGAGATTTCTTGGGAAAGGGAAGACTTCTCTTCGTCCCACTTCTGTTTGTCCTCTGCCTGCTGAGTTTTTGTCTCCGTTAAAGCATCTCTGGTCTTTGTCTTTTCTGTGCAGAGAGCTGTTTCCAGGCTCATCATTTTGCTGGTGAGGTTGGAATTTTCCTGCGTCTTTTCCTTTAGCTTGTCCATGGCCTGATGCAGTTGGTCCAGTGTTTTTTGGCGTTCTGTTTCAGACGTTCTCAATTTAAGGTCTTTTTCCTGGACAAGCTTTTTGAAATGAGCGATTTCTTGGAGAGAGGAGGACATTTTTTTCTGCCATTGCAGTCTCATCTCTTCCTGCGTTGCTTCTGTCTTCTTTAAGGACTCCTGAAGTTTTTCTAGTTGGTGGATTGTTTGGGTGAGTTCCAAATTTTCCTGGGTTTTTTCACGGAGCCCTTTGTAGATCAACATTTTCTCCTTTTCCGTGACAGAACGTTCAACCTCAAGCTTCTGTTTGAGCTGTTCTACACTGTACTTTAAAGATGTAGTTTCTTTAAAGTGTTCCTCCTCCTTCTCCTTGAACAGTCTCTGAGACTGAACCAACGCAGCTTCAGTTTCACTCTTTAGATGCTGCATCTGGATCAGTGAGCTTTGGGCTTCTTCTGCCAGGGTTCTCCAGTGGCTTAACTCTTTTTCAGTTTGGTCAGCGTTCCCATGAGCGTCTGAAAGGACCATGTTTTTCTGCTGAAGAAGAGTTTTGAGGTGCATCACTTCTAACTTCAGAGCAAGATTCTCCTCTTGAAGTGCAGCAGTGTTTTCCTCTTTCTCTGCAAACTTTCCATTCGTCATGTTGTCCTCAGAGCATGAGTCTGCAGGCTGCAGGTCGGTGTTCTCAGCAGGGTCTGCAGAGGGTTTCTGAGCTTCTTCTGGAGGGGTTGGAGTCATTATTTCTGCAGGTTGTTCTTGGAAAGAGGAGGCTTCATTTTCCTCTACAGTTGTTCCTGTACCTGTTTGTGCCGGTGGTTCTTCATTCAACTCACTCTGCTGTGTCTTTCCAGGAACAACAGGAATCAGCTTCCTCTTCTTTTCACCACGTCTAGCTGTTGCTGGCCTTCGTGGTTTGGGCTCCACAAACACAACAGGAGACGATCCCTTCTGTTTTCCCAGGACAACGTCTCTAAAGCTGATTGGGACAGAAGCTGGGACAGGCTTCTGGACGACTTTAAGACAGTCCGAGGTCGGCTCTTTGGCTCTTGCTGGCCTTTGTGGCTTGGGCTCCTCAAGCACAACAGGAGACGGTTCACGTAGTTTTTTATCCTGGTTTGTTGGCTCTTTGGCTTTTGCCTGCCTGGGTGGTTTGGGCTTCACAAGCACAACAGGAGACGGTCCCTTCTGTTTTCCCAGGACAATGTCTCTAAAGCTGGTTGGGAAAGCAGCTGGGACAGGCTTCTGGACGACTTTAGGACAGTCCGAGGTCGGCTCTTTGGCGTTTGCCTGCCTTTGTGGCTTGGGCTCCTCAAGCACAACAGGAGACGGTCCCTTCTGTTTTCCCAGGACAACGTCTCTAAAGCTGGTTGGGAAGACGGTCGGGACAGGCTTCTGGACGACTTTAGGACAGTCCGAGGTCACTTTGTCTTGAGAAGTTTCCTGTTTGAATTCAGGACGTACCATTTCCTGGTTCTGGTTTGCTTTGGCGAAGGGTGGATTTAATTGATCCAAGTAAATGTCATCATCATCTTCGCTGAATTCCATTTCCATGGTACCATATTGAATTGTCGTTCTACGACGAGGAAGGACAAAGCGTTTGGTAACAACAGGTTTGGAATTCATTGAAGAGTCTGATTCCAATTTCCCAACAGGTTTGGAAGTCATGCTGAAGTTCTTGCAAGTCGTTCAAACGATGAAATCGACAGAACTTTGTGCTGAGATACTTGAGCTTGGTTATCTTGGATGTCTTGGACGATTTCTTGGGCGTTTCTTCCTTGGATGTGAGGATTAATTTGCTCTGCTCAGACCTGTATTTATGGATTCAGCTTGATGGTGTCATTTGAAGTCATCATCAAGTTGAGATGTCATTTGAAGTCATCATCAAGTTGAGATGTCATTTGAAGTCATCAGAAAGGCACTTTTGTAACGATGTCATCAGTTGTCATTCTGATTTTTAGGAGTTGTGATGACATCAGAGGTCACTGTGATGTCATCATTGACATAAATTGTATTCAAAAAACTGAAGCAATTATTAATGTCAGAGGCCAGTTCCTACAGTGCACGGACTGTCGTCACCAGGGCCCCACCCTGGAGCCAGGCTAACAATTTTGGGTAAAAAATTTTTCCAGTTTTTTAGGCTAACTTATTATTTAACTAATACTGAAACAAACTATCACATTTAACTTTTTCAGCTATCAGTTTTAGCGTTTTCAGCTATCAGCACTACCATCTTCAACGGCCACATTCAGGTTACAGCAATCACAATAAATATGCTAAATCCACGCTAAATATCTAGTTAGACATTACTACTCTAAAATCTATGAAAATCACAAAAATGTTCAAATAAAAACTGGTATTATTGATCTTTTTTTGTAAACCAGGTGTGATATAGTATTTCACACAGTAAAGGCTAAAAATAATAGATTGTCTATTTAGTCTCAACATTGAATAAACTGCATTTTTAAATCGTTCCTTTCTATGCAATGTCAGTATAAAATGCTTACATCCCAAATATTTTTTTAGAATAGCTTTTAATGTGTTACCAATCATTTGTATGCTTTATGAATTTGATAATCTAAAAATTATTCAAACAGAGGCAATTTCTCTTTTGTTTTTTTCCACGTTATTATTTTTTCATAATTATTACTTATTTTGTTATTGACTACAGTTTAATGTCTAACCCTGCTCGCAATTATTTTCTTTAGAAACCGTTTTTAAAAGCTCTTTTTTTTTCCTCTTAAGTTTTCCGAATTACATTTGTGTTTCTTTGTTTATTTAGGAGCTTTATTTTTACATAACTATTTAAAACCTTTAGAAAATCTGATTAGGTCTTTTTACTCTTCGATGTGTTTTGTAGTCAAATCTGAAAATTGTAATTAGTTACAGCGTGATGACGTCACATCAACTTTCATAAAGTTTACCCAAACAGTATTTTATTCACTTTTATATTCCTTTTCTTTATTATTTACAGAATCAAACACGTTTTTATAAATATTGGAAGTATTTTCAATCGTATTGGGGTCGAGTTTAACAGTTTATACTTTTCTTTGAAAATTTTGTTTCTGCACGTGACCCGGAAGTAAACGGAACTAGGCGTTAGCAGGCTAGCAGTGTTAGCTTGTGTTCATAAGACGGTGGTGTTTAATTCGGTCCTTTGTGAGGTTTTAGAACAGAAAAGACGATACGTGGTTCTTGTCTGAATTCTCAACATTTTATAAGGTGTCGTAAATGGTTGTACAAGTGTTGGATGTAAAGACAACGTGGCTGTAATTGTGAGGCTAGCAGACGATCGGAGCTTCTTGCGTTCAGAGGACGGCGGTGTTTGTGTGAGTTTGAGCTGCAGACCGGAGCAGCTGCAGTAACGATGTCTTCACTTCAGTCTCTGAGAGAGTTTATCAGCGAGCGACTCGCTGCTGCTGCTGAAGAAATCTTCAGACACTGTGAAGGAACCATCGTCCAGTACGAGCAGGAGCTCTGCCGTCAGCGCAGACTGCTGGATATCAGGAAACCGCAGCTTCAGCTCCACCATATAGGTATGCATGTTCAACAAAGGAGGGAAGCCCTTCATCTTCATCAGATATGATTTTATTTAGTCTGACTCGTTTGAAGCTTCTGCTGCTCTCATATTTATCCATTTAATTTATTACTTCAATATTAGAAGCTGTTATTATCTCGTAAAAGTTGTTCCATCTGATACATTCTTGTTTTTGTTTCTCCGGGCTCTGCTCTATAATCCCTCTATAAATAGGCTGGATTAAACAGTGCCAGGCCAAAAGAAGTCACCGCCTGGCCTTAACAAATCAAATAAGTGCAATCCTCCTTGTGGATAATGGTTTCATGGGTAACTTACTCTCAGGAGGCAATAAGTCTTTTATCTCCAACTGGTGCAAAGAACTGCTTCTGATTTATTAAACAACCAGTTGAAAGACACATCCTGCGGTTGTAGAGAATATCTTGGTCTGTTTGAGAAGGATTAAATCACTGCCCTTCATCAAACAGAGAAACATATAAGGAGACTGCAGAAACAAATTGGATTAAAAGCTATCTGACGCTTTATTTTTAAACTGGAAGGACGTCGAGGGCCCTTTGTCAACAATAATGAAATCTTAAGAAAATAGGTTTTGTGATGGTTGTATCGTTTTATTTTGTTATATTTATCCACCACACTTTAAACGTTGAATGAAGCTGAAGTGGATTGTTAGCTTCCACTTTGAAGGATAATGGTAAAGTTAAGGGAAAATCTATATTACATCTGAGTGGATCCTACACAAAATCTAGTGAAAAAATACAGTTTAAACCCCTGCAGGTGTTTGACAGAAGAAGACTCTAAAAATGGCTGGTTTGTTTAAAAATTTTCTGATTTGTAAAAACTTATGAAAGAGACATTTAAGACTGTTATTACAGCAAAGCTAAATCATGCAGATCCCTGTTACGAATTTTTATCACCGAAAATGTTCTAAATAAGTACTAAACTTTTTTCTTGGCAGCCCAGACCCGTAAGAAGGGTTAGGGTCAATACACCAAATGGTTCCTAAGCGCGGATGTGACTGTAGTCACACCGCTCCTCTAGGGGATGGGTCAACTGTGGAGAGCAAATTTCATACAGCTAAGACAGCTGATTAGACTGTAAGTTTAACTTTAAGTACACGCAACTAATAACATTTGGCCTTAGACACACTTAAAATACGCACGGGCAATGCAACAATGTGCATAATTTCCATGAGTTTTTCTGCTGGTTGGTACATGCAAATATCATCAGTCTAAAAAAAACTCAACATTTTTCTTCTCGTTACATAAGAACCTTGAAATTATACTTCAACTATACGCTAACATTTTTGAGTTTCTCTGAACCTCATATTTATGTTTTCTTTATTCTTTCATGATATGATTGAATGTTATTTATAAAAACTCAAAAGATCTACTGTTCATAATGTATTTTTACATCAAAAGTTTTGACTCCCGCTCCTGTCGTGGACAGACTCTTTTTCTTCTCTCTCCTCCTATGTTACTCCCAAGGCTTCTGTTTGTCTCCCTACTAAGCCGCATTTTTCATTCTCGACTACCATTCTGCATTTTTTTCCTGAAAAGTTTTTTTCCTCTGAAAATGGATCTGACCAGCTGGTCTCTGAATGCAATTGACAAAATTGTTTCCCCGCTAAGGAACGACAAAGCGAACCCCTCCTGTCCAGACGGAACTCATACGACTGAACACTCTGATGATCCATGGGATAAGTAGAGGCTGATGTGTCTCTTCCTAGCAGTCTGTGGAAGATGTTGAAGATGTATATAGTAGGGATCGAAAGTCTGGGCACCTCAGCTAAAATGTTTGTGCATAAGGAACCCAAGGAAAGATTGAAAAATATATTAAATGCATCAGTTTACAGATAAGACATCTTATTAATATGTTTAAAAAAATGGTTTCTTTTCATCATGTACCCTTTGAAAAAGCAGAAAACAAAATAATGGCATGTACAAAAGTTTTGGCACCCCGCAGAGTTAGTACCCTGTACTGACCCCCTTGGCAAGTATCACAGCCTGCAAACACTTTTTGTAACCAGCCAAGAATCTCTCAATTCTTGCTTGTAGGTCTTGGTGATATAATGGATTCATTCAAATTTTTAGTTTTAATACGTTCCAACGTATAAATATCGGTTACAGTTGTAGAAACGTTATCAGTTATCAATATCGGCCTGAAAACATGATAATGGCCTTTTCCTAGGATTATTGTATTGCATTGTACTCTAGATTTAGCTTCTTATTGAAATTCATATATTTATTCCTCATGATAAAATGTATAATACGCCCTGTTTTCTGTTTGTAATCCTCAAAAACACAACTGTACAAATCTTGTTGTGTACATGTAACTGTAAAAGTGTAACCATGTATGTGTGAATGTGCAAGTGGAACATCAACCAAGCATGAAAAGGTTCTTGACTAAAGTGTTTCTGTCAGACTTCTAATGATTTCTTTGGGCATAAATGTTACGCCCCTGAAAAAGGGAATAGTGAAGAAATGACACAAGACACGACTAGCATCAGTTAGTAATTTTCATCATAGATATACCTCAACTAGAAGAGACAAAATGAGAAAAAGAATCCAGAAAATTACGTTGTCTGATTTTTAAAGAATTAATTTGCAAATTGTGGTTTTATTTAATTATTTAGTAAAGATTGATATATATATATATATATATATATATATATATATATATATTTACTTTTAACATAAAATTGATTTAATTATTTTTAAAAAAGACACCAAGAAGTTGGCTCGGGCACCTGGTCCTGACACCTCCTTGATGGCTCCCTGGGGAGGTGTGGCATGTCCCACTGGGCGGAGGCCCCAAGGAAGTAGTCTCAGCTGGTCTGGGAACGCCTTGGGGTTCCCAAGAGAAGCTTGAGGAAGTGGTCAGGGAGAGGGAAGTCTGGGCATCTTTGCTTAGACTGCTGCCCCAACAACCTACACCCGGATGAGTGAAAGAAGACTAAATTCTATATGTGAACTGATTGCAACAAAATGTAAGTTAGAAGAAAATAGACAAATACATTTATGGATCTGAAGAACCAATATTGCATTTTCACAATAAATCTGGATATAGACTTTTTCTTTTCTTTTAAACATAGTGGTAACTCCAGTAGCCTTGAATAGAACGGTGGATTCTTCAGGCAAAAACAGGAAACATTTCTGCTTTTGTTTGTCACTGCAGACCTCCCCCAGCGTCATCTGAGAAAGCAGGAGAAAAACTTCCATGGCAGGCAGGAGGAGCAGGATGAACCAGAATCTCCACCAATGACAGAGGAGCAAGAAGGGTTCTACATCTGTCAGGATGAAGAGCAGCTTGGTCTGAAGCAGGAGACTGATACCTTGATGGAGATTCCTACTTACGAGGAAAGTGAGCACAGTGAAGCATATCTAAACTATCATGAAAGCTTTAATGCAACTGACAGTCAGGATGAAGAAGGAAGCCAACATGACGGATCAACATTATCTACAGATGAAGAGACAGACCCACAGAGGAAGAGAAGAGACAGAAGTCATGTCCAAAATGCAGACGGGTCTCACATGTCAGAAAGTCGGTGTGACATTGACTCGGAGGAAAATACTTCCAGGAAAAATGTCATAACGAAGAAACATAAAAGAAACAGGACAGTGAAGAAGCACTGTTGTAAAGAGTGTGGAAGAAGATACACAACAGCCGAAGGTTTGAAGCATCACATGCAAACCCACACCGGCGAAAAGCCTTATTCCCGTAAAGAATGGAACCAAAGTTTTAGGCAAAGCTCTGTTCTCACACATCACATGTTAACACACGCAGGAGAAAAGTCTTTTTCCTGTACAGAATGCAGCAAAAGTTTCCGGAAAAATTCTCATCTCACGCGTCACATGTTAACACACACGGGAGAAAAGCCTTTTTCTTGTACAGAATGCAGCAAAAGTTTCAGGCAGATTTATCATCTCAAATATCACATGTTGACTCACACACAGCAGAAACCGCTTTCTTGTTCCAGTGCTCCCAACAACTCTTCATCCCCAGCAGAATGAATAATCGTGTCCATCTCTGAAAGGTTCAACTCCTTCCCTTCAAATGTAAATAAGGTTGCATTTGTCCAAAACGTCAAGTAGGTTAGTTCACCTAAAAAAGCTTTTTTTTAATGCTGTTTGTAAGAAAAGATCTGGTTAAATTGTGGGAAAGTTCTGGGGTAATTCTTCTGGTCAAAAGTATCGAGAAGATGAATGGGCTCAGGCTAGAAGACTCTTCTAGACTGTTTGAGACACGGTCCAGCTTTTGTCTGAGAGTTGGCAGTATTCTCAGACGAAATCTTCACCTCCAATATCTGCTACATCCATCACCTGAGAGGGAGTTGTTCTTCCATCCTACAGCAGCACAGAAATCGCCACCTACATGTGTGAGCTGGAGGCGGAGTTTAAGCGGGCTTTGAAAACGTGGGATGTGGTTTGGATGCAGCTCTGATCAAGCGGATGGAGATAAAGAGGAAGACGACGTTCGTAAGGAACAGTTGGAAGTCACACCAGTTCTGGATCTTAGAGCCCACTCTGCCTGCTGGGCTTGCTGCACCTGAAAACTGTTTTTGAAACATTGCTCTTGTGCTGCCGTCCGTCTCCTTACCTACGTGTCTCTGTGAAGAGGTGTTTTTATTTGTGAAACGTGTCCTCAGCCTCACCTGCAGTCGCCTAGCAACCGTGCAGTCTGAGTCCTGCTTGCACCTTTACGGAGCTTTACCAAGCAAAGCAGAACCAGGGATCTTGGTTTGATTTTTGAATGTCTAGTTCAGTTCTTTCAAATACTGCCGGTGTCGTGTTTTATCTGTCTCTCTGTCTCCCTCTTCTGGTCATCTCTGCCATTGCTGTCCTCTGGCCTTTTCCTACTAGTGGGGTTTTTTTCTCCTCAGGTGTGCAGGATGACTGGTGGAGACTCCTGATTCACCTGCTAACTATCTCCACCCTCAGACTGATTGAGCTGACATCTGATCCCTCTGTTAGGAATGTTGTCTGGTCCAGCAGATCTCTCTGAGTTAACTCTTCTTCAGGTTTTCTTCATGGAAGCCGTTGTGAGACAACAGCTGGTCATTAGCTGGAGGGACGGTCTTGTTCTGGGCCTCAAACAGTCTAGAGGTCTTTCGGTGCATCTTGAATGGAGGTATGAATGTCACAGGCAGGTGTAGTTGGAGATCACCTGAATGCTCGGTCACGTGGCAGGAATCTGCTGTTCTGGAAGTGAATCTGTGACCGTGTGGAGATTCTTCTGTGACATGCAGTACTATTGTTTTTAGCTCATCATCATGGAACGATGGTACAGTTGCTGCTGTTTTAGTTTGGGGCTCTTTTTTTCCAGTGCTACATATTTATGGAAACACCTTTTAAATTCATTATGAAAAATATATTTTTCTTTTTACTTTACTGTATTAAAAAAACTGTTAAAAACAAAGTTTTGTGACATGTTCCTTAGTCTGGATGCAGAGACTTAATAATCTTGTCATAAATATACTGAGTTTGAGGAATTCTGCTGATGCTGTAGATCAATAGAAATACAATCTTCATTCAACTGTCTATTATTTTGACTGTGATGGATCAGCTCACACCACAGTGTTTTCCTTTGTAGGTGGAAGAACTGCTGGAACTTTCATGTCTCATCTGAGAATCCTGTTCTGTAAAGACCATGTTTGCAGCTTCACTCATGTTAAGATTGTCTACTCTTACAAAACTACGACAATGTGAGGAAGAATGCTGATGAAGAGCTGGTTGATCAAGTGTTTGACTTCAAAATAAAAGTTTTTCCACTTTGACTTTGTCTCCATAATTTGATCTGTTAGTACAGGCGTCTCTTATATTGTGTAAAGATAAAAGTATTTATCAAGTCAATTCAGACTGAACTTGAAAATTTAAAACCAAAAAAAAAAAGGATTTCTTCTTCCTTTCATCCACGTTGCTTAATCAGTCTGGGTGGTGCTGGGTTGAAGCCCCACATACATCCACATTCCTGGATTAGGGAATACGAAAGCCTTCTCTGTTGGTATTCTCTCCACGTGGGATTGTTGGTCGTAGTCGCCTCATAGTTTAGTTGTTCTAATAAAAAAGCAGAATGGTAAAACAGACTGTTAAGAATCTCACATTAAAAAGTGTAATTAGTTATAGTAACTAGTTACTTTGCCTAGAAAGTCATTGAGTTATTAACTCAGCCACTGTCTTTTAAAAGTAATCAAGTAGTCATTGCCAGTTAAAATATGACAATAAATTTGATCGTTGTCCTCAGTTGTTTGCAAACATAAGTAACTATAATATTTAAATCAGTTATTGAAAGTGACACTTCTAGTATGTTGATATAGTTCTACCATGAAAGACGTTGTTTTCTTCTAATAGAAGATTGAGGTGTAGAAATGTAAATATTTATTTGTTGATGCATCTTGCATCTTCTTACAACTCTAAGGATGTATTTCAGACGGCCATCAAGCAGATTTTCCTGATACGAACCAAAGCTTGTAAAAATAAAAAACTGTGTGACGAAAGTTCTCCTCAGTCATTGGAGAGGAATCTCTAGGGTGGGGCAAAGCAACGAGAGCATCTTGTCCACTTATTCAAACTTGATATTTCGCTGACCAATTTTGATATCAACGTCAGGTACAACCCTTTTTTGCTGCTGCTCTGGTGTAGCGGAGGCATGCTGCAAGACGGTTACCGAGGAGACGACGGCTATGAAAGGACGCCAATGAGTGTTTATCAGTGATGTGCAGTGAGAGTCATGGCTGGTCAGCACTGACATCATCAGTCAAATTTACAAAAATATGAACCCTACAGAATAGCTTCTTCACCATTTGATTGGCAACATGAATGAGATATATCCTTCGAACAACTTCTTACACAAGTGTTTTCATTTTGAGTAGAGAAAGTAGGGAGTTCTGCCTGATTTCTGACGTACGGGAGTGTTAAAGGCAAAAGTGAGCTGGCAGATATGGCGCCGCCACTTCCTGTTTTGTTCAGGTGGGAGCAAATCATGTAAAGTGTGATTAAAGCTCTCACACTGACCATCCCCTTGTGGATGATATGAGGTAATGCAGCTCTTTGCAACCTTATTCAACTTGCAGAGCTGTTGGGCCAAATTACTCTCAAAATTCCTCCCCTGGTCTGAGTGAATCCGACTAGGAACCCCAAAAAGCTGTGACACTGTCAAATCAATAGCCAAAATCTCAATGGGTTGAGATGCCTTGACTTTGCTTATGAAGACTTGAACTTCAGGTTGCACTGCCTTTGGCACCACATCTTTCACAGCTCTGGCACCATTTCTCCACATCCGTGTACATATAGGGCCAATAATAACGAGCTCGAACCAACTGTAGTGTCCGCTCAACACCCTGATGACCTTGAACATCATGCAGAGAGTAGAGAATCTTATTCAGCAAACACTGGGGTAATACCAACTGCTCCACCTCAGCCTGCCAATCTTGAGAATGCACAATAGAGGACAGACTCTCACTCTTTCAAGCGACCCCACTGCCAAACTAGACCTCTTCTGCCCTTGGTTAGCTCATTTCTCTCTTTTGCATCAGGCATCTTTACCCATCTCCTAGTCTTCCAAAAATAGGCCAATAATGCGGTCCTGACGTTGGAGAACACAGAGGTCAGTAACCCAGGCAAGGCACCAATTTCCTCCTGCACTCCACTAACTTCTACCACTACAGCAGAGTGAAATGTAGACTCCCTTGAAGGGGTACGTTGACGGGACAGTGCATATGCGTTACCGGTCTGCGACCCAAGTCAGATCAAATAGAGGCAGTTCTGAAACCAATCTTTGCTGTGAAGCTCCAAAGTGAGCTGAGGTTTATTCTGTTTCCACTGATGAGCCCTGAGATGTTTCAGCTCCTTAAATGAAGCCAACCTGTGGTTATGGAGAGATCTGAAAATGACCGTGCACCGACGCTTCCCATCCAACCTGATGGAGCTTGAGCTTGAACTGCAAAGAGGAACGGGCCAAACTTGTGGTGTCATATTCAAAACGACTTGAGGCTGTAATTGCTGCCAAAGGTTCAGCAACTAAGTATTGAGTAAAGGCTGTGAATACTTGTGTCATTTTTCAGTTTTTTATTTTCATTTTCAATAAATTTGCAGCAATTTCAAAATAACTTTTTCAACATTCAACCATAATTGTCATTATGGGATGTTTTTCAAAGAATTTTTCAGGAAGAAAAGTGATTTAATCCATTTTGAAATAAGACTGTGACATAATAGCCTTTAGTCCCAACCGGCCACAATCTTGAAGTTCTATATCAAACAGGTGAGAAAAATTGCCTTTGAAAAAACTCTGTTATGGTTGTAACCAGAGATCTAGATTAACACAAGACCACCCGCCAAATGCGGGCAAAACTTTTATTTGGCAGGTAGAGAAACTATTTTACTACCCACTTTGGCAGGTGAGATATACTGCACGGGGCTCAAACTCACAACTATGACTTTTAGGTGTCTGCCTTCACCCCCTCTTGGCCACTATGGGGTGCCGAAAATAAAAAATTCACTGAATGAAAAGTACACACGTGGACAAAATTGTTGGTACCCCTCAGTTAAAGAAGGAAAAACCCACAATTCTCACTGAAATCACTTGAAAATAAAAAGTAACAATAATTAAAAATTTATTGTAAAATTAAATAATCTAAATCAGCCATCACTTTTGAATTGCTTATTAACATAATTATTAAAAAAAAAAACTAACTAATGAAACAGGCCTGGACAAAAATGATGGTGCCTCTATAAAAGATTGAAAACTATTTGACCAGACTGACATGATTAACTCAGGTGTGTCTTTTAATTGACATCACAGGTGTTACCAAACTCATAATCAGTCAGTCTGCCTATTTAAAGGGAGACAAGTAGTCACTCTGCTGTTTGGTGAAAAGGTGTGAACCACACTGAACATGGACAACAGAAAGCGAAGGAGAGAATTGTCCCAGGACATCCGAAAAAAAATGATAGATAAACATCTTAAAGGTAAAGGCTATAAGACCATCTCTAAACAGCTGTGACAACAGTGGCTCATATTATTCAGAAGTTCAAGACCCATGGGACAGTAGCCAACCTCTCTGGACGTGGCCGCAAGAGGAAAATTGATGACAAATTGAAGAGACGGATCGTTCGAATTGTATCCAAAGAGCCCAGAACAACCTCCAAAGAAATTAAAGGTGAACTCCAAGGCCAAGGTACATCAGTGTCAGATCGCACCATTCGTCATTGTTTGAGCCAAAGTGGACTTCATGGGAGACGACCAAGGAGGACACCACTGCTGAAAAACAATCCTAAAAAAGCCCGACTGGAATTTGCAAAAATGCATGTTGACAAGCCCCAAAGCTTCTGGGAGAATGTCCTTTGGACAGATGAGACCAAACTGGAGCTTTTTGGTAAGGCACATCAACTCTATGTTCATAGACTCAAAAACCAAGCATACGAAGAAAAGAACACTGTCCCTACGGTGAAACATGGAGGAGGCTCAGTCATGTTTTGGGGCTGCTTTGCTGCATCTGGCACAGGGTGTCTTGAATGTGTGCAAGGTACAATGAAATCTGTAGACTATCAAGGCATTCTGGAGAGAAATGTGCTGCCTTGTGTCAGAAAGCTTGGTCTCAGTCGCAGGTCATGGGTCTTCCAACAGGACAACGATCCAAAACACACAGCCAAAAACACCCAAGAATGGCTGAGAGAAAAGCGTTGGACTATTCTAAAGTGGCCTTCCATGAGCCCAGATCTGAATCCCATTGAACATCTGTGGAAGGAGCTGAAACATGCCATTTGGAGAAGACACCCATCAAACCTGAGACAACTGGAGCAGTTTGCTCATGAGGAGTGGGCCAAAATACCTGTTGACAGCTGCAGAACGCTCATTGACAAATACAGAAATCGCTTCATTGCAGTGATTGCCTCAAAAGGTTGTGCAACAAAATATTAAGTTATGGGTACCATCATTTTTGTCCAGGCCTGTTTCATTAGTTTGTTTTTTTTTAATAATTATGTTAATCAGCAATTCAAAAATTCAAGAATTACGCATGCACAAACCTAAAGATACACACAAATCAAGAATTATGCACACACAAATCTAAAGTTACGCACAAATCAAAATTACGCACGCACAAATCGCAGTGATACTTATTTCTCTCCATAACTTTGAGCAAACCAAATTTGTCTAGTCTGAATACACCCTAAATCACATTGGTCAGATATCCAGCAGTTTGAAATTTAGATTTTAAAAAAAACTTTTTTTTCTCATTTAAATTTTAAGATATCTCTACAGTACAATGCGATATTAGTCTTTTATTTGGTCAAAGAACCAATCAAAACAACTTTTAACCTCTGCTGGCAAGTGTTTCAATAAATGAAAGAATCCAGTCTAAAAAGTATCAATCTACAACATGAGGACACCGACCCTGATACCAGCAAACTGACTATGGTCTCTTTGCAAACTACGCTTCTGTGATGGCTGTGGAGGCTCTGTGTTGTTTTTTCCCCTCACTTCCTTGTTTTTCAGAGCATGTGAGTGGCAGGGGGTGTGTCAACCACTCCAGAGACACCTGCACTCAATCCTCTCATTAGCTCACCTTACTTAAACCAGTCTACCCACCACCACTGTTTGCCAGATGATTCCGTCAGGTTGTCCATGTGATTCGACTCTTGCCAAGTGTTTTTTCCTGCCCAGTTGGATTATTCCCTGCCTCTATTTTTGATTTTTGGCCGCTGCAAAATAAATGTGTTTTTTCCATCTTTGACACTCTGCGTCGGGGTTCTCCTTCGCTCCCGTAACAGAATCATCTGGCCAACATGAACCCCGCAGAGACTGAACAACTGAACCGGACTCTAGCTGAAACCGAGTGGATCAAGCAGGCGATTGCGTCTCAGGGAGCTCGTGTGGGACAGCAGGGCCAAGCCATTCAGTCTGTGATGGACACCATCCAAGATCTCTCTGAGGGCGTCAACCAGCTGGGGAAACGACTGACGGCGGTTACGACCCAACTCGCCTCTCTGACTTCACCTCGACCAGTTCCGGCCCCAGACTCCGCTGATGCTTCTCTTCCGGCTCCTTCAGCATCTGCTCCTGCACCTTTCCAGGCTGCACAGCCCCGGGAACCTTTTATTCCGACTCCCAACCGGTATTCAGGTGAAATAGGGTCATGTAACCAGTTTCTACATCAGTGTACTTTAGTTTTTGATCAGCAGCCACTCACCTACTCCACGCATCAGTCCAGAGTAGCTTTTATCATGAGCCTTCTTTCTGGAAAAGCATCAGCCTGGGCTGTAGCGCTAGCCAACAGCCGCTCACCGGTTTGTAACACCCTTAACTCATTTACAGCTGAGATGTTGAAGGTTTTTGACCACCCACTACAGGGAAAAGAAGCGGGTAATAGGTTACTGTCTTTACACCAGGGTTCTGGTTCAGTTTCGTCCTATTCTATTGATTTCCGTATACTGGCCGCTGAGTGCCAGTGGGATGACAAGGCCCTCCAGACCATCTTTTTCCGGGGCCTTAGTGAAGAGGTTAAAGACCAACTGGCTGCCAGAGATGAGGTGGGTTCATTAGAGGACTTAATTTCCCTCTCGATAAGGCTCGATAACCGCCTTCGCGAGAGACTCAGGGAGAGAGCAGACAGGGTCATTTTCCCCGTTACTGGTTCCTGTCCCGGGATTCCCAGCCGACCCGGTTTTCCTGCTCCTCCTCTGCCTGAGTTGGTTTCCACCGCTTCACCACCTGAGGAGCCCATGCAGCTTGGTGGTATGCGGCTTCCTCCGGAGGAACGTCAACGTCGTCGTCGCCAAGGTCTCTGTTTTTATTGTGGCCAGGCAGGCCACATGCTGCCCAGTTGCCCTGTTCGGCCAAAAGGTCAGGCTTGCCAGCCTCGGGAGGGGCGCTGGTGAGCCAGACCCCCATCAAGCCCTCCAGGCGCTTCCGACTAAGTGGGACTATTTCTCTCAATGCAACCTGTATTCCTGTCTTTGCCCTGGTGGACTCTGGTGCAGATGACAATTTTATCGACTCGGAGTTTGTGTCTAGGGCCAACATCCCATCAGAATCGCTTCCTGAGCCTAAAGAGGTCCTGGCCTTAGATGGTAGAGTGCTGTCCCGAATAACTCACCGTACAGTGCCTCTGTCCTTGCTGATTTCTGGGAATCACCATGAGCTTATTTCACTCTACATCATTCCCTCACCTTCTGCTCCCCTCGTTCTGGGACTTCCCTGGCTCATCCTCCACAACCCTCACATGGACTGGTCAAGTCAATCCATTGTTAATTGGAGTTTATTTTGCCACTCTCACTGTTTGCGTGCGGCTGTTCCCACTCCCAGGATGGACATGCCTTCCCCTCCCAAGCCAGTGGACTTGTCGTCTGTCCCTCCAGCGTACCATGATCTCCAGGAGGTTTTTTCCAAGGACCGTGCCTCTTCCTTGCCCCCACATAGGCCTTATGACTGTTCTATAGATCTAATCTCCGGTGCTCCATTGCCGTCTAGCAAGCTGTACAAACTGTCAATACCGGAGAGAGAGGCTATGGAGACGTACATCACAGAGAGTTTGGCTGCCGGACTCATTCGGCCCTCCTCTTCTCCTGTGGGGGCCGGTTTTTTTTTCGTGGACAAGAAGGACGGCTCTCTACGCCCCTGTATTGACTTTAGGGGTTTGAATGATATTACTGTCAAGAACAAGTATCCCCTGCCTCTCCTTGACTCGGCTTTCAGCCTGTTGAACCAGGCAACTGTCTTCACCAAGTTGGACCTCCGTAATGCTTATCACTTGGTGAGGATTAAAGAGGGGGATGAGTGGAAGACGGCATTTAACACGCCGTTGGGACATTTCGAATACCTCGTTATGCCATTTGGACTGACTAATGCTCCCGCTGTTTTTCAGGCACTCATTAATGATGTGTTACGTGACATGCTGAATAGATTTGTGTTTGTGTATTTGGACGATATTTTAATTTTCTCCCGCACTGAGAGTGAGCACGTTCAGCATGTCAGACTTGTGTTGCAGCGGTTATTAGCAAATAGACTGTATGTGAAGTCCGAGAAATGTGTTTTTCACGTGTCCTCTGTTAGTTTTTTGGGTTTTGTGTTGGGGGAGGGACAGCTAGAGCCCGATCCGTCCAAGGTCAAGGCCGTGGCGGAGTGGCCGACGCCTGCTACCAGGAAGCAACTTCAGAGGTTTTTGGGATTTGCTAACTTTTACCGGAGGTTCATTCGGGACTACAGCAGAGTAGCCTCTCCTCTTACCAGACTTACTTCGGTACGGGTCCCGTTTTCCTGGTCACCTGAAGCAAACGCGGCTTTTGTCAAGTTGAAGCACCTGTTCTGTTCTGCTCCTGTGTTGTGCCACCCTGTTCCTACAGCTCAATACGTGGTGGAGGTGGATGCCTCGGAGACTGGAGTTGGAGCTGTCCTGTCCCAGCGGTCTGCCTCTGACCAGAAGCTGCACCCCTGTGCTTTTTTCTCTCGGCGTCTCACTCCTGCCGAGAGGAACTACGATGTGGGGAACCGGGAACTGTTGGCGGTGGTTTTGGCGCTCAAGGAGTGGAGACACTGGCTGGAGGGTGCTTCTCAACCATTTCTGGTATGGTCTGATCACAAGAACTTGTCCTACATCCGTTCTGCTCGCAGGCTCAACTCTCGTCAAGCTCGGTGGGCCCTGTTCCTGGGCCGCTTCAATTTCACACTCACCTACCGTCCTGGATCCAAGAATGGGAAGCCCGACTCCCTATCTCGTCAGTTTGACCAATCTACTGGTGCTGAGCCTGGGGAGGACACCATTGTGCCTTTTTCATGTGTGGTAGGAGCTGCCAGCTGGGCGGTAGAGAAGGTCGTGCAGGAGGCTCAGGCGAACCTCCCCATCCCACCTGCGTGTCCTGCCGGTCTTCTATTTGTGCCCCCGTCTGCCAGGTCTGCTGTGCTGCAGTGGGGTCACAATTCTACACTGGCATGCCACCCTGGGGTCCACCGCACGCTGTTCCTGCTGCAACAGCGCTTCTGGTGGCCGTCCATGATACCTGACACCCGGGAATTTGTCTCTGCCTGCTCCATTTGTGCCCGCAACAAACCGTCTCATCGTCCCCCTGCCGGACTGCTTCATCCACTTCCGACGCCTCATCGCCCTTGGTCGCACATTGCTGTGGATTTCGTCACTGGACTTCCCCCGTCAGAGGGTAACACCGCCATTCTGACAGTGGTTGACCGTTTTTCTAAGTCTGCCCATTTTATTGCCCTTGCTAAGCTGCCTACGGCGTTCGAGACCGCTAATCTCCTGGTTCAGCATGTTTTTAGGCTTCATGGACTTCCGCTGGACATTGTTTCCGACAGAGGTCCCCAGTTCACTTCCCGGGTCTGGGGGGCTTTCTGTAGGGCCATTGGGGCTACACTCAGTTTGTCATCTGGTTATCACCCGCAATCCAATGGACAGACGGAACGGACGAACCAGGACCTGGAGGCTGCCATCCGTTGTGTGGCGGCCGATCACCCTGCTTCCTGGTCTACTCACCTGGCTTGGATTGAATATGCCCACAACACCTTGGTCTCTTCGGCCACGGGCATGTCACCATTCATGGCATCTAACGGCTACCAGCCTCCCCTTTTCCCAACACAGGAGACGGCAGTGGCCGTGCCTTCTATTCAGGTGCACCTGAGAAGAGCTCGACGGGTCTGGCGTGGGGTCAGGGCTGCGTTGGGTCGTACGGCGGAGCGCAACCGAAGGTTGGCAGACCGTCATCGTGTTCCAGCCCCTGACTACAAGCCTGGACAACGGGTCTGGCTCTCCACACGTGACCTTCCTCTGCAGTGTGAGTCTCGGAAGTTGTCTCCCAGGTATATTGGTCCCTTTGAGATTGACCGTGTCCTGAACCCTGCTGCTGTCCGATTGAAGCTGCCTGCTTCTTTGAAAGTGCACCCATCCTTCCATGTCTCCCTCCTGAAGCCCGTCTCGGACAGTGCTCTCGGCCCTCCGGCCGTGCCCCCTCCGCCCCCCCTGCTCGTTGATGATCACCCGGCCTATGCCGTTCGCCGCCTGTTGGATGTTCGGCGGCGGGGGCGCGGGTGGCAGTATTTGGTGGATTGGGAGGGGTATGGTCCGGAGGAGCGCTCCTGGATTTCTCGTTCCCTGATCTTGTCCCCGGCTCTTCTGCACGACTTTTATGTCCGGCACCCGCACAAGCCTGGTCGGCCGCCGGGTGGCGTCCGTTGATGGGGAGGTACTGTGATGGCTGTGGAGGCTCTGTGTTGTTTTTTCCCCTCACTTCCTTGTTTTTCAGAGCATGTGAGTGGCAGGGGGTGTGTCAACCACTCCAGAGACACCTGCACTCAATCCTCTCATTAGCTCACCTTACTTAAACCAGTCTACCCACCACCACTGTTTGCCAGATGATTCCGTCAGGTTGTCCATGTGATTCGACTCTTGCCAAGTGTTTTTTCCTGCCCAGTTGGATTATTCCCTGCCTCTATTTTTGATTTTTGGCCGCTGCAAAATAAATGTGTTTTTTCCATCTTTGACACTCTGCGTCGGGGTTCTCCTTCGCTCCCGTAACAGCTTCAAAAGTTCTTCACTGAAGCTGAGAACCATTCCAAGGCTCGCTCTGAACACCTGGAGACGCAACTGCATTTTATTAGAAAGACCCTGGATAAATTTGCTATGGACTTAGACCAACAACGTAAAACGACCACTTCCCTCCAAACGCAAATAAATCGCACAGAAGTCTCCACTACTGAACACAAAGCGTGTTTGAAGAAACTCAAAGACAAAATTACATCAATGGAAGATCACAGCAGAAGGAATAATCTCAGTATTATGAATTTAAGAGAAGGTTTTGAGGAACGTGTTGACAAACCTTCCGAGATGGTTTCCTGACCTGGCCTCCAATCTCCCTAAGCTCATGCGAGTCCGCCGTGTTGGTCCGCAATGCAAAAGAACCTTGCTGATCCTCCCCATGCTGTGATTCTGAACTGCCTTCACTTCTCCGACCGCGACAGGATTCTGGGATTATTCAGGAAAACACTGGTCACAGTAGATGGCATGTCCCTGGGCTCCACAGCCAACTACTGCGAAATCACTGCACGCCACAGACGCTTCTGCTTTCCAGTGATGAACCGGGCCCGCTCACTGGGTTTCCAAGTTTTTCTGCTGTATCCTGCTAGTATTAAACTGACTTGTGGCTCTGATAAAATCATGTTTGAAGATCCAACAGAGGCAACCATGTCACTCATGGGTAAGATAACCACAGTAAAAATGAAAATTTTACCCAAAGTTAATTATCTCTTCTCAATGATCCCCACACAAGCACCACTAAAATGGTTCCAAACATTAGACTCAGCCATATCCAGCTTCTTATGGAACAATAAACCTGCAAGAATTAGTCTAAAAACTTTAAAATCTGGAAAAAGCTGTAGAGGCTTAGAATTACCTAACTCCCAGAACTATTTTCTTGCCAACAGATTGCAATACATCTTAAGATGGTTAAAAAACAATCCAGAAACCAACCCATGGATGGATCTGGAACAGGCATTCTGTGGAAAGATCAACTTGTCAGATCTACCATTTATCAGCCCAAAAATAAAAAAACTTGACTGCTACCAAAGTAGTAATATAAGCACTACTTTAACAGCCTGGTGGGAATTTCTTAAAATGTCAAACTCTTCAGTTTTACCATGCAAAATGACACCCATCTGGAACAATCCAGACATCCTGATAAATAAAAAAATGTTGCACTTCCCTGCTTGGCAAGCAGGGGGGGTAAGACTACTTGAGCACTTAATTATCGACAGAAGATTCATAACGCACCAAGAACTACAAGAAAAACATGGAATAAATAAATTCTTGGAATATCAGCAACTTAAATCTGTAATTACTAAAACATTTAAATCCAGTGACAATGACCTAAAATTACCAGAACTAGTTACCTCTATGATTAATTTTTCATTGAATAAAACTCTCTCCAAAATATACAAACTCATATGCAACTTAGATAAGGAAGTCTCAATTCCAACAACAAAATGGGATGCAGACTTAGGCAGAAGTACAGACACAAGCTTCTGGTCAGAAATTTGTCTAAATACCTTCAAACTAACAAAAAGTCCAAACCTACAACTAATCCAATTTAAAACTCTTCACAGAATTTACTTTACTGGACAGAGGATGTTCAAGATGGGTCTCAAAAACTCAGACATTTGTGAGCATTGTGATAGTAATTTACCTGAAAATTACATGCATGCTCTGTGGTTCTGTACACCTGTACAGGCTCTCTGGCAACAGGTATGTGCTGATTTATCAGTCTGGCTTAAGGTTTCAATCACAGCCTCACCTTCACTTTGTGTGCTGGGTGACATGAGTGCCATCGATACAGAGGGAAGATTAGCATCTTTAATCTTCATAACTCTTTGTATAGCAAAAAAAACAATTTTATTAAACTGGAAAAACAAGAAAAATATTAGTGTAAGTCATTACAGAAATCTGCTATTGGATCATATCAGCTTGGAAAAAATGTCAACTAGGAGTTCAAATAACCTGGAAGGAACTCGGGCTCTCTGGTTTCCCATAGCTAACGCCATAACTTAGGGGGCGGGGTTCTTGGGTGTCGCCGCGCCCTGGATGTCTGCCGGGATTTTGGTGCCGGGGTCGGGGCCTCCCTGGCGCCTGGTGGGGTGGGGGGGCTCTGTTAGTCGGGGGGTCTGGTACGGCACCTGGATGGGGCAAGCGCGGGGGCTGCGTGGTCTCCCGGGCCTGGGCGGGGGGGGGGGGGGGTGTGGGTGGTGCATTGAGTGGGGGTCTGGCTTGGCTCGGGGGGGTGGTCCTTCTGCATGCGCTGGGGAGGCTTGCGTGGGGCCCTGGTCCTGGGGGGTCTGCCTGCGCTGGATGGGTGGCCCGTCTGCACCCGGGGGCTGGGATCACTCCTTCTCCGGCCCTGGGACGGGGTGGGGCAACCCTTTTGGGGCCTGCGTTTGCTCCAGGAAAAGCATACCATGGCGGGGTCTGGGGGGAGCGGGCCAAGGGGGGGTGTTCATGGGTAAGAAGGGGGGTCCACCACCAGTATGGGACCCTCGAGACTTCCTCGGGCCCGCTGGTACCTGGCCAGGCAGCCACAGGGGCGGTGCTTGGGGGGGGGGCCGGGGCTTGCGCCTGGGGGCTGGCCCCCTCTCGGCTCCTCTCTCTTTGTGTGCGGTGGGGGTGTGGGGCCTGGGGGTCGGCTTCCGGGCGGTGGGGCCTCTGCCCTGTGGAGACTTGGGCCCAATGCTGGGGGGGGCAGGGGGACGGTTGTTTCACCATCGGGGGTCAGTCTGGTAGCTGTCCCCGACCTCCCCTCCTTCCTCATACAAACACTTATTAGGTTGGAGGGGGGTGTGCTTGCGGAATACTTCGAGGGGCCGAGCCACTTGGCAGTGGTCCCCCCCTCTCCGCACAGTTTCGCCCCCTTCTCTTGGTTTTAAATGCACCTTAGACACGTAGGACCCTTGGTGGGGGGGTGCTGGGACATCACTGCCAGCAAGCAGGAGATGTCCTCCTAGTGCTCAACCCTCCAATTTTAACTGCACCGTAGACATTTAGGGCTCCTTGGCGAGAGGGTGATTGGACATCCCTGTAAGCAATCAGGAGATGTCCCCAGTGCCCTGCTCGCCAATTTTAACTGCACCCTTTATGACACACACCCTTCAACCACAAGAAACACACCTCAACATACACACACAAATACATTACACAAGGAAGATGGGAATACTGATCTTCTGTCCCCTACCCCATCCCCGGTGGGGGGAACAGGGCCTTCAGCGGCGGCGGCCTTGTCTCTTGGGTGCCGGCCTCCTCGGCCCGGCGGCCCCCTCCCCACGCGGGGAGAGGGATCCCTCAGTCCTCTGGCAAGTCCATGAGCGGGGGATCATTTTCCATCTGAGCCTGGAGGGTGTCTGTGTCCTTGTGGTGCAGGTTCTGGTCCTTACCCTCGGGTGACGGGCCCCTTCTAAGTCACAACATAGGAGAGCCTGGCCAGGCTATGTACTCCTTCGGGGACCCCCACTTCTCTTGGTCATCCCTCCTCTAGGTGGGGGTAGCTGACCCGTGCTGTGCTCTCTTCTGGATCTCCGCAACTGCCTGGAGCTTCGGAGCGGGTCTCCCTTGGGGGGTCCTGGCTCGTACCTGGGGCTGGGGTGGGGGGATGCTCAGAACTCCTGGGTGGTGGTGGGCGGCTTGTCTGGGGTGGTGGGGCTCTCGGGGGTGGGGCCCCGCGCTGGACCGCCGGGCGCGGTGGGGGGGCTGCTCTCCTGACTGGGCTGGGCCCTGCGCTCTGCGCTTCCGTACCTCACTGCCCTCGGGTGTTGGGGGCCCATGTGGTGGTCCTGCGGGCCCTGGTCTGGGTGCTTGGCCGGACTACCTGGCGGGCGGATCTCCTCCGTTGACCCCACAGTATGGGTGCGGGGGCGGGCCCTGGTCGGCGCTGCTGCCTCGGCGGGGGTCTTGGTGTGGGGATGTCTGGGAGCTCTCCCTCCTTTTTTTTTTTTTTTTTTCTTTCCATTCCTTCATCCACTTCAGCTTAACATAACATTCACCTGAGCACAGGCGTCAGCTCACATTTGCACCTTCAAATAGTGTGCGTGTCAGAATGTAATGCTTTACATGTGTTGGTTGGTATGCACAAGTGTGCGTGTAAACTGGTTGTGGACAAGTTTGTGAACACTCTTGGAGCCGGCAGGTATGTTTGTAACAGCTGAGTGTGTGGACAGGTCCCGCCCATTTTAGACCAACACTCACTATTGTAATGGGTATAAGCTTCAGCATTTTGTTGCCTGTAGACTTACAATTGTACTTTCTCCTTCCATTAGTCATCCTATAAAATCAATAACACCCCCCCCCTCTCTCTCTCTCTCTCTTTTCCCCCCTTTTTCTTTCCGTCCGGTCCAACAAAAAGAACACAAACAAAATTAATATTAATAAAGTTTGGTTTAAATTACAAAAGGGGCTTATACCAACATACATTTTGTGTTCCCAATGATTTATAACCCCCGATTGTAAGAGTAAAATCTGTCTAATGCAAGAGGCTCTCAGCTCATATCTGTTTGCTCAGCTGTTGGACAGGACAAGTTTAAAAAAAAAAAAAAAAAAAAAAAAAAAAAAAACAACAGAGGCAACTAAGTACATTGACTCCTTTGTACATGACACTTCGGCGGTTGCCTAAGCAAATTACTGTATCATGTTAGTTTATTTACTTCCATATTCATGACTTGATCTTATTTGGGCTTATTTTTGTTGAGTATGGATGTATGCGTGTATGATTGCGTGTTTATACGCTGGGTGTTCTCAAATTCTCCTCATATCAGTTACTCTTCTCATTTTAAACCACCATAATCTATGGGTAAAGGTCTCCATGTCCATCCATCCATTTTCTTCCGCTTATCCAAGACCGGGTTGATTATTGGCCGGACTCTCCTCTCCAGTACCCTGGCATAAATTTTCCCAGAGAGGCTGAGGAGTGTGATTACCCTGTAGTTGGAACACACCCTCCGGTCCCCCTTCTTGTAAAGGGGAATCACCACCCCTGTCTGCCAGCCCAGTGTCACTTTTTCCGACTGCCACGCGATGCTGCAGAGACGTGCTAGCCATGACACTCCCACAGCATCCAGACTCTTGCAGTTCTCAGGGCGGACCTCATCCACTCCCGGTGCCTTGCCACCAAGGAGCTTGTTGACTACCTGGGTGACTTCAGCTTGGATAATGGACAGCCCCACCACAAGGCTCTCAGCCTCTCCTTCCGCAAGAGAAAGTCTGTCAGCAGGATTGAGGAGATCCTCGAAGTATTCCTTCCACCCGCCCGTCAATGTCCCCAGTTGAAGTCAGCAGCTCCTGCACTGAAAACAGTGCCTGCAGAAAACTGCTTCCCCCTCCTGAGGCGTTGGACGGTTTGCCAGGACCTCTTCGAGGCTAACCAATGGTCCTTCTCCGAACTGCTGTTCGGTCCGTAAGCTGAAACCAAAGTTAAGGCTAAATCTGTCTCAGATTATTAAAGAACCAACAAGAACTGGTTCTAATAGTCATTCTCTTCTCGACTGGATCTTGGTTACACATCCTAATAGAATTATTAAGGCTGGCACTCTCCCAGATTCCTTTAGTGATCACTCAGTAATTTATTGTGTCTGGAAAAAAAAACAGCTCCCTGTCTTCCACCCAAATGGATCAGGATTCGCAACACAAAATATGTTAATAATGATCTTTTTGTTAACGATTTGCAAAATGTAAATTGGAGCAGACTGTTTCATTCTTGACATTGAGACTGCATGGTACTATTACTACTCAGAGCTCAACAAAATAATAGACAGACATGCTCCATGAACAACTATTAAGGTCAGGTCAACTATTAAGACTAAAAAAGAGAAGTTAATAAGAGAATGATGAGAGAAAATACAAATGCCCAAGCAGGCGGCAGAGGGATCCCTGTCTCTCTGCTGCTGCTGTTCTGCCTGCCATGCCGGTATTATGCCTAGATATATTTCCCCTGCCAGAATTTGTTTCCACAGTGTAAGACATCGTTCTGGCAGGGGGAACGTACCTTGGCACAACACCGGCCAGCTGCGGCACATTAGCATAAGGGATCCGCAGCAACTCGGGACAGGGGGGGCCGGCGCACCCGCCACAGGCTCTGGCAGCACCGTGGGGATAGTAAGCAGGCTAAGAAAATGGATGGAAATAACAAAGACAGCTAAGCTAACTCCGAGCTAAAGTAGGCTAACTGTCTGCCGACCGTAACAATAGTTTAAAAAATTAGAAACAGAATGTCAGTTGGGTATTCTGATCCTACTGACTTTTATAATTTTTTTTTGGTTTGTTTTTACTGCCGCAACAGTCGGCTGCCTAGGCTGCATGGTGGAGCATTGGTTAGCTCTCCTGCCTCACAGAGAGAAGGCTTCCGGTTCAAGTCCCAACAGTGTCACCAATGGGAGACCTTTCTGGGTGGAGTTTGCATGTTCATTGGTCACTCTAAATTGACCCAAGGCGTGCATGGGTGTGTTTGTGGCTACTCCGGCAGACTGGCAACCTGGCCATCAGTAGCCGGTTAGGCTCCGGCAGCCCCGTGAACCCAAAAGGGATAAAACAGTATAGAAGATGAATAATGAATGAATGAACAGTCGGCTGCCAGTTAGCATACTTTAGCTCCAAGTTAGCTTAGCCGTTTTGGTTTTGTTATCCTCTTATCAACTAATTTCAGCAGACGTGGGGTTTTTTTTACACTTAATGAGTGGAGTCATACATCTGCTACGTCTTTCTAGGCTATTTTCCACCACTTCTGGTGCTAAAACGGCCCTCTGCTTCATTGTTTACATGATCGCCTGTTGTAGCCTGAAAACAATAAAATGCAGCTGGAGATTGCTGGGGTTTTTTAAAATCTATTTTATCCAATTTTCTGCAGAGCTATGGTTATCAATATAATCTTCTCATTATGGGATCAATAAAATTCCTACAAGTTCTATTTTATTTTATGTTCATAAATAAACTTTAACACACATGCGCAGTTGAAGGACCGATGCTCCGGGACTCGATGTTTATGCGTGTGACCCTGTGACGTGTTTTAACAGGAGAAATTCGTATTCAAAACAAAGACAGATCCTATTCAAAACAGACATTTCAAACGTAAAACTAAAGGTTGTATTAATATTTTTTCTGCAAAGTTGCGCACAAAATACAAAGTTGGGCACAACTTCGTAATAATTAATTCAACTTTTTTTCTTATATATACACGTTGCTTTTTGACAGCTATCTTACCTCATAGCTGGCCCGTACGTAGGTGGTTGAAGCTCCCAGCTAATGTTTTTTGTTCTGATTACAACATGAAGCGGTGTCTGTGTCTATCTAATTTACAATGCGTGGAAGACACTGATAATGTTTAAAGATCAGGTTTGTGTATTTTCAAAAACATTGGTGATCATGTCTCCATGTTTGGGTTACATGAGGTCATTTAGATCAAGGGTGACCACATGACGGTAGATCACTGTCCATAAAAAATAAATGAACGAATGTAAACCATCTACTTCCAAAAAAAGAGAAAAATTCAGTCACCAAAGAGCACTGGTGAGTTCTAACAGTTATCGTGGCAACAGTGATTTGTTGAGCCCTGTAAGCCGCCAAAACCGGAAGTAGTCAGGTTTGAATCCGCAATAGTTCCTAAAATTCCTATTGACAACTTTTTAAAAACAACAATAAATATTAAACCTGCCGTTTCATAGACAATACTTATTTTCTTATTTGTGAGAAACGTGGATGACTTGTTCATTGAAATGTCCCACTACATTGCACAAAGGACTTATCATAGCCTCACCCTCACTTCAAAGTATAATTGTTTTTTAATGCTTTCAACATGTTTTAAAAGGGAAATATAAACATTGCAATCAAAACTGTTAAATCTGATGAGGTTCTGTAATTGGATTAATACTTAGGACTCCAGGCCGCTGCTTTTGGTTATAGTTATCAAAATGACAATGTTTTTTTCTGAGATTAAAAAAAAAAAAAAAAACTGACATTTGGGCCAATTAAACCAGACTACTAACCATAAATAAATATTTTTCTTTATACAGTCATACATTTACTCACATTGGAAAAATAAGTTTATATTGCCAATGGGTCTCCCTTTAACGTATTAAAGTACAGTTTACATTTGGTGTAACAAATAATAATGTCAGACACACCTTAAAATTAAAAATGTCATTATTAGTTATGAGTAAAAACAACTTTAGGTTTCAAAAGGAAATGTAAAATGAAAACACTAAAATGAGCCCGGGAAGATCTCAATGCTACATAGTTTGTCCAAGTGGTGTTACCGTAGTGTGACGTCATCAATAGTCGAAGGACCCCGAGTAGTTCTTACACCGGCACCTATACCATTCAAAGATGGCGTCCAACTTTGCGTATGTAACAAGCTAGCGTGCCATCTCTAATGATACAAAGCTCAATGCTAGCAGCGTTAGCTTCTGGGATGACGGTGGTATCTTAGCAGGATGTTTTGGAGGTTTATAAAGAGGTGTAGCGATACGTGGTTAGATCCAGAACTTCATCTTTTGCAGAAGTGTAGTAACAGAGTGAAGTGTTGAATGTAAAGACAACGTGGCTGTAATTGTGAGGCTAGCAGACAATCAGAGGTGCTTGTGTTCAGAGGACGGCGGTGTTTGTGTGAGTTTAAGCGGAAGATCGGAGCAGCTGCAGTAACGATGTCTTCAGAACCTCAGGAGGATTCTGACAGCGAACATCTCTCTCCTGCTGAAGGAACAAGCGTCCAGAACGAGGAAGAGCTCTGTCGTCAGCGCAGACTGCTGGAGATCATGAAAAAACAGCTTCAACTCCGCGTTATAGGTATGTTTACTACGTGCAGACACATTGATCCAATGACGTTTTCCTCGTCTAAGCTGATATTTGGTTTAGAACTGCATGGCTGTGTTGTTCACCTATTCTTTTCCTCCCCTAGTGTTAGCTCGGGGTTATGACGAGTTTAAAGCTAATAGGAGAGAACCAATGAGTTTTATTACAGGAGAAGCTACGAAAGCCTTAGTATTGTCCAAGACAGTAAAGAGCGACGCCATATTGGACGTGGCAGTAAACAAAAAGATATGCAGTGGTGCCAGCAGAATGTTTTTTTGTTTGTTTGTTTTTGGTGGCCATAGTATTTGCCTGTGCGCAATAACAGTTTCTGCTAATGATCAGCAGAGTTCCTGATGAACTACAGTGTTCCTAGAAAAACAGACAGTATAAATACAATTCTCTGCTAGGATCCAGTTATTGCCGCTGTATCAAATATTACTAAAATTTCCTCAAATTTGGAACATTGATTAAAAGGTAGTTATTAATCTACGATCTCATTACAGACTACCTGGATCAGGTGTGTCCGGCTAATTAAAAGCAGCCAAAAGTTGTTGTTTGGAAACGTATCAGGATGGCGTGCCCACCTAATTTTCCAATTCTGCTTCTAATTGGCTGGACACAGAATGAGCAACAAATACGTTTAAAAGTACATAGAGGACTGCAACCCTTAAGGACTGATTTTGGACACCCTAGAAATCCAAGTTTAATATAAGAATGGAGTTTACAGATAGATCACAATAAAGACGTGTTCATTCTAAATTACTTTTATGCAATTTCCTTTTCAAAATAAAAACATTCAAAAACGTATCATGCCTAAGGTATTTCTGTGTAAAGTAGTTTTAGAATTTGGCTGATAAAATATATAGTTGGTCGATAGATTTTTTTAATTAACTAGCCATCTTGGCAGTGTCTCAAAAATTAAAATTCGGTCCCTGTGTGGAGGTATTTTAGTTATTTAAAATCCGACAAAAACAGAGTAGCAGACACTGCAAATTGTGCACTACTTCTAAAACTGGAAATACCACCAACCTTTTTAATCGCCTGAAGCAGCGCCACCAAGCATGCTCAATCTCAGACTGAAATAAACAATAATTCTCCAGCAAAAGCAAGAAAGTTAAGACCTTCACAGCAGCAACAGTCTAAACTATGAGAAGAAATTCAGAGAATTTGCTTTTAGTTTCTAGCTTATTCACAGGATGTTGAACAAAAATGTTTGTCAATTATATTTTTGTTCTTGAAAACTTGAAAACATTAGAATTTATTTGTAGAATGAATGCTTTGTTTTAAAATGGAACTGATTAAGCAGTTCAATGTTCTAATTTAACTATGTTCTCTTTTGAAACTTGAAAGTTTTTGCTTTAATTTTCTGTTTAGTTTGTAATATTTATGCCTGTTTTAGTTTTCTGGGAGAAAAAAACTGTTGCATAATGTTCCTTCAGTGTATCTGTTATGTCTAAAGTATAATAGGAATTAAATATTTAAATCTAAACAACCTTCTGATGATTACACATTTCTCTAATGAAACACAGAGCGTTCTTATCAAACAAATATAGTTATTTACTTGATATCGTGATATACCGGTGTATTGTTATCATCTGATATGGAAAAAACAACGTCGTGATATAAAAAATTGACTATTGCGCAGCCTTTGTTTAATGTAGACAGTTATTGCTAATAAAGGAGATGGTGTTCTTTACCCCTTTTGTTTTAATTCTTTTTAATTATTCTTTTTAGTTGCTGCGTTTCAGATTTCAGGTCCTCTTTGTTACAGTTGTCCTGCATGGCAAACGGAAACACTTTCTCTTCAACACAGAACTTTGAAAGATTCCGAGCCTGTATCCCATCCAGTATTGCACGTTTCTTTAGAAAAGCGCCAACTAACTCTGCACAGGAGAACCTTAATAAATGGGATAAACTTTTCTAAATGAAATTACTTTTTAGTGTTCCGTGTCCTCGAAGGACGTCACAGAAGGAGAGATCGTCAACCCCAGACGGACAGGCGATGTGCTCGAACTATTAAAGAAAAGTGAGCTTAATTAATTCTACAACTACATGGTTGAATAACAAATATATGTCTAATAAACAAACACGTCTAGATAAACAGCTACAAGTTAAGATAACAGCGAAGTATTAAATAAACAAAGACATGTTTGAATAGTCTATCAGATGGGCTTCATCCAGTAGGAGTTGTGGAAACAGCTGGGGTTGCTGGAAGAGCCAAGGCGAGGTCACGGCCAAAGACAGCAGCACAGACGATCCACCTGGAATCAGAAATCTCTCCCACTCCCCCGTAGGGGGGTGGGAAAGAGGGACAACATGTGAATCGCACTCCACCAAACAGAGGCATGATAAACCAAATAAAATAAAGCAATGGCAGATGGCAAGTGATGTAATGAAGATCGTCTGTTTACCCTGTTACTTTGCTATACTATGAAAATTTTAAAAAAGTAGTAGGACCAAGTAGTATTGATTGAAATTTTGACCAGATATCTTTGTTTTTAGGTTTGATTTAGAAAAGAAAGTTCAATTCTCACTGATTTTGTTGAGAAACAAATTGTTTTCTCTAATTTCATCACTATACGAATACTTTTCTCATGAACTAAAACACATTGTTGAGAAAAGGACTAAATAGCTTTCTGAAAGTATACATTTTATATCCACAATCTAAATACAATGTATTTAATGGAAATTGTCCATGACAGGGTTGACATTTTTTTGTTGTGCGTACATTGTCTACTTATGGGTTAATTTATAAATTGTTGGCCAACATGCATTTCTAGCAGCATAACGTCTACTTAACAAAATAAATGTGAAATTAAATAGAAAATCATATCTTTTTGGGTGGAAGTCTCAAAGGTGCCTTATGGGGATGTTGACCCAGTACTGTTTTGGTGTATGGTGCTGGATTAATGTATGTTTCTCTTAGTGATTATTTGAATGTGAAGTGAGAGGCACTTCAGTATTCCATTACTATTTTACGTTTCACTTTTCACTTTCTTTATGTTTTGCCTATTTTTTTTTTCAGTAAAATTCTGTATCTTTTTTTCTTTTTTGTTTAAACAGCGCATTGTGTTCCTTCGTGATTGGCTGGAGACTTTATCAATCAGTCTCCTCCATATACATGAATTTTTTTTTTTCGCATTGTAAGGCAGTATTATAAGACGCTGTCTTCATTATGGGCTCTATTTCTGTAACGCATACACAAGGCGCAGAAAACAAGGTAACAGTAGCAAAACAGTGAGTTTGAATGAGCTTCATTCGACTGTTTAAAAATCCAATCACATTATTTTTTAATCAATATTCTTCCGCAAAACATCTTCAGTGTTTAAATTAAATATGCCAGTTCCTTCTCATTGTTCAGCAATGATGCCAGCTTTATCAAAAAGTCAAACAACAGTTATATCAGAGACCTTAGCCTGGACGTCCACAGTCCCTTCACATACGGTGGCGGATGCTGCCTCCCAGTCTTAGTCACCATCATTTCCACAAACAAAAACGCGTGCTCTATTTCGCTTTCCCTCCGGTGGCACAGGGAACTTCTCTTTTAAGGCCTGAAGGGGACCTTGCGGAGTGTGATCGGACACTTTTTCAGCAGGATTGAATCCCAGTGACTCACATACTGGAAAAACGTGTGTGAAGTTTGGCTGGACGAGTGGCACTCAGCTGTTCGTGTGGGGAGTGCTTACTTCCCACAGCGCTCACAATAAGAACCGTGCTGCATTGCAGCTGTCACCTACCTGGGAAAAAACTGTTCATTTCTGCACGTGACATGATCATCTCCTGAACAGACAAAGGAATGCGTTCAGACAAATCATCCGAGTATTTTTGGGACTGCCCGTTCATAATGGCATAAAGTTTGCGCTTCAAAATGCTGTGCTGATATTAGTGTTTTGGTTGCACTAAGGTGGGTTTCTGCAGTAACTCGGAATGTGGTATAACTTTACCGCCACCCACATTGTTTCCCAGGAGCACTGTTTACCCGAATCACTGCCTGTAACTCACTTGTTTCCGTTTTGCGGAATTCACCAATTAGTTATCGTTGAAGGATTATTTTACATTAAAGCAGTATATGGACTAATATGCAGCTGTTAGGAAACCACAAAAATAAACAGGTGGAAAAAGAACACATTTAAATGCTTTCTTTGATTAGGTGGTTGATCCACTTAAGACTGAAAGACCACTGACATATATTATCACTGGTCAAAGCGAAGTGTTGACGTCACTTATAGAAAATGCCATACCTCTGGCTCTAGCAGAACGATGCCTAATCCCCACCATTGCTGCCTGAAACGTGTGTCGTCATTTTAAATCCAGTCGATAGTGATTGGTCCAAGTGGGTCTGAGCCACGTTTTTAGAGGAACTACAGTTGGCAATAATGTGTGAGCTTGTTTGTTCACACCCCTCCCGCTGAAAGCGTGCTCGGAAGAAGCTGTCACTCAAACGTTCGAGGTTGGGCCAGCAGGCACCACATTATTATTGAGACATCTGCTTAGTAACCAAGGAGTTACACAAATGTAATTCTTCCTGAGATGCTTTAAATCAGGGATGTCCAAATCCAGGCCTCGAGGGCTGCTGTCCTACATGTTTCCAACTAACCTGCCCTCGAAGCTCCTTATTTGTTAAATACACTTGATCCAGGTAATCAAATGCTTATATGGCAGGGTTTCTGGAAAACCAGCAGGAGGCCGGCCCTCGAGGCCTGGATTTGGAAACCCCTGCTTTAGATTTATATTGAGTCCCTTAAAATTATTAAGGAGCTTCTTATTGTGTTTATGTCCTTGCAGTCCTCCCCCAGGATTATGTGACGACAGAAGAAGATCTCTGCAACCAGCAAAGGAACTTCAGAGTGGCACAGGAGGAACCAGAACCTCCACAGAAGAAGAGGAGACTGGATGAACCAGTACTTCAGCAGTCTGAGGAGCATCAGAAAGAACAAGAACTCCCACTGATTAAAGAGGAACAGGAGGAACCGGAAACATCACAGATTAAAGAGGAGCAAGAGGAACAAGAACCTTCACAGATTAAAGAGGAGCAAGAAGAACCACAGCCTCCAAAGATTAAAGAAGAGCAAGAAGAACCACAACCTGCACAGATTAAAGAAGAGCAAGAGGAACAAAAACCTCAACAGATTAAAGAGGAGCAAGAAGAGTTCTTCATCAGTCAGGATGATGAGCAGCTTAATCTGAAGCATGAGACTGATATCTTGATGGAGGTATCTAGTTATGAGGAAAAAGAGCACAGAGAAGCAGATCTAAACAAACAGCAGAATTTTTATGATACTAATTGTCCGAATGAAGACGGAAGCCAACATCAAGAATCAACATCAATTACAGATGGAGAGACAAACCCACAAAACAGAGATCAGAGAAAGAGAAGAGACAGAAGTCATGACCAAAAAGTGGACAGCTCTCACATGTCAGAAAGTCAGTGTGACTCTGTTGGTAAAAAATCAAATACGACATGTTTGGTTAGGAAACACAAACAATCTCCAGAAAAGAAAAAACTTTCCTCTATAAAATCTGGTAAAAGAACAAGAATTGCATACAGTGATCCTGTCGACGTCGGAACGGAGTCTGGAAAAAAACCTTATGTCTGTAAGGAATGTGGTAAAGGTTTTTCTTACTGGTCCCAGTTCATATTTCACAGGAGAACCCACACAGGAGAGAAGCCGTTTTCATGTCAAGAATGTGATGCAAGATTTGGTCACATTTCCTATCTCAAAACACACATGAGAACTCACACAGGAGAGAAACCTTATTCTTGTAAAGAATGCGATTCAAGTTTTAGTCACATTTCTAATCTCAAAAAACACATGAGAATTCACACAGGAGAGAAGCCGTTATCTTGTAAAGAATGCGATGCGAGGTTTGGTCGAATATTTGATCTCAAAACACACATGAGAATTCACACAGGAGAGAAGCCTTTTTGTTGTAAAGAATGTGATGCAAGTTTTGGTCAAATATCGAATCTCAAAAGACACATGAGAACTCACACGGGAGAGAAACCATATTCTTGTAAAGAATGTGACTTGACTTTTAGTCACACATCTAATCTGAAAACGCACATGAGAACTCACACAGGAGAAAAGCCTTTTTCTTGTAAAGAATGTGATAAAACTTTCAGTCAAACGTCTACTCTAAAAAAACACATGAGAACTCACACTGGAGAGAAGCCTTTTTCTTGTCAAGAATGTGATAAAAATTTTAGCCAATTGTCTACCCTCAAAAAGCACATGAGAACTCACACATGAGAGAAGCCTTTTTATTGTGAAGAATATAATGCAAAATTTAATCATATTTAGCCTCAAGTCCCAAATGAGAACTCGTACATGAGCATTTTTTTTTCAAACAATGTTAAATGTATTTATTCTAAACTATAAACATAGGAACTCTCACAGCAAATAATGTGCAGTGAAAGAAATTAGGTGTTTGCTTGAAAAGAGAGAGATTGAAAAAAAAAATTAAGACCTGCACAGGGATATAAGGGAAAAAAACTAAAATTATATACAGAACTATTACACATAAATTAAAATAATTAAGCATTTTAGATTTTGATGTTATTCTTTACCATGAAATTACACATTTTTTACAGTCAAAGACACCTAAAGCTAAAAGCTTTTAAGAAGAAGAGACACCAGACACAACAATGAAGATGACCTGAAGTCTTCTATCAAAGCAACATGAGCTTTCATTACATGTAGACAAAGCCACAGGCTTATGCCCTTCATATCACAGGGCATTGATGCAGTAATTCAATTAGAAAGGAGTATTGAATGAGTAGAAATTAGCAGTTTTCTGAATTGTGACGTGTGCTGAAAACATTTTTTTTATATATTGCAATTTTCTAAGACACTATTTTCCAAGTTTTCCTCATCTATAAGCCACAATTATCAAAATCCCAAAAGTAAAGAATCAATTATTTCAGTCTCTATATAATGATTCTATACAAATGAGTTTAATTGTTTGAATTGATTGACAGAAAATGCTAAACTTCACAAAATGTATTCTTTTAGATGCAACTGTGAAAATACATGTTTTGAATTATTTGAGGTAAGTCTTTATATTTTGAATGGATTAATTTTGGTTGTTGTTTATGCTTAGCTAATGTTTATTTTGTCAATGCATGTGTTGCCATGGCAACATTAGAAAAACTGTGTGTACATTTTTTTTATGTGATCAGTGAACGTTTCCTCTTTATTTGGATTACAAAGTAGTAATTGATGTTTGTATTTTGTTGGTCCATATGAGCAAGTAATTGGTTTTTGAGAAAAATATTTTGGTGTTGCCGTCTTGTGTTCATGTTATTCATGTTTTCTAGTAGAGATACAAACTGTTCATCCGTTCTTTTAGTTTTCAGTGTTCTGTCCCAATCTTTACTGTGAAGAATAAAGTGGACATGAACATCAGTCAGAAGCGTGGCGTCTTTCTCACAGTCTTGGTTTCTGCCGTTTGTTGGTCTTCTGCAAGTTCTAAAGCTAAGGCATGTTCCAGAAAGCAGGATAGACAGCATACTCGGTTAAGAGTATTACAAACAAGATTACAGCAAACATCCTGAACAGTGGAGTAAAATAATTGCAGGATTCACACATGAAACAATGTCTGCTGTTTAATGCTTTCAGAAATTCTTTAAATGACAGTAATTACATTTATTCTGAATTAGAATGAATCTAAAATGGTTACAAGTATATAGTTGTACATTTACACATTAAGTCTGTTGTGTCATGGGCGGCACACTTTCAAAAATCAGCTGTGGAATCGGGAAGTGATTCTGTCGAGCACATAATATTTCTTTGAGCACCCGTCTTGTGGTCATGGCTTCATACTTTGTGGTGTTAGCATGGACTCTATTCCTCGTCCAGTCTACCACGTGTACCTGGAACCCATATTAATATCTGGAATAGCAGTTTGGTCTGCATTACCCATTAAACAGGTAGCTGTGCTCCTGGGAAACTATGCGGCTGGCGGTAAAGTTGTGCCACTTCTCAAGGTACTTCAGAAACCTACCTTAACATAAAAATCAGCACAGCATTTCAGAGCATGTGGACCTTTACATTCTTGCAGTCCTGACCGCATTCATTTGTCTGTTCATTCAGGTGATGAACATGTTCCTAAGTCGTTTGCTAAATCTGACAGTTTTTTCCCGCGCAGGTAACCACTACAGTGGAGCACCCTCTCATTTTGAGCTCTCCAGGAAATCTACACTCCCCACACGCCCACGGCTGCGTGCTACACAGATTAGTCAAACTTGACGTACGTTTTTCCAGTACATTTGATGTATGTGTCTCTGTGCAAGTCATTCAGATTCCACCTTGCTGAATTAGTGTTCGATCACTCTCCGTGAGGTCCCCTCCAGGCCTGGTTCCACCGGAGGAAAAGCGGAATAGAGAGAGCGTCTCTGACAGACGCATGCTTTTACTAACAACAATTTAAAAAGTAAAACAAATATTTAAAAATAAAATTACAGTTTAGAAATCAAAACAAAATTCCAGAAACTGAAAACATTTTTTTTGCCAAAAAAATTAAATGAAACATTTCAAAGATCACAACAACAATTTCGAAAAGTACAACAAATAAAGAGAAAACAAGATTATATTTGGGAACTCACAACCACAATTTTGAAACCAAAATTTAAAAAAAAGTCGGGTAACAAAATGACATTTAGGAAGATGAAAACTAAAAGGAAACCAGAAGTAGGTACTTCAGGAGATCACCGATTGGATGATGGCATCTGTGGTTGGTTTTGTCTGACTGTCAATCATTTTGTCTAAGAGGGAAAAGCAGAAGGATGTTTTGTGGTAAAGAATTGAGAATTCACCGAACATTTGCACCGACTGTGACCAAAAACTTAAAGAGGAATTTATGGCCACAGTCGCTGCAAAAGTTGTGGCGTCACGTCCCGCTTCATGTAGTGATAATACTGGTCTATGGCAATGAAGGAAAGATGCTCATGTCTCTAGGAAAATGATTCGCAGGTTTCTACATTCAAACAAAGAAACAGAGTTGAAAAGTTCATTGAGGGTGTCAAATAATCAACCTTTTAGAGAATGTTTTCAGTCCCAACAGCAACCCTTCCTTATCTGCTAAGGACAGTGTATCGAAAAACCCCCTCATCCTGGTTTGGGGAAGAAAGCAGGCAAGAAAACACAGAACAACTGTTGCTGAGAGGTAAAAGGGTCATCTATAAACTATAGCTTGAGTCAACATTTAGAAACACATTTAAACAATGATAAAAAAAAAAAGAATTTCTTTCCAATCCCATTCCTGGCTCGCTCCTTGTTTTTGACCTTTGCCTTGTCCTTGTCTGTTTGTTCTTGTCATTTAAATTGTGCGCACATGGATCCAAACGCCTCAGCCTCTCTGTCACAGCCGAGCTGGCTGCCACATTTGTGAAATAAACACCGGGGGCATTATCATTCGTCTGCAAGTTCTTGTCTGATCAGTTGTCACTTTGAGTAACTGCAGCACTTCATATGATTCCTGTGCATTCCCTTTGCTAGGACAGGGCATGGAATGTTCCCAAAGTGAAGCGTGAGAAGCTTTGTGTGCACGAAGGGGGGCTATATGGGGTAAGGAATCTTCATGTATTCCTAAAGACAAAGTTGTGCAAAAATCCATACTTTGTGCACAAACTTTTGCAGAAAATGTTATATTCACATAACATTTATTTTTCAGTTTGACATGTCCATTTTGAATACAATTTCTTTGGTTTGAACACCACTTCTCTTTGTCTTGAATACGAGTTTACAAACTTTCACAGGCATGTACACTAAGTCCCAGAACTTTGTTAACAAAGAAGTTTGTTAACAAATGCAATGCAGCCCAGGACCGGGCCTGCCACTAACCTGCAATCATTTGAATCTCCTCTTTAATAACTCTGAGGGGTTTGTGCCCAGGAAAAACAATGAAAGTGGGTAAAAAGTGCTTGAGCACGAGAAACACTTTCCTGACAATTCTGCAAACAGTGGCCTTACTGATGTGGTCGGCATTCCCGATATTATAAAGAAAACTAACATTTAAAAAAAACGTTATGCAACACGAAGCATCTGCTTGGATGTTAGAGCACGGCCACAATAGGTGGCATGTATGATGTACGGGCCAATGAGAATGTGAATGTGTAATACCGAGTCCCTGGAAAAACGGTAGGCTATCCCTATTGCTAAAAATTAATTGGGAAATGCCAGGTAATCAACTCATGGCCTTCAAAATCCTCTCCCGACATAAATTACATTTCCTCCGGATTTATCCAGCCTCCTCATCTACGAGATCCTCTTAAAAATGGACATGCCAGTTTGGTTTCAGCGTGGCAAAAATCTCTCTAATGTCTCTAATGTGAATCTTGTCAAAATTTAAATGAGGAAATCCTATTTGAACATCTTTTTACATTAAAAAGGGGTGGAGACTGCAGGGAACTCTGAGTTTCCTGAAGGAAACCTGCTCCAGACCAGGTTAGGTTCACAGACTCAGTTGCCATAGTGATTAACTCTATGGTTAACAAACTCAGAGTTTAAACATAACCTGCTTCTTGAAATGGGCCCCAGGTGTGACTGCTTGTCGAAAATGGGTGGAGCCTCTCCACACACTCAAATGTTACAAACATACCTGCTGGCTCCAAGAGTCTTCACATACAAACCTGTCAACAAGTACAAAACACAACCACAGCTCATCCACACACTGATACATACAAACCAAAACCTGTAAAGCATTTCATGCTGTCATGTGAACCAATAGTGCAAATGTGAGTCGAGACGTGCTCAGTTGAATGTTTGTATTAAGCTGAGGTGGATGATAGAATTTAAAAATAAAAAAAAGGAGGGAGAGTTCCCGGCCATCCCCACACCAAGACCCTCGCTCAAGCAGCAGTGGCGACCAGAGCCCCCCCACACCCATACGGTGGGGCCGATAGAGGAAGTCCAGCAATCCGGCAAAAACACCAAGACCTGGGCCCGCACAACCACCACACGGGCTCCTCACTCCCAGGAGCAGTGAGGCAGGGGAGTGCAGAGTGCAAGCCTTAGCCCAGCCAGAAGAGCAGCCCTCCCAGCACGCCAGGGGACGCAATGAGGGAGAGGTTCCTGGTTGCAGACAAGATGGCGGCTAAAAATCATTTGCTGGAAAAAAGTCAAGAACCAGACACCCCCACCGCAAGCGCCGCACAATATTGCACCCAAACTCATCATTAGCCGGAATAGGAAAATGTATGTGGTGATGCTGAAATATTATGGTATGTTGCTATATTATGTGCTCCTTAACACATTGCACATTTTAAAATGAATATTTCGAGACAATTTTAACACTTCATAAAACTTTATCCCTTTCAAAAATGACATCTTAAAAAGTTCAAATTAGTATCAACTTTTATTAAAGCTTTTAAATGTAAATAAATTGTAACTCAAGCATTATATAAATTGTTTCAACGTTTATCGGTGAGAGGGCGACAATATTTGAAGAATCAAGAGGGATCCCATAGATCTTTAATTTTTAGTTTTGTCATTTCATCATTTTGTCATTTAATCTTTAATGTTGTCATTTTAATGGTTTATTAATTTTGCAAATCTAATAATTATTGAAATTGAGGCAACCTTTCTGTTTTTCAAATTAATTAATTATATAAAAATTAGGGTATTGCTTTTCTTTGTTATTGACTACAGTTCAATGTTTGTACTCTTGTTCTCTTTATAGACTGTTTTTAAGGCACTTTTTGCTTATACATTTTGCATATTCCATTTTTGTTTATTGGTTCATTTAAGATATTTATTTTTACATTACTATATAAAACTTTAAGCAAATCTGAATACGTCTATTTAGTCTTAAATGGGTTTTGCAGTCAAATCCGAACATTGTTATTAGTTACAGCGTGAAACATCGTAAAGTTCACCGGAAACCGTTTTTTTCTTTTTTTTTTTGCCCTTTAGATTTTGTTTTTCTGTATCTTTTCCTCCATTAAGACCGGTTTTTAATGAATATTTATAGCATTTTGAACCATATTGAGATCCAATTAAGCAGTTTAAACTTAACCGGTTCGTTTTAAATAGAGTTTCTGCACGTGACCCGGAAGTAAACAGAATGAGGCGTTTAGCAGGCTAGCAGCGTTAGCTTGCGTTCAGATGACAGTGGTGTTTAGTTCGGTCGTTTCAACGGTTTTAGAACAGAAAAGACGATACGTGGTTCTTGTCTGAGCTCCCAGCATTTCCAAAGTGTCCTAAATGAGTGAATAACTAAGTGTTGAATGTAAAGATAACGTGACTATGGTTGTGAGACTAGCAGATGATGAGAGTTGCTAGTGTTCGGCGGACGGCGGTGTTTGTGTGACTTTGAGCTGCAGACCGGAGCAGCTGCAGTAACGATGTCTTCACTTCAGTCTCTGAGAGAGTTTATCAGCGAGCGACTCGCTGCTGCTGCTGAAGAAATCTTCAGACACTGTGAAGGAACCATCGTCCAGTACGAGCAGGAGCTCTGTCGTCAGCGCAGACTGCTGGATATCAGGAAACCGCAGCTTCAGCTCCACCATATAGGTATGTATGTTCAACAAAGGAGAGAAGCCCTTCATCTTCCAGAACATTCTGACCGATGACTCCTTCTGTTGTGAGGATTCCAGCTTGAAGCAGTCATCAAGCGCGCTGCACTCAGTGTTGCCAGATAGTGACGGTTTTTCAGCTCGGGTGAAGTGAAAACCGCCAAAATGATTATCATTAGTTTTTACTTAACCTTTTAATTTAATGTCTATTATATTTGAACTTCTTACGTGCGACCAAGCACAACAGCTGATGGAAATTCTTGCCAAAATCCCAAAGAATTCTCTAGAGAAATAAACAGCTATTTGTCAGAATAACAATTCTTGATGCTTCTTTCATATTTTTTTTTCTTCATCACATGTTATTCAAGTTAAAAACTGACCAATACAGATACCTCAGTAAAAGCACGTGTTGCCTGCTGGTCCCACCTCGTATGTTTTCTTGTTCGCCTGCTTTCAGTGGACGGGGTGTGGGCTTTAAACAAGCTCACTCATAATTGGTGACAGTAGTTGTCATAAAAAGGGACTCGGATCAACTCGAACCCATCACTGTCAACTGGCTTGAAGATGCTAATGTCTGTATCAGGGAAAATTGGCGAACGAGTTGACTTCAATTTTGATAGAGCCACAGGTAAGGCATTTTCTATGGGTCCAGTTCTATTTATACAGTCAATGATTGTAACACAGTCCTCATTACGCGCAAATAGTCACTTCTTTAATTTAAAGTCAATATTTGAAATATTTTTAATGATGTTACATCTGCTATTGTTGCAGTCAGAGCAAAACATGAAATAATGGACTCCTATTGAACTATTTATTTGTTTGTTTATTTTATTTACAATGTAGTATGCAATCTCTCAACCGACAACATAATATATGAACAATTCAGGAATAAAAAAAAACAATTTCCTATAGCACATTCTTATTTACCTGCTGATTTACAGACTGATTTACAGACTTTGTGTTTGATATATACAAGATATACATTATCAGAAATTAGCTCTGTGTCGTCCATTAATTTCTGATAAACAATACCTTAAAGAGCATCATCCAGCTTATATCATGGTCACTTACAAAAGATGTGTGTGTGATTGTGGCCCCTGTGACAAACTGGCGACCTGTCCAAGGGTGTCTCTTGCCTTCGCCCATGAGTGGTTGGGTTAGGCTCCGGCAGCCCCGTGACCCTGAAAGGTATAAAACGATATAGAAGATGAATCAATGAATGACTTACAAAAGAAAGAAGTATGAAATCTCTGAAATCTCTTCCTTGCCATACTCTACATTTATTCAATTCCTCCAGTGTAACCCCTTGTGTCTCATCTCCTCTTTCTTATTTTTTTTGGTCATTAAATTCTTAGCAAGAAAATGTCAATATAAAGATATGAGCAAGAATGGTTATTCTGGCAAATGAAACGACTTACTAACAGCTGTTTGTTTCTCAATTCAAGTCTGTGGGATTTTGGCTTCTTGGAGCCAACCGGGACTTCCTGTTTAAAACACGAAGGAGAAGCGGGTCAAAATGTTCAGTGATATACAGTCTACGGGTCCACACAAGCCTCACACATCTAGATAACGAGGACTCTTATGTTTGTCTGTTCTTTGTAAACTTCACCTCCACTTTTATTATGGTTACGCCACAGACCCTCATTCTATGACAAATTAAAGCAATTATTTAACAAAAACTTTTATTTTAGTAGCTCTTTTGGAAATGGCTTAAACGCAAAGTGTAGATAAAAATCTACCAAATAAATGATTGCATTATTTTACACAGAAAAACCAGAGATATTTAAATCATTGAAATGTTGAATGCAAACCATGAGGAAATTACAACATAGTTAAAACACAACTTTTTTTTAACCATTGTTTTTCATTTAAAGAAACTTTTTTTTAAAGTAACACTTCAGTCATTTTTTTCTTTTTTTCTAATTCTTTCACAAGAATTTTTTTTCTGCTCATTTTTTCTGTTTTTCATAAATATTCCTTATCTCAGTTGGGAAGAGTTAAAGAAAATGTCTTTTGAAGTAGAGTTTAATTCCAGCTGGATTTCAGGTGTTTTGCTCGGCTGGAATCTGCTCCCAGGTGGAGGCGTGTCTGACTGCTCTGTATTCAGGGTGAAGAGCTGACACAACGCTAGTGCTTGTTCTTTAAAAAAATCTTGTCTCTCCCCATCCCAAAATAAAATGATGATGGGCTTCCTTGTTATTGATGCTGACAGATCGATGTTCATCTTCCGCATCATTTATTATAATAAAAGATTGCATTTGTCCAGAAGTCTTTCATTGAATGAAATCTCAATCACAGACTTTCAAAATAAGATGAGTTTTATCACGCTGATCTCACACCATTTTGGACGGACGCCTGAGGAGGTGATTCAAAATATCATCTAAAGTACACTCGGACTGAGCTCTATCTTGTGCAGCTGGGTCCTGGACTTCCTATTTGACAGGCCGCAATTTGTGAAGATCTATGACCTCTCCTCTTTCTCCATCATCCTCCCCCACAGAGCTCTGTGCTGAACCCCACCCCGTTCCCACAGCTCCCACGCGACTGTTCAGTGAGTCACACAAGCTGCCTGATTTTTTTAAATATTATTATTTTATTTTTATTATTATTTAAAATAATTTACCCCAAGTATAGCTTTAACCAGGGATGCTTGTTCTGGGAAATAGGAGTGCTAACGCTGCCCCACCATATGACTCATGTTATTAAGCATAGTAGGTTTTCATAGACGCATCTCTAGTGCTAAAAGGTTACAGATTTCAGTTGTTAAATGTTTAATGATAGAAAAAAAAAATAGATCACCAGTTAAATTTGTGTGACCGAAATACCGGAGGAGAGGGATTTTCCAAGCTAATAAAACAAACAAACCTATGCTTTGAGACACTTTTTCCTCTTCTTCCTTACTTTTTCCCTTAAAGCTGCCCCTGAGGGCTTGTTTTGCTTCTTTTTCATCCTTAAAGTTTGAAAGAAACACTAACAGCGACAACACTCCCCACACTAACAACACTAACCCACCTAGCTTAGACACCGGCAGCATCAGGGAAGAAGGGGCACGCACCGGACTTAGATATTGAAAACGTCAAACTTTTTTTTTTATGTTTTAAATATTTATTCTCTTTTTTTAAACTAAATAAGTGGCGTATCAAACTTATAAACTTTTTAAAATGTCATAAACTTGTAAAAAATAAAATAAAATAAAACCCTAGTCTAATTATCATGATTTGGCGCCCCTCCAGCAGCTGGCAACCTAGGCGTCCGCCTATGTCCCATATCCCATATGAGTTTGGGCTCAATTGGACATTAAAAAAATAAATAAGTTAGTTTGAATATTTAAAACTGGTGTAGTAGAATTGAAAAAAAAACCAAAAATATCTGTTACATGAGCAGAAGTTGAAGGTGAAGAAAAGATTACCAGGCCCAGAAATGTCATTCGCAGTGGACACCACCACCACTGAGCAGCTGCAAAAATGGCGACTGAATTGACTTCATTTCATTGGAACCAGAAAAACTCTGTTCAGTTCTCTCTTAGACTGTCAGTGTTAAAGGACAGAAGATCAGTGGCCACCACTCTCCTCGTGTAAAGTAGGAGTGTGGATAGTGTGTTGGTGTGGAAAGTATGTGTATAAAAAAGTTTAACGGCTAATAGTGCAAATATGCATCTAATCACTTCTGCTCCAAATTAGCCATTATTTTGTGTCTGCTTGAAAGCAAAAACTAGTGATTTTACTTTGTGTAATTGTACATAAAATCAGGCATTAAGGGGATACAATTTAATGTGTGTAATTTATGTAAATCTTTTGTAATTAGGTGTTTGACCCACTGAACACTGAAGACCAACATCTTTTACTGTCTAAACTGTGAAAACTAATGAGTTACATTTTGTTAAACATTTAAATTGAACAGATTCTGACTCAGATTATCTAGATGTCCATTATTGTTTGACGATACAAACGGGCTTCTTCTTGTGCTTGTGTTCCTGCAGTCCTCCCCCAGCATCATGTAACTGAAGAAGAGCATCTCTGCAAGCAGCAGAAGAACTTCAGCGTGGAGCAGAAGGAACCAGAATCTCTACAAATTAAAGAGGAGCAAGACGGGTTCTGCATCAGTCAGAATGAAGAGCAGCTTGAACTGAAACAAGAGACTGATACCTTGATGGAGACTCCTTCTTCTGAGGAACATGAGAACAGTGAAGCAGATCTAAAGAATCAGCAGAGCTTAAATGTCACTGATAGTCAGGATAAAGAAGGAAACCAACATGAAGAATCGACATCATCTACAGATGAAGAGACAGACCCACAGAAGAGAGATGAGAGGAAGAGAAGAGACAGAAGTCATGTATTTAGTTCTCATGCAGATGAGACTATGCAGTCTGAGGAAAGACATTATATCTGTAAAGAATGTGGCAAAAGTTTTGGTTACTGGTCTCTGTTTAGAATTCACATGCGAATTCACACAGGAGAGAAGCCTTATTCTTGTAAAGAGTGTGATAAAAGCTTTAGTCAAAATTCAAACCTCAAAACACACATGAGAACCCACACAGGAGAGAAGCATTTTCCTTGCAAAGAATGTGATAAAAGTTTTAGTCATTTGTCTATTCTTGAAAGACACACAAGAACCCACACAGGAGAGAAGCCTTTTTCTTGTAAAGTATGTGATAAACGATATAGTCAAAATTCTGATCTCATCAGACACATGAGAACTCACACAGGAGAGAAGCCTTTCTGTTGTAAAGAATGTGATAAACGTTTCAGTGATGTATCTAACCTCAAAGCACACATGAGAACTCATATATGACAGAAGTCCTTTTTTTTTCTTGTCAACGTTTTAAAGGTTGTAGTGTGCATTCAATTCAGGAAAATTCACAGTTCAGAACTTGTGCACTAAGGGATTTTAGAAATGTACGTAAGAGAGAAAGATTGAGAAAACATTTTTTTTTTCTGTAGAGAAAGACTAGCAGCCAGCGGCACAGGAAACATTAAAACGAAGAATGAATTCCACAACATTTTAGACATTAACTTGATGCCATCTGTGAAAAAGTAGAAGTTAAAGAGAAAATGACTTTTACAAATGGATAATGATCCTAAACACACCTTCAAATCCACACTGTCCTACATTAAGAGACAGAAACTGAAGGTTTAACAGTGTTCTTCCCAATCCCCTGACCTCAACATCATTGAAAATCTATGGATAGATCTGAAAAGTGCAGTGAGTAACAAACATTCCAGAAATCTTAAAGAACTGGAAGACTTTTGGAAAGCAGAATGGATGAAGAAACCTCAAATAAGAATTGAGAGACTCTTGGCTGCAAAAAGTGTTTATACGCTGTGATGCTTGCCAAGGGGGGCAGTACGAGGTACTAACTCTGGAGGGGGCCCAAACTTTTTCATGCACACACCATTATTTTAGTTTTTTTTTTTTGAAGGGGTAAATGATGGAATAAAGCCAAATTTTTTGACATATTAAAAGGATGTCTCATCTGTAAATTGATGCCCGTAGAAGATGTTTCCATCTTTCCTTGAGTTCCTTAAGCACAATAATATAACATTTTACCTGGGGTGCCCAAACTTTCGATCCCCACTGTATATCAAGTCACAAAACATTGATTCAACAAAGTGCACATTTGTACGAACTACAACTAGATATACGACGTAAGGAGAAAAAAAGACGCTTCAACAATGGAGAACAATCGAGCACAGATGAACAGTTGACATGTTTTTATTTTTATTTACCATTACTTCGTTAATGTTACCTAAATGTAGGTCAATTATCACAAATAGACATGAAATTGTCACCAACCTTCATGGCACAGAAGTGATGTTATGAGCAACATGTTATTGGACAGTGTAGTTTATTACCAACAATGCAATAGAATAAAACAATGATAAGACAATTTCCCAGTGTTAAGATCAATAACAGTTATAAAAGTTTTAGTTTAGTGTAATAAAGTAGCCTCAGTGTGAATGCGCATTTTGTTGCACCAGCGTTTCATGACTTTATATATATATTTATATCCCTGTGACCCTGTGCCATTTTTTGACTTTAAGTTAACTGGAAAATTTTGTGCAAGACAAAGACATATCATATTAAAAACAGACATTTAAAAAAAAATCCATAAACTGTTGTTAAGAAGAAGATGACCTGAAGTCAGCTATCAAACCAACCTGAAGTAACAGAGCCACAGGGTGATGGTCTCCATACCACAGCACATTGATGCAGTAATTGAATGAAAAGAAGGCAGAAGTTAGTCTAGAACACAAAGAAATGCCGTTTTCTGACATGTAACACGCACGCTGAAACCGTTTCACATACATTTTAATCGTTTAAAATACAGTTTTTAAGTTTGCATCATCTCTAATCTATAAAATAACAGATTTCTACATTTCAATATATATACAAAATGTTCCATACAATGAGTTTCACTGTATGAATTTTTTGAGAAAGAAATTCCATGCTTTTTATTATCCTAACTGATTTTTCTCTTATTATGTTAGAACCATGCTTTAACCAAATGAGTTTGAAGAGGTTTTTTGCTCTATGGACATAATAAATTCCTGAGAAGAGGGAGATACCTTCGGATGGACGGACATCTGAAATGCTGAAGATACACAGTGACAGCTGATTAGACAAGACCTCATCAGTGACCTATTGTTGGCTTTGCTTCAGTTTAAACAAAGAAAAACAAAAGCACTAACTCCATATTTGTGTAAACCTCAAAGTAACCCTCCTGTTAGTATTTTGTGGGCTTCCTTTTTGTCTAATTAAAAGATGTTGCCTTTGCTGGAGAGTTCAGAGCTGCTTTGCAGGGTGGACTGAGTTTCTTCTCCTGAGAAAATTACACTTTGACTCCTGTTTCGTTATTTTTCTGTTTACTTTAACATAAACTCTGTCAGAAGATTCTTAATTCTTAATAAACTTAATTGTGGTTGCAGTCCATGATGATACAAAGTGTATGTCTAAGCCATGACATCACTTGACATATTTTGTGTACATCTTTTAAGTTTAACCCTTTTAATGTGATCATTGAACTTTTTTTTAACAGTTTAGAGAAAGTAGTGACTGCAGTTTATATTTTTTGGGTCATGTGAGCAAGTAATTTCTTTTTTTCTTTCAGAAATGTAAAAAAAAAGGAAGAGGCGGATATAGAAACCAACTGGTGTTTTTTTGTCTCGTGTTCATTTGATGTTTTCTAGTAGAGATTAAAACTGTTTATCTGTTAATTTGTTTACCGTTTTCAGTGTTCTGTTCTACAACTCCAGCTGGATGAAGCCCATCTGCTACACTATTCAAACATGTTGCTGTTTATTTACATATTGAGCTGTTATCTTAACTTGTAGCTGTTTATCTAGACATGTGTTTATTTATTCGACATATACTTGTTATTCAATCATGTAGTTGTAGAATGAATTAAGCTCACTTTTCTTTAATAGTTCTAGCGCATCACCTGTCCGTCTGGGGTTGAGGATCTCTCCTTCATGTGGGAAACCCTGAGGATTCTTCGTTTTTTCCCCCAAAGAGAAAGAATTTTTCCTCACTTGAGGGGGTATAAGGGCAGAGATGCTTGTTCAGTTTCGTCTGTTTACAACTAGCTATTGTTTACTTTTACATGTTTGACTTTTTTTCTTGCAATCTACTGATGTCAGTCCAATAAGACGACTATTAGCTGTGATATTGGACTATAGAAATAAAATTGAAAAAATCCTAGGTGTTCTAATGATCTAACATTTTAACTAAAATATTTATAATAAATCATCCTTTTAAACTTTAGAACCACATCTCCACTTGGTTTGAGTTCCCATTTTTCTCTGTGTTTGTGTACTCGCGTTGCCACAATAGAATGACAAAAACAAAACCATGTCACCACTATTAAACTAGCACCACAGCACAAGGTTCTCCTGTCCTCTGCTTCTCCTCTCCCCCTGGCCAATGAGTTTGTCAGATGGTTCTTCTTCAGTATATCTCTCTCTGTGCATCTGAGCGGTCTTCCTCCACAGATGGAACGCTGTGATCTCACCTCAGTCCTGAGTTCATCAGTCAGAGACTGGAACCTGCAGAGAACCAACTTCAGTAAACCAAACTGTAGGAAAGACTCCACGATTCTGACTGATGTTCTCGTCCACTTTATTTTTCCCATTAAAGATTGGCACAGAACACTTGAAAACTAAGAAGAAATGATGAACAGTTGTAATCTCACAAGAAAACCCAAACCACATGAACAAGACAAAACCACCAGTGTCTTAACACATACAGTATTTGGAAAAATTAACCTCCTCATGAAATAACTATTCGCTGCAGTTTATTTTTTCAGTTTTTGTTCAAAACAAACGAAATGTTTACTGATCACAAAGTATTAGAACTACAAATGAGTAAAACATTTTCTAGTGTTGTCACAGTAATAACTCAGATTCAGAAAAATACAAAATTCAAAAAAAAGTAATAGCACAAATTTACAAATAAAAATCAACCCGTAATTTGAACATTGCCTTGAAATTGAGATTTCTTTCAAATCAAATTAAATGAGGTCAGAACAAAACATTTAAACGGGTAAAAGCCATTCAAGAGATTAAGATTTTACTCTTAGAATTCAAACACATTTTTATTAACATACATCTGTAGGCTCTGCCGTTTTCTCTTGGTTAGATGAAATGAAAACAGATTAGTTAAAAACAAAACAGAGTAACTGACATATACGTGCATGCATGTGCGTGCAGTGTTGGGGATCGAGCAAAGTACAGACATGCCGTCATTGTTGCAGTCACAGCGATTTCCAAAGTCGCTCAAGATAAAGAGATGCTGCCCTGCAAGAAGTCCTGTTATCTCCGCAGAGCAGCAGGTAAGCGGCAGAGCAGAGATCCTCCCCGTGAACTGATGTGTCTGTTACAGTATTTTAATTACAATTTTGATCCGGTGACTAAGTAAAGTAATAAATTACTTTTTAGAAGTAACTTATCCAACTCTACTCAAAAGGATTCTATGTTAGTTCTTTCTCTTATGAGGTAGATTACTAAAACATGCCACGCATCTGCTCCTCCCTTCGGTCAAATTTGAGAATCCTTTGTTGCCGATCATTCAAAAAGTTTGCCGACTCCTGCTTTAAAGGCCCAGAAAACCTTAAAAAGTGTTGATTTATTAACCAGAGCTGGACCCAAGGAGTTTTAAACGTTACAAAGTTTCTGTAAAATATCAAATGTCATCAAAATAAAACGAGGGCTCATATTATTTTAATCTATACATGATAGTTTCGTACATAATTTCAGTTTCTTAGTTTGTGAGAAAAAGAAATTTTCTTTTTCGCAACCTTTCGCCATTCTTATGTAAACCCTAATATTTTACTGCACAAATTCGATGCTGAGTTTTCCTAAATATTACACTAAAACCTCTCATTCTGGACAATAATGAGGCTTCTCTCCTGTGTGAGTTCTCATGTCTTTCAAGACTACATTCACAACTGAAACTTGTTTCACATTCTTTACAAGAAAAAGGCTTCTCTCCTGTATTAACTGTCATGTGCATGTGGAGATTTCCTTTTTTTACTTAAACTTGTACCACATTTTTCACAAGAAAAGGGCCCGGATGAGTACTCATGTGTCTTTTAAGACTAGATTCATAACGAAAACTTTTATCACATTTTTTACAAGAAAACGGCTTCCCTCCTGTGTGAGTTCTCATGTGAGCTTTCAGATTACCTTTATAACTAAAACTTTTATTACATTCTTTACAAGAAAAAGGCTTCTCACCGATATGACTTCTCATGTGATGTTCGAGGCTAGATGCAAAATAAAAACATGCACCACATTCTTTACAAGAAAAAGGCAGCTCTCCGGTGTGGGACGTCATGTGCATTTTGAGATTTACTTTTTTACTAAAACTTGCACCACATTTTTCACAAGCAAAGGGCCCCTCTCCATGATGAGTGCTCATGTGTCTTTTAAGACTATATACATGACGAAAACCTGAACCGCACGTTTTACAAGAATAGGGCTGCTCTCCTGTGTGAGTTCTCATATGAGTTTTGAGATTTCCTTTATGACTAAACCTTTTATCGCATTCTTTACACAAAAAAGGCTTCTCTCCTGTGTGAGTTCTCATGTGTGTTATGAGACTAGATGTTTGACAAAAGCTTTTATCACATAATTTACATGAATGATACTTCTCTCCTGTGTGCATTTTCATGTGATTTCTGAACCGAGACCAGAAACGAAATCTTTTACCACATTCTTCACAGACATACGGTGTTTCATCAGATGCAGTGCTCATGTGGGCAGACACATTGTGTACAAATCTTGTTCTTTCACCAGAATTTACAGAGAAGAGTCTCTTTTCTTCTGGGGAGTGTTTGCATTTCTTAATCAAACTTGCTTTCTTTAATTTTTTACTTACATCAGAGTCACACTGACTTTCCGACATGTGAGAGCTGTCCAAGTTTTGGTCGTGACTTCTGTCTCTTCTCTTCTTCTGATCTCTGTTCTGTGGGTTTGTCTCTCCATCTGTAAATGATGTTGATTCTTCGTGTTGGATTCCTTCTTCATCCTGACCATTTGTAACACTAAAGTCCTGCTGTTTGTTTAGATCTGCTTCACTGTTATCATAAGTAAGAATCTCCATCAAGGTATCAGTCTCCTGCTTCAGATTAAGCTGCTCTTCATCCTGACTGATGCAGTGCTCCTCTTGCTCCTCTTTAATCTGTGGAGGTTCTGGCTCCTCTTGATCCTCTTTAATCTGTGGAGGTTTTTGTTCCTCTTGCTCCTCTTTAATCTGTTGAGGTTCTGGTTCCTCTTGCTCCTCTTTAATCTGTTGAGGTTCTGGTTCCTCTTGCTCCTCTTTAATCTGTTGAGGTTCTGGTTCCTCTTGCTCCTGTTTAATCTGTAGAGGTTCTGGTTCCTCTTGCTCCTGTTTAATCTGTAGAGGTTCTGGTTCTTCTTGCTCCTCTTTAATCTGTAGAGGTTCTGGTTCCTCTTGCTCCTCTTTAATCTGTTGAGACTTTAGTTCCTTTAGTTTCTCTTCACTCTGTGGAGGTTCTGGTTTTAGCCGTTCTTCTTTAGTCTGTGGAAGTTCTGGTTTGTCCTGTTCCGCTCTAAAGTTCCTCTGCTTGCTACAGAGACCTTGCTCTTTAAGCACATAATGCTGAGACGGGACTGCAGGGACACAAAAACAAGAAAAAACACGTATGATATGTCTTTCTTTAAGGAAAGGGAGAAATTGGTTGCATAAAGAAACTGAAAAAATGGTGAATGGGGAGTTAAGTTGGCAACACAACCATCTATTAGGGCGACCGGTGGAAGGAAAGACATTTTTCAGTCATCTCAACCTCAAATCGGTATTGTGACGTTTATACCAATTTGATGCGTTAAATGTGAGTTTCTTTCAATGTTGATCATAACTTTCAGTGTTATTTCAATTTTGATTCACCAAAAAAATCCGCATTGATTGATTGACCTTATGCTTTCTGGAACGTGCTTTGACAGTTCAGACCATATTGCCCAGTTGGGCTGTTTTGATTCTAACGTTGGGGTCAAATTTTGCTTTAGGTGGGGCAAACATGATTTGTCCAGGTTTGGGTTTGGTTCTGCAGTTTTTTAAACTTCTCGTTGAAAATGTCTGGTTCAACTACAGCACAAGCAACATGCAACATGTTGAAGCTCCAAGCTCTGCCTCATGGAAATATACATAGTAAACCAGGTTTAATGTGTGCCTTTAGCTTAAGTGCAATGATGTAAATCCAATTGAATCAACGTTTATTTATTTATTTAAAAAGCCAGTTTTTATGCTGCGTAGCTCAAAAAATCTGTTGCACTGGGAGCCACTGCAACGGTTTAAAAATATGTGTAACATGTTCCTGGCCTCTGGGAATTGTCAGCCCGCATGCGGTTGAGTTCTGTAGTAGTTTTATATTCTTCTTCTGGGAAGATCAGAGAGTAGGACATTACAATACTTAGGAACATGTAATATTTCAGTTTTTCCTTTTGAATAAATCTGCAAAAATGTCAAAAATTCTGGGTTTTTTGTCAATATGGGGCGCTGTGTGTACATTAATGAGGAAAAAAATGGACTGCAATGATTTTAGCAAATGCAAATATAACAGAGTGACAAATTTAAGGGGGTCTGAATACTTTCCATACCTACTTTAAGTCTGTGTCAAGTCTAAATGATTGAATTTGAAACTTTATTAAATATTGTTAATCTTTAAACTTATTTCTTTATTTTGCTAAGTTAAATTTTCACCCAAATAAAAAACCGCAATGACTTCCAGGTTAACCAATGGAAGAACAAATTTAGAAAAGTTTTTTAAAGACGCTGTCTGTGTGTTTTACTCCACAAAGGCAAAAAGCAGCAAGTTTTTTTATCTAATCTTATCTTGGTTTGGTAGTTAAAAAGTTAACTGGGACAAACTGAATATTTTCCAGTTACATTTCTACAGTTACATCAAAGCTTCAAAGTAGCCTGATTTGTTTCTTATTGTGTATAAATAATGGGTTTCTTAACTATACATTTTCTCATTTAAGTTTGTGTTTTAATGAAGCCCATTTTGATTATTGTGATTTTGGGCTACATAAATAAAGTTGAATTGATTTTCTGATAGTTAAATAGACATTTTTTAAATAATTCCTGACATGACAGTAAATTAAGATGCCTGCTTTATCAAACCTCCAACATGCACATGTTAGATAACTGGGAAAAGTTATGGTTAAATCTATTGTCAGAACTGTTTCACATTAGATTAAGTTTAAGTCCGCACAGTAATACCTATAGTTTCTGTTCAGAGGCAAAGTTCTTAAATGAGAGAATTGCATAAGTGCAAGTAAATGTTCTGCTTTAGGATGACCTTTTTTGACCATAACATTTATTTTTAAAGGAACTTAAAGGTGCTGCTGTCAGATTAAAAGAAATCAAAATTGTTATATAGTCTATTGAGAAATTTGGGACTGTGAGAATCTAATTATTGCAAAAATGTAAAAGCTACATGTTATAAATAAATGGTTTAATGGCCCTAAAAGTGAATTTCGTTAAAAAGTGTTGTGGGATTTTGCGACTCGGTTTTGTAAGTAAGAAACTGGACCAAACCGTGGTGCACGGGGTGTCAAACTCATCGTGGTTCAGCGGGCACATTCAACCTGTCTGACTGGACCAGTATCATAATAACAACCTGCAGTCAACTTGTTATCTGTAGCTTTGTTTTTGTTTTGTTTTTTTCTCAGTTGGAAAAAAAATCTCTTTTAAAAGTTGAACATTTTTGAGTTATTACTACATATTCATTCACAGAGGCCAATGGATTTCAAATAAAATGCATATTACTAAAAAAAATGGTTTATTAAATGTTATACAGACTAAATATTTTACATCTGACATTAAAACAACCCTGATAGTAAAGATGGGGTTGTGTAAAAAATATTAAACACCCAGCCTAAAATATGAACGAACAAATAAATGAAAAATTAAACTAAATTAAACTTGAAAACATTTGTGAACATAATTTACATTCTGAAACTCTACATGGTTTGACCATCACCCGGGTATCAATATCAGGATTCAAATCCTGTGTAGCAACACATGTTATTCACGTGTGCAAAATACAATGAAATGTCCAAAAATCTTTTCCTGCGTTTGTTGCATGCTGTTTTGGCAAACCTGCCTTCTTCCTGACCATTGTCAAGGTGCCATCAGTTGCCAGATTGACATCATGTGACCAGTTTGCTCCACATTGTCCAGGGCAGTAATGAGAGCGCCGACGTCTGCTGTTGTTGGGATGGAACGGGCTAGAAAAATGCTTTTTCTTCCAACATGCTAATATTTTTAATATTTGTTCTCTTCACGACCGGGGCGGATTAAACAGGATTAAATCAATAAACTCCAGGCTGGTTTCTTAAATGCAAATAAATATTAAAAGAGCCACAAGAACCAGTTTTTGAACAGCTCTTGAAATGAATGAGTCCAAAAGATTCGCCTCCCTCCAAAGAGCCATAAATCTTCGTAATGTACTTTGTACAGTAGTTAAAGCCCTACTCCGATCATCTTTTGATCTGTTGTAAAATCATTCCCAGTGCTCTTTTAGCCATGATCATACAGTTTTTAGCCAGCATCAAAAAACCTGTGCCGTTCTAGACTGTAGTTTCTGTGGGGGGTGGTAACAGTTAATTATTCATTCGCCTCTAAGTTATGGGAGGGACTGTAGGTACTGAGAAAGCCTTTCCCTGACAACAAGTCTGTTTACACTCTCCCTGGCTAGAACCCTGCATTCCCTGTGCAAAAAAAAGGGCGAGCAATATTGCAGCTATGCAGTTGTACAGTTCTGATCCAGATTCCAGCTCAGACAAGGAAAACAATGACGTGCATAGATCTCTTGGTCTGCAAGCAGATGCAGTGACATACCTATGACATAGAGCTGAATCTGTGGTTTCCAGCTGATATTCAGTCTGCGCTGACGACAGAGCTCGTCTTTATACTGGACGATGGTTCCTTCACAGACTTTGAAGATTTCTTCATCAGCAGCAGGAAGTTGATCGCTGACAGAATCTTCCTGGGGTTGTGAAGACATGGTTTCTGCAGGTCAAACTCAAACAAACACCACTGTCCTCTGAACACAAGCAGCTCCGATCATCTGCTGAGAGAAAAACCAAAACTTTTCTCCTGTTTAGAAACTTGACTTAAAGTTCCTGGGATCCTGCAGGAATCCGTTCTGCTCAGCCTGCAGACCAAACAGCAAAGACTGGAATCTTCCACATTTGAAACAAAGGAATCCAAGCAACGGCCTCTGATTGGTTAACTTTTGGAGGGAAAGATGCCACAGTCCTTCTGTGATTGGTTCAGCCATTCCTGCCCCCACTAGTCACAGGGTTCAGCATTCCAGGAGGGGGTTGGTAAACTCATCTTCAGTCACCTTCTTTTGTTTCTGCCTTACAGGTTGTTTCAAAATAAAGACTTTTTTAATTACTAAAATACATTATAAACAGAAAAAATGAAAACATAAACATTTGAACTCTTATCAGCAGAGCCTTGACTGAATAAAACAGACTTTTATCGTGAAAGAAGGAACACATGACAAAGTCAGGAGCCCGAAGGCCTGATTGGAAATCCGAAATCTTATTTTTTGACATGAACAAAATACCTTCAAAGAGGAAAGATGTAATCTGACACAATCAGTTTGATGTCAACATGAAGATCAACCCAAATCAGTCAGCTGAACGACATCCCATAAGAATTTCTTAGATTGTTGTTGTGTGATGTTTTCTACTGTGAGAAACACAGATCTTTTCTTTAGATCCAAAAACAATGACCATCGTGTTGCTGTTCTGTTGGAGCTCGTGTGTTCTACAGAACCTCATGGCTCCTGTGTCCCTTCATGATTTCTTTAGACTGACACAGCTGATGGACGACGAAATGTCATTTTCAAAATAACTGAGACGCCCGCTGTTACTGTGATGTCTGTAAATCTTTTATTCTGTCATTCTTCAAGAAGCAAAAGTTGGAGGATCCTCATCGTGGTGTGATTTCCTAATCTGCATGAAGTCATCCTGAATTCAAAAGACAAACAAGTATAAAGAATCAAACCGACTTCATTTCCTCTTCATCGTCATGTAGCTAAAGGTCTGCTGAATAAATGCTTCTCTGAGAACTTTGGAGCCTTTCTATGCAATCTGTTCCACGATTAAATGTGCAGAAAATCAAAGCGAGGTTCAGCGTTCTTGTCAGCAGATGCTGAACAGTGGTAGATGAGAATCTGGGACTTTGAGCAAACTGCTAGAAAGATGAATGGAAAAAGGGATGTCCTAGAGTTGAAGCTTTGATGCTCATTCATGTTTAACGTGGCTGTGCTGCTTTGTACCAGCAAACTAGGCAAAGTTCAGCATATGTGAGCTCTGAGAGGCTGATTCTACAGAAGAGTGTCATCAGCATAGAACGGAGGGATCCATGGGTTTGGATTCAATGTTAGAAATGATCCTTTAAAAAGTCTTCTGGTACAAAAGACAGAATTCATGTTTGGAAATCTTCTTCATGACAGTTCAGTTTGTCATTGTTGAATGCAGAAATTCAATTCTAGGTCAGAAAACTGTTCTGGTGAAGTCTTCTGTTCAGTCAGAATGGAAGTTTGATCTCTCAGTCTCCCTTTAGGTCAAAGGTCATCAGTTTGATCTGCTCAGTTTGAACCTTTTCATGTCAACAAAGCTAAAAACCATCTTCCTGTTTTCAACAATAAAACATTCAAATAGAAACAGGGATTTAAATCTCATTTCCTGTCTTATTTTGAAAACCCAACATACAGCTTCATTTATTTTGTTTTTCAGGCTTTTCTCTAAAAGCTAGTTTGAACCCTAAACAAAGAAATGAGACTATTGATTTCGTTTGTTTAGAATTGATTTCGTTGTCTCTTCAAAGCAGAAGTTTATCTGCTTCTGTAGGCAGATTTTCAAAATAAGACATGTTTCACATAGTAGGAATATGTTGCGTTGCTTGTTAAGCATCAGATAATGGAAACTTATTTCAGTCAAAGCCAAAAATATCACTCCCTGCAGTCGGTTCACAGCTTCTGTAGAGAACCGGAAGAGCAAAGGGAAGAAAAATGACAACAAATGACTGGATTGTAGATTGTGTAACAGGACAACTGCCCAAAAAATTCAAGCTGATCTGCAGACACAGGAAACAGCATCAGCTCACACCATCCTTCAGGTTCTGCACTGAAGAAAACCTTCTGGTACAACAGTAGAGGTAGAATGTGCTGCAGATCTGCAGCTCCTCCGTCACACTTACGTTTCTGCTCACCATAGACTGTGGAATCACTGGACAGCTTGACCCCTACCCCCTCGTGTTCCAATTAGGAAGTACCTGTGGGGGCCAAGACGCCAAAATCACATAGACTTCAATTGAGAAATAAAGAGTTACTATTATTATTCTATTTTTCAGAAGAACCATTCTTGCTCTGATACTTTTTTCTTAACATCTTGATCCCTGCCACTGAAACTGAGCTTGGGAGAATCTGTCAATCAAACGGTTGAGGTGGGGGCCACTTACTTTAAATTAAGCATCTGATTGGTCAGTTTTACAGCTTCAATAACGTGCGATAAAAATATATATTTCATGAAAAAAAAATGGTTTTGCAAGAACGTGTTAAATAAAAGGTCATTCTGACAAACACATAACACCTGAGTAATAGCTGTTTATTTCTCAATGGAAGTCTATGCGTCTTTGGCTTTCTGGGACCAGCGAGTACGTCCCATTAGGAATGCGAAGAGGGAGAACATAATCAGTCCCGTTCTCTCTATACACTGTCTATGGTCAGAACGGTCAGCCGACATTAAATCTTTAGCAAACTTTGTGAATCAGACCTGTGGACAAAGCTGATTTACTGTGGCAACCCCTGAAGGGAAAAGTTGAGAAGAAGAAGAAGGTCTTAATATAGAGTCAAACATTAAAAGGATATATTCGAGTTAAAGATATTTGATTTAATTTCTGAGAAAGACATGAAGAAAATGACGACGTATTCAGCGTTACGAAAGAAGGTGGAAAACATTTTCACTTCAGTCCAGGAGGTGGTGATAAAGCGCCACAACGCTGTTTACGAACCTCTGATTAACCACAGAAGAAGAAGAAAAACCCTTACGAGGTGCTAGCTAGCAGTGCTAGCTTGTGTTCATAGGACGGTGGTGTTTTGTTCTGATGTCCGTCAGGTTTTCGGACTGAAAGAACGTTACGTGGTTCGTGTCAAAACTCTCAGCATTTCCCAAAGTGTCGTAAATGAATGATAAGCCCTGAATGTAAAGAAAACGTGGTTGTAATGGTGAGGCTAGCAGACGATCGGAGCTGCTTGTGTTCAGAGGACGGCGGTGTTTGTGTGAGTTTGAGCGGAAGATCGGAGCAGCTGCAGTAACGATGTCTTCAGAACCTCAGGAAGATTCTGACAGCGAACATCTCTCTGCTGCTGAAGGAACAAGCGTCCAGAACGAGGAGGAGCTCTGTCATCAGCGCAGACTGCTGGATGTCAACAGGAATCCAGAGCTTCAGCTCTATGCTAATAGGTATGTTCGCTTCAACAAAGGAGAGAAGCCCTTCATCTTCCAGAACATTCGGATTGTTGCGCCCCGGTCTTTTATTCGGGAGAAGATTGCGTTCAACAAAATGCAGAAATAACAAATTGTAAGATTATTAATATTTACATAACATTCAATAATTTAGGTCATACTGAGGTGGACAAAGAGTGGCCCCAGTGATACAAATGTCTCCTTTTTGTTCTCTCAAGTTGCTAACTACACCTCTTAGAAGGTGATGATCACTAATGAATGTATTGGAACCCTGCTGCAAAAGTATTGTCTTATTCTAATTGGTTTATCAGAGGTGGAAAGTGAGCTGCAGTGGTGTGTCTGCAGCTGGGTGGAGAAAAGCATTAGGGAGAGGTCACAAGGTCAAGCTTTGTTCTCTAAAAGTTACTACTTTTATACAAAAAGACATTATTTTTGTATCTTTTACAACAAGTGTAAAATCCAAACAACGTATTATGACTGATCTGTGATCTGTACTTATTACTAACTTAGATTTGGCACCATTGATTGCACAATATGGGATAAGGAAAAAGACAGGCAAGAGTTGTGTTCAGAACAAAGGCAAATCGTATTCAAAACAGACATATCGAAGGTAAAAAGACTGTTTTCATATTTTTATCTGCAAAGTTGTGCACAACGTATTAATTTTGTCTTTATGAAAACATTTCTTATTGATTGTTTCCTTCCCCTGTAGTATAATCGCTGTACATATCAACCTCTACCCTCTCGTGTTCCCAAATAGCAAGTACTTTGACCTTCTGGTTCTAAGAAGGTCATTTCATGAGAGCCGGAGGTAAAGCATTTTCTATGGGTGACGTCAACACTTTGTCCAGTGATGATGTATGTCTACAGGGGGAATCGAAATGTTGGCACCCCAGGTAAATGTTTTATTATTGTGCATTAAGAACCCATAGAAAGATTGAAAAATCTTCTAAATTCATCAGTTTACAGATGAGACATTATTTTAAGTTGTTAAAATATTGGGCTTTATTTTCATCCTTTACCCTTTCAAAATGACAGAAAACAAAATATTGGTGTGTGCAACAGTTTGGACACCTTGCTGAATTTATAGTATGCACCGCCTTCTGTCGAAAAGCTGAGAGCTGACAGCGATTGTTCACGATCATTGTTTGCCAGGTGATTCCAATCTCAAAACAATACAGAGCTGATGTTGTGCTGAAAAACTGCTGTGCTCATGAAAACACAGCATCGTTATTGTCAATGACATAATGACAAGAACCCAAAACATAAAGCTTTAAGGCGATTGTTGTCAGGCTTTATAATTGTTTGGGTTTTTCTGTGCTTTTCCTGATGCTCAAAGTGCTTACCATGTGTATCGATTATTTATTCACTCCTCATTAATATTTAGTGATGGTAAGCTACTGATGTAGCCTGACAATGAGTTATTTGGAATATGGAATGGAATCTGAAAGGGTATAAAAACAATTAGACGCAGCTTAGCAGATACATTATACTTATCATAAAAAGTTTAATTATAGGCTGATTTTAGAAACAAAAAACTAGGATCATCAGAAAAATAGGATTTCTGCGGTGGCATTATTAATTTTGTACAAATAGCAACAGATCAAGAACATTTCAAAAGTTCTATAAATAAATACATCATTATATTGGAAACGCAATGCATAGCTGATGTATGGTTGTGATTTAATTTTTTTTAATTGAAATCTACACAGAGACTAAGATTTACACAAATTGCTGCAGACCACTTGCTGCCGTTGTATAGGCTATGGGCCGGTCTCCGCTCAAAGCGGCGCGATGCAGTCAGAATGGACTGAGAACAGTGCAGCCTGGTTGACAGTTGCGCCGGTCCGTTGGGCCTGCGGATGGGAAAGGGGGTAACTGTGAGCACTTAATCCATGGCCCTGGAGCAGCAAGGTCCTGGGGGCATTCACTTCAAAACATGTAGTGCTTGTGATTTATTATCGAGCTGGAGTCGGCCGCAAAGCACCATCGTGGGCCAAATTCACCAGGCGGGGGGCGGCATCGCTGGGCTGGGAGCTCCCATTCTACAAGTAGATCCCACCCAACCTCTATCAGAAGGGGTGTAATGGATCGGATCGTGTCACGGTTTTAGAGTCACTGTTGGGATCATTTTTTTGGATCAGAATCTGCAGTGCTTCAGAATGTTAGGCGTTGCAGAATTGTAAGAAAAGAAAAACTGTAGAGAACATTTTCGGGATTTGTTGTTAAATGATCCAAAACAACAGTGATGTTTTGGCTTTGTATACTGCTGAAGTTAACAGCTTGTTAAAAGTGACAAAGACCATTTCTTTCTGTCTAAATCTTTGTGTTTTATCAGTTTTGTTGATTCTGATCTCCTGTTAAAAATAAAAGTATAAATGATGGTGAATTTATACAAATCCTTTTTATTTATTGCATACAGTAAAAAAAGTATCCAATTATGGCTTTTTTTGTTCTAGCATTGAGCTTACCTGAGATCCTTAAACTTTTTATCTTTTACAAGGTGAAATTGAGATTCATGAACTATAAATGTAAAATTTCACAAAATAGTCGGAGACTAATCGACTACTAAAATAATAGTCAGTGACAGCCCTAGTGCAAGGCAGTGAGTGGAGGCGCCATTAGTTAAAGGGAGTTTGACTGTAAACCACTTTGGGCCTTTCTGTAGCCCATCTAAAATATCCCTCTTTCATCCAGTCTAAAATAAAATGCACACTAATGTCATTTATATAAAGTTTTGCTTCAAATACAAAATGATTTATAGAAAAATACAGTTTATGTCTGAAGCTACACCACCCCCTATTGTAACAGGAAAATGTGACTCGCTATAGGCTCTCTGCACTTATCCGTTTTAACAGCTGCTTACAGTTGTCTGTCCACAACGAAGAGGGGAATTTCTGATAAACTACTGCCGTTCTGCAGAAACTATCCTAAAAAAATGACACGTTTTTGACTTTGGTTGAAAATGAAATAATCATAGACAAATGACCACAGTGAATGTTATTGCAATATATCAAAATATGATTTGAGTGGATCTTTAACTTGAAATGACAAAAAACGAATTGCTTTTTTTATTGTTATAATTTGTATTTAAAGGGTTTCAGACTGAAGTAATTTATTTTTTTGTTAAAACTTAACAAAAAGTCTTTTAACAGAATAAAAACACCCTTTGTGTTTGTGTCCCTGTAGTCCTCCCCCAGCATAATGTGAGTGGAAAGGAGAAATTCCACCATCAGCACAGAAACTCCAGAATGGAAGAGGGAAAACCAGTACCTCCACAGATTAAAGAGAAACAGAAGAAACCAGAACCTCCATGGCTTGAAGAACAACAGAAGGAACTAGAACCTCCACAGATTAAAGAGGAACAGGAAGATCCAGAAACTCTACAGATTAAAGAGGAGCAGGAAGATCCAGAAACTCTACAGATTAAAGAGGAGCAGGAAGATCCAGAAACTCCACAGATTAAAGAGGAGCAGGAAGATCCAGAACCTCCACAGATTAAAGAGGAGCAAGAAGATGTCTGCATCAGTCAGGATGAAGAACAGCGTCATCTAAAGCAGGAAACTGATACCTTGATGGAGACTCCTACTTATAGAAAAAATTGGAACAGTGAAGCAGATCTAACCAGTCAGCAAAACTGGAATGTAACTGATAGTCGGGAAGAAGAAGGAAGCCAATTTGAAGAACCAACATCAACTGCAGATAGAGAGACAGACTCACAGAACAGAGATGAGAGGAAGAAGAAGGCAACTTTGGTAAAGAAACACAAACCATCTCAAAAGAAACTTAAATTTATAAAGTCTGGTAAAAGAAGAAGAATTGCACACAATGTGTCTGTCCACATGAGAATGAAGTCTGATGAAGGACCATATATCTGTGAAGAATGCAGTAAAAGTTTTGGTAACAAGATTCATTTCAGAATTCACATGAAGACTCATACAGGAGGAATGCTTCTTTCTTGTAAAGAATGTGGTAAAAATGTCGGCGATTTATCTAGTCTCAAATCACACATGAGAACTCATACAGGAGAGAAGCCCTTTTCTTGTAAAGACTGTGATAAAGGTTTTAGTCGTGTATCTACTCTCAAATTACACACGAGAAGTCACACAAAAGAGAAGCCTTTTTCTTGTAAAGAATGTAATAAAAGTTTTAGTCAAATATCTGATCTCAAAAGACACATGAGAACTCATACTGGAGAGCGTATTTTTTCTTGTAAAGAATGTGATAAAAGTTTTAGTCAAATAAATAATCTCAAAACACACATGAGAATTCACACAGGAGAGAAGCCTTTTTCTTGTAAAGAATGCGCTAAAAATTTTAGTCGTGTAGGTAGTCTCAAAAGACACATGAGAACTCATACAGGAGAGAAGCCTTTTTCTTGTAAAGAATGTGATAAAAGTTTTAGTCAGATATCAATTCTCAAACGACACATTATAACTCACACAGGAAATAAGCCTTTTTCTTGTGAAGAATGTGATAAAAAGTTTATAGATCTATTTCATCTCAAGAGACACTTGAGAATCCACACAAAGAAGAAACATTTTAGTCAAAACATGAAATAAAGAATAGAGATAAATATCTAAACTTAGAAAACGCAGGAAAACTTTTAGTGTGGAAGATTAGGGCTTGTGTTCCAGTTTTTGTTGTTTACCTTCTGTTGTCTTCTCTTTCGTCCTTCCCAACCTAATCTCCTGTCCTCTTAATTTGTGCGCATTTGCTCGATTGTCTCATCCTCCTATTCTAAGCTGCTTGCTCCTTCCACTAGTCGCCAGGTCGTTTTGTGTGCTTCTGGAGTGCCCCTAGCCTTCTCAGTTTCATTTGTTCTGAAATAAATAAGGACTGTTTCGGAACCCTCTGTATCTTGCTTTTGTGTCCATGTCCGGATTCTAACATTTAGCAGAAAACTTGTGCAGTAAAAGACAAGATGGCTTACAAAAGATAGGAAAATATTGCAAAAAAGTAAAATTTCATAGAGCAGAAATGTACACACATGAAATAAATGTCAACTCAAAGAAGAGGATAGAGTTTCACACTTATTAGATTTAAATGTAGACACAAACAATTTCTACAAATGTGTAGATTTGTGTTTCCACAAATAAAATCACAACTGACAAACTACTATTTGGCTGTGTTCATTTTCAAGACTTCAAGTTGGAGATTACAACTGCACAGATCTGCTGCGTGTGTGTAAAGCTGCTGCTGCGTGTGTCTGAATCTGCCGCTGTGCGTGTGTCTGAATCTGCTGCTGCGTGTGTCCGAATCTGCTGCGTGTGTGTCTGAATCTGCTGCTGTGCGTGTGTCCGAATCTGCTGCTGTGTGTGTCTGAAACTGCTGCTGCGTGTGTGTGAATCTGCTGCTGCGTGTGTCTGAATCTGCTGCTGTGTGTGTCTGTATCTGCTGCCGCGTGTGTGTGAATCTGCTGCTGCTTGTGTCCGAATCTGCTGCTGTGTGTGTCTGCATCTGCCGCTGTGCGTGTCTGCATCTGCTACTGCGTGTGTCTGAATCTGCTGCTGTGTGTGTCTGAATCTGCCGCTGTGCGTGTGTCTGAATCTGCTGCTGCGTGTGTGTGAATCTGCTGCTGCGTGTGTCTGAATCTGCTGCTGCGTGTGTGTCTGAATCTGCTGCTGCGTGTGTGTGAATCTGCTGCTGCGTGTGTCTGAATCTGCTGCTGCGTGTGTGTCTGAATCTGGTGCTGCGTGTGTGAATCTGCTGCTGCGTGTGTCTGAATCTGCTGCTGCGTGTGTCTGAATCTGCTGCTGCGTGTGTGTGAATCTGGTGCTGCGTGTGTCTGAATATGCTGCTGCGTGTGTCTGAATATGCTGCTGCGTGTGTGTCTGAATCCACTGCTGCGTGTGTCTGAATCTGCTGCGTGTGTCTGAATCTGCTGCTGCGTGTGTGTGTCAATCTGCCGCTGCGTGTGTGTGAATCTGCTGCTGCGTGTGTCTGAATCTGCTGCTGCATGTGAGTGTGAAACTGCTTCTTCGTGTGTCTGAATCTGCCTCTGCGTGTGTGTGTGAATCTGCTGCTGCGTGTGTCTGAATCTGCTGCTGCGTGTGTCTGAATCTGCTGCTGCGTGTGTGTGAATCTGCTGCTGCGTGTGTCTGAATCTGCTGCGTGTGTCTGAATCTGCTGCTGCGTGTGTCTGAATATGCTGCTGCGTGTGTGTCTGAATCTGCTGCTGCGTGTGTCTGAATCTGCTGCGTGTGTCTGAATCTGCTGCTGCGTGTGTGTGTCAATCTGCCGCTGCGTGTGTCTGAATCTGCCGCTGCGTGTGTCTGAATCTGCCGTTGCGTGTGTCTGAATCTGCCGCTGCGTGTCTGTGTGATTCTGCTGCTGCGTGTGTCTGAATCTGCCGCTGTGTGTGAATCTGCCGCTGCGTGTGTCTGAATCTGCTGCTGCGTGTGTGTCTGAATCTGCTGCTGCGTGTGTGTATGAATCTGCTGCTGCGTGTGTGTCTGAATGTGCTGCTGCGTGTGTGTATGAATCTGCTGCTGCGTGTGTGTCTGAATGTGCTGCTGCGTGTGTGTCTGAATCTGCTGCTTCGTGTGTGTATGAATCTGCTGCTGCGTGTGTGTATGAATCTGCTGCTGCGTGTGTGTCTGAATCTGCTGCTGCGTGTGTGTGAATCTGGTGCTGCGTGTGTGTGAATCTGGTGCTGCGTGTGTCTGAATATGCTGCTGCGTGTGTCTGAATATGCTGCTGCGTGTGTGTCTGAATCTGCTGCTGCGTGTGTCTGAATCTGCTGCGTGTGTCTGAATCTGCCGCTGCGTGTGTGTGTCAATCTGCCGCTGCGTGTGTGTGAATCATCTGCTGCGTGTGTCTGAATCTGCTGCTGCATGTGAGTGTGAAACTGCTTCTTCGTGTGTCTGAATCTGCCTCTGCGTGTGTGTGTGAATCTGCTGCTGCGTGTGTCTGAATCTGCTGCTGCGTGTGTGTGAATCTGCTGCTGCGTGTGTCTGAATCTGCTGCTGCGTGTGTCTGAATATGCTGCTGCGTGTGTGTCTGAATCTGCTGCTGCGTGTGTCTGAATCTGCTGCGTGTGTGTCTGAATCTGCTGCTGCGTGTGTGTGTCAATCTGCCGCTGCGTGTGTCTGAATCTGCTGCTGCGTGTGTGTGTGTGAATCTGCTGCTGCGTGTGTCTGAATCTTCTGCTGCGTGTGTCTGAATCTGCTGTTGCGTGTGTCTGAATCTGCCGCTGCGTGTCTGTGTGATTCTGCTGCTGCGTGTGTCTGAATCTGCCGCTGTGTGTGAATCTGCCGCTGCGTGTGTCTGAATCTGCTGCTGCGTGTGTGTCTGAATCTGCTGCTGCGTGTGTGTATGAATCTGCTGCTGCGTGTGTGTCTGAATGTGCTGCTGCGTGTGTGTCTGAATGTGCTGCTGCGTGTGTGTATGAATCTGCTGCTGCGTGTGTGTCTGAATGTGCTGCTGCGTGTGTGTCTGAATCTGCTGCTGCGTGTGTGTATGAATCTGCTGCTGCGTGTGTGTATGAATCTGCTGCTGCGTGTGTGTATGAATGTGCTGCTGCGTGTGTGAATCTGCTGCTGCGTGTGTGTGTGTGTGAATCTGCTGCTGCGTGTGTCTGAATCTGCTGCTGCGTGTGTCTGAATCTGCCGTTGCGTGTGTCTGAATCTGCTGCTGCGTGTGTGTGTGTGAATCTGCTGCTGCGTGTGTCTGAATCTGCTGCTGCGTGTGTCTGAATCTGCCGCTGCGTGTGTGTGTGATTCTGCTGCTGCGTGTGTCTGAATCTGCCGCTGTGTGTGAATCTGCCGCTGCGTGTGTCTGAATCTGCTGCTGCGTGTGTGTCTGAATCTGCTGCTGCGTGTGTCTGAATCTGCTGCTGCGTGTGTCTGAATCTGCTGCTGCGTGTGTGTCTGAATCTGCTGCTGCGTGTGTGTCTGAATCTGCTGCTGCGTGTGTGTCTGAATCTGCTGCTGCGTGTGTGTCTGAATCTGCTGCTGCGTGTGTCTGAATCTGCTGCTGCGTGTGTGTCTGAATCTGCTGCTGCGTGTGTCTGAATCTGCTGCTGCGTGTGTCTGAATCTGTTGCTGCGTGTGTCTGAATCTGCTGCTGCGTGTGTGTATGAATGTGCTGCTGCGTGTGCGAATCTGCTGCAGTGAACCACACCGGCTACATCTGTGCTTCGACTTTTGAAACATTATTTGCGAGATATTTGTTTCATAAGTAACCTGTGTCCGAAAATGGAAATGGGGCGGGACTTCGGAAGGGCAGGTGAGTCATCGGTAGGTCAACCAATCAAGGGCTGGTGAGTCATCGGTAGGTCAACCAATCAGAGTGCAGGACACAGAGGATTAATGCTCCAGTGTTATTGGACCCATTGTTGGACTATGACTCACCCAGCTGGGGTAAGTTGCCTTAGTAAACATTGTTGTTGCTACTTCGTTGTGTCTTTAGAGTTTATAAAGTCACGCCGACCAAATGTTATAAATTATTACACTGATCTTCCGTGGTTTGTATGAAAGTCGGCGGCTGGCTGGGCTGAAGCCGGCCAAGTCCGTAAGAGTCTCTGCGGTCGGACTCAGTCGTGAAGTCAGCGGTGTTGGCTACCCTTTAATAACATCAACATCAGGTTAACTTTTAATCAGTGGGAATTACTATATATTCTTACATATGTTTGAAAATAACTTAATTCTACTTTTTTTTCCCCCAGGAATCTCTGCTCAACTATCCACTTCAAGTACTGGAGACCCGACTGTCAAGCTGGCTTAGTCTTGTTTCTTTAGATCTTGATTTCCTGGAATTTGTGTTCTCAGGAGTTTGTAATTCTCAGTGTTATTTCAAACCAAATAGATAATCCTCAGGACATATTTGATGCACTTGCTCACATGAAGCAATTGGTCTGCAGTCAAAGTAGCAATATAGACAAATTGTTGTTGCACAGACTCGCGGAACTCTTGGTCGGCCTAGGATATTGGTTTCCGAAGAGGACACCTCCTACCTTCTTGGTTTAGGGCTACCATTGTCATGTATTACCCAACTTCTCGGGTTGTTAAGAAGTTTTGATTTTACAGGTAAAAACTCATTATTATATAATGTTAGAAATCGGGATCTACCAATAGGGTTTCTTTCAAGGTAGATACAATACCGATATTTTTTTAACTCTGTGTGTCAGATTTCTATTTTTTTTTGCTGCCATCATGCCCGCTGTCATGGCAGTTGGTGTCAAGGCAACAGCTACCCTACTGCTAATCATCTGATTCCCTCCACCTGTTCTTGCTCCTACAAATCTCTGCCCTTCACTCTCTGCCGGATTGTTGCACTACCAGCTCTTGGTCAACTCTCCTGCTCTGTTCATGCTCGCCACTCAGCCTGACTCCCAGCTAATCTAATCTAATCTAAGATAAAATGCTGCCTTTGCCTGCTCCTGTCTCTCTGCTGCTCCATTTGCCTCAAACCTCGTACGTTCCCGCACCTTTGAATTTTTGGAACCTTCCCAGAGATCTCTGGTGATTTTGATTTAAACTTGAATTAACTTAGATTTGTGACTAAGCCTCAGGATCCTGAGTTTTGCCAAACCCCTACGATCATCATTAACCCTCTCCTGTCTCTCTCTAGCGTGCATACATTGGCTGTTTATCTCCAGAGTCTAGGATCTCCACGTTAAAGATTTAATAAACCTGATTTTCTTGCATTTCTGAGTTTGTCATATTTTAGGTCCTTGAACCAACACCTGACAGATGGTCAATTTTATCCAAATGGTATTTTCTAAGATTGACAACCATTTAATTTAATTTTGTAACAATTTCATAATAGTATAATTCGATTTAACAACTTGCGTCATACAAATGGATCTGGTCGGATTGTAGAAATATAATTCAATTCAACGATTGAGTCGATTATTCGTTACACCCGTACTAGAAATATATTGTATAAATCTGTAATTCTTACACTTTTTGTGCGATCAGTAAAAAAAAGTTATTGTTTTACATTAAAAAAGTGACTGCAGTTAATAATTTGTGGAATCGGGTGGGAAAGTAACTATTTGTGAGGAAAAGATTTTCCAAAAAATGTAGTCAGGAAGAGCCAAAATAAAAAAAACAGAATGTTTTAGTCTTGTGTTCATGTGATTCATGTTTCCTTGTAGAGATTACACTGTTTATCTGTTCTTTTTAGTGTTCCGACCCAATCTTCACTGTGAAAATTAAGTGGATGTGAACATCAGTCAGAAGTGTGGAGTCTCTACCACAGTGGGAGTTTTTGCTTTTTGTTGGTTCTTTGCAGGTTTTAAAGCTGTGCTCCTCAAGTCTGCGTCTGACTGCTGAACACAGGACTGAGGTTAGATCACTGAGCCCCGTCAGAAGCTGGGAAGAAGACAGAAGTAAACAAACTGCTTTTCTTCGGTTGCAGCTGAGCCATGATCAGTGTGTGCATGGGTAAATGGGACTTTGGGCCTTCGAAGATGGTAGTAAAGTGCTTTACAAGGATACGCCATTTACCATTCTGTCAGTCGAAGTACAGCAGCAGAGGCTCAACTGCAGTCTCCAGACTTACTTTATTCTGATTTTGTTGAATCTCTTTGACTGAAACCGCTGGATGTCACAGGGTGAAGAGGCTCAAATTCCCAGGGAGCAAAACGAGCTTCATCCAGCATGGGTCCTTAGGCAAGACCTTTCACGCTGCTGCCTAATTATGTGGGCACAAAGGGACATAGGTCAGGGTCTCATTGTACCGTCCCCAGCCTGAATAAAACACAGGGTTGTGCCCGGAAGGGTTTCAGTGTGAAAGTGCCAAATCAACTGAATTTGCTGTGGCGTTCCCTGATGGGTTGTACCAAAAGGTGAACAACAACAACTGCATGGAAATTAGTTTATTTTTAATCAACTTTCTTTATAAAGCACTTGTATTGTCCATACAGACCCGAAATGCTGTACAGTGACAGAGGTAAAGACATACAAAGAAATGGGAAAAAAATAGATTAAGTTTACAAAGAAATGCTTAAAAAGTTGCACTAAGTTTAAGTTTTGATTTTTGGTACTTAGAAGTAGCTGATATAAGTGGATAGGAAGGAACATCCATCCCTTTATTTTCTTCCACTCATCTGGGATCAGGTTGGGGGGGTACCAGTGTAAGCAAAGTTTTTCTCTCTTCCGGACAACTTCCTCCAGCTCCTCTGGGGTGGCCCCCATCCAGCCAAGAGACTCCCCAGTGTCCTGGGTCTTCCCCGGGGCCTCCGCCCAATGGGACATGCCCAATAGGACATGCCCCAGGGAGGCGTCCAGGAGGCAGATGGCTGAGGCACCTCAACTGAGTCCTCTCAATGTGGAGGAGAAGCGGCTCTACTCTGAGCTCCCCCCAGGAGACTGAGCTTCTAACCCTATTTCTAAGGAAGCTCATTTCAGTCGCTTTTATCCGGGACCTCGCTCTTTCGGTCATGACCCAGAGCTCATGACCATAGGTGAGTATTGGAGCAAAGATTGACGGGAAAATTGAGAGCTTTGGGTTATGGCTCAGCTCTCTCTTCACCACAACAGACCGATACAGCAACTGCATGATGGCAGAAACCGTACCAATCTGCCTGTTGATCTCATGCTCTGATCTTTTCTCACTCGTGAACAACAACCCAAGATGCTTAAACTCCTCCACTTGGGGAAGGAGCACTCCACCCCCCCAGAGAAGACAAACCACCTTTGTCCGGTCGAGAACCATGGCATCAGACTGCAGTGATGACCCTCATCCCAGCAGCTTTACACTTGGCCACAAACCGCTCTAATACATGCAGGAGGTCTTGCCTCAATGAAGCAAACAGGACAACATCATCTGCATAGAGCAGAGATGAAATTCTGTGGTTCCCAAACCAGACCCCCTCCGCCCTTTGGCTGCGCCTAGAAATTCTGTCCATAAAGACTATGAACAGAACCAGAGATAAAGGGCAGCCCTGCCGGAGTCCATCATGCACCGGGAACAGGACTGACTTACTGTCTGCTGGCTATGTGAACCAAGTTCCTGCTCTGGTCATACAGAGACCAAACAGCCCTCAGTAAGGCTCTTTAGACTCCATACTCCCAGAATTCCCTTCACAGGACACAGGGTCTAAATTTTGCTATGGGATTGTGGGTATCTCTCATATTCAAATTAATTCTTTCAAACGGAGCACTTGTAATGTGGGATTCTCGCATAAAATTAATGTGTAATCAGGAGTGTGAGGGCAGACCCCACTCCCCCACATTTAAGTTCAGTTTATTTGTTGTATTTTTTCTGATTTGTTGCAGAACTTATCATTTATACCTGCACACAAATTTATTTTACTTTGCATCTTAAATAACAAAATTAACTTCCTGATTTGTGCACACTTAGTTATTTTTGTTCTGATTTGTTGAGTAATTCTGTTCTTCCCTTGCGACAGACTGGCGACCAGTCCAGGGGCGTCCCCTTCCTTCGCCCATGAGTAGCCGGGTTAGGCTCCAGCAGCCCCGTGACCCCAAAAGGGATAAAGCGGTTCAGAAAATGAATGAATGAATGAAGAATTCTGTTCTTTTGACTTCTCCTTGAGGCCTGATGATGTGGCAAAAGGGAGGAACTGGACATCTTCCTGGACACTCCCATTTAGAGATGATGAGGGGGAAATCAAAAGTTCATTCTTTATTTGACTTGTTGTTCCTTTTGTTGAAACACGTTAAACTTTCTTTGAAGTATGAGTTTAGTTTTGTATGTTAATGCTTTAAATTACTAGTAACTTAGTTCATTAGTTTATAGTTATGTTTTGAAAGTTTTGTATTTGTTGTTCCCTCCCTATTGTGTCATTGGTCTGATCAGCCAGTATAAAATCTCCCTGTTTCCGGTTTGTTGGGTCAGTTTTGGTTTAGTTGGTTTGAGCTTTTGTCCCTGGGTCTCTCAGTTACATTTTGTCAAGTTGACTCCATTTTAACTAAAGTCCATGTATTTTTTGTTGGGTGAAATAAAAACCCTTTATTTAAAGATCCTTTTTTGTCCTGTGGCTCAATCCCCATGGCCGAGCAGCCCATGACAAGGGGCCTCAAAAAGTAAAGTAAGTGAAAATTCACCACCTACAAATGAAGCAATCACCGCCCACTTTCTGATGACAAACAAACGTTTCATTTCATACCACACAGCGAAACATCCGTGTGAGATGTTATCATAAATTCATGTTCACTTTGAGAAACATTCAGATTATTTTGGTGAATCGTTTTCGTGCTACTCTGATGTCTGCATACAAACTGTACTCATTTTTGCAACATGGGCTTGAATGAATTAGAAGGGAAAATATTTTTTTCCTGTGCAAATCAACAAATCTCATTTGCAATCAATGGCCAGCATTTGTGGGAGTATTTTGTAGAATAATATCTCATAGAAAATGTTGATTCTGAAATGACACTAAAGGTTTCCTGAAAAATGTAGTGGGCCGTACTCATTTGTGCTGAGCACTGTATGATAAAATGTTTACTAATCTGTTCTATAAGTGCAATTTATTTGATTCTATTCAATTTATTCATGAATATACACAAAATCTCTGCATTCTGAGTATGTCCTGTGCAATAACAGTGTGAACAAAGTATTGTCCACAACTTTGCAAAAAAAAAATATACATATATACAACATTTAGCTTTACGTTTAACATTTCTGTTTTAAAACCAACTTTTCTTTGTCTTAAATACAGAATTTCTCCTGTCAACTTACTGCCGCTTACTATGACATCTTTTTGATTGTAGGTTAGCAGGAGAAATTGCATTCAGAACAAAGAAAAGTTGTATTCAAAACAACAAATCATTTTCACAACAGAAATGTTAATCAATAAACTAAATGTTGAATTCATAATCTTTTGTTTGCTTTTTGGAGTCATGCTGACCTGCTATACATTTTCATTCTTCCTTGGTTATATATGCATCTGCTGTTTATAAAAAGATGCTGATAAGAGATATGAAACACAATCAGTAGTAAATGTTGTTATACATATTTCACATTCCTTTTCACCGAGGGCTACTTAAACAACTTCTAACTACAACAGCTTGAAACAAACCACATGCACAAATCTTTAAAAATTCCACACACATCGCTTATTACGCACACACAAAACCGCATTAGTACACAAATCTCATGTGAGACTCTTCACGTTTCCTAAAAAAGACAAAAATTGTGCATAAGTGATACGTTTAAATGCTGCTAGAATGCTGGGTCATCCGAGTTTTCTTATCAACCACTTTGAACTTAGATTGTGAATAATATCTGGTGAAAACGTAACATTTTTCCATTTTCTTTAACAGATATATACAACAGATTTGTGTGTGTAGTTAGTTTCAAGCTATTGTAATTTTAAGTTGTGTATGTATAAATGGTACTTTGTTTTTTATTTTTAATTTTTGTACTTATGCACAAAATGCATTGTATTAACTACAAATCAATAATCACACATGCACAAATCCAAAGTTAGACACAAATCAAGAGTTACGCACGCACAAATCTGTCTGATACTATTTTCTCTCCATAACTTTGCGCTTTTCCCACCATTCACTGAGACACACTCATTTCATACCACCGGTCATCTCACCAGCAACAGTTTCAAAACACAGAGGAATTATTACGTTTTCATTTCACCGTTACAAACGTCCAGAAAGCTGACGCAGCATGAAGACAGAAGCTCATCAACAGGATGTTCCTCTCTGTTCCAGTCACTGCTGTGATGAGCAGCTCAGTGTATACAGTGACACAAACAAACACGAAAAAGAGCAGATTTGGCTCTGAACAAGTGCAGGACGACAGAAAGTTCTCAGATGTTCTGCTAAAGTAGAGCTGAGGTTTCACACCGACACACTTTACATCAAATGCAGCAAACTGAAGGAAAAGTCAAACTCCTTTTGCGTGTATTTCTGTCGCTCTATGATCTCCTCTACGAGGACTCTCCTCTAGATCACAGATGAACCTCCAAGCATCCTCGTTTGTTCTTCAATCTTCTGCTTGTTCTAATTGAAAAATGCACCGATAGTGAAAACGAGTTTTCAGCTCTGTTCAAATAAAACATTTGGACCGTAATTTTTCAAATTTGAGAAACGACAATAGTTTTAGATTAAAAATTAAACTAATATGATAAAAAGTAACATGTTAATTGGTCTGAAATTTTCCTGTTCGCCATTACGCGTTAATTTGACACCCCTATGACTGTGACTCCAACATGTCAATATGTCTCACAGCATAAAACAGGAAAAAAAGGCTTCTTTAAGTCTCAGCATTGGAGCAAAGTTTTTCATCTCTACCAAACAGTGTTTTTATTTCCAAACACATTTGAACACATGCGTTTTGTAGTTGAAGGGTTGAATGACGTCATATCCGCTCTCGTCTTAAAAACAGTGAACTTTTTTCTTCTTGGGATTTTTTTTGTCAACTTTACTATCTCATGACAAGAAAGTATTTAAAATACTTACCAATTTTTAAGCAATCGAGTTTTGGCTGTGCGTTTTTTTTTTATGAAGTTCCTAACGTGACCCGGAAGTAAACAGAACGAGGCCTATCAGACTAGCAGCTTTAGCTTGTGTTCAAAGGATGGTGGTGTTTTATTCGGACGTTTGTGAGCTTTTTTAATGAAAGATGTAGCGATACGTTGTTCGATTCAGACAATCATGTTTTGCAGATGTGTCGTAAATGCGCGTTGAATGTAAAGGCAACGTGGCTGTAATTGTGAGACCAGCAGACGATCGGAGCTGCTTGTGTTCAGAGGACGGCGGTGTTTGTGTGAGTTTGAGCTGCAGACCGGAGCAGCTGCAGTTACGATGTCTTCGGAACCTCAGGAGGATTCTGACAGCGAACAATTCTCTTCTACTGCCGATGAAGAAATCTTCAGACTCCATGAAGGAACGATCGTCCAGAACGAGGAGGAGCTCTGTCGTCAGCGCAGACTGCTGGATATCAGAAAAGAACAGCTTCAGCTCCACGTTATAGGTATGCATGTTCACGTCATCCACTTACAGACATAAAAGATCCATAAACATGAGATCTGGGTCAGAACTGTGCAGCTGGACAGCTCCAGTATTGCTCGCCGTTGATGTTGTTGAGATGAGATGTTGTATTAGAGACGCTACGGGAGCCTGTAACCATTCAAGATATGTAAAGAACGGCGCCATATTGGACATGTCAGTAAAACAATGGGACAGGGCTTAGCAGATACAGTAAACTGACCATTAAATGCTTAATTATGGTCCGTTTAAAAAAAAAGACAGAGAGAGAAAAAACTCTGATAATCGCAAAAATAAGAACCAGTTCATCGTTTGACTGTTTTTGTTCAACATGCAGCAGATGCACAACATTTCAAACGTTTCTATTTACGCCTCAATATAAAGGAAACACAATGCAAACTTGATAAATGGTTGGGATTATGGGGTGCCGTTTGTAAATCTGCACGCTAACATTTTAACAGCAGGATTGTTCATTATTTAGCCTGTTTTAGAAGGTAAAATAGACAGATTTCATTTTTAGAATGTGTTTTTTTCACTTTTTAATTCACGCATTTGTAAATTTTACATTTACTAGTTAAATATTTAGTTAGCAAGCTACATATATAGAGATACATATATAGTTGTTTGGTTTATATCGTAATATATATTGTTATCGCCTTATATTACAAAAAAACAATATAATGATATAAAAAATGTATTATCACCTAGCCCTGCAAGCTGAAGATTTAATTTTAAGTTAAATATTTAATTTATAATTATATATATATTTTACAAACGAAATATTTTAATTTATAAAATCAGAAATTTAGTTTGCAAACAAAATTCAACTTAATTCAACTTAAATAGTTATTTTCCAAACTAAATATTTAAGTTTTGTAACTACAATATGTGTTTGGTAAATAAATATTAACGTCTAAATTAAATATTTAGACTGTCTATTTGTTTATTTTTTGTAGAGTCTACAAAAATAATGTTTTGGGCAACAGCCTTCTGTCTGCTTCATAAATAACAATCATTGAATACACATTAAAAAGTTTGACTTTTTTATTCAACAGCAGGAGGCGCTAATCAAGTGATGCAACAGAATTGATCAGAAATGTCAGGCTTATAAGGGGGTATATAATGAAACTGTTTAGAATATGAAGTTGATGCTGGTGGTTCAGGTGCAACTGATAAACCAGCTGCTCCTCCTTCCACCAAAGGATTTTCTCTTATTCTGCAGTTTTTAGGTGTTTATGACACCAGTTATATTGGAGTGTGGATAACTTGCCACTGTTTGACACACGTTTGCTGCAGGTCTCCCCAACCCCCTTTCTTGTTTGCGTCATTTTATTTAATATTTTTCAGCTTTCCATTCACACAGAACGCAATTTGCGCATCGAATTCGAGTCCATCGTCTGTTTTAAAATGCGTCAAAGTTAAAAAAGGGTTTATATATATGTATATATATATATATATATATATATATATATATATATATATGTATAAAAACAGTGAGAGCACCCCCTACCAGGAAGAGCCAAGGTAATATATGATCATATTCATGGATATTGTTCACTATAAAATGCTTAAGAAAAACGTTGTATAGGCCTTTTATCTCCTCACATCCATATGGACTTAATTTGCCATTAAATCCAAATTTCTTTTGCAATTTAGGTAAATGGGTAGAACAGTGTTTCCCAACCCTGGTCCTCAGGTAACACTATCCTGCATTTTTTGTCTAGTCAACCTTGCTTAAACACACCTGCCTTTGATGACTGTCATTGTCAGGCTTCTGTAGAGCCTGATGATGAGCTGAAGTATGTGCGCATAAGCAGGGCAATGTGGAAAACATGCAGGACAGTGTGCCCTGAGGACCAGGGTTGGGAAACACTGGGGTAGGCGACCCTGGATTTTTACTTTCCACATATTTATAGCTGTTATTGGCAGCTTTGTTTCCTTTTAAATTGTTATTCCCCATTTTGATCAGTTTGCATTTGTGTCCCTAGGGAAGCCTAAAGCAAACTGAGATAATGGCCCAAAACATGTAATTCGCTTATTCAGTGGTATTTCTCACTTTATCCTCAATGAGGTGAAGGAATATTGCCTTTGCACCCACTAATCAGGCTTTGCGACAATATCCTCTTATACTTGTAAAGAATTCCCACTTACTCACATAGCCTTTTTTATTGATATATGCCCCTGCTGGCATAAATTCCATACTTGTTTTCCTCCCTGCACTCGGCTAATTTTTACTTTAACCTGTAAGTTAAGTTCAGCTCACACTCCGAACCTGGCATTGCATTTAACCCATAAGTGCCTAGGATTATAGGGTTTTCTAGTGTAGGAACCCTAAGTCACCCGTTTCTTTTGCTGGAATGCAAATTTTGCTCACCCCCTCCTCTTTGTTCTTTGGAATCCGTCAACTGTCGGGGTCCCAGATGGTGAAAGGAATCTCGCCCCAGAAAGGGTCTTGCTTTTGCTCCCCTTCTAACCTAAAAAAGTTTGCAGAACATGACCACGCTCTTCACGAGGTCCTTTCCCCGACCTAAACTTCCTCCTGTTGTGAACAAGGATGTGGGTGGAACCCAAGAGCAGACACGTCTTAGGGATGAGAAGGTATGTTTATTGAATAGGTGAAAAGTGGAGCAGGATGACAGAGCGGGCAGGTAGGCAGGCAGGAAAGCTTAGCTGTCGGAGCGGGGCTGGCAGGCTGGCAGGCTGAGCTGACAGAGCGGGGCTGGCAGGCTGGCAGGCTGAGCTGACAGAGTGGGGCTGGCGGGCTGAGCTGACAGAGCGGGGCTGGCGGGCTGGCAGGCTGAGCTGACAGAGCGGGGCTGGCGGGCTGGCAGGCAGGCAGGTAGGTAGGTAGGTAGGCAGACAGGCAAGATGACGGAGTGGCAGGCAGGCTGACACACAAGCGACATAACGATCTTACAATGGCTGGAGGTTTGACGCTGCTTAAAAAACCATGGTGAAGATGAACACGTGGTGATGATCAGGAACAGGGGCGGTGCTTGACGAGGGACAAAGAACGCCTCCAGGGCACAACACCTCCAGTATCTTGGATCCAGCTCAAAGAAGCAAATTTGTTAAGGTAAACTCTGAAAACACAAGACTAATAATAAAGAGACAGGAGTCAGAGTACATTTTCTTCAAAGGAGAGCCTGAGACAGACAGAAACTCAGTATTTCTGCCAAAGCAACTCTGAGCTTTGTCTCCCTGGATACCTCTCTTTATTCAATAATGGGATGCCCTGATATTACAGAAGGAGAAATGTAGTCTAAGGTTTGCACATATATGGGGTTGGTTAAAACACAATCTAAAAACAACTTTATTATCTTTTGAAAATATTTTCTGACATTAAACTGAACAATTGTATTGTAGTCGGCGTCTAACTGTACTTTTGTCTACAACTCAACGCTTGTATTAAACTTTCTGGTTTCTGTTTTAAGTCCAGTAGCTTTGTCCTGCAGTTCTGTCTGGATTATGTTAAAAATCACTGCATGTTCCCGCTGCTTACCAGCCAAATGCTACATAGATGTGAATTAACAGAAGTGATGTGTGTTTGTGTGCGGGGGGTGTCTCATATTGTGTGCGTTTTGTGCCTTGCATGTGGGCAGTAGAGGAGCATGAATTCAATGCACCAAGGAGTGGAATATTTCTCAAAGTGAACATGAATTTATCTTTACATTATACATGGATTATGTGCTGCCAGGTACTATATGAACTTTTGTTAATTGTTAAAAAGTAGGCGATGACTGCTTCACTCACAGACGGCAGCTTTTGCTGGGTGCTGGATACATTTAAGGCCCCCCAGTGTCGTTCAAATCATGTTTGTAAGTCAGGAGAAACTCCTTTTGTGTGTTTGCTGAGTCTAAAATGCATCTGTGAGGATACAATAAAAATTAAAAAGGGAAAAAAAATTACACATTTGGCTAGTTTTTTTTTAATTAGGTGTTTGACCCAATGAAGAATGAAAAACCAAAACACAGGCTGTTGTAACTTTGAAATGACAACTAAGGAGTTGCATGCATTATGGGTAAATTAAATTAAACCATGGGTTTTTGATTTTTTTAGATTGCTTAGAATTTCATTGGTGTTTCACAACAGTCAAAGTCTTTTAAAAGTATAAAAGGGTTTCTTATTGTGTTTATGTTCCTGCAGTCCTACCCGAGGATTATGTGACTGAAGAGGAAGATCCCTGCAGCCAACAGACGAGCTTCAGAGTAGAGCAGGAGGAACAAGAAACTCCACACATTAAAGAAGAGCTGGAAGAACAAGAACCTCCACATATTAAAGAGGAGCTGGAGGAACAAGAACTTCCACAAATTAAAGAGGAGCTGGAGGAACGAGAACTTCCACAGACTAAAGAGGAGCAGGACGAACGAGAATCTCCACAGACTGAGGAGGACAACGGGAAACAAGAACTTCCACATATAAAAGAAGAGCAAGAAGAGTTCTACATCTGTCAGGATGAGGAGCAGCTTGATCTGAAGCTGGAGACTGATACCTTAATGGAAACTTATGAGGAAAATGAGAACAGTGAGGCAGATCTAAACTATCAGCTGAGCTTTAATGTAACTGACAGTCAGGATGAAGAAGGAAGCCAACATGACGGATCAACATCAACTACAGATGAAGAGACAGACCCACAGAACAGAGATGAGAGGAAGAGAAGAGACAGAAGTCATGTCCAAAATGCAGACGGGTCTCACATGTCAGAAAGTCAGTGTGATTCTGACATTGGTAAAAAATTGAAGAAGGCAACTTTAGTTAAGAAACGCAAAAAGGCTCAAAAAGAAAAGAGACTTTCCTCTCTAAAGTCTGGCGAAAGCTCAAGAGTAGTAAATAATGTCTTCATTCACATTAGAACAGAGTCTGATGAAAGACTTTACATCTGTAAAGAATGCGGTCAAAGTTTTAGTTACTGGTCTCAGTTCAGATTTCACATGAACACTCACACAGGAGAGAAGCCATTTTCTTGTAAAGAATGCGAAAAAAGTTTTAGTCATGTATCTAGTCTCAAAACACACATGAGAATTCATACAGGTGAGAAACCTTTTACTTGTAAAGAATGTGATACAAGTTTTAGTCATGTATCTAGTCTCAAAATCCACATGAGAACTCATACAGGTGAGAAACCCTTTTCTTGTAAAGAATGTGAAACAAGATTTAGTCAAATATCTCACCTCAAAAGACACATGAGAACTCACACAGGAGAGAAGCCTTTTCCTTGTAAAGAATGTGGTACAAGTTTTAGTCATATATCTAGTCTGAAAACACACATGAGAACTCATACAGGAGAGAAACCTTTTTCTTGTAAAGAATGTGATACAAGTTTTTGTCATGTATCTAGTCTCAAAAGACACATGAGAACCCATACAGGAGAGAAGCCTTTTTCTTGTAAAGAATGTGACAAAAGTTTTAGCGATATATCTAATCTCAAAAGACACATGAAAACTCATAAAGGAGAAAAATCCTTCTCTTGTATCGAATGTGGTACAAGTTTTAGTCAAATATCCAATCTCAAAAGACACACGAGAACTCATACAGGAGAAAAGCCCTTTTCTTGTAGAGAATGTGATAAAAGTTTTAGTGACAGATCAAATCTGAAATCACACATGAGATCTCACACATGAGTGAAACCCTTTTCTTTTAACGTCATAAAGGATTTAGTGTAAACCGTTGCCTGTGTAACAATGCACAGCAGAGAACTTGTGCAGTAAAAAACTTTAATAATTTATACAGGAAGAGAGAAAAATTGTGAAAAAGTAACATTATTCTTAAAGAAAGAAGCTGGAATTATCAATGGAACAAAAACATATAGGTTGTAATAATCAATTTTCAACACCCAAAAAATTCATGTTTTGATCTATGTGTAATTATTCTATCAGTCAGCCCTGAGCTGCAAGGCGCCCTGGGCTAAAAGAGGCCTTGATGCCCCCACACCACCCCTTCCAACCCTCTAAACCACTCCCGAAACACCACCACCATCCGGAACAGGAACAACACAACTAACTGATTTATTTTGCAATAACTATTTATTTATTTAAATTGTCAAAGCATGAACAAAAAAACATTTATGATTAGCATTTAAAATAAGGGTAACTTCCAAAATGTCTGCCCCCATTAGCTAACTTACTTAAAAAAAAAAAATGAGGGTGATGATGGCAACTCCTTTCATTCTGATTTTCTGTGGCACAAACACTACCGCACAGTAGTTCCAACGTACGTTCCCCCTGCCAGAATTTGTTTCCCTGGTCTCAGGCATTGTGGATTTGTTTTGTTACGCTCATATTTTGTCCCCAAAAGCGTTATTCTGGGACTTTAGGGAATTTATTGTCATATTTGCATTTTTCCCCCCACATATTCTAAGTAAAACGACAGCTTTTTGTGCAAAAAATAAAAAGACCTTTGTTTGGCTAATTTAGGATAAGAAACATGGTTTATGGAAGTGAATTTGTTATGGAAGCATTTAACAAAGGACAATTAATAAATAGTTGTTGCTTCTACTGCGGATTATTGGGGGCACAGATTCTGGCGGGCTGGATCTGCTGCCTGACAGATTCCGTGCCCCCTCTTGTTGTTTTACCTTATTTTTGGGACAAAAATATGAGTGTTACAAAATAAGTGATTGAGACCTGAGACCGGGGAAAAACATTCTGGCAGTGGGAACACACCATGGCACATTACTGGCACACTACTGGCCCAAAGGTTCTTTTCTCCGCAGATCAGCTGTTTCACATTGATCACGTCAGGAGGCATGCCAAAGAGCATAGTAGGTTCTCACAGAAGCATCTCCAGTGTTAAGGGTTTGAAGCTTAAAAGAAAAAAAACCTAGATTGCCAGTTAAATTAGACTATTTCGACCAAAAACAAAAGTATTTTCTGACAGAAATGCGGGGCAGGGATCCAATCACTTTAATGGAAATAAAACGAAGAAACTTCTGCTTTGAGCCTGTTTTTCCTTCTTTTTTTCCCCTTAAAGCTGTCCCAGAAGGTTTGTTTTGCTACTTTTTCATTCCTAAAGTTTTAAAGAAACATTATCAGCAGCAACACCACCCCACCGAGCTTAGACAACAGCAACATCAGGTAAGGAGTGGTGCTGCACCAGTAAATTATTATGTCAACATTTTAGATTATTTTATAATTATTACTATTTATTTTTTTACATGAAATAAGTGGTCCGTCAAACTGTTATTATAATTATAATTGTAATTATATATTAAACAAAAAATCCTTAATAATGATTAAGCTTCAGTGCCCCCTCCAGTAGATGGTGCCCTAGGCGGCCGCCAAGGTCGAATTTCCCTTTTTGAGCTAATTGACAAAAAAAACTGGAGCTTTTTCTCATTTCATATTTGTAAATGTATGTAAATAGCAATGTATTGTTTTGAATTCTAACTGTTAAGTCTTAATCTCTTGAGTGGCTTTTATTGATTTAAAAGTCAAATCATTTTTTTATATTGACATATATTATTTGATTTTTAAAGAATTTTTGCTAAACAATTAAAAAGGCAATGTTCACTTTTTATTGTTTGTTTATTGGTTATTTTTATTAGTAGATTTTTGCACTATTATTATTTTGTTTAGAGTTGTTCAGTTAACCATTTTGGTCTTAGTTTATGCTAGACAATGTGTATGTTGTCTTGAGTCTGTGTTTTAACATGACACTAGAAATGTTTTTATATATCTTTCAATTGAACTCTTTTTGTGTAATTAGTGAATTTAATATTGTTTTGGATAAAAACTAGTGATTGCAGTTTGTATCTTTTCGAGTCATGTAGGCAAGTAATATTTTGTGAGGAACTAATTTTGTAACAATCTAGTCAGGAAGAGATGGATAAATAAATACACTGATATTTCTGCCTTGTGTTCATGTTATTCAGGTTTTCTAGGAGAGATTAGAACTGTTCAACTGTTTTTAGTTTTTAGTGATCTGTTCTAATCTTTAATAATAATAACAATCAGTTGTATTTGAAGTGCCTTTCAAAGCACCCAAGGACACTTTACAATGAAATGGCATCGAATGACAAAAATGTTAAGAATAAATTCACAGAAAAGCAAGGTACATTAAAATCAAAAAACAAAAAAATGGGTGCACATCACAATAACATTGGGAAAAAGAGATGACAGGTGGGAAAACAGTGTTCCTACTTGGTGAAGAAAGTCACAACTCTGCTTTGGAGGGCAGTAAACCACTGCTACAGTAGTGGGGGTGGGTCAGCGTGATGGCCGTGGAATCCAAGGAGCTAAGTGAGGGGAGCGCAACCGGGAGGACTTTCCATTTCTCCCAATTTATCAAAACGAGACCTCCCCCGCTGCCAAAGCAATGGGGTTGACAAGTGTAAACAAAGCCAGAGGGAGGGGGTGGAGTCGTTTAGAGAGGAAAAGCCATTTAGATGCTACCAAGTTTCTGTTAGGCAAAGAAAGTTGAGCTTGCAGTTCAAAATTATGTCCTGGATCAGCTTACCCTTGCTTGAGAGAGAGCAGATTTTGAAGAGGCTGAAGCTGACGGATGCTGAGTTAAGGCACGCAGCGGGTGCCGCAGTAGATATACTTCTGGTGGGCCAGAAGCGGGCACAGAGGAGCTCTGAGACAGAGTACTGGATTAGCCCACCTGCTGGCCGGTAAAGGAGCCACAGGAGGGTCCTGGTTAGAGCTGACCAGATGTACAGTTTGCACAAGAACATGGCTTGGAGTCAACTGGGGCTAGTCCTTCAGGCTGAGGCAGCAGGCTCCAAGCAGATAAGACTACGTCGGAGGTTGGAAGCCCAATGGTGGAAGGTTTGGTTATTTGTTCGGTTTGTCAGGGAGGCCACAGTACAGTCAGGAATAGTCCATGTAACATCATTGTGGATAAGTCCTCGACAGCAAAAAGCACAGCAAGAGTAGGTGGCGTAAGGGTTACTGGTGAGTAGAGGCAACGGTCATGCCAGCATCCGCCTCAACCCAGGACAATACAAACGCTTACAATAGTATCACGCGTACGTCATTTGTTTTTTACTGTAAAGAATAAAGTGACGTAAACATCAGTCAGAAGTGTGGAGTCTTTCCCACAGTGTCGGTTTCTGCTGTTCCAAAGCTGTGCTCCTCAAGTCCAGTTCTGACTACTGAACACAGTACTGGTGAATGACATGGTTTTGGTTCTATTAAGACAATTGCCATTCTATATTTATTTTAGATGTATTTTGTTCTTTTTTGTATCTGTATAGCCCATTATGTTTAACCAGGAGCACAATACAGTGAGCTGCTATCCATCTATTTTCTACACCCGTTTTTGTCCCTTTCAGGTTCACGGGGTTGCCAGAGCGTAACCTGACCACTCTTGGGGGAAGGCAAGGTACACCCTGGACAGGTCGCCAGTCTATCGCAGTTAGCTGCTAGACACCTGGAAATAATGGTTGGTACACAACCCCCACCCCTTTCAGTCCTCCTACCCCCTAACTGATGGAGATTGGCAATGAGAAACAGGCTGAGCATGACAGTTTGTTTTTAGAAACGCAAATAGTTGGGACCTCTCTCTCTGTGAGTAGCGGCACAGCCAACCAAATGCAGCGACACAAGCAGGGACCCGCCTCACCACAGCTAGGGAGCGATGCAGTTCCCCATCCAGAGCCGCCGCAGCTGAACGGCAGCCGACCCATAGAAAGAGAACCCAACCGAGGAAGCACCGGAAACAAAATAAAATTAAATTAAAAACGAAACATTGCTAAAAGCTAAAAAACCAACAATAAAACATTATAATGAGGAATTTAAAATAAATTAATAGTTTATTGTAAATTGATAAAACATTATAAAATAGATAATAGATAAATAGGTAAAAGATACAAAGTAAAAATTATATGAAAGCCAGGTTAAAAAGGTGGGTCTTGAGCCTTTTCTTAAAAACATCTATGCTCTCTGCAGCTCTTAGATCCTCTGGCAGACCGTTCCACAAACGAGGGCCATAATACTGAAAGGATGCCTCTCCATAAGTTTTGGTTTTTACTGCTGGAATGGTTAGAAGACCAGTGCCAGAGGATCTCAGGGTCCGCGAGGGTTCATATTTAACTAAAAGGTCAGACAGATAAGAAGGCGCAAGACCGTTAAGACATTTAAAAACCATTAAAAGTATCTTAAAATCAATCCTGAAGCTTATGGGGAGCCAATGCAGGGATTTTAAAATTGGAGTGATATGGGCCTGTCGCCTGGTCTTAGTAAGAAGTCTTGCAGCAGAATTTTGGAGAAGCTGAAGATTCTTAAGGTTAGTCTTTGGAAGACCGGCAAGCAGGGCATTGCAATAATCAATTCTACTTGTGATAAAAGCATGCATCAGCATCTCCATGTTAGCGAGAGAGAGTAGTGGGCGGACTCTAGCCAAGTTTCTAAGATGATAAAAACACGTTTTAACCACATGTTTAATATGTGGGATGAAAGTTAGCTTAGAGTCAAAAATAACGCCAAGGTTTCTTACCGTTTCTGAATAATCTAATGAAAGTTCTTTTAACTTCAAAAACTGTTTCTCTCTCTTAGCTTCAGGACCAATAATTAAAATTTCAGTTTTCTCCTGGTTGAGCTGCAGAAAATTATTTGCCATCCATGATTTTACCTCTAAAATACAGTTAGAAAGTGCTTCTATTGGCCCTGTGTCATCAGGAGATATAGCTATGTACAGCTGGGTATCATCAGCATAGCTATGAAAGCTGATGTTGTGCCTCCTGATGACATTCCCTAGAGGAAGCATATAGATGTTAAAAAGTAAGGGGCCAAGTATGGAGCCTTGAGGCACACCACATTTAATTTGTGGATCCTAGAAAAGTAAGTGTCCATATTTACCATAAAGTGTCTCTCCGTAAGATAGGATTTGAACCACTTGAGAACCGTCCCTGATATGCCAAGACTTTTAAGTCTGTTCAACAGGATCAGGTGATCAACAGTATCAAAAGCAGCACTTAGATCTAGTAGGACTAATACTGAGATCTGACCTGAATCCAAGGCACACCTGATATCATTAACTATCTTTAACAGGGCTGTCTCAGTACTGTGGTTTGTTCTAAATCCAGACTGGTTTGTCTCAAAGATGTTGTTTTGTACGAGATACTCATTCAGTTGAATAAAAACAAGTTTTTCTAAAACCTTGCTTAAAAATGGTAAGTTAGACACTGGTCTGTAGTTATTAAAAACTGAGGGGTCTAAGTTATTTTTCTTAAGTAGTGGTTTTACAACGGCAGTTTTAAAGGCAGCAGGGAAAATACCCGTCTGAAGAGAGGAGTTCATTATATTTAAAATCTCACTCTCAAAAGACCCATAAAATGTTTTAAAAAGGGATGTGGGGATGGGATCTAGAAAGCAGGTTGTTGGGTTAACTTGGGAGAAAACTCGACCAAGTGTTGCTGCTTCAACCAGGTCAAAACTGTCCAGTGCTTCCCCGTGTAATATCAAGCCATTATTTTCAATAAAAAGGCTTTTTTGTTCATTTAAGATACTGGATCTGACAGAATCGATTTTGCTCCTGAAGTGGTCAACAAACTCTTCACACAATGACGTGGTAGCTGGCATTGTGTTTGTATTTAGGTCAGGGTCGATCAAAGATTCAATTGTGGAGAAGAGGACTCTGGGGTTGTTTTTATTCTCAGAGATGATCTTTGCAAAGTATGCGTTCCTGGTTTGTTTCACTGATTGATTATATAGTTTCAGTTGATTTTGGTATAATTGGTAGTTTATTTCAAGTTTCTGTTTTCTCCAACGTCTTTCAGCGGATCTACATTGTCTCTTCAATTGTTTCATTCCTTCTGTTCTCCATGGGGGTGTGGGTTTAATTCTTATCTTCTTAGGCTTAAGTGGAGCAACTGAATCAAGACTGGATTTTAATTTGCTGTTAAAACTTTCTACGATTAGGTCACAGGGGGCTGGTAAGACGAGTGGAGCATTAATACAAACAGTTGAAATAAATTTTTCGCCCACTTCAGGAGTTAAGTAGCGCTTCTTCACCGTTCTCACAGAGGTCTGTTGTTTTATAAAACCAGTGATGTTAAAAAGCACACAGTAATGATCAGATACAGCCAGATCCACAACAGTGGACACACTTGTTGACAAACCATGACTGATTACCAGGTCAAGAGTGTGCCCCCTGTTGTGAGTTGGCTGCATGACATGTTGTTGAAAATCCAGAGAAGCAAGTATGCTTGTTTTGGTGTAGATTATGAATGGGTCCAAATGTAAAAAACCTTTGGATTTCTTAAAGCATATAACTCAAGTTTTATCACAGACATCTCTTTATAAATACAAAGCAGTGGTCCGCTCCACTTGTTCTATTGATCATCCGACACAGTGAAGGTTTAGAAAAACGGAAATGTTACATTTGTGGGAAAGTCAAGTGTGAAAAGGCAAACACGCACAGAGATGAGATGGAACCAAGCCATAGATGATAACAATGCTGCTAAGAGCTGCATAGCTAACAGTTCAACAGGAAAATGACATGAACTATGAGAGCTTTTAAAAATCAACAGTGACTCATCTGATGGTGGGAAAAAAACAAAGAGTTAACCGTAACAAGATGAATCTCTCAGCAGGAGAGACTCTTTAATCAGAAATTCAGTTCCACAGGAAGTCCCTTTAGGATGAAAGATAAATGGATGCATAGAGAGGCTGTGGAAGCTTTATAATCTATGATATGGACCTAATCAGAACAAAGGAAAATTCTCACAATTCTTGTGCCAATAGAAGAACAGCAGGGTTATGTAGAGAAACCTCAGATTAAGTTTAAGGAGAAACAACCATCTAGCAGCCTTTAGTGATCCAGGCTGAACAGGTGACACCATCAACAGGTACAGGATTCCAGAAAACAACTTCTAAAAACTAAAGTTAGGACTTTAGCCTTTGTTATTCAGGAGTACAGATTACAGGGTTATTGGATCACTCAAAGTGTTGCTCTAGTTTGTCCATCAAAAACCAACAGGAAGAAGCCTATAGTGGCAGGACACTGATGCACGTGCAGACATTTGACAAAATGTCACATTTGTTCTCCTGCTAGTGAGAACAAACCAGTAAGAAACCTGCAAATTCATCCTTCGTTCTTTTTCAACTTCAGACTTATCTTCCCAAAAAAAGAACTTTCTCCTGAACTCTGAAGAGAACATCATAACGGAGAAACAGCGACACCTTGTGGACAGTTGAGGAAAAAACTGGCAAAGGAGAACAAACCTGCAGAAGACAAACTAACCTCTGGATCGGTGTCTCCTATTTCTTCTGCACATGTGGATCCTACGTGAAGAAAAAAAACTAAGCTGCAGCAGAACTGTTCCACCCACAAACAGTAGGAGGCGCACTGAGCTGAAAGAAACATCAAAGGGTCTGTGGAGCGACCTTTGACCTTAGAGAGAAATGAAAGAAGAGGCGTTGAAAGTAAAAGATCTTCTGCTCAGAAGAAGCTCTTTGATTCTGTCTGCAGAGATGATCCGTGGCTGCAATGACAGACCTGCATGCACACGCTCACACCCGTGCACGTTCAATCCAGCGTGTGCGTGAAGGTTGACGGCGCTTTTATCTTGTCTCATCTTCATTCTGTCTTCATGAATCCAGAGTTTGCAGGATGATTCGCAAACATCCTGCAGCATCTGAGAGGCAGATCACCTCCAAGAAGACTTCTGCGTCAACCTGTCATTCACTCTGAAGCCCCGCCTCCTTCCATCACATCTGCTGTGTTCAGAAATCATTCAGAGCATTCTGGGAGATGATCTACACCTTAAATTCAGATTAAATTATTTGATTCGAGTTTTTGTGAATTTTTATTTTCTTAAGTCCAGAAAAATAAGAGAAAAACTTGAAACCAGAAACTTGTTTGGATCCAGATCGACATAAAGCTTCATCTCCTCTGCATGTTCCTCACAAACAGCAGGTCAGTGTGGAGATGGAGGACCCACTGAGTCAGTGGTCATGTGATCAAATCCTGATGAATCATCTGACATGCCTGTTGTGTTCTCACCATCTTCTTTCATCTCATACCTACAACCACGTCCAGAGGAAGAGGAGACGTGCAGACAAGGAACTGATATAATGTTAGACTTCAAAATAAAAGTTCTTCCTTTTTTAGCGTGTTCTATGTCAAAGGTAGTTTAGTGTGTACTGTAGATTAAGAAAAACTAGGGAGGTCCTGATCAGGTTTTTGTGGCCCCAATCCAATTCTAAGTTATTGAATTTTGAGTATCTGTCGATACAGCGTCCCAATCCAAGATTTTGTTATGCATTTTAAAATGTTCACGAGCGATAAGCACAAACACTGATGGAAATTCCTGTTGGCCACACCGAATATGTGCAGCAAAGATGCACATTGCTGCACTGACCGCGCAAACTTTAAGCGCATCCAAGGCTAAATGTTGTTGGTTGCACATAATTAAAGGTTAAAGTTAGTTGTCACACACCTAGGTGTGTGACCTTTGTTCTTTGCCGTTGACCCACGCCCTGGGGCAGTGGTGAGCTGCAGACACACTCAGAAATGTGGTGTGTTAACTTAATCCTAACCGTAATCCTAACCCTTCCTCCAGGTCTGTGAGGCCACACGTATTGAGAGAATTCCGTGCGAATAGTCACTTTCTTTAGAAATGGACAAATGCAAAAACAGATCCAGGTTGGCTTCTATTTATATTTTATCATTGAACTTTTAAACAACGTACTACTGCAAAGCAGCTTGAACAACCAAGTAAAACTAAATCAACTAGAAAAAACAGTTAACTAGCAGAAACAGGTGATAATTAGTAGTAATGTCATGCGTTTGGTTTTTTAATTATTAATCTGATGAATCACAAATATGTTTAACCTCATAATTGCTGTGAAAAGCCTTATTTTGAGATATTTTCATTTCAATTTGAGATTGTGTCACACTAAAAGATCAAAATGTGGCTTCATGACGTTTTTTTTATTATAACAGACTTCCATCTTTGCTTTTACAGCACCAAAGACGATTTTCAATCTCAAACAATTAAATTAAAATACAGTCCAGAGTGCTCTAACATCATAAAAACATCCAAAAACAATCGGAACACTTTTCTGAGCGATCCAAAAACTATTGACCACAAACTTCTTATTAAATTCATAAATCATTCAAACTTTTGTTTCGTCATCTGGACAAAAACAAGTGTTAAAAGGTGATTTTTTTCTGAAATGATGATTTATTTCACTTCTCATGACAATCACTTTCCTTTGAGGAAAGAGCGAGAGCAGAGCACAGTCCTCTACAGAGGACAAATGAAAAGGTTGGTTCTCAGAAGGATGTGCCACACTGTAGGGTCTCACATATCTGCAAAATGTTTCCACACATTGGACTGTGATGATTGCTTGATTACTTTTTCCTGCCATCACGTGTTGTTCACTGTGATGAAACTTGGTTGTTTTTATGTTATAGTCAAATAAAATCCACTGTGCCTCAATCCAAATGGTATTTTCCAAGCCAGATTATCCATTTTTTTTCATTTTGTAACAATTTTATGATGGTATAGGTTGATTTGATTAACAACTTGCCTCAAAGTGATCGGGTTGGATAAACCGATTCATCAATAAATTGTTACACGCCTACATTCATTACAAGAAAAAAAGCTCATCTCCTGCATGAGTTCTCATGTGTGTTTTTAGATTACACTTATGACTGAACCGTGTATCACATAGTTTACAAGTAAAAGGCTTCTCCCCTGTGTGAGTCCTCATGTGTGATTTGAGATGAGATATTTGACTGAAACTTGTACCACATAATTTACAAGAGAAAGGCCTCTGTCCTGTGTGAGTTCTCATGTGTGTTTTGAGGTTAGATTTATGACTAAAGCTTTTATCACAGTCTTTGCAGGAGAAGGGCTTCTCCCCTGTGTGAGTTCTCATGTGAAGTCTGAGCTGAGACCAGTAACCGAAACTTTTACTACATTCTTCACAGACGTAGCATCTTTTATCAGACTGAGTTCTTATCTGGAAAAACACATTGGGTGCAGTTCTTGTTCTTTTAACAGACGTAGTAATGGAAAGACTCTTTTCTTTTGGGGATTGTTTGTGCTTCTTAGTTAGTTTTTCAGGTTTGTTTCCATTATCAGAGTCGCACCGACTTTCTGACATGTGAGAGCTTTTGTCTCTTCTCTTCCTGTGATCTGTGTTCTGTGGGTCTGTCTCTTCATCTGTAGTTGATGTTGATTCTTCATGCTGGTTTTCTTCTTCATTGTGAGTATCAGTAAAATAAAAGCTCTTCTGACTGCTTAGATCTGCTACATTGTGCACATTTTCATCATAAGTAGTAGGAATCTCCATCAAGGCGTCAGCTTCCTGCTTCAAGTTAAGCTGCTCTTTATCCTGACAGATGGACAGCTCTTCTTGCTCCTCTTTGATCTGTGGAGGTTTTGGTTCCCCCTGATCCTTTTCAATGTGTGGAGGTTCCAGTTCTTTCTGTTCCGCCCTTAAGCTTCTCTGCTGGGTGCAGAGATCCTCCTCTTCAGTCACATAATGCTGGGGGACACCTGCAGGGACACAAACAGGAAGGAGGCTTTTTAAGCTGCGTTCACACCAGACGCAATACGCACATTAGAGGCATCGGTCTGGCAGCAGAATGATTTTGGCATCACAGAGTCTAGAGTTTAAAAATCTGAACTTTGGGGAAGAGGACGCATTGCGTCTGCCAATCAGGGACTCCGTTTTAGGCTTGTGATGCGTTCAATGATGCAATCGGCGAGTGGAGTCCAAATCCAACACAAGAAAAAGGTGATTGTTCCACTCCTAAACTTTGATATCCTTTAGGTTAAGACAATACTGGACTCCTAATGCGGACAGCAAGTGATCACACTGAGTCACAGAGAGACGGAAGCAGGTCCGATAGCGTCCGTCATTCAGACACTGCCATGCAGCGACACTTATGGCTTTAATTTCAACATTGATTCAGCAAAATAAATATATTATTATTATTATTATTATAAAAGCCACAAATAACATCAATGTTGATTGACTGACCTTTAGCTTTCTAGAATGGGTTTAGGCTAGAAATGAAAAGGAGTTAGAGATGCACATGAAAAAGGAATACTTGTTTTGACACGAGCACATCAGAAACCAGAGACGCAATGAAATGTATGATAACAAGATGAAGGTTTAATTTCAAAAACAGTAAAACAGCGAACAGAGGAACCGAAGCATGAAAGAAGCCAACGACTGCAGAGTTCCTGTTTACCGCTTCAAGATGGCGGACAGGTACCCTCCAGAAGCAGTCATCGGTCCACTAGAACATGGATCAGAATGCTCTGGAAGATGAAGGGCTTCCCTCCTTTGTTGAACATGCATACCTATATGGTGGAGCTGAAGCTGCGGTTTCCTGATATCCAGCAGTCTGCGCTGACGGCAGAGCTCCTGCTCGTACTGGACGATGGTTCCTTCACAGTGTCTGAAGATTTCTTCTGCAGCAGCAGCGAGTCGCTCGCTGATAAACTCTCTCAGAGACTGAAGTGAAGACATCGTTACTGCAGCTGCTCCGGTCTGCAGCTCAAACTCACACAAACACCGCCGTCCTTTGAACGCAAGCACCTCCAATCGTCTGCTAGCCTCACAATTACAGCCACGTTGTCTTTACATTCAACAATTGTTCAACCATTTACGACACCTTATAAAATGTTGAGAATTCAGACAAGAACCACGTATCGTCCTTCCTGTTCTAAAACATCACAAACGACCGAACTGAACACCACCGTCATCTGAAAACAAGCTAACGCTGCTGGCGCCTAGTGCTGTTTACTTCCGGGTCACGTGCAGAAACTTTATTAAAAAAGAAACGTGTGAACAGCTCAAGTGGACCTAAAAATGGTTCAAAATGCTTTCAACGTTTATGAAAAAACTGTTTAAAGTCAGTAAATATTTTTTTTTTTTAATCTAAAGGTGAATAAAATACAGTTTCAGGTAAACTGGATGAGAACTGAAATGACGTAATCACTCTGTAACTAGGAACACTATTCGGATTTGACTACAAAATACATCTAAGAGTAAAGATATTCTTTAACGATAATAATGTATATAATATGTATATAATAATAAATACATCTCTATTTATCAAGCAAACAAGAAATATTTAAATCAAAATATAATAATTAATACAATTTAAAAACAATTAGAGATGTTGACTCATTTTCAAATATTATTAGATTAGCTAATTCATAAAGCATAAAAATGAGATGTAGCATAATAAAAACAAAAAAAATTGAGGATGTTTGGGCTGCAAACATTTTTCACTGACATACTGTGTATGTTTTTAATCTGTTTCTTCTTCAAAAACGTGTTCAATTAAAGAACGACTGTTTGGAAAAAATGTTTTAAAAAAATAGCCGTTTTTTTGTATTTACATTTTATTTAATTACAAAATCTAACAACAATACAATACAAAATGAAATTATAACAGTTGATAAATGAAAAGAAGCAAAAGGAAGAAAACATATTTTATCTGATCCTATCGAGACATCAACAAAACAAAATCAAAGTACATCAAACAGGAAAAAGAAACTTATCCAAATATAAATAATATGCCCTGCTTTAATTTTGAAACATAATATAGATACATACACATTTACCTACACAAACCCTCATTTAGTCTTACGTACCTACACAAGGTTCAGTGGCATCATCTACCTAAAGTTTTATAAATGAATTGTGCTTGAAAAATAATTCCATATATTATCTATAATTCTATATTTTATACATAATATTTGCTTAGCATCTCATTTTTAATAATACTTTTAAGAATACTTTTAATTAATTGATTTTGTATTTTTTTAGTTTCTTTGTTTGGTCAGTTCCATGTGTTAGGTCCGTATACTGAAATAGATCTTTCCCATGACTTTGTTCTAAATCTTGGTTTTCTGAATTTTTCATGTCCTTTTCAGTCAATATGACTTTATTAAATTGAACCTAAAAGGTAGCCAGTGTTGGACACATTAGTTTTAAAGAGTAAGTAATTGCTTTACTTTAGTTACTGGATTAAATTATAATTAAATTACTTTACTCATTCCCCAATTTAAGAAGTAATTCACTACTTGTTACTTTACTTTACTTTTTTTCCTACTTACATACAAACTGCTAAATAAATCAAGCTAGCACAAACACGATATCCTTTTAAAATCCACAAACTAAAAATATATGGGCTACACCAGGAAAATCAGGATTTTTTTAGCACTACCTTATTAATTTCACCATATGAACATAAGAAAATGTTTATTGCATGGTGCATAGTGTTTAGACTGGTTGATCATTGACACTACAGCAGTGGAAAGCAATTCATCTCCAGGACAAAAATGGCACTTAACTGAATTGGGGTTCTTTTGCCTTTGTTTTTGACAAATTGGAAATAATTTAAGTATCTCCACCTGCTGAATGCCTCTATGAATTTGTCTATGTGAATATTTCCACTCTCTTCATCACTTTGACCTATCTCCAACTCTGCGTTAGCAAATGTGTGTCAGTAACTGATTTTTTTTTTAAATTAGTATTCGTTTTGTTTCATTCAACCAAGAGACAATGCCAGACCCAAGTGTTCAGTTCTAAATTTTGTTTATTAGTCACCAATGGTTTCACTGCTCCAAAATGTGAATAATTAAGTAATTAGGGGTTTCTGTGATCTGGTAATTGTAATTAATTTACCAAAATCTGAACTGTAGTTCATTACATTTATCACTGAAAAAACAAATGAAAATACAGTTAATTGTTACAATGCAATTCATTACAACACGGTTCAAAATCTACAACTTCTAACTCCAACATTTTTTGTACATTAGGTTTAGATTTATGCTCAAGAAGTTACAAGACGATCAATGAGAACCCTAGGACGAGTTTTCATTTGTAATTGGCGCTAAAAGTGCTTTTTTTATTCAACATTGCAGCCTTTATTCAAGGTCAAAGGTCAATGAAACTTTTGCTGTGCTTGTAGACTGAAGCTGGTGGCATGTGTGTGACATTGTGTGAAAAATTATAAAAATTTGAAATTTGCCAAATCTCACTACAAAATTAGTAGGTTTTATGGCCATCTCATAATAATTTTAAAAGTTCCCTTCATTTTCTTTTTTTTTTTAAAGTTCATCGTCTGGGGGTCGTTCGCTATGTCAAATATTTTTTACTTGGTGTGTGCAAATTTTAGTGACTCTTTGAGGATGTTGGCTCAAAGGCACAGACATGTTTGGAACTGCAAAAACAATATGGTCCTTGTAGTCTCCATGGATTTTAAAGCTCAACTTGTTCTTTCTGTGTTTTCCAACTCAGTTTGGGGAGAGCTTCCTCTGAGGAGAAGCAGGTGTACAGATGAGTGTAAATCTGTAGGATTTGGTCACGCTTGAGTGTTCATTAGGAGAAATCTGTAAAGGTTTTGGGAAAAGTCACATTTGATGATGTGTGTCAGGCGGCTGCCCTCTGTCTCTCCTTCTAGTGGCCTTAGCACACAGTCTCAAGAATGCTGACTACTTCCTGGTTCTCTACACTACAATACCCAGCAACCCCTGCAGTCATGGGGGTGTTAATATGAATCGTAACATCATGATCCTGATGATGTCATACAGGTCATCATCTTAGGCATACCCAGACATGCCAGAGATGGTCCTAAACATGCCCGGGCATGTTTGTTTTTTGTACCATCATCGCCTTTGATCTAAGGGCGACACATATGATTCCTGGACCTCGTTGTCTGTACAAACTGTATATTTTGTGCACAACTTTGCAGAAAAAACATGAATAAAATCTTTAGTTTTACGTTCGACATGTCTTTTTTGAATACGATTTGTCCTTATTTTTAATACAACTCTTTGCTTGTCTTGAATGTCAAAAACACGTCATGGGGTCACAGGCATAAGCATCGATTCATCTGAATGGGCTGAAAGAATGAAACTTTATAGAATGTTATTGAACATCTGGCAGGAAAATGTAAATCTTTATACCATTGCTCTGCTGGAAAAAAAGATATTAACAACCAAGTCATGCTGCTTTTATTATTTTGGAGGGAGTGGTCAGGGAGAAGGAGGTCTGGACATCTTTGCTCAGACTGCTGCCCCTGTGACCCGGTCCCAGATGAGCGGAAGAAGATGGATGGAGAAAACTAACGTAGGGGCCGTTATCCAAAAAAAGAGAAAATGTTAAACTTTTTCATTAAGACTTTGATCAGTGTTTTAAAAAAAACACTTCATTTGACTTAGTCAATGTCAAAGTTCTGATTCAACCATCAGAAAGTAACTGTCAAACATTGGATTCATGGGAGTTTAAGGGAAAAAAACAATCAAGACCAAAAATTTCAATATTCTTTTTGCATTTTACAAAACAATCTCAGTTATGTTGAAAACTTTTATTGGAAAAAAATACTTTTGGGGGAAAATATCACTTTAAATGAAAGGTGCATAGTACCAACAGTCAGTCATGGTGTAGGAAGTGTCATGGTCTGGGAATTCTTTGTAGCTTAAGCTTAGCTCCAGTGTTGACATTCATTCGACTGCTGTAATTCTTTAACTGCATTTAACATAATTCCAGTGGATTCTGAAGCGGAGAAAAGCAGCTTATGCAACATCTTAAGTTAGTAGGGTGTTGCATAACCCCTTTCTCTGCATTAGAATCAGCTGGTACAGCTATATCTCAGGTGTTATAGGGTTAAGGATCGGATGGTGGTGACCTGACGAAACCATAAACTCTTAGAACTTCCAGAATATTCCGAAGGAAGTTTATGACCTAAAGTCTTTGGAATATATAGATTATATATCAAAAAATGGGGGTTAAAATCTGGCTTTAAACTGGTTCTATACAAACTAAAAGGTGAGTTGTTTGTTTATCCTACGTTACAGCCAAAGGTTTCACTTCAGCCCACCTTTGCTGCGATAGAAAACCCCACAACAAAATACTATAACACATTTCTCTTAACCAATATTATATAATAATTATTATGATAAGATATTATGATTTATTAAAAAATAATAAAATGAAAAAAAAAAAACTACCAGTGGGGTAAAAAAAAGGTCTTAACAAGAATTTTCATGTTTTCTTAAACTATTGAAAAAAAATCTTCTTTATAAAATTGTTTTTTCTTTTTTTTGCGAGACAGAAAATAAGAATTTTTCTGAAGGACAGATGCTAAACGATAAATTGGAATAAATTGGAGGAATATAGTTATTTAGTGATTTATCAGCACTGCTGTCGTTTTCAAGATGAAAATGATACTTATTGAAAGGAAATAGTAATTTGATCATTTCAGGTCAGTTCATGTAATTTTATTGACTGTTTTTATTGTCTCTTAAAAATGACAAATTGTATTGTTTGTATGTTTCCATGTTTACTTTCTCTAGACTCCCAGCTCTTCCTCTGTCTTTTCTTACTTCTAATGATTATTGCACTTTGAAATGTGTGTGTCTTTAAATTTTTAGATGTGCTGGTACTTTGAGATGCCACATGGTGAAGGAAAATGTGTAAATAAAGCTGAGCTAAATCAAAAAAAGATTTGTAATTTTCTTCTTAGCAGAAGTGTAAGATCCCTTCTTTGTTTTGAACACTAGAGGGAGCCAGACTCATTGTGTGAACATGATGTGCTCACTAACTCAATCACATCAACCTCACAGCCTTCAGACCTGTATAAAAGCTGCTTATCAGTTTGAAGACAGATGGTAGTTGCAGGGATTCCTTGATAACTGTGCCTCGTCTGAGCTTTCATTCGTTTTAAAAGTCGCAGGAAGATAAAGAGTTGTGTGTTCATCTTTTCACACTGTGTTGTCTTTGGTTCTCATGAGCAGAGTCAAAGCAAACACTTGTAATTATCTGTGTTTGCTCTCCATCTGAGCGCTGAGCTGTGCTCTGTAAACTGCTCAGTAACAACCTTGGCAGAAGATGCTGATGCAGTTACAAGCCACCGCCACTAGGGAGGAGAAGAAACCCACGAAAAGCAAAAGTCTTAACAGACTAATGAGAGTTTCATGTGTGTGTTCTGGTAACTTTCTTCGCACATTTCTAAGCTCCAAAGCACATTATCATAGTGCAGAAAACAGCAGACTGAGCAGCAGATGCAGAAGTCACACTGTTTTCAGATGAACGCGCTCGGCGGCGGCGTGGATGCTGCCTTCTGAATTTATCATGGCAAACACACAGATGTTGAGCGTGGGCCTTCTCACAGTCACATCCCTACATGCAGCGTGAGGCACAAATGAATGAATCTGTAAACAAGTCACTTCGTCCTCTAAGTACATTCAAGGAGGAGGGCTGCTCACCCGATGGTCCAGAACCACCACCCTGTGATTCCTGCCTCACTGGATCCAGAGATCCTCGGATCTGACACACCTGAGTCAGGTAAGTATCAGGAAACAGGACAGCGATGGCTGGAAATAAGCAGAAGGAACCAAAGACAGTTGAGGTTGACGTTGTGCTGTATAAGCGTCCTGAAGATATTGCTCAGTAGAACATAGACAATGGATGCAAAAACATATTTTTGGCACAAATGGAACCCCATACAGTAGCTCCAGGGTTGATGTTCTTTGAACTACTGTGACTCTCCGACCATTTACTCAATGAAAGCAGTACCAATGGATTCTGATGCTGAGAGAAGCAGCTTTGGGCGGATGAGCAACAACCAGACAACTCCTTTACGTTAGCAAAGTGTCGCATATCAGGACAAAACTGTTTTACTTTACTTACTTTGTGAATTTCCTAACTTTATGTCAGTAAAATGTTCCATAGAGGCTTAAATCTGCTTTTCCTTATCAACTTTTCATTGGTAAAGTGTTGCATTTTGGCGCAACGATGCTTTATTTCACTAACTTTATGTTAGTATAGTGTTAGATATTGACTCATAGAAGCTTTATTATGTTAGTAAAATGTGCAAAGCTCTTTTTGTCCACATCAAAATCCATTTTACAAATGCTAAGAAACAGTTGAAGAGTTATGATAGTTCGAAGGACGCGTTATTTTGCTGATACCTGTGACACCTCTGGTATTTAAAGGGTTAAAGATAACCTGGCTTCAGTTCACGTTCACATCAGCTCCGTCACATTTTGCTTTGCTTTCTCTGCACATCAAATAAAACTTTACATTTGTGTGTTTTTTATAGTCATCTACAAAACGCACACACAAGCCAAAAAGGTTCTAGCTTCTTTTCGCCAGGAAATACCACCTAGTCAATTAAAGCTACTGCATTGTCTGATATTATAAAAATTCAACAGCCTGTTTGTCAGTAACCACACATTTCAAGTGTGACTAACTATGCAGATGAGTCCTCCTCTACTGACTGCTTGTGGGCAGTACAATAGCCTCTGATTGCATCTGCGCGATCGCCTGCGGCTACAGTGTTTTGAACACTTTAAGTTAGTCATGTACTTTTTTACGCCTCCATTTGCTTTTTCATTACAGTGCACTGTTTATATAGCTGGAAAATGGTGTTATTATAGCCTTGCTTGAAATAATGGGATCTCTCAAGGCACCAGAGGAAAAAACCTCCAAGAGCACAGAGCAGCCGGGTAACATTCACCTGCAGGGCAAGAAAAAATCAATAAATAAAGAGATTTTTTTTTTTTTTTTAGTTTTATTGTGTGCTGCAGATGTATGGTGGAGATCTCCAGGTACAAGCTGGAAAATAAAACCTTTTACATGGATGTCATCTGTGGAAGGAAGGGTATTTTTTTTCATCTACAGAGACTGCTTCATGCTTAAGTCTGCTGTGAAACAGAAGCTTCTGGAGTCTTTTCTCATTTATCACCAACAAAACAATCAGCTGATTCAAGACAATCACTAAAAGTTAAACCCGATGGAAAAAAATGGTAGAACCCATCATCTCATACCTACATATAACATTTGGATTCTCCGTTCTCTGATCTATTTCTCATCAAGTGATCTTTGATTCTGGATCGGCGGCGATAAAAACTGACAGCTTGGGAACAGTCACGGGGTTCAGTTAAATCCCTGCTGGTTCTATGTGACAGACGTTCATGAAGTTTCTCAACTGGAAGGACTTCAGATCAAGATTTTATCCATTTTTTTTCCATCAGCATTTTATTTTAATATCTTAGCTCATGTCTAAATCTTTTTGATCCAGGCTGTGCAGCAGCGGACGCCTCACCCGACCGGTAACCAACAAGACTCGGTTCAGTCCCAGAGGAGCTGAGAGCCAAAGCTGTTCATTCTGAGGGAAACCAAAGGGCTCTGAAAACAATTGAAAACAGTGAACTACATGACATGGTTGCGTTTTGCATTTTTGTAGTTATTTTTATTGATCTAAACCACAAATGTTGAATCAATATGAGATGTGATTGTCTGCGGAGTGAGAGGATGCTAAATTTGAACATGGATCTCTGCTCCCGCCGATGGAGATGTGGATCCATACAACCTGCTCTCTACCTGGAAAACCAGTGACGCTTGAAGAATTTTCAATGAAGATGATGGAAGTTTGTGTACATTTCTACAGTCCTGTGATGTTAACACAACAACAACAATAAGAGTTTCTAAACTAAATGATGTGTCATGAAAAATGTATGACCTTGAGAACCGTGAATGACAAACTACATTCACTGTCCACTTTATTAGGTACACCTGGGTAGTATCAGGTTGGACCCCTTACCTTCAGAACCGCCTTAATCTTTGGTGACAGAGATTCAACAAGGTACTGGAAACACTCCTCAGAGAGTGTGTTTCATGTTGTCATGACAGCATCACACAGTTGCCGTTCACAGATGCCGATCTCCCGTTCCACCACGTCTCAAAGGTGATCTGTTGGGTTGAGATCTGGTGACTGTGGTCACTAGAGTCCAGTGAACTCATAGAAACCAGTCCGAGATGATTCCAGCTTTATCACATGGTGCCTTATTCTACTGGAAGTAGCATCAGAAGATGGTACACTGAGGTCAGGAAGGGGTGGACATAGTCAGCAACAATACTCAGGCTGTGGTGCTGGAACTATGATGAATTAGTACTAAGGGGCTCAAAGTGTGCCAAGAAAATATCCCCCACACCATGACACCACCACCACCCCGGACCTTTAATACAAGGCAGGAGGGATCTATGCTTTCATGTTGCTGATTCCAAATTCTGACCTTACCATCTGAATGCTGCAGCAGAAATGGAGACTCATCAAACCAGACGACGTTTTTTCAATCCTCCATTGTCCAGTTGTGATGATCCTGTGTGAATTGTAGCCTCAGTTTCCTGTTCTTAGCTGACAGGAGTGGTACCCGGTGTGTTCTCCTGCTGCTTTCTGCCCATGTGCCTCCTCTGGTTGGACGTGTTGTACATTCAGGGATGCTCTTCTGCAGACTTCGGTTGTAACCAGTGGTTATTTGAGTTCCTGTTACCTCAGCTGGAACCAGTCTGGCCATTCTCCTCTGAAAATCCCAGTAGATTAGCAGTCACTATAACACTCAGACCAGTCCGCCTCACACTAACAACCATGGCGTCATTTCAATCACCTTTCTTCTCCATTCTGATGCTGGGCAAGTTGACCAATGATGGAAGGGTTGGCCGTCAATTGTTGTGTATTTTTGGGTATTTCTGTAGTTTATATATATATATATATATATATATATATATATATATATATATATATATATATATATATATATATATATATGTGTGTGTGTGTGTGTGTGTGTGTGTGTGTGTGTGTGTGTGTGATTGATTTGCTCTTGTTTTTAAAAGAAATCTTGGGTGTAGATAAACAAAACAGACCAAACTGACTGAAAATACTACTAAAATAAACTATAATACTTAAAAACAGGAAAGCTAATATTGCCCAGAGTTACAAAAGATCAACATGGAGACTGTTCCACTCTGTAGGTTGGCCAACTCTGGTTTAGTTCAGCCCAAATGTGAATGCAAATGACGTGTAATCTAGAACTAACATTTTGTTTCATATTAATCTTGCTGTGATTTGTCTGTAAAAAATAAGTCGTTGTTTATTAACACAGAGCAAAGGAATCCATATTTCGCTGCGTTTTCTTGGCCTAAGCTTTTGATGACGTCATCCAACAGGTGCGATTGATTGACGTTAATTAGCATTGCTCAGGGAAGGAGCAAACGGGGTGGAGGAGAAAGGACCCTAAAGAGGCCAAAAGGAGGGAACGCAGGTGGAGATATTTCATAAAGAAATGAAGGTGAGACTTTTGTTTGATTTGCTGGGTGGAGTAACGCTGAGTGTTTATGAAGTTAAATTGTTTTTGTTTGTTTTTGTGGCTGTGCTAGCTCGCTTTGCTAGCCTCAAATGAAGGCTAACTGACCGGACATGTGTGGTTTTTGGATATTTTTTTTGTTTTTAATTGAAATAGGAAAAAAAAGACAATTTTAAGATACATTTTAAAGTAAAAAATATATTCATTTAGACTTTTTAGATACTTTTATTTCATTATTTATGAAGACTTAGTCTATATTAACCTTATTCCCAGTTATTTGTGCTCTATGTAGTAACAGGGGTTAATAAACATTTATCAAATGTTTATTATAGATTAGTTGTTTTTTTTAACACTTTAATTATGTTATTCCAGAATGATTTGTATTTCTCACTTAAACACATTATTTTAGTTTTAAGGACCCTCCTTTTTTTATTTATTTATTTTTTTACATTTTCTTGTAGCATTTCTCTCATGATGGAGGACATTTATACAAGAAATTAAGATTAAAAGTGTGTTTCTGAGAATTTAAAAAAACATTGATTTAAAATGGTTTATTTCATGCAATCAAGGCAAGAAATTGTACATAAGCAGTTTAATCAACAAAGGTTTAAGGACATACAAAGACAATTCAAATATTGGATACTTGTAGATTTCTGGAAAGGGAGTTGTAGGAAGTGAATATATATTATCATCCCACCCTGTATTTGCCTGACCATTTTCTTTACATATGTTATCAGGATCAGATTTATTTAAATTGTAATTTATTAGATGATTTAACACTCGCTAACGTCTTAATTTTCCTCGTCTGAGCGGGTTTTCTGGTTCAAATGTGTACGGCTGGATAGCTCCAAAATTGTTTGCCATTTTTCTTGCACTGCTTTTGTTTTGAGTCTAAATCCAGAAGCCAAGTGGTTCCTTCTTGGTCTTGACACTTTAAAAGTCCTCTACAAAGATCTCCATAAACCAGAATCTTGTAGTTAATGGGGGTTGTCTGCCAGGCTATAGAAACTTGGTCCAAACTGGGTCATACAACAATGAGCTCATGTTTTAAACACACGTGACCTTCCCTGACTGACCAGCACTCCATGCTGGACATTTCCTAAACATAGATGTAGCTAAAAACAGATTATTGGATCCCATTTGTACTTGTTTCCCCTTGTATGATGGATGCAGACTCTAGGAAAAAGTGTTAACAAATCAAAGGTTGAATGAACAGGATAACCACAACTAACCGCACAGTGATCGTTCTCTTTCTCCAAGCTGGTTTGGGGCCCACACAGCAGTTGAGTTTCCACAGTCTCCCAGCTCTCTAGGAAAAGAATGGGGCTCCTGCTGGGTTTTATTGTGTTTCCTGCAGAGCCTTTGCAGGGCCACAGCTATAACTAATTGAATGAGCGCCTGTTTTTTCCTCCAAAAGGTGTTTAAAATTAGACTTTTGGTTTTTTTAATTAACAAGATTTCTGAACCAGTGTTATTGAAGAAGACATTTTTGAATCAGACTCGTTTTTGGTGAATGCTGCAGTTCATGGGTTATAGTAGTTTGTTTATGTCCAAACCACCAGAGTCCATGTGGTCTCTTTTTGGTAACTTTGATGGCTCTGGTGTCCCCGTACTGGTCACTGATCCGTCTTGCAGAGTCGTTTACAGCACCGACCATAGGACTCCAGAATGGTATGGTGATGCTGTGAGCGCTTGTTGTGATATTTCTAGTGACCAATAGGAGTATCCGCTGCTCCTTGCTGTATCGACGTAGCTGTGAAGGGCTTCTAACTAATAGAACAGTTGAAAGTCTGGAGTGGTGAGCAATCAGGCCCCCGCGGCGCTGTCAGCACGTCCCCAAATGTGTGCTGTGAGGTGGACCCTTGGAGGGAATCGACCCCAGCCCTGCATGGTCCTGCAGTTATCTTCCGATAAGCCCCGATGCAAGCTGTGTGTTTCCTCTCCACAGCCTGGGTGGAGTTGTAAGAGGGGGGCCGATAAACCCCTCTTTATTTGCTTTCCCCTCAAAGGGACTATGTGAGGAATGCCGGGAATTTAACTGATCCTAAAGCGTCCCGGTACGGCTCCCAGAGCTCACGTTCTGGGAACCGCCATCCACCTGAAACTGAACACTGGCTGACCGGACCACCGTGGGAAAGCAAGCGGAGGGAAAAAAAATGTGGTTAAGAAAATCTCTTAAACAGATATTCCAGCCTTACCGGCAGAGTTCTGAAGATCCGAGCAACCAACCAGGAGCATATCAACAGGCTCATCTTGGAATTCCTTTGACTGACATTATTGAAAAGAGAATAACGTGGTATTTATTTTCTGGCATCCTCATGTTCTTCAGCTTGATGTACTGCCTGTGGCAGAGCTCTTTCTATAGATAAACGGGAAAGCAATCATGTAAAGAAAAGCCATAAGCTGCATTACTTTAGGGAAAGCAGACACCCAGCTATTATTGTCTGAATCAAAAACAGAAAAAAGCACTAAAGATGAAGACACAGATGTTAAACTTGGGCGCCACACGGCTCCTACAGTTTTGTATGGTAAACAGAAAACATGTGAGGATGCACACTAGTTAGAGGCAAACGGTTCTCCATAATTTTGTCTTTCTAATGACCTGAAAAAGCTGTAGTGAAAGTTTGCTGATGCATTTTTACAGAAAAGAAAAATCCAAAATCCTTCTCAGTAATACATCTCACAATTTGGATTTATACTTTTTAGTTATCATTTGTGAACCCCTCTTGTGCTAAATGTTCCTTAAAGAAGTGTGGGGACAAATCTCCAAATGTGGCAGGCTAGTGAGAACCTCCACCCATTGCTCTTTTTAAGAATGTTATTCAAGAGGATAGAGTAAACTCCAGTTGATATGCCGTTCCACCTGACGTAAGCTGCTCTTGAAGTGTTGGATTGGTTAATGTCAGGAATTTCTGCCACAAATTCTGGAGATTTTTTGTGAGAAACCTACTTTATATATAATTATTATTTTTTTTTTTTTTGCCACACTGATCGTAGCCTAAACACAGTTCATTCAGAATAGTTTTTGAATATAAAGTTCTAGGCCCACTTTTCAAAAATGTTTCCCTGTTTGTTAGGATTAAGGCATTGTAGGAGATCAAAAGCAACTGCACTGAAAGCTGTTTGGCAGAGAAGATTCAACGAAATGTTTACATCAGCTTCTTATCTTTTGAGCTTGACTTCTTATACATTTATGGCTCCATTTTAAAATAAAATGACATTTGATTGAAGCATTATTATAGCTAAAAAAAACTCATAATTCTTCAACCCTTTTATTATCAACCTTTTGCTAAAAAGATTAGAAATTTAGCAAAATGTACTAGAAAAATGTACGTAGATCATTTATTTTAAAGACCCACACGTATCCTCTTTTGATCTATCCAGAAGAGACACTATTAAATATATACACTATTAAATCGTTAAACAAAAGTGTCATCGATTATTTAAAATCCAACGGCAGATTTAATTATTTCATAGCCAGTGTGGCCAGTAGGGCTGCACGGTTCAAGTCCTGGCTGGGGGACTTGAAACAGTGTCACCAATGAGGGACCCTTTTGTGTGGAGTTTGCATGTTTTCCCCGTGCATTCTTGGGTTTTCTCCGGGGACTCCGGCTTCCTCCCACCATCCAAAAACATGCTTGAAAGGTTAGTTGGTCATTCTGAATTGTCCCTAGGTGTGGATGTGAGTGTGTGATTGTGGCCCCTGCAACAGACTGTCCAGAGGTGTCCCCTGCCTTCACCCACGAGTGACTGGGTAAGGCTCCCGTAACCCCGTGACCCCAAAAGGGACAAAACGGTATAGAAAATGAATGAACATTTTATAAACAAAATTTGACATATGCATGAGTTTTCTGATTGGTTAATTAATGCTTTGATATGATATAAACTTTCACTTTATTTGAAAACATGTCTAAAATGTATTTTTAGATTTTATGTAATATTTAAGACTATGAAAAAATAAACATCCATAGTTGATAACTGTTCGGTAACCATTCAGTAGTCTGCCAAGCAATTTACCTTTTTATTTATCTTTGACCACACATTTAAAGTTTGTTGCTTCCCTATTTGTTTTGCTTGTTTAATTGTCATTGTGATCTTTAAAACGTTTTTGCGTCAAGTGATTTGTTGATGTGATTTGCACTTCAGGGCCACCTTACCTCCATCCTCAGAAAAATGCTGCAAGATCATGTTAAAAACACCAAAAACAACTTCTTCGTTGGAGTGGGTCTGTAATGCATAGTTCTAATAGGTAAAAAATGCTTATAGAGGAGTGTTAGTCGTACCAATAGAAGTAGTTTTGTATCAGAGCCTGTTCAAAATAAGTGTATGAAGCTATCCTAGCTAAAGGAGTATGTTTGTGATCTGTTTTTATACTGCTCTCCTGGTCGTTTTCTCAGGAGTCTCGGATTAGCAGCAATTTCTGTTTTCTCTCTGTGAGAGAGCAGCTAAGACTTCTCAGGTGAATGACCCAGAGAAGTCTGTTTCTTTAGGTTTTCCTTTTTTTGTATTCGATTTTTGACATGCCCAGATTGTGCACGGTCAACGCTTTTCCTCACAACCCGTGCTCGGTTCTTTCTGCTTCTGTGATCTACAAACGCTTCCGCCCCCACCGTGACCTCTTCACCAAAAAAAAAAAAAAAAACCTTCATTGGGTCACACTCAAAAAAAAAAAATAAAAAGAAGAAGTTGTGATAGGTGCCGTCGGGGTGTCATAAAGGCACCTGCAGCAAAGCACTGTGGGAAACTGCGCAGAGGCCAATGAAAGCCCTCTAGACCAAACGCTGCTGGGCATCACCGCCTACCCATGATTGCTCTTCATCCGTTACCGTGGCAACAGCAGCGCTTGATGAGAGCAGATCCAGATTTCATATAAAAGAAGTGAATGTGGCAAACTGCTCACAGTTGGCCTTGAGATGTAACAAAAAGGAAAGAAGCACAGACCATAACCTCTAAGTCATGTAAAGATGAGAAACCGAAAACCTTCATGTATTTTATTTTTTCCTTTCTTTAGCCTTGGGTTGAAATGAAAAACAGTAAAGACTGATGAAAAAGGGTGTTTTTGAAAACTGTGATGTTGAAAGTATGAGATATTTGACATTTGGTTAAAAAATATACATTTTTTTTTAAATTTTTTTTTTACCTGGAACACAAATGCCCCTGATATGTTTATATGTAGTAAAAAAAAAAAAAGGCAAAGACGGGTGTTTGGCGTGGGTTGAGTGGTTCATGTTTATTCATAGCACTGCTGATCTCTTCACAGGTTTGGCTTCCATTCTTTCTTTCCTCTCATCCTTCCATTTTTGCCAGTTTCTCCTTCTGGTATTCTTCAAACCCTTTTATTATTCTCATTTTGTCAAAGCAACAGTCTTGAAAAAAAAAAAATAAATATATATATATATATATATCTCAAATACTTTTCATCAAGTCATCATCACGGTGGAGTGGATCTGAATGATTCTGTGACGACAACTGGAACTAATTAAATGCAGTAAAAAATTTGCTAATGCAGTGATTTGGATCGTATAAGTGGGGCAGATGAACACAGATGGCGGGCTTCTGTCGCCTTCATTAACACCAAATGTGTATTATTTGGTGGCAATTGAGGGTCTCAAAAATGGATTGTGGGAAATGTAGTTAGAGGGCTACTCAAAGTCCAATTTATCTATTCTTCCCTTAGGTTGACTTAGAAAAAGAAGCGATGCCAACGCTCTTCTGGGTACCACCATAAAAAAACAGTTCCACAAAATACTCACTATGTAGTGAAGGAATTCAGACACAGCCTTAGTGTGCATTTGTGCTCATTAAATTGGTGAATATAGATCACAATGCATTGGGTTTGAACGATTTATCATTTGAGAAACTTTGTGAAGTTTTTTTTTTTTAAATCATCCAAATTCTCATCATCAGAACACAGTGGATTCATAAACAGTCTTTGTAAAATGTTCAGATTTATGAGTGACATCATATTTGGCATTTAAATTTAAAAACAATGTTTAAAAAAGTGACCAAATTGCTAATCCAGGTCACTGGAAAGTCCCTCAGTATATACCGTATTTTTCTGGGTATAGGTTGTGTTTTGCATAGCTTGTGCGACTTTCTTAGGTGTGACTTGTAAGCTTTTTAAAAATAAGATGGCAACAACCACTAGAAGGCACTGTAGGTGTGTGTCAGTATTTGCTATTGACCAGCAGCGCCACTCAGTATTGTGCCAGGCTCGACGGAATTGTACCTAAGTGACATCGTCAAAAAATTAAGCTGATTTAGTGATATATGGAGTTTAGTTATCTTGTTAGCATACTATGGTTATCTTTTTATCTGTTTAATATGTTCATTTGTTAATATAAAAGATTCTTCCCATGATTCATGAAGCTAAATAAGCTTCAGTATGTTACGTTAGTGAAGCATGCATACAGTAAATTCAGTCTGTTTTCTATTCCTTTATTGTAATTTACCTTTCGAAATGAATTGTCCGTTCTTGTTCCCATATTTTGTTATAGATTAAATAATATAACATAATACTTTTGTTTCTTTTTGAAGAGCATTTAAGCTTAAAACTCTACCATGTTCCAAAACAAAAATCTACCATATTTGTTTTGCACTAAAAGCCACATCTATAATTCTGTAATTTGGGAATGATCATTGTACTGAACATCTACCGTTTATACTTCTTTTAAATTATTTTGTATCAGTTTTGTCCAAACCGCTGTCCTGATACCCAATCAGCTACTGACCGAGTGACCAGTAAGCAACAATTACATATTTTTTTCAAAGCATCAAGTCTGAGATTCTAACTCTCGCTCTCGTACTCTGTATGTGTGATCAACCACAGGATCCACAAGTGGTTAACTTTGCTGTATAAATTCAGACAGAATTGCCTGTACTGAGGTCAACTTTCACTCTGTAAACTAACGTGAAGGCTTCATGCACAAATTGACGGGTTTCCTTTAATTATATTGACTCTTCATTTGTGTGCAGACCAGAAAGTGCAGCTCTCAGAATGTTGGGAGCATAAATAGAAATATCAAGGTTTCCAATATGTATTTGTTTAAAAGCCAAGTTTTTCTTTGACGTTGCTGCCTATGACACAACACAAGTGTTTGTGAACGCACACAACTAATCAAATTTAACTCAGAGAGGAGCCCGAAACCTTGTGTGTTTCTCCTGGCGCTGTACACCACCGCTGTTGAGAAAAGCCTGAAGGATACTGGCCGGTAACACCTAATACATTACTGCTAAATTGAAAGCCTAAAGCTAGGAAAGTAAACGTAAATCAAAAGTCTTTGGAAAGTTTATTTTCACAGAGAAAGAAACAGAAGTAAAAAAGCAAACAAACATGCATTCTACAGATTTAACCAAGAGTAACACTCAAAATATGGAATTATTGCGACAGGGTTCAAAAGGACTTTCTAATGTTACAAGGATGCTGCTAATACACATACTCAAACACGTTGGATTTATGGGTGTTATTAAATTTTGAAAACACCAGTTTAATGTCGGCGATTATTTTATGTTTTAGTATTGTTTGGTTTGTTTCAAGATTAAAATCATTTAAGAGAAATACATAGATATATCAAACCTTTTCAAGATAAGTCATAAATGTCATCTTCTTGACATAATGGCTCACAATTATAAATATTTCCAGATACATTTATTTTATGCTGGACTTTTAGTCTAAACAATCATATTAAAAAAAACACAAACACAATAGACTTACAATAAAAAATGTAGTTCCAAGAGTACACAAAATTAAGTCAAAACAAGCAGTTTCAAAAATGCAGCAATATAAGTATACAAAGAAATACAATTGGATAAAACACTACAAACCAAAATTATAAAAAGGAGTACCATATAAATTGGCTAAAAAGACAGAAAGCAACAAGTCTTCCAGTGTTTCCACATATCTTGCCGAACGCATATGGCACTAAAGATGATACTGCTTATGGACAAGATAAGAATGTTTTATAACTTATTTAACCTGCAGGTAAACTTGATTACAGACTTGATGGATATAACACGCAATACAAAAAATATGATGATTGTAGGCCTGCACGATATGAGAAAAATGTGCGACATCTGTGTTTGAAACTGCGAGGACGGTATGACCTGCGATAAATGGACAAATAGCAGTTTTTAACAGTTTTAGTTAAATAATTTAATTTAATAATTTCTGCAGGACAGAGACATCTATATACCAGTAAAATCTTTGGATAGCCTCAAAAAAAAAAACGGTAGTGGAAACGTGTTTACTGATGCTTTTGCAGAACTGCAACATAAATAAACCTGATCTCCCATCACCTGCGTGTTATGAGTTAAACTCCTCCCACACGCGGCGGGAGCGTAAGAATTTATTTATTTTTTTGGACACACTTTTGAACAAGCATCAGGCAACGACTTTGACGTACAGTAAATTTTAGACGGTGGACGCGAACTTGATGCGCGAATTGCGTGCTGTTTGATCGGAAAGTTGATTTAAATGATGCACGCCAGGGGGTGGGGGGTAGGGGATCCGCAATACACCTGTGTACCGAGTGATCCGATCCGTTAAACCCCTAACCATCATGCTTTTTTTTTTCTCTACGAACACATCCTCTGAGGTACTACTCTCAGCTATCGCAAGTCTTGTTCTGTCACGTGTCACGGAAAAAGTTGATGTTTTTCATACTCCTGCACCACGTAGAAGGCGGGCATCAAGCATTAAAGGGCTCCAGTGATTGGTCAATGACACGAAGAGCCCCATACCATTGGTTTAATGCATCAAGGATTTTATTTGATTTGTTACTTCAAACTACAGAGATGGTTTAGCATGTGTGCAACCAGACATCATTCATCGCCATTTATGCCTCCTTTTGCCTACCGCACTGGGCTGATACCGCGATGACAATGAATTTGCGGTTTATTGTGCTGTTCTAGATCTAGGTCTTTTGAAATCTGATTATACAGTTTTTAGCCAAAATCAAAAGCCTGTTTTGTTTTTTAGGGTTTTTTTGCAGAGCAGAAGGAGCTCATTAGAATTTTGTCTCTTGGTTTTAGGCAGGACTGTTGATCTGGAAGTTGGCTTCCACTAATTTTCCATCAAACTTTTGTTTGCCACTTCTAGTTAACAACCGCTCTTAATCTCAAGCTAACATTAGCGGTGAAACAAAACAGGGAGCAATAATGAAGCTATCCAGTCGTACAGTTTTGAGCCAGATGCCAGCTCAGACAAGCAAAATGAAGATATTAATTGATCTATTTGTCTGTAAGTGGATGATTTAGAATTGGAGCAGAGCAGGGACTTTGGCACACCCACGGCAGCAAGCTTTTTTAACCATGAGTTTTTGTCTTCTCCTTATCCATCATGATTTGAATAAAGAAACACTCAGAAGTTCAGTTTTAACCCTAAATTCCTTTATATATGTTCTCCATAGAGAGAAATGCCACAAGAACATGTTAAATCACCAAAAACACACTTCTCATAGGAATGGATCTTTAAAGACCAGTTCATGAAAATAACAAACTCATTTATTGGGGACTTCTGCTTTGAAGAACATTATGAGAGCACAAAAAGTTCCAGAAACAAGAAATTTCTTTCAGTAGGTATGACGAATAAATGAGTGATATTTCACAAGATTTGAAGCTTCTGAACACTTGCCAGTTTCCTTTAAGTTAAAAACTACATTTGATAAAGCCTTCAAGAGACAACCGTAGAATAGATGTCGCACTGCTAACTGTAGTTGTCGGGCAGATTTTACAGTAATGTGATGTCTAGAACTAGATCCTCCTCTAGACTCTCCTGTCTTTCTGTGACGTTGGCTTAAATTTGAGACCTTTGCCAAGTTTGAGACACATTTGTCATTTACATAACAAAGTGAGGCTTTCATATGTTACCTGATTGTTAGCTAATGCTCCACAGACTCGACACCCCAGCATCCACCTGATGTGGAAGCTGCCTTTTCCTCCTCACCTGCTCTTTCTCTCCTCTTTACCACTTCCACCCACGCTAAGCTTTTGTAGACTCTTGTCCTAAGTGAGTGTGTATTTGAACGTGCATTTCTGTCCTTTTTGACAAATACATTTGCGTCCCCCTCTCTTTTTTCCCTACACAGTCTTTTGACATGCTTTCTTGTAACCATGTTCACAGTTCTGCAGGGAAAACATGCTTCTTTCACTCGCACGAAGGGGAGTCACTGCCATCAGCTTTCATCTTGCATTTTCTCCGTGTTGTGTTTAAAATTACATAAATCTCAATCATTATAACTCCAGTTCATAATCCTTTCAATATGAATCCATTAAAACTTCACAGGATGTCAAATACTGTAAAGAAAATGGTCAGTTTGGGTTTCTGCAATAACCACCATCTTTTTTGCTGATTTAAAGTTTTTGCACATGCCAACAATAAACCACTTTTTTATTGCAATGTAATTTCTGTATCTACATTGGCGTGACAGCTTTTCAAATTGTTGCAAGCTCCATTTAGGAATTAACCGACCAATTTCTGTACGGCACAAACACTCTCCTCTCATCAGCAGGATTCACACTTGACTGTTGCCATGGCTCTGAAAAGTCTGTCGATGTCTATCCGTCAAGGCCAATGTTTGACAATGATATTGTCTGGAGCGATGATTCATTTCGCACTCAAAAGCCAAGAAATGTGTGAGGGAACGTGTGCCACAATGAAGACAGTTTGAATCTGTGTTTGTCCACTTCATCGAGGGAACCGCTAGTATGAAAGCTCAATCCGATGTCTTTCTCAGCAAACATGAACTTCAATAAAAGAGTATTGGCAAAGGATTTCACCTGCGGTTCAAGGCGCAATGGGCAAAATCCATAAAATGACAAAGTACTGTAAAACTACAGACTTCATTCTCTGCTCCCTTCTTTTTCACAATCTTTTATAAATCAGTGGTGAGAATCTTAACTGGCAGACAGAAAATGTTGGATTTCTTGCTTTTGTTGTGAAGGAGGGAACATGGCAGCTTTTTGCCAGAAGACGCCCACCTGGCCCATGTGTTCATCTTTCACTCCTCTTGTGCACAAGCGGCGCTTGCATGAAGGCTTGGGTTTACAAAAAAATCCTATTCTGCATGAATCGTTCCGCACAGTGGGAGGTATTAATAAAGACGCACACTTTATGTAAATTAGACTGAATGACTCACATGAAATATAAAGTGCAGTAAAATTTATTTTCTGTTTTTGAAGACAAAAAAGGTTTAAGGTTTTGTGCAGATGCAAGTTGAGGGGGTTTAATGCCTAGCTGGTTCGTAGTCATTGAGATTTGCAGGCTATAATTTGGATTTTATAAAAGTAAAGTATGCCAAACTAAGATCAGAGCGTGAAATCGACAGGCGAATTGGAACGCTGTCCACTGTCATGCAGTTGTGCCAGAAGCTGAGTCAAAAGCAATGCTCTCTATGTACTGGTTAATCTTTTTTCCAAATCTCACCAATGGTAATGAGGTCAGGGTCATAACCGAAAGAACGAGGTCCTTGATACAAGCGAACAAAATGAGCTTCCTCTTCAGGGTTGCTGGGCGTTCCCCTAGAAAAATAGGATGAGGAGGTTGAAGTAGAGCCGCTGCTTCTCCACTTCAAGAGAAACCAGTTGAGATGGCTTGGGCATGTGGTCCGGATGCCTCCTGGACGCCTCCCTGAGGAGGTGTTTCAGACGTCCCGCCGTAAGAAGACCCTGAAGAAGATTCAGGAAACACCAGAGAGACAATGGGCTAATCTGAATTGCTTCCCTACCCCTACAGTTTCTCCTTATCCCTAAATTCAGCCCTCCAATCAGAGAGATGTGGGAAAAATATAGTGTCTCTACCGGATGTCACTACCAGTTGACGAGCTTATCAATAGTTGCCGGGCTGCCAGACCTCGACTGCAGAGACAAAGGAAAGCGAAATGTTTGCTGACCATCAGGATAGGTTCAGTAAAGCATCAGTTCAGAGAGAAAGTTCACCTCTTACCGCTTGTTTTTGTCCAGATCAAGAAGGAAACGTTTGTTTTAAAGAAGTTTGCACATATAGAACATTGTGACTGGAAATTCTTCCGGAACACGCAGCAACCAATCAGAATAGAGGATTCACCCGGACCATTTAAAGTGCAGAAACACAATGTTTCTTATGGCTGTATATCAGCGTCTTTTTTTTTTTTTTTTTTTTTTTTTAAATGATACTGCAGGCATGAAAGTCTTTACGGTTCTGCTTATCTTACTGTTGATGTGTTTTGTGCACACAAATTACACTTCTGAGTTAACACTTTACACATTTCAGACAATAGAACTGAAGGTAAACATTTTCTCTGTCGCCTGTTTTTGTTCAAACCCTGCAAATTGTCTTATGAAATTTAACTGATTAATCACCACCCAAAAGTGGGATTTATCTGATAAAAATATTTTATCAATTGACGGCACTAGTAAACACTAGCTAAAGCTCCAGTGTTAAAGCAAATTAGTTTTTTCAGAACGTATGTCACTAAGCAGAACTTTGGTCTAATGTTTTTTTTTTTTGATAGCTTTACTTTGAAAATGGGATGCTTCACTGACCGTTTATTTTGAAGAATTATTTACTTCCAGTGACAGTAGCGCTGCACAGTCAGCTTTTATTTTGTTTGTATATAAACTTAAAATCCACCATTATTCTGCATTACAGAGCAATCAATACATAGTGCCTGAATTATATTTTTACTACACTCTGCTATATTTATAAAGATGTAATCAAACTTTTTGCTAATTCTAATTTTTTCATTATATTTTTACTTTATTTCAAGTTATTCAAGTTATAAACCAGCCAACCAGATGGCTTACCTTGAACTGGCCCCCACCTTGAACATTTGAAGTGTTTAGACAGTTTCCCAAGCTTTCAGTGGAAAGGGTGTTGCTTTTCAACAAGATCACTCCAGATTACCAAGACTGATCGCCATAGAGATGTTGACTCAGACTGACTCGGACCAATCCCTGCTTATTAACGTTGTGTGGTTCCAACATGGGGAGGTCCCTATTGTGGGAAAATGGCGAATGAATCGGCTTAATTCAGTTGGAACTGGAAGTACGTCTTCTATAGGTGATGTTCCCTCTTATACAGTCAATGGGGTTAACACTTCCACCGGGCTCATACTGCATGCGTTCCAGCTCCGGTGCAGCTGTGGCAAATGACTCACATAGGCTTCTGATGGGTTGCTGTCCTGCTGCAGCCACAGGCTCTGCTGCCGACCTTGCGGACCTCCGAACTCACGTAGGTTCACACGATAACCCGCCATTTATAGGAAACTAGTAAACAAACACTCATTATGCCGTGATTTTTAATTATATTCATAACACTTCTTTCTGCGTGATTCATCTTCATGCAGTGGGTAAGCACAGAACTTGTCTAAAACACATGTCCCAGTGTCCTTGAACACACCACTCACACACTACATGCCTCTACCACCTGCCTCCCCCACCTCCTACCAGTACTACCACACTAGAAAGGGCTGTAACGTCACGTTGATGGCATAAATCGAAAGGAGCGATATTCATGATGCGGAGTAATACACTTTTAAGTTAAGTCAATGACATCAAAATATAATGAAACAAATGAGCCGTAAAAAACATTTGAACCAACAAACTGTATTACAGGCATTAAAAACTTTTGAAACATCTTGAAACAACTGGTTTGGTTGTAGGTTAAATTTCATGTCAATGTAACATACCAGTTTAAACATACGTTATGGAAGCATTTCTCCTTCAGGCAGATAAATTGTTGTTAATAAAACTTAAATAATGTAGCCACAATAATATATCTCCTTAAATTACAGTATATTTATGGGCATACATGACTACTCTGTTCCTGTAGAGTCCCTATCCTGGTTGTTGAGTCTCCCATCCTTTTAGATTTCAAATATTTACCAATTCCATCGCAATAACTTTGAATTTAATCAGAAACTGGTCCATTGAAGCAGGAAACATCTAAAACAGGAGCCTCTAGGGACTACGTTGTTGTTCCTTACATTCTACAAGTTATACTGTTAACCAAAAACGATAATTTGTGACAGAAAATATTGTTTGTTTTTTTCTTCAGGATGAACAAGTAGAAACAGAGAGATAAACAAGAGGAAGAATTAAGTTTTTTAGCCAGTGTAACTGTAAAGGTTTGTATTATGTCAGATAATGTAACTATTGTTTAAAGGTAAATGAACTCTGTTGAATGTGAACCACAAGCTGTGATCGAACTGAACTTTTTGTTCCTTCAATGTCAATGGAGAATCTTAAAATTCTGCCCTGTCATGGTTGAAACCTCATCGCAGTGAGGGTGAACTTATTTTTGAATACTCTTTCTGATTTATGTAAAATAATGTACAGAGTGGGTTTTCTGTGACTTGTTTTTATTTTCCTTTGGGTGTTAAAAGCATTTACGAGATGAGAACCACTACTGTTTATTAATTGAATACATTTTGGCTCATTTATATATGCCCCCCTTTCCCACACACGTGCTCATATATGGCTCCCCCTAAAAAAAAATAAAATTCTAGACACGCCACTGAAGTACATTAGACATTGACATGCCCTCTCTAGAGATCCTTTATGTCCATTTGGGACACATATGTTGTTCTAAATAAAAACACATTGAGTTTTCTTTCCTCACTGTGTATCAACACAGGTTTTCATCTGTAATTAGTCATGTTGGATGTGGAGTGTTTTCCGAGCGGAGTGGCCTGCTCGCTAAGTGCTTCTGTCCTCACAGGCTATCGCCACTGCACATCTAAATTGTTTCCCACTTTTCAATTAACTGACATTTATGCTCTTCAACACGTTTTTCATTGTGGATACTTAAATCCAATTAAAAGCTGAGTTTTCTTCCCCATATCAGGACACACATGTTTATTTCACTAAAACCTTTTTGCCCCGGGCAGAATTGCAAATTTCAGTCAAAATATTGTTAAATGCAAACTCTCCAGACAGGTTAATGCATCGCTTTGATTCTCAATTTTTTAACTTCTAAAGTTTTGAAAGTTTGAAATGGTGCTTTGAAATAAAAGGATTTATTAGTATTACTGAGTCGCAGCAGCTCACTGATTCAGTCCTCATCGCAGCTGTTAGACATTGTTATACCAGTAAAAAGCCATCTATCCATCTGTAGTCTGTTCTAGTCTCGTCTGTTCATGTTTCTGCCCGCAGGACTGAAGGGCACCAACAAGCCTTCACTACTGCAGTAAAGCTCTTTAGCAATGAGTCCTAAATGTCTGAAAAACTAACACTAAGATGACACGAGATTCTGAAGGAACATGCATTTGTAGGCTAAGCAGCAGAGCTTATAGTTAAAAAAAAAATCTCTGCAAGCATGTGTTGTTGTTGCTAATGACTGATGACTGGCACCTAAGACGCAAGTTTTATTGAAGTGGGTTCTTAATCTATTTAAATTAACTTTTGATGTAAAAGAATCTGTTATTGTGTTTCTGATGGTTTCACCTTTGTTCAGTTTTGTTATAAAAAAGATTATTTATAACCAAAATAAATTGTTTTAGAGTAAATTTTTTACAAATTGCAAAATAATTGAGTTTTGTTGAATCAAATTCTGCAGTTTGGTTTGTTCTTAAAGTAAATGACCTTGCTTGACCTCCTCATTGACTTTTTAACCCATTTTGCTAATTTTTAACTCTACACTGATTTACTTGATATATGTCAACAGTTCAATGTCTAAAACACTTTTGATAAATCCTATCAAATATATGTTTGCTTTCATCCATTTAAAACGTTAGTTTGATGTTTTTGTTCCAGTGCAGTGTTCCCTCGATATATCACGGTTATTCGTGGTCTCGCAGATTTTCTCTCTGTGCAACTTTGCATGGTGGTTTTTTTTTTTCTTAAAAGTGCATCGTGTTCTGCATGCTGATTGGCTGTTGATCTTGTTGATCAATCTTGTGTCTTCTGTACAGAGGCGCTGCATGTACAGATTGATAGAGTAAATGTACATTGCGATCGGATATTTGTTTCCATTCTATTATGCTGTACTTGTAGTTCTATCAAGGTGTGAACTCTGATAGTTTAAACAAAAGGCAAAAGTGTGAAAATGGTGGTGTGTCTAAGAAAAGTTTTTAAAGTGTGTAGTGAGGTTTTATAGCCTTACAACATCTGTAAGTAGATTTCACTTATTGGTTATCTGTGAAACGTATCCCCTACGATAAAAGAGGGAACACTGTACATACAGTCTAATAATGTAAGAAAAAAAATCTCAAAGCTATGCTTTATTTTACAGTAAAAATCCGATATCTTATTTTGTAAACCACATTTTATTAACTTTTCAGGTATCTTTTCTGTACAAAAACGATTGTTGGATTCCCGCTTTGAGTTCTGACATGCAAAAAAAACCCCACAAAGGACATCAAATTCATCTCCTGAATGATGTTGCAATAGAACGACCTTGGTCCAAACATTAGAGCGTGGTGGTGATAAATGGATGTAATCTGGATGCACTAATGGCCCTTTTTTTTAGTAAACAGGAAGCATCGGAATAGTCAGTGCTACTAATTACAGACCTCCCTGTTACCATTGATGGTTTAGGTAACCGACGGCAACTGATAAAATGCATGGATTACAGCTTAAAAGGTGTTGCATTGTATTGTTTGCATAGCGGGTCCCAGCTATGATACCATTAGCCTGCACACCCTTTCATGGATCATGCTGATACGCATTTGCATCCCTCTCTTTGTGTGTAACAGGATTTTCACATTACAGCTTCTGTTAGTCATATCAGTGCATATAAGCTATAGGAAAAGTTTTTCATGCATTGAAGGTGTTTTATGCTACATTTGTGGTGTCTAGCTGCCATGATGCTCATCAGGTCTTTGTGACCTCTTTGAAATGCATCAGAACAATGAGGTTTCACTTCACGAATAGTTTTATGGGCGTTCATTACTCTATTCAATGTCACACTAAAAAACTTTTGTGTTAACTTCAAAGTAAACAAAACAAAAACATCGCTGTTGTTTCTGATCATTTAACAACAAATCCTGATATTGTTTTCCGCAGTTTTTCCATCCTCAAAGTTCAGCTGACTATAGTTCCAGCAGATTGATGACGAGAAGTCGGTAAATAAACACAGCAACACTAAAAAAAAAAAAAAAAATGAATCAGCTAGAAATTCTCACAGTCCTTAAAACTGACAACAGTTTCCAACAGACGCATTTCAAAAACTTTGTTCATCTTTAGTGGAAAAACCAAAAAAAATTCACAAAACTTCTCTATCATGCTAGCATGACTTGACATCACATTTTTGATCACCAGATTTATGCAACATACTTCATGTCATATTCATTGTATTTTTTTATTCAAATTTTTGATTATATTTAAAACAAAGTCAGTTTTTCAGAACTTAGTTCATGAAACAGAACTTAAGTCTCATTTTGTAAAACCACAAAATGCATTCAATAGTTTTACTTTGAAAATGAGAACATTCACCGACACTTTTTTACTTACTTCCTGTGACAGTGGCACATTCGATTAGTTTAGTTTACATAAAGTCCAACATTTACTGCAATTTTTTACATTTCCTGAAGTTTAATTCTACCATGGTGCAGTGGTTGGGCCGTCAACCTCTGATCGCGCTATACAAATATACACCATTTATCATTTTTACACTCAAGACTGCAAATCACAGATCTCAGACGTCACTAATATTCGTACTTGATTTTTTGGGGGGGATTGGATCGCAAATATCCGAACATTTGCATTTGCGTTACAGCCCTAACTGTCACCTCAGTAATGGAACTTTTTCGAATTTATTGTTTGAAGAAAAAGAATAAACTCTAAAATTGGGGCGGCTGTTGCTCAGGTGGTTGAGCAGGTCAGCAAATTATCAAAGGATTGGCTGTTCAATCCCCGCTCCCTCCAGCCAACCGTCGTTTAGTCCTTGAGCAAGGCACCTAACCCTCCAGCTAACTGTTGTAACAGAGGCCCTGATCTCAACAGGTTTCACCTGGTTAAATAAAGGTTATTTTCTTTCCTTTTTCTAATGCTAAAATATACCATCTATTCATTTCCTAAATGCTTAGTTCTCTATGTGCAAGGCAATACACACATTCATGCCTAAAAAAAACATTTAGAGTTCCTAGTAGTTGGAGGAAGCTGGAAGAAACCATCACATGCACAAGTAGAACATGCAGACTCCACACTAAAAGGTAACTGCTGGGATTTGAACCATGGCATTTTCACTGTGAGGCCACTACACCACCCAAACTACAGCTAGTGATGTCCGGTTGGTAATTGCTGCTTCAAATCTTATTTAAATAATTTTTTGGTGCAGGTTTGTTGCAGCGGGGCATAAATGTTGCATCTCTGAAATGCTGCAATGTTTGTGCGGTAATATAATTATTACATTATTAAAGGGGGGAACCCAGGAAAAATGAGTCTGAACTTGGCTCATCTTAAGAGATAACGCAAGCGAGAGATGAGGTCCATCTGTAAACACAGGTGATGATGAAACGCTGCAAGATTTCACCGCTTTAAGGCCTAATTAAAGGCACATTTCACAGCCCAGAACACAAAAAGTTTGTTTACCTGAGTGCTTGTTTAAAGCCATTTCCTTCAAGGTCAGCGATCATTTATTCAGTGTGATTCATTTGCCTAAAGCACAATTTTCCTGAAAAGAATCAACTCCTGCTAAAACGAATGCTGCTGCTCCTGCACCCCCACAATCCAGTTTGCCCACAACAGGCGATGCTTACATGCGTGAGTGCGTACACTTGCTGTTCGTGCACTCTCCCACACCTACAAAAACACACACTTTTGCAGAGCCTGTGTGGAAGCAAATGTTGTTCATGAATGTCTCGTAGAGTTCAGCTATGTGGAGAGGATCTTTGATCTCAGCCAGGCAGCCTACTAGCTTCTCCACTATTTGCATTCTGTCTCCTGGGTCTGCTGCCTTCTTGGCCCCTCACCAGCTTCAGATGCAGGTTACAGAGGTAGCCAGAGGGGAGATTCCCACACATTCCTATTTGGAAGAGTGTGATTTTTGTGCATGCACCAGCCTGTGTTGCTCTAAGAATACAGCAGTGTGCACGAAGGAGGACAACTGAGCTGAGTATACCTGCACCACATCAAAGTACAGCAGGCTGACAGAGCGAAAGAGCCAGTGAGAAATGGAGAAAACACAAAAAAAGAAGCGCTGAATAGAAAGAGGGAGAGAATCGGGAGTGAGGCCTCTTTGAGAGGTCACAGAGTTTCTGGATCTTCTTTTGTCCCTCACCACATTCCATAGCAACAGTTTGACCAGTCGGCTTGGGAGCTGCAAAAATGAAAAAAATATATTGCTAAAACTCAAACTGCAGATCTTCTCTAAAAAAATACCTCGAACCAAACTTTTCAATTATAAAATAAACCATGTATTCTATTCATCTGCCAAAGCAACGACATTCCTGTTCAGTGCTGTTCAAACATTCAGGAGTTTGTGTCCAAATTGTTTTTGTTTTTTTTTCATTGGTAGAAATGTTTACATGTTTATTCAGCTGTGATTATTAATTTTTATGTGTATGAAGCCAAACTCACAGCTGATCTTAATTAACTTCATTTAATCTGACAGAATCCATTGTTTCTTAACCCTTTACCACAGTTGTCATTCTTTGAACTACCGTAACTTTTCCTCCTTTAATGCAGTTAACATAATTCCAACAGATTCTAAAGCTGAGAGCAGCATCTTTGTGTTGATACAGTGGTGTGCAAAAGTATTTATACCCCTTGAACTTCTGCACATTTTCTCACAAACATAGATATATTTTATTGGAGTTTTATGTGAAAGACCAACACAAAGTGACGCACAGTTGTGAAGTGGAAAGAAAATTAAACAAGAGATCAATTTTTTTACAAATAAAAAACTGAAAGCTGCAGTGTGCAAAAGTATTCACCCTCCTTTTCTCTGAGTGCATCCACTTGCCATTAGAAGTTGCTTGATGATTGGTGACTGATCAAATGTTGACTTAATGACTTCATAGAGTTCACCTTTATGTAATTTAATCTCAGTTTACAAATCCAGCTGTTTTGTCAGGAGAAAACCGTGGAGAAAACATCATCATGAAGTGTAAGGAAAACACCAGACAGGTCAGGGAGAAAGTTATGGACAGACTTAAAGCAGAGTTAGGCTAAAAAAAAGATTTCCCAAACTTTGAACATCACAAGAACCACTGTTCAGTCCATCATCCATAAATGGAAAGAGTTTGGCACAACTGCAAACCTACATAGACATGGTCGTCCAACTGAACTAACAGACTGAACAAAGACACTGATCAGAGATGCAGCCAGGAGGCCTATGGTGACTCTGGATGAACTGCAGAAATCTACAGCTCAGGTGAGGGAATCTGTCCATAGGACAACCATCAGTCGTGCACAAATCTGGACTTTATGGAAGAGTGTAAAGCACTTTGTGTGGATGAAATCTAACACTGCGCATCACTCTGAACACACCATACCCACTGTCAAACATGGTGGTGGCAGCATCATGCTCTGGGGCTGCTTCTCTTCAGCAGGAACAAGGAATCTGGTTAGAGTTGATGGAAAGATGAATTGAGCAAAATCCAGAGCAATATTGGAGGAAAACCTGTTGAAGTCTGAACAACACTAGAGACTGGAGCTTCACCTTCCAACAGGAGAACCACCCTAAACATAAAGCCAAAGCTACAATGGAATGATAAAAATGAAACATATTCATGTGTTGGAATGGTCCAGTCAAAGTCCAGACCTAAATCCAATCCAGAATCAGTGGTAAGATCTGAAAACTGCTGTTCACAAACGCTCTCCATCTAACCTGACGCAAAGAAGAATGAGCAAAAATTTCAGTCTCTAGATGTGTAAATCTGGTAGAGACAAACCCCAAAAGACTGGTAGCTGGGATTGTAGCAAAAAGGGGTTCCACAAAATATTGACTCAGGGGAGGTGAATACTTTTGCACACTGCACCTTATTTTTTTTTGTTTATTTGTTTTTATTTGTAAAAAATATTTTTATTTATTATTTGTTTTTTATTTGTAATTTTTTTTTTTTTAAGAACTCTTGTATGATTTTCTTTCCACTTCACAAGTGTGTGTCACTTTGTGCTGGTGATCTATTTATTGTTGTCTCGATGGATAAAAGACAAACATTTTAAAGCTTTGGTGGAGAATGATCGATTATTTCTCCATGTTAGTTGGCTGATCTCATCATCAATACGTCTGTGGCCAAAGTTTCTGATTGATGTGATGCGAACTCTTCACCAAAGTGAAGGTTATTTAAATTTGCCTAAAATGCCTAAAATGCCCTACCACAAGATCGCAGAGGCTGACGCTCAAATAACATTGCAGGACCTCTGATCACGTCTGTACAATGATCGAAAAGGAAAGAAATCGCGTTTGGAGTGAACATAGCTTTAGTCCAGTGTTTTTTGCTCTCGTCACTTTAAGTCAAAGTCAAAAACAGTTTAAACTTCGTTTTTTAGTTTTATTCTATTTTATTTTTCAAAATTGTCATGAGCAAAATATCTAGTTTCTAAGATGAGGATAGTGATGGTAAAAACAACAGAGTTTAGGATTAAATATACTTATTAAAAACCAAGGCTTTTATAAAAAGCGTGTGATTGGTGGTGTTATGTTTGTGTGGTGTAATTATTGTTGGATTCCTCAGTGACACGTTTGCATCACCAAGGTCTTAGTTATATTAAACAAACCGGTTCCTCGAAGATTTTTATGGCTTCACTACTGATATTTTTCTGAGGGAAATATCTGAGAAATACACAGTTAGGAATTGATGGTTGATGGTTTGTGTGCTGCAGCCTTGGACAAGAACTGTGTGACCTGATGCGTTGCGATGCATTAAAACTCAGGTCATAATATGGTATTTTTAAAGTAGAAGTTTAGTATTTTTTTCTGTTTCTCAATTGGGAACAGTTGTTTCTTGAAATTAAAAAAGATAAAAATCCTAAATCTGCAATATGTTATCTTTAAAGAAATCTATAAAGAAGAACTATCTGTATTAAAGATAAGGATGCAAACATGCATTGAAGTAGCTCTTCACGCTGTTGTCATAGATGCAAATGTCTAAACTTCAGATTCTAGAAGTGACCTATTACTCACTGATTTCAGCTCTTTTGACACGTTTCTCTGAGCTTCCTGAAGCCGTAGAGTTCGTTCTTGTTCCCTTTGGTAATTTGAAATGTAATTACCCATCATTTTAGAGCGCTTCGGAAGCCTGACACCCAGAATTTTTTTTTTTTTTTTTTTTTATCTCTGTCTCTCCTCTTGGCTGGTTTTGTATGCTGGTGAAGGATTGTACTTTTTTTTTTTTCCCACCCCCGCACATTTTTGAGCACTTCCCCTACCATTACCTATGTAAATGACTGGCGGCTCAGACAAGGCAGCTCGCAACACAACTCCCCAACACTGTCACTAAATGAGCGCATTTACACGGCGTGCGACACAAGATCAAATCCTTGCACAGGAAACGTTGAAGACATTCAGCGTATGCAGCTTTATGTCTGAATATAACGTACAGACTGTAGGAGTGTGTTGTAATGTGTTTGGATGGTTCTGATCGATCCAGCAGGAAAAAGTTTGAAGGTTAATGTTGATCCAAAGGTGTGAAAAACAACATTTTTTTTAGACAAAAATGTTCACAAAAACACGGAAGGTGGTAGAAACTGTTTCAGGAACATAAACTTAGAAAAATTAATACAAGAAGGAATAAAAAAAAAAGTAAAACAACGAAAGAAATGCTTTAGAATTTAATTTAAACGTTGACATTTTTATTCTCTTTTACTTAAGCTTTACTTTAAATCTTGATTCATTAATCACATACTTAATTAATAATGTTTCCCATCATAACAGCAATATTGTTCTGTGCCCTTACGGGTGGATCCAGGCTGTCTGCAGGGGAAAAAGGGCCAAACCTGTGCAGGGCACGCATGGGCATGAAATATCAAAGTTGTAGATCGCGGGGTGAACTCATAGAGCGAAAATGTTGATGCACATTTGTTTGTATGGGCGTGCAGCGAGCGCCAGATCATAGCGAACACTTATGCAACACGTGAGGGTGAAGTAAGTATACACAACTCATGCACACACCCGTATGGCATTAGTTCATGGTCAGTAAGAAGACACGACATGCATCTTACTAATGACCCGTGTGGCATAAGGACACTGTACGACGGCATCACCTGCACGTGTGTAACTTCAACTATCCTTACAAATACTTCACAAAGCAGTTACCACACATCCGTTAATGGTACGTTCCATTTTCATGACGCTCCTTGAGGTGGCCATATGAACTGTTCCTCTTTATGCAGGCCCGCACAAACCAAAAACCTGCAGCACCTGTACGGGTCAACACACTGTTTGAGTGGATGTGACTGAAGCTTCTTAAACACCGGCAGGGGCGTCAGTGTACAGACGCAATCTGAGGTCCTGTAGCGTGATTCGTGCAACAGACGCCACGAAGTTGACGCGACATGTCAACCAAACAGGGACTCGGCGTTGAGCACATGATTTTTTCAGTGACTCAATCAGCAGGCTGAAAAAAAATATTCAACATGGTTGCACGATGCAAGGATTTGTATCCTGAACTTCCATGCTGGGATGTGGGCGATTGATGGAGAGCTGCTGCTGTGCCATCGTAGCGGCATCGCTTGAGCTCCATAGACTTTTGATGATTTTTTATTTTAATTGAGACAATAATAAAAAGATCCCCCAGTTTTATTTTTCTTTATTTGTCTCGTGTTAATGCTAAAAATGGGTCACAGAGAGACCCAGTTTAGCCTCTCCCGCACTGGGAGATCTGGTGAACCCAGACATGGCCAATTACTCGTCGTCGCCTTTGTAGAGCTCTCCAAAACATATAAACACAAAGCTACTCGCTCAACATCATCCATGTTTTCTATGATGTGGCAACAAATGAAGTTCAGAGAAACGTTTGCTCCGCGGCCGGGCGTCAAAGGCGTCGAGCAGTAAATTTGACGCATGTCAAAAAAGAATTTGAGGCTTTTGTCGCATCTGTTGTGAACGCAGCATAAGACATAACAGGGATTTCAGTCTGACAAAGGTGCAATCTCCATTAAAAATAGGTAATGTTGGACTAAAGAATGAACAGAAAGGGACTGTTTTTCCTCAAAACTTTAGGAGTTGACATTCAGAAGCCTGCATCTATTAAATTGGTGATTGATTGGAATCAGTTTTTTTTTTTAATCCAGGGAAAAAAAACAGAAGCTATTCAATAAAGATGTTTAGTTCATTTTTTTCCAAGCTTCAGTAATAACCTCATAAAAACCTCCATGTTTTTATGATCAGAAAAAAAGGAAAATCAAATACAATGCCAATTTTGTATCAAGTTAAACACATGCCACACTAAAAATCTATGACCTGACGTTTGGTCAGTTTAGACTGAAACACAGGAATGTCCTGTGCTTGCAATGCAGTGACTCTCCAGCAGGGGCGCTCTTACATCTCAAGAACAACTTGTATTTAATTTTTTTATTAATTATTCAATATTTTTGATATTTTAATCTTTTTTTTAATGCATTTTTATTTCCGGAATGTCCTGAATAATAGGACCTGCAGTCATACATCCCTTGAAGTTTCTTCTGTGATACAGAATAAGGCCTGCTTTGGTTTCATGGAGTGAACCTTTCCTCCGACAGGCTTAGAGGAAACTAACTGACAGATATCTGAGACTAATTTAATGTGAGGTTTACAGATGCAGCTGCCCTTTGTGCAGGTTAAATCGTTTCCAAGTGTTCATTCTCCAAAACATCGCTCAAATTGGAAATCAGTAAACTGTGAGCTTGACTGCAATCTGGCTGTCTACTTGGAGAAATCAGTCTCATTTCGTCACTTTTTCTCAAAAATATCAAAAGAAGATCATGGACCATCAGGAGCTTCTTGTTCAGCTGAGTGATTTCTTTAGACGTTGTGTACTTTCCTCTAACATATTATTGTTTGAAATTGTTGCTTTTTTGTGGTTCTCTCAAACACCAGAGAACCTTCTGGAAATACACTACAGTTGCTTTTAGTTTGAGAAATCTATTCAAATGAATTTGAAATAAACTGTGGTCCATTTACCAGTAGCTTGCTTTGGTGTTTGGAAAACAGAACAGTTGGTCTGTGCTGTGACTGTGATGCTGAACCTCACAAACGTCTTTTTCTTTTTTACTAAAACAGTTTAGATCAGAAAAAGTGGTAAAGGTGTTTTCCGGGTTTTTTTGTGTTAGATTAAAGTAGTAATTCATCTGCACAAAGAGTAAATAAGAAAATAACTCCAGTTTTTCTTTCTTTATGCCGTTTTCTTTTTACACCAAAACTATTGTTCTTCCTACTGTTATAAACATCCTTACAAAGATCCCTAACGAGGAGTTAAATTGCACGTGCGTGCTTAGATTGCTTCTTCTTTTTAATCAGGAATGCAGATGATGAGGCCTTCAGCACCTGAAGATGGTTTGACGTTTATTCCACATGAGGTGCTCTGTTTTCTGTGAGTTTTAAGGTGAAATGCTGGTGAGATTTGAGCGCACGAACCCCCAGATAAGATGCGATCTCTTTATGAATTTTGGGTGTAAAGTTGTTGCATTTAGTACCGGTGTTTTTAGACAACGTGTTGATGAGAAAAATTACTACAATTCAGTTACACATTTGGTAAATCACAGCGTGTGCACTAAAGGCATGTTGTTAAACACTTATTTTATCCCACTTTGTCATTGTCTTACTCTATGTTGTGTCAAACCAGATCAAGATAAAATGATCTGATGATTGGGTTGATCTGAATCTGTAAATCTGGGTTGTGACTTGGCGATTATAGAAACCCCGCCCCTTTTTACCTGTGATTAATTTATTTCTTCACGGTTACTCCTGTTTTGTTAAAAATCCGAGACCCCAGACGTGTTTTTGTGTAGTAAATGGGAGATGATGAGCTAAAGATTAGCGGACTGAGCTCCGGTTCACTCCGAGCTGCTTTTCTGTGCTCCCAAATTTGTTGTGAATGGCATTAGTTGCGTAAACAGTTGAAGAATTATGGTAGTTCAAAGAACGCCTGGAGCTAAGATTCTGATATTAAAGAGTTCATTCTAAATTGTGGAAACAATTTACAACAAAAGAATCAAACATTTTCTCCATAATCCCATAACATTGTTGTAGAAAACACATGTGAGGGTCAAATGTAAAAAGAATAATTAATTTTTATATGCTAACACGCTCAAAAATAGTCTTTAGATTAATATGAATGAATATAAACATTAAAATAATGGAATATAAATTAAAAACTGTATTTTTGGATAAAACTACAAACTGATGGTGCATTATTGAAAAAATTAAGACAGAAAAATCGCTTCTAACCAATAGACCAACAGAGAAGCCAAATGCTAAAATCATCCCTAACTATTGCGCTTTTTGAGAGCGTCAAGATAATGAGAGGACCTAAAAAATAAACAAACTTAAACAAATTAACTCTAAAACAACGAAATGACAAATGAAAGAACTGAACATGCCCTGAATGAGAAGTATAGAGTTAAGTCTGTTTCATCCATCGACTGTGTAAGAGAACTGGACTAAGTGAGTGTGATGTCATCCAAAGAAGTTTGGTTTACTTCTGGCTTCAACAAATTCAGTCGCCATTTTTTTAATGCAGATGCCGCCATGTTGGAGAATTTAATCAGACTCACAATCCCGTTCAGAATAATCCCGCTCTCTTATAGTTTCCTATTTTTTATGTCATTATGTAAAACATTAAATTTAATTGTCATTTTAATGTGACATTTCTGGGTTTTAATTTGTCAGGAAAATTGGCATGTGGCGTTGAATCGCCAACGCACTCAGCTCTCTTACATTTTTTTAATTCCGTCCGACTTCCCGACCAGCTGAACTTTACAGAAGAGTCTTTCATCTTTACTCCTCTCTGGATGTCATTCTTTCTGTCATCGAACTCGCCATGGTTATAACTCTCTTCATCGCTGCCATCTGTAAATGATTGCTGCACTTTAGATTTCAGCTGGAAACTGTGACCAGGAACACTGATGGTTTCTGGGTAATATTTTCAAATGAGCTGCATTGTAATTGTAAACAAGCTACTTTAAGGGGCCGTGGTCTGAGCGCCATGAGGCTTATATGAGAAAAATAGAACTTTTTTTTTTTTTTGGGGGGGGGGGTAGTGACATTGCTGTTTTGTAGTTTATTGTAACTTCCTCTTGAGCCTCCACGCAGTTATCAGATTAAAGCCCTCGTGACGCCGCCGCTGAATGCCTCACATTTTTTGTCATTTGACGGCTCCTCCGCCTCAGAGCCATGGGCACAGGCAGGGTTCGGATCGGAACCCCTCTGGAAACTTTTTCCCTGCTGGTTCCAACTGTAGGGATGGCGGTGAATCACAGGTGTTCTTGTTGGAGGATGTTTTGATGTTCCCGAGACCCCCACCGCCACCTCCTCCACCCTCCCAGCTGAAAAATCAACTTCAGGTGACACAGAAATGTTCACTTTGTTTCAAATGGTACTTGTGTGTGCGTGTGCATGCACACAATTGATGCGTGGGGGGTGTGGAGTGGTCAACTGATGAGGCAGTGTGGAGGCTGAGAGCTCTGGAGAGTGCTGTGTGGGCTGGAAGCCTCCTCTCCTCGCCGTGGAGCGCACACACACTCACACACACTCGCGGCGCTGGGGGAGGTGGAGGCAGCGGAGCTCTCCATGCCGGCTGTCCATTGATCAGCGGAGAGGTTGGTAGACTTAAAAGATCAGTGTGGAAAACGCCGGCGAGCAGAGCGGGGACAGAGGGGGGAAATGCCAGGGGGAGAGGATGTGAAGATGCTCTCTGAGTGAGGAAGCGGCCAAAGCGGCGGCGGTTGGGAGCCTGTTGGTAAGCTCTTGTTGGGTTTTTTGTGTCTGTTTTTGTGTGTTCAGTCTGGAAATGCATTCACATGCTTCAGCGTGCAGCCACTGCGGAGCAATCGGAGATGCCAGGCATTGGTGCGAGCGCCGCATCCAGCATCCAGCCTGCTGCCACTGCAGGCAAATCCATCCGGCGCCGCTCAATTAAAGACCGGGAGCGGGCTGCTGCAGGATCATTGACAGGGAGAGAGGCGGTGGGTGGGGGTTGCGCCCGTCCATTTTTGTGGATCTGACTGGGATGCAGGTGAAACACAAAGGGGGGGCTCTGTGGTCTTCCTGTCCGGACGGATTGAGGTGTTGAAACCTTTTCTGTTAATCAATGTCCCGCTGCTCCTCTCTGATTGGTTGAGCAGGAGCAGCGAGGAGGAACCAGATGAAGCATTTGAAAGCACTGATTGTAGTTTATTGAGTAGCTGGGTTTTAGTTTTAGTTGAGGTGCCATTATTTAGCGTGGGGGGGGCAGTTTCTTTTCCGATCATTCCTTCCTCCGTTTGGATGAATCTCAGCTGCAGTTTTAAACAAAGAAAGCACTTTTTTGAAGGAGTGGGGCTCTCCTGGTGGTCCCCGCAGTTTCAGAGCCCCCCCCACCTCATGATCTAGAGGCAACACGCGTTGACGTGTCACGCGCAGCGCTTCCGACCGCGCTTACGCACGCGCGCGGCGCTCTCGCGGGGGACATGCGGCCAGCGGACGCAGCCACGGTAAGTGCAGCCGCTTTCACGCGGAGCTTTTTTTTTTTTTTTTTTTTTCTTCCTGGGGAGGGCTGGGACAGCTGTCCCGCGGGAAGGTTGCGGTTGTCGTGTAGGAGGGGAAAAAAATAAAAATAATGATAAAACGGGAAGTTTTATTTTGACTTCGTTCGCTCCGGGTCCACGCGCCGATTGCGCAACGCGGCGCGTGATCGCACCACCAAAGCGTGAGAAAGTTTTTTTTTTTTTTTGTTTTTAATGTTTCTGAACTGAGGTGAAAGTCGCCCCTCATCACTTCAGAAGGTCTTCAGCCACGCGGCGCTGCTCCTCCGAGCACGCGGGCTTTACGCGCGTTACTGAATGTTTTTCTGTTTTCACACAACTTGACTTTTTCTCCACTTTAACTGTGTTCGGGGGTGGGGGGTGGGGTGGGGGGGTGTATGCGCGAAGTGTGTGGTCTGTAAGCTCTCCACCCCCGCAGAGGCGCACGGTCTGTGCGCGCGCGCACACAACTCCAGCCTTCCTCGGTCGGGCACGGGTTTCTCAGGAATGCGCCCGGCGTTTTTCTGCGTATTTTCCTCATCGGGAGCAGTTTGGGAATCGCTCTGTGAAAAGCCTCTCAGAAGAGCCGCCGCGCGCGCCAAGCTCGCAGAGGTAACGACGGGGACATCCGGTTGGGGGGTTTTCAAAGTTAAAGCCGAATCTACTCAAATTGGGCAAAGGGGGTTTTGTGAATGGGGTGGTTGGGGTTAAAGCCCCCAGAGGTGTGTGATTTTTATTTTTTTATTTTTTTGAGGATAATTAACACAAAATGAAATAATTATTATATTAAATATACAGAGTTTTGCTGCAGCATCATTTAATTTTCCCTCAAATTAGAAGTAAATCCAAAATGTATACATTATTAAACAGATAATTACACTTTATCTCCATACATCCATCCATATTTGATATTATCTTGCAGAAGAAAATGGTTGTTTTTAAGAAGCAGTGGATTCTGGGATGCCTTTATTCTGGTTTCTCGCTGGCTCGGTGTGAACGGCTGGCTTTACAGTGCGGTGGGGAGGAGGGGGGAGCCCCTGCCTGGAGAGGAGAGAGGGGGAAATTCTTGTGTTTTTGGTATGTGATTACCCAGTGGAGAACCCATGACTGGAGAGGAGGAAGAGGAGGAGGACAGGAGTTGAGTTTGGCCTCCGAGTTGCCTTCCACTTTGAGGTAACCACATTTTTCGAAACCACTGACGTTCCGCCTCCTCACATGACACCCCCCCCCCAAAAAAAAACTCCTCATTGGTGCATCTGTGAGCGGCGGTCAGATGACCTCGCCTCTGATGATGATGCACAGATAGCACGGCGCACATCCTGCAGGATGAAAAACCCCCTTTATGCCGCAGAATTCCTACAATTATTTATTTTTTATTTTTAGAAGTGGTGAAACGTCTGCTACAGCCATGTAGACTCCCGTTCGATTCCTGCTGCAGACCCCTCTGGGGGCCTCACACACTCCCTGACCCTCAAACACAGCACATAGGATGTTCAGCGGAGCTTACATAAACCCGCTCCGCTCGTCCTTCAGCGTCCAACCCCCCCAACTCATAATCGCCCACTCGCTAATGACAATTACTATAATGGACTGATTGTTGGATTATAGCAGCAAAGGGGTTTTAGCGCACATCTGCATAATTGTTCTTTTGCGTTGAAGCGCTCGTGGGCTCCCGGGTGCCATTAGCAGTCGTGGGGGAAAAAAAAGTGATTGAGGAGACAGCTGACTCCTGAAGAAAGAAGGGGGGGGGGCAAATTATGCTTTAATATGGGGGTGTTTAGAGGGAGAGTGGGTGGAAATGGACAAAGCCATTGTCTTGAAAAACTGGACTGGATTTGAGTGACGGAGCAGCTTGATTTTGAAGGAGGGGGGGGTCAAGTTCTGTCAAATTAAATGCGCGAACAACGTTTTATGTTTTCAGTAGTAGTCAAGAGTTTGGACCGTGAAGACGTCACATGACCAACAGATGGACGGACACATCCGTCCAACGTGGGGGGACTGGAGTGTTCTGATCCAGATCAACAGCTGAACCCAGCTCTCCCCTCGCAGACTCTGTAAACATGCAGCGAGGAAGAAAGGCGGGGGGGGGGCGGCGCTGGCTGAGCAGAGCAAGCGGCGAGGAAATCTGTCACGCACACACCCCCCCTCCTGCAGGAAGAGGTGCCAGTTTCTTCATCAAACATGAAAGATGGGACCCGGCTGTCGGGTCTGCGGTGGCGTGCAGCGACACCTCAGACCTGCGTCGCTAATGCGTCTCGTCCCCCCCCCTCCCAACTGCTGCCGCGGCTCATCCTCTGAAATCGGGCCAGCATCCCACTCGCGTGAAAAAAAAAAAAAAAAAGCAAAAAACACCCCGCTCCCTCTTCCTCTGTGCTAATTTCTCACTGTTACCATGGTAACGGGTAGCCCCTCTCAATATCTTATTTTATTTTTTTTGTTTTTATTTTTTGAGTTTTAACAAAATCTCATGCAGCCTCGATGAAAAGGGGCTTTAAAAAAATCTTAAAGGGGCAATCCAACTTTTTTTTGGCATCTTCAGAAAGGTTTTTTTTTTTAATGCGTGTTTGCCATCTTGGTTCTTGGATTCATCAAGTACACAAGGATTTGGAAAACTGTTCGTCTTTCTCCAGTTACCAAGATCTGAGTTTGCTCTATGATTAAGAACGGGATTTAAGACGTTAATCTGAGTCAATTAAGATATGACTGCTTTATTTTCTAATAAAACAAGTGCTTTGAAGATGGTTTTACTCCCAATTTTACCCGTTTTTAGCCTCTTAAGAAATTACTTACTGGGTTTAGAAGAATCTTAGTGGAAGTAAATGGTATTTTTTGTTATTTTTTTAAGTCTTCCCTGCTCACGAATAACATATTTTATATGCTAATTTGTAACAAATGGTCTTTAAAAATTCGCTTTAAGATGTTTTTGGTGACTTTTAGTGTGTTATTTTTCTGATGATGGAGGACATATGTAAAGAAAATTAAGCTTACAATTTTATTTCTGGGTATTTCTTTATTCAAATCACTGTGAATCAAGAGCAGAAGAAATAAATGCAGTTTGTCAAGACAAATAGATCCACGAACGTCTTTGGTTTCCTCTTCTGAGCTGGAATCTGGATCAGAACTGTACGGCTGGAGAGCTCCAGCTTCGCTTGCCGTTTTCGTTGCACCGCTAATGTTTGGTTGGAGTTTTGTAAGCTAGTGGGGGAACGCGTAAACATATGACGGGAAGTAGGGGCAGGCTTACTCCCTGCTCACTCCCATCCACATCTCAGAAGTGAATTTCTAATGAACTCCTGCTCCTCTGCAGAAACTATGTTCTAGAAAACAAAAGGTTTTTATATTGACGAAAAACGGCATCATTATAATTCAAAGACCACTGGATTCTCTTTGAAAACAGATCAAAATGATCAGAGTTAGACTTTGAATTATTAATAATTAGGTTTTGATGAACTTTTGTGAAAATAAATTAGTCTTTTTTTTAAAGTATTACTTTTTCTTTATCACAATTGGCAGGTTTTAAAAGTATTTGCTTTTATCAATTAATTGTTGAAATTAGCTTCAAATAGACGTTATCAAAAGAGGTTCAACCTAAAGGATGGACGGAGATGAATGTGCGCTTCATTAAACTGACAGGAATGTCAGGAAGCAGAATTCCAATCAAATGTAAGGAGGATCTAATCACCCCCCATCCCCCGCCTCAACATGGCCTTATCTTCAGTGACCTGGGCTTTTATGAATGGACGAAATGGAGATCTGCCATTGGCTGTGGAGGGCAGCCAATCGGAGAGCCGCCGCGGTGGGATAGGATGAATGGGCCGATCTGAGGTCATACCCGCGTTGGAGGTGTGTGTGCGAGCCGCTGATCCACTTGGTCGCTGGTCTATACATAGCTGTGGGAAATGCACGCAGACAATCAGCCCGGTTAAAATTAGCAGTCAGGGCCACCTGTCTGCTTCTCACAAAGACGGAAACATCAGAGGAGCGACGGAGGGGAAAGGGGGTCGAGATGGGGGGCATTGATCACTCTGCCGCGCGCACCCCCCCCCCACCCCCACCCCACCCCCCCAGGACTGTGACACAGGGAGATATTGTTAGGCGGCATAGCCTTGAGGATGGTCGTTGGGGGGTTGGTTGGTCTGATCCAAGCGGAGTTCACATACCACTCTGCTGGAGCGCTGCCAGATTTCCCAGAGGTAGAACTACAGACGGTCAACCGCTGCAACGTTTGAGCCCCATTAAACACACTGTGTGTGTGTTGTTAAGTAGTGTTGCAGAAGGAGAGGGGGGGGAGATGATGAATGAAAACAGAACAATTGGACATCCATTCTGCCACTCGTTCCCTTCTTCCTCTCAGAAATAACACGCTGTCGCCGGGCTGCAACTTCAGCTTCCTGCCTTTGTTGTCAGAACAGGAAGCTCTCGTCTTTTTAATTGGAGCTGGCGCTAAAACGACCTACTGGTTTCCTGGAGTCACGCGTGGTTTGGAGTGAAAGTGTTGGTTCAGATCTGATTTGCCCAAAGACTTCAGCTGCTTTGAAATGTTTGTAATCAATTCCAACTCAAAGCTTCCAGTTCTAACCGTTTACGCTCCTGTATTTCCAGGACCAACTTGGAGGTCGACCTGTCCAACGGATGTGATGGAGAAGTCCTTGAATCGGACGCTCGGCTCGGCTGGATCCCTTTGTTTGCAGTACAGCGGTGAAGAGTCGCTGAAAGGCTCCTGAGGAGGAATTCATCTTGTTTTTGCAGCAGCATGTAACTTGGTTTTTGTCAGGTCAGGAATCTAAACAGCTCAGGTTTTGAAAAGCTAAACCATAAACCACAACAAGACACCTTCATCTCATCGACTCGCTGTGTTCGCCAGCTCCAAAGCTCCACAAAACCTCTGGAAAATATGTTCCCCAACAAATAAAGCCAGAAAAAATCGACTAATGAAAGAAACTGAGAATAATCATGTGTGTCACCTGTTTTAGAGTCCTTTCGTGGGAGAAATGTTTATTTTGTCTTTTATTTAAACTGCAAATGCCTGAAAAACTCTAGAAACCTTTTTTTTAAAGAAGCAGCTAACAGAGCCTATAGGCAAAGATTGCCATACCATGATACTGCTTCCATCGAGCTTCAACATGTAGAGTCAGCTTTGTAAGCTAGAAAGCTTGACTAAGACAAACTATTTGGTAGCTTTCAAACATGAAAACCAAAAAACAGAATTAGGCATAAAAACTGGTGCAGTTTCTAAGATGCGCACTTGAGGGCGCTGTTGCCCCAAACTCCTGTCCTTTCTTTGGTTGAGGGTAAAATCCGTCTGCATTAAATGCATATATGACTGTACAGAACACCGGATCAGGTGAGCTTTCACGGCTGCCCAACCAAGTCAAACCTTGGTGCTGTCGAACCTAAGCCGATCTGAACCAGTTCACACTCCGTCTAAACAAAAGCATCAGTTTTTGATTTGATTTAATAAAGTTTGACCAGAAAAATTCCACGTTTTCTTGTTAAAATATATAATTCGAAATTACGTGGGTAATTTTTAATAAATGTCTCGTCATACTCCAACAGATTCAAAATCCTTCAATATCTCAATTGACCTCAGATGCTAATTGAACTAAAATCAGTTCATTACATTTGCATACTCTCATGATTCTGTTTTAAAAATAAAATTGTTAAATAAACTCAATATTCCTCAATTTAAGAGTTTTTGAAGCAGTGCATCGTGGGAAAAAATACCCCTCAGATCAGCCTAAACTGTGATTAAATCAGGAGCTTGTTTAAAAGCTAAATTTCCAGTTTTATGGAGCGACTTCCCCTTTTAACGCAAGGCGTCGCCGTGGTAACCATCCTGAAATTAGCGCACGTACAACCCTCAAACTTTAGGTTTTACCTGAAACAGTCTTGTGACTCCACGATTTAAAAAGGCTCACCTCTTTTCAAAAATGATTCTTTTATAGACGGTGTTTATTTAGTTTTTTTTAATGCAGCATCTTAATGGTCTTGATGTTTTCAAAGCCTCCATCCGCTTCACCTTAACAAACACACTGAAGGAAAGGGAGCCATCAGTGTCATCGACAGTTGGGGATTTTTCTGTGCAGTTTCTTCAAAGTCGGCGCACAATCATCCATGGGGGGGGCGGCTGTGCCGCTGTGCTTCCGCTGAGCGTCTACATCCTCACCTGGGATGAGTGTGAGGGTGGCTTTAAAAACCCTGCAGAGAACTTTTTAACACTCACTGCCACAGAGGAAATTGGCTGCTTGTTTTTTTTCCTTTAATGCTGAAGGGGCTAAAGGTCGTTCATTTTAACGCTTTTCTTCTTTTATTGTCAGAAACGATTTTTCTTGTTCTGTGTGTGTTCGATGTCAGACTCCGCATGATGTTGCTCATTATCTCCTGCAGTCTGGGCTTCACGCAGGGCCCCTGGGTGCCCGGCGGTTGCTCAGTAGTCAGTGTAGATCCTGTGGGGCTGACAGCAGCTACATCTGGCTACTGGGTCTCCGCCGACAGCCCGAATTTGTCCTTAAAACTGCATTTTCTTCTGCTCTTATTTTTGCGAACCCTTGGACCAACTGCTCCACAGCCCAGCGGGTGGTGGTCCTTCATCCATGACGAGTTCTGGACCTGGCATACAGTGTAGTATTCTGTGTGCGTCCGTCTACAGCTACATTGTCTGCTGGGTTTCAGGCCTCCACTCAAGTCTCAGCCGCTAAGTGTCCAAAAAAAAGAAAATGTCTTGAATCGTTTGACAACTTTTGTGTTTATTGACTCATAAAACATTCTTCAAACAATAAAACGATTTTAAATGTCCGTTTCTGTACAATGCTTGCTAAGCAATTTTATTTATATATAGAAAATGTAAGAGGAGTCGTTTTAAAATGACAGAACTCCTTCAAATTTAATGGCAGGTACTCTGGAAAAAAATAACAGCATTCCATCGACAAATATTTTCAAGCAATAAATATGCATTTTATAAATAGTGTAAATTTACATCGAGATTAGAAACAACAAAACAAAAAAAAAATCACAAACTTAATTCCATAAGTCTATGTGCAACCCATTTTCTTTGTGACTTGGCTAGTAATATTTTTTTTAACTTTTTATTTATTCTAACAAAAACACCATAGCTTTAAAAAAAAAAAAAAAAAAAAAAAAGCTGTTATAAAGGAACAAAAAGAGGGGAAGAAAAAAAAAATCACGAAATATCTTCACATTACACTTTTTGGGGAGGTTTAGCTCCTAAAATTACCATCTATTATAGTGAAAACAAAAACAGGCTAGTGCTCTGTAGGGAAAAATAGAAGATTTCTGGGGAGGGCGAGGAAATAAAAGTCCTGTTACCAGAATAGAAAAGGACAAACGGGTAGGGGGGGCATCAAGTCAGTAGTCTTTTTACGGGTGGTGTTGCCAGTTGTGACAGTTAACAAGTATCTACAAAACATTTTTATCACACTTCAAAGATCCCCACTCCCCGATCCCCCCCTGTCCCAAACACATTTGATTAGGTCCTCCATTAAAACTGGGCCAAACCATTGTCTGTAGAGGGGGGGGAGGAAAAAAAGAGAAACAAGTTCTGTTGTCGAGCCAGGTGGCGCCTCCTTCTGGACAGCCATGGCGCTTCAAACAGGTTGCATAGACAGACGCGCTCGGCCGCCTCGGCCTCCAGCCGTCGCTATGGAGACCAGCCATAAGGGAGGAGGGGTGGCGGCGGCGAGGGTGGGTGGGTGGTCGGGCAGGGAGACGGCGGCGGGTTTCCTGAATATCAGAAATGGTCCGTTCGTTGGGGATGTTCAGGTGATCTCTCAGGTAAAATCTTAGTACAAGTTCGTGTGGGTGGATGGGCTTCATGGCTCCAGAGCAGAAGACGATGGGAGAGCCGCCTAATGTCAAGATGAAGGCGAGTGAAGAGGAGGGGCCTGGAGGAGAGAAGATGACGGACTGTCAGTCAGGATTTTCTGGGGATTGAACCCGGTGTGATAAAACACAGAACCACCTCAAATAAAAGTATGTAAAGAAGGTTTTCTCCAGCTTTCTACCCATGAAAGGATGCTTACTAAAGGAAAGGTTTGATTAAAAGACGCTAAACCACAGTACCGAGCTGCAGCCGACTGAACCTGAACCTCAGAAACTCACAGCAAGAGCTCAGCTTCAGTTCAACTCCAAAGTCTACAAGAACAAGTCTTAAACTACATGAGACCGTTTCAGTGTGAAGGACAGTCGAAGTAATGCTACTTACACATTGGACGCGATGTGATAAAACTTTATCACATTCTATGTTTAAGGTGACATGCTCATGCAATAATGCACGTTAAGACTGAAAATAACACTGGTGTCCATGTTCGCCACGGATGGCGTTTAATTTTGGAAGTACAAAAACGTAACACCTTTTACGCAACAGAGACAATGCAAACTAACTGAGGGTTGTGAGACGGTCTCTCCACGCAACGCGAGAGAGACGGACCAGTGGAAAATCAGGGTCAGACCCCGACCTCCCCCTTCAGTCTACAAGAAGATCATTGACAGCAGGTAATGCTTCATCCCAAACTAAAGCCGCCAAAAAAGAGGAGCACAAAGGGTTTTTGAGGAACATCACATGGCGTCAAGCACGGTGACAAGCTACAGCTGCAGGATCTGGACTCCCAGCAGCCGCCGAGCTGCCGTGCAGATTTCTGCTGTCCCAAAGCTAAAGCCGAGTCAGCTGCTACAAGAACATGGACTGTAGAGGGAGAAGCGGCTTGGTGTTTCATGGCAGATCTGAGGACTTACTAATGTGAACTGGTCGTAGACCTGCATGAGGTCCTCTATCCTGTACTGCTCCAGCACCACAAAGTCGTCCAGCGTGGCGCTTCCTTTCCTGGCACAGTCCTGGCAGTGGACCACGTACGGCTTTTTGGACAAGAGCTCACGGCGCACAAACAGCAGGTTGAAGACTTCCACCTGAAGAACAAAGTCAAAAATTAAACCTGCGGTGAGTAGCATGGAGACGCTTTACAGACACTGCTGTCATTTCATCCAGATTCTACCCAAAACCAAAGATGGTGGGATGACCTACTGAATGGCTGCCGCCTCAAAAACATGAAGAAGAGCTGAAAGAAACTTCAAGCTCTGACATCTATTTACTGACCTCACAGATGGTGCAGTAGTGGGCCGGCTCGTCCCTCGTCCTCGGCCTCAGGACGGTTTCCTTGCCGGCGGCGACCAAGGCCTCCTTCACCCACTGGCACTGCTTTAGAGTCCGCAGCAGGCAGTACCTGCCGGAAACAGACCTTCAGTCAACGGTCGCTCCAACCGTCTGCAGAGAGCTACACCCACCGCCACTCACTTGATCATCTCAAACAGCTTGTGGTCGGACACTTTAATGTTGCGGGCCATGTTCCAGGAGAGGTGCACCATGGGAACCATAGATTTGACGCTCTGGAGCTTGTTCCACTCGTAACGCTCCACTGCAAGCTTGTACTGGTGGGCTGCAAGAAGACGGAAGATTATGACGAAGAACTTTTTCTAAAGATGACCAGTAATCCGAGCCGTACCAATGAGAGGCCCAACGTTCCAAGCGATGTTGTTGCACCAACCGATGGCCTGCACCCAGTGGATGGTGCCTGTGTTGAGCCATACCAAGTCGCCGGGCCGCTGGATGAATCGGTATACCGGCACGTCCGCTTCATACAGGTCTTCCAGGTTGGGCCACCAGGAACCCATCAAGAAATTGATGTTATTCCTGTTTAGAACAAAGAAACGACGATTAAGACCCAGAGGAAGATGACCCAAGAAGACGTCAAGCGCACAACCATCCTACTTTTCACAGAAGTTGCTCATCACTCCCCAGTACGGCTCAGGCACGGCAAACCACTCGCAGTCGCCGGGCCCAATGTTGATGTTTACTGCACAGAAGTTGTTGTGCTCTTGATGGCCGGGGATCCTGCTACCGGGCACCTTCATGTAGAGCTGGACTGTGTTCATTCCCAGGATCGTGTGGCCCACATGGCTGAGCAGGTTCCCAGCGGAAACAACCCGAGCAAAGGCCGGCAGTTTACTGAGTTCCTGCAGCTGCTGCTTCCACCTGGCAGAAAGGACATCGTCACTCGTCTGTCAGAACAATCTTGGAGGATCAGCTACCATTCAGATGGAAAAACTCACTTCCGTTCGTCCGATACATCAATGTTAGTTCCAAACTTGATGTATTTTAAGGGCCCTCTTCTTTTTCGTGCAGCACTTCAAGACAAAAAAGAGAGTTAGATTCCTCCACCTCAGGATCCAAAAAGAAATCCAGATGCAGTTCTCAGGTACCTCTCTGCCGATGCTGGCTCTGTGTCTGAAGGTTCCTTTAGTGCTTTCTTCTCATTCTCTTCCTACAAACACAACAATCAGTGAATCTGTCTGCCGGATACAAACCTTTCTAAACCTGGGAAACCCTGACTCACCCTCAGAGATTCCTGAAAGGATGTTGCCTGGTACTGAGCATATTTGGCAATGGTGGTGTGGGAGCGGGCGCTTTCGCAGCGCCACATCTTCTTCGTGCCCGTTGGATCCCAGTTCTCATCGGCGGGCTGTGAGAGCTGAGTCCAGACCTCCACCAGGTGCTCCGGGTTGGCCTCTACCAGCGTCTTGGTAGAAAACAGACCCAGATCTGCCGAGGAGGAGTTACAAGACCATCTCAAAAGAAGTTGTTGCTACTTTCAGAGAAACAAAATGAGACAAAACATCTACCCAGCTTGAGAGCTCCAGCCAGGCCTCGGATGACAGTGACGGGGTTGGAGGGGTTTGTGCAGAACTGATGTAGCGGGGGGAAGAAAGCATCCCTCTTGTTCTCCAGCTGACACAGAGAGCAGACATTAGACATGAATACCAAAACTCTGTGCCAGGTTGGTACCGCTACAGTATACCATACTATCAGTGGCCTAGCAGAGGTCCCTAGCAGACATCAGTTGACAGAGTTGGGTCTTCATCTGTACTCACATAGATGCTGGGGGTCGGAGGGTTGAGCTTGTCTTTAGGCAGGGCCGGTGAGGGTGGGGGCGGCAGCCTGGGCGGAGGGCACTTATCGAGAAGGATGCTGCTGTTTGAAAGCCCGTTCTTCCCCAGGTTTCTGCACAAACACCAGAAAGACAAACAGCGTTGAAAACGAAGGGAAATTTCAGGGGGAAAATGTGTTCAAATCGACCAAATCTGCACGGCAACAAGACGGTCCAGTGGCCTTCAGCGTTCTTGGCGCTTACATAACCACTTCATTGTTTTGCACTGGCACTGCAATTCCACCGGGGGGAGACATTCCCCCAAAAATACACTACTCAAAAGATTTTTTAAAACACATTTGTATACTGATGTTTTTATTACTATGAGGTGATAAAACAGAAATAAAATCAGCATAGGAAAATCTGGTATTTTACATCCCAATCTATGAGCTTTTAATCTGAAGGAGCTGTGAATAAAAACATTTTTTCTGTGATGTACAGCAAAAATGGTTAGACATATTTCTGCAAATAAACTGATAAAAGCATCTGTTACTAAAACCTGAGGTTAACGAGTCATAGATACTTCATTAACTTCAGTAGTCAATGAGTGAAGGTTCTGTGAGTTCTTCTTACTTCTAAATGTACACTTGGACATCTGGCATATGAAAATAAACTTTCTTTCCAACTTCAAAGAACTCTCGATACTCAATTATTAATTTTTTGCCCTAAACTTATGATCCGCTCATACCTCAGGATCTGTTAAAGTGAATTGTGGGACTTTCTCTGGACCAAATGGAGCAGCAGAGTCTCACCTGCAGGCCTTTAGCACATCTGTGGAGCTGGGATAGATCGAAATCGAGGACGATGCCGATGAAGAACCATGTATGTGTGGAGGCGTTGCTTTGAAGACGGTGGAGGCTGGTGGATCGGCCTTCAGTGGGCTCTGGGAGTCCTCGGAGATGCCCCCCTTGCCATTGCCGTTGACGGCGGGAGTAGCGGTGGACGGACTGTTGCCGCCGGTCTGGTTGTGCTCTGAGGATTTGGGCGATGGCGTGGCCGTGGACATGGCAGAGATGGGCGAGGAAGCGGCCGAGCTGACCTGAGCGTGGGGGGTGGAGGGCAGGACGGCTGGGTGGATGTTGTTGACTCTCTTTTGGGGCTCCGCCGGCATGGTGGCGGTTCCTTCCGATGGGCCCTCCTTCTCTTCGGGGCCTTTTCCCCCCGCTAGCAGGGCAGAGAGCCTGGGATTGTCTTCGCTAAGGCTCGGCTTGTCACCACCTTCTGCCGCCTTGTTGGTGTCCCCCGAACGAACGTGATTGGCTACACTGTCCGCTGGCACAACTGCGCCTTCGGCAGGTAGCACCGTCGCTTTGCCCTCGGAGCTTCCGTTATCGAGGGGTGGGGCTGCGGTGACAAGAGTGGCTGTGGTGTTGTCGTCTTTGGTAGCACCAGGTCCTGCACCACCTGAGGTAGAGGAGTGGGGGACGGAGGGCGGGGAGGGGAGGTGGTTGTGAGGCGGCTGCCGGGGCGAGGGGGCATTGGTCGAATGCCCAACCTGATTGTTGGGGTTAACAGAGGAGGACGCGTTGGGGGTCTGGAGGTGGGTTCCTTCGCTGTTTGAGCCTGTGGCCGGTGGGACACACCCCTTCTGAAGCCCCTGCATGAAAGAGAGCATCTGTGAGGTCAAAGACAAACCGCCGCCCTTCACGGGATTGCTTAAACGGCGAGGGTTCTCACCTGAGAGGAGTTTAGGTGCAGGGCCGGGCGCGGCGCAGTGTCCTGTGTTTGCGTGCTTGTGCAGGTGTGAGGTAGCAGGGCTGCGCTGCCGCCAGCGGCGGCTTGCAGGTAAGGCACGTCTCCGTTGGGTCCTGCGGCCGCGGGCCCCAGCTGATTATTACTCCCACCCTCACCCACAGAGTCCAAGTGCACCCCGGAACCCACCGGCCCGTTTGACAGCGGCTGGGGTGGGCAGGGGGGCCGGTGGGGCGCCAGGTGGAACCGCGCAGGGTGGAGGCTGGGGTTGGGGGAGGGAAGTGAGTTGACGGTGGGGCCGTTGGGAAGGGAGGGGCGCACCTGTCCTCCAGCGGAGGCATTTTGTCTCATCTGAAGAATGAAGGACCAGAAAGAGTTGTGTCAGCGTTTATGGAGTCCAAAAGATTTAGACAAACAAGGCGAAAAAGATTCCCTCTGTTAACACCAGACCTATCACTGGTGACACGGAATAACACCGTCTTTAAACTATCGTAACTCTTCAACGTTTAAGGAGCAAATCCAAAATAGGTCAAGATGTTAGTGATGATATTATAGTTTTTGTTTTTTGCTCTTGATCTGCCGCCATCCGATGAAAGAAACCAAGTTAAGGATGCGTATTGTGGAATGAATGACAGTCTCTTCGATGAAGACTAAGTCTCTAAAGCTCTATCACAGACATTCCTGCCTGTCTTTTGATCTGAGTTGAGACGTTTCATTGTTTACACTTCCACTGTATCAGGTTATAGGTTTCACCTGCTGCATCATGGCGAGCTGAGCCTCCAGCTGCTCCAGCATCTGCAGCTGTGGGGGTTTCAGGTTGGCCCTGTTTGTCCTCAGCTGTTCCAGCATCTGCGGTTCGACAACAGAAATCAAACTACGTTTGCTGAAACAACACACTGCAGCATTAGAGGACAAAAACCGACCTGTAACTTCTGAGGGGAGAGGTTCCAGTTGGGTGCTGGCTGCTGTGCTGGGTTACTCCCCCAGGAGTCGCTCTGAGGAGAACACACAGGTTCAGGAAATAGTCGACCTTAAGTGGAGTGACTTCCACTCCCAGGGTTTACCTTGCTGGGGCCAGAAGCTCTTCTCCTCTTGGCTGGACAGGACTGGTCCTCTGTTTGGCCCAGAGACCCCACATGAGGGGGCAGAGACTGACCCGAGGCCCCGCCCTCTGCACTGTGATTAGGCTTACAAGCCTGGATAGGGGGGGGGCGGAAAGATAGCAGACAAAAAGAAGCAAAAGGAAAGATAACAAATGAAAAGATGGAGATAGAAGGGGATGCAGGAAAGAAAAGGATCCAGAAAAGAGGATGGGAGTAAAAGAACGGAAAAAATCAATCATTTTATGAGGAAAAGAAGAACAGCGATGGAGGTGGAAAATGGAAGAAAGAGAGGGGGGAAAAAAGGAGAGCAACGCTGTGATTCTGTGTTTCGTTAACACAGCCGAGGCCATCTGTGCAGAAAGAAACGTCACAACAGCTGCAGCACTGCTGCAGCACCTCTTATCAGACGATACAACACCAAACTGCGGCGATTCAACCTTCAAAGCTAAAGTTCTCCAGAATCCTGTGAGCTGGATGCGACCGCTGACACAAACAAACCTGATTTTGCTCCGTGTCGTCAGTAAAGCTTTACCAAAGCAGCATTTCTTTAGGTCAAAGTCACATCTGGCCCACAGAAAAATCTGCATGGACATTTGAAAACGGCTGCAACGCTACGACAACACAAAGAGCAAATCTACTGCGTGATGGGCGTGACTGGATGTAGACGATGGAGGCTGCTGGGGGGTCTGTGAGCGGCTGTGAGGTCTCTAGGGTCAGCTACTGAAGTGGGAGAAGGACGGACGGAGGAAAGGGGGAGGGACTTCACAGCACCGCGGCCTCACCGATCACACAGGCCCACAAGTTTGACACACAGCCACTTCGAGAGGTTTAAACCTCTGAAGGAAAGGAAAGACATGGGGTTGACTCCTCAAAGAGCAGCTCTCACAATGGTTTTCAGGTAAAGCTCTTAGCTTCATCAAGTGTGTTTATTTCAACTCTATTTTTACATTCATTACATAACAAGATGACATTTTATTATTCAGTTTCTAGTTTTTTAGGGCTCAATTTCCATCAACCCACTTAGCTATAGTCACGCCCACATCAATCCTCCTTTATCCAAATTTGTGTTCAGACTAAAACAGTTTGGGCATTTTGTTTTTACACCTTCATCTGGTTTGCTATCACACTAAACTTTCAAGGGTGGACTAAACTGACTGAGAAGAAGACTTAAAAAAAAGCATCAGGAAGAACAAAACAAGGCTACAACATATTATTGTATTTTTCAGAGTTTTTTTTAAAGTTGCGTTGTTTGGCCAGAGGTGCCAAACTATAATGTATTATTTTTATCTATTCTATTATTATTTGTCTTTTAAGATGAAATATCTGAACTTGGTCTTATATTTTGTTCAAAAAATGTCTTCAAAAAGTGTGACTAATAGGATTTTTTTTGTCTTTATTCTGCATTTTTTGGCATCTGTGATTTCTAGTACAAAAAGTGAGCTATAATTGTTTGTATTAACAAAGTGAATGTTGAAGTTGGTGTGTTTGAGGCATTGACTGTATATGAGGACTGAACTGAGTAGTTGTGATGTCGTCTATAGAAAATTGTTTACATTTGGCTCAACCAAATGAAGTCAATTCAGTAGCCATTTTTGTGTGAAACAGACGTTGCCATAGTGTAACCAAACATCATCCGTTATCACGATTGGTCCAAGTCGGTCTGAGTCAACGTTTCTATGAGAACCACTCTCTCCAATCAGGAATGAGCTTGTGGAAAGTCCAAACCCCTACCACTTGAAAACAGGCTTCACATCTGTGAAACGTTTTGAACGCTGGACTTACTCTTTTTGAGGCATCTGATTGGTCAGTTTATAACTTGAATAATTTGCGCTTTAGAAAAACGTAATGAAAAAAAAGAATGATCAAGAACATGATAAAAAAAGGTATCAGAGCAACAATGGTTATTCTGACAAGTGGAATTGCTGAGGAACAGCTGTTTGTTTCTCTATAGAAGCCAGCAGGTACTTCCTGTTTGGAACCAAGGCTCTCTCAGTCTAGTTCTCATATACAGTCAATGCATATTATTGATCCTCTTGACTGTTCATCCACAGTACTAACTTAACATTGTCTCATCAGCTTGTTTATTAATCAATTTGCATTTATTTTTTCCTGCCAACTAACTCAGACATTCATTTTTTTAGGTGGACCAGAGTTTGTTGAGATCCTCTTCTATACCTGAAGCAGGCGATCCAGGAGAATAACTGAAGAGTTCAGGTCAGAGTGCACCATTGCAATGTTTGTGATCAAATGAACATCACAGCTTTGTGGATATACCTGGAATACCCTGAGAGTTGCCCTTTAAGTGACTAAAAAGGGGCGTAGCCCGGTTGGGTTGGAGTTTAAGACAGGCTGCGGTTTGATCGGCTTGAGCTGAGTGTGGCGGGTGAAGCCGGGTGGTTGCTGTGGAGGAAAGGTGGGGGAGTGCAGGACTGGGTAACACCTGGCCGAATCCTTCCTCATTTCAACTGATGCCATAAATGCGACCTAGCATAGCAGCTGCATTGATAAAGCCCAATAAACAGTTCCGTTTAATCTGGATTAAGAACCCTGGAGTGAAAATAACCAAAGAGGAGGGTGGAAATGAGCTCAAGTGTTACCCGTGGGGGTGGGAAGCAGTGTGAGTGGTGACAGGTTGCGTCTAAGGATGTGCTCGGACAACGGGAAAGCGGGAGGGGTAGGAGGGTGGGGTTGGGTGGGGGTGTGAGTTGCTCTATCTGGTGTCTCACCTGCTGTGGTGCACTGCTCAGGCCTCCCTGCCTGGAGGTTAGCTCAGCTGGGATTGGTAGACTCCATGCCTCCTCAATAAGAGGGAGCATTTTACTTTTACCCTGTAGGCTACTGAGCTGGGGGTTACTCAACTGAGCCTAGGGGAATGGAAAACGATGTGGGAAAAAAAAACAACAAAAAAATAAATAAAATAAAAGGCAAGGCTGTTTGAAAGAAAATACTGATGACCTCAAAAACAAGGAAATGATCATAAATTAAATATAGGTAAGAGGTTATAAAACACAAGAGAAGCTCTGCTGAAACTGGCTCCAGAGAACAACCCTGCATCATGTATGAAGCACACAAGGAGGCACTCGAATGACATTTAGCAAGAGTGATCCCAACACAGTAGGAGATCCATTAAAACAAGCTGCTGGGCTTGTCTTAATGCCATGAGGTTATGCCAATGTAGGGTGGAAGGTGACGGTCCTTCATGCACATGGGAAAATAATTTAGATGGGTAACGGAACCAATGATTTTAGATATCAGTGGATATCAGTGGATGCTAAAGGGCAAATTTATTCAGCTTCTTAGTGAGTTATAGCTCATTTCCCCTTCAGAGATACCGTATTTCCTCAAATAGTTGTTTGTTTCAGCAGCAGGCTGACCGTAGCACCACTGGTATGCTACGTGAACATCGGGCACGCGTTCAGAATGTGGTGTTCACACTGGACAAGCAAGGAGGGGCTTCTTCTTTTTTGCCACCTACTGTTTACTAGCGCATGCTCACCACCTACAGTTGGAAGAGGTTTGGTGCGAAATGTCGACGCAAATCTTGCGCCAGGCTTTTTCTTTTAAAGCTCTATTCTCATGGATGAAAGATTTTGGTGTCAATTCCAGCTGGGCACAAATGGTAATTATTACTTTCTCCTCCATGATCAGTTTTCAAATGGTTGGCACTTCCCGTGAAATAAAAGGGATCGCCGTCTATACATCCCGACCAAATCAGAGTCCCTGATTTTCAGCGTGCGTTCAGTACCTGTGCATTTTGTATCTAGAGGCCGAAAACGGTTGTAGCAACTTGTGAACACAAGAGTTTTGAGCGCGGAACCCCAAAACCAGCATATACGGCTGTTTACATACATAGGCTTTTGATTGAAAACGTCATTGGAACGTCCGTTGTTGAGGCCGGTGTGAACCTAGCTTTACACCTTCATGGGAGCGTCGAGGAGACGTCCTCAGCATTGTTTAACAGGGAGGAACGCCAAACATCAGAGGAGACAACTGTTTTTATGGCATTTTCTACATTTTTACAGCAAAAAACAGGATGCTGTGCAAAACCTCTATTGCGAGAGTTGCGTTGTAAAAAAACCCAGCAGTATGTCAAATCTACTGTGAGGCTGTTGAACTTCTTCCTACACACTTTAAACACTTCTCTCAGACAGACATGAACATTTTCATAATTTTCTCTCGTTTAAACTTTCAAAGTTTGTGATAAAAACTAAAAATAAGTCTAGTATTATAGAATGAAAATAATTAATTGCAATCTAAGGATTTGTGTGAATGTGGCAAACGGAACCCATTCCTTACAGAAAACACGGCGTGGAGGGGATTGATTGGCAATGGTTTACAGCCAATCAGGATACATAACACAATGCGCTGGAATAAAAAGAAATTTGCGCTGAAAAAAAAATCAGCAAAACAGCGAGACAAAAAAAGGTGAGTCGTGAAATTTGCTAGGGAACAATGTATAGCAAAATTCTGATCAAACAAACCCTTAATCACATTATTTCCAGCAGCAGACACACTAACGAAGCCATAAATCTTCAACCAAACAAACTGAGTTTCAACAAAACTTCTGTTTCAAATCAAACCACAAAGATGGAGCTGGAGGCGACAGATCCAGATCCAGTCTAGAGACCACGTGAATCATCACAGAAAACGGGCGTGGGAAAAATGGTTTGGTTTGACCAAAATCTGAAGGAAACCTGGAGATGACCTAGAGGCTTCTGTAAAAGTTTTTAAAAAATTCAAGCCCAAAAGCCATGACTCTGCTTCAAGACAACATCACCTGGATAAACAAGAACTTTCACCAATATTGTCCAAGATAACAAGTTTTCTTAACTTGCAGCCACGGTTGATTTCAAAGCAGCAGAACATAAAACTGTCAAACAATTAATTCACAGCAAAAACTCTCCGTATTGCATAAAAGATGGCAGCAGAATCCTCACCTTAAGTACTTTATGTACCCTAGACTTTAACAACAGAAAACTTCAGAAGGACAATGTTTTAATGTAATATCTATAAGCCAACAGAGGCGTTAGAACGTAAATCCCACACTCGCATTTCTGCTTTTTCAGGTCAACCTCTGAGAAACACCTCTTCTGAGTAGATCTTCACCTTTAGGAGATGCCACCATAGTTTAGAAGGAGCCCACAGAGAAACAGTTCAAAGAGTTAAGGAGTCTGTTCTGACGCAATTTCAAGTTTTGCTAAAAAGCTGCTCTTTCACTGAAACATCTTGTATTTGAGGAAATGCGATACCAAAACAGAGCAGGACCTTGTGTGCCATGCCTCAGGAGTACTGATCTTAATTCAGGTTCTCCACTGTAGACACAAAAAACCCCCTGAGGACTAAGTGGATGTGGATCTTCTGTCTAACAGGGGTGTTAAGGAACAGGGGGAACATGTTACACTTGAGAAGACACCTCAGGAAAGTCTCAACTTATACAGCTTGGAAGAGGAAAAGAAGTTCAGGTTTGGGAGGAATTCAGAAAGGGAAGAAGCTGCTGATGCTGAGGGAGCCCATCATTTGTCTCCTCTTGGACTATAAGATTTTGTTGGCTAAATTGAACTGATTTTTGGGGAATTTGTGTGAACGTAAAGCCTGAAAATGTCTTAATTTGATGTGTGGTTTAAATTTACTCAGGATGCCATCCCTCTGAAGCAGTATCCATCTCCTTAAATTCCTCTCTCCACCCACCTGGAGACATTTGATGCGGTGGGTTAGCGCAGCAGTGTTGGTGCAGCCCTTGCTGCGGGTGGCGTTGATGTAGCACTTGATGGCATCGTGCGGCTGGTTGCAGGACTCATACAGCGTGCCCAGATCCATCCAGGCTGCGGCGTGGCTGTGGTCCAGTTGCACAGCACAGATGTAGGCTTGCAGAGCGTCCATGGGCTGGTTCTGCTGCTGGTACAAAACTCTGAGAGGAGAAAGAGGAGATCCGTGAGGACCAATGGGTCAGGTCAAAAGGACTGTCTAACTATGGTTCATGACATCCCTCCACCCTCTTGGTATTTTACCATTTCTGCCATACTCGTTAGTGGATACAGCATCAGGTCATTTCACGCTTTGATTGACTAAACACACCTGATTGGGTCTGGGCGGTAAGACGATGCATAAGGCCACTTGGTACAGGGCAGCGGAGAACATTTTTGTTAAACTACCGGATTCTGTCCTCCATGATGAATGTCATTAGGAAATTCATCCACTACCAATTTAAAACAGCTGTCCCAACCACTTAATTGAAACCCTGGAGCTAGCAATGTTAACAAAAAAAAACGTGAGTTTGAAAAGAGTCGGTGAAGAAACAAAAGAGTCTCTCAATTAAAAATAAAAGAAATGTCTGTGATGTGTGTGATGTGATACTAGTGATTTATATTGCAATTACTTGCAATATGTGAAAAAAAGCAAAACAACAAAAACATCATTTCCATTTCACTGCAACAATTTAATTTGATTAAAAGTTAACATAACTTGTACTACAAGTTATCTCAATGGGAAACACACTTATCTACCTTTCTGATAGTACTGAACAAGACTAATATGGACAACAATTAAGAACAGTGTGGGTAGTGTAAGCTTGGGCTGTTTTAAAAACACAATAGTCTCTCTATGTATGCATGTGTGTAAACATTTGAGTTCACCATTTATTTCAGTTTAGATGGTTTTTTTTTGCAAAATGCATACGTCAAAACTCGGCCCATACAGCAAACAAACATGGAGGAAATCAACATTAGACGCATTTCAGACCAGAATAATTTGCAACCAAATGATCAATCAATCCAAACTGAAGACCTTGTACCTAAAAATGTGGCGACTTGTGTTGTACGAATGTGGTATAGACAGTAGAAGACTAACGAGGACCAGACAACAGGGTTTTTTTTTGTAAAATGTGACGTTTCCTAATGCACCCTCTAATGAGGACCAGTGTGACACAACATTCGTTGACCAACCAGCACCAAAAACACCATTTTCATCGATGAGTCTTTAATTTATCACCTGTGCAAGAACCACAACTAAGAATCAACAATCAAAAGCCACAAAAGCATTAAGGTAAACATATACATTATTTTAACAAATGGGCAAAAGCAGAGATCATTTCTTCTGTGTTTTAAGGATCAGCCTGTGGTTCTCCAGAAACAAGCACATTCAGGAAAATAACACTAATTTAGAGCTAAAAGAACCAAAACTTCAAAAGTGCTTAAAAGAACAAAAAAAAGACAAAACCTTTTATTTAAATTTCAAGAAAACTCATCTTGACCTTATACTCCACAGTTTGACCAAAAACAAATAGATTTTTTTTAAAATCCTGTGACACATTTAAGTGATTCACTTTAACTGTAGGGAATGAATGTGCATTTAAATACCACCATGAACATGAGAATCTTACCCTATAGAGCACCAAGTGTCCGCACTGGCTTCTGATTTGTCTATGGATTGCCGATAGGAGATAAAGGCATCCTGGACCTTCCCAATACTCGAGTAGCACCTACAGAAGAACACAAACCCATTAAAAAAAAAAAAAAAAGCACAGAAATCCCCAAAATAGAAAGATTTGTATTCAACACACCTGCCAAGGAAGTACCAGGACTGCCCAGAGTTTGGATCAGCTTCCAGAGATTTCTGCAGACACTGGATGGCATAGCTGTCCCTGCTGGCTTTGTCCGCGAGCTGTTCCACCGTATGATGCATCCAGCCTGGGACAATTGGACCCTTCAGCGCTGCTGCTTTACTTTGAAGCAAACTTCTCGTGTATCAGCGTGAACTTACCAAGCTGCTGCAGGGTAGCGGCTTTCACCTGTGGAGGAAGATCCTCTGTCTGCAGAAGGCTCTCATAAGCCTCTTTGGAAGCGCGGTATCTCTTCTAAAATCACAGTGTGGAAGACCAACAAAAAAAAAAAAAAAGAAAAGGGTTCTGAACTCAGATGAGGAGTTTTGAGCACTGGTGGAGGAGTCGGGTCGCTGCTCCCTGAGCTGCTAAGAACAACCATCACCTCTCCAGTGAAAGCCACAGAAAGACAGACCACCAGCATAAAATAGAAGGGGAAGTCAGACTTTGCTGTTTCCGTGGCAACCCCCGTCGATGGGCTAATCTCACATCTCCTCCCGCACGGCGCCCACTCCAGCGCTCTGATCCCACCTCGCATCAGCACCTTATTAAAAAACAGGGCTATCCCCGGCATTCTGATGCTCTCCTGTCCTTTTTTTTCGCTTTTAGAGCTTAGGAGGTTTTACTAAATCACAACGGAGACCGAGATTCTGGCCTTTTTACCTTCGAGGGCAAACACAACCAGGTAGAACAGGAGAAACTGAGAATTACTCACCTGAATCTCATACAAATGAGCGATGTGGAATTGAACTGTAAAAAAAAAGAATAAACAGAAGAGGAAACGATGGTTATTCAACACATCGGAAAGGATGGCGCCCTATTTGTGAGTCCTTCCTCCTCTTGAGGATCTGGTTAGCAGGAAGTCAAGGTCGTCTGTCTGTGAGAGGAGCATCAGAGCAGATAGGTGGATGTGCTCCTGGAGGCACCTTCCTTTGTCTGAAGCTCTGCAGTGTCTGATCTCAGCTGCCTGAGTGACTCTCAGCAGATGGAGAGAGAGGAAGGGAGGGGGGATGGGGGGGTAAGATGGGGGGGCTGCCCTTGATATCTATGGCTGTGTGAGTGAGAGCAGGAAATGGGGGGAGGGGGGCATGGTGAGGAGAAGGCAAACAGCAACAGAGAAAAGCTGGGCAAAACTGGATAAATCTCCGTCGCCAAGGTAACAGGTACTGAGGCGGGAGAAGGGAAGATGACAGCAGCATTTTAAGTGATTCCTACAGAGGCTTCCCAGAAGGAGAAGCTAATGCTGTGTGCAGGAGGCTGTGATCAAGCTCAGTCAATGAAGAAATGACTGAATGAGAGAAACTGCAACTCACTTTCAGCTTTGGACAAAGTGCAGGGGTTGGAGTCAATCAAAGCCAGCTGAAAATGCTGTGAGAGCAAAACAGAAATGAGTGAGAAAAACACACCAAACCGGGCGATCCTTCACATCTACAACCACGAGCACTTTAGGGAAACCTGCCTTTAGGCTTGACTCGTAGTCTGTGTTGACTTTGAACATGAGACCCAGGCGCAGGTGGATCTCCTTAGCCCGGGAGAACCCCGGGTCAATGTACAGCACCTCCTGGAATGCTTTAATCGCCCTGTGCAAAGAAATGGAGATAAAGTGTTTTATGTGCATCAAAGTGAAGCTGCAGAAACATCTGATGGTGGGACAGCCGCCGTTTATTTCCATCATGCAGCACCATCCTGAACTAAACGCTAAGCTCGCTAGAAAGGAGATTTTTGCTGTGCTTCAGTTTTTCAGATTTCAGCTAATCAAGGTTAGCTTTTCAAAAACACTTTTTCATAAGATCGAAAAAGCAAACAAAAAAGTTTGCTTCAATGGAAAAAGGAAAAAACCTCTGCATGGTTCATTTTGGAACTTTAAAGTCTCTCTCCAATCATCTTTTAACTTTTTATAAAAGTGTTCCCAGAGGTCTTACAAATATGATTATGCAGTTTTTGGCCAAAACAAAAAAAAACCGTAGGTAGTTTTCTAGAACATAGTTTCTGCAGAACGGCAGGAGTTCATCAGAAATTCACTTCTGAGTTGTGGGCGGAGTAACCCCATCCCCCTTCCTGTTGCAGAGAGCCATCTGTTCACACGCTTTCCAGCTAGCTTACAGCCCCTCACATCCCCAACCTAATATTAAAGGTGCTATAACAATTATGAGCAATTAGGTCTGGGCAATAAAATCGATTTTATTGATCGAATTTGTTGTTTTAGAATGTTTATTTTGGATTTTATAGTCCCTGCATGCTGTTTTTTGGGCTTCCGTTGTTTGGAGTAAGGTTAACCTTCTTGTTTCTTGCTAAGCACAGACGAAATAAAAAAAAATAAAGCAGGTAAAGAGAAGCTTCGAGAAAAAAAGCACACCCGACAGCCAAAGAGCAACACGGAAAGTAAAACCATCATGGATCTATTTGTCTGTACGTGGATGCATCAGTATGGAGCGGAGCAGGGAGCTTGTGGCCCACCTGGTGTGTTTTCTACGTAACAAATACCGATATGATCTTTTTCAAACCGCATTTTTTTCGTCTGATTCACAACGATTTGAACAAAGAAATGTAATTTTAAGCTTAGTTTTTAGTGTCTACATCGTGAAAAAATTGCTACAAGAACATGTTAAAAACACCAAAAATAAAATTTTGCTCAGAGTGGGTCTATAGGGAAAACAGTTTTTGTTTTCCTATTTGTTTTTTCTCCCATTCTTTCTTGACTGTTGGACACAATTGACTGCTTTTAGATGTTAAAAAATAAATAATTTCAATTTTAATTGATATTTTTTGACAAGAGGAAATTATTATAATGTTATAATTAAGGAACTTCTCATCTCATGTCACTTTTGTGATGTGCTCTTGTAGAAAACCTCTTTTTCCCACATTACCACATTTTTATAACCTAATCATGATTTGTTTTTAGGTTTCATTATTTTTCAAATAGAGTATTAAAAAAGCTTTTTAGCTTTAACGAAAATCTGCTCAAACAAATAAAAATGTGGCTATAATAAACTTCTGTAAAGAAATTCAGAGCCGTTGATACTCCGTCCAGATATCATTTTTTCCATCCCATACCGATATATTCCCTGCAGCTGTGACCAATAGGCAATATAAGCAGATACCGATAATTATGAGTGGAACAGGAGTCGGCATCTGCCAACCGCCAACTAATCAGTGAATTGTACTGTCCTGACTCTTTAATACTACCCAGCCTGTGAACTAGTGAGCTGGAAAGGCTTCAGACTTGAACGACTACAAAGACTTAAGACTCGAGCCAAGTGATGGATCTGTTTAACCTTCAACAGCTTAAATACACTCAGCAGCATAGTAGACGTGATGCCTGGCAATAACTCTTTCACTCATGGTGCAACAAAATCAACAGAATCAAACTTAACTCCCACAATGCACTCTTGGTGTGGGCAGCAGCGGGTGTGAGTGACAATCTCTTGTCAAAAGGAGATTTTTTACGCAGCGCTAATACTGTGACTCCACCCACCACTTTTTTCAATAAAACTTTATTGTTCACATAATGTACATTACCTTCCACGTCAGCCTTCATGAACAGAGGGTTTTACATGTATGTGCACCGTAGGAAAAAACAAAAACTAAACCTGCGATGAAATTAAAACAACAATTTCTCTGTGTTTTGAAACTTGCCGGTGAAATAACAGAACGGTATGAGCACGTGTCTGTGGATGAGCGCATGAATGAGAGGGAAAAGCTGTTGGTCACGTTTATGACCACACAGCTGGATATTTGGTCATGTTTTTGGCGCTGCTGACAATTAAGAAGTTACGTTTCTATAGGGGGATGTTTTGTACCCGGACATGCCAGCTTGGTCGGTGTTGATTGTCGTGCTGGTCGTCCTTGCTGAGGCAACTGAGGTACAACATAGCAGCATCATGGCTGTGGAGTGGACCCTGTTATTGTCCGGCGTGGGTGGATGCTGAGCTGCTCTTGATATAAGAGATTCTCAATATATTGTTTTTTCACAGCAGAGCCAAGCCCTACGGCTCTTATATGATTCGAGTCATGTATTTGCGTGTGGGGTGGTGGGGGAGGGCATGGCGTGTTTCTGTGAATGGAGAGGAGCAAAGGGGTAGGTTTGGTTTTTCTCTTTTTTGTATTTTGACGTTTGTTTTAAATTGTAACGCGCTCTGAACTCTTAACACATGAAAAGTGTTTTCTATGAATAAAGCTGGACTGATTGATAAATTCAGTTTGTTGATCATTTCTGTACAGACAAAAATTTTATGATCTTGATATGATATAAACTGTGAAAAAACTCCAGTTGAGAGACATCTTGAACAGCCAATGCGGCTCAGGCCTCTCCCCCGTGTTCTTCTGACGCAAAACGCACACGGGAATGGGACGGGGAGCAAGCCTGTGGTTATTGTGCTTCTCCTCCAATAACCACCAATCAAAGTAAAAGAAAAACATAAGTGGCATATATTGGGGGAATTTTTTATATCGGGCCGATACCGGTCATCTCAATTTACGCAAATATCAGCCGATTCTGATACTCGCCCATTCCTAAATACAACCATACAGGAAGTGAAGCGAATACCTCTGCGTCCGACAGGTGGTGGCTTCTGCAGAACACCTGCAGAAGCCGTCTGTTTTCTTATCTACGACAAAAAATAATAAAATCCTGATACGCTTCATCAGCAACGTCCATCAGAGACTCTTTAAGGTACGCAACATAAATGTGTTTGTTTTGGACAAAGGAAATATTCGTGTTGATTCATGATAGAAGGCGCTCTTATCTGCAGACGGAGCCGAGCTGGCTCCATACAGACAAAAAAAATGTCTAACTTCATCATATTTATTATTAAAGCAAGGAGAAGTGCTGAAACAATTGAGTCACTGTGAGGAACAGCAAAGACACCAAGACTCACCACTGAAAGGCATTATAGTGGAAGTAGACCATTCCAAGGCCATACAGAAAGGCAGCATTCTGAAAAACACACGTAAAAATCATCAAAAGGTACGTTTGAAAGCATCAAGGTTTCAGTTATCTAACTATAGCTAATCATGTTGTTACACAAATGGTACAAAAGCAGCACATAACCTGCTGAAGCACCAATAAAAACAGAGCCTCGTATTCTAACCACAAAGGTGCTTGAGATGAGTCTGACACGAAACCTGAAACCTCTTCTTACACCAACATCTAACCCAACTGTGTCTGTTCTCTGTGAGAGTTCAACCAACTGTGTGTCTTACCTTCCAGTAGTCCGACTGTAAACTGTAGTACCTCTGGTATGCTGATAATGCTGCAGATGAAAGAGATTAGAAGTTGAAGCATCAGAAAGTAACTTTGGACATTTTATGTCAAATGTTTTAGTCAAAAAAACACACCTTTAGAATAATCCTCCAAGAGGAGGTTGAAGTGGCCGAGCTGGCAGAACAGTTCTGGTTCTACTTTGCCCTCGGCTTTAAGGATGAGCGAATCGTAGCAGCGAATGGCCTGCAGAGAGCACAAAAGAAACAATCTTTTTGTTTAAAACACAAAAGATTATGTCACATCTCAAAGTTTGTCCAAATTCTTCTGAAAGAAAAACCTCAGGCTTGGATTTGTGTGGGATTGTGAATAATTTCACTAAATTCCTTAAAGCGCCTCCGTCTCCCACACGTTTACAATTGTGTTGTTTATTACTTTAAAAAATCAGGCAAAACAAACTAATTCTGCTGTTGATGTTTAAAAACATTAGACTGCAAACGTCCGGTTGTTTCTGCTGCTCCACCTGCAAGATGGAGTTTGGGGCTAAAGATCCAACAATGCTTTTAAAACCAACGTCAAGACGAGACCAGTTTAGAGGAAACTTGCTTGTTCTATTTATTTTTTAAGAAATACACACAAATAATCTCCAAAAACTTACAAAAATCGGAAACTGACAGCGTTTATCAAAAGCCTCACTAGAAGTCTACAGAGGGTTAACCCTGCAGGTGCTGTGGGGTTCTGGGTTTTTGCGGGTCCAGGGTGGGTCATAGAGAGGAGTGGCCGCATCTTAAGGGGAGCACAGATGTAGGTTGTAATTTTCTTGAGGCTCATACAGTCATCTCAAGGAATGTAATGAAACTGGAACGTACCATTTAGGACGCCACGGAAAACATGCGACGTACAATGTTAGTGGTCAATATAGCTATGAAGATATGACTTATATAAACAAATAGAAAAACAACATCTACCTGTACATAATTTCACTGCAACCGTTTTGTTTACATTTAAGTCAACATAACTTCAATTAAACTCCAAATGACCCAGAGGGGGCATCTAAATCAAAAGGGCTCCATCTGATTGGTCAAATGTACAAAGGGTTCTTTTTGATTCGTCAAAGACTTCAAGCTGTTATGAGATTGTTTTCGCATGTGTGTAAACTTTTAGGGTGTACTAGTCAGTTATCACATGCACAACCTGACCCAGTGCATTCAGCATTTATGCGCCGCCAGTAATGAGTCAGTACGTGCACCTTATCACTGACTGGAGTCCTGCAAAAGGACAACTTCCATTATCTTTATAATACTACTTCACAATACTCTTACCGCACGCACAACAATGTACGTTCTATTTTCAAGACATACCTTGAGGTGGGCGTACGAGCCCCAAGGAAGCTGTAAGAAACGCCTGCGCTACCCTACAACCCTCCACGAGCCCTGATAACCCAAAAACCCATAGCCTTCGTACATACAGCTAGATTACAACTATTGAAAACAGCCATAAAACAGCGATCATTACAGTTACATGTAGTTACAGCAGTTTATCTGCTGAGACTCTTCAAATATTGTAAATGTACTGGGTGCTCCCTCCATCACGGTACAATGGCAACTGCAGGTCAAATATTTAAATATGAGTATCTTTTCAGGAAAACAGAATCAGTGCGTTTCCGGGGTAAAAGGAAGCAGCAAGTTTCTGAAACTAAATACTAAACTGAACTCTGAAAACAGCATGAAAATTGGACATCAGAATCCTGGCGAACAATAATTATTCTATGACACTTGGTGTGTGAATGAAAGGCGACGTGCAAACTAGATCACACACATGCAGAGCTGGGGTGTTGGGGCTTCAGCGGTTAGAAAGCAGCAAAGCAACCGGAGCAGGAAGCATCACAACTGCAGCGACACTGAATTTCTGACATGTTTCTGTTTTAAACGCTGTGAACATTCATGTCAAAGAAAGCTCAATCACAACTGTAATGGCTTTTTCATTCTGACACCAAGAGGTAAAAAGAGTAGGTTTGCCACAGGAAGTGGTTCCTGGAATTTCTATCTAAGAGACTGATGTACAGTGACCCCTTACTGTAACTCGGTTTATCTTTCACAACCTCGCAGTTTTGCTGATTTTTAGTGCAAATTTATGTCTTTTTCTTTTTTAAACAGTGCATTATGTTCTGCGTCCTGATTGGCTGTAGACCATTGTCAATCAGTGTCCTCCATGCAATGTCTCCTTAACAGAATGTGTTCGGTTAGCTAAATTTAAATGAACCTTCAATGCTAGCAGTTTTTTTGTTTCGTTCAGAAATAATAAATTTAGTTTTCTACGAAGTTTTGAACTTTGCGTGTTTAGCCCATTCATACCAGAGCCACCCAAATAACACGCTTTTTGAAGTATCGTAACTTTTTGTCCGTTTATGCAATCAACATGAACAAGCTGATTGTGACGTGTAGGAGAAGCAGCTTACTGACGTAGTGTTGCATAACAGTGCAAAACCCCTTTTCATTGCTATAGAATTGGCTGCGATTGTGTTTATGCGTAAAACGATTGTAGAGTTCTGGTAGTCGAGAGAATGATAACACCGGAGCTAACGCTTCTGTATTAAAGGGTTAGCACTGAAGCCATCACGAGGACAGCCCATGAAGGACTAAACAAAAAAGGAAGTTGTTAAGTGTGTAGTGATGATTTTACAGCATTAAACCATCAATAATATTTGTAAAAAGAATAAGAGATGACTACTTCTTGGATTTTACCTATTGTGAGTTATTTTCAACTTTCCCAATCAACAAGGGACCAACGTATGGAACATTTAAATGATCTAAAAGGACATGAGTCTCAAATCTAAATCATAAAAGCAACAAATTCATAAATTTATTTTAACAACTTATTATCCTCTAATAAAATATCAAATAAAAATGATCAGTCTTAAAAACAAAAATTAATTTAGTCAATCACTTCTGACTGTACAGCTTTATCAAATGTAAAAAGCATATTTTTCTTCCAGTTGTTTTTCCAAAGAAAACCAACAGGAAGAGTTTTTTGGAAGAAAATAGATCAGCTAAAATCAGGTTGAAATGTATTTCTGGCTCCTAAAAATGCTGCAACATCAGAGGATGAAAGCTGGAACATTTGATCAACATCTGTCGACAGCATCAACAAGTAAGAATGAGAGAATTGTAACACTGAAGTTTATCTGATCGACAGAATAAACAAAATGCAAACTGAGACCTTTAAAAGCCCAAATCTAGATCCACAAGAATTTAATCTAAAACCACAGAAGAAGCAGCTTTGTCTGAAAGACGCTTCACTCTGTAATGAGGAAACAACCGATGGATTCTGTGATACGAAAGTTTGCTTTTCTGCCAAACCAGCCTATATCTGCTGTGGGTTACGGAGTAGGATTGTTGGCATCTCAAATACATCATTCATCATCAGCTGCAGTTCAAAACCCCTTTCAGAGATTATTTGTCCAGTGTTTAGATGTTGGAATAAACTGACTCTGCAATGGACCTTAAATGCAACTCAAATTCAAACACTGAAAAGTTGTCGATATTGTTTTTTAAATATTGTATGTATTTAAACCATAAGGCGCCTTTAAAAAACCCTTCATTTTCTATCAAAATCAACAGTCCGTCTAATGTATGTATTCTGGTTGTGTTTACTGATCTCATTTTCTGTGGTATACGGGGCTCGAAAAATCTGTCAACATTTTTAGTACGACTTTAGTAAACTACGAAGCTGCAGCACTTGATGGATTGTTGGAGCATTATGAGTACTGAACAATGTTGAGAGTTTAATAGTAAATAACGTTTTATCTGTTGTGTTGAACTCTCGGCAAAGGCTGAGTCCTCTAGATAAAAGAACAATAACACTTTTCACTAGAAAAACTTCTAATCAAAACTTCTGACCAATCCCTGTCTTTTGGCCCCTCTATGAATTCTAGCTAGTGTGGTCACTCCACATTATCTTTTTGTTTTCATTCATGTAATCCGCCTTGTGGTTAAAAAAAATATAATACAGTATTCCCTCGTAATCACTGGGGTTATGTTTTAAAAATAACCCACGATCTGTGAAATCTGTGAAGTGGGATTACAGATGTTTAAAACTTTAAAACCCCTCACTACACACTTTGTACACTTTTCTCACAGACATTAACGTTTTCACTCATATATTTCTTGCATAAACACTCAAAGTTCAAACCTTCATAGAAAAAAAAAGTCCAACATTATAGAATGAAAACAAAGATCTGATTGTGATAAAGATTTATGTAGCTGACGAGCTGAATGCATTCTATACAGGAGACCAACACTGCCAGACAGAGTCAACATTTACCAGCCGAAAAGTCATCTAAAAACTGCACAACCCCACAAAAAACACCCAAAAAGTTATTCTAAATAAAAACCACCAAATCGACCCCAAACCCACTCAATTTATGTCCACCCGCACAAAGCAATTTTCCCCCACAAAATAAAAACTGCCCAGTATAGTAACAATGCAGCTACTAGGGGCATAGAACACAAAGCGAAGGTTAACCGCGATATAGTGAAGAACCACTCAATAACCAAGGAGTAAAAAAATAAGCACTTTCTAAGTAATTAGCTCTTTTAAAAGTAGACTCCCAAAAAAATTCAAATCTTTCATATAAAAATCCCATTTGAGAAAAAAGTCCATTGAAAAAATCATGCATGGAGTTGTCCCTTTAAAGGAACTTAGAACCTCTAAATGACATTTTAAGTTTAGTTTGTTAAGAAACAAAATGTCTTTTTCAGTGCAACTAATTGAAAACTATGTTTTATTAAGATTTAAATGATGTCTTTATGATAAATTTATAATTTGTTGTATAGATTTATTAAATTCCATCTGAGTTGTCAAAAATGTCACCAATGACATTTACACCAAAGAAATTGGAAAAATTAGGATGCAGTTGATTCAGTTTTTACTAAAAACACAGAAGAAACGTCAAACTAAATGAAAGTACGTTGGATGTGATTAAATCCAAAAAGTAAATGAATAAATTGTATTTTGTTTTTTATAAAATGTAAAATAAAAAAATCAACTGCAATTTCAAATATAAATGTGAATGTAAATGAATTCCTATGGTGCTTAATGGCTTTGAAACCACTCATCTTTAAAAATCCTTGCTCTGCTTGAAAATCCCTGAGTGAAAAATCCCACATTTATATTTTTTTATGATAGACAACAGAACAGCGAGCTTTCTGCAACCTTCAAGCACAAAGGGATTGTTGATAGCCTTTGGTGGGCAGCATCCCAAAAAAAAAAAGTTATGCAACCATGTTAATTTCTTTCAGCCTTTAAAACACCTAAAAGAGCAAAGCAGACGATGTAAAACTCAACAGAGAAAAGAAAAGAGGAGCAAAGTCCAGATGGAGTCACCAAGGACAAGCTGAAACAACACGAACTTATGAGCAGAAAGAAATCGTCAAGGAGAAAGATGTCAAAAAAGAGAAGAACAAAAAAGCACAGACCTTTTTTTTTTACATTTGGAAGCAAAAACAAACAAATACGGGCTTTTATCGTAAAAATATGATCAATACTGAGCAATGCTAACACCATCTGCTGCTCCATTCCAGCTCCATCTGTCACGTCATGACAGGAGCTTCAACTGAACCATGTCTGACTTCACCAGGACTCTGGAGGACCAGAAACGCTCTTTTAGAGTCTATGAAGGATTTAACAAAACATCTCAGCAGCTTCTTTTACACCAAACATTGACTGGTTTTAAGTTTCACAAAGTTTTGAGAGGAAATTCTGATTTATTTCAAGAAGCTTAAGCAATTTTAACACAGCAGAGCTTCTGCACTGGTTGACAAAAAGCCAAAATACCAGTAAAACGTTCTCTAAAGCAATTATCTGATGAAAATGTGTATATTTTTCTGCAACAACCAGAATCAGAACAACACTTCATACCATGGCGACATAAGAAACCTATGAAGATTTTTTTAAGAATATCTGAAGATTTCCTACATCAAACAGCTGATCTGCAAAACGTTTGCAGAGATGTGTACATGAAGATTTTTCTTTACGTTTATGTCTTTCTTTCAGTTCAGTTGATGCATCAACTTAACTATTCAGCTTACATGTCAATAAAGAAGTTTTACCCTCCAAAGAGAACAAACCGAGGCGCAGTACCATGATGAACTAACTCATGGTCAAATACCGAAACTTTGTTAAAAGTAAATTCAAAGTGAAGTGCAGCCAACTCGGGGCCTTCCTCAGTCTCGTTCTACGTCACTGATGGTGATACAGTGACCTAGTTCTGTCCACAAAGCTAAATCCACTCTTATCTGTCAATAGACGGAGCAAAAGTGCAAAGACACAATCAGAGTAAAGTGCCAGACACGATTATCGCAAACTAATAAGCTGAAAGTGGAAACGGTGACATAGAAGCAGACAGATGTGGGAATGGAAATGAGGCAAAACGACAGGTTTTAAATGAAGCAAATGATGCCTCACTGACTAATGAGAGGGCTGGGTTCTGTTTCAACAGAGAAGCATGCAACATGTTTGACACTTTTTCAAGAAAAAAATAGATAAAAGACTGTTTGACATATGTTATTGTTTTTCATTTACAGTGTTAAAAAATTACTAGTTACAGACTTTAAATTTATGACGTTTAAAAGGCAACCAGTGAGCCATTCCACATGACCAGCTTTAGCTTAGCCTGTTTCCAAAAGATTTTCTGAAATACCAACCAAAAATCTAAACATTACAAATATATGCTTTGAAACTTCTCAACAAACCAAGAACACAGCAGGCAGAAACATCACATCCACATGGACAGATCAGGCTTTTATGTTCATTTTGGTTACTTTTTGTTTTGTTCAGGTTAGAATCAAAACCCAGTTCAATTAAAAAAGTTTGAACCAATATGGTTTTGATTCACTAGTTCACAATTCTATTCCATTTATATTCTAACACCATTAAAAGTTGATTTGTCAAAATGTCATTTTAAAACCAACTATATGTAGTTATAATTTTACTTTTTACATAAATAGATTAGTTTAAAAAAAAGTATGAATTCTCAATTAAAACAAACTAGAAAGCCTTTTTCTTCTTTATAAAAAAAAACATTGACTTATGGTTGGAGGCTGCATGGTGGTGTAGTGGGTAGCGCTCTCTCCTCCCAACGAAATGGCTCTGGATCAAATGCCAGATGGGTTCTCACAGGTCAATGAATTAAATGGTCTCCAAGTTATCTACATGTAACTATGCTGTTGTGTTTTTGCTGGACAAGAGAGCCATTCAGGGTGTGCCCCACCTTCACCCGACAGTAGTTTTGATGGATTCCATTACCCAAAAAGAATGAATGGATGGATGGCATTTGGTTGGGTGTTCAAATACTAAAATTGGCCTAAGTTGGAAGGAACATACTTCAGATATGCCTAAATGTTAATGTGGCCATGAACAAACAGCTTATTTTTGTTCAGTTACTCAAAATTCTCATTTACATTCAATCTGTTTAGCTTATTTATCTATAATATATATGTTTATTGCAGATGCAACAATTCACTTTGCTCACGATTTGGTGCAAACCTGATTTTTGGGGCATGATCATCTTTTGATTTGACTTGTATTATAAAACGACAACAAAAACTAGAAAAAATCTTATTGTACTTTGCTAATAAACAGATAACAACAAAGAAAAGCCTCTCAGTTGTCTTATACTAACCCTGGTGTAATGTAATAAAACAATAAATATTTATAAATTTAGCCCAACAGGTTTGACACTTTCAACATAAACATCCAAATGCAAAAAGGATGTAACAACACTTTCCCAACATTTCAGTTCATATCTGAATTTTTGGGTCACGGTTTTGTTTCAGTTCAATAAGTGATTTGTATGTTACAAACAAACAAAAATTAGCTAATAAGCAAATAACAATGCTTTAATGTTAATGCAGATTCACTTTCGTACAATTCAATTCAATGGTGTAAGATATGATTCAGTTTTAAACAGAGAATTGTGACATCTCTAATGTATATTTATTTTACATGACAAATGTTGGATATAGAAATTATGGGGTTAAAATGTGAAAAAAAAAAACATGATTGGACCTGAACATTTGATCTCAGAGCAGTAATCGGTGCAGAGTTGTTGTTTTTATTAATCGCACCAATTAAAACTCACTCCTTTATCTTCATCTTTTTAATGTTTTTTCAAAGTGTTCCCAGTGGTATTTTTATTATGATTGTTATTATTAATTATATTTTTCGACCAAAAAAATTGTTTGGTTTCTGCAGAGCGACAGGGGTTCAATAAAAATTCACCTCTGAATTGTGGGCAAGACTGTCTGTGCGGCGTATACCTGCTCCCTTCTCATCATTAATCTGTTTCTGTAACATGTTCATCACACTTACAAGCTCTTCTAACGGATTCACGACGACTTAAATACAGAAATACTCAAAAATGCAATTTAAAGCTTAAACTTTGAAATACAGGTCATGTTAAACATGCTAGTCTTTAAAGCTGGGCCATTTTTATTTTTGTAAACACTTCAATTTTTTGTTTTTTGCTAATCATTAGCTCTATTGGTTTAGGATTAGGTTGGTTCAGTCAATGAACACAATGTAAAACATTACTGGAACAATAATAGTTACAAAGAATATACATTTCCCATTTATTACCACGGTCCTGTTTGCACGTTTCTATCGCGAGAATTACCACCCTGGCAGAACACCTCCGAGTCTCCTGCTCCTCCTGAGCAGTTAATGTCACTTCCTCGTAGGTATCCCACACCACCTAGCGAGCACGTTGACTAAAGCCTCCCCTCCCTCCAAGCTAAGAGTTGACAGCAGCTTCACCTTTTTCCCCCCACGTTCACCCAAAACACACAGTCGCGCGAGCCCCCTTTTCCTTTGTTAGCTTAAACCCGTGCGTTGCGTCCGAGCAGATTTTAGTCAACGCTCAGGTTCGAGAGCACGCAGAACCACGACTGTAAACAAAGGACCGTGACACCACGTCGGACAGCCGCGAACTGAGCCAGGCGCGCGCGCTTACGCAACGAATCCGGGGGAATCACTTAAACGTCAAAAAAGAGGGGGAAAAAAAGTGATACAAAAGCGATCGGTGTCATTCCGCCATGTCCCGCCATCTTGAACAGGCAGCCAGCCATTAACGCTTGTCAGCTGGTTCCCACGGACTCCCGACGAATAAAACACACGAACCCGCCCTGGAACGCTTTAAATGACAATGCAATGTCACTAAAGTTAGCCCGAGTCTAAAACAGCTGCTTGCGGACCGACCCAATAACGCCAAAGCTGCAGCCAGCAACGCCACAGCCACCCTCAAATCCATTTAAATACATATCCCCCTTCAGAGGTGCTACTTCCCCTGTAGAAGCCCGGTGGCTTGAGGGGGAAGAAAAACAACGCCGTCGTTAAAAGTGCAGCTCCTGCGCTGCGTGGACGTGAACTGGGGGAGGGTGGCGGAAAGCTCGTCTGCACAGGCCGGAGAGGAGGGACGGCGGAACGGCTAGCCGCAGGTGCAAGGGTCGCTGGATGAGAGCGGCTAGCATGGCTAAAAAGAGGGGCTGCGACTAGCTGGCCTTGGTTACCGAAACGAGCGGGCCACTCGCGTGGAGCCTGCGTGGGGGGGGTGAATCTACAAAGCTGGGTGCAATTACTGTGCAATCGTGTGGTGTTTGTTGATTAAAAAAACAGAAACGCCATCAGCTGGATGAGGTACCTTCATCAACAGGCCCTTCGTTCTGGCGCCATCTTCATGAAGATTCTGAAATCCAAACAGTGAGCTGCAAGCAAGAACATAGGCGGTTCAGTATCACTTGCAGAGAGGGGGGTGGGGGTGTTAAGGGACAATATGATCGAGCAATGAAAGAAAACGTTAAATTTTCGAGCCGAACGCTCGTGCGAGCGATCGAGGGAGGCGTCCAGACCTGTCGATCCCGGCCAAACTGTCCTTCTCCTGGGCTGTCAGTGTCGGAAAGTCCTCCTCTGTTTCACTCGCTTTTCCCGCCGCCATTTTCTTTTCCTCATCACCACCAGAAGAAGCCGAGCCGAGACTCCGGGCAGCAGCGCAGGCAGCAGCGGCGACAGACACACCGCACGATTGCATGGAAAACCGCGACGCCGGGACGATCCGTTTGACTCGCAGAATCACAGGAGGGGGAAATGAGGATCCGCCGAAAACTTTTTATCCCAGGATGATGAGATGCGATTCGATAGAACAAAATCCTCTCGGTGGGGACAGACGCGCTCTCCGGGTAGTTCCCCAAACGTCACATTTTTCATCACAAAGTAACGCCGCGCGGCGGTCTAAACGCACCAATCTAGTCCAAGATGTCGGTATTTGACAGTAAAATACGTTTCTCCAACGAAGATAAAGTTGTTATAATTGTAAAACCCAAGCGAACCCACGCGCCGTTCTGGCCACGCCCTCTCCTCCCCTCTCAACCAATCGGTGTGCCCGTTTCCAACCATATGACTTTCCTGTTATATCGTTTTGCTATCTTAAATAATGACATTATTCACGCAAATCATATACTAAATACCAGCAATACATCCACATGTAGTACATTTCTATAAAAATATCAAACTCAAGTTTATTACTTCATTTCTGCGTCATGAATTACACTGCATCACTTATCTCCCGCCGTTTTTTAATCTTTATTTTATTCAATAAATTATCGCATTAAATAGTATTTTTTTCATTTTTTCAACAAAATCAAACCCCAATAAAGCAAAAAGATAATATTTTTAACTGACGTGGCAGGGCATCATGGAGTGGGCGTGGCCTACCATTGTCAACATCCTGGTGACATAACTCCTGCTCCAAAATGGCGACGCCTTACCAGCGAGAAGGTTATTGATTTTCTTGTTTCTCTGATACTCTGAGTTCCTAACTTTGAAGCTAAATGTATTTTGATTTTTAACGACCCTTTGGGGGTACTAAAGCTTATCTAGCGACTCAGTAGTCGCGCGGTTTTGTGTTTCAAAATGCGGCTGCGCGAGACTGAGCTGCCATTTGACGCTTTGGAGCTAATATTAGCTTCTGGGGTGATGGATTTGAACCCCCAAACGTCACCGTTTGAGGTGCTGTAAGCAGTTTGCTGTCGTCCCTTATCCAGGTCAGGACGACCCGGAGAGCGAGGATGAGGTCTACGAGGTGGTAGACCTGACCGACTACGCCCGGAGGCACCAGTGGTGGAGCCGGGTGTTCGGGAGCAACTCCGGCCCCATAGCGGAGAAGTATTCTGTGGCGACGCAGCTGATGATGGGAGGAGTGACCGGATGGTGAGAACTCAAACTAATGTCGTTCTTGCTATTTACTTTAGTCAATGTATAAATAGAGAACGTTTAGCATTTTTGCAATACCATATACCTTAGTACGTCCGTTTCTGAAAGTGACTTTTGCAGCATTTTCTGCATTATTTCTGCACAAAAAGATAATTTGGACCACCCAAAAATAATGTTCTGATAAGTGTTGTCAATAAAATTAATGATTATTCCTAGTGGTCTTTTAATTACAATTATGCGTTTTTTTTTTAGGCCAAAATTAAAAGTTTTTTTAGGACAAAGTTGCGTCAGAATTGTGGGATGGACTGTCGATGCTGAAGTAAGCCTGCACTTAAATCCCATCATCCCTTTGTTTACACTCTCTCCCACTGGCTTACAGCCCCTCACAACCCCAATTTAACATTACCAGCGCAACAAAGTGGCGGATAATATAGGAACTATCCAGCCAAACAGTTTTGAGGCACATACCAGCTCAGAGAGGATAATGAAGATGCTAATGGATCTTTTTGTGTGCAAGTGATGCACTGGAATGGAGCGTAGCAGGGAGACTTTGACCCACTTGCTGCGTCACAACTGAGAGCTTTTTTAAACAGACTTTTTTCATCTGCTCCTGATTCACAATGTTTTGAGTAAAGAAATACTCTGAAATACAGTTTTGATCTTAAATTCTTTTATGAATGTCCTCCATCAAGAGGAAAACTACATAAGAACATGTTATAACAATGTTAATTGGAGTGGATCTTTAAAGACCAACTTTTGATTTAAAAATAGCATTTTTAACATGTTCTTGTGGCCCTTTTCTGATGATGGAGAACATATATAAAGAAAAGAAACTTAACACTTCACATGATTATTTTTTTTAAAATCAAATTGTCAATCATTGTGAATCAGGAGCAGGCAATAAAAACGAATTAAAAATTCTGCATTTATTTCACACATTAGTGAGAACCCTCTGCTCCATTCTGATGCATCCACTTGTAGACCACTAGATTCATGTACGTCTGTTTTTTTGTTGTTGTCTGGGCTGGCATCTGGTTTAAAACTGTACAGCTCCAATATTCATTCATTCATTCATTTTCTGAACCGCTTTATCCCTTTCGGGGTCACGGGGCTGCCGGAGCCTAACCCGGCTACTCATGGGCGAAGGCGGGGGACACCCCTGGACTGGTCGCCAGTCTGTCGCAGGGGCCACACAGTCACACACTCATGCACACTCACATCCACACCTAGGGGCAATTTAGAGTAACCAATTAACCTATGAAGCATGTTTTTGGATGGTGGGAGGAAGCCGGAGTCCCCGGAGAAAACCCACGCATGCACGGGGAGAACATGCAAACTCCACACAGAAAGGTCCCCCATTGGTGACACTGTTTCAAGGCCCCCAGCCAGGACTTGAACCAGGAACCTTCTTGCTGTGAGGCAAGAGCGCTAACCACTGCGCCACCGTGCAGCCATAGCTCCAATAACAAAAAAAAAAGCTCCAATATTGTTTGCCATTTTAGTTGCACCGTTAATGTTAGGTTGGGGTTGTGAGGGGCTGTGAGCGAGCGAGAGCGAGTGTAAACAATGGGATGATGGGATTTTAGTTCATTTTTACTCAAATGATTTACTTTTTTCTTCTCTTAAAATAGTATTTTTTTTAAAGTAACATTACTTTAAATTACAATTGCTGAAATACTGCATCCATTTCTGGTTGTAAAGTTGTTGGTATATTTTATTTTTTCAAATAAGAGCCCATCACTTTTACTTTTGTACAGTTTCCTTCGAAAAATAATTACAAATAACATGATTTTATGGAATAACACTATGGTTACAGGGTATACCGTTGATTTAAACAAACTGCGTTCCTTTGCAGGTGTGCTGGTTATGTTTTCCAGAGAGTCGGGAAAATCGCAGCCACTGCCATTGGTGGAGGGTTCCTTCTTTTACAGGTAGGAAGGCTTCAATCTTAAAGTTGGTTTCTGAGTTTTCAAACTGCACAGACGAGGGAAGATGGCCGACGCGCAGCATGCCGCTCAGCTGCTTCCTTTCTGGGCAGCGGAAAGACATAGTATTGTGTGAAATCTGGCGTGGAGCACGCACGAGCCATCTGGATGCTTGAGGGTCGATTTGCTCTCCTTAAAGTGTTCTTGTGTTTGTTTGGCAGTGAGATCAAAACAGAAACAGTCCCATCGTGTTCCTCCAACAGTTGCTTTCCTCAGTGGACCTACTTCTGAGCACAGGAAGGGTTAAATATGTCATTTTCTCATTTTTTTGAGCTCATCTCTATAACATTGTTAGCATCTCAGTGTTAATCGAGGAGTTATGAGACAATAGAGGGAAATCCCTGGGAGGAGTTTAATTCTGTAGAAGGTACTAAAAGTGTTCTTTTTTATTTAAAGAAAAAAGGTCAAAGGTCAACAAACTTTGGTTGTGGTTGTAGACGTAAACTGGTGACGTGCTAAATTTCCCTGAGAATCACTAAAACAAATGTTTTTCCCACAATGTCTTGCAAAAATAAGAAATCGCCAAATTTCACACTTTTGGGGAGGGGTCGTTCACTATGTCAGAAAATCATTCTCACCGGGTACTAGTTTCCCTTTTGAGTATGTAGCGGGGTGACATTTTTGCCCCAACTCCAAGAAATAAGAATCACAAAAAGAATCTGATCCTTGCAGTCCAGGGCTGCTGCGGGACACAAGGAAAAGCCCCACAAAATAAAAGCTTCTTGAATTGTTTGTGCAGATCGCCAATCACAGCGGCTACGTTCAGGTGGACTGGAAAAAGGTGGAGAAGGATGTAAACAAAGCAAAAAAGCACCTAAAGAAGAAGGCAAACAAAGCAGCCCCTGAAATAAACACATTCATAGAGGAGGTAAAGGTATCTGGAACAAGGCTTTGCTTTTTTCTTTCCTTTACTAAATCTCTCTAAGTTATTCTTAAATCTCTATTTTTTCCCCTAAAATGCTTCCCTGCATGTTGTTTTTTGTGCACGACTCACCAGCGCCCTCTAGTGTTGCTAACACAAAACAAGCTCACAAATCGAGCTTCCGTTTTCTCTGTGGTAAGTTTATGAACCCTCCCTTTGTCCCGACAGGCCACAGATTTCATAAAGAGGAACATTATCGTGTCCAGCGGGTTTGTGGGTGGTTTCTTCCTGGGTCTGGCCTCCTAAAGCTTCTGTGAACCTCATCCACATCGATCAACCTCTGCCCCGCATCTCTTTGATTCATCCCTCCACTGGGGGAATGCTGGACTGCTGCGGTTTAACTGTAACCACCCCAGCTTTAGGCTAAAGCTGTTTGCACACAGGTGGAGTCATGAGTGGAGAACGTTGCGGGAACCTCAGTGGATCGTCCCTGTTGTAAGTGTTAAGCTGGAACAGAAACAGATTCCTTTTTCTGTCACTTTTTATCTGAGATGTAAATAAATATACAAAGGCGGGGCTTCTAATGATCGTCACAGAGACGCGTTTTCCTCTAAACAGTTCAGAAACGTTAGAAGAGATGTAAGAAAAGCTCCCGTACTGCTGCACATACATCATCCATTATGCTCCTCTATGCTAATGGTTGTGACTCATTCGTTGTGCGTTTTATCGTGTTTGTGTAACAACAAAACAAAAAAAGTCCAGAATCGCTCAATTATCCAGATAAGAGTTTTCTGGCTGAAAAGTTGCTTCATTTCCTGTTTCATTATTGTTTTTAACTGGTGCACGGGTCTGATGGATTTCAGCTGCTCTTTTTTATTTAAACCATTATCTCTATGAAGGATTTTTTGTTTCTATTTAATATTATTTTGATAACCTGTATTTGTGGGCTTTTTGTCATTTTGTAAATAAAATTGCTTGAATTCGTGAGAAGTGAACAAATTTTGTTTTTCTGAAGGATGGATGTTTATTTGATGAAAACATTGTTAGTTGCACTGAAGCTTTATGACTCAATTGACCAGAAATATGTATTGTTTATTTCTAGTTTTTTGGATCAAACATAAAAACAAATGTCTTTTACACATGTCTTTAAACTTCTTTATAAAGCTTTAATCTTGTTATTAGTCGGTGAGGCATTAACTATTCAATTATTTTACATTTTTAAATGCATTTCCTTTTTTTTTTTAGCAAACATAAACAGTTTATTGTAGAACTTTAGAATTTTCCTGGTTATAAACAGTTTGCAGTCAAACTTCTATTAATTTTAAGTCCCAAAGTCTGCACTGGTAAGCGTGGAACTGGAAAAGGCCTGGATGTCCACAGAAGACAACGATGGTGGAAGATCACAGAATCCTTTCCACGGTGAAGAAAAATCTCTTCACAACATCCAGCGAAGTGGAAAACGCTCTTCAGGAAGTAATCGTGTTCATTTCTGAGGCTGTATTCAGACTGGACACATTTTGGCCGCTTAAAGTGAACCGGAGTTCTTTTCCCCTGATAATCCGGAGCAAACGTTCAGTCTGAACTCACCTAAGTGAACTTTGTCTGGGACCAGGAACCCGCTCTCGGACTTCTTTTGAGGCGGTTTCAGTTTGTTTCCAATCGGACTCCGCTCTGGTTCAGTCTGAAGACAATATGCTCCTGGAGCGGAATAACTGGACCAAAACGGCCACCGTAACCGGTAGTTACGTGACATAAACAGAGTAGGAAACAGATGAGCTGCGTGCAAATGAACAGCAACGATTACTGTGTTATCAGACAGGGAAAAATGGTCAAACTCCTCACTTGCTTACATGCTTTTCATCCCAAAAACCACTTTGCTGTTTGCTTAAAACAATGTCATAACACCACAACGATGACACAGCAACCAATTAAAATATGAAAACAACTTTGAACGTGATACACATCGCTTCTCACTGATTTACAGACAATCTAGATGTTGTAAAGACTTTATAGGATTATATTAAAACGACCACGCTGGTTCAGAGCTACAGAAATGATAAAGATAAGGTCTTAATACTTTTAAAAATAGAATTACTTTAGCGTCCAACATTAGACACAGCACTTAAATATATTGATACCAGTCCCCAATTTGGAAATACTGGTAGACGCCTTTTTTAAAGTTTCCTATTTTGTACTTTGTATGTTTTATCACTTTTATAGTACTTTTCCTGGTGATTGTATTCTTTATGTCTGTCTTTTATGTTTCTCTATCTTTTATAAGTGGTTGTGGTGTTTATATTTAGACCTCGACTCTGTAAATAAATAAAATGAAAACTTTCCTACCTTCATAGCCTAATCTTGCCAGTAACCGTCTTGCAGCATGCCTCCGCTGTACCAAAGCAGCAGTAAAAAAGTGTTATACCTCACGTTGATACAAACGTTCAACACGGACTGTAAAGAGCAGGACTTCCATGATTTTTGCCTCTTTTTGCTTTGCCCCGCCCTTGTAATTCCTGGCCAATGAGTGAAGAGATCTTTAGTCAGATGGTTTTATTTACCACCTTTAGTTCAAAAAAGGAAACTCCACTGGACAGCAGTCTGAATCCAGACCAAACGCAAGATTCAGTACTTGATCCAGACCAAATTACGCCGTCTCTGTCCGAACCAATTGATGTTTCCAGTCTGAATGCAGCCAAAGTCCACCATAGAGAAGACTTGCAAGAGAGTAAATACAAAGGATTCACCACAAGGTGCAAACCACTGATCTCCAAACAAAAAGGCCAGAATTGAATTTGCCAAAAACCACCTGAAGAAACCAGACCAGATCTGGAACAGCATTTTTGGACAGGTGAGACTAAGGTCAAGCTGTACCAGAATGATGGAAAGGAAGAAAGTCTGGAGAGGAATCGGAACAGCTCGTGATCCAAAGCACACCCCATCTGTAAAACATGGTGGAGGCAGTGTGATGGTGAGGGCATGCATGGTGTCCAGTGGCACAGGGTCACTTGTGTTGAATGATGTGACACAAGACAGAAGCACCCAGATGAATTCTGCAGTTAATAGAGATACTTCAGATTAAGTCAAACGGGGCTTCACAGTACAGATGATCCAAAACAAACTGCAACAACCCGGGAGTTTATGAAAGTCAAACAAGTGGAATATTCTACAATCGCCAGGTCTGAACGCAACCGAGCATGAAGTTCACTTGGTCAAAACAAAACTTTAAGCAGAAAGACCCACAAGGCCTGAAGTTACGGCCTGGAAAAGCATCTCAAAGGAGGAAACTCAGCGTTTGGTGATGGCCACGGCTTCCAGACTTTGGACACAGAATTCTCAACAAAAACCAAGGAACATTTTACTTACAGAGTTAAGTTTATTATCCGATCATTTTTGAGACACAATTGCACATAAATAGCTATAATTTCTACATGTTTCATCACACGTTTGTGGTCAACCCCTTGAATTAAACCTTAAAGTCTTCACTTCAGTTCTGCTGTAGTCGTTTTATTTCAAATCCAATGTGGTGGCCTAGAGAGGTCAAATCATGAAGATTGTGTCACTGCCCAAATAGTTCAGGGCCTGACTGGGTTTGATTCTAAAAACGGTTTCATCTGTGTAACAGTTGATGTATGCAGGCGTCTCCTGCGCCGTCTTAATCAAAATGCCTCAGTTTTCTGCCTTTATTGATGACTTTAAAAGAAAATACACACAAATGAAACATAGTGAAAAATATTTAAATAAGATCCGACTCTGTGACGTTTATTGGCTAAACTAGATAAATGGGTTTATGAAGAAATTGCCCTGATGATTTGCTGTAATTTCTGCTAAATTGGGTTATGAAATAAAAGCTGTGAGTTAAACTGTTTAAAAGTAAATACATTTTTTTAATTTAAAAAATCTACATTTCTGCTGGTTTACGTTAGCAAACCCTCAGATGGGCATTTTGAGGAGGGCGCATTCCGTCAGCAGAGTGAGGGTGGCGATCAGGTGTCGACTGTTGGAAATCTGTGGCAGAAAGAGGCGATTGTTAGCGTGCGTTGAACGACACACGACTGAAGGCTGAGATGAAAGCGGTACCTTGATCCTGCCGATGTCTTTGGCCGAGCCCAGAGCTGTGGAGACCTGTTTGAGGATCCCCGCTGACAAGTCCAGCCTGAAGTGTCGGTAAAAGTGGCTCTTCAGGGCCTGCAGGTACCTGCTCACCTCCTCCAGGTCGATACAGTCCACCTCCTCTGCTCCCTTAGCCGTCTCCTCTTTCTTCACGCTGTTCCACAGATCCCACGCGTCCTGTGGGTCAACCGTGTACGTTATCTGCAGCGGCGGCACAGCTGGCACAGTCCACAGCATTCTGAGGTGCTGGATGTTGGACTGGGAGTGGCAGTTGGTCCATAGCGCCACAAACCACTGCAAGCTGGTGTGGTTGATCTCTAGTGGGCCAAAGCAACAGTCAAAGGTCTTTTGGAACCAGGCTTTGACCACACAGGTTAGATATTCAGGCCCTCTGCTGCCAAAAAGAGGCAGACAGGTGAAGTCTTTGGGAAGGGAGCGCAGGTATTCGGAGCTGCCGTGGATGCAGGTGAGCCAGCCGCTCCACACGGATCTCTGAGGCTCCTCCTGCTTCGCAAATAAATGCTTTGAGTGGATCTGATTTGGGAAAAGGATGGAGATTTAGCATTCAAACAGGAAAAAAGAAAACCCACTGGATGCTGAGAAACAACGATACCTGTATGAGGACCGTTTCAGGGTCATCCTGTGACTCGCTTAACCCTTGAACCACAGACAAGGAGACCCTGTAGCTGTTCTGCAGTTCGCTGACCTCCACTGCCAAACCCTGCTGCTTCTCGGCCACAATAAAAGCTGACAGCTGCTTGGAGTAGTTCTTCAGCTGCGTGTGTCTGAACTGGTAGAGAGGAGTAACGTATGACAGCTGCCACTCCGTCTTCACCAACATGGCCAGATGCTCCGCGTCCACTTTCTCCTTCAGCAGAAAAGGTGAGAATTACGTCAGAAAAGCAAATATCAGAATCCACCTTTCACCTGCTGAAACTTACAGTGAGATTCTGCGGTTTTGCGGCTCGCCTGCTGGCGTTGAGCCTCCGTGCCGTCAGCGCCGGCGTGAGGCAGAGTCTGGAGGCGGTGCCTAAACAGCTGCGGTACGACTGTCTGTAGCTTCGCGTTTTGCTCCTCCGCTGAACCACAGCACCATTGTGAGGTGTCCTCATCACACTGAGAAGAAAATGGTAAGATTAACACAAAGGAAAGGTCAGTGAACGCAACAGCACTCAATGACAGGAAAAATATCAAGAAAACAATAAATGTCCTGCGTCAGTCCATTTTCTGTGACTGAAGTGCTAACAGTATGAGATAAAGTAATTAACAAAAAACTTGAATTTTGTGCAACAAAGTGGATTTTTTTAAATACAAAAACAAAACAAAATAATAATAAATGCAAGTTAGAGTCTTTGTAGACTAAGGTTTGCTGATTTTCAAATATTTCTAACACGCATAATTTTAAAACCAAAATTTTATTAAGTAAGCAAAAATATTTATTTTGTATAAAAGAAACATTTTAGGCAAATAAACACACAGAAGGGTTAAGAAGAATCTGATTTTTTAGCAAATATGTAACGAATTGACAGCTCTTTGTTTTTTGGTCTGTGACTTAACCGAAACACGAGTTATCAGAAACTCAATCCAATGTGTTTTCTGGTCCTTTTTAGCATTAAAAAAAGGTTTTAAAAGTTAGATTTTTACTGCAAACCGTTTATTCATACTCTTACCTTACGGTCAAAGGATCCATTCCAGGCAAATTGAGAGTTTAAATGTTAAAAAAGGAAAACAAAACAAAAAATGCAGCGAAAACAAAGCGGAAGTGGATTTGAACATCGCGCTTACCAGTGAGTCTGCGCGCTCAGAAGCAGCCAATCACGGTCGCACAAAACAGGAAGCCTTGCCTGTTTTCAAAATAAAATAGACAACGTTGTGTCTTAGACAATAAAAAAAATACACATAAAAAGTATACCATCCACATTATTTCATTTTACGCTCAAGTTTTTCATTTAGACCCTTAACATAACTTAATAGATATTTCAAGTGCTAAAAAATGCCTTAAATACATTTTCCAAGCTTTCTCTTTTTTGTAAGAATTACAAATATTTTTTTATTTATCTTTTATCTTATTTTTCCAACATTAGTGTAGATTTTTTTTAAATTGTACTTCATGAATTATTTTTTACAATCATTTAAATGCAGCATAATGTATCATATGTCATTTAAAAATAAATATATACAAATAAATGCACAAGTTCATTGTATAACATTTTAATCAAAACCACAGAAAAAGGATACATGATGATAAGAGTACATTTCAGCCAACAAATTCAAACAGAGGTTCTTTCTACTTACATTTATTAAAATCTTAGTTGGTTCATAAAACAATATTCATTTGTGCCAGATACATGTTTGTCTTATTTTGAAACTAATAATAAAAAAACACAGAATTTAAATATATCTATATCTATATATATATATATATAGATATATATATATATATATATATCTATATATATATCTATATATATATATGAGTAATGACACACAAACCAATTTGCACATGTCCCTTTCAGATTTTTATCATGATAATTTCATTCAATAAGGTTGGATTATGGGATGGAATGTTTAAGATTGTTATTATTAGATCACACTCTGTAAATGAATGCATTATAGAAGAGCTTCCATTCAGTCAATGAAATATCTTTACCTTGTGTGCAAGTCTGTCTGTCAGATGCTGAAAAGGAGGGGGCTCCTTTCCACGTTACCATGGAAACAGTGCTGTCTTTCTTTAAACCTATAGCTATATTATCTATTCTTTCTTTATGACTTCCTTTTTTTTTACATCGTCAAGTCTTTTGCTCACAATGATCATCGATTGTGTTCATGCAGACTCTGCCTGAGCATGTTTGTAGACTGAATGTTTTTGCAATGAGGAGGTATATTTAATGCACAGAAGGGAACTGTGTGTGCGTGGTGGTGGTGGGGGTTCAATGTATGAGTGTGATGACCACATCAACAACCAATCAGATGATCAGAAGCAGCCAGTGAGCTTCCACCAATAGAGGAAACCTGTAAATGTAAAAAAAAAAGGCAAGAAAAAGAGAGGGTTGCAGCACCATGGAAACTGCAGATGGTCCCTTCAGAGAACAGCGCACTCTAGTGGCCAGAAATGTTCCTGCAGTCAAACATTCAAGGTAAAAAAGTGGGTCATTCAGTGTTTTCAAATGTCTTTAAATAAAGTTTTACTTACAAAAAACAATTAAAAAACAATTTAAATTCATTTTATCTTGAAAAAACAAAACAATATAACAGATTACTGAAGATTTTTCTACTTTAACATCTTAAAAAGGCATCAACTCCTGTTTTCATCTCTAGGGGGCATCACCGCCCATCTTTTTTTTTTTTTTTTAATCTTACCACACCTGAGGTGTAGCCACCTGCATCCCTGCACCTGCAGAAAACCCTCAATATTTAATCCCAACATAGGAGAAAGCAATCCTGTAAATTCACTACAAATAAGTTCTTACTTCCATATCGAACACCCATCCAAATAAATAAATAAATAAAGTTAATGACGTTGCCGAAGAACCTCTCTAAACCCCCCCCCCCCGGGAGTTTTAGGGGGTAAATCACAGAAAAACCTCCGTAAATGCCTCCTTCTGTTTTCAAAGCTTCATCCATCCGCGTGGCAGCTCGCGCGTGCGGACCGAGCCATCCCGTTAGAAAGATGTCACCAAGAGAGGAATAGAATGACATTTCAGAGCAATGGAGGAGGGGGTGGGCTGACGTAAGGTGATGAGGTTCGGGCTGCTCCACGCCTGCGCGGGAGAGACTGGACTCAGCCGTTTGGGGAGATTAGTGGGAAACTACGCCTGGAGCGAACCCCCCTCCGAACGCCATCTTGGCTCGAAACGCTGCTAACAGAGGAGCCAGGGTCCACTCTCCTCCGGCCATTTCGGCTCCACCGACCAGCTGCCTGGAGGATAGAGGGAGGAGTCTGGCGTTTTGGGAAGTCGCAGAGGCAGCCAGTCCAAACCAGCCAGCATCCGAACCCGAACTGGAGCTACTGATACTGAATTTTTCTACTGTAACACCGACGGGATTTTTTTTCGGGAAATGAACGTCTCCCGGTTGGTTTCGGGAAGCTAAATTATTCCGCATCCCGGACATTTTTTTTAAAAATTGTATTTATTTATTTTGCTCCTGTCGGTGGAGGATAAGCCCTCCGTGATCCGCGGATCCGTTCGTAAGGTTGCTAGCTAGCCGTTTTCAGGTCCCGTTAGCTTGCGGTGAAGAGGGCATCTCCGTCGGGGCGGGAAGCGTCCGTGGATGCTGCCGCGGGACTCCAGCGCCGGCCCACATCCAGCAGCGAGACCCAAACCCCGAGGCATGCGAGGAGGAGCGTGGAAAACTCCACGCCCCGGGGTCTGCTCTGGGGCCACCGTGTAGTTAGCTCGCTGGCTAGCCAGCCGACCGGGAGAGTCTCGGGAGAAGGTGGGGCAGCGGCAGCCTCGGTCGCTAGCTAATGTGGCTAGCCGGCTAATCGAGTCCGCTGGTTTTCCCGTCTGACATTTCAGGGGTTTGAATTGTCGTCGCGTGGTGCTTCGGTGACCACATTTCCCCGCTGAACGGGGGTTCCAGTGACTGCTCCCCGAGTCCGCGTGGGTGGGATTTCTTCTGGAGAGCATCCTCGCCTACCTGGATGACCATGGCGGACGACGACGTGCTGTTCGAGGATGTCTACGAGCTGTGCGAGGTGATTGGCAAGTAAGTACCGAGGGTGGGGGGTTGACAGTATGCAGCAGATGGGGCAGCACCTGAGCGATCCAGGTGGAGAAAACAGATCAGTTAATCTCCATTCTCACCGTACATGCACAGAGACGTTGAGAATCTGCAGAGCCTGAATGCGCTTTGACTGTCATTTTCAGGTTTAAATAAAGTTTGGATCATTAAAATAAATAAATAAATAAAAGCTCCTGCTGCAACTTCATTGTTTCTGACTGAAAAAATGAACACATTATTGCAAATTCTGAAGCCTGAATAATTTGAGAGGAGATGAATGGAGATCAGGAGCAGAGATTTGAATGATCCAGACAGAGTTGTGGTAGGACTTTGTCGTTTTGGTTACAGCCTTTGGAGATTTGTTGATGTGACTCTTGAGGATGTGGATCCGCTCAGTTTGGCCACATTTCATGCATCAGGTTTCGGTTCTGTTCTCTGGATCCCACACTTTAGAAGAACTTAATGTTGCATCACAAAGTTATCTCAAATTAGTGTTTACAGGTGACATTATCTTTCTGTTTTTTTCAGGTAAACTTTTCTGTTGCATATAAATATAATATAAAAAATTCCAGTTTGCAGTTTTTTAACAAATCAATGACAATTTTCAGCAACTCTGAAAAAAAAAAGTTGTTTACCAGTTATTTACTTCAGAAAAGTCAACACATTTAAATGGTGCAAGACATATAGAGCCATTCTGATAACCCCCCTCCCCCCATGTTGGTGTTTTTAGCATGTTCTTGTAGCATTTTTCTCATGATGGAGGACATATATGAAGAAAATTAAGATACAAATGTCATTTCTAAGTATTTCTTTATTTAAATTGTTGTGAATCAGGAGCAGACGACATGCTGTTTGAAAAAGCTTGTAGCTGTGATGTAAAACTATTCAGCTGGATAGCTCCAATATTGCTTGCCGTACTTGTTGCACGGTTCATCAATAATGTTAAGCGTGAAAAACTGTAAACTAGTGGTAGAGATTGTGAACAGTTGGGTGACGGGAAGTGGGGGCAGGCTTACTCCACATCAGCAGTCCTGAACTTCAAATGAACTCCTGCCGCTCAGCAGAAAATATAGAAAACTAGACAGATTTTTTAATTTTTTGGCTAAAAACAGCATAATCATTATTAAAAGACCACTGGGAACACTTTGAAAATAGATGGAATGATGATTGGGGTGGGACTTTCATAAAAAGAAAAGCCTTACTTTGAATTTCTTTTTTAAATTCTGAAAGAACTAATAAGTCTTTACAGCGGTTTATTATGAGGATACCAGGGCAGATCGGCCCCCACAATACTGAAGTGAACAGATCCATCTGTTACCTGGATCAGGCGTTCTCTGTTTTCCAGAAAATGGTTTGAGCTGAGGAAACGATTCGGCAGATCTAGAGGTTCTGGGTCCGTTGAACGGGCCCGGCTTGTTTGGGTCAGATCACAGCTAACTATAGGGTTGAATGGTTAAAGCTGAGTGTCCGTGTTAGCTGTATAACCCTTGGAGAACATTCTTAAGTCCACACTGGGTGCCTCGGGTCTTCAGTTAAAGCAAAGAACCTTTTGGTTCTTCAGCCAAACCCCTGGTGATGATAACGGCTTGAGTTTTTCCTCCTTGGGATGTCTTGCGGGAAGAGGAAGGAGCAGGGAGGCTGAGGGAGATCAATGGAGACGAGATGGGAATGTGACGGCCCAGAAGGCGAAGGATATAAATAACGACTGAAGAGGCTTACCCGTTTTTAACTGCATGTTTACTGTCAACAAACGTATGTCAAATATTTACAGTGTCTGAGCAGATCACAAAAATGCCCCCAAAAAAAGATCCAAGGTGGTTAAAATGTGGGTCTCCTGCTGACCTTTGACCTCAGCTCCTTGAAGACTTGCTGATAAATTCTTCTCGCCGCTCCAGACGTCTGAGAGAAGCAATCTGTTCCTGTCTGATGAGCTCGTGTTGGGATGTGGAGCTCCAGGGATCCATACCTGTCTAATATTTGTTTCTTCCAGGAGGCAGCATCAGCAGAAAAGATCTGAGGAGGTTTTGCTTCTCTAATATTTTACTCTCCTGGAGCTGAAAATGTTGTTGGGCGTTTATTCCAGCACTTCTCTGCTTTCACGCATCTCCACTTTGAACTCTCTGGTCAGGAAAGCTGTTTGTCTACTTTCTGACTGGATGAACTTCAGTGGAAGCTGCACAGAGCGGTTTGCCTCTATTTGAGATGCCTTCCGCAGTTCCCAAAGCATCGGTTGTGGCCGTTTTGTGCGTGTGTAATTGTGTTTGCGTTGGTTGTCGTTGCTCTTTCCTCCTGCCCCGCAGTGCTCATTATTTCCCCTCGATATTTCACCATGGAGCGCTGTCTAAACTCCAGTGATGTGTCCTCCAGCTCTTCCTGATCAATTACATTTCACGCTCGACATTTACATCCGTACAATCGCAATCGTTTGTAGATTTAGGTTTGCGTTTACAAATCAAGTTTGGACAGATTCTTCTCCTGACCTGAAGATCCGTCAGAAATGAATCCATGATGAGATGGTGTTTTTTCAAAATAAATGTCACATCCTGATATCTGTCCATCACCCTTGATAGATTTTCAGCTTCTTACCTGGAAAAAACGACATTTATCACAAATGTCATCTTTTTTGTAATTTGTTGAAATGTGTGTGGTTAAAAAAACCCACATGAAGTGCATGAAGGTTTAAAATTTCCAGCTGCTGTAAATCAGGTTTCCATGATGACTTTGCTGCTTCTTCTCACATGAACCAAACTTTTTTTTTTTAAAGCAAAATAAAACAAAGGGTTTTGAGAGGTAGCCAGGGTTTGGTGAGAACTCTGTGTCTTTCTGAACCACATTTTAAAACTTTTTATGTTTTCACACCACACTGTTCTTTGAAATGACAGCCTTTGTGCAGCTAGTTAGTGATTCATAGCACAACTCTTAAAAGCACTCTGACTTTTGTGGGAGCTCTGTGACCTTTTTTACCAAGTGGACCTGAAATCCCCCATGATGCTCGGGGAGATCCGAGTCGCACATTGATGCAGACATGAACAGTTTGAAGGAAAAGATCGGTAATGGATCCGGGCTCTGTTCTGACAGCAGAGCCTGATGTTTACCGCTCTTACAGTTCAGTCAGTCACAACTCGGCATCTCTGTGTGTTGAGATGCACTTTTGTATTTGAAGTCTTTTGATCCATTTAAAAAAATGTTTGTGATCTTTTAATTATGATCATGCCATTATTAGGCAAAATCCCTAAACTTGTTGTTTTTTAGGACATAGTTTCTGCAGAGCGGCAGAAGCTTGTTAGAAATTCACCTCTGAGTTGTGGGCGGGACTTTTGGCGTAGAGCAACCCCACCCCACTTCCTCTCCCCGTTACTGAAAGCTCGGAGCAGACAGCTTGTGACCAGCCCAGCGTGTTTTCTGTTTCACAGTGATTAGAATAAAAACATACGCAGAAATGCAATTTTAATCTGAATTTTCTTCACATATTCCATCATCAGCAAAATGCCACAAGAACATGTTCAAAACACCATTTTAATAATTAGGTCTTTAAAATGAAGAAAGAATCCAAATCTCAAAACATCACAAGAAAACTGTTGAAAATAATAAAAAAAGGTAGCTTATAAAATGTAGTGTTTAAACTGAACATAAAGACATTTTATTTTGAAAACCATTTGAAATCTCCTGGAAAATCTTTTATCCAACAAATAATTTATTCTTTTTAGTCCATTTTGTCTATGGTTAATTGAGAGAATTAGTCACGACGTGTATCAGCAGCTCGTACTGCTAACAAACTGTCAAATAAAACAGAAATCTGTGAATATGCAAAAAAGAAAAAATCTTAATTTCCGCTTGATGCCTTTTTCTGTCTGTTGTAAATGCGCTTCCCTTGAGCCTGACTGGTTCCAGCTTTGAACCTCACTCTGCAGAGTAAATGCTGCTTTTAGCTTCCAAGCAGAGCAGATCAATACTTGTGAATGAGCAGAGTGAACACACAGCACTTTTTTGTAACTCAGAGGCCAGACTCTTCTGGGAGGTTTAAATAATACTGGATCTGCCTCTGGCTTCTGGAGAGGAGAGGATTTCTGTGAGGAAGAGCCTCTGGAGAGGATCTTTTTTCCCAATTACAGTCTACAGCCCAAATGCAAAGGGTCTGGTTAATATTTAAAGACATGTTTCTCTGATTTCACAAAGAAACAGATTTTTTTTTTAAAGAGATTAGACTAAAACAGCATCCAGCGTGTAAAATTGAAAGTTATTCTTTCCTGTTAAGCTACTGTCCTTTGTCCATGAATGAACAAAAATCACAGGAAAAGTTTTGAGTCCAATCTTCTTTACTGTTCTGACTGTTTTTATGTTAGTTTTGCTCTTTTCTATCCCAAAAATCTGACAGTTGAAATGACGAGCAAATGTCATCATCCAATCAGTGATGTCCCATAGTACCCAGTGTTTCCTTAATTAACATTTTGTTTTGATTTATGGAAATTGCTTTTGCTCTCTGAAATGTTTGTCTTTTCTAAAAAAATGTTTTTGTGTTAAATGATTTGATGTGATTTGAACTTACGGGCCACCGTAATTCTCGATAATGGAAGACAAATATGAGGAAAATTAAAGTTAAAATTGCATGTCTGAGTATTTGTTTAGTAAAAATGCTTGTGAATCAGGAGCAGACAAAATAAATAAAGTTTGAAAAAGATCTTGTTGTGTAGAAAATACACTGGGCGGGCCACAAACTTCCTGCTCCACTCGTTTGGATGCATCCACTTGCAGACAAATAGATCCACGAACGTCTTTGTTTTCCTCGTCTGAGCTGGAATCTGACTCAAAACTGTACGGCTGGATGGCTCTACTATTACTCACCATTTTAGTTGAACCGGTAGTATAAGATTGTGGGTGTGAACGGCTGTAAGCTAGTGGGAGAGACCGTAAACAGATGGATAACGGGAAGTAGGGGCAGGCTTACATCGTGCCAACGGTCCCACCCACAACTCAGAGGTGAATCTCTGATGAAATCCTGCCAATTGAATTAGTGGTCGTCACTGTTGGTTTTTTTTGAAACCACACATTTTCTGCAAAGTTTTTAAGCATTTGTTTGGTTTCTCTGGTTTGGTGTCTCTTCCATTAAGAACTCTGGTCTGCTTAAAAACAAAAGTGCTGCAGTGCAGTTCACTTCAATGTGAACCCAAGTGGACTAAAATCGTAGATCAGTGCAAGTGGTTGTGTCTGAATCCCCTCACTACATCCTAAGACTAAATAGTGCAGGTCAGGACTATCCTGCCCTGGATTTGAACTCAATGCCCACTCCTTTAAATTGATGTCACCCATTTTCAATCAAATGACGTCAGTTCAGTCGCCATTTTTATTCATAATCCGGACGCCGCCTTGTTGGAACCAGGCATAGTCAGTAAGGAGTAATTGATATGAGTCCGTTTGAGTCAATGTTTCTATGGCAACCACTCCCACAAATCAGGATTGAGCTTGTTGGAAGGCCACACCACCACCACTGGAAAGCAGAATCCACAAATCTATAGTGTGTTCAGGAAGGGGCGTGGCCTCTGTTTTCTCACCTACATGTTTGCTTTTGTAAAGACATTTGTTTACAGATCAACAGGGGCTTTTCTCCCCCAGCTGCTTCAAACTGAACCCCAACCTAAACAAATTTCTGCCCCAATCTAAAAATCTGTAAGTCAGAAAGTTGTGCTGTTGCAGGTTAGCGTCTTTAATCAGCGTCTGTCCACGTTTCACGACGCTCTTTAATCGATTTATTCCGCTTAATGAGAAAAGCTGGGATTCATTAAAAACAGCAGCTTCAGGCCGCGCTGTGGAATCGACTCTCCATGAATCTTCATTCAGTTGGCAGCCAAGAAAACTGATGAGTTTGCTGCATGAAATCTGGCAGCTTCATTCAACCTAACCTCATTTCTTAATGGCAGTAATGATTAACTAACACAGGCGGAGCCGGTGCCAGACGGGCCCTCTCCTTTGTGCGCTGCAGACTCTGAAGATGGCGAGAAACGCTCTGACGGCCCCCCGCAGCTCCCCGTTTAACCACAAACACAGCTGCTGTGCTCGTGAGGGCCACAGGGCAAAGGTTGCATCAAGTCACCAACAGGGTTCCTGTAGACCTAAGACGGTGTGACACTCACGCCGCTGTTGCTTATTTGAGTTAGATGATGGTGGAAGCAGATGTGAAGTATCCTCACATTCCAGAAAACGTTTGGGTTGCAGTTCAAGAAAAAATGTTGTACTGATGGTCTTCTTTGTATCGGTATTTGTGATATTTTTAATACATAGTCTGATTTTCTATAGGATTGAGGTCCAGAGACTGGCTGGAGCGCTCCATGACCCTAAAATGCTTCTTCAGCCATTCCTTGCGGTGTAAAGTATTCCCAATGGTTTCCTTGGTAACTGTGGTTCCAGCCGCTTTGAGATCATCAACTAACTCCTGTCCTGTTGTTTTAGGTCGATTTCTCACTGCTCTCTTGATCAGGTCAGATCTAGTTTGGCGCCCCAGACCTTCAGGTGGCTTGATGATCTCTAACAGTTACATTGACCTCCAGCTTCTTGCTGATGGTTTTGTAGTCCATTCCGGTCTTGTGCAGGTCTTCAATCAGCCTGACTGATGGACTGATTCTGTGGACAGGTGTCTTTTCTACAGGTGACAGGTGGATTAAGAGAGTCTGTGTCAACCAGAAATTGTAATAGTTATTAGGGGATCGAATACCCTTAATGAAATTAAAATAAATTTCAATGTATATAAAGTCACTGTTCAAAATAACAAACCATTAGGATGACAGCCTGTCAGTTTTTGTTCAAGTAGGCAAACCCACAAAATCAGTAAAGGATCTAACACTTATTTATTTCCTCCACTGTACTTTGTTGTGTACGAGAAGTTTCAGAGGTTTTGTTCAGGTGTAGAAGTCAGTAACCCACATATGATCCATAAAGTTCTACTCAGCCTTTGAACTCTTAAAAAAAGCAGCATGTTTTTGCTGGAGTTCTGCTCCAGTTTTGATGGGATTCTCAGCAACAGACGAGTGTAAAAACTCCACATGTAAAAGAAACCACAAACCGGTTTCTGTGTAAAATCAGCCTGGAAACCGAATGTTTTCTTTTCATCTCGGCTGTGTTCTGCAGGAATATGCAGGATTGGATCTCAAGAGACCAAAGCCTGTTATCTTTAAGAACCTTTAGAACAACAAAACATCTGAAAAACGTTCCAATAAACGGTTTTTGTTGGGTTCTAATGGATGCAACAGCAACGTTTATTTCTGAAGCTACCTTCACTCCGCCTTCAGAAATGTGCTTTTAAGCAGCCACCTCCATTTAAATGTTTATGTAAATGCACGTTTTGGGCTTTCTCCTTCAACACTCTTGCAGTCGCATGTAGCTACGCAAGTTTCTACAACCGTTCTCAGGCTCTACGTACAAAACGCTCGGCTACTGAACGCACGTAGAAAGTTAAACCAGATCAAACTTTGACCAATCGGGGACTTGCATTTGGTAGATGTATGGATGGCATCCCTTTTAATTCACAGAAGTGTCAACCGTTTGAAAATTGATTATGGAGGAGACATGAATAACTGTGGTTTGTGTCCGGCTGGAATTCCATAACCTCAAGTCTTTTATATTTTGGAATAGAAAAAGTCTGGAGCAAAAGTTTCACAGCTTCTACATTTTGCATCGAGCTTCTTCCAACTGTAGGTGGTGGACATGCACTCATAAACTGTAGAAGAAGAAGAAGAAGTAGTCCCTCCCTGCTTGTCCAGTGTGAACATCATGGGCTAAATATAGGTTTAAGAAGCATGTCCCTGAATGATCATAGCTTCAGAGTTTTTTAGAGATCTAATAATAAATCCAACAGCCTCTAATAACACAAACAGGTAACGTTTCTTATTTTTTAGCTTGCTCCTTCTTCTCCCACGCTGGTGAAGCAGTTCCTGGTTGCTTCATCTGATGTGAAAGTCATGAATCATCCTTTTTTTTTCTCCTGTTATGAATAATTTCACTATTAGCAGCAAGTCTTCTATTTTGGGATGACGCTGCATTTATCAAACTGATTAGAAACACATTCTCTGTGTCCGAACTCTAGATTTCTGTTCTTAGAAACCAAACACGTTTTCTTCTTTGCAACTAACGGAGAAGCAGCTTTGTTTAGTCTCTCCTGCACAGATCTCCATGATAAAGCCGTTTATTGGAGATTTCACTGCTCTGTAGCTCCGAGGCCGCTTGCCCTAACCACCTTATCCAGCGGTTTCTCCTAAAACACGCCGTGTCCATCAGCAGTGAGCGCTCTGCTCAGAAATGTTCTTCACTTCTGCTTTGCAGGGGTCCCTTCAGTGTGGTGAGACGCTGCATCAACAGGGACACCGGCCAGCAGTTTGCAGTGAAGATCGTGGACGTGGCCAGCTTCACCTCCAGCCCCGGCCTCAGCACGGAAGGTGATTCCATTTCTGCAACCTCATCAATCTAAACGTCTTTATCGAAAGACAAAAGGAAGCTGACGCGTTTGTGTGCGTCAGGGTGTGGTCTTTGCATGGCGGTCTCACGCTGAGGACTGCGTGTCTCTGAGGAGGTGGAGGTGTGTGTGTGTGTTTTGGTGACGGCGTTGGCATTCACTCGCTGCCATCTGTGATGCTCCACTCCGAGTTGTCCGGCAGCCAACGGCGAGAAAATAATCAACAGGAAGTGAAACGGAAAGAATCCGTGTTTAAAAAAAAACTCGAAGTCAGGTTTTTGTTGTTGGTTTAATCTGTCAACTCATGTCATGTGCTGGGATTTCTGCAAAAAACAACCCTTTTTTTTCTCAGAAACATAACCAGAATTTCTAGTAAATCATTTAGCTTAGTCATTTAGTCAGAAACAAAGTTGTGGCCTCAGGTTTGATACTTCTATGAAGTGTTGCAGTACATCAGTGCATGACTCAGCAGGTCTGCAGTTCTAGCTGAGATGATTCCAGATGTTCAGGAGAGCATGCAGGAGTATCTGCTGTGTGGAGCGACGCAGGAGACGACAGTAGTCGCTGCACTTTCATGACATTTTTTTGCTGTTTTTATCTAAAAACACGGGTTCAGTCGAGTTTAGTGCAAATTAAAAACCAGAAATGGATCCACTTTAAATGCTTGAATTGATCAGAAACGGGTCTCTTCTTACTGTAGAGCCGCTGTCCTCGGCTTCTGTCTCTGCGGACACTGAGAGGCTTTGTTGCATCCAGAGAAACGACGTAGGCGGACAGACGGGCAGAAAGGGGGCTCTGTGGCGTTGCATAATGACGCCGCTCTGTCAGGACAAAAAGATCACTGCAGACGAGCTTTTATGGACCGAGGAGTTCCACCAGAGAACAAAGCAGCCGGCGCTTTGATCTGGTTTGATTGGTTCTTTAGCGTTGTGTCCGTTTTTGAAGTATGTCCCACTGAACAGTCGGAGCAGAAGCTCAGATTCTGGCTCAAGCGTCGTTCTGCATGATGATTTATGATAATTCAGTAACAGGAAGTTGAGTGATGACCTCAGTGCTTCTGCGCGGCTTTAATGTCTCTGCTGCTGGAGGAGCAGGAAAGAAATCTTTCGCTTGATGTTCATTTTTGAAATTCAGGCTGCAGTTGGAAGCTCAGACTCTGACTCAAAAACACTCTTCTGCAGAATAATTTATAATTCAGTGACAGGAAGTCGAATGATGACCTCACGGATCCTCCTTGTAGTGAAGGTTTCCGTGCGCTCTGCTCCGTATCTCCATCTGCTGCTGGAGGAGCAGGAAAACACCAAACTGTGTCGCGCAGATGAGTTTGCTTGATGTCTGACACAAGCCGAGGAACTGAAGTTTCTTTTTCTCCCCTTTGACTCAGATCTGAAGCGGGAGGCCAGCATCTGCCACATGCTGAAACACCCCCACATCGTAGAGCTGCTGGAGACCTACAGCTCTGACGGCATGCTCTACATGGTCTTTGAGTTGTAAGTCCCAAAGAGGAAGTGCATTTGCGCAGAGGCTCGGTTGTTCTGTAACCTCTGACCTCCATCGCTGTGATGTCTCCTCAGCATGGATGGCGCAGACCTGTGCTTTGAGATCGTCAAGCGAGCCGACGCCGGGTTCGTGTACAGCGAAGCCGTGGCCAGGTAGACGGCGCTCAGCAGTAGAACGCCGCAGCTTTGAGGTGTGGATGCCGGTAACCATCTCCCCCCCCTCTGCTTTGTGTCTGTTTAGTCACTACATGCGGCAGATTCTGGAGGCTCTCAGGTATTGCCATGACAACAACGTGATTCATCGCGATGTAAAGGTGAGGGTTTTCCACTCTGTCAGACTGAGATGTTTCTGAAACTAAACCACAAACTCTGTCACCTTCCAAAGTACATCGTCTGTGCAAGACGGCGTTCTACCAGAATTCTTATGGTTGAGATTAGCTTCAGCCAGCAGGATTAGTGACCCTGCTGCCGAGCAGCAGCGCCCGACCCGCTGATCCACATCAGATCCATTTCAGTCACTTCAGGTGGAGCGGTAAAGCGTTTTAGCAGACAACGATCTACTTCAGTTGAAGCTTTGGGGGCGGAGCTTCTGCTCCGGAGAAGACGCAGTGCAAGCGTTTACTTTGGACTCAAACAAAACCAAATCATTAGAAAACCTTCAGAAAACCTTTAATGACATTTTTCTGAGAGTTCAAACAGTTTCTACCAAAAATGTTTGTGAAAAAAACTTTTTTATTAGGTCGATTCTTCCAACAAACGTCCATAAACGAGAACCGCCGCAGGGGTTCGCCCTGTGATCATCAGTGTCTCGCAGGCGGAAGCACCGTGCGGCGAAGGGTGGTGTTCACTGCACAGATGCTGGTTCTGGGGGTGACAGAGGGCGTGTTTGGGGCGGTGCCTGGCAGGGATATGGCCATCGACGGCCGCCGGAACTCTGTGGTGGAGCTGTGGGTCATGTTGGCTCCGGCGTCGATGCAGAGCCAGCCGCAGAGGCGATGCCCGAGCGCCTGCACTGCCGTCCTACGCACCGAGCCCGACAGCAGGAAGTACATGACGGGGTCCAAACAGCTGTTGAAGGCGGACAGCAGTAGGACCACCTCGTTGGTGCAGTCCATCAGCCTCTGGTAGTTGCAGGACAAGTTCTGGCTGAGCTGGGAGTGGATGTAGACGGGACGGAAGGCGTGGTACGGTCCAAAGCAGACGGTGAACAGAAAGAGGACAAAAAAGGACTTTTTGGCCGTCCGTGCGTATTTGTGAGCGTTCGGGAGGTCCGGCCTGTCCCGTGAAACCTGTATCAACCGCGCCGCGATCTTGCTGTAGGAGATGATGAGCATGACGAAGACCACCCAGAACAGGAAGACCACCACCGCGTTGAAGTAGGCGATCTCCTTGTTGTACTTCTTGTAGTGAAAGCATTTGTCCTCATCCGTGTTCTTCACTTTAGCGACGATGGTGATCAAAAGGACGAAAGAGAAGCCCCACAGAGCGCCGCACACCCCCCAGCTCCACATATGCGTGTGCCCGCACAGCGTCCCGCCGAAGCCCCGCCTTGCTTTGCCTCTCCCCCTCAGCCTCAGGAACCGGTCCAGGCTGATGAGGCCCAGCAGCACGATGCTGATGTACATGTTGACGTAGAAGGCGTTCCCCACCAGCTTGCACGCCAAAGAGCCCAGATCCCATTTGTCCCCTTTGGCGTGGTAGGAGATCCTAAAGGGCAGGCAGGCCAGCAGCACCAGGTCCGCCACGGCACAGTTGATGAGGAAGACTCGCACAGAGTTCTGCTTTGAGTGCAAGAAGAGGAAGACCCACAGAGCGAACAGGTTACACACCAGACCCACCACGAAGAACAGGGAGTAGAAGACCGCCAGCAGCAGGCGGAGGGAGGCGTTATCCATCGGACACGGAGGGGTGGTGGGAGAAGCAGAGGAGTTGAAAAATGAGGAGGAAGCGGGGAAGTGAGGAGGTGTGGAGGAGTTAGGTGATAGAAAGGGTGAAGCTGTCATCGTTTTCCTGGGATCTGCAAAAGATCCAGAAAAAGACGGACTGAGAAACAGTTTAAAAAAGCCTCAGATGTTCGGTGGAATCCCAAACACTCACCATAAAGAAGCCTCAGAACAGCTGGAGTTACCGCTCGCCTCAAAAAAACCGCCGCAGGTTCAAGCACTCGTCCTCTGATCACATCTTTGTTCCTCCAGTCCGCTCTGAGAGAGAATGCCGCTTCTGCACTTCTTGCCGAGTGCTCGTCTTCTGCTTCTAGCTCTTCTGCCCCCCCTCGCCACGCCCCTTATCGTCACAACATCCTTGCAACACCCCCACCACAAGAAAACACAGGAAGTGAAGGTGTGATCTGCAGCTGTGCGTCTGGATGAGGAAAACACTCCAGCGGGATGAAGCGCTCCTTCTGTTTTCCGTCACTCATTTGTCTTTTAAAGGAAAGCCGTTTTTGGTTCTTTGATGCTTGGCACCTGACCTACATTTAAACCCGAGCAGGAAAGATGCTTGTGCTATACCAGGCTGTGACTCAACTCTGCGGTTTATGCATTAGCAACCACAATCTCAAATTATTGCTGCCATGAAAATTCAGCTTCAAAAACACGTCACTGTAGTTTCACACTGCAGTTTCACAAATCGCTAAAATGTCTGAGCGTGTTGAGAAAATTGAGTTTTAGGAGAGAAAAAAAGAGCCACATACGATGGCTTTGTGTGTCTCTGGTTTTTCTTTTCTGCATCAACATCCTGTCAATGATTGAATCTGTTTTACAGCAGGACGATCTGAGAAAATGAACCCCTTTGACTGTTGACCCATTTTGCCTTTGACTGCAGCCTCACTGTGTGCTGTTGGCTTCCAAAGAGAACTCTGCCCCCGTCAAGCTGGGAGGATTCGGTGTAGCGATCCAGCTGGGCGAGTCGGGTTTGGTGGCTGGAGGTACGAACACTCACGTCCTCGCCGTGAACGAGTCCGGCCGGGATCACTTCAAAAATTAGATTTATTTCCAGTTTTAGTTTGTGATTTGAACAGGAAGGGAAGAAACCTTTACGCACTAAAATGATTCTATTTGACCTAATTTTGCCTGCAGTGCAGGCTGAGGTTTTTCTTCCTCTTTGTCTCTGTGTGTTTTTTATCAGTCAGAAACATATTTCAAGATCAGGCGGTGGGGTGGCAGGCTCTAAAGTTTGAAGCGTTTTCTTTAAAGATTCACTGAGTTATTTTCAAAGTGTTCCCAGAGTTTTTTAGAATCATGATTTTTCTGTTTTTAACCAAAAAAAAGTAGTTTTTTTAGAACATAGTACCTGCAGTGCAACAGAAGTTCATTAGAAATGAACTTCCCCTCCCCATTATTGAGAGCTCTCTGCTTACATGCTCTCCTGCTAGCTTCTAGTCGTTAACATGTGGATGCGTATTTTCTACATCTTGAGTCAAATCTTTTTCAAATAACGTCTTTTTTTCTCTGATTCACAACGATTTAAATAAAGAAAAACTCAGAAATGCAACTTCGAGCTTAATTTTCTCTAAAGATGTCCTCCATCATCACAAAAACAAGTTAAAATCCCCATTTTCATCATTTTATGTGGTCTCTATTTCATTGGTAATCTTCTGTAAACACAGCAGCTGACTGTGAAACATGACTAGAAACACCAGCAGGAGAATTGAAGAACGGCTTTTAACAGTTAGTAGTGGTGGCATCTTATTTTCTTTAATTCTTTTTATCTGCGTTTAATGTGTTTTACTTCATATTCTGATTTGATGCTGTTTTTGTTTTCAATTTGCTTAATTAGAAACTTTTTTACCTTTCTCTTTTTGTTCGGCAGCCTGTTTTAAAGACCAGTACCATGTTTTTCTTAAGACTTTTATAGAAACAATATCCATGAATATGATCATATCTTACCTTTGACAAACTGAAGATCAAATAATGGATGAAATCTGAGTTCTTTTCGTGGACTCTTCACACCCAGAAGGCCATGGTCATGTGTGAAGTGGCGGTCACAGACAAAAAGTTGATTTTTCATGGTGTAGGCTCTTCAAAGTGTTCATTTATTTTTTTTAGTAAATAAAATGTTTTTTTGTTTCTGACAAATGAAAGAAAAATAAACCAATAACCAAACTGCAGAGTCATAAAAGCATTTCTGCATTTTCACACTTGTTGTTTCTTCTTCCTGTGTGGTTGAATGTGTGTGTGTGTTCATGTGCATCCACGTGTGTGTGTGTGTGTTTGTTCAGGTCGGGTCGGCACTCCTCACTTCATGGCCCCAGAAGTGGTGAAACGAGAACCGTACGGCAAACCGGTGGATGTTTGGGGATGCGGAGTCATCCTCTTCATCCTCCTCTCTGGCTGCCTGCCGTTCTACGGCACCAAGGAGCGCCTGTTTGAGGCCATCATTAAGGGCAAATACAAGGTAGAGCATCACCAGAGACCTGAGCTGAACCGGAAGGGTTCCAGTTCTTCCTGACATTACTGAAGAACATCTGTCTCGCAGATGAACCCGCGTCAGTGGGCGCACATCTCTGAGAGCGCCAAGGACCTGGTGAGACGCATGCTGATGCTGGATCCCGCCGAGAGGATCACCGTCTACGAGGCCCTGAACCACCCCTGGCTGAAGGCAAGACCACCGCAGAACCGATCGGTCAATGGGATCCATCCCAGAGGAACCCACTCAAGGAGTTTAGATCATTTTATTTAAGTGAAAAAAACACAGAATTTCTATATTGGAACATCCTGTGGGACGTTCTAGAGGAAAAAAATAAACAAAAATCAAATGGAAAAGACAGAAAAAAATCACCCAAATTACTATTTGATCTCAGAGAAAATTGCAATCCAAACAAAAACGTTGATATCAAAAATGTTGATATGAAAAGAGAAAAACAACAGGAGGAAAAAGAGATTTCAGTCATTTTCTGATGTTTTATGAATGCTTGTATTTTGAACTTTAATCCAAAATTATGATCTAGATGTGAAATATACCTTCTAAAATAAAATAAATCTATAATTAATTTTATTTTTGGCTTTAAAAGGAAACAATCTGCTTATATTATCTCGTATATTATGTCAATTGAGTTTCTGTCTAAAATAAACAGAGTTTATAATTTGGATAATCTGATAATTGAACCAAACAAACCCTGAAGCAGACATGAAGCGTTTTCTGAAAATACTTTCAAATAGTTTTCTTTTGTGTTTTATCTGTGGACGCCCGTCTTTCTCTGTGTGTCTGCATCGTGCCGGCTGCAGGAGCGGGACAGGTACGCCTACAAGATCCACCTGCCCGAAACGGTGGAGCAGCTGAGAAAGTTCAACGCCAGGAGGAAGCTGAAGGTCAGTGTGGATGTGAAGTCTTCCTCTTAAACTCCTAAATGTATGCAGATGGTCTGAGACTGAGAGCCAATTCTTTTAAAAACCGTTTCCACTTGTTGAATGTAGACTTCAGTACCGATGCTCAGACACCACATCATTCTGCCGTTTCCACTGCTCAATAGTTACAAGACTATTTAAACTAGAGGTAATCCTACTAGCTATTTCTATTAGAAATGTATAACATGTGATATATTATAAAGGTCTAAAACAAGGTAGTACCAGAAAAAAAACCTTCATACCAAAAGGTGGGTATGAAGCTGACTCGCTCAGTGAGGTCTGCAGGAGCAGGAAGTCACACCACTGTTTCTCATTACTCACATGGATTTCCTAAAAACGGGCAGCACAGTGGGGTGCTGGTTGCTGCTGGTGCCTCCCATTGCGGTTTGAATCACAGCAGTCATTTCTTTGTTGGGTTTTCTCTGGCACCTCCTCCTACTGTGGTCTTTTAAAAGTGTTACCAGTGGGGTTTTAAATATTTTTATGCTGTTTTTGCCAAAATGGATAAAACCTGTGCCGTTTTCTAGGACATAGTTTCAGCAGAGCGCCATGAGATCATTAGAAATTCACCTCTCACTTGTGGGTGGGGCCATTGGCACCGAAATACTCAACTCCCCTTTCCCCCCCTGCTGAGAGCTCTCTGTTTACACTCTCTTCCGGAAGCTTACAACACCTTAAACCCCCAAGCTGACATTACCGGTGCAATAAAAGTGTAATATCGGAGCTCCTACCAGTGCATGCAGCAGAATGGGGGGGAGCAGGGAAGCCTGTGGCTCCGCCCAGTGAATTTTCTACGTCACAAATATGATCTTTTTACAAATGACAGTTCTGTCTGCTCCTGATTCGCAATGATTTAAATAACAAAACACTCAGAAAAGGAATTTAATTCTTAATTTTCTTTACATATGTCCTCCATCATCAGAAAGATGCCACAAGAACATGTTAAAAACTCCAAAAACTCCCTGTTCATTGGAGTGGGTCTTCAGGAGTGTGTGTTGGTTTCTGGCCTAGTGTCCGGGCTGTTTCCCGCCTTTGCCCCGACCCCTTTGGGGTTGGCTCCAGCATCCTGTGACCCCCTCTCAGGACTTAGGGGAAACAGAAGATGTCTGATGTGCTCAGGTTTGGACGCTCCAGGTTGTAGCTATTCTGTTCCTGCTGTTTCTCCCAGGGTGCAGTGCTGGCTGCAGTTTCAAGCCACAAGTTCAACTCTTACTACGGCGACCCTCCCGAGGAGCTCCACGACTTCTCAGATGACCCGACCTCCTCAGGTAAGGCGATTGCTTAACTTGTTCCTTGCTTTAGACGAGCATTACTCAACAGCTTCACTTCCTCGTCTCTCAGCCTAACTTTCGTTTCCTACCAGAAGAAGCGGCGCCTGCTGATATTTATCAGCTGGAGCAGCCTATGGTAGAAAGCGAGGGGGGTTGCAGAGCAATAAGCGCAGGTTTCAGTGCTGCATCTGCTGCAAGCAGAGGAAACGCACATTTATTGCATGCCGGGGCTCTGCTGAGGCCAGTGGTTTTTTTGGCAGTCACACTTCCTGGTTTATTTTTGCCTCCGCGGCTCCAGACGCCGACCATCGACTCCCCTGCAGCGTCTTTGGCTGAACCTTCAGAATTGTCTGCTTTTTGTGTTTCCTCTTTGACTCCCTCTTGGCCTCCGCTCTTCTCCCTTTCACTCCCTTTGAGGAATTAAATGTCATCTCTGCTCCTCTAATCCTGATCTTTTGTGGTGTTTCTCTTCTGCTACGCCGCCTGTAGGATTGTTAGCTGCAGAAAGTACGTATCCCTCTCCACACACGTGTCTCAAATCACCTTGACAACCTCACGTTTGAGCAAAAATCACAAAAATAAAAGAGAACTGCATGCAAATAATTAAAGGGAACTGAAAATGGAGGAAAATGGTGAATCAAATAATTTAAAGGCATTTGAATCTCTATTGCTGTCAGAGGAAACTGACCGTTTTTCATTTCAGGAGGTAAAAAAGGGTGAATGTTTCCAAGGCAGCCCATCATTTCAGCAGACATTTGGTTCTCTGAGTAGCATTTGCTCAAATGTCTTATGCTAGAGGCCCTTTGCATCTCCCTCAGAAGCACTGTCTCAGTAGCCAATCCTGATTGGCTGCAGTACTTCTAACACTCCTGCTGGATCCAATCTGAAATTCTCCAGTAGCCAGAGTTAAATAGATTGAAGCCACCTTGCTGTGTCACCAGGTGCTGGGGCTCAACTTAGTGGTTGTGCTGCTAAAATCTGCACGTTCCACCGTGTAGAGTCTCCAAATGTCTACTTGCATGCCAAGTGAAGTGTCCACTTCAGGCTCTGTCTCCTACTTTTGGACTTAATGGTGTCCAGTAGTTGGACTCCACCTGCACATGAGGGACCTTTACTGGTGGGTGTCCTTCACCCGATGGATGGAGAGCAGAGCAACACCCGCCCCTGTGTGCTGAATGTGGGGGCTGATCTTCTCTACAGAGCTGCAGTGCATCAGGAAAGAACGCTGTGTCCACTTTTGTTCTCAGTGCAGTACAGGAATGCGCCTTTGGTCACGGACACAGCGTTTCCTGATTGACCCCAAGTGCTCCTTTACACATTTCATCCTATGACCCTGACAACCCCCACATATTGCAACTGATCCACAGACACAAGTACAAGGTGGAATTTTCCCATCCACACCTGGAACAACTGGCCGGGCCTGTGACAGGTGTAAGCTGAGCGTGACGGGGTTACCTCACAACGCAATAAGCACCACCAGGTCACGTTACGACAAGAAATCAAGTCCAGTTCTATGTTTGGCGGATGTTTTGTCATTTCTGCTGGAATCGATTAACAAACATAAATCCGTTACTCCCATCAAAGTGTACAAATGTTGGATTGAAGAGAAAACAGTTAAGCCAACATCTGTAACATGATCTGCTGTTTGATGGACAGAACTCGCAGACTTCTGTCTGTTGATGATTCATTTAGGGGACTTATTATTGGGGCTGGACGTCTTCACCCACCTTAACTTAAAGCCCTAGCTGATGTGGATCTGAAGACAGTGATACTGTCGACTTTAGCATTAACTGAGCCTGTTGGTGATGTTCTGTCTGCATCCCTCATGTTCGTCAGGATGGAACCTAACTTTGGTAACAAAGGTAGCGCGTCCTTCCTCTCCCGTTGTCCTTGATGCTGAGTCCAGCGTCCATGAACTTGGACGTTTTTGGAAAAACAATCACCTGATTGTGTCATGGGTCGATCCTTCCCCCGTTACAAAAACAGCCCCTCTCACTGGATTGTGGAAGCAATTGTGCTTCCTTTTCCCAGTTGAGGTTCTCAGGCCTTCGTTGGTCTGTGAGCTGACTGAGTCCAGTACTGTGCATTTGTGGAGCAGCTAGTTGGTGTTCACCTCTCACCATAACCCAATCTGCGTCTCATGGTAGCCAGGCGGTATTTGCCTCCCCACATTCTATTGTAAAGACATTGAAATGAATTCTGGGAAAGGTAATTCCGCACACCACCTTCTTGCTGAGGGGAAGTTAGAAGAAATGCTTACCTTGAATGATTCTGCTGTACCACTGGCTGCTTCTAGAGAGGTGACTCTACTGTCGCCATCATCAAGATTGACCCATTCAGATAAAGGCTTCCGAGGAAACGCGGTGGGCGTGTCCTAAAGTGTTGATTCTGCTGCTTTAGGTTTCTGATCCTTCAGGAGATCTTGCGTTTAAACTTTTATCTCCAGAGTTCAACTGCTTGACCTTTATAAAACTGCTTACTATCATTTGGTTTTTTCCTGTAGCTTGTGAGGTTTAAACAGGTATTTCTGATGTAATCTGTGTTCAGCTTATTATAACTAGAAGGGTTTCTGGGATATTTCAGCTTTCTAAGCATCTGTCGACTTCCTATTCTGCCTGTTTTTGTTCCTGAAATGAGAAACGGTTCGTTTTTTTTTGACTGAAGCATTAAGCTTTGATGTTTTTCTGCCTTCATGCAGGTTTGTCTTCCATTTTTGTGTCTGAAATCATGTGTTTGAGCTCAGTGATTAATAAACTAAGTCCTCCCTCACAGCTGACCTCTAACCTGAATGTGGCCGTTCTGCTGACATTCGTCTTCAGTTGAGTCAAAGAAAGCTGCAGATTCTGATAAATATTTGAACTTGAACGAATTGAAACAAATCTTTCAGTTTGTCTTCAAAGACCTGAAGGTGAGATGTCAGCAGACGCTGAGCCATCATCTCCTCCCCGCTTCGCTCTGGTTCTGAAACGGTGAAGAGTTTCATTTTCCTGAAAGGTTCTGTGTTCCTGCAGTTCTGAGACGATCCGGTTTCTGTTTGTCAGCTGAGGACAAAAAAAAAAAAAGAAAAGTCAAGAAAAGTTCTCTCACAATGAGTTTTAGGAGAGAACCAGCAAGGTGAAGTTATTTGCGAGACAGAGGAAATGAACACTGACCACACTTTTTCACCTGTGTTTGCAGATGTGACCCAGCTTTACTGAGTGTGAAATGTTTGCTGATTTGTGTGATTTCTCATCCTGATTTCCCATAATCCATCATGGAAACTGTGAATTTTCTGAAGTGACTTTGCTCTGATGTTTCTCTGGTTTTGCTGCATGTACTGTGTGGGCGGTGCAGCAGGTACTTTGGGGCTAAATAGTTTTGTGTGGTTGTTGTGTGTTTGTCGTCGTGTTATTGTGCATCTTTTTCTGTGTCGTGTCGTACTTGATTTGTTTTATTTTTGTTTTTGCCTGTGTTGGACATGGTTGTGTGAAGGTGGAGTTCTTCGAGTCGAATGTTTGGTGTTCTTGGCGTTGTGGGTCTCCGCCCCGGTGTAAAATGCGCGTGCGTGTGTGCAGGGGCAGTTTCCCAGGTTCTGGACAGTCTGGAGGAGATCCACGCGCTGACGGACTGCAGCGAGAAGGACATGGACTTCCTGCATAGTGTCTTCCAAGACCAGCATCTCCACACTCTGTTAGACGTGAGTCGCTCAGCTGTAATACCAAACCGATCCACCAGGTGTCAGAGTTAACCCGTCATGTGTGCTTTCAGCTTTATGACAAAATCAACACCAGATCATCTTCTCAAATCAGAAATCCTCCCAGTGATGGAGTTCAGAGAGCCAAAGAGGTGAGAAGATCTTCATCAGATTGGCAATTAAATACTTGTACTGTCGAATTAGTAAATGTACTTTAAAAGTCAAAGGATTTTTAAGCTTTAGCTAAAGGTTTCTTCAGCTCATAATTTGTTTTGTTGTGATCAGGTTTTGGAAACCATCGCTTGTTACCCAGAAAACTTGGAGGCCAAGGAGCTGCGCCGGATCCTCACGCAGCCACACTTCATGGTGGGATGTCACAGAAATACACACACCATAAAGTAGGGATTCAAACCCGCCGGCTTGCTGTGTGGTAGCGCCACCTTCTGCGTCAGAATCAGGGCCACAAAGTAGATTAGCATCTGAGCAGAGGCTGAAGGTGCGGCATCTCTAATGTGTCTTCAGAGCCGCCACACGGATCAGACCAAACAGATGGATGATAAGTAGCCGGTTTCTCTGAGCTGCAGGGCGGAGCCTGACGCAGACGAGAGTCTCCTCAGTCAGTAGCCGTAACGCCGATGGCGGCAGATGTCACTCTTAAAGTTCGCTTCAATCCTCTTATCCCGGTGTGACCCAAACCTGCGATGAAGCCCAAGCGGCTGTGGGAGGATTTAGAGCGCCGGCGCCGTCAAAGCTCCTGGATCTTTTTGACAGAGACACACCAGCGAGGAATTTCCCTCAATCTGTACCTGTGGTGAGGGAAGGAGCCCGTGCTGGTTAACCTGGTCACTAGAATGACATCAGAGGAGAGAAGCTAGAAAAGAGAGAGCATGTTTCTGTGGAGTTCTGCGAGACCAGAAGATTCAGATCCTCAGGAAAACAGAAGAAACCGCATCAGGAGTTTGTGTTTTTGTTCTGGTTCTTAAATTCACAGGAAGTCTGGTGCAGTTTTCCAGTGGAGTTTTCAACCTTCACATCCTTATCTCATCTTGTAGCTGCTGGTTCTGGTTCTTTAACAAGTGACTTGAACTAAAAAGCTGCAGTTTCTGTCGAATCCAGTTCTGGTTTTCTGGTTTGTGCTTCAAAAATGAAAAGTTTTCTAACTAGTTTGGAGCTTTAAAGATTAATTTATGACAAAATGTTTATTCTGAAGTTTAACAAAAAAAAAAAAAACCTTCAAATGCTACTAAAAAACCAATGTAATGGATGTAGATATTTAGATTTTACATTGTTTAGATCAGGGGTCCCCAAACTACGGCCCTTCACATTCGACCCTCTGACTAATATCAGAGACTTGATTTTATTTTATTGTTTTCAATCTGGCCGCACGATCCCACAGAACGTGCCTTTTTTTCCACCCTTCTACAGTCTTTGCCGCTATCTGAACATTCCTCAAACCCTGTCAAATAGAACAGAATACAGAGCTCTCTTTCCACACAGAAGTTCACCTTTCTCAGTCTGAGCGATTACGCTGCTGCTTTTCTTTGCTCTTTTTAAACGGCGCACCCGGTTCTGTGTCCTGATTGGCTGGAGAGCTTGTCAATCAAACTCCGTGCTGTGTCTCCTGTGCAGAAACGATCAATTCGTGTCTGCGCAGAGCTGTCATACAGTCAAAGCGCTGAGCGCGGGGAGGGGCGGGGCAATGCAAAGCCTGTTACCGTTCCACGCACACATGGAGATGCACACTGGGGAGAGACAAGGGAACAACACAAGACATCAACACAAAACGGACAGAAATGAGTGAGACTGGAAAAATCTGAAACCTTTTCACTGTTAATGATAATATGAAGTTAGAATTTCGAGCCTGAAAGAAAAGAGTTTCATACAAACAACCTGTACAAACACCTGAGAACAACCTCCAGAACAGACAGATCATGACTGACAGAAGAAACCCGATCAGCTTCACAAAGATGAGACATTTATCTCTAAATACCAACCTTTACCATCATTACAAACCTTCTTATTTTCCTTTTTATTTGCACGTTTTAATAAGTATTTTGTGTTGTTTCATTTTAAAAGTTGAATAGTAGATCACTGCTTTTAAGTTTTAATCATTTATTTTGTATTTATTAGTCATTCATTTTGTGCACACGTTTAAAAGAGCCGGATGGCTAAGAAGAGCCAGAATTCCCTTCACTTTTGTGAAGTTTGTATAAACTGTTAAACGTGTGAAGAGCTGCAGTCTCCAAAGCCTCAAAGGGTCGATGACGGGAGAGGACAGACTATTTATTGGTTTAATTTTTGATTTTGTTACACTGTTTCTGTTAGCATACAAACTGAGCCCAGAACTCATCCCAGAAGAAAACAGTTACGTGACCCTCACAGTCTGGGGACCCCTGGTTTAGATTGACAGATCTCTTTCTTTCAAATGAATTGTTTGTTAGATTTGAGCAGAAACGGTTGAGCTGTTTGGTTTTTAATGTAAGAACTGAAGTCTGAGTTCCTGCTGGAGAATGTCGTCATTTAGGTTTGATGTTGAAAGTTCAAAGCTGCTTCTGATCAGATCACGTAAACCACTTAATAAACCAGAGATTCTGACTTTAATGATCCTGTTGGTTTGAAGCTCCAGTGTTTCATGTCGTGTCTTCCTCTCATGTCCAACCTGAGGTGGAAACCTTTGATGCTGGATGTCCAGATGGAAGACAAACAGCTCGTTTGTTCAGCAGAACTGCATGAAACCTCAAGCATCTTCTGAAGCTGTGAGCTTGAAGAATGTTACCGTGACCAGCTGTGACCAGCGGTTTCCCTGATTTAGGCCTGAAGTTTCTTTAGCAGCTGCAACAGTTGCAGTTTCAGCCACTCTGAAGTGAACGCACCAAAGTGCATTCTGGGTAGTTTAGCTAGCACACAACAGAACGGTGTCCTCTGTGTTAAGGAACTTTCCGTTTGTGTCTCCTCAGGCTCTTCTCCAGACTCATGATGTGGTCGCCCACGAGGTGTACAGCGACGAGGCGTTGAGGGTGACGCCCCCGCCTTCCTCGCCGTACCTAAACGGAGACTCCCCCGACAGCACCAACGGTGAGATGGACCTGGAAAACGTGACTCGGGTTCGGCTGGTCCAGTTTCAGAAGAACACAGACGAGCCGATGGTGAGTCGGAGAAACGGAAAAATTCCAGATGAAAACCAGAAGATTTTATTTATGAAAAATGATCGTCTCTGGAAAAGCAAAGACTTCCCTCAAAGTTTGGTTAAATGATTGATGTTTTATTGAGTGAAATGTGTTTAGAATATTAAAAACAATAATTAATATAAAAACCAAATGTTATTTTCTTTTTGGTTTAATATAGCAGATCACTTTTGGAATATTGTGCTTATATTTTGTGTGATTTTTGTATATTTCTGGTATAAATGTAAAAAGAATCCGTTTTGGTGATAATGTACCAACATTGTGTTTGTTTTACTTAGTAGTTTCATCTTCTTTGGAAATCAAACTCAGTTTTTTTTTATTTCCGTTTTGGGTAGCAGCAATTTACAAAGAACTAAATATAGTCAAGTAAAAAAAATATATTGACCCTGTGGGTTCTCAGGGGTTAAAACCTAATTTTCAATCTCGCATCCCTTGATATAAAATATCAGAAAACGTCTAAATCTAAAGATAGTTTAGAAAAAGAAAGGTAAAAAACTCGTATTTTGCAATGATCTTTTTGTTGATAGTGTAATTTTGCATTAAATTTAAAGTGTTTCCATGTTGACGAGGTTTGGTGAACAGTTTGGTCAACGCTGTGCACTTCGGTTACAGTACTAAAAATAAAACTGAAATGTGATGAACAGAACTGTCTGGTGGTGGTGGTGGTGGTGTCATTGCTTCGCTGCCGCAGCTCAAACGAGTGAATGTCAGTGCTGTTTTCAGCAGCTGCTTCTTCACTGCAGTGCTGTTCTCCTCTGCAGGGCATCACTCTGAAGATGAACGACCTCAACCACTGCATCGTGGCTCGCATCATGCACGGCGGGATGATTCACCGGCAAGGTACAACCAAGAGCTGCACCTCTGAAGCCGGAGATCCTCTCACCTGCTTTCATCTCAGGGACACGACAGAGGATGTTCTCCAGGAGAGCTGTGTTTGAGTGAAGAACCTGAAGGATTCTCTCCTGGAACTCCTCCTGTCACTGCGTCCTCAGAGAAACCTCAGTGATTCGAAGCTTCATCTCTATTTGTCGATGATTGCTTCCCTTCAGGGACTCTGCACGTCGGAGACGAGATCAGAGAGATCAACGGCATCAGCGTGGCCAACCAGACGGTGGAGCAGCTGCAGAAGATGCTGGTTGGTCCCTCTTTTATCTCAGATGATCTGACAGCAGGCAGGAGGATGTTCTGATGTGTTGTGGCTGTAACTCCACAGAGGGAGATGAGGGGCAGCATCACATTCAAGATCGTTCCCAGTTACCGGTCCCAGTCCATGTCTTATGAGGTAGAGTTTTACCAACACTTTAGCAGTTTGGCTCTTCATGATCAATAAAGTTCGGAACTAAACGAGTGTTTTTATGTTACAGAAAGAGTCTCCGGATTTGTCCCGACAGTCGCCTGCTAACGGCCACGCCAGCGTGACCAGCTCCATCCTGGTGAGTTTCCCTTCTGGTCAGCTGATCGTTGAGGATCTGAGTTCTTAGAAGACCACTAACGTGAGTTGTGTGGTTTGTCCTTAGGACTTGCCGTCAACCATCCAGCCCAAAGGCCGCGTGGTGAGATCCTATCAACTCTCATGATGTTTGTCTTAAGTAGAAAGCTGGAATCTGACAGAAAGAGGGTTTATGTTTGTCCTTCATTCATGACTTTGGTTCTTCATCACACCTTTGTGGATTTCCTCCAACCTTTTCTTTGCATGAACTCTCTGTGTGTCTCTGTGTGTGAACTTCAAAGATCTCCAGACCTGCCATCAAGGACACATTGTCCATCAAGGTGAGCTGCGTGTCAGTGGCTCCGCCTTCCATCTGTGTTCTGACTCCACGTTGGTTTTAAAGCATGTTCTGGTTCTAGAAGGACCTGCAGGAGCAGATTTGGGTTCAGCTCCTTTATGTGTGTGGCTCCTGTGCACAGATCTACGTCCGCGCGCAGTTCGAGTACGACCCAGCCAAAGATGACCTCATTCCCTGTAAAGAGGCAGGCATTCGCTTCCGGGTGGGCGACATCATCCAGATCATCTCCAAAGACGACCACAACTGGTGGCAGGGAAAGCTGGAGAACACCAAGAACGGGACGGCGGGGCTCATACCGTCACCGGAGCTGCAGGAGTGGTGAGTCCAAAACATCGGAAGCACCAGCGTCTCAAAGGCTGCTGCTTGGAAAGGTTCAAATCAGACTTTAAAGACGTTTACTGCACCTTAACAAGAGAAAACTAACTGCAGTTTTTTAAAGAGGGAAACGTTTCAGTCCAGATCCAGTTTAACACCTCAAACCTTCTGTTGGAATTCTACACACACAATCTCGTTCTCTTAAAAGTCCAATACTAACTGTTCTGTTGGGTGAGAACCGTCTTAGTTCTCTATCCAACACTTATTTATATGACATTTAACAGTCTTTGTCAGTGGTGAGTTGGCCCCTCCCACAGACCGCACATTTATGCATTTTACCGAAAGCAGCTTTTCTGTGTAAATCATTTTGGACTCTAGAATAGTCCTTTTGATGGGATGGAAAGTGTGTGGGTCAATTAAAAAAACCAAACAAACAAGAGAACACATTTGAGCAAACCAGGTTAGAATCTTTGCATGTGTGATGTCAGCTCAGACACGGTCAGTTGGGACAATCTGGTGGACGTTGTAGTCTGGAGAGAATCGGCTTTTCCTGCTGTGATTCTTGTGTTCTGGAGCAGAAGGTGGTGATGAAGGTGTGTCTTGCAGTCAGGGGTAGTTTTGGGGGAAGCCACTAGAAGAGTGAATAGAAGTGTAGTGTAGCAGATGGAGTGAAGATTCACAGATGTTTAAAGACACACTCCAATGAAAATGATGCTTTTAACGTGTTCTTCTAGCATTTTTCTCACGATGGAGGAGATGTATCAAAGAGTTTCAGATTAAAACGGTGTTTCTGAATATTTTTTCATTCAAATCGTGATGGATCGGCAGCAGATAAAACCCCACGGTTTGAATAAGCTCTGGTTTGTTACGCTGACACGGGCCAAAGGCTCCCTTCTCCAAGAGTCTTCCTCAAAATGAGGATGAATTGGAAAGTTGTTCCCACGTATCAAATCCGTTTTGTATCAAACGTGGCAGCTGACGTTTGCTGGTGGTTGTGTCATTTAATTTTCCTCAAGCTTCCTTCATAATCATGTTTACATCGGCTGGCACTTCCGTGTTTTGAAAAAGACGCTTCCCACACGTTCGCTACCAAATCTGACTCTCTGATTGGTCAAAGTTCAACTGGTTGAACTCCTAGCACGCTATTAATGAACACCTAATTTGTATCAAGAAGCAGAGAACGGACTTGTGTAGTTCTGAACGCTTGAACGCTAGTTGCCGGTGTGTGTGATCCAAACAGTCACATGTCTATATCTGTTTAGTGCAGGCCTCGAGGGCAGCTTTCCTGCATGTTTTCCAACATACCGCGCTCTGGCATGCTCTTAATTGGCTGGACACACCTGAACCAGGTAATCAGTTATGAGTAGGGCTTAGATATCTGGAAATTATGCAGACACTGCAGCCCTCAAGTTGCCTATTCCTGGATTAGAGGGATTAAACTGTAGATCTGTCTTCATAGGTCCAGGTTTGGTTTCATGTTGGCTTGTATCTTGCTGAAGTTAGAGGTGATGAAACAGAACAACTGTGTTTTTCATGTGCAGCAGAGTTATGGTGGTGCAGAAATGTCCAGGCAGTTGTCTTGATGACCTCAGATGTGTTCCTGTTCATCTGGCCTTTCCCGTGTGCTTTTGTGGTCCTTCAGGCGTGTAGCATGCATAGCAATGGAGAAGACCAAGCAGGAGCAGCAAGCTAGCTGTACCTGGTTTGGGAAGAAGAAGAAGCAGTACAAGGACAAGTACCTGGCCAAGCACAACGCAGGTCTGTACCGCAGCATGGAGAGTCGGATGTTTGTTGCACGCTGACCGGTTCCCTCAGACTGTCTGTCTTCTCTGCTGAAGCCTCAGTTGTGGTTTCCAGTTGTTGTTTTGAGTGTATATTCTAATGGTGTTTCTAATTAACCCTCCACACCTCCCCTCTTGCCCCTCTGTCCATCTTTCATGCTGTCTCTTACCCAATGACATGGCTGCCTGTAAGTAACAACTGAAGCTTCATGTTAGCACCTGTTTCCTGCTGTAGTTTCCACCATAGATGCAGAAATGTTTGTGTTTGACTCCAACAGCATCCATGTTCCTCACAGAGATAATAACAATCATCTCATCCTGTATTTATCAGTCATTAAGAGTCACAATAGATGTGAACGACTATCTCCTGTGTTGTTCAGTCTTCGATCAACTAGACCTGGTCACGTATGAAGAGGTGGTGAAAGTGCCGTCCTTCAAGAGGAAAACCCTGGTCCTTCTGGGTGAGTCAAAGATGGCTGTCATTGGTTGAATGGCGTATACTTCTATACTTCTACACATTCACACACTGATGGTGACTCGCTGCCTGTGTCTATGTCTTAGTGGTATTGATTGAGTAGACATGAAATGTGACCGAATTGTCAAGGCCTTGTAGCAATCATAGTGTGTGAATGAAGCTTTGTTTTCCCTGAGTTATCAGCTGCAGTGATGTTGTTGTCCAGGTGCTCATGGAGTTGGAAGGAGGCACATCAAGAACACACTCATTGCCAAACATCCAGACCGCTTTGCCTATCCAATTCCTCGTAAGTACATGTGTGTCACATGGAGTTCATGGAGCCTGCTGTGTAGCTGTGTGACCGTGGGAGACTGAGCGAGTGCGTTTGGGTTTTCTTTGACATTTGGCATTATTGTTGTACGATGACAAGAAACAAGTTATAAAGTTGTTTCGTTTTGACATGATTTGAGTAATCGGGGAAGTGAAACTATATATCAGCAGGGACATGAATGTGTGAACACCAAAGCAAAGGTGTCAGTTTTTGTGTTTTCATTATACAGACACGACTCGCTTCCCTAAGAAGGATGAGAAGAATGGGACCAACTACTACTTTGTGTCCCACGACCAGATGATGCAGGACATCAGCAACAATGACTACCTGGAGTATGGCAGTCATGAAGATGCCATGTATGGAACCAGGCTGGAGACCATAAGGCAGATCCATGCTCAGGGCATGATAGCCATCTTGGATGTGGAGCCACAGGTGAGACTGATGTAAGGTCAGTTATCTGATGGGTCTCCCAGGAATGAGTGTTGGGGTGTGAGTCTTCTAGATATGTGGAGATTGTTACGCTGATATTTCTGACAAATTGTGCATTATTTGGTACTAGCACCAAATTTGACCTTAGGATCCCCTCTTTCAGAAAACCAGGTTAGCTGCAAGAAAAACCCAAAATGGTGTCCATTTCTAAAGATGGTTATTAAATACAAGAATATTCAATTTGTGTATTTGCCTTAGTCCCAACAATACCTTAGCAGTCTGTTAATGTACAAAATGCAGTCTACAAACTTTCAGAAGTCGTAAATCTAGAGAATACTATTTTTTATACATACTGTTCAAAAGTTTGGGGTCACTTAGAAATAACAATATTTTTTTTCAATTAAGATACATTTAAACTAATCAGAAATACAGGTTCTACATTGTTAATGTGCTAAATGATTAAAAAAATGACTATTCTAGCTGCAAATGGCTGGTTTTTGGTGCATTATCTAGATAGGTGACTCAAGACCCGTTTCCAGCAACTATCACTCCAGTGTTCTAACAGTACATGTGTTTGCTCATTGTGTCAGAAGGATAATAGAGGATTAGAAACTCTTGTGCAATCATGCTAGCACAGCTGAAAACAGTTTAGCTGGCTAGAGAAGCTATAAATCTGAACTTGCTTTGAAGTAGGTTGTGTATCTGGAGCATCACATTTGTGGGGTTGATGAAATTTTCAAAATTAAAAAAAAGACATTTCAAAAAGAAAAAACTTTCATATGAATCACAGCAATCTATTCTTGTCAAGAAACTGAAGACGTTTTTACACATGCACCAGCAGTGTGTGAACGGAGTAACAGATGGAGCACCAGGGGCAACAAGGAGAGATGACATCAACACAAAAACATAAAGAAAATGTGACACTGGGGAACAAAATCTGGAACCAGTTCACTTGAATTGATAATACAAAAAGAGAATTTAGAGTCTGGGAGAAAACAGCAACCGGCTCCACAACCAACCTGCTTCTGAGAACTGAGAGAACCTTCTCCAGAACAGGGCAGAAGAAACCTGATCAGCTTCACAAAGCGGAGGCATTTGGTAGCATTGAAGAAAGTGATTATTCACATCATTTCCTAAATGCGTGCGGCCAATTCTGAACTTTTCCTGGAGGAAAGGTTGCGGTTAGGGTTACTGTCAGAGTTAGGGTTAATAAACCTAATGGTTGCTGAGCGCTGCTCTGTCTGCAGCTCAACACACTATCCCAATGGGTCAAAGGAGGAGAACACATTTCACAAAATCAGGTGTGTGACGACTAACAGGACTTTGAACTTTAAATTTCAATACGATCGACCACAACAACCTTTATTTCAAACACAAAATGAAAACGAACACAAGTGTTAAAAGTAAACCAAAGTGCTTGAAAAGGAGTAGGTAGAAGAAAAATCTTGTTTGGTCCTACCCTTTTTTACAACTCCTCATGTTGTGCATGTTTCCAAAACAATTACCTTCTGTGCAAAGCTTTTGCAGAAGGGACATTTGTTTTTATTAATCATTTCTTTAGCCTTAGACGCACATCAAATACGTGCGAGTAATCCAGCATTGTGACTGCCGACATGAACTGTCATCAGTTTTTGTGCTGTTAACCCCGCCCACCGTGAGGCACGCCTCAGTCTGCACACTGCAGCCCCTCGAACAGTATCTGATGTCAGCACGGTGGTGGTAGCATGATGGTCTGGGGTTGCGTTGGTGCTGGAGGTGGTAGATTTGTTCTTGTTAAAAGGGTTATAAGGAATGCTATCGCTCCATTTTGCAACATCATGCTCCTCCTCTCCTCTGAACAGTACTTGATTAGAGACAGTTTCATCCAACAACAGGACGCTGAGCCAAAGCACAGCTCCAAACTGTGCCAGAACTATGTAGAGAAGAAGCAGCAGCTGGTGTGTTATCTGTAATGGGATGGCCAGAACAGTCACAGAGCTAAACCCCATTGAGCAGCTTGACTGTATGGTACCATAGAGGTGCTCTTCCAGCCAGTCCATCTGGTGGGAGGGGCTTCTTGAAGAGTGTGGTAACATTTTTCCAGATTACCTCAACAAACTAACAGCTGGAATTGCGGCCGACATGCTTTTCTGAAAGAAGGGATCCTAAAGTACATCCATGGACAATCTGCTGCTTGTATCATAAATGCATGATTTGTTGCCACCTGTGTTGGAGGCCTCCCATTGGTTGGTTGGTGGTTGTGGCCGGGGCTATGCTGCAGGAGTTGAAGCGTCAGCCAGAGTAAAGAAGAAGTGCAGCTGCAACAAATGGAACCAGGTTTCTGACTCTTCCAACCCACAGGCACTCAAGATCCTGAGGACTGCAGAATTTGCCCCATACGTGGTCTTCATTGCTGCCCCGACCATCACTCCAGGCCTGACAGAGGTAAGCACAACTACATGACTACACAGTGTTTGGCTAAACGCTGGCATGTTCACCAGATGCATCAGATGGCAGCTTGACATCATTAACTGATTGTCTAACTCACAGTCATGTTCCTGTTCCTGCACACAAACATCTACTACCAGTTACTACTCTGTTTTACATCTCCTCTCCAATCTGTGTGCTCAAACTTGCCATCCATCTACCACTGAGTGTTGGATCAAACCTTGCATGATGCTCCTGTCTCAGTTGCCTGAACACTTTGGTTTCAAGCATGTTTATATTTCCTTTGGCACGCTCATTTGCACCACAGATGCCTAAATGGTGCAGGAAGCTTCCTGTGAGTATACATTACCGCCTGTAGCTGTAGAACGTTCAGTCCATCGTGCAGTTGCAGTAGTCCCTTTGCCCTTCAGTCATTTCTGTGAAACAAGACGGTTCCTAAGATGTCTCCTGTCCTCCAGGACGACTCTCTCCAACGCCTCCAGAAAGAGTCGGAAATGCTTCAGCGGACCTACGCCCACTACTTTGATCAGACCGTCATCAACAACGAGATCGACGACACCATCCGCCTGCTGGAGGAGGCCGTGGACCTGGTCTCCACAGCCCCCCAGTGGGTCCCCGTCTCCTGGGTTTACTGACGAAACTAAGATCCCATCTTGCATCTGTACATAAACAAACTTCATCCCATCTGCTTCTGTTTGTACATATATACATAAACATCTGTACATATAAAAAAATAAGACGCTGAATCATATAGTTGTGTCCTGTTGAAGGGTGAAGAGCAACCATGCTCCTTAATTTTAAAAATTTCTGTTATTTTTAAACAGACAGAAGCATCGGAAAGGCAATAGGCACCTCCTCTGGTACTCTGTTCCCACCCAGACTAAAGAGCCTGAACGTTGAAGCACACGAGAAGCTGCTACAGTGGCAACAAGTTCACTGTCTGAGCTCCTAAAGCACAGGACACTGGGCAGTCTCATAACATACCCCCCCTAAACCCTGAAAGGTCTCTGTTTACATCTAAGTTTGCACAAACGTGGACAACATCAACAAAGACTCGTGGTCTCTTGGGTTTTTGTTGTCCTCTCCTCCTTTATTTTCAGAAGCAAAGGAATAAAAAGAATTAAAGCACAGACATAAAACAAACACTGCCTTATCGGAGCCTCGAGGGGGAAGAAGTCCAGAACACCTATGCACACCCCCAGTTACTATCACACGGACCGCCAACGCTTTACCCTAAAGCGATGAGCAAATGTCCACGTGGATGGGCGGGGCTTCAAGGCTTCAAGGAGGCATAGACATGCAACTTGTCTGAACTGTTAACTGTCGTCTTTCAGATTCTACAGAGTGTTTGTCCGGGAGACCAGAACCAACCGTTTTGTGTGTAAATGTTCGATGGTGCGTACCTACATCATGAGTGAAACACTAAAGAGCCAGTGTGTGTATATTAACCCCTAAAAGAAGCTCGTATGTGACATAACCTTCTCATACTTTGACCACCTGTGGACAAACGGTCCCCCCCGAATCCACGGGGATCAAACTGTGAAGCGGTCGCTGTCGGACCGCCTCCAGAGTCGATTGTTTTTCTCTTCATGTCCTGTGTAAATGACCTCTACAGTATGAAATGTCTCCTTTTTGTTATTTCATTTTTAAAGAAAATATATTTGATTTGACGTGTTTCTATGCTTTCCACTGATTCTTTCATTCCAAAAAAAGCACAACTGATTCTGTGGAAACAACTTCAACTGTGGAATCTCCATGTATACTCACACTACAGTACTAGCATGCAGGTGAAACATTCTAAACACTGATTCTCTATAATCACAACCAACACAGCTGATACTTTTTGTAAAGTTATCCAGTTATTATGATCACCAATTAATACCTTTACCATCTTCAACTAAAGTAAGACCAAATTAACACATTTCAACTTTCACTGACTACTTATTAAAGACATCCACTGATCTTCCTACTTACTCAACATCCCATCTATAAACACACATTTAATCATTCAAGTAATATTCACATATTTATACTGATTTTCTTGTCATATATATATATAATTAGCTATTGTAAAGAATAGAATTGTATGCAACGCATAAAGACATGTAATCAAAGGCAAATACATGCAAAGCAGCAGCTAAGTTTTACGACAAAGAAGATATGACTTTAACTTTACAGGAAAATCCTTCAAACACACATGTTAGATCAGTCAAACCATAACTATTCTGTTACTGTATAGATTTAATACACTACCCTGTATATATTTCTCCAGTTTGGACTGTAAGCTCTTTTCATCAGTGCAGCTTGTTCATGTGTGAAATGAAAGACCTTGACTGCTAAATGCTAATCTTTGCTAACACCCCTGACAGGATTCATTACCACCAAAGCCCCTTCAAGAGTGCAAAGATTTTTGCATTACCATCATTGCTTTCCCTCTACTAGGATTACTAGTCTTTTCAGCTTTACTTGTTGCTATGGATACAGATAAACAGAGAGCAACAAGCGACCTTGTCAGGTAATCACAGACTGAGGGCAGATTACTGTGGGCACTCACACTCTGAAGTCCACACTACAGCTGTTTACCAACATCTGCTTTCAGGTTTGGTGGATTTTATGAAACCAATTCAAAAGACGAAACTTTAGCCAAAGCACAGTGAACCTAATGGGTGTTGGTCCTTCACATTTTCAACACGTTCTCCTACTTCTAACGGTAGGAGAGTTGTGTTATGCTCATCATGATGGACTTTTGTCCCAATAACACCAATCCCATGGTAAAGCACGGGGGCGGGAACATCACGCTTCTCTGCAAACAGACCGCAACATCCGATCCGTATGAAGGACGAATAGAACCCTGTATGGTGACATTTTGAGCTATAACCTGCTTACATCACACTGAGATCATTGAGGAGGAAATATGGCTGAATGATCCGGCATGGCAATGATTCCAAACACATCACCATGGCAACCATGGAGTTGCTAAACAAAAAGGATTTCATGGTTTTGGTGTTGTAGCCAGTGTCTGCACCTCAATCCGTTATAGAATCTGTGGAGGGATGCTGTTCTGAAGATTTGAAAACCATCTGAAGAGCTACCTGAAACCTTTGACCCCTGTCATTGACAACCAGGATTACATTACAAAGTATTAAGGTTACATTTTTGTAGATTTGTTGCATCATTATGCAAAACATTTTTTTGTTCTTCTTTTCACATTCTGTCCGTAACAATGTTTCTATGACGAACATAACAGACCAAACTAAGCTTCTTAAGTGGACCCACTCATAAACATTTGTTCCAACTGTGTGTGCCTCTGAACCACCGCCATCATAATAATCGACAACACAGATATCGATTCAGGAAGCTCTGCACTAAGAGCCTGCAGGAGCTTGACGCCCTGATCCAGAACCACACACCGTCTACAGCAATGACTTTGGGATGTCATTTGGGCTTGAGAACCAGACGGATGGTAAAAAACAAACAAACCAGAAGCTAAGTTGTCCACACAGAAAGATCTAGCTCCCAGAAGGAACAATAGAAAACACTCAGAACAAGTACCTGGGAATAGCACAGGTATCTACAACAATCAAGGAAAATCAAAACAACCAAGAACATCAAACAAGTCTATAAAACAGTTCAAGGACAAGATCCAGACAAGACACTAAGTTTAAAATCAAACACCATCTCCAAAGGGAGAAGATGTCTTCATCAAACCTCTCACTGGGCGACTCCATTATACTAACATGCCTAAAGATCATCATCCTCATGTCAAAGAAGTCTACGGTTTCCTTCCTCTATGACTATCATCCCGATGTCTCACCCCAGCCTTGATAAAATGCTTCCAGAAGATCATCCAGAGGGACATCCATTCAAAGATAGCATCCTCCCGGGACCCTCAAGAGTTTAGGTATTCTCCTAACTGTTCCATGAACAGTGCTATCATCACAGCTCTCCATCTTGCCCTCATGCACCTGGACTGGAAGGGCACACAAGTAATCATGGACTTCACTTAGCGATTCTACACAATCAAGTAAATCAATCCACTACTGTTCACGACCGTGCAGCAATGCACACATTCAACCACAACATACAGTTCATCTGTGACATGGCTGTCGTGGGTCCTGTCAGCAAGAACAATGAATCAAGGTACAAAGAAGAGGTGTAGCAGCTGACAGTCTGGTGTTCAGCTAACAAACTATCTTTTTAGTTCTAAAAGTCTACAGACATGCTCGTCAACTTCAGGATAACAGACAGTGACCATCCCTGCTGTCCATCAGTGGATCCTCTATGGCGCTCGTCAACAGCATCAAGTTCTTTGGACTTCATCTTGCAGAAAACTTCACCCTGTCCCTTTAAGACCAGCTCTTTTATCAAGAAAGCCCAGCAGTGACGACTTCTTGAGAAATTTGAGGAAAGCGTCTGAACAGTTGGGATACAGAGGATAACTGAGAAGATCATCAGAGGCTTTAACTCCTCTATGAATGACATTAACAGCACACATGTGGAGGATCGAACACATCACTGACACACACACTTTATTCTTCTGCCCTCTGGAAAGAAGAACCACAGCGTCTGGGCCCTCACACCATGACTGTTGAACTGCTACCTTCCTCAAGCTGTCAGATTTCCAAACAAACAAGAATCTGGTTCACACACACAGACTGAACCTACAAACTGTACTGGTGCTAAAATGTCCTCAAACACACACTGAACTCAACTTTCTATTAAACATCTGTATGGACACACACACAAGCTAGGTGTAATGTAATAAAACAAATACTAAATCCTTCTTAAATTGAGCACAATCCCTGTTTGACACTTTCTACATCAACACAGTAGGAATAAAACGATTCCACACATGTCGTTTGCTGGTGTATAAAACGGTTTGGTATTCAATCGAAGACTGAGACATCTCAGTGTGTGTGTCTGTGTCTCATCTGAAACTAAAAACCAACAGTTTTCACACAACTATAAGGAATACAAGTCCATAGCACTCTGATGCACTCTGATGTAACCTTGTGTTACATGTTTTGGTAGCACCAGGTCCTGATGAAAAACATAATTTCACCTGCAAGTACCTGCATGACATTGAAATGACAGTCAAGTCTGTGGAATCTTCAAACTTGAATATAAGTCCACACATGATCTAAGATAAAGTCTCCTCGTCATTCATGGAAGCTTCCATCCAAAACCCAGCACCCCGAGACCATACGTTAGCTGTAAGGAAGGAGGCTGAGGAGCAGTGAGCGTGGAAGCCACTATCCAGGATGACACATCCAAGGTCCATGAATACATCAAGCTCAAGGCCCCAACTGACAGTGTGCTCAGTGAATGTCTCAAACAATGGAGAGCAGAGGATGCAGTGCTGGAGGACAGAAAAGAACAGGACTCTGAAGCTCCTCTGGTAGAGGACTCGAGTTTGCAGGAGAAGCTCAACTGCTATGTACATGTGTCCCTTATAGTTGTGAAAATGTGTTGGTTTTTATTTCATATGGGACTCAGAGAGACATCAAAATAATCAGTTGTTGTTTTGTTGCTCCAGTAAACAGAAAAACTTGTAATTAACCAACAGAGACTGAGCAGAGATGATCTGCTGCGCTCCGACAACAAGACCTGCAGCATCAGTTATGCAAATGTCAGGTAAGCTCACAAACAAGGTTTGGATCAAGGTCCTGTCCACCGGATAATCCGATTTATTCTGCACTATTAGCATCAAACAGAAATTAGAAAACAGGAAGCTGAACACATACCTCCAAGAACTTTGAAAGGGTTTCTGTGGATCCAGCGACAGGCCGGCCCTCGAGGTCTGGATTTGGGCACATTGCTACACCTTTCCTTTCATTCTTGATGACACTCTTTAGTCACAGATCACATCTGAAAAATTCCTCTTCCAATTGATTTTTTTAAGAATTGGTTCTTAAAATCCTCCACCGTCTTCACTTCTCCCTGTAACCTCGCTATTCCACTTGACTTCCTCTCATTCACACACAGGTACTCTGTTTTGTTGCAGATGACCTTCATTCCTCTTCTTTCCAGTGCAAACTTCCACCTCTATAGATGTTCCTCAACCTGCTTGCTGCTCTCATTACAGATCACAATGTCATCTGCAAACATCCTGACACAGAGTCCTGTCTAACCTCATCCGTCAATGATCTTTGCAAACAAGAAGACGATCCTTGGTTCGGTCCCACTTCCACCTTTAATTCCTCACACTTATAGAACATCTCACCACTGTCTTCCAGTTCTTATCCATACCCTAAAAACATCTCCAATGTTCTCCATCTATAAAGACAAAACACAGTTCCTTCTGAGCTTCTCTGTTCTTCCCCAGATTTAAATGATCAATTTAATGATACAAAAATAAACAAAATAAAAGGTGTGACCTGTATCCCCATTACATCTTATAAAGTAATTATTTATTCACCACAAAACATAAATGTTTCATTTGAACATTTGACACCTTCATCCACTAAAGAACTGCATCACTGCATGTTACTCTTTTCAATAGATCTCATACTTTGCCGGGCGCAACAAATAGTAAGAAAAAACATTTTACAAGCAGAAAAATATCAAAAACAGAATAATGATCATTAGTTTTGGCACAATTTTAATTTATAAACTGTTTTGTCAAAAGTTAGTTTGTCAGTTGTGCTTTTACTCTGAAAATACCAGCCGGATGTGAGTTTCCTGCATTTTGGGTTGGTCCTCCTGGATTCCAAAACCTGTGTACCGGTATAAACACTTGGACGCGTGCTGCTGCAGAAATGCTGCACTTTCATCACGCGTAAGCATCCAGCCTTATGGCAAGCGAGAGGGATCAATAATCGCCAGGAACACCAGATCCTTCACGCGCTGCGTAGACCTACAGGCAGCAGCAGGATTGCCCAGACCTGTGATGGGCACATGCAGCGTGGAAGAGCGCGCGCTGCACTGCTTTCTTCCTTGTAGATTATTATTTTGACTTTAAAACAATAAAAGATAATTTTAAAAAAATCACTTCTATGTTGGCAATTCCTGTAAAATGGATTTTACGAGCCCTAAAAATCTGTTTAAATAAGAAAAAAGATGGATAGAAACTGGAATTAGCTACTAAAAAGAGGCTCCATTTTACACTGAAACCGTTGAAGTACTTTTATTTAATGTCACAAACATCTGTCCAGATCATGAGAAAATCCACATTAGTGAAGCGTACGGCTGGTTTTATAATAGAATTCACCTGAATTTTTAATGTCATGATTAAAACGTTTAATAGAAAGTTTGAAAAGGAAAATAAACTAACAAAGGACAGATTTAAGTTTCTCGGATTGCTTCTGTTTTCAACTCAATGATTTTTTTTCCTGCTTTTTGTTTCCATTTTTCATCACAGAAGTCTGTCGGATTCACATCCGAGTTTCCACTAATGAGAAGAAGAAACTAAAAGTGCTTTTCAGCATTCAGTGAAAAACTGCAAAAGAGCAGAAAAAAGATGTTCCTGACCTGCTGTTTGCAGGTGTCCACTTCCTGAACACAAATAAATGATTTAACTCTTACATTAAAAAACAAACCCTTCCCCTGCATTTATCTCTGATCATTTGTCTTTTAAAAAGTCCCAAGAACTCCAGTTTTTATTGAGATTTTATAGATTTTTGAGCCTTGAAATCTTTTATTTTGGGAATATTTGACAGTTCGTTTATTTACAGTCCTGCCTAACTGAAAACTTAGTTCTAAAGTTCATAACCACGTTTTAGTGACAAAGAAAACGCAGAGTTAAGCTTTCAGTAAAGCTTTTTCGTTTTGCATTGTCCTGAATGTAAAAACCACAGATGACCCTGCAGGAAATGATGGAAATTTCTGCAAAACTCATTCATTCCAACTAATAATTGGCAACATTTGTAAAGATAAAAATTTAAAGCTTCTCAGTATGTTTGGGATTTTGAGACATAGAAATAAAGTAAATATTACATTTACTGTTTCAGAAAGAAATTGAGATTTGTTGCTCACATAAGTAAGCAAAGAACATTAAATATTTCCAGCAGGATCTTCTGGTAAAAAGAATAACGTGACACTTCATTATCCCGCTATTCAATATTTTTGACTAATAAAGAACGACTTTTTCCAGAAATAATGAAGAAATATTACAAAGAAAGTAGCTTTTTGCTTCAGCGAAAGTAGCAGAACTCCCCGTGTTTACCTTCCAAACATGAATTGTTTTGATTGAAATGTACTTTGTTTAAAAAAATGATTTAATTTTTTCCATTCACATTTTCTCTGATTTTATTGATATAATTTCAAATAAAAAATACGCACAAATTTCAGGTTTTTTTCCCCAAAAGGATGACGAAAAATGTGTTTTCCCGAATCATAATTCATGTTAAAGTTAAATAAATTATGACTTTAATAAAGGTCTATTTAAAAAAATCCTGCAACCAATCCATTTACCCACAATGCCTTGCAAAAATTGATATTTTTAAAAATCTAATAGCTTGGGATCTATGAAATCTTTATATAAAATTAATACATCAATTTATTTACTTTGAAGTTTTAATACCCAGTTTGGAATGAACCATTAAATAAATCCTGCAGTCTAATGAATATTTCTTTTATTTTGGAGACAATAGGCGATGAAAACATCTGTTTTACATACACTGTAATCTTTGGATTAAAAAAAATCTGATTTTTTTCCTACTAAATGGGGCATCATTTTTTTTTTTTTTACTTCTTTTGTTGCTTTTGACAACGACAAAGTTTACTCACCTCCCAGCATGCTTTGAGAGGGCCTCTATCTTCAACTGCAAGACCGAAGACGTCCAGCAGATGGCAGCAGTTCATTTAGAATATGAATTAAAGATCAATTTCTCAGGAGGTTTCAACTGGAAGATAGAAGAACGTGTAGATATATAAGCATGTATTTATACTAAACTTTAATCCACATGTGTGACATCATATTTCAGAACCAGTGATGGAGGTCAGGCTGGTAGGGTTTGCTGGTGTTGATCCATGAGTTGCGTTTTTGGCGAGCACACTCACTTGAAGCCAATTATGCTGTGCTGAATCACGGTGACTTCTGGATTATTCCAAAATTGGGTTAACAGCTGCTAGCATCCGTTCTCCAAATGCTTTCAGCACGCACAAAAACACACACCCAGACACACACACACAGTGCACAGACAATTGGCCTGACTGTTGGAGTGGAAGACATGTCACACCGGCCACAGAGCACAGCACTGCTCGTAACAAGGACCCCTGGGACATGGAAGAGGGGATTGGTATACCTGCCAGAGTGACTAATACTCTTCCTCAGTATGTGTGCATGTGTGCATAGATGTGTGCCTGCAGAGTGATCTGCTCCCACTGCAGCAAAAGCCTTCCCCCCTCCCACCGCCGCTGCACCCTTTTGCTCATGGATCTTCTAATGCTGTGACACTGTAATGAAGTGAAAATGATTTCATTTGTGTGTGGGGGGGGACTGCAAGAGCTCTGGAGCTCATCCTTTTCACACCTTCTAGCGGCATATGGCAACACGTCAGCTCGGATGACAACATCTGGCGGCTGTCTGAGTCCACGCGGGCACAGGTGATCAGCCAGATGTCATCAGTGATGATTGGAGGAATCAAAAAAAAGATGGCTGTGGGGAAAAGAAGCGCATTTACAACAAGATCCAGCTGTTGAAAATCCAACTCAAGATTTCAAATGAGCTGTCAAGTTACCTTTCTCTCAAAAGATTGCATGGCAAATGACAAAAAAGAATTATTTTTGAAGAAGATACCAACTCTAAATGAGTTTTGTCCTCATCATTCTTACTAAACTTGAGTTTTCACAATACAGGTAGGAATTATCTCTGAAAAGCGTGCGGCGTCCTCTCTAATTAAAATTGATTCAGCACTAATTAGCACATGCAGGCGAAGCCCACGTTTTACATCATGTAGAACACGACAGCCGAGCTCATCTCTATATACAGGAGCCGGGCCGTGGGTGTAATAAAAACTCAGGTGTCATTAAAAGGATCCAAACCAATGTGTTAAAAAAACAAACAAAAAAACAAAAACCCGCTGTTTTCTGGTTTCACAGGCAATGTGAAAGACGCCTTTCCTGCCTGTAAAGGTTGAGGTTAACCGATGATGATCTGTTTGAAGAAAAATGGAAAATAACAGCAACAATGGCTCATTTTGGAGACTGAGATTGACTTTTGTCGCGTTATACAATTATGTGTTTGAATTATAACTCCTTGAAAGTCAGGACCTCTAAATTAAAGGCATAAAAAGCTATTTTTTCCTCCTATTTACATCTGAAAGGTTTACACCAACCCCTGAAAAACAACAAAAAACTTCAAATAATTAAAATCAGAAAGGAGATAAGAATTTAACGGATGGATATGCTAACTAGGGGCAAACAAATTCACCTTCACCAAACATAAAGAAGTTAGATGAAAGCTTTTCATTTTCAGGAAACGTTTTTTCTGATGTTTACAATCATTTGAATTGTTTACCAACCTCCAAACACACCAGAAGTGTTTGCACTTGGTTTCGTGTGAACCTAATGCTGTAAAACTGTTAAAAAATAATCCCCAAAAACTAACAAATTAGTTCAGCCATGTGCAACTAAGATGTCATTTATTGACCTTTCACATCATTTTATGTTTCACGGAGACAAAGAGAACAAAAGTAACAGCTGATAAGACAGCCATAACCTGGACAGACCTTTTTGTGCGAAACCCAGATGCTACTTTGCTAAAAAGTATAATTAGCAAAACAAGAGGTTTCAGTCAAAGAACCAGTATGTAAATCATGTGAAATCAACTTTTTTTTTTGTTCTTTCAACTCTATAGTATCCCCTCTAAAACAAATAAAGAAACTCTAGAAGTATTTAATGTGACATCCAGAACCTGGGCAGCTTTTTTTCTGTCAAGCTAATGTTCAGCTAGCAAGCAATGAGTTGCTAGTAGTTGGCTGGAGCATACTGAATCTACTTTAGAAGAGAAAAAGGTAGTGTGGGTAAACTTTGTAGACACTTTTGGCGTGATTTATATGTCTTGCTACAACTAAGGTTAATTATTTGTATGTCTAGACCCAGATAACTCTTTTTTTGCTGAGAAAATATGAGGTTAATGAACCACGTTAGCTAGCTACTACTAACTACAAGCTAAGAATTAGCTAAATCGGGCAAAACAAGAGCTGTGCCCGAATTTTCTCCCTACTCACTGCACTGTAGGGTGTCCAAATCTACAAATACAAAATCCAGTGCTCTGAAAAGTCTGAAGAAAACTAGTGTGCATCAATGTGCGTAAATATATATTTTTTAAATCCTCTACATTTCATCATCAGGACACACTGGATTTATAGTCTTCATAAAATGTCTATACTTACTAGATTTTTCCATCTGTAAATGGATGATGTGATTTTTTACTTAAAAAAAAAACAGGTAAAAAAAAGCACAAGTCTGAATTGCATTAAACTCCAGGGCACTTGATAGTCCTTCACTACATACTGCTCTGTCTACAATGTTTTGGGATAAGGAAAAGCTAGTGAATTTGGACACAACCACGTTTTCCTTAATCCATGACTCTACAACAGAAGATAAAAATTTACAATTGTAAAATTGTAATTTCACAAATTGACTTTTTACAGATTTTTTTTTTTTTGTATTACGTTTTATTTTGGCAGATAAAAAAAATGTATCCTACAGCAAGAGTATAAATAACTTTCTTATGCTAAGCTAATGAGCAACTTTCTAAAGCATCAGATGCTACCTAGCTAAGGTTGACAAAACTGAATTTGAGGTAGAAAACCTTCCTGTGGAATAAATTTAAAATTTGGGACTTTTACATTCTTTAAAATCATTCAGATTGATGTAAAATAAAAAAAATTAGAGCCAAGATTGCTAAAATTACTATGGCCAACTGCTACTCATAAGTTAACAAACACAAGAGCAGCAGTGTAAAAATATAAATTAGTGATTGAATTATGAAATCGTTTTTCTTTTTTTTTTAAATAGAGATGTTCAGTTTGAACTTTTTTTCCGTGCATGTAGCTTAGTTACACCTTTAGCCAAATTTCTGCGGTTGATAGGAAAACAGATTTGCTTATCGGCCTCAAAGCGTGAATTAAGTCTCATTTAAGAAACCATGTTAACAAGTCAGGCTGGTTGCTTGAGTTCTAATCTGAAATGTTTTCCAAATGCGCATAAAACTGCAGGATGATTTTTGTTCAAAAATGCTTTCCGCTTTACAACTGGCGTGCACGCACTGAGGTCAAACGGCATTGGCTCCTAAAGCGTCTCTCAATGGATTGACTCCTCTGATTTAGTGTTACTTCAAAATGAGGCCGGCCTGAAGCGGCCGCCGAGCGGAATCAGGAGAATTATTGATTGTTGTTTCAAGGTTTTACTGGAGATAGGAGAGTTATGGAGGTTGGGGGGGTGTTTGTCGGCTCCCCGCCAAGAAGAAAGAGCCGGGCGTCGTCAGCAATCTGTCCCATTGGTCCATAAAGAAAGTGAACAAACAAACAAATGCAGAGCTCTCTCCACACAACACAGCACAAAGACATAGCATTACCATAAATGTGGTTTTATTAATAATAACAGTATCTCTTTTAATGAACATTGCAGATACACAATAGAAAATAAATCCGAAAACGGGAGAGACTTTGTCTCGAGAGCCGTGAAAGTGCCTGGAATAATTCTGTGCTATATATTGTCATTATTCATCATCACTTTTCTAGTCTGCCTGATCGCCAGAAATACTCAATTAACCATGAAACAAAGAGTGATATTCTCCTACTTCTCAGAGTCCAAAACCTCACAGATCCCGCAAGTTGACCTCCGGTTTTTCTTCTCCGCTCTGAGGAACTGTTAAGAAAAATAACCATCATCACCGCCACTGGATTGTCTTCATCTTAATCGTATTGTTTTGAATTTATTTACACAATGCCCCAACCGAGAGCACAACTAATCCTTCTGTTCAGAGATAGTGCTCTAAAAAGTAATCAAAAGTTAACTTTTCTGAGGAGGGAAAGATGTGACAAAGGTAAGTAAAAAACATTCAAACTCAGGTCTGATGGAAAAATCTCAAATGTCTTTTTGAATGTTATGACACCAGACAGGCGTGTTTCACAGAAAAATGTAAAAAAAAAAAAAAAAAGGGGGGGGGGGGGGGTGTAATAAAAAACATTACTTTTATGTTGCATATTTTATGGCACTAAATGAAACATTTGAGATGCTTCTGGGTATTTTAGCCTTTTGGCTTTTCCCAATAAAATATGGCACCGCTGCGCAATAACTCTCCAGTAAATCAATTGTAAATTTTAAAAACAAAAGTAAGTGTTCACTTTAGCTTCCTTTGGTCTAAAATGTATATTACTATCGTAGTTACACATACGCCAAGATTTAGTTGGCATACTCAAATACATTCTCGTCACTCTTGAGTTATAATATATTAAAGTTGGATGAGTTTCATTCCAAAGAATATCGACTTCTTTGACAATTATTATTATTTTTCAGTAATATTTAAACAACTTTACCATGAAAAAAGTAGTGAAACGGTGTACATGAAAAACCGGATTAATGGTTTAGCCCTGGACAGCATCATTTAGCCTCACAGATGAAACCGGGTGGGTGGGTCAGGCGACGATGGCTTTCTCCTCCAATTGCGCTGACATCATCGATAGCTTCATCCCTGTTGAGCGACGGCGCTGCCGTGACGGTGGAATCGACAAGACGAAAAGCAGCTGGAAACGTCACGACTCCTACTTTCGTCATCGTGAAGATGGAGGTTTTTTTTCTCCTCAGTTTGAAGAACCAGAACTTTGAGTGAGTGACGTTTCTGTGAGCTATGCAGTTCCACACAACAAGTCATGGGTTTTCGTACCGTTTCTACCCCTTCCTCAACTCAGAAACGTCATAGGTATAACTTCTCTAAGCAAATATCCCTTAGTTACAAAAATATACTTTTGTATTTTCATAAAATAATACACATGATTACTTTTTCAGTGATATAGTTATCTGTTAAGGTAAATAGCAAGGCTGCTCTTTAAAAGTCATTGTGAGAGAAAGAAATGTGAAGCCTAGCACCGGCATTTCCCCAAATCCCCACCTTTTTGAGAAAAAACATCACTTTTTCACTTGCTGTCCAGACTCAGAGTTTTGCATATGTTGAGCCCAGACGATCAAATCCAACCCCCCTGCCCCGCCCCGCCGAAAAGAATCACCAAAAACTTTATAAAAGACACCAGCCAACAAATCAGGATAAAGGTAACAACCGACACATCTCACAGGCCATCGCTTCACTTTTGTACAAACCGAAAAAAAGAAATGAGAAACAAATCGAGTCTGTACCCATGATAAAAAAAAAAAGAAACAAGTCCCAAACACTGTTGCTACAAAGAATTAGAAAAACATATGTACAGGACCCTGTATTCCTCCGCTCTCGGGGTAAATGGTCGTAGGTGTTGGCTTGTATTACGTTAGTGTTCGTACAGGCATACAAACATGTTCTTCTCGTCTCCTTTAATGTTCAGTTTTAATAAAAGCTTTTATTAGACCAAAACAAAATAAAACTTTTTTTTTTTTTTGCCTCTTTCGGCTCCAGTTTGTTTAGTGTGTGTGACGCCCTTCCCCAATCCCCATCCCCTGTTGTTTCCTGGTGCAAATTCAACAGCAGCTAATAGTTTAGTGCCATATCCGGTCCACCCGGCTCTGATGCGTTCGGGGTCCGGTTGTGAGCCCTCCCTGTCGACTGATATTGAAGGGATCCAGAGTATACCCGCCCCCGTCACCAGATCACGCTGGATATACTGGTCTCCCTGGGAAGCAGCGGCAGCATGGCGTTGTTCCCGTGGCCTTCCTCCATGCTCTGCTGGCGCGGAGACTTGGACTGCGGCCGCTGTCCATTGATGAGGGTCATGGGGATGTTGCAGTAGGTGTGCTGGTTGCCTAGCGAGGAGAGTGGTGGAAGCGTGCCGCTGGGTGGCAGGTCGTAGTCGTAGCTACGGTAATAGTGTTTCTGTCTCATCTGGGTGTGGCAAGAGTTGTGAAAGGTGGAGCGCAAGTCTGGGTGTGCTGTCGCCATGGCGGTGGAGGTGGCGGACGCCATGGAGATGGCAGAAACGGTCTGGAGCTCACCAAAGGGGCCCTGCTCGCTGACGTCCAGCACCTGCTCATGGGATATGCTTAGGGGCTCCATGCGCTTAAACGGCATCTCGTAGAGCAGTTGCTTCCAGAATTTAGAGTTGAGCTTGTTGCTGGAAGGCCCGCGCCACTTGATGACCGTCAGCATCTTGATGGTGTGTTTCAGGGCCTCTACCTCCTGGTAGTTCATGATGCCGCGCAGCTCGGCACACTCGATAAGGATGACCTTGATCTCACCGGTGACCAGCATGTTGCGCAGGCGTGTTTCCAGCTCAAAGATACTCCACCCCCTCCGCACCACATAGCTGGGTGTCATGACGATGATGAGACGCTTGCTCTGGTCCACACAGCGTGCCACATCCTCGATGTAGGCTGTATTCACAGAGATTGGGAGACATGTATAACTTTGGTGAAAAATTGATTACCTTGAGACAACGTTCATGAAAGCTGATCAAAGATATCACGGGAGATGAAAATGTCACACACTTTACAAAAACTCTCTTGGCCTCAAAAACCTACATATCCAATTTCATTCCAATTTATAAAAAATTTGTTCACCAGCGTAGTTGCATTAGACAATGCTACTGATCATAAGCATGTTTAATTACGGTAGCCCGGTTTGATTGCCAAAATCTGATTTGGTTGTAAAAGTCTGGTTTGATTGCAAATGTCTGGTGTGATTGCAAAAGTCTGGTTTGGTTGCAAAAGTCTGGTTTGATTGCAAATGTCTGGTGTGATTGCAAAAGTCTGGTTTGGTTGTAAATGTCTGGTTTCATTGTAAAAGTCTGGTTTGATTGTAAAAGTCTGGTTTGATTGCAAATGTCTGGTTTGGTTGTAAATGTCTGGTTTCATTGTAAAAGTCTGGTTTGATTGCAAAATGTCTGGTTTGATTGTAAAATGTCTGGTTTGATTGCAAAATGTCTGGTTTGATTGCAAAACGTCTGGTTTGATTGAAAAATGTCTGGTTTGATTGAAAAATGCGAAAGTAAGATTTAAACTTGAAGCCTTTCACACCAGAGCTGTCACCAGTGACAGATGCTTTTCAAAACTACTGAAACTCATGATTAACGTAATTCCAATGAATTCAGACAAAATCCTGCTGATCCTACATCAATTGCGTAAACACTTCACTACTGCAGAATGTTGCATATTAGCATAGAGCTGCTCTTCACTGTTTCAGAATCTGTGGAGTTTTGTCAATTTCGTAAACAGTTAAGGAGTTCCGATACGTTTGGAAAACATCAACACTGCAGGTAAAGCTCACATGTTAAAGGCTAAAGCTGTTAACCTGGTTATGCAATCCTTTTACAGACCATGAAACGATGGTAAACCAAAACAACTTGTACTGCCACCTACTGTTTAGATGAGTGTAAAACATTCAGTGAAAATGAAGTTTGTCTCATGTTTGTCCCAATTACTGTCAAGGCCTTACGCATTATAAGGCGTCTCGCATTAAACCGCGAGACATTTTCCCAAATTGATGCGTGTTGCTTTCATCAGTGTCACTCTCTGGTTAACATTTTGTTTCATTAGTCTCACTAAAGTTAACATGTGTGGTCTGAGTACAATTACAGTAAAAATGTTCTGCTGGCTTTAAGGCAGATTGTTCAACCGCACATAAACACCTACAGCCCAAACGCACCTTAGATTAACTTGCATCAGAAATAAACATGAGTTTACAACACTGTGTTCTCTAATGCTGATAATGATCATGTTCAGCCTGGCCTGCGCGTCAGGAGATGTAGCGTGTGCAGCTAATGCCTGCTTTTAGCCATCTTTTGTCACGACAAAAAGACAGTCACCAGCAGGTAGATGGGATTAACGGAGCTTTAGCTCACAGCTGCAGCTTACGAGCCTCCTGCGCGCCGCCACAGCGAATGAGAGTCTGTGACTGAAATAATAACTGGCTGGTGTTTAAGCAGACGAACGCCACGTTCCCTCCCGGTGCTGCCCCGTTCATTCAGAGATGGGAACTCCTGCTCTGCCCCAGGCTTCACAACAACAGCCACACGATTACAGAACACTCCGATTTGAAGTCGACCTTCACTTCAACATGACAAAGCTGGCCTTTTAGCTGTTTGATAATTGGTCAATGTGGTGTAATTCACTGCGACCTACCCCAAGGCTAAAATTTCCCTTGTTGTGGGTATTTCTCTTTAAATAATCAAGAATAAAACAACCCAGAGAGGATTGTGGGTAGTTTATAATTAGCTGAGTTGTGCTTTTATTTTTTGTTTTTGATTGGCTCATCTGACTGTAAAGCTGATGGATGGCAACACTTTAAGCTTTATTAATTAAACTTCTCCTGTGAGAGACTTCACTGTGACTAGAAATGTAATTACAAGAGACAGGATACTCATTTACACCCAAAAAATATTTATAATTTATCCCTAACATTTCAAACTCGTTACATAAATGACCTCCTTGGAATTTTATGCAGATATAAAATACAAAACCTTTTCCCACATTTTGTTTAGTTTTTAATGTGGTTTTCGCCTGAAACTCTTGTGTGCTCAGATTATTGTAATCTGTTTTATATCCGACAGCTTGGTATGGGATTATTTTCCCACAGGGATTGATTGATTGACCATAGGGAACCAAGAAAAGGTGCCTAGAAAAGGATTTTTGTTCCCACATCTGGGAACTAGATTTTAACAGCAGTTGTGTGGAGACTTTACCCTTCTGGACTTAAAAGTTCTCCGAAAGATATCCTGCAGTTTTTCTGTCACAAGCCATATTGTAAAACGTAAAAAGAAAAGAAAAAAAAATCAGTTGTGCTTACTTCATTTGTTTTATTTGTCAACAACAAAAATTTTCACTAATAGACATTCACATATGTATGACAACCTTTCAGATAAATCCTACAGAATTAGTACGATGAGGTTTGATGAAAACACTTTTTTGTGACATTTGATCAATGTAACAGATTTGTTTCTCGTGTTTTCAGTGTTTCCAGTTGCAGGATTTCTTTTTCTTTCTTTGTAGATGATGGTTTATGGTTATTTCAGATGTTTAATCATCCACATCACTGTCTGAAATAGCATCCCATCGTTAATTCTGAACATCCACACGTTTATAACACACTTATACACAAGTCAGTCTAAGACAGTTTTGCCAACATACAGGAACATTTGTCTGTTTCACATTTGCCTTCCTGGCACCTGCAGTGAACCAACTGCAGCTCACTTAGAGGAGCGGGACAGAGCCCACATGACAGCTTTCAAACAGTTTCTCTGGACTGCTGCTTGGTAATTTGCTCTTTGGCTGTGTTAGTATAGAGCGTCATATGTTGGAGGAATGGAGAGTTGTGGCAGAGCAGGAGATGCTCGGCAGAATGCTTTGTCTCTTGCATTGGTTATGTTTTCTGCAGATGATTGGCCATGCAGGTGGTCAACATTTGAAAAGATTTTCATTTGCAGAAGTTGAGCTGATCCAGCTTCAAACATTTACTCACATTTTCAAAAGAAGTTTTCCTCTTTTTCACAAGTAACAGTCAAAAACTTTGCCCCACCACTTACTATGAAAAGCTGTTGTAGAATCACAACCTGAAAATGTCTGAATCCCAATAAGAGCTGAACATACACTGATGCCAAGAGCTGAGGTCACCAGAGGTCATCTATGATCCTTGTTCTTGTTCTGAGCTTGCTCGAGGAGTGAAACACTAGCTGAGGAAATCAAGGATCTCCTTTTTATGAGTAAAATGTAACTCTGAGAAGGACAAAGTCTAGTCTATTCTATTCTATTCTATTCTATTCTATTCTATTCTATTCTATTCTATTCTATTTGATTAAGAGTATGCATAAATATTTAGTCACATGTACAAACATTTTACTGTAATAGATTTAACCCCTTAGTCATTCCAGTTTAACAGAAAGTATTGTCATTACAAAGAGCCACATTCATTATGATCTTAGGATTGCTTTTAAACTTTTTTGTAATTTATTTATCATTTAGAATTGTTGGAATGGGTTTTTCTCCAAAGTATTTATTTTCCCATTTTTACTCCAAACTCTGTTACTCCAAAGTTATTCAGTTCTTGATGATCTGCTGACAGAAGATCTTGTCGCTGACATCAACGGCTGCTTCCTTCCTGAAACACATAGAAAACGCATGAAGCTTTGGAACTAATAATACATGTGTGCAGCCTGTTCAAATGTATACATTGATCACATAATGTCCATGAAAACAAGTGCTAGCCTACTCAGTTAGGTTCAAATCATCACAACTCTAAACAAAATCCTTCAGTAGAGTGGAAGAGACTGACATACCTGCTGATGAGATCTGTGAAGATGACCCTTGATGCGTTTTCCCAACACACTGATGGATTTATCCTCTTCTGATAAACAGAACAGGCAGAACCGGACCAGAGGAAACAACAGACGAACCTGTTCATGACTGGACTTTCTTTCTGGGAGTTTCAGTTGTTGATCCTGAGGTGTTTGGGGCTCAGACTCACTTCTTTATGTTTCATGGACACCTGGATGTTGTCTTTTATGTTTCTCAAACAAATCCAAGCGCTTTTTAATTGATAAATCTTCTGTAGCAGGTGACAGTGTCTTCTGGAACATTGTTGAAGTCCATTGTAATGCAGTGCTGGCACGCCTCAGCAATCATCAGTCAGTTTCTGAAAAGTTCACATCTCTTGGCCGTAAAATCGAGTATTATTCTCCTTTTATAGATACAATATGCATTAAACACCTTCTTGTTACATTTTTAGGAGTTTTTTCCTCCTCTGGACAGATGCCATATTGGAAATTTCTGCTCTCCTATTGGACCAGCAGGTTACATGTGACCCAAACCGCTGTGCATGTAAATAATACCAATATGTGAGTAAAGCAAATAGTACCGACTTCAAACATCGATTAAAAAAACTGCAGGATAAACACATGGAGAACTTTTACACTTGAGCTTAGGAACAATTTAGCTTTATATCTGAGCAGAAAGCTTTTAGTTCCTTGATTTTTGTTCCTTATGGCTTCAATGTGAAGGAAAAAATGCTGCTTCTGAGCGGAATCAGTGGTTTATGGTGATGAAGACAACTTCCTTCAATCCAAGGAGATCAACTCGTTTCAAGCTGGTTTCCTGACTTAAAATCTTTCTCCTCAAAAACAAAATTCCTTAAAAAGCCTGTTCCTGATGTGAAACAGTGAAATATGTACAATTTTCATTCTACATGTATCTTTTTTTTCATATGTTCAAAATAAAATAAAAAGATATTTGCTAAAAGAAAGAAATATGTATGATTTTACCTTAATATAAAACTCTTTATCATCCTTTATACAATTATTATTTTTTTATTTGAAGGGTTAAATATTCTGATTTATAATTTATAATTTAATGATTAAGAATTTAATATTAGAAAAAAAAAGAACAAACTTGTTAGTTCTCCTTTCAAAGCTCATCAGAACAGGAGTTGGAGCTCCAAAAAGCACAGATAAAGGCAATTCTGATACTTTATGAACCATCGTTGTGGTCTCAGGGAGCAGGAACGCTCCTGTCCGTGCTCTTCTGGTGGCTAATGTTTTTGTTATTTGGCTATATGTGGACTTTGAAACTATATTAACAGAAAACTGTCAGTCCTCTCGGGACGGCGTCTTGCTTTCAAACATCTCCATTGGCCCCTTGAGCAGAAATATCTCCATGCAGGTGCTTTGCATAACTAGAATTCATTGGCGCCACCGGTGACTCGGAGCGTCCCAATCCTTGAGGCAGCCATGAAAGTACAAATAACATCTGCACAGCAACCTAACAACTCAACTTCAACAAGTTCAGCTCCCATTTTTAGATCTGAAAGTTAATATTTGAGAGAAGGTGGACAATCTCCTGAACCGCACCTGCACAATCCTGAAGTTCTACCGCCTAGTCTGATGATCAGTTCCAGACCCAAAGATTCATGACAAATTGTGCTTGAATTCAAACATTCCCAAGAGGATGTTGGCCTTTAACTACGGAGATGTCACCGCTGACGCCAAAATAACACACGTTCTTTGACGTACTGTAAATCTTCAACTGTTTCCCATTGCTAATGTAAAATGTTGCATAACGGCGCAAAGCCGTTTTCTCTACTTTAGAATCTGCTGGACTTAGATCAACCACGTAAATCAGTAAAGATTAAAGATTACCTGAAAGAACGTTAAAGGGTTAAAAGAACTTGATTTCCTGTTTCGAACGAGTTTCCTAAACTAGATACAAACATGCGCCGATGGATGGAACCTGTCATCACATCTGCTGAGGGGGTTAAACACAGTAACAGAAAAATCTGGGGAAGAAGTACCTCTAAGCAGTCTGGTGTCATCCTGGAAATGATCATTGGTGAAACCTAAACATAGATATTTACATTCAAAGTGGGATCAAAAGGTTGGCAGAACATTTAGTTGGTGTTAAAACAGTTTTTTTTTTTGGGCACGTTCTCTGGCATAAACTGTGTTTGTCCACTCATGGTCTCACTGGCGACTGATTCCCGTGCTGACCAGTTTATTCCAGTTTAATATGGGACATGAAGCATAAAAAAGCAACAGGAAAGACTTTCTGTGAAGAGTTTCAGCAGAAACTGAGGGCTGCCTGCGGGGTAAGATAGCTGTCAAAATGAAAGGCTAGCTTATGGAAAAAGTTGTGCACACTTGCAAAACAAAAGAAATATAATGTTTGATTTTTAAGTTTGATGTTTCGGTTTTGAATACTTTGCTTTGTTTTTGATCCGACTTTTTCTTTGTTTAAGTTACACAAAGCACAAAACTTTTTTTTGTTTCAGAAACAAGTTTTCCTTGTTTCTTTGGTAACAACTTAATGTCTCCACTGTGGGACGGATACAGTTTGATGCTATTCTATTCCAGTTTAACAGACAGTAACCTTCACAATGCATACGCACTTTTCTGAATTAATGTTTTGCGCCTTGATGTAAAACCCTGTGACCTCGTGACGTGTTTCTGACAGCATTTTAACAAAGAAAGTTTTGAATTCGAGACAAAGAAAAATGAGTTCAAAACAAAGACAAATCGTATTCAAAACAGACATGTCAAACGTAAAGCTAAATGTTGTGTTCATATTTTCTTTGGCCATCTGTTTTTTATTCTGACAGCTTTCTCACCCCACAGTTGACGCGTTTCCCAACAGAAGAACTGTTGTGCTGAAACTCCAAAGGGAAAAATTCTGTTTATCTTTAGCTCAGGATTATGCCTGATATTAACTGTCGAGATGTTAATACACTTTCCATTGGGATCTGAACGCTAACGCACTGCACAAAAAGATGAAAATGTGGCAGATGTGCTTTCGACTCCTCTCAATCCTTGCATTTTTATGCCATTTCTTCCCATATTACAACGGTCCCCCTGTATGGAGCACAAAACCACAGCGAGGGGTTGGGTTCGTCACCTCGGCACCACACCGCTGAGCGCGAGCAGTATTAGTGATGGTGGTGTGTGTGCACAGAGGCAGGCAGATGCGGGAACTCACATGGAGGCTAATAGTGTAATGATATCAAACTCATCTGCGTGATGAGTTAATCAAAGATGAGCACGGGGCATGGCAAGAGGCTCCATTAGGAATCGACTGCGGTAAAACATGCGTTAACAGCCATGCATAAAGAGACGGTGCAGCTGATGCCATCACGAAGCGGCATGCAGGCTCGGTCTGTGTGCAGCTGGGTCAGGTTATGCTGTGGACATGACACACGCTCCTATGCCTCCCACTGTTTGGAAGACGCTCTAAAGCTGATCAACGGCAAGCGATAAAGGTCAATAAAGTAGATAAAATAGGATAAAATGCTGGATAAATTAGTCTTTCCATGAACCAGGATACTTCTGTTTTGCTAAAAATAAAACGTATTCTCATTAATTGTTATAAAAAAAACTTTAAATGTTCTTATTAAAGCACAGTTTTGGATCTTTTTATCGTCTGTTGATTCAGACCAGAATTACAAACATGAAAGTCGGATGTTTTTATATTTTACTTGGCAGATTTTTCCCTTTTATCAATAAAGAACCCCAAAAATATTAATTTCTATGAAATAAATTTACATTAACTGAAAATGTCCATACAAAAGTAAAATAAAATATACCCAATAAAACCATTTAAAGTTGATCAGCTCACAAAATGTAATATGTAATCTCAGCATTCCTAAAGTGCTGATTATAATAAATAAAAACCCCAAAAACCTTTGCAGCGTTCTGACGTTTCCCCTCCAAACTACCAAAACATAACGAACCTTTGAGGCGGAATATGAATAAGATTAATAAAATTGTGGCGCCTTGTGCGCCCGCAGGCCAGAGGAGCACCAACAGAAAAACAAGGTTTATTACAAATGCGCCTGATATTATGCAGGGCGCCTGAAAAGCGGTAAAAACATGGCGAGAATGGGAATAAGTCAACATTTAAGGAGAACCCACTGATGGTTTTTGAGGGGTGGGTGAAGCCCGTTGGTCTGCTGCTGTTTTGAGGAAATAAATTCACTATTTTTTTGCATTTAAAGTTCCTACCACTGCAGAAAACATTGGCCGATTGAGATACAGAATTGTCGAGAGCCTAGGATTAATTTTTGTTGCTCTGCTTGTGGGGATACGTAGTGGCACAGGTGCAGATTGCAGAAAAATGATCAACATTTTTTGGGTGCTTGTGCTCAGAGCAGCTTTGCAAAAAAGCAATTCTTTATTTCAAGAAGTAAATATTGAGCAAAAGCTTAAATTTCTATACTTTTGATGTCTAAATTCTCCAAAACGAAGGATGTTTACATTACAGATACTACTTACAAATTTATTGTCAGACATTTATACAATTTTTTGGTTTAGAGAATTTTAATTTGGACTCTTTTTACTGAGTTTTTTTGAAGTTACAGGTTTTAGACATTTACACCCAAAATATAGTTTTTAAGATTACACGTTTCACAATGTTTTTTATCTAATCAAGTCTAATCAAATGTTTTCCTATAAGGTCCATATTTTCCAAAAATGAAAAAAGAATTTCCTTTAACAAAATAAAACATCAATGTACGATTCTCAGGGTTTAATCATAGAAATATTAAATAAATTGAGGTTGAACCGTAAGGACAACTTTTTAAACTTTTTTAAACTGTAACAACACAACAAAAAAATGGCAAATCAAAGGAAAGCAATGGATTCAATTCAAATGTTAAAGTTGTTCTGCTAAAATTTGGTGCCAAATTCAAGATTTTTATGAGCTGATTAAAAACTGGCTTAGAAGTAAAATCCCTTTTGCTATAAGTACACAACTAAAGAAATACTTCTTAAAAAATGTAAAAAATGAGATTTTTCACCCAAAAGATGACTTTTTTCTGGAAAATGTTCTCATAAAAAAACACTCTGATGATGTGTTTGAAAAAAGGGCAAAAGTTAACGAGAATAAAGCTGTAAAAATTATTATTTTTTAAATAGTAATTTTATGAGAATAAAGTTGAAAATTGATGATTAGCAATTAAACAATGTCAAAATTTTATGAGCATAAAATTTTTATTTCATGAGTTATAAGTTTAGAATTTATGAGATAAAAGTCTTAGAAAAATTGCAATAACAAAAAAAATAACAAGCTGCAGTTCCTGAATTTAGATTAAAAAAACGTAAAAATCAAATTATTTTTTTCTGCTTTGAAAATCCTTTATCCGATGATCCAATGAAAACAGGGATGGGGAGGGGGGGGTCTGCGTGATGCCACAACACAAATGCAGAAAACAAGTCCACAAACACGGCGGCACCACTACACGGACGACACGAGCAACACCAAGCCACAAAACATTCGACACAACTGAACATGGCCGTGAGAGAGAGAGCTTACTTCCTGTGGGGATCAAGTCCCTGTCTGGAATGAAGAGTTTATACCCATAATGCTTCTCCAGCACGTCAGGGAGGATTTCCAGGGCAAAGCGCTCCTCCTCCCTGGTCTCCTGGCTCCACTGGTCCGGGTCCACTTTAGTGTAGGACAGATAGGCGTCGTAGTCCTTGTTGTCTGTAGACACAAAGTCACAGAAACTGAATTTTTGCTTTTGAATGACTTTAAAAAAAACATAAAAAGACACAACATGTAAAAGACACGTCCAAAGTGTGGCTGTATTTAACCACAAATGGTACGTTTTAATCCTGCCTGCAGCCCCTAAAAAAATTAATAAATATGGCCGCCGGTTCCGCTAGCAGGAGAACAAAAAAAGTTCTTTTAAACCTCAGAAGGAGGCAGCAGTGCAGTCAGCACACTCAAAAGTCCTACGACATTATAAGGGTGGTGGCTTTGAAAACTTTTGTTTAACCTTGATTCATGTATCATTTTTCCAATCTTTATTTTAATTTCAGACACAAAACTTGCTTATTTTCTGATTCTTCCGTGACCACTGATATCGCGAAATAATCTGCGTCACAAAACAACAACAAACGTTATTTTTTGCCATCATACTTTCAGGCCTCAAAATGAGCCTAAGCTCGTTGGAAGTTTATTTTCTTTTCCGGCAGGAAAACGTCAGACTAATTTCAACAAAACTGAACGTATTAGTTATTTGTAAAGAAATTAAGCCCATTTTGAAAGAAGCTACTATTTGAGTTTAATGAAATCTTGCTGGAAAGCATTTTCACTTGTGCTAAATGCGAGGAAAAAGTTCGGACACCCCTGCCCTAAACACTCAACCTGTTTTTTATATCTCTGCAGACTCGTACAGACTCGTACATTCAGCGGAGACGTCATGGAGACAGGACGCCTCCATCACGCCGACCTCTGGGCACCTCTGCCCATCCAAGCGCTTTTCATTACAGCTCCATCCCCCATGAAAAATTATGTTGCCTTGATAGCTGCTTTGCCCACTGCAGGCAAAACAAATTATACTTCAGTCTGAGCTAAACGCCCAGCGCTGGCTGAACGGGCCGGCGCCGCTCCATCACCCACACCAGAACAAAGATAGATTTGAAACATCTGAGCTCAGAGACCAAATGTGAGGAGTGAAGGAAGGTTTCTCTTTGAGATAAACTGAAGAACTCAAGCTGTGGCGCCGCTAACAGCAGCCGACTCGCTCAGTTCTTTATGATCATTAATGTTTCCAATGAAATGGGCACTTTGCAAAAACGCAGCGGCAGCAAAAACAACTCCAATGAAAAGAGGGACTCTCAATGCTTCCATTTATCCATTTACTCTCAGTGGATGAGCAGAATACACTTTGACTGCCAGGTAATCCATTACCTGGTATGTTAGCCAGTTACACATATTCACATAAAACCAAAATTATTTCTACGAAGGAAGTGATTTTTAATGTCCAACTGTATCAATTATGAGTTATCTGCTAACAACTTAAACGCCCAGCGAGCCACATTCTGACTTCCTAAAAACAGTTCACCAATTAACCACCAGGGTTTATTACACAATCATGTAAACAACATTACAACAAATCTTTGAGAAATAAAAATACCTCACGACAATAATATTGGGGTCGGCGTTTTTGATGCTCATCTTTATTTTTTGCTAAACGTGTAATAGTGGCTTGTAGAGAGACATGAGTTTGACAAATCCTCACCTTTAGAATGGCATTTCTACAGCTGTCACACTTCTAATTTGTCTGTTTTTCTAAACAAGGTCTGACCACATATAACTAACTATACTATAAGTGTGGCATCACCCGGTGAAAATGGTTTACTTCTGGCTCCAACCAAACCAAGTCCATTCAGTCAGAACTATTTCACGATAAGGACGCTGCCATGATGGAACCAGACATACGAAGCTAGAGTTGTTGCTAAAGTATTGTTTGTCTGTGAATAAGTTTCGTATTTCTAATAAAGTCCAAGTCGATCTGAGTCAATATTTCTATGGCAACCACTCTCGCCAATCAGGAGTGCACTTGTTGGAAGACCACACCCCTTCCACTTGAAAGCGGGGTTGGGATGATCTGTCAATCAAACTTTTTATTGGACGTCAGACCGCTTACTCGTATTGATCTTATACTTTTTTTTATCATTCCTGTTTGGAATGCCGGGGGGGAGGGGCCACTCAGTCCAGTTCTCATGTACAGTCAACAGTGACTTATTTCCTTAAATGACGACTGGAGGCTGGTTCCAAAAAGTGAACTCTTTTCTTAATTAACTCAGCAACTGATGTGTGTGTGTGTGTGTGTGTGTGGGGGGGGGGGGGGTCGTCAGGTTGAATTCCTTTTAAGCATTAAATAGTGTGACTGATTTATCATATACATTAGGAATATAGTACATTCTTTTTCTTTTCTATTTAGCTTTGAAATGTAACTTGTAAGGACAAAAACGTCCATGAGGCTTCAAAGCTTCAGAAGTTAATTATTTAGATCAGTAATAAATTAATTCTGACTTTTTTTTAAATTAGACTTCAATAATTCTGAAACCAAACAGCGACATGTGCATTAAATGCAGTTTTTTCTGGATTTAACATACATGAATGAAACAAAAAAAGACAGAAATTAAATTTTAACTGGTATTAGTAGTCTTTTTTTAGAAGTGGAGTACTTTTTTAGTACTTTTCATACCTAAATAGGTTAGTAATTTCGTACATTTTGGAATAACACCAACCTCGCACCATTTTCAAGCACCTTTTGACTAAGACTTACAACCTGTAGTAAAATTATGCAAAGTTATGTCCGGTTTAACAGGAAATTTCTGCTCCACGGGATGGTGATCCACCAGAGAATAGGAATCTTTGGGGCACCGGTTCAAGTTCAGGATATTTCTGCTTCTGTGACCAAACTTGGTAAGCAGCAGGAAGCCTGATTTAAAGCTACGCGCCTGTAGAAAACGAGACTGAAAGACCTTCTTCTGAGTCCAGGGTGTGAGGAATTGAAAAATAATGGAAAACAGTCGAAGTAAAAACCAGATTCTAGTCAAACTCATTTTGTTGGATTGAAATGTTTAAAATTTCAATACCAAGACACGCTTTGCAACTCTGCAGGAGTGAAACAGAGCTGATGCGTTCCCAGTCACATCTGGGTCTTATTTATGAGACTCAAAAGACTCAAAAGTTGCGTAATTGTGTTTTGGTTTCTGGAATTTAGTTTTGATTTCTAAAATGTAAAATTGTTTCGCCATTGTAATTGTCGATGTGGTCTTTAATCTGCTTTGTGTCAACTGTTCTGTTGCCCTACTGTAGACGTCAGAGGAACAGGAGAACGCTGAGGTTCTGTATTCACTTTGGGTTTCTTTGTTCGGTGTGGAGGAACCACGCTACGCCAAGTTACGACATTAGTGATAATGGAAGACGATCTGATTAGAAGGAGGTTAGTGTAGGAAGTTCAGTCAGGATCTCTTTCCTTTTCAAGCTTCACGGGAATAATCTTGATATTTGGCGAGAGGCCACCTCTCTTGTCAGGATATTTCTTGTTTTTTATAGCACAGAAATTCCTTTTACTCCATTAGGAACGTATAAAAATAATTGAAATGTAACCTTACTAAGTGCAAAGCTTGAATTCTACTTGGCTGCGGCGTAAATCTGCCTCTCCGGTTTTTCTCTGCTGGCTTTTAAATGAACGGCGTGTGGGAAGATCAAGGCTTATTTTAGTGGAGATGATTCACTGTAGTGTGAGGGAGAGGAGGGAAAAGGAGATGCAGGGTGAAGCGCGAAGGCGGAGTGACCCTCCTCCCTGCTTCTCCAGGAGGAGATAAAATCTCCATCTCGCTGCATCGTCCCACACTGTAAACACAGCGGCTTCCCTGACTCCTGCACGGGGATGTCAAGTGTGGACACGTGCACGAAGAGTGCCTGCAGTGAGATGCTGAACTCCTGAACTCAGTTGGAGGCGTAATCTGTGCCGAATCTCAGGGCTTGGTAACGTTTAATGGACGACAGAACGGAAATGTACGAAGGTCTGCAGACCAGGACTGGGGGGACTACTAATGAGATGCGAGGATGATCTGTTCTAACGCCACATTTTCATTTCTATGAATCTGTTTGACGTAGGAACGCATGGGACAATAGAAACCGTTGAGAGAAACAGTAATTTAATTAAAAAAAAAAAAATTATAAAATGTTCATCTACACCACCGAAATATTTTTAGAGCCAATAAAGCTGGAATTAGCAATATAAATAGTCTTAATCTCAAAAAGATCAGACTAAATGCAGTCAGAGTAAATACTGTGGGTAAAAATGTACATGAGAACAACTTTATGCAGATGATACAAGAGTTTACAACAGTTATGTTTTTACTAGTCTATTGTTTGGTTCTATTCAGTTGCAACTTTTAGCGCACTGTGATGCATAGAAATTCTTTCCTACTATTTCAACAAATCCAAAAACAATTTACAGTAAACTGGTGTTAATTTGGATGGATTAGAATATTTTGCTTTTGTGGAAACGTTAAAAATCTCATAAAAAAGAATTTTGAAGAAAACAGTCTTCAAAACCAGTCATACAAGCATTGTGTTAAATGTTGTTGTGATGATAATAATTATTGACTGGAAAGACTTCTTAAAACTTTTTAAAACATTATTTTGACAGAATAGCCTCTAAAAGAGACCAGCGGTCTGTAGGGAACGCCTTTAATTCTCCTCGAGATGGAATGGTGATGAGTAGGTTTATTTTTTGTTACAGTTTTCACAGCAGCCTACACCTCAGCAGGACCCGTGTCTGTTGGTTCCCCTCTAAGTGTGGAAGATTCTGGTTGGGTTTTGGAGACAGCAGTTCTTTAAAGAGTTTAAATGCGAGGCTGAATCCTCACCTTCTCACTTTTACTTCCTTCAGTTTAGCTGTTACTGTGGACTCAACATTTTCATTCATCCGTCAGCACACACACATCTTTAATATACCGTATTCCCATAACTTAAACTCTACTCTCTTCTCATTTGCTTTGCTGAGGCTTTTAATGAACTATACTTGACTCAGTTTTTTAAGTTTGGTCCATTTTGCACATGTGATGTTTTAGAAATCAGTGTCTCTTTGTATGTTAGATTTCCTGTGGAAAAATAAACCCAAAAAATTCATGGGAATTGAAGTAGTGTATGATTACATAGAGTTAGCATACCAGCTGCAGATCTGTGAGGAGAAAAATGTGTTTTTTTTACACCTTTAGAACAATTTATGCACCTTTACTATCTATCATTCCAGAGACAACATGTTTAAAATAAAGAGAACACAAATTTACAGGCATATTGTTGGATATGGGGCAACAGCTGCACATATAGGTTCAGGAAACGTGTGGAAGACTACTTCAGAGAGATTCATAACTCCCCTCTGCGCTGACAACGCTGACATTGGTATTTATGGCGGTGTGTTGATGAGTTCCCACCTCTTTGTCAAAGCGCACTCGCTGTGTTATCATCAAGTAGCCTATTATTGATTCCAGTGACACCCACACAATGTGACAAGTGAGCGGTCTTTAACTAAACGGCGCCGCTGACAAATAGGCGACGGTCCGTCCCATTGTTGTGTTCGGCTTACAATTTTACATCTGGCGGAGGGGGGGGAGGAAGGCGGTCAATTAGCGCTGGGAGCGGCTGTAATCAAATGTCTGCACTTTCTTGGCGGTGCAGAAAAAAAACCATTCAGATGCAAAGATTTACGGATAAAATAACAGCAAACTCCTCTGTGTCCGTGTGGGAAAAAAGCGGATCCTGGAAGGGTTTTCCAGGTGTGCGCCAGAGGTGGCGAAGACGAGATGTAATGGAGAGCGGCGTGTGGCCTCTAGGGAGCTCCACAGCCAGAATGCGGCGTCCTCTTGGACCTGATCCCTTTTATGGGGGACAAATTGAAAATCTGCTTTCCTCTCAGAGAGCTCATTCTGGAGGCACAATTAAAAGAGACAATGGCTGTTTGGATTCAAGGCGAAGCCTCCACACACAGATTGTTTCATGCAGAACTGTTTCTGGGTCCTACCCAGGCCTGATGGAGCAGCAGTTCATTCAGGCTGGCAGTGTTGTGGTCGGGATACTTTTTAACAAACACGCCTCTCGATCTGCCTCCTCTTTCCACTTTGCTCAGCCCTTCTGCGACATAATCTCATTCCCCCCGAATTCATGGCGGCGCTGCTACTTGAGAGACTCATTACAGGGGAATCAAATTAAAACTTGCTTCTTGTCTCAGTTTGATGCATTTGCGAGCGAGGCCTCATCCGCCAGGCTCAATCAAAGGGATTTCTGCTTTTACTGCTGCTGATGAGGCCTGAAAGTTAATGTTTGGTCTGGCACAGGGGCTGGCTTTTGATTCGCTTCGTAGAGGGCGCTCAGTAGAATGTAGAAGCTGTCCAGTCCTGCTTCTCTAGCTGACACGAGGAAGAACAGCCACCCGAGTCTTCATCAAACGCAGCTATTTCACCTTCTGACCAAAACGAGGAGAAAAGAGATGATGGAGCTGAAGTTTAAACCAGATGGAACTCCTAGAGCCATTCGGGTTGATTTCTCTTTGACCACAACCCAGCAGAAGCCAGGAAGTCTAAGAAAAAGAAAAGTTTTTTAAAAATATTTTTGTTAATATTATGATATTTTTGTGCCAAAATAAAACAAAGAAAAAATGGGCTTTTTTCCAAAGTATGAAATAGTTTGACAGAGGTTCACATGACTTCCCTTCAAAATAAAAGACTTCCTGTGCCACATAGGATCATCTCAAATGTAGGGGTAATGCCGGCAGAGATTTAGTTTACTGCATGTGGCCCATGTCAAACAGAAACAAATAAGAAATCTAACTAACAAAAGTTAAATCAAAGCCAATTAAGTGGCCAATGGTGTAATTTTTGAATTCTTCCAACAGGTGCATCACACACCTGCTGAAAGAATTCAGCTGCAAACATCATGACAGGAGCAGCAGCAAAATGAAGCTTGACACGAACACATGCTTTCATTTCCTGTTTACACTAAAATCAATTGATCAAATCCTTTTTTTCATTCATTTTCTGAACCGCTTTATCCCTTTCAGGGTCATGGGGCTGCCACAGCCTAACCGGCTACTCATGGGCGAAGACAGGGGACACCCCTGGACTGGTCGCCAGTCTGTCGCAGGGGCCACAATCACACACTCATGCACACTCCCATCCACACCTTGGGACAATTTAGAGTAACCAATATTGAAGCATGTTTTTGGACGGTGGGGGAAGCAGGAGTCCCCGGAGAAAACCCACGCATGCACGGGGAGAACATGCAAACTCCACACAGAAAGGTCCCCCACTGGTGACACTGTTTCAAGTCCCCCAGCCGGGACTTGAGCCGGGAACCTTCTTGCTGTGAGGCAAGAGCGCTAGCCACTGAGCCACCGTGCAGCCCCTTGATCAAATCCTTCCAAATTCAATTAGTCAACTAATATAATCCTATGATTCTACTATATAAAAAACAAACTTCTATAACTATCTCCAACGTTAGACATTTTTTGGTAGAAGTAAAGATTAGGGAGGAGCCCTTTGAGGGCAAGGACTGGGCGCAGTTCATATAGTGACCACCGGGGGCAAAATCAAGGCGTTTCCATGAACCTTACACGAAACAAGAATGAAAAAGCTGGGTTTAAAAGCAGTGTTGATGACATTTTATGCATCTTGATAATTTATTTTTCTGTAGAGCCTTTATATAACAATCCATAGGAAAATGAAATTGGTTTACACATTTTCAAAAATGCTCTATTGTTCAAAAAACAGACTTCTTACTCTACCTTTTTGACCATTTTTGGAAATGCATATACATTAAAAAAAAAAAAAAAACTTCTCAAAACCAAACCCACCTGTCTTTTTGTCAGTATTCATGCTATTGACTGTACATGAAAACTGGACCAACTGAGTGTGACGTCACCCATAGTAAATGGTTAACTCCAAGCTTCAAACAAATGAAGTCAAGTAAGCTGCAATTTTTTTCTCAATACAGATGCGAAAAGGTACTTCCTGCTATAAGAAAAACAGCCAGATCTGTTAAATGAATGTGTTCATCTTTTAAATGTTTTACAAAAGCATTGCATCACCACTCGGCATCGGCAGATCCTCAAAATCAAATGACTCAAAACCAAAACAAAAATACCTGCTTAAGACATCCATCCCTTCAACTAATGACAATTGTTACCTGTTAAACGAAAGAATATATAAATACATGTAATTAAGAGGAATTTTGTCCCACTTTGAAAAGTTTATTCTTTTTATGTATTTCAAACCAATTTACAAATTATTTATTATTCAAATCAGATTTTCTAAAATTAAGATGGGTTCATTTAGTGTTTAAGGACTCCTTTAAAACGTTTTTTTTTTCTCTTGCATAAAACTTGTTAATAATATATATATATATATATATATATTTGGAGTAACTATGCTTAAAAATCTGTGTAAAAAGTCAAACACAGGGGAACTGTGGGATGATTCTTTTCCTCACAGTTTCACAGGCTGTGAGTGAAATAATCATTTCCTAAACCTGAACAAAGTTTCAGCCTCCTCTGAGTCAGCAGAAAATGTGAAAGTTAGCATTAAAAAAAAAGCCGGCTTCAGGAAATGAAATCCAGACCCATTAGTTTGTGACTAAAACAGCAGAGAACCCCTCTGCAGTGCACTCATACTCACCTCCGTCCACGTCCTCGCTGCCGAAGTGGTTCCTGTAGAAGAGCATGAGCTCGATCCTGTAGCACTTGTACAGCGTCACCAGGCAGATGAGCAGCAGCAGGATGGCTCCCAGACCTCCAGCCAGCTCCACCGTGTACATGAGCTCTGCTACAGATCCAAAGCAGACAGAGAAGAAGAGCTTTAGCTTGAACAGCTCCTGATTAGCAATAAAAATGATATTTTCTATGCAAAACTTGTTTGAAAGCAAGGTTTAGAATAATAAAGAGGTGAAACTTCACCTGTCGTGCCCTCTATTTATGCAGCTTATTAGAAGTCTATTTAATTGTAACAGGGTTGAACTGAATACTAATGCAACTTTCAATGTGATTCCTTCACTGCTCACAAAAAAAACACTCCGTTTGTTTCACTTTCTGGATCGGGAGCCATTGTATTGTGGTGATAGACACACTTCGTTTAGGGTTTTCCACACAGTGGTCTCACTATGTACAGAGCAGTTTACTTTTTAGTGTCAAAACTAAAAAAAGTCCAAAGAAAAACCTTGTCAGTGTGGCGTCAGTGTCAACATTCTGTGTGTATTAAAAGCTGATTTTGTCATCCATGTTCATCATTCAAACGATCACGAGCACCAGGAACGGATGGGCAGTGCCACCGGATCACAGCACGCCTTTATATTGGTATTAGACAGTCAGGTGTTGCAGGTGAACTTGCAGGTTATTGTAATCACTGCACGTTCTTACGTAAAATACATCATAGAACCATCATTATCCCGCAATTTCACTAGAACAACCCCAACGTTCTGTCCATGGATGATTTCAGCGGGACTTCAGGAAGTGGGAGAGCCTCACGTGGTTTGACCAGCAGTGACCCTTGAACTGAACCCCATAGAACACGTCTGGAACCAGCTGAAGCAGAAACTGAATGATCATACCCCACCCCTAAAGTGACCTGGCAGAACTGTTTGTAGAACTTGTGGAAGGAACAACATCATGAAGCTAGTGGGGACCATGAGACGTCACTGTCAAGCTGTCACTGCGGCAAATTAGCACGGTCAACTTTAAACATTTTGGGCTTTTATTGTCTAAACTTTTAGGGTAATGAAAATCAAACTAATGAAAATGGTGCTCCTTCTAAATTATTATCATATAATATCAAAGGAAATTTAGGGTTCTCATTAAAATTCAGGCCAAAATTTGGAAAAAACACTCAATATTCCTAACTTATTGTGAGTTGTGTACTTTTAAAATAAGGCACAGAAGTGTCTCAGTAGATCTGGAGCATCTTTGTTCTCAAAACTTCAGCAGCAAAGCTTTTGTTTGGCTTCTGACTATGATGGATCATTGTTTTTATTTTCACATTAAGAGTCTTTGTTTTTTTTTTGGTCTAACCTCACATTTTCATACACAAACATTTATTCTCCTTTGAGATACGCTACTTTCACATCCCGGCAATTTCCTCCAACACCGTTTTCTCTCCTCACAAAGACAGGTCTGCATCCAGGAGCATCCGATCAATCAAGAGGGAGGGGGCTACATGATGCCGCTATGACAGATATAGGGGGGGAGGAGGACTTGGCCGCACTGTTTTTAAAAGGCTTTTATGCTTCTCTGCATTCTATCCGTCTGGCTCCTCTTCCTCACTTTCCCTCGTCATCTTCCTCTCTTTGCTGATTCCGGCTTGATTGGATCCAGATGACGCACGACTGCAAACAGAACGGCGGTAAAAAAAAAAAAAAAAAATGCTTCCATACCTGTCATTTAATGCCTCCTGGCTTGACTGAAGTAATAAAAAAAAAAAAACTTGCACTGAAGCAACCGGTGTGACAACCGCATGTGACAGATCACGCCGCTGCACTTATGAAGACGGGTTACGCGTGTGCAGCTGGAGAGCCGGGAGCTCCTGCTACATCCGTCATGAACTGACAGGAGCTCATGGAAAAATAGAAACGAATCAGGGGGAGCTCCGGTTTAAGGATTTCACTGTTGATTATTTGGTTTCAAATCAGCTCAAACTATGATTTTTGTTATTTGAAGCGGTCAACACGACCTTTTTTTAAAGACCCACTCTGATAAAAATGGTGTCTTTGGTGTTTTTAAAATGTTCTTGTGGCCTTTTTCTGATGCTACAGAACATTTATGTTGCACTGGTAATGTTAGCTTGGAGGTGTGAGGGGTAAGCTAGCACGACAATTCATTAACAGAACTTTCAGTTATGGGAGATGGGATGGGGAGGCTGGGTTGCTCCACATCAACGTTCCCACTGCCCCTCTGCAGAAACTACCACGGTAAGCAAGGTCGAACAGTTTTTTTTTTAAAGTGTTGCTAACACTTTTAGGGTGGCTAACGTAAATACGCTAACTCTACTAATGTGGCAAGCTTGTAGGCTAACACGAATATGTTAACGGTTCCAACAAGGCTAATATGTTGGCAAAAGTAAATACGCTACTGCTTCTAATGTGGCTATAATGTAGCTAACGTGAACACACCAACACTTCTAATGTGGCAAACGAGTAAGCTAATGTCAATATGCTAAAGTAGCTAACGTCTAGTATGTTTTAAATAAGTTTTAGAATTACTGTAAGCGCAGTTAGTAAAGTCTGAAAGACTTAACTCTTATTCCTTTGTCTCACATTATGTGCTACATTGATTTTTTAATTTTTACTGAAAATAAGCTAAACATTCTTTAAAGAGCACTGGGAACGCTCTCGTGGCTCAAAATGTGATCGGAGCACAAGGCTCCATGGTTAAGTGTTTCTTCATGATCTGGTCTCGTTTTCAAGGCCTTCTGAGTTTTTCTGTGGGTTTGCCGCTCAATCTTTGCAGACATTTCCTCCCAGAATCCGGGTGGTCAGCCTTCACCAGGTGACTAATCGGCGGCGGTAAAAGCCTGAGCTAAACGCTGCATAAACGAGGATTGGCGTGCATCGCCATCCATCACGGCGGTGCGGTTAACCTCTTCGGAGAGCGGTGGGCCGACAGCTCCCATGATGAGGGATGATGTTCGGCGGGGGCTAACGAGTGCGGCCCGGCTTGCTTCGTCACACCTGTCCAGAGGCGACCTTCACTCGGACGCGGCAGAGGGCTGCTGAGCAGAAAAGACCGCACCACCCTGCCTCCTCCGCCCACATGCTGAGATATCTGGACATATGAGGCGGCAGCTGCTCCTCAAACAGCTCGGATTAGAGAGGAGGCCAGCTCCTCTCTGCATCCATATTGTAGCAGCGCAGTGGAGGGACAGATTAAGACAAATTAGCTTCTGATGACTAAGAGGTTGGATTTGATGGAGGCGCGCAGCATCAGACGATTCATCACCTCCTTCTTTTTTCTGTATGTGTCTGGAGAAGGATGGAAAACACCCCCCAGTAGAGGATAAGTGATAAAATAAAACGCAGAGAGTGCAACGCTGCTGCTGCTGTGGGGAGAAAAAAACAAAAACAATTGTCAGAAATGGGGATGCCACAATTCCTGGTTTAATGTTACGCTGTTGAACTGATTCATGGGGGAAAGCAAATGGTTGCATCTCTACTGCATAGCAGAATGTTTTTAGTAGAGCTGTCCATTGTTAAAAAAATTAATCACACTTTTGGATTGTGATTAATCACAATTAATTCCAATATACGACAATATGCGACTTTGGAACAAAAAAAGGTCAGAACACTTTTTCTGCATTTTTTATTGTCTGAAATGTTTTAATTTTTAAAATTTTACCTCAGATATCCCAGAAATGTAATTTGTGTGCACAAAACACCAGTGAGAGGTGAACTTTCTCTCTGAACTGATGCTTTACTGAAAACTTTTGTGATGATTAGCATATACATTTATTTCCTTTGCTGATGCAGCGACACTTTGTGTTACCGTGACAACGGGCCGCACCATAAAAAAAACAGTTCGCTTTATGTGAGAAAATGCATAAAACGATTAAATCTTTAAATAATATTGTTATTACATAAATATATTTTTAAAAGATTTATTACAAATATTTATTTATTTTGTTAAGTTACCATGTAAGCGCGATAGTGCCCGACGAAGTGTGTCTTTTCAGAAATTGTTGCCCGCCATGGAAGCCTGAACTGACGCAAAGTGGGAGACGTTTGCTTCTGACGTGTGATTAATCTGCTTTAATAATTAATAACGTGTTAATGTTTTAAGATGAATTGCGTGCATTAACGTTAACAGCCCTGGTTTTTATGTAGAACGTGTCAAAGGAGGATTTATTCTGGAGGGCAACGACCAGAATCTTTTTGCAATTGTCCCTTTAAAAATTTACCACCGCCGATTTTAATGGCGTCAGCGTGGAAAGGTAGCAAAAGAGACTTCTGGGGAAATTCAATACCTGAATCCCTGCTCAGGCTGAACAAAATGATATAACATAGCATATCAACACATGAGGAACAAAAGCTTCAGTTTGCCAAGGAAAGGAAAAAAAATTACTTTTGCAGATTCTTCTAAAAGATATATAGACTTGATTGTCACCGCCAGGCGACCAAAATTTTAAATAGTTGCTGTGGAGATAAAACCAATGGAAAACCCGCCATTTTGAAAAATGTGTTTTTCTTATAAATGTGTCACATGTAGCTCTGATCAAGGTGGCAGAAAGAGGGGGATGAGGGGTGTATAGCAGCCACTCAGCTGGTGAGATGGGGTCATACCAAGGGTGGGCCACGCCAACGCTGCTTGTGGCGTTTTTTTCTGTATGCGTCTGGAAAAGGATGGTAAACAATCCCCAATGGTGGAAAAGCGATGAAATGAAAGGTGGGGAGTGCGATGAAGCTGCTTTGAGGGAAAAAAAAAAACTTTTGGGAGACGCTCACATTCGAAGAGAAAGAGGGAATGAGGACAAATCTCCAGGTCATTCATGGATTTAAAAAGCACATGAGAAGAAGAGAAAAGAAAACTATATCAATAAATAAAAAAAGAAAAACAGCTGACTGGTTTCTCTACTAGATATGCAACAAAAACAGCCCCCCCAGAACACAGAGCCAGCTTCGTGTAAGTCTTGCAATCATGCAAGGACCAGGCTAATCTTCCACGGCTTATTCTGAGATTCGACAGCGCGGCGTAAACCTCTTTAATGCAGCAAATGGAGAGGAACTGGGCCGGCATCAAAGACCAATCCAAAGCTTCCAGCTTAAAAGAGAAGCAAAATATCTATGGAAATGTGTTCCACACCGAGTCTAAAGGCTCGGGAGACTCCCCAACCCAGATCTGGAAAATATGTCTCAAATATTAAAACTAAAGACGTCCGCCTGTATTTTATGTTCTCAAAGGTGTTGTGTTTGGCCATAAAAACTGTTTCTCTTTCTGCACAGAGTGTTTCCTGCAGCCGGGGTGGATGAATGGGCTTTTCGCACCATCTACCACACTGTCCCATTATTTTGTCCCTGAGGCCGCAAACAAGCATTCAATTCCCAGAATCCCCGTAGTAGTTCTTCCTGCTCTCCGTAAACCGCTGCAGGAGATTCACTCTGTTGTCATGGCGAAGGCCTGCGGTATATAATCGTGTGTTTCACCTCCAACGCCGTAACACGCCATTATTAAAAATCAAGGCTGGTCCATCCGTCTGCCGGATTTATGGTGGACGGCGTGCTTTAGAGGACGTGCAGAGCGAGCGCTCGCCTTACCTTTCTTCACGAGCTGGATGTTGGCCTGTCGGCGCCCGTGGCTGTTCTCCACATAGCACGAGTAGTTGCCCAGGTCGCTCTCTTCCAGAAAGTCGACAGTGAGAGAAATGGAGACTTCCTGTTCTCCGAGGTGTTCCCGTATGGTCCTGCAGGGGCAGCAGAGAGCAGAAACTTTTAGGCACAGGTTAAACTCCATTGGAATGCTATTTGACAAAAAGCAAAGTGTGAAATTTTCACACAATATGGAAAATCTGGGGAAAAAAAATACTTTTGTTTTTGTGCGATCTTCACAAAAGTTCACACAAGAAAAAAGTTTTGACCTTTGACCTCAGGAAGAGGCTGCCATCTTGAATGGAAAAAAAAAATCACAGTTACCTTTTAAACATTCATACTCCTCCTAAGAATTTCTATGTATCTCCTTCTCATGGAGAAGCTATGTTGGAAAAATTGTTGGAATTTTGAATGTTTTCAGCATGGCTAGCTTGAAAGACAGGCATTTCCCGATTATTTTTACCAAATTACTGTGAAAAAGGTAACACAAGAATCGCTGGTTCAAGCTGATAAAAGCAAAATAAAACAGGATATGAACATATTAGGAATGTGGGCGTGGTTAACAAAAAACCTCAGTTGCCAAGGAAATCCGAAAACTTTACTTTTAACAATTCTTCTAAAAATGACATAGACATGTTTATAACCCTAAGGCGATTAAAAAATAAAATGGTTACTATTGAGATAAAACCAGCAGAGAAGCCAGGACTTTGAAAAAAGTTAGCTTTTTTTTGTGAATTGGGGCGGGTAGTGCCCCTCAACAATCCCACTCCTGTTGAATTTAAGATTACTTTTATCTAAGTGCAGTTCAATTCGCAGCTCATTATCCCTTTTCCAAAGAAAATCAATTTTTCATGATGCTGTTGAACGACATGTTGTTGTATAAATGGCGCAGGAAGCTGTGCATCATCATTCGACAGCTGATGTGAGAAATAAAAAAAAAAAAACAAACAAAGAATGTCGGAAACTCAACATCATGTGTTAGCAATGTAAAGAAAACAGAATTGAACTCATTTAACTCTTTGATCTTGTGGAAAAAAGGCAGACTAATATCAAATTAAATGCAGAAACCAAATCATTTATCAATATCAGGGTCTTTTATATTATTTAAGATCACAAATTTAGAGGAATTTTTGTGTTGAAGTATTCATCTTAACCCTAGTGGGGCAAAATTGTATTCAGGATACTCAGTTCTTTGTAAAAGGTCTTTTTTTCCCCTGTTGGTTATCAGGAGTAAAAAAAAAGGGAAAGCTCTCCATTGTCTATGAACAAAAATGTTAACCGTGAATCCCAGAAAATATCAACTGGAAAAAAATCACAAGTGGCAACTATCCATATATAACCATTTTAGTTTACTGTAGATCTCCTGGTCGTTTTTGACATTTTTGGACTGTTAAAGTGTCTGAATGCCGGAAATTGAACAGAATTGGGTCGAAGGTGCAGATCAAAGTTATTATGACTAAATGCATTCAAGAGATCTGAATAAATGAAACAGAAAAAGATCAGAGAGACTCTAAAGGAGAAACTCTGCCACGAATATTAGGATTTAATAGAAATACACCTACAAGCCCAAAAGACTTTGGAAAGTAAAAACTTGGGTCAAAAAGTCATAAGATGAGAATACCGATTGTTTCTATCCCTGAACGACGACCACGACTTTCCTCTGTGCAGGATAAACTGCAAAAAAACTGGGCTCTGTTTGCTTTCTATCTGCTACTTTCACAATTTAGTCTATTGAGACTGAAACTGCATGAAGGCCGAGCGAGCGTGACTGACGCGGAAAATCATCGGAGTCATAACGTTGCTCCCAGACGAAAGCGGCGCTCGGCTGAGGCTCCGGATGCTGATTGGTTGTGACACGTTGGTGCAAAGATGATGGCGAAAGTGTCATGATGCTCCAAGAGGCCGACCTCTCATCGCCTGCTGAATTAGTGAGTGAGGAAAAAAAATAGACGTCTGCAGTTTTGAGACTAAAAACTAAAAGTTTGAAAGCTGCTGGCTTCAGTATTGTGGACCTGCGACTTGGAGTGAAAGAAAACTCTCAAAAATCTCCACATTTACAGGCAAACTAAGCAGTTTTTAAACATGTTTGGTAATAATGTGAGTATAGAGCCGCTGGAGGATTTTAGACGGACTTGAAGAAAACTTTCACCTGACACATAATTACAAAATAAATGTCCATTAATAAAGGACATACGTCTCCAAATGCAGAGTTTTAGGTATAGAGTGAACTTCTAAGGAATCTGAAAGTTGTGATCATCTTTTCAGAGTAAATTGTGAAAAATGAAAGAAAACGGACCTGATAAAGAGAAACTGAGCTGCAAACACCTGGTGAGTAAATATGAAGTAGAATGTAATGTAATAGATATAAATATGAAAAGAATTTATAAGTCTTAGAATTAAAAAAATGATTGTATTTTTACTATATTTCCATCAATACACTATTTTAATGTGATTTATTTACTTCAGTTGCTCATTTATAGAGTAAAGAAATTACATAAATATTTGTATTTATTTAAAAATATATATTATTGTTATTGTTTTACTTGTTTGTATATTCTTCAAAATAAAAGTGCCATTTCATAAAGAACTATTAAGAAATAATAAGATATTTCACGATTTCAGTTTGTTTTACTTTCTTCCTCGTATTGTTCTCATATTTTGAGGATGATCTCAATCACTTGTTTATGCTGACGATATGTCTAATATATATTTTTGTAACTTCAGCTTCTCTACAGACCACAGAGTGCAATGTTTTATTGTTTTTTATTGTGTAGCTGCCAGAATCTGAAGATCAATATTGATTCAAAGATGGCGATTTTTCTCGTCATTCTAATGTTTGTTTGCAATGGCTCCTGTTTCAGCGGCCATTTTGGATCCTCCATGACACCATAAGTACTGAGTAATAACCAGGTTTCATGGAAAGCTTTTTTAGGCTTCACCAAAAGAAAGTTTTAGAAAAACAAAGTTAGCTAAACTACTGTGCCAAACTTGTCTCAAACCAAGGCTTCATAATCTAAAATACGTTGTCAGCAAAGAGAAAACTTCACCTAATGTGAAATTGAGACACTCAGTGAAGTGGAGAGAGGGAAATCACTTTTGTTTTGTGGTCTCACTTCAGGATTCCAAAGCAAAAAACTACTGAACGGAAAGAAGCAACAGAAGCAATCAGCTCTCTGCTTTTGAAACCCTGTAGAGGTTCACAAAAACGGAGCGGTGGAGGAAGATAAAGAGGCTAAAAGATGCATCGTCTTCCTGCAGGGGAGAAACGGAGGCTGCCTTCCCCAGAGGGGATGGGCTCACAGTTTGTTCTTTTAAGATTATTGCTAACTGCACCTATTTGCAGCAGTTTGATGAAATAACAACAGGTTGGATGTAAATACCGTTCTTCTTCATTTGCCCTGCAGGTACTTGTGTGGGAGGCTGCATCTCCTTGTCTTAATGGCTCTAATTGTCTTAATGGTGCGCAGCGACTTCTAAATATCCCTTCCTCATTTTATTTTCGAACTTGAACTAAAAATATGTTTGAAAATATGTCCATTATTTGGTGTCTTTTTCAAATAAAGAAAAGAAAAAAAAAGATATAATGAAGCTTGTAAAACAACAGGAAGTGAAAGAAAATTGCATTTTCGAATAATATTTTCTGTCTGAAATATGTTGGATTTATGCACCTGTGAGAATTACCTTCTACTTACATAAAAAGTGAACCTTTTAATGGCAAACTACAAACCAATCCTCACCAATAAAGTGAAATTAAAACATTCATCACAGACTGTAGGAAAAAAGTGGCAAAAACAGCAAATTCTTGCCTTCCGGGCTGCATAAACATGGAGTTTATAGGAGCACAGAGCAAAAATTACAGCTATTTCAAGCCTCTGTTTAATGATGCATGGGCCTAATAGTGCGAAAAGGTGTAAGTGCCACTTGGGCATTCATTCGCTGCTTGCTGCGGGGCATTTGAATATGAAAACTCATCTAATTCTTGTTGATCAATGTGCCTGCTAAACAAAGCAGAAGTGTTGGGGATATAAGGAAAAGCTACAATGCAACCACTGCTGCCATGGCGATGTCTTACATTAGCTTTACAAACTGGTAACATACACAAATATCACTGCTGTTAGTGAGCATTCACAAACTAGAGTTATTACAGGAGATTATTTTGCAGGACCTGGTGGTTAATAAAATCCAGTGATGCAGTACTTTTTGTTCTTCATGTGATTTCTCAGCACATCCCTGGATTTGGGTTATGTACATGTGAGGGGGAAGCTAATTTAGTCTTTTTTTCTGATTCCTCTCTGTTCATCGCTCTCCATTGTGTGGCCAGTCAGGCAGAGACGTGGGGCTTCACAAGGTTGAGGTATAGATCCACGCTGATGGCTTTTTAAAGAGTCTGCCACCCATGTGTGACTCAGTGCATCTCAAACAAAGCAAGAGCTGGCGTGGAAAAAAAAAAAGGAAAAGCAGAATCACATCTATCATACTTGTTAGGGACAGAGTTTATGTGGGTTCTAGTAGAGAAGAGGCGAGGAAAACTATTTTGAAGGTGAATCTAAACGGAGGTGGAAGAGTTTCATGCTACGTTCAAGCATGTGCACGTTCAAGCACGTGCTGAACGAGGGTTTGCCCATGGTCTTCAAACTGGACTAGTAGGGAGGGGCTTCTTCTACTTCGACTGTTAACAAACGTGATGCCAAATGTCAAAGTGGTGCAAATCTGGTGTATCTTTCTCCAGGCTTTTACTTTCAGAGCTTCTATGACTCTCATGACTCCCACTGTTTATCCGACAGATTGCATACGACGGCGCCCAGTTTTATTCAACGTCATCGTAAAAACAAGCATATTTACAAAAAAGTGATAACTGGAGCTTTTTTGCCTCTGTGTGCAAACATTTGACGTAAACGTTGTCTTTGTTTTCCGTTTACTTGCACACTAAAACTGGCTAACTGAATAATCAGGTGAATCCAAACGGACTATGAAAACGGAACTGATGGAACATCCTGATCTCCAAAGAGTCAATCATCCGATTTGTTCTGGAGAACTACGTACGTAATGACGTAACTTTCAAGCTCTGTGTTATGTTGTGTTGTCTGTAAACTTTGATGCGGCGCTGATTGACGGTTAGCTTTGCTAATGTGAGCGCTAGTCCAAAGTGTCACATGACTGCCACCTCCTGAGCTTTATTTAAACTCGTGCAGATACAAAATAACAAAAGCGCCGGGGTTAGTTCATTTTTATGATTTTAAAGTCAGAAATCTGAGATTAAATTCAGAATTGGTGCAAAGGTTCTGACAGCACCATCGCAGAGTCCTCCTGAAAACACTAAAAGCTTGCTGGAGCTGAGACGCATAAAACAGCCTCTCTGGGTAGGAGTGAATTAAGAAGCATTTTCTGGCCGCTGTTCTCCTCCTGCTGCTTAGTGACCCCCATCTGTAGTATAATGGAAAAATGGAAAACAGGCACGCTGAGAAATCCTCACGTTTGTCAAGGTAAAGGTCAGACGGAATGTTCTAAAAAAAAGAGAGTACATGCAGTCAGACAATATGTTCACTTCAGATCAGGGACCTGAGATGACAGCTGCCCTCTTCTGTTTACAGTGTTGTGACATTTTGCACTGTTAAGAGGATCAATACAACAGATTTGCATAAGTGAATGTAATCAGCTTATTTAGTACATTTACATGCTAACAAGAGAGCTGAGGGAGCTCGAGCACCTGCTCATCTCCCTCTAGGGGGACATTATATACCACTTAATGCGTCAATTCAACAGAAAAGTGGCCCCAGTTTGACTTTTGCTGAGAGCACATGTGACAGATGTGTGTTTTTTAACAAACCCAATGATCCATCAGTGAATAAAGAGAGTAATCAATAACTCTGGTTCTTAAGGTGTTTCCTGCTATCCCTACACGCCGCTGATCACATGGATCTGCTGATTCCAGGTCTGACTGACAGAACACTTGACTGAGGCTCAGAGTAAACTGTACTGATGAAATGAAATATTAGTACTCAAGTTTGTATAAATTTCTTTCTTATACTCATCTAGATCCTGTTATATTTTTCCAAAAAGGTCAAGAAAGAGAAACAATGACCAACTCCAGTCTAAGGGGGACACTTCCTTTTGTATTCCAATTTCAATCTCAGACTCATACAGAGCAATCCCATTTTAAGCCCAACGTATGATCTGTTTGGCTAATCTGATCCATTCTTTCTGCACTTAGCGCATAAGTAAAGCGGTCCACTTCTAATTAAAACATTGCAGGTTAGGTTCCCACTCTGTCTGCCCATGTGCAGAAGTGTCCCTGGACCAGACACTGAACGCAACATTACTCTTATTGGTCTGAGTAGCGCCTTCGATGGCGGCTCCCACGCCATCAGTGTGTAAATGTGAACAGGACTTGTGTCTGAAAAGCACTTAGGGCTTTCATGAACAATCATACAACATAGGTTTATGCCATTGACAATTTACCATTTGATGTGATTGCTAAATGGGATGTTATTCTCCAAAGCTATAAAATAAATTACACAACACTTGTCGTTTTTTGCCATTGCTTAAAATGACTGCTGTCATGCGAAGAAGTTTTTATGTGATTAATTATTCTTGACCTGTAAATAGTTTATATATATTTACATTTTAAAGATAATAATTGATGTGAAAAGTCTTATTTTTAAGCATTTTCATTGAAGTTTGTGACATTTTGCCACAGAATAAGCTCAAAGTAATTAGACTTGAGTGATTTTATAGTTTGCTCTAACCTGAATGTGATCATTTTGAAGACTGGATACAGCAGGAGAGACTATGTGAAGGAGGAAATGAGACAAGAAACTTTTGCTTCACCATCTGAACATAAATGAGAGGTGAAGAGGTGAACTTTCACTTTGAAATGATGCTTTGTTTAACTTCTCATGACAATCACTGAGAGCAGAGCGCTGTAGCTGTTACTATGACAACACACTGTGTTTTTAAATAGACAGCTTTTTGTCAGAAAAGATTTTAAAAATATAACAAGGTTTTATCGATTTCTTATTTCTTATTTTTTGTAAATAACCACGGTATGAGCAGGATAATGCCCTTCCACGTGTGCATTACCAGACATAAACCACAGAAGCAACCATCCGACGCAGAAATGAGATTGACGCGTTTTTTTTAAAATAACACGCTAAAATGTCTGTAATTAATTAATCAATGGCGATTAACATGATAATTTGACAACTCCTCTCAGCACAGACTATAATAGAAAGTGTTGACTTCATTTTTTTTTTTTTTCTGTGTCTGGAGGCTGTTTTGTCATGGCACCCCCTACTGTATGGAGTTGGAAACAATGGATTCTGTTCCCAGGTCTAGAATAGACGACAACATTCAAGAAGTTTTGTGGATTTCTTCCCACACTGTTTTCCCAACAATCGATATGTTATAGACATTCACCAGCGTACTTTCTTAGCTTTCTCCTCAAAAACCGTACCAAAGCAGCAGTAAAAAGTGCTGTAACTGGCGTTGATACAGGCATTCAAAATTAGTCAGCAAAATAAAAAGTTTGAATAAGCGAACCATCTCCAAAAGGCCTCCAAAGAGTAGGACTTCCATTATTCTTTCTGTCTTTGCTTTGACCCGCCCTCGTAATTCCTGGCCAATGAATTAGGACCTGTACAGGCCTAAAGGGATCCCACAGGTCAAGCCTAGGACTTCTTTAGCTTATTCTGTACATGCTTCTTTTGAGACAGCTAATATGCAGATGACAGTCAAATTTACATTTCAGTCACAGCAGGCAAATATAGACCAGTGCTGTGAAGAAAAAGATTTTGGAGCAAAATTCACCAGATTTGCTCTGCTTCAACATCTCACACCAAGCCTCTTCCAACTGTGAAAAGATGTGCTAATATAACGATAGACCTGTGTGAACACCATATGCTAACAGCGCGTTCAAGAACCCACGTTCAGCTTGTACACGCATGTCCAGTGTGTACGAGCTTTAGAGATCAATATAAGGGAGTATTAATTGAAGTTAGAAAATGGAACGGTACTTCTCACGGTTGCTTAAAGGGTCCTAAACGCCCAAGTTGCAGGGAGAGAAACTTCTCCATTCAAAACTAAAGTTGCAGGTCCTTCGTGTCTGTCATCAGGTGGTGGTGCCCTCACCTCAGAGACTGCAGGAAAAAGTCTTGTTCTGCAGCCACAAAAATTTGTATCAACGCAGAAACTCAGTGGTGAAACATTGTGCCAAAAGCTCCATTTCATGTATTACAGGCAGCCCCTCGGGGAATGCTCCCATGTGATTAATTTCCATTTCAAAGCTGAGAGCTCATGGAATGATATCAGGGAGAGGATTTGAAGTGGTGCACATTCAAATGTGAGCACAAAAATAAAATAAAAAATTAGACTCAGAGGAAGACAGCCTCCTGCAGTGCAACAAAACAAAAATACACAAAGAAATGTGGGTTTGAACTGTAAGCTGGGCTGCTTCTGAGCATAAAAAACACTTTCAAAGTAACCCAGGGTCACTGATTTGATTTCTTCTTGTTACCTCATTTGACTATCGCACCAAAGCAGGTTTCTAACTGCATGTGGTGCGCCTGTCAGTTTTCTTCCTTCTCATCCTTATTACACCACCTACCCAATTCTGCCACCTGCCACCCCCGCTGCCCCCCTCCAATCCTGTAGGCTCTAATTGGCCCGGTGTCCTTCACGACAGATAGCGGCGCTAAGAGCTGGACGGAGCAGGCGAGCGGGCTAATAGAGACATCTTGAAATGCCAGGTCACTGACGGGGCCGCTAACTCGCCTCCCAGCCTTGTCATGCTGCTTGCAGTTAACCTTTTCATTAGTCTGCGTTTGTCCGCGACAGGGATTTTCTAGTCACAGGTGTAGGCTGTCAGAGCGGTGCGGCGGGGCAGGACATGAAAGGGTGTGAAATGGATCTCTTTCGCAAAATCCAGTAGCAAAAATGAAAATAAAAGTTACTTTGACTGCTAACTTGGCCAAAGTTTGACCACCAGATTCCTGGACACGACTGTAGATAACCCACAGTAGTAACCAGGCAAATATACCTTACAAAAATCCTTCAGAATAGGAGCAGCTGACGTTCAATACATGTAAGTTTGACAAGAAAAAACAATTATTATGCCTAAAAACCAAGATTAGGTTAAAGAAATGAAAACTCTCATTCTTCCTGACACTTCAAAGGTTGTTCAACTTCCACGTCCGTTTTCTTAAAGAAGCAGTAAATGCAAAGAAACTCTCTCAGTTCTTGGTCATAATTGGGAAGTGCAAGAGAATATTACACGTTCTTGTCCGTTGTAAGTTTATGTGCGCATCGGCTGTAGTATTCTCTACCATCATACACTGTCTGTTACAAACAGATGAGACCTTTTTTCAGCAGATTCCTGGCCAGTTAAAACATCCCTGCATCGGGGAAGCAGCTTAATGGAAAAGCTGCAAACAAAAAGCTGCCCTCCGTGAAGAAGCACCACCAAAAAAGTATTTACAGCAAGTCAAGAAAGAAAACTGCATCTGAACTACCTTAGAAAAAAATATCCTGGTGCTTTCTAAGCCAAAAACACACTGTTTTAGCACATTGATAAATGTAAAAAGTTGTGTTGTCCAGCCATAACGGCAAAAACATTTAAATAGAAACCAACCCCTTTAAATAATGCCATCCTGGTGGATTTTTTCGAGAAAACTTTCAAACGTAAGGGTTCGGATTGTACGACAAAGCAAAATCAGATAATTTAAGAGGTGAAATGAAGCAACAGTTCCAAATATCCAAATATTAAACAACACAACAGAATTCCTTTAACTGTAAACATAACCCTTGATTTTTGACTTTTTCATTTTTGTGAAAAGGAAACTTCTTTTAATAATTTGTGTGAATTTAAATAAATAAACAAAGGATAAATTAATCCTGTGTGGGTATTGCCAAATAAATCTATTTTTTGCATGTTTGAAACAAAATGTGTTAAACAATCTTGCAAAAATCTACTTTCTCCTCCTAAATAAATAAAAGTGCCAGCATTCGTTTTTTGCAACTCTCGACAGATAAAACAGTGGACTTGACAATTTTAGGATAAACTATTATGGTTCTGAATCTATATTAAGTGGCTGTCGTTTCTGAGATCTGTTTTAAAGACACTAAAAGGTAGAAACACAAACTAAAAGAATCTGTTTCTTCAGCTGCTGCGGTGTGAACCTCTCAAAAGGTTCTTGGATGACTCAGACTTTCGCTGACGTAAGCTGGGAGAAAAATCAAAGGACCACCAACAATCATGGAAAGAAATTATGCTAATTTATGTTTCTTTCTGATTATGTGACCTAAATGGAGCAAAATCAAACAAGAGCCCATGGAGTCTAGGCCCAGCTGGATGTTAGAGGAGCTACAGTGAAGAAAATGGACCCCCCCGTGGTAAGGTCTTCCAAATGCAAAGAACATGTGCTGCTTTGTATTTGCAGATGTTTATGGAGCATAGCGTATGCAAAAAAATGAAACATTAAAGAGCCACTAAAGGAACTTCTAGTTTCATTTCATTATTTGGAGGCTTGATCTTACATTCTGCAGATTTCCTGCTATGATTACAGAAGTCCTGTAAGATTTTTTTAGAATAAGAAACTAAATATTTATCGGACTACAAGGACCAGATTGTTTTCTTTTTTACTGTCTTACGGCACAAAGTTTTGTCCCCATGGCCATGTTGTGGCAGTGTTACATTTGGGGAAACAGTTTGTTTGAGCGATCTTCATGAAATTTAACCCACATGTTGTCAGGTTCAGTCTACAATAAGCTTTGTTGACCTTTGACCTCAGAAAGAACCTACCATTGAATTATAAAAGTGAAAAACACCTTCGCGTGGCCCGCCTCTCTCTCGCTGTGCTGCAAATTCGCTGCTCGCCGCGTGGTCAAAAATGTTTTCTCTAAGCTCGTGGTCTCGTTCGTGTGTGGGAGGAGCTAACAGCTAATGTTTTTCACCAATACATGAAACTTTGTCTGTATTTCATTGACAATGCATGAGAGACATGGGTGACGTTCGGGTGAGATCAGTTTTTTTCTCTTTCGAAGAGCTCTACAAAAACGTCGGTGATCATGTCTCCATGTAAATCACGGCCGTAAAAAATAAATGAACTAATATATAAACCCTCTACCTTCTAAAAAAGTAAACTTCAATCATCAAGTAGCAAACACTCCTTGATACAAACTTGTACGCTTGTACACCATCATTCTAGATCTAATCAGGTTCAAATCTCATCATTGTTGTGTTTTACTTTTACAGACACAGTTGCATTTTACTAAGCATAGAGAATACATCACTTTTTAAATAAATTCCTTTGAAAATCTTTTTAAAACCAACAAGACATTTTAACTAAAGGTTTCATAGACTACATTTATTTGTGTTAAACATGGTATTACTTTAAAAACTCATGACTATAAAAAATACATTCCAATGATTTAAATCCAAATAATTCTCCTGATGTTTTTCATTGATATTTATAGTAATGTGTGTTAAGTAATTTAGCGGGAAAAAGATTCGCGTCTAAACCGTTGACTTTACATTGAAACTGGCCGCCTCCGCCGCGTGAATCGCGTTCGGTGTTTAAGCACCTTTAGGAATTTCAATCGATCGCCTCCTTAGCCTGGGGTTACACTGGTCCATCTCTCTGTTGCGTTGGGTGAGGATCCCGTCTCACGACCAGCGGCTAGCTTACATCGTCTCCGTTGCGTCTCTGGTCCGTCCCCACTCCTCACTGGCTCTCAGAGGAGTAAATTTCCTGCTACCCCGGTGTCATCAACATCCAGAACGTTGTCAATCAAACTCAATAGCCTCTCCTTCCTATGTTTTGTGTCATAAATGATGTTATGTTTTTTTATCTTTCGTTGTCGTTGGTGAAAATGCACGCCGGTGTTACCCATTTGTTGACGTGCATTATTGCATGGGCGGATTATATAGTCAATGAGTGGGCATATTCCGGTAAGTATAAAATACAATTTTTAATAGTACAATGGAAGTTTTTAATTTTGAAACTTGCGCCTGTTTCCGGTTTCTTTGACTTTTTACCCCAAAATTGAGGTGTTGACGGATTGTAAACTCGTAAAGCCTAAAGCTTGAGTTGCTGATTGAGGGATGAAAGACGCAGACACGGCAGAGGTGATGTAAACATTGCAATTGATTACTGAACATATCCCTGACGAGTTATTAACTCAATTCCTCAACATCATTGGGAAGCTACTTTGAAAAAAAAATTGTCGATTTTAAACGGCATTAAAAGTGGCGTTCCCCTGTTGCTCGTAAATCTGTAATTAGCATATTGTGAAAATCTAAAACACGATATGAAAAAAACGATATGACGTGCATTTGAACATATTAAGAATGTGAGAATGGCAAATAAAAACATCCGTTGTCGAGGAAATCCAAAAAGTTAATTTCTGTCAATTCTTCTAAGAAATGATTATACCTGTTTGTCACCCCGAGATGACCAAAAAATATTATGGTTGCCATGGAGAACTGAACTGAAAAGCTGTGATAAAAAGAAGCAAAGTGTTTTTGTCAGGACGGCGGGTGTAGCAGCTGCACAGCCACTGAAGGTTGGTCAGGAGGAGGACGTGAGGGTGTAGGGTCAGCTACAGCACCGCTCGTTGTTTTCATGTTACTTCTATTGTTTTTTTTAAAGCAAGTCTTAATTCTACCAAAGGTTTTAAGGATCTTACTTGATTTCGCTTTCGTGAATACGTTCCTCATCCAGATCTTCAATAAATTTATCCCCCTTCATCCAGTAGATGAGCGGACTGGCGTCTCCACTGTAACCGAAGTACGCTCTGCACGTCAGGTTGATGGGACTTCCTGCGGGAGACCAGAAAAACATACAAACAAAAACATGAATTCATGGCTGATAACAAGATTTGAGGCTTCCCATGAGCAGGTCCAGAGAAAAGTCTTCTTTTTTTTTGCTTTTTGTGGAGCATATTCCTCTCAAAAAAAGTAAACAAACATTAATCAAACAAATCTTCCTCAAATAGAACAAACATAACCTTATGACCTGCAGCTGAGCAAGACACAGAAAGGCTTGAAAAACTAGATACATGTGTTTTATGCAGCACAAATGCAAACATGATGACTTCATCTTCAACCATCCCGACTCACTTTCACTTCTACTTGTCTAAACAGGAAAAGTAAAAGCCCCTCAAGGCAGTTTTATAGCCTTTAAATCTCTGACCTTTAAACTTTGAAATAGTGGGAAACCCTTTAATACCAAACTTTCCGCACTTCCATAAAAGCCATAAAATGGAATTCAAAAGCTCTGATACTGTCTATATATTCGAATAAAGTGGAGAACTTCAGTAAAAAGGCACAGGTTTTATGGACGATGGTGTCGTTCCTCGTTGGAGCTCAAATGAGTCAGTATTTACTCGGTTCCTCAGGTGCTGCTGCGAGTCGTGGATGATGTTTAGCATTATTGAACTGGAATGGTAATTAAAGGAGCTTTCTTTCAACTTTTGATGTGGCCCAGAGAAAAAAAAAATTATTAATCAGCAGCCGCAGCAGCAATCAATGCTGCAGCGCTCCGACTTGAGTGCACCCCAATTTGACTGCAAAAAGCATTTTCATGGGAGGAAAAAACTCAATATGGCAGAGTGACGGTACTTAGGAACCACATAGAGAATGCGAGTGAGGCGGTTTTAAGTAGCAGCGAGCAAAGAAAACCCAAATTGTTAGCAGAATAAGGGATTAATTCAGAATGGATGGGAGGGGAGGAGCAAAAGAAAACAGAGAATGAAGAGAAAAACACCTCTGTTAAGAGCCTTCTAAACACGTGTGTCTGAGAGTATGAGTGTTGGGATTCCTCAACGGTTCTGGTTCTAGATCAAAATAAAAAAAATAAAAATAGTGCTTTGCCACAAAAAAGAAATATTGTTTGGATCTGGAAAATTAATTTGCTGTTCAATTTTTAAATCTAAAAACTGCTAAATGCTAAAATTTGACACACACATTTGGCGTAGATATGCTTCACGCAGTTCCCACAGCTGACCACTAGGGGCAGTATCACCAGGAAAAGATAAATTCTACTCAGAGGCTGGTATTTACTAGATACAATTACAAGCTAAATTCAGTAAGTTAGCAGTTTTTAAAAATCAAAAAGTATTTTTGAAGTATTATGCATGTAGTAAAATTAGGAACAAATAAATCTGATACCTGTACATGCGTAGCTACAAGTGGCTTTATGCGTCTTTTTTTGTTCTGTTCAAGTTGCAAACATTCATTGTTGTAATATTTTTCAAAAGTACTAAAATTAGTTCATTAAGTCCACTTCTGGATGGGAGACCGCCTGTGACTCCTGGGTTCTGGAAGCCACTACAACCACATGATGTCATGTTCCCGTGTTTCTATGTGCCCGTCCCCAGCCCGGATACATGCAGTAGTTTGAATCTGGAAGGGAATTCCCTGTAACACTGAATTCACTTGTTTGTTTGGTGATTTGGTGAATCCTGAAATGAGAAGCTTAACGTAAAGTTTAAAAAACTTCAACAATGGCGCTAAAACTCCAGTGTTAAAGGGTTAAAGAAATCTTTTCAAATCCTTTCGGTGTTTGTGTTCTACACACTACATGTGGCATTCATCTGGTTCGTCTCTTTTATTTACTACATTTTTTTTGGTTTACTGAATACTTCGGCTAAATTGACACCAACTGTGGACCAAACAGTTCAGTGTGAAAGCACAAACCCGTTTCCACTGGGGGCCCTAAAGATTCGTCTTCCAGGCGAAATCTAACCATAAAAGGGTTTGTAGTGACATAAGTTGGATAACAAAGGCATTAACGTTCCTCCACTTAGCTTCTGATTAAGATCTGTCTTTAGATAGAACCCAATTTAAAACATTAAATGTCAAACCTTTGACTAAAACTGCAACATTTATGTTGATTTTATTTGGTTTATTTGGTCATTGAAATTCTAAGGAGCCCCAAAAGGAACACTTGAATAAAAGAAAAAAAAAAAAAAAAAAAAGCCATCGAGGTCCTCATTCCTGCACCGGGATCCGTAAAATTCTTGCTTTTAGATCGATGAAACAAAACAAAACTGCCCCCATACATTTCTAGATAAAAGTTTAACCAATTTCCATCAGTTTACCTTAGAAATCATCAGCTCTTTTAGATGTTATTTTGATTTCTGACATTGAAAATTATGATGAAGCACCAAAAAAGTGATATTTTCACAGCTTTTATTTTACAAAACGATGCATTAAAAAAATTGAAATTAAAGGTAAAAAACGAATATATTAAATCGAACAGAAAGACATTTCTGGATGGGAAAAAGTGCACTGGAGGACTCTTCGCTTTAGAGACATGAAATCTAACTAGTTTCCACACATATGGTGAAACTACCAACACAGCGATGGACATGAGTCCTGCTCTGGGACAAAAGGAGGGACAATCCACATCATCAAAGCTCCAAAACGCAGATGATCAAGGAGGCTCCACCAGTTGTGCGTCCAGAAAGGCGAAAAGGTGATTCGGCATCGCTTCATTAGCCCGGCTTTCACATCGGCCCCGTGGCGTCGACTCACAAGTCTGTGAGATGGGAGATAACGGCGGCATATAATTGGGTTCCTGTGACTGTAGTTCAAAGATAATAGGGATTTTATTTTACCAAGGCCTGCTCTAATTTTGCCCTCTGGTATAGTCGAGCACTTTCAGATGATAGCTGCAGCGCTAACAGAGAAGACCTGGTTTGGAGGACAGTTTTGCATTTTGTGTCACGGCTCAGCGGAAATATTGTCTTCAGCCGAGAGATAAGGACTGGTGTTTGGCGAGGGATGGCTCCGGCTCCTGCCTCTCAGGTCCACCAGGTGTCTCTGTGGTGCTGCCGAGCACCACAGACCAGGAGAGGCTCAGAAAACAACAACAACAAACCAGGAAAACTAGCTGGAATGTTTTGACAGCTGCAGACGATGGTGAAGGAAAACACAGAGGCTTTAGTGCGACACCTTTGATGTCAGAGGTATTCTCCCGTGGATCCCAACAGCATGTTTTATTGCGGCGGTGACAAATCTGGTGTGGTGTTGGCACCAGCTGCACCCTCCAGGACGAGAGGAGACTTCTCTTGGCTCAAAAGTTCCTCCCCTGACGGGTTATTCTGCGGCGGCTTAGCTGCAGAGGTGACGTGCTCGGTGTGGGAAATGCACAGGGATTAAATCAGGCATTTTCCAACATTTAAATCCCAACCCCTGGTCTTGGTCAAAGTGAGTTTTAATGCGATTGTCTCCTCTATCGCATCTCCCCGCCCCCGTGGAGCGTTCCTCTCAGCCACTTTGGCTGCGGGACATAGACGTCAGCAAAGATTCCCTCGGCTAAGCAGACGCTCAGGAAATTAGGAACCCATGAAAGAACGACTGAAGGCCTTTTTTTTCCCCCCAAATGTGCACGTGACGCAGGCGGGGGGGCACTTTGGTGTCGATGGATGACAGGAAGAGATCCACGCAGGAATGGCACACACGGGAGGGAACAAACCGTTCCCGGCGCCAAACTGAAAGAGTTCCAGCTCCGACTGAACACGCCATCGTTTTGCCCTTGTGTGCCGCAGATGACACACATTACAGAGCTGTGAGCTTCATCCACGCAGGGTTAACCACCGGTGTTTCCCATGTTGATCACATCTTATATGCGTTTTCTTTAAGTTGTAAATAAATTGTTTTATTTTTCTTAGAAAAAAAGACAAAAATCTTTTAATGTTTCTGGAAATGAAGTTTAAAGACAAATAGTTATTTTTCTATGTTAACAAAAAATCTTTCAGAATTTTGTTTATTGTTGCTTGGAAAATTACATACTACTCTAAAAAAAAAATCTGACATTTTCAGAAAAAAAATCATGAAGACCTCAAAGTTTGCTTAGTGTCAGTTGGATTTTTTTTTTTTTTGCAGATCACACGGCTGCGAAGTTCTTAAAATACTTGAGGAAGGAAGAGGATATTTCCATGGCAACTGGGTATGACAGCTTCATCTCCTTACATGGATCGTGGGGAATTATGGGAAGCAGAATAACAGATTCTTTTTGAAAAGCCAGGACACAACCCTTTCACTTTTTTTTTAAGTTTTATAAATTATAAATGTTTTTTTAAGGGTTCAAACACACAAAAAATCCCAAGAAATACAACCAACTGCAATAAGAAGACTTTTCATGATACCTAAAAAAAACATTAATATAAATAATCCAGAACTTTCATTTAAGACTTGAACTACACAGTTCTGGTCATTGGTGTATTTTCTTCTCTTTACAAATGTAGGCAGGAGCATCAACACAAAAAGTGTTTAAAAATCAAGCACTGTGCTTTCATTTAGACGGAAACAGCTTTAAAAGAAGATTACTGTAAGTTAAATAAACAGAGAAGAAATGCATTGTGGGAAGGGAAAAATAGGTAAAACCACATAATCACTACAAAAGAAGCCATTTTTATTTCTTAAATAATTTTTCTCTTCTTTACAACCTTCGCGTGTACGTTTTAGGTTGTGCTGTCTTGTAGTGCGACGCGCGGTTCGGTTAGTCGGTCTTGGACTGGGCTCAAACAGCAGAGAACATCTGCTCCGACTGCAGCTGGGATGCTCCGTGAAGACAAGCTCCTTTTCTAATCTTAAGCATCTCTACTATGAGTGCACTTCAGTGTCTGTTTCACTGATGTCAAAGAAAGTTCATGGATATTAAAAAAAAAAAGCAAAAAAACAATGGAAAAAACCCACAGAAGTGAAAAAAACAATATTGTTGCTGCTTATTCGTGTGTCACCAGGTCTTTCATATATCGGAATAGAGCTGGGAAATAAAAAAACTGGAGCAAGATTTGAACCGCTCTTCCAACTGTAGGTGGCGGACATGCACAAGTAAACAGTAGAAAAGAAGAAGATGCCCCTCCTAGCTTGTCCAGTGTAAAGACTGTGGGCTAAACGTGTGTTTATGAACAGATCGTTGGCATATTCTTGAACACGTTTCACATGCTGGGTATGTTCGTAGCTCTACGTTTTGTATTTGTGTTCACTGTTGCCTGTTGCCCACAATTTGTTTACAGTATGCAAGTGTGCATTTTAAATTCTCGCCCCTCTTTGCTAAATAATCTGCATTTTTGCCGACGATGCTCCGATCTGTCAATCTCACACTCCTGAAGGTCAAGATACCCAAACCCTTCAGCTGTGTGGTGGACTTGGACATAACCTGGAAAACGGAGCTAAATGGGAATCCTTTCTGGCGTCTAAAATGTGGATTGTTCCCTTTAATCTGTCACTCATAAGGCGAACATGTTCAGGAATAAAGCTCCAAAGGCAGCTCTTCAAGTGCTTTTGCTTTAGGGAAGATAAACAGCGTGTCCCTTTAAAGCAGAATGAAAATCCCTTCAAACAATAATATGACATGAAGAATGCTCCCCTCCACTCGCTCTTTAGTGCTTCAGTCTGAACTCTTTACAAGGTAAACTGGAGATTGTCGTGCGGCTCGTGATCAGCAGGATAGCGGGAGACTTATCTGGACTCAAAAAAAGCCTCGAAATCGAATCAGCAGATAAGTGATTAAGCATGGGAGGTGGATTCCCAGATTCAGCAGGCCGTACCAGCAGCATGAATTGATTCCTTGAAATATCTAAAAGGATCTGACTCAGAGTCAGCTTCAATGTTATCATAGGCCGCAGCGGTGGAGGGTTACCGCGGTGACTGAGCTGGAAGCACGGGGGGCGGGTGCTCATGACGGCGCCGCCAGATGTGGTGCTTTAGTTGTGTGTCTGTTCTGCATCCCTTTTCCTTTGGCTCATTACAGCCTTTCCAGTTAAGCACGCGTCCTCGCCGCTCGTCTCAGAAGTCAGCGCATCTCCTTTGCGAACGGTCAATTTCCTGTTATTCATACATGAAACTGCGGCTCATTATCACCCAGCGGAGAAACGGCCACCTTAATTAATGCCGACATTAAAGGACACTTTATATAAAAAGCTGTTTTTCTAATTTCACGAGCGTGTTGGACTCTCACAGCAACAGTTGTTCCGTAATAGGTCATGAAATTACAACGCTGCTGCTTTTGTAGCTTTTGGCGGCAACAAGCCATGTCGAAAAAAATGAAATAATCCGGTTGGATGTAACAGAAAACAAACGAGCTGGAGGGGGAGGGGGGTTTATACGAGTCCAATTGGAGGCTTGTTGAACAGAGCATGACATTTCCAAAGATCAACACCCACACTGCTTTGATGCTCCCATAATGCAACGTTCTCCAGCACAAAAGCGTCACCTGATGTTGGCGTTGAAGCTTGCGGGTGTGGTTGCAGGAGAATATCCGCCGAAGAGCGGCTCGTCACACAACGGCAGGAGGGTTCATTACCAAAAGTACGGAGTGGAATGGAGGAAAGAAAAAGTGGTTGAGCCACAATTAGACGAGCACCAGATAATGCCTGCAGTTGCCATGTCAACTTTGAAGCACATGTTGCTAATGGTAACAACGTACTGTGAAGTATTTTTGTCTTGTACATTTGGAGCAGCTCTCGTTAGTTTTGTTTGCAATGAGATCTAATTTTTGAGAGGAAATACACTAATGCTCGGCTATCCATGGTCGGGGGTTGTTTAATGGTTTAGCTGGAAGAAAAAACTCTCTCTCCTGGTCTTTGTCTGCAGCTGCTGACGCAGCAGCCTGCACAGAATAAAACAAAAGCTTTGCTGACAGTAAGAGCGGAGTGCCCAACTCGATCCCTAATGCAGAGGAGGGACTCCTATTGGGCCTTCTGAGGGAAAACACTGAATCTCTAACTGGCGCCATGGAGTGCAGCAACTGAAGGAGGTCCGCAAAGCAGCGGGAAATGAGAAATATGCTGAGCAGAGGAGTAAGAGTAATAGACAACCAATGATTACAAGAAATGGTGGGGCCCTCAAGGTCTTGCTGGGCCAAATCTGAAGCATGTCCAAATCCCTAGTAGTCCCATTTCCCAGCCGAAGCTTCCTGTCGTCTGGCGCTCAGCTTGAATCCACTTTCTCCCTAATGTTTTGATTATTTTCTCCAATATCCATCTGGATATCTATGCCATCCAGGCTTCCTGTTGTGTGTAGTACGGACCGAATGGACCCGTATCGGCCCAAACGGAGTCCCTCCGGCCTCATGGACGTACGGTCAACAGGTAAACAGAGGATCTGTCGCCGGCAACAGGAAAAAAAACACCGTCTTTGAAGCGCTGTAACTCTTCGACTATGCAATTAACGGAATTCCAACAGATTCTGAAGTGGAGAAAAGCAGCTTGTAGAAATCTCTGCGTCTGAATTAGTTAACTTGCGTTGAATTGAACAACTTATTACTGTAAAGTGTTGCACATCAGATTAGAGCCTGTTTTTTATACATCAGAATCTGTTGATTTACCTAGACTGCGTAAAGGTTTTACTACCGTAAAGCCCTGCGTATTGGTGCATAGCTGCTTTTCTCTGCATCAGAATCCATTGACTTCAGTAAATCCTTTTGGAATTGCGTTAATGGTTTTTTGTTCAGCACTATAAGGAGCACTAAACAGCCTAAACTCTTTTCAAAAATTGTCCGTGCGCCTCATCACAGTGTGCCTTTTATGTGCTACCTTTGGGAGGCGCTCCGCTCGATTGACTGTGGGACCATAATAACCGTAATTCTTGTCTCAACTTAGTTTGTGGGGGAGGATTTGTGTGGATTCTACAAAACTGGAAGGTAGCGCCGGGCAAGTTGCACCTGTGAATGGATTGTGGGCGCCTGGGCTAATGTATCTGCTTTAACTGTTGTCTGAGCTTTTGCTAAAGCATCATTGCTGAACAACTGCCTGGCAATGAGACCGACTCCGACAACGATGAGAGGGAAGCCGGCATGTTTGATTACGCAGCCGTTTAACACCAAAGATGCTTTGCAGGAGAAAAATGATACTAAAAATAAAGTAAATGGATTGTTAAGTAGTGGAATAAAGTTTATCTAAACTCAATGTTTTGCTTCCATTATTTGTTTTTCGTGTATTATAATACAGTGGGCTGTATGGTGTGGAAAATACAGTACTTTACAACTGTAAATTGTTGCAAATGTGCCGTTTTCTATACTTCAGAATTTTGTACATTTTACATTTTAGTATTGTAATGTGTGCATTACGAGGCAAAGCAGTTTTTCTTTTTTGCTTCAGAGTCCTTAAGAATTCTATTAATTGATTAATAAACAGAAGAAGTAGTTAGGGGTTTTCAAAGAAAGTCAACACTGGAGCTAACGCTCTGGTTTGAAAGGGTTAAAGACGAGTTAAGATTCATAACAGTTGCTTACTTTTGCCATCGAGCACTATTTTAGTCCTTATCCTTCCCAATAAATGACATCAGAGCGGAGATTCCGCGAGAAACTTTTCTCTTTCCGTTCATCTAACAGTCTTGAGGCGTCTTATGACGGTGTTGTGGGTAAACACGTTTCCATAATGAGCTCCGAAGCAGGACAAGGATAAATGGTCGGCGTTTCTGGCAGAGGAAGCCATGAGGAACGCAGCGCTCTGTGGAAGGGACGCCGAAGGAAAGGTTGAGGCACCAACCCTGCACATCCTGCTGCTTCTTCCCTGTCCATCACGCCAAAACACACCTCAGCCTTTGCTGGGAAACATCTTCCACCAGTCATAAGGGACAAGTGGGGAGATTAAAGGTTCTTGTTTGCCTAATTTGCACTTAGACATGGAATCAAACACTCCTCCTCATGTTTAAAAATAAAAAAGGCATGTCGGAATTTCCGACTATTCGGTTCTAAAAGTTATAAGCAGACAAAAGTATTTAAAATGCCCCCGTGGCTCCGTCTGGGTTCATTTCCATAAGATTGACACAAGTATCAGGGGACGAGGAAATGTCAGAGCCACAGAAAATATCTGGCACATAAATAGCGAGAGGAACTCCCCTCGGGGGGCGTTGACATGTTTGGTGGAACGGTGCATTTGCAAATAAAGGATTCTCATGTATTAAGGTCAGAAGGGTCATCTGGCAGTGATGAATACGCCATGAATAGACATCAAATACCCTTTGCAACACACTCTCCAATGACCTGATAAATAGGGAATCTCTTTTAATGCTGGTAATACAGAGCAAAGCCCCCAGAGTCCAAAGTGGTGATTATTCAGACGCAGATATCAGCTTTCTCTGCAGATAATCACCCTGATTTGCCTGCTCCCATCGCACATTTTTCCTGCTAAGCATTTTGGTGACCCAGCCACACTCTTGTTGGGTTTGTGCTAAAAAGAGCGGAGGTCGTAAACATGCTATTTTTGCAATTATCGGAACACTAAATTACTTCTTTTTTTTTTTTTTTTTTACAGTTTATTCACTGTTATTCAAAAACTGTGTGTGAGAGGGTTTTGTGACTGCATTAACAAATACAGGGTTTCTTATCGAGGACAGAACCTCTGCAACAACGCAGCAATCAGACCTCAAGAATCCCAAGCCTGATGTGCTTTAAGTTTCCATTCACCGCTGCCCAGATGTTGCTTTATGACCCCCACTGTCGTCCTCTGAAGGTGACTTTTTGTCTAACTGTTCAATCCTCTAATACAGCGCCGTTTGGGAGCGATCCAGCTTTATAGGCTCGCTTTACTCCAACTGTAGGTGTGCCTGGAATCTAGAATTCACGAAGCCTACATCTTTGATGTTCTTGGCACTTAAATCCATCGTCATCCATTTAATTAAAAACAATACAATAAATTACAAGCTAGCCATTAAGATTTGTGATAGAGCGGGAGTGGAGGAAGCAACAGGAAGCGGGTGAATTACAACCCCAAGCCAGAAAACATTTGAAGAGGACGTGTCGAGACGCGTGCATAAATTTGAGTTCATGTGCACCGATCTGCCAGTCATCTGCTCCCCGAGTGAAAGAGCAGGGCTGAGTGTCAGTGCAAATTTATATTTCATGAAATACTTTACGCTGGATTATGTAAATATTACAAAAATGGAAATAAGTTCATATATCGGTGATAGGAAATTAACATTCGACACGAACCTGCAGAGAAACACAGGAGCCATGTCTCAGATTTCACCGCTGATGAAACCAAAAAAACCCAAAATCAACAGACTAAACATTTAATACACAAACATATGAACAACCTGTACTCCAGAGGCTCCAAATATGTTTTATCCATAGGAAGATTTTCAGCAGAACAAACAGTACTTGCCTAATCTGATGCATAATCCTGATTTTAAAATCTTTATATGTTGCATTCCTCCAACAAAACCAGCACAACTAGTTTCATACTTTGGTGACCATAACCAGCCAGCAGTCACCTGAGTCTCCATCCGAGGATACATTTTAAGGGCATGGAATATTCATTTTTCCTGAACACTAAACTGTCTACAGGTTATTTTTTCAGAGAGGAAAAACTGTTTTCTGGGTGAAAAACACTAAATTAGGCAGTATCATAACCCTTTAACATCTGAGCTGTCGCCGGCGACAGCAAAAGAACAAAAGCTCTACGAACTATTGTAACTCTTTGATCGTTTACACAAATACCATAATTCTAAAGAGTTAAACAGGAAAATGACTGGAGCCAGGTAAGTTCAAGAAGCGGACACTAGGTGGCTTATTAGACACTGTCCTAATTCTCAGTCCAGCTTTCCGACAGACACAAATGTTCCCATTCTGGTTCTAAAAAAACGAGTTCTTATAAGTAAATACTAATAATAAAAACCCTTATTTTAAAAATCTCACACTGGCTTGATAAAAAGGGGTTCACTGAATACATTGCCTTTGCTTTTGAAGGTCTTGGGTTGAGTCAAGGACTCCTTGTGCTCCTCTCTCAAAAAACTTTACAGCTAAATCTTTTTTTTATAAATGAAGCATACCTGATCCTCACCACGGAAATCATAGAGTACATTTTGAAACATTATCCTGTAGATAACCCACAATGCTAATACCACAGTTAAAGGGATTCCTTGGTATCTGATAAACTACCAAACAATGAAATGATCTACCAAGAATCAAGTGGGGTTCAGAGGTTGGATTAATGGAACATCATGTAACACTGAAGCAGGAGACTACATCATCTATAATCTATTCTTCAACTCAATTAACTAAAGGTCAAGATTTTAATGTCGAACCATCTCTAAGCGTCTTCAGGAACAGAGAAATATCTACCATTTTAGGCTTAAAATATCAAATCCATGCACAAACTTTGCTTACATCAGTAAATATTGCTTTTTAAATGTTTTCTTTCACCCACTGTCACAAAGAGGGTCTTTATACAGAAGTTGTTGAGATGTTTCCGGCGACACCTAAATAACACGGTCTTTGAAATACCATAACTCTTCGATCGAATCAGATGATTCTGATGCAGAGAAAAGCGGGTTTTCACATGGCGTTTACTGTAATACAAGACATGTTAGCAAAGCACAAGCTGCTTTTCTTCACCTCAAACCCCCCTGGAGTTACGTTAATTGTGTAAACGGTTAAAGAGTTATGGTAGTCAAAAGATGTAAACACTTAAGCTAAAGCTCTGGTGGTAAAGGGTTAACTAAATGAATGTCATTTGTACTTGTTTCCTAAAATGTGTTTAAAAAAAGGTTTGTCCAAAGGTCCGAACACTCGTTTAAGATGCTGGAGGAAATCATGTGAGGCGGGAGAGTAAAAACTGTGTGGATGTGGGCAGATGGTTAACAAAGCTGTTTTCTAATAAAAAGTATGACTATATAATATTTTTTAAGGTTACTTGTGGTGTAATAAGGTCCCCTGTTACCACGTTAAAGTGTACCAATTATTTGTTGTCTTTAGATCAAATCTAATCAATTTAAAGTCCACTTAGCCAAATGTTTCCCTCTTTAAATGATGCTTCACTTTGGAAGACGTGACTCTAGTATCCAGACTGCCTACATTGTTACTCTTGCAGGAGTAAAGAATAGTCATACACCTATTACTTGAGTTAAAAGTAAAAGAGTTTATAATTCCAGTTCACTACAAACAAACAATGAGTATTTTCAGTTGTGACAATTATATTTGGAATTACTTTCTTTAATTACTTCTCATTTAAAGGATATTTAGTAACAACAGGTCTTTCAAAGACATGTAATTCATAAAGTGTCCAACTCCAGACCAGTGTCCTCCATGTTTTCCAGCTTCTCACTGGCAAAACATCTGATCCAGGTAACCAGCAGTAGATACATAGGATTTTTGTAAAACCAGCAGGGTGTCGGCCCCTCAAGGCCTGGAGTCAAACACTTCTGTTCTTGTCCAATGTGCCAATATTTTTGTGCTGAATTAAAACACATTATATATTTCCAATGTTTACATTTTTTCTTTTTAAAAAAATATGTCTTTTTTTTTTTTTTTTTACTAGTTGTAATGAATTTTGCTACTAAAAGGTTTCCATGGTTTAAAGTTCCATGAACGTTTGTTGTAGGACCTACCTTTTTATTCAGGTAGAGGCCAATCATTGTGCGGATCAACAATACAATTTTAAAAATTCACAAAAAAATAAAAATAAGAAGTGACAGATATAGCTACCAGTTGGCAACCACACCTTCAATGAAACCTTTATTTAACATCAATCATTGAGGATCATAGAAATTCCAGTCTGGTTAGGCTTCCATTTTTCTAAAGTCAAACTGCATGAAAAAAACAAAAACACAGTTTTACCACCAAACCACTATGTACTAATAAGAACTGCTTGTAACATTTATTTTTTTATGTAGGGAAACCACAATTAAGGTAGTTATTTGAAAAAATGTAAAAATTACAACTGGTTTTATTTTTGAATGAGCTTCAATCTGGAAGTTTTTTTTTTTTCAATTAATCAAAAACACAAGTCAAAGTTTATGCTTTAAACAAATTTAATCAATTAATGCCAAACGCTGGCAAGTCATTAGCTGGCTAAAAAGTCAACTTTTTCCAGTCATTCGACATGAATCAATGCATAACATAGCAGATGCAAACTGAGAAAATTACTTGAATTTGCAGAGCGGCCGGGATGTGGATTGCTGATCAATGCTCTCCGCATCTAGAAGAGCCAGTTAAGGAGGTCTGGACACCTGGGAACGACACCTGAAAACTTTTTTTTACTGAGGTCTGGGTATTGTTTCAACTCTATCAGTGAGAACTTATAGAAGCTTTTGGATGTGTTCTGTAAAACTGTTTGGTTTAATGAATTTCTGTGATTTTTCTGTACATGAGAAGAAGATAAATGCTATTTGTAAGGCTTCTCTCTGTCATACCTGTTCAGGACTGGAACACACAAAAAATCCACCAGCAAATGCATGGGGCACAAACCATAATGACCTATTATCTCTGGCAGTTTTATTGAACATTAATAGCTGCCCTTTGATACTCGTTAATAACTGAAAATTACTAAACTGTATCCTCACTATGTCAGCAAAATGAGTCCTATTAATAATTAGTAATAAATCGCTGTGCGACTCTGTTTATGCACATCAATATTCTGCGCCAGTCGGTCATAAAGAGTTGGGTAAAAGCAACAAGGCTGAATTAAAAAGATGTGAGGGAAGACTGAGGTTTTGCGTGTGATAGTTTTCACATAAAGAGGTGCTGTGCCCCATCTCTGCTGGCCAAGGTCAGCCTAAAAGTCACCAGGATTATCAGCTGCAGAAAGCTGTTGTATAATGTCTTCTGTGGGTTCTCTGGATGAGTTTATCAAGCATGACCAAAACCCCGAAGACGCCATGGCTCTGTAATCAGGGTTATCTCTTGTTGGGTGTAAAGACCAGCTTGAGGGAAAAAGTTCAGAAGTTGAAACGACACAGAGTCTTCCAGGCTGTGGAATATGCTGCCATGCATGATGGGAAAAGAATATGTTGGCTTTGCCTGCACATTAGGAACCAAACCTTTATTGGAATGGGGAAACAATACCCTATTTCTATTGAAGCATTAAAAGCAATAAAAAAAGAAAGATTTTTTAGACGATTTTTATAAGTGTTTTCAAAATATTTTTTTCCCACACCTTCTCGTGATCATTTTTTTCGGTGATCATTTTTGCACTCTCCCATGGGCCCACCACTTGCAGGAGGTCAGAAGGGGCCGGTGCAATGTGGTTTGGGTGGTAGTCAAGGGGGAGTGCCACAGGGGCCTAAACCCCGGTCATGGAACTTGGCTTTTGAGAAATGTAACGTCAGCTCTCTGGGAGGGAAGGAACCTGAGCTTGTGCGAAAGGTCGAGAGGTACCGGCTAGATATAGTTGGGCTAATCTCTACGCACAATCTGGGTTCTGAAACTCAGTACCTTGAGGGCAAGGCTCCGGGAGTTGATATGGTCTGTCCTGAGTGCCTCGAGTCTCTGGATGTTGTGGGAGTGTCTTAGCTGACACTCAAGTTTGTCCGGTCTCTGTATGACCAAAGCAGAAGCTTGGTCCGCCATAGCTGGCACTAAGTCAGTCCTGTTCCCAGTGCATGATGGACTCTTCCATGGCTGCCCTTTATCACAATTCTGTTCATAGTCTTTATGGACGAAATTTCTAGGTGCAGCCAGGGGCCAGAGGGGGCCTGGTTTGGGAACCACAGGAATTCCTCTCTGCTCTTTGCAGATGATGTTGTCCTGTTGGCTTCATTGAGCCAGGACCTCCAGCATGCATTGGAACGGTTTGCAGCTGAGTGTGAAGTGGCTGGGATGAGGGTCAGCATCGCTAAGTCTGAGGCCATGGTTCTCGACCGCAGAAAGGTGGTTTTGCCCTCTCTAGGTAGTTGGAGTGCTCCTTCCCACAGGAAGACCCAGGACACGCTGGAGAGACAACGTCTCTCGACTGGCCTTGGAACGTCTTGGGGTCCCCCCAGAGGAGCTTGAGGAAGTGGTCAGAGAGAGGGAAGTCTGGGCATCTTTGCTTTGACTGCTGCCCCCACGACCGGGTCCCAGATGCGCGGAAGAAAGAAAGATGGAATTTTTTTTGTGTTTAATTCCTAAAAAGTATTTTAATACCTTAAAATGTTTAAAACACTCAAAGGTTACCAGGTTTTGTTGCTGAGATTGTTTTAACGGTTTATTTAAAATTGTTCAGGAATAAACTAATGGTTTTAGTTTGTTGTCATTTAGAGTTTAGAAACTAAAAAAAAACAGCAAATTGTGTGCTCTAAATGTCCATAATTCTAAATGGTCAAGAGAAACGAACACGAATCTGAATAGAGACGGGAGCTGATACATCTGTCAGGTCAGTGAACGTTCTCAGAGTTTGCATTAACTAGACACGCAGAATATGTGGGATAATGAGCTTGATGGAGAGGTTACATGATTGCGTTAATCTGGTATTTGTCTAAACAGAGTTCCACCGTTATGTGTTTGTCTGCACAACGCAGCAGTTGGGCGAATCGGCAGCAGAATACCAATGTGCTCCCAGCATGTTCCCATTAAATAAACACATGCTCTATGTCATCTTCTGTGCTTGTCTGTTGGTCATCTGATGCTCTGCTTTTGAGCACCTGTTGGGGAGCAGAGTTGAGAAGGAGGCCGTGCTCCTTTAACCAGGTTCAAACTGGATCTTGTTGCTCTGCAGTGAATAAAATACAGGAGGAGAGCTCTGGTGATTTTGCTCTGCACCCTGGGAGATTGCGCTGGACTGAAGCTGGGTGCTGACAGAGCATTTAAAGGCTCTGAAGGTCGGGTCAAGGTCAAAGCATTTTCAGAGGTGAACTGACCTGCAGGTCAGGGGAGTGGAGATAGAAATGAGGCGGGGGAAGAAAGGAAGAAATAGGAAAGAGGAAGCCGAGGATTCAAACCATTTCAGTGCTGTAAGTCTGAGTCTCTGAGCAGCTAAATTTCTGAGAAAACATTCGCTATTATCTGCATTTTACCAAACAATACCATACAATATATATATACAAATATATATATATAAAATGGTCTGTAAGTGTTATTAATAAAAATAAAAAAACAAACAAAAAAACAAATGAGTTAAATATTTCAACGCTGAATAATTACACTCTGCAGGTCCAGGCTTCCGCGCTGTGAGTCAATTTCTGATAATGTTCACTTCATAGGGCACAATCCTGCTTATAACATGGTCAGTTACAAAATAAATACATATTCAATCAATCATTTAGTACTTAATTGATGTTATCTTTTAGATTCAGGTGCTTTCTAACAAAAGGCAGACTATTGGATTTTATTCGGCCTGTTGTCATGGTAACACAATGCGTCGCACAGGAAAATGAAATACAGTATTTGTTGATCCTTACGTTAAGTTAAATAAAGCGTTAGTCAAGACAGAAAGTTTACTTTTAACGGCTTGTTTTTGTCCACATCATGAAGGAAAAGTTAAAGTTTGCACATTTCAAACATCACTTTCAGTTCAATAGAAATGGCTCGCAGCAAATGGCTACTTCTTAAATGCTATTTTTTAAATATGGTTGCAGAGTTCACAAAGCGGGAATAGTTTCACCTCTCAATTTTTCACCCTACACAAATCTTCTTAGTTTCGTACATTAGAAGATCATAAGAAACAACATTGTAAGTAAGTAAGTTGATAACAAATCAGGTAAATAGGTTTAGTAGGGTCGTAGCCCTAGGGAGGACGGGGACTCTTTAAAACTCCCTGAGGTTAGAGACGCCAAAGGAAACACAAAAATTACAATAAATGTAAGGCTTTTAACCATTTAACACTGTAGATTTAGCTCCGGAAATGGCAATCTTTACTATCGTAACTCTTCAACCATTTATGCAATTAACCTAAATTAGCTGATTCTGTCACTTCTTTGTGCCATTGAAAACTTTACGTTAGTAATATGTTTCATGCCAAATGCCGCTTTTCTCTGCATTAGAATCAGCTTATTCACGTTTATCATTTAGCATTTACGGGATGTCAAAGAACATGTGGTATTTAAATGTCGCCGGGGAGATTTCTGGTCTTAAAGGGTAAAAGCAAATGAATATTGAATGCAGCTGTAAAGATACACATAGCTAGGATGCTTTTTAAACATAGGACCAGAAACGTTGTCGTTCAGCTTCTGCTGAGTGCGGGAGGGAGGAAGATAAAAGACAAAAGATGTGAGTGGAAAAATCTATTGGCTGAAGGGGAGAAAGGGAGGCTGCCATGGGGAGTAGGTGGGTGGGGGTTAATCTGAAGCTGGGCAGTGAGGCAGTAATGTCGGGGCTCATGGGGAGATTTGAAGGGAATCTGCTGGCAGTGCCGTCGCTGTCACTTTGATTAGCATCGATGTGCAATTTGTTTGCTGGCTACTCTCACATGACCGGCAACTGTACGTCTCGCTCCCGCATTAACCCCCCCATCTCCTCCTTTCAAAATATGCACACACGTTTCTGAAGGAGTATGTGTTGATGTTTTGTGACATAAGAAAGGACTTCAAGACTCCAACTCCAATAGCAGTTTGCTTGGTTTCAGAAGTCGATCTCTGGGGTTAAATGTTGAACCCAAAGGCACCTCAGCTGTGGTCAGATCTGGACTTGCTGCTTTGTTTCTGAACAACTTTTTGTTGATTCAGCAATGACCATATCTGTGTGTCCCCATGCCTCCCCCGTAGACCTCAAAGGGAAACAACCCTGAAGGAAAATCCCGCACAGGGCCCCTTAAGTACACATCGTCTATCTTTCTTTTACACGCCGACTTCGCTGTAGCCCGAAGGCTCCACGCTGTTTGGTATGTAAAGTGCTGAAGGGCGACCAGCACTGAATATGATGAGAAGAATGAATGAGCTAATTGGAAAGGTTCATGGTCAGAAAAGCTGCCAATCCAGAGAAAGTTGTGGTATTTTCTAGAATAAAAATGTACTTTTTAGGAAAAGAAAGTCTGCAAGGCAAGATGGAAGCAGAAGAGATGAGCACCTATCAAACGTTTTTGACTCGAGAATAAGAAGACCAGAACTTCTTAGTTGCTTTTTTAAGTGTTTCTGCTTATTATTTCTCAGCAAAGCTGGACAGCAGGAGCAACAGCAGGCTGGCAAACATGAACTTCGAGAACAAAGAGCAGAGCTGCACCAACAAAGGTGGGAGTGAAGGTAGGAGGTGGAGGAGCTTATAGCGCCTCTGCATTACAATCTACAGCAGCTTTGGCTTTTGAACCCAAGCGAGAGTGTGTGTGTGAGTGAAGACAGAAAAACGCAGATCGATGAAGATGAGAGCCGCATGACAGTTTTCAGGAAGAATGAGCATTTTGTTTGCCTTTCTCAGATCAGAGGGAAAAAAAAACATTCACTAAACTTGTCACTGTGAGGATTCTCAGTCATCCTGGTCATGTTCTCACAGAGTCCTGGCTCTTCTGCTGGGCTGTAAAAACGGATCTAGAAGATGCTTATCTGCTCTTTGTGCCTTAGTCACAACTGGCCTCACGGGAAGAAACGGGCGTTTAAAAATGGTCAAAGCTGTTTGGGTCGTATATACAATATTATATATCAAGGTCGTAGACCGCTCAGTAAATCCGTAGGGTGAAAATGTTTGGCTCGAGGGAAGTGCAGGACACACATGCACTCCTCATTAAAACTGGCAGCACTCAAACGGGTCGACCCCCTGCACGGAGGCATGTGAATAAGGGTTAACTTCTATTGTTATAACAGTTGAGAGGATTTTAGGTTTTCTATGTGGTTAAAAGGTGAAATAACGTCACAATTGTCCATGTGAGCAGATTCAGATGATCTAGTGACGATCAGAACCAATCAGGGCCCTGATATGTACATCTGGCAAAATGATGTCAAACTATAGAAACTTTCAATCGTAGGAAGGGTTTGAGACATTTGCTGCCCTGTGTGCGATCCTGTATTGACATCCTATTAACAAGACTCTCATTGATGCCCACCACATTCTAATATTAAACCACTAATGAGTGACCTCCCACCTCTGAGCCACACCAACATCCCCACCAAGGAATATTCTGAAAAACGAGCCGAGAGACGTCTTCTTGATAAACCTTTAAGGTCAAGTTGGTCTGGAGAACAAAATCCTGTTGTCGTTTTAGCTTTCTTCAAAATTCTGTCACTTGTATTGTATCTTTGCAGCTTAAAACCTTTAAATCAGCAAAAAAAGTGCCAAATACATAAATGGCTGTTATCATTTGATAACAGATCATGCTGTCTTAATGTGACTAAACAGGATGCATCACCTTTTTTATGACACCACTGTGCATTATGTGAAATGAAGCCCAAATCAGACAGATCTAGTCTGTCCATCTGTGAAATGGACGCAAAAGGAGAAAAAAAAATGAAAAAGGAGTGATCCACTGCCAGGTTTATCCTGTGAAGGCACCATTTTTGATGGAGTTCAGCTAAAGGACACATTTAACAGTCTTGGTTTGTACCATTTAGGGAGAGAAGAAATTTATGTTTCACTTCACTAAAAAGACAATTTAAACCCCAAACTCTAAAAATTTGAGGTTTCAGGAAATCTAAAAAGAACGTTTAGATATTCAATGAAAAAATACATTTGTATTAAAGCTGCAAGCTCCATTGTACGGTGTGCAGGCACTGCCCTCCCCTGCCCTTGTCGCTCCGCCCTCTCTGGCAGGGCGGGTACGACACACCCCTCACCCTACAAGTGACAAATTCATGAGAACCCCCCCCCCACACACTTTTTTTTCAAAATGGCGGCTTTTCTGTTGGTTTTCTTTTATTGTTGCCTGGGTGTGATGAACATGACTATGTTGTGTTGATAAGAATCGGCAAAAGTGCATTTTTTAAGTTTCCTTGGCAACAGAGGCTCATTGTTAACCACGCCCACATTCCTAACATATTTATGTCATGTCATATTTCATTCAGCTTGAGCCAAGGATTCATGTATTAAACTTTCACACCATTCCAGTAAAAAAATGTGTGTGACAGGGAAACGCCACTTCTGAGAGCTCGCCACTCTGACATCATTAAAATCCACAACTTCTAGTTACAACATTTTTTCTCAATGATGGAGTTTTGCGGCAATAGATTGAAGTAGATCAGTAGATCAAAATTACTAAGAGGAGGTTAAGTTTGTAGCTGGGACTAACAGGGATTATTTTTAGAAAATGCAACCTTTTTCAGAGGTCAAAAGTCAGCAAACGTCAGCTGTGGCTGTAGAATAAGTTTCGACTGAAGCACAAAAGACTAAATAAAACTTACAGTTTTTAGTTTTTGTAATCCATTTGATTGAAGTGGATCTAGTTTGTACTCCTCCACGAAGGAGGGAATATTTTTTGTTATCATGCAGGTGAATGCCAGAGGGATTTGACCGTACCTGTCTGACACAGCAAAGTTTTAGAAAGTGTCGTCTTGGAGCAGAGTCACGGAAAGGCAGCACACCTTGAGGGATGGAGCTAATGAAGCAGGTAATGAATGAACCTGCTTCCCGAAACATCAGCTTTCACAGCTGGAGAATAACAAAACGAGTCACTTATCAGTGGCGCCGCTTCTCACCCACTGATGTTTTCGGCGTAAATGTCAGATTCTATTAATGCCCAGCTCATTAGAAACGCAACTCTTTCAATAGAAACCAGGAAAGAGCAGATGGTCATTAAAAGGTTTGCGGAGATTTATCGACTCAAATGGAAAATGAGTCATTTTTGTGTCTGGAAATGTTTCCTTTCTTCTTTCCTCATCTTAACGTTCAGCTTGTTAAGGTTACATTACATTAACAGTAGGTGTCAACGTTAACGCACACGATTAATTTAAACAAATCAACTTGTTAATGCATATTAACGCTGATTATTTAAACTCCCTGAAGCAACAGTCTTCCGCGGCGTGTGTCAATTTCTGAAAATACACACTTCGTCACGCAGAATTTCGCTTATAACGTGGTCACTGACAAAATAAATAAATATTCAATCCCCTTTTCAGTAGTTTGTTCTTGTTACTTTTTTAGGTTTAGATTGCTTTTTCACAAAAGTTGGACCATGTGATGCGCAATGCGACCCGTTGTCAGGGTAACCAAGTCGCTGAGTCGGCAGTGAGCTTAAATTGCAGCGGCAAAGGAAAACGATATATGTGCTGATCGTCATGATAGGTTCAATAAAGCATCAGTTCAGAGAAAAAGTTCACCTCTCTGTTTTTGTCAGCGCATATGAAACATTGTGACCGGAACTTCTTTAAGAACACCCAGAAGCCAATCAGATTTGAGTATTCACCTGGACCATTTAAAGTGCAGTTTCTTATTGCTGTATGTCATCTTTATTTTCTTTGAGTAATACTGCAGACATAAAAGTGTTTACACTTCAGCTTACATTACTGTTTATTAGTTTTGTGCACACATCTTAAACTACTGAGTTAACATTTTATAAATTAAAACAGACAATAGAAATTAAGGGAAACATTTTGTCTCTGGGCTTTTTTTTCTTTTTTCTGAAGTTGCACATTGTCGTATAAATTTAACTCGTAAAACATTGTGATTAATTGTGAATGATCACAACCCAAAAGTTTGATTAATCCGATTAATTTTTTCAATTGATTGACAGCACTAATTCATAGTTGATATCAGCTAAATCGTTAAGCTAATTAATGAGCTTGGATAGTTGGGCTGGATACAAATACTAAAAAAAAACTAGTTTAACACAAAGAAAAGTGACAAAACCCAGACTATTTCATCACAAGAGAAAAGGACAGGCCGCATCCCTGCAGACCCCACCCTGTAGTGACTCTCACTACCACCCACCGCGCTCTGTCAGGGGCGGGGGCGCTGGGCTCAAACACCCCTGCTAGAGAAACATGTGTGTCGCCTCAGACCTTGAAGACATTTGTTCCTCTATCACCACGGCCCCCGCTGAGGGTGACACCTGCAAATAACAGTTTATTAGCTGAGTAATGTCTCAGACCCATTCCCCAGCTGTGCCAGGGCAGCCTGGTGGGCCAGGAGGCAATTAAAAAGCCTTTTTGCTCCCTTTAGTGTGCGCATAAAGCTTTGAATTGTACATGCAGATTTACTTGAGTCAAAATAGGGATTTATGTGGACGCATATTTATGAAGTGGGGGGAAAAACAAAGGTGTTGGGGGGACACTTCAACTTTAACATGACTACGTTCAATCGGATAATTTCTCTTTGCTTTCAGCTTAGCCACTCATTTTCTGTTCCCTACATAAAAAAAGCGTATTTTTCAACTCTAAAGTCGATTTAATGCTTTTCCCATCTTCTTAGCTGGTAAAACCTCTCACGGAGGTGATTCTTCTACTCTCTTCTCTCACATAAATGGATAATTTCAGCCATTCTTTTTGGCCAAAATGTTCCAATTATTTCTACAACTCTCATGAATTGGAACTTTTACAGCTCTAAAAGAAAAATCAGACGAATTAAAGGGTCACTGCGAACGCACTGACGATAACCCCCGGATCCTTGTAACTTGTAAAACAGCTTTTACAGGTTAATAAAAAAGTAAGAAACATGCTTAAAAAGCTCAGAGGTCACTTAGTTTTGAGTGTCCTTTCAAGCAGCTGGATGGAGCTCATGGAGATGTCTGTTGCACCATGAAGCAACAACATACGGATGTCTACATTGAAGCTAATTAACAAAGTTTATCTTTGTTAATTTTTCTGCTGTGGTACGTCGTCATGTGCACATGCTGTTCCTCATCAATCATTTTCGAGCTCATCTATTCACCTGTTTTCTGCTTTATGAGAGTCTCATAGTAGTAGTAGCTTGTTTAATCGTTCCAGTAATATTCAAGTTCCGTCAAGTTCAATATTTCTGACCCAGCTACATCCCTGACCACATCTCTGTCTAATTCTGGTTGTGCTTACTGATGTCAAAGCGATTTTGAGAGGTACTCGGCACTCTGTGAAGATGTCAGTCTGTCTTCTTACAAATTGCAAACATGGTTTGGTGTATGTGTAACTATGCTAACGTGGCTAATGTGTAATGGTGTCGGACTGTGTTTTTTATGCTACTTATAAGATCAGAGTTAGTGTAGTACGCCTTGTAGTTTGTTGATATGACATAGGTTTGAAAATACACCATTTATTGAAGGTGTGCACTGACATTAGTGCGCATTCTAGTGCAGAAAACACAGTACGAGTTATGCTACATTCACACTAGGTATATGACATGCGTTGACGCGCTTTTAGCATGTGGTGTTCACACAGGTCTGTTGCTATCCTTTGTTACCGCACATCCCTACAGTTGGAAAAGACTTGGTGCGAAATGTTGAAGCGGAGCAAATCTCGCTCCATGCAGTTTCTTTCCCAACTCTATTCCAATAGAAGAAAGACTTGATGTTGTATATTTCCAGCCGGGCACAAACTGCAATTATTAAGCTCGCCACTATCATTTCTCAAACGGCTGACACGTCCGTGAAAAAAAAGGGACGCCATACACAGGCCTCTACCAAATCTGAGTCCTTTATTCGTTAAAGTTTGACCTTGGTTGACTTGCGACTTGTGTTCAGTGGCCACAAGTTTTGTTGGCAGAGCCGGAATACGGTCATAGAAACTGGTGTAGCAAAGAGTGAACGCCAGAGTTTTGAACACGCATTTACATTGACTTTTTATGTGGTTGCTGATGGAGGTTTGTATGTAGTTTTATACGGACTTCCTACTTACTTCTGTGATTACCGTCTCCCTCGACTCTACCTGCAAGCCTTCCTCCACTGCCCCCTTCAGGAAAACCAATATTTAATGCCCGACATCAAATTACATCTTTTGTAAATGCTGCCTCGTCTTGAAATGCTTCTGGGTTGTCTGTTTTCTTTGCGTTCAGCTGCTACATGTTGAAAAGCAAAGGATGATCTCCAAAAACAAAGACATGTTGGAATGTTTCCAAACTTGGCAGAAATAATCAGAGAATTGGTTTTAGATTTGACTTATTGACTTAATGCACGTCAAAATCCAAATGAAGATAAGTTGCAATCGACAACAGCGCCTATCAAATCCAGAACATAAACCCAGAGGACAGGTGTGCAGAAGGAAAAAAACTGTCTTTGCTCTTCAGCTTCAAATGTAAAAGCAAAAAAATAAATCTTGATGTTGTTTTTTGGAAAAATTCAATAATAGTCCTATCAATCCCCTCCTGAATACAACTCCCAAAGTTGACATCTCTGTGTTTACAAAAGTGATTGAGTCTCAACTCACAAGATAGATAAAGAAAGATAGAAAGATAAAACTGATAAACAGTCCAGGATTTAACGTCTTTTTAACTAAGTTTGATTTGCATTTTTCGCCTTCAGCGTGTAATTCATCTGAATTATCCACCAAACTGACCAAAATAAACATCAAAATTGGGTGCGTTCAGACTCTGAGTGTCCTGTAGATGCTGAGGAATTTGCATGGACTTGGCCATTAGCGCTTATGTGTCATTCCTGTCCCGCGCATTGATGGATGACTTCATTCTCGAGGTCCGGCTTTTCCACGACGATCCGCTGATTGAAAATAACCAGTGAAAATTGTTCTTTGCGGCATTCGCCTGAGCAATCCGTCCGTCTCCACGTGTCAGAGCGGCGCCACCGCCTTAACTGGACTGCAGAGGCAGAAACCCGCATCTCTGTTTCCGGACATGCGGAGCATCCATCAACCGGGTTAATTACCGCTGACAGACGGATGGCAGGGGCAACAACAGATGCATCCACTTAGTATTAAACCCACCACTGCACCACTTGATCTCCATGTTCTTGTGATGTTAAAGCCTCGGAGGAACCGAATGAAAGTGACAGTGGTGGATAATCTGAGCGAGGAGAAGGCAGAGCAGATAACATTCTGGATGTGCAGACTAATTAGCCGCCGGAAAATGAGTAAACTGAAAGCAAAGATGGGGAATGGAATGGATTTGATGGCTAATCACAAAATCTTGCCATTTCCAGCAAGTGATAATTGCCCTCCCTAATTTTTCCAAGCTGCATGCTTCCTCCAAGCGCCAGAGCGACAGGAAGAGGCAGGAGGAGAAGCCGGCAGAGCTCTGTGTGGCTTTCAGGGAGAGGCCCTCCCCTCTTAGTCTGGTCACTAAATCACTGCGTCTCTTTCCTGCCTTCTGCTGAGGTCAGCGACAAGCGGTCCAGACTGAACGAGGAGGCATCCATCACTTTTTTATATGTCCAAACCTTCTAATGCAGCACGAGAAGAAGCAAAAGACATCCAATCAGTCTGACCAGAATCAATCCAGCTGGATTCCTGGGATTCTGCTATTTTTAGACACAAAGGTGCAAACACAAATGTTAAAAGCAGATCCAAGAATTCTTTAAGGAACTAATGGTTGCACCTCATCCTGGAATGTTCCTGATCAGGCTGGAACTGGAAGGAGATAAATTTGGAGTCATTTCATGCAGCCAGTCTCCAGAGGCTCTCTACGGAGGGCCTTTTTTATGAAACATTATTTTCATATTTGTAGTATTTAGCTCCATATCCCAAACAAAACATCTACACGCTGCAGAAATCCTTCATAAGGTGACTTATAGGGAAGAAAGAAAATAAAAAAAAGGAAAACAGATGAGTCAGCTGCGTTCACACCGGTCTTGGAAACGTGTGCTGAAGTGACCACTTCTGATGAAAAATCTATGTAAACGCATGTAAATACGTATTTGTGCGTTCGTGTTCCTGCATCACTACGCATGTTTTTGAGTCTGTTTTGGGGGTCTACAAACAAAATGTGCAGCAAGTGAACGCGAATTGAAAGTTGGACCGGTTGAACTTTAACTAAAGGGATTTGGGAGTGCCCTTTTCAAGACACGGAAGTCCCAACCATTTGAAAATTGATCACAGAGGGGAAATAAATAATTGCGGTCTGTGCCCGTCTGGAATTTTACGACACCAAGTCTTACATTTATCGGAGTGGAGCTTGAATGTCCATCACATGCCCGTTTGTACATAGCATCAGACTACAAACACTACTGCAATAAACCAAAAATATCCATGAAAAGATTTTAGTCTTTTGCATGTATTTTTTTTTAAATTTACTAATGTGTAAATTACTTAAATTAATTAATTAGAGTTTTTGTACTTAACAGTAACACAACATCAAAAAGTGAATGTGGAAGGGATACATAGGAATGAACACCAAAAAATGTAAGAAAAAAAGTCAGTCAGAGAATTATAGAGATTTGTTTTCAAATTTTTGTTATCAAACAGAAAATCTCTTTTACTTTGCTTTATTTTACAATAAACTTCTGCATAGACGGAATCATAAACCGTCCTGCAATAGGAATGCAAATCGCTTCAAACATATTATCCAATAAATTCCCCATTTATTAGTGTAATTTCCTCATACTTGCTGCAAACAAACGCAGACCTCTTCTGTTGAAATCCCATTAAAGTTTAATGTGAGGATTAGCAACCGAGTGGTTTAAACGAAGGCTCCTGGAAGACAAAATATAATTTTATGAAAGCATAAAGCCTCAAACGCAGTTTAACTTAATGCACTTTATCAGGTAAAAGTTATCATTTCGTTGCCGTGTTCTGCTCGGTGGAAGAAACGGCAGCTGGTTCAATGTGAAAAACTGCCATTAAAGTATGAAATACTCTCTTTTAGTCAGAAATGATGAACGCAGAGTCTCCTCAGGAGCTCATCATCACAGACTCTCTTAGAGAAAAGCAGTTAAGGACTTATTTGGAGCGGACTCCAACGCCACCGAATGAAACCAACCAACGCGCAGACAAAAGAAAAACTGTTTGGCTCAGTTTTTAACCTTAATTACGAGAGGAGCCGCCTGCAAAAACATGTTTGTATTCAGCTGCAAAAACGTGTTAAGATTCTGCTCTTGTCCGCCTTCCATCTTGATAAATGGAAAGACTGCAAAAACTTCCCTAAATGGCCCTCTGGCATGGCTTGGGAATAAATTGAGCTAATCAAGGGTGGCCTCACAATCACTGCATCCACAAAGTAATCAAAGAGTTGAAAAAAGGAAGCGCACTGTGCATGTAGATGTGCCCGAGTGTGTGGATGTGTTTCAAATTGAGTTTCAAGATAACTCCTTGTCTGGGCACTAAAAGCCAATTTGGTGTGTTGTGGCCATAATTGTACATGCGCGTCATCCGTGGGAACGTAAAAGCCTTTCGGCCACGGCCACACTGAAGCGGCGAGCACTCCAGCGAGCGTCTACATTAATAACCACCTCATTCAGGTGACAGGCTGCTCGGGGCGACCTCGGAGAAATGTACACTTAATAGGCGCATTCGGACTGAGCAGACTGAGGGGCTCCGCTGACGCCGGGGAGGCCGGGGAGCTCCCTAAAAGCCACCAAACTGTACTTTCAAGAGGATTTTTTTTCAGCCGCCGCTAAAGCCCTGCAGATGGGGGTGATGGCAGGCAGCCGGTGGGTGAACCAGTCAAAAGTTGGGTTGTAAAGGAGCCATTTGCAGCAAGCACAAAGCTGAATGGTAAGATTCTGTGGAGCAGTGATGCCGGGCACTTACAGAGCAGAGCACACCAAGCTGTGCACGAATCCCAAAATAGATTTTGATGGCCACCTGTTGTGCTTTGTTGCACCAAAAAATGTGCAAGTTTATGGGATTTTATCTGTGAGAATTGTAGTTTTTTTTTTTTTTCTATTATTCACTTTTACCTTACTTGTTCATGCCTGTCAAATGTTAGAACCATCTCACTGTAAGTTTAAGGTCTGCTTGAAAATAAAATCGTACTTTCTTTTATTCTCTTCAAATGAAAGAGGCCTAAACACATCAACTTCAAATCCATCTGGGAACTCTACTCCGAACAAGTTGGAATTCCTTCAAAGAGTCCCCAAAAGTGATCGAATGCAAGCTCTCCATTGAGCATTTAATTTTGAAACTTAAGGAATAACTTTTTTCTATCTCTTCGAAGACTTCCTGTTTTGACTTTCCCAAACCGACATGCTTTCTTTGGCGCTCTGCACTTGAAGATCCTTTTTAGCCAAACACGCCTGATCCAGTTTCTCAGCAGCAGATGAGGCGGAGTTTCAGGAAAAACAGCAGGCCCATGCCAAGCAGCACAGGACAATCTGATTGGTCGACAATGTTGTTGTTCGTCATCGAATAACCCAACAGGGTGTCTAAAAATGCAGACTAGCTGTGGTTGCTAAAAAATAACCATCACCCTTATGATACTAACTGGTTATAACACGTTGCTTCTTCCTCTGCGATTCCTTTGGGTTTCCAAAGACTGACTTTTATTTTTCCAATGTTTACAAGGATTCTTGTGACATTTGATTCTGGTGTTTTTGGATTCAAAGTATTCCTGGAAACATAATTTGATCCAACAAGCAACTTTTCTCATGGGTACCAGTAGGGAAGTGCATTTTAGAAAACGTATCTTTGCTGCATTTTCCACATGATCAATACTGATTTTGAAGTGACACTACAGTAAAGATCGTCTTTAACGCTTAAGCTTGCTACAAAGTAAAACCCAATGGTAAATTGTAGATATATTTAGTGCTTTACTACCTTCTTTGAAGGCCCAAAGCGTCACACTTCCATACACTGACAATGACTCTACCCCTTAACCCTGGCACCAACTTATATTTTGGTTTTAGATTTACCATTTACCAAAGTAAAAGCTTCAACATTATACATTCCAGTTTTTGATTGGGGTTTTGAATGCTGCAACATTTGTCTTTTCAACTTTTTCTAGCCCCTACCAGAGAACTTCACTCTTCGACGCCTAAATTACGCATGCTCTTCGATACAAAGGAGACACAAGGACACAAGGAGAGTTTTTCCCCTATGGGATCACGGATTATTTATGCAACTCTGATACTGTGACTCCACCCACCACTTTTTTCAATAGAAGGTTATTGTTTCACATAATGTACATTACGTTTCATGTCAGCCTTCATGAACAGAGGGTTTTAAATTTATGTGCACCGTAGGAAAACAAAAACTAAACCTGCGATGGAATTGAAACTTTGTAACAATTTCCCTGTGTTTTGAAACTTGTCTGTGAGATTACAGATAGAACGGTATGAGTGCGTGTCTGTGGATTTTGATGAGAGGGAAAAGCACAAAGCTGCTGGACACGTTTATGACCGCACAGCTGGATATTTGGTCATGTTTTTGGCGCTGAGATTTTAGAAGTTATGCTATCATATGGGGATTTTTTTGTAATGGGACTTGCCAGCTTGGTCACTGTTGATTGCCGCAGTGCTCGTCCCTGCTGTACTGAGGTAGAACATCACAGCATCACGGCTGTGGAGTGGACCCTGTTACTGTCCGGTGTGGGTGGATGCTGAGCTGCTCTTAATATAAGAGATTCTCGATATATTGTTTCCTTTCAGCAGAGCCAAGCCTTAGTTTTATCTCTTTTTTGTATTGTGATGTCTGTTTTTAATTGTAACTCGCTTTGAGCTGCAAAAAAAAAAAAAAAAAAACTGTTTCCTGATTGATGATTTCAGTTAGTTGACAATTTCTGTACAGGCAGCAATTTTATGATCTTGTGCAAAAACTGTGAAAAAACTCTAGAAGGCAGACATCTTGAACAGCCAAAGTGGCTCAGACCCCTCCCCCATGTGCGTGTGTTGGAGGGGGAGCAACCAGGTGTTAAACAGACCGCTTCTCCTGCACTAACCACCGGAGAAAGTAAAAGACAAACATCGGTGGCATATATCGGTGGAGTTTTAATATATCGAGCTGATACGATTATGCAAATATTGACCGTTACTGATACCGGCACAGATATATCGGCCATTCCTAATATGCAACACAATTCCTACTGTTATGTGTTGCTTAAGGCTGCTTTTCTCCGCTTCAGAATCCGCCAGAATTACATTGAGGAGTTATGGTAGTCAAAAGAACGTCAACATCATTGACTTTTTATCTATGATTGCAACAAAGAAAAAGCTTCAACATTTATACACTCCAGTATTTGAATGAAACCATCATTTATCAATATATGATGAATTAATTGAGTTTCAAATCCTATGACCTTCGCCTATCTGACGTTTTTCCCGTCCTTCCATAGGTCTGAAAGGCGTTTCCAGGCCTGCTGAGGGATATTATCCCTTGTTGCCCAGGGTAAGACGTGAATCCTCTTCCTGATTGGACAGACCCAGGGGTGTTCGAGGCGTTCAAACCAGCTCGTGTGGTTCTACTCTTCATAGATCTTTGTGCCATATCAAAGGAGACGCTGAAACATTCCATAAAGGGAGGGACATAGACTGACTCATTTCTTTTACAGACATTGTCAGAAAAGGGGCAAACTTTTGTGACAAAGACAAACACTGAACAGGTTGTGACGCTGAACAGCAACAGTTTTCTCAAGCTTCTCCTTCACTATATTCAAAATTCAAGGAGACTTAATAACACTCACTTCCTCTGGGGCTGCTGACTGGAATAAATCCTGGGATTTGGGTGAAATAGAACGCCGGGTTTTCTTACTAATGGACAACCAAGTATCTCTCCAAAGTGCTTCCTGTAACCAATTCTGGGGCTGGTGGGGGTATTCTCAGAGGTGGCAATCATAGGAAACAAACAGTGAGAGTGTGTTACTTTGACCGATTCTACCCCATGGAGATGAAGCTGAAGCATGATGGATAACCACTCAGCCATGCTGCTGCTCTTTTCAAAGAGGCCAGGTCTTTTCCCAAAGGTGAGGCTGCATTTAACTACCCCAGACTGGCAAATTCCAAACAATTTTTACTCAACTGACTTGAGGGTTGTTCAGCTCTGAAAAAAACAAAGCGATGACTTTGTCAGACTTCCACGGCAACGTTCAAATGCCATCTTACCTACCACATCTCTAAAGAAATACTCCTGTAACTCACGTCACTGCTAGCTGCTGTCAGCAAAGCAATTTTGCACACACAACACATTTCAGCGCCTTACTTATCATCAATGTTAAGCACCAACTAAATATGTAAGTCACCTTCTCAACTGTCATCAAAAAACAATCAGTTCCACTAAACCAATAGGCAGTGCGCCGCTGCTGCATAATGACAATGTGACATTGAAGTCCAATATGGGAAAAGTCAGAGGGAACTGTATGAAATCATACAGTGTAAAAGGACGGACGAATGCAAATGTCCACCTAGAAATGAATGCCTCGTTTCACCTTCAACCTCTGCAGACTTCCACTCTGAGAAATGTAAATGTTTAAAAGCTTTTTCGTTTTACTCTGATAGTTCCAGCATCCCTGCAGGGGAGCAGTAGGGTGCGACCACTGGGTCCAGATGGACGGAGTCAGCTCTGTGGAACACAAGGACAAGAGGAAGTGCAGGAACGCACCTCGGTTGTGGCTTTGTCTGGAGCTCCTCGGTGGTCTAAGTGCTCAGAAAGTCTGCTGGAACAGGCACTGGTGATCAGCACTGTGGTTTAACAGCTCGATGATGGGAACATTACCGAGGGGACAGAGAGAGGCTTTCCAAAATGCAACGGAGCATAATCCATCTGTTTGTAACAACAAGAGGGTAAATCAAGCCTAAGCTGGACTGGAAACCATCCATCCCTCCTGCATTAAGAGCTGCAGGCTGAATGGAGAAAGGTGAACTACTATTCAGCTAGAAACTCAAGGGTTTTAGTGTTGAGCTGAATACAGTTGAGAGACGGTGCTTAGCAGTTTCATGTCTGCGAGCAGCTTTGATAATAGACTTTGAGAAATACCACTTCTTCTGGATGGTGTTGCTCAGGCACACAATTTCTATGTAGAGCAGTGGCCTTTAACCTTTTTCAGGCCACAGACCTGTTCACTGTCAGACGAAACAGTCACAAACCGGCCTGAAGGCCGTACAAGGCTGAAGTTTTTCTTTTGTTTCCAGTTTCCCTTCACTTTTGAGGGTAAAGATTAACTTTGTTCATTAAAATGTGATATACATTTTTCCTGAAAGTCCAATCATCTTTTGATCTGTTTTAAAGCCTTCCCAGTGGTCTATTAATTATGATTTTGCTATTTTTAGCCAAAATTCAAAACTTGCAGAGCGGCAGGAGTTCACCACTGAGTTGTGGGCGGGACTTTTGGAGAAGGGCAACCCCACCCCCACTTTCCACCAGCCATTTGTTTACACGCTCTCCCGCATGCTTACCACCCCTCACACACGCTCAATATAGGTGGGAGGAGACGCTTTAAGAACGTAGAGGATGGACTGTTAACACGTCAACGAGCGACTTGACAAACATCGATAATGATTCTGATGAGGAGAATCCAGTGGTTTTTCAAAATAAAACTTTCTTCAGATTTAGATTATAAATCAAAATAGAAAAAAATGTCGTTTTTTCTCCTGGGGCTTGGTACCAACTGACACACCAATCGGTTCCGGCGTAAACCGTAATTTCGTGGTTTGACAAAGAATAAGCGAATTACTGTAATATCTACCACCAGGTTCGATGGGTTGCATTCCCGGCTTCTTTGTCTCATTCCTTCTTCACAGACGTGCTGCATCGTATCTGTGTCGACCCATGCCTGCCTCCCTCACACACCGCCGCTCCTGCAGGTACCTCTGCGAGCGAACAGGCCTCTCCTCTGCAAAGCGCTGATAGAGCCTTAATCTGAAGGCTGATGTTCAAGAAGTGTCCCGTTTAAAGGGCCGAAGAGTAAGAGGCTGGGCCTTATCACAGCCAGTGAAAGGATCTCCACTCTCTGGACTAATTGGCCAGGGAGCGAGCGGCCAGCTGCAGGCCAGAGATTGGGTCACCTGATGGTTGTCCTTTCACACTGTCTCCGGGTGTACTTTTATGCTCTTTCCCCTGAGTTCCCCGCTGCTTAATGAACTCAACCCTATGATTTGCCAAGTTCCCTTAAAGCCGTCACACATTGTGCTGGAATCCTGCTGCAATTTATGAAAGCTCTGCTCGGAGAGCGATGGGGTGAGGGGTTGGGCTGAACTGGGGGAGGCGGTCTCAGAGCTCCAATAGCAGGTAAAAGGATTAATTGAGTTTAACAAAAAGAAATCGCTCACAGGATCTGCGATACTAAAGCCTTGTTTACGCTGGAACATTTCCTGGTGACACCCCCCCTGATATTTGCACAAAATTGCAGAGATAATTTACCCGCCTTCCAAACCTGTAGGCGTCAGTGTGGATTTGGACGAGGACTGGGACAAGAAATTAATTACTTTTTTCTTTTGGTGTTCTCCGAGCTGAGCTGCAGTCTGCATAATAAAGGCAAGACCTCTACAGAGCAGAGGCAGGTATGCACCGAGGAAATAACCAAGAATTTTCCCATGATTTACTATTTTCTACATGCAGATGCTTCTAAAAATGGATCCAGGTTGTTTTTTTCATTCGTACCCCATAAGACATGAACAAGAGTCTGTGGAGCCTTAAGTGAAATAGATAAAAGCTGTATTTATAAAGATAGAGATGTGTCTTTACCTTATTGTCTCCACTGTCCTGAAGTTACATGTTGGTGTGAGAAATGCAGAAGCTGATGAAGATGATTTGTTCTTCAAAGCTCTCAGTAAAGGCAAACTGTGAGAGTTTCTCTGACAAGAACTGTGCTGCAAGTTGAGATTTTTACCAACGCTGTTTAATGCGGCAACATTTTAAAATTGTAGATCGCTGTGCGAACTCGTAGAGTGAAAATGTTCGTGTGCATTTTTTCTACGGTCATGCTGTGAACGAAAGGTCGTTGTGAGCACTTCTACGACACGTAAGGGTAAGTAAGGGTGAAGTATGTGAGATGTAGGCGTGTCGTACGAAATTTTGCAAGAACGTAGTTTGTCGGGTGTCCTGTGGGCACTTATTTACCTATACGCCCCATCTGTCCAGCGTTTGAATGCAGTCAGTAAAGGGTCAGTGCACATGCTTTACCAAGGATTAGACTACGTCTATAGGGCATCATACGACAGCATCACTGTTACATCATAAGTGTGTGTAACTTCCATTAGCCTTACGAATACTCCAAGATACACTTATCACACGGACAACAATGTTCCATTTTCATGACGTTCCTTAAGGCACATTTCATGTACAAAGACTTGTTGTTGTCGTCGTGGTATCTGTGCCTTTTAGCTGCGCATTAGCTGTGTCTTCTCTGCTTAGCTGAGGTAGTGGCAAAGGTTGTTGTTTCCATAAAGTTCATTTACCTCCACATTCACTTCTATGTGGCGAACCTTTGTTTCCAGAACTGTTATCTTCTCGAGAAGGTCTTAGTAATCCTTTGTGGAGAGGGAAGACATCTTGTTGCTAATTAGCTGCTGCATTGTATATCAGGCTTCAGCTGTGTGTACGCACATGTAGCGCTTAAGATAAAATAATTCCAAAGGAATGCTGGAATAAATCTTTTTGTTTTCAGTACAAAATATGACCCGATAGTTTAAGTATTCAAAAGTTATTGCTGGTGTGATTAAAAAAAAAAAAAGGAAAAATAATCAGCAGAAATTAAAAGCAGAAGAGTGAGCAAAGCAGTGCAAGTCCGCACTGTGGCAAAGCAGGAAGTGCCTTAAGGTGGCCGTACAAGTCTCAAAGGAATGGCAAAACACAGCAGTGCTCCCCTTAAGATGCGGCCGCTCCTCTCTACGACTCTTCATGGATTTGGACAACCTAAAAACCTGCAGCACCTATACGAGTCAACCTCAATGCAGGTTCACGTGACTAAGGCCTAACCTTGGTGCGTCTACAACAAATGACACTAACTTAATCCTGGTCCTCAAGATCTAGCATCCTTTGTGTTTCCATGCTCTCCCTGAACTTATTCCTATTCATGATCTGGATCAGGTGTGCTCAGTCAATCAGAACACGGACACAACCGAGTTAGCTAATCAGCTCCAATGGGAATAGCAAACACTGGGAAACAGGCAGGTTGGTAGATCACCAGGACCAGGATTAAGCAGACCAGGGTCAGGAAACTCTTGATTTGATACAGTTTTTATGTGTCGGGGCACAATTCCATGGAACTGACATTCAAATGTTTGTTGTATTTGCTACAACTTTAAAAAAAAAATTAAGTCATACCCTGCTCTACAAGACAAATAGATGTAAATGTTTGCAGTTGGTTTTGTATACCACTTGTTTTCTATGAGTACCCAGCATCGTCTCCATCCTGGCTGGCTTAGTCACTCTTCAGACTCTGCATTGTGTGCAGAAATGAATAGAGGGACAGCTGGCGTGTCGCTTAAGCACAGTTAATTCTGCACAAACACAAGGGTGATGATCAGACATAATTATCTCTCATTTGTGGTTCACATGCAACACGCTCTAAGAGATAGAAAGTCAAAATATGTTTCTATAGTTGTTGCAAAATATGTTGCATGCCGACGTCCACAAAACAAACATCTGTACAAGTACAGCAAATAAGCAAAGATCTGCTCCAAGCAGTGGCTTTTACCGACAAGCAATGACAGAGGGCACCTATGAGCCGATGAGACAACTAAACGGCTCAAACACATCACTTCTGCTGAAATATGTATTTGTAAAATAACAAAACTGTTTTATTTATCATCATATTTTTGGGGGTGATTGATTGATTATGCATACATGCTCAAGCAGGTAAGATGTTAGAGTTTAGAGAAGGGGTGTCTCGAGGGCCAACATCCTGCTGGTTTTCAAGAAACCTCATCTGCTGCCGATTACCTGAATCAGGTGTGTTTAGCCAATAAGGAGCTTCAGTGGCAGGTTGGTTGGAAAACGTGTAGGACACTGGCCCTCGAGGCCTGAATTTGGACACCCCTGGTTTAGAGAATTATGCCTAAATCTACATGGTGTTTTCATGAGGAATCCTCACAACTCCACCTGTTGGTGACCACAAAGGAGATAAAAGTAGACTAAAGGAATATTTACCATCTAAAGAATCCTCAGAAACTGCAAAATGTACTATGAAGCAACCGGATAAATCGACTGACTTATTTCATACCTTGTTTGAAAGGTAAACACATCAAAAAGACCAAAAAATGCTTATAAAAGCCTAATAATTGGGCGATCGACTCCTTTGTCCACATCATCGTGTCCACTCTGCTTTTATTTTAAATTCTAGTGATTGGAAAACACAAAAGAGCTCATTTGATGGTGAAAAATGGGCAGATAGTAGTTTTACATCGTAAAAGTAAAACCAATCCATGACAATGTTGGCATAAAAACTAAAGAAAACATAATTTGTTTCAATTCTGCTGAATTTTCTTCAATATTATAATCTTTATACTTTTTATTAAAACACCATTTTTTCTGGGTATCTCTATGGTCAAGCATGGCAGAGGTATCTTCATCATTTTGCAATCCAGTTAGCTGTAATGCTTTGAAAATTTGTCATTTTCTAAAATAAATGTTTAGATTATTGACTTTTGTTTTATTGAAAGTAACATACAAACTAGAATTTGAAAGTTTCTTCAGTTTATTATGAGGCCACAGTGAAAAGTCGTGTTTAGAAAAAAAAATCAAAGAAAAAGATTTTCTGTGACCTAAAGAAACTTGACTTTACTTTTTTGTTATCTATCAACATTTAAAGAAGACAAGTTGAGTTTCGTTAGTTCACTTTCTTGCTTTCTAACAGCTCGTCTATAATTAGGAGGAGCACTTTAGGTATGAGACAAAACAGCTCAAACACAGAATGAGGAACGGAGCGCTGTGTTCTACATGCCACCAGTACAAGATGACGGGAGGAGTCCCGCTCCTTTGTCATCCTGCGTGCCCCCCCCCCTCCAAACTGCTTGCATTAGCATAAAATTCATGTCAGACAGCGAGCAGGATTCAGCAGAAGTGTGACAGGAGGAAGGTGGCGGTTTCACTTTCGGAAAAAAAAAGGTAAGACTGCAAGGTTAGCATTAGCGTATAGGAGCGTGTGTGTGTGCGTGTGGGGAGGGGAGGGGAGGGGGACTCAATTTCCCATCCCAGTTATGCACCACAAGCAGAACAGATGTGAAGTTTCTTGAACGCGTTAAACTTCAAGTCCATTTCAATATTCGCTCCTCAGCAAATCTAAAACCTGTGACATTAAAATAAAGCTGCTTTCACAGGATTTGTGCTTCAGCTTGGCTGATAAGATCAACAGGGCAACACTCCAATACTGACAAAGAAAATTGGCTGCCAATGCAACTTAGATACACTTGGGAGTGACACCGCAAAGTCCATTTAGAAGACGCAGCTTTGAGCTTAGAACCACCGTCAGCGTTCTGATCAGAGGACGGATAAGCGTCATTTTATGCAACGAGAGATTGGCACAAACTGGCAATCTAAAGCGCGTTCAGCCCATGGTGATCACACTGGACAAGCAGGGAGGGGCTGCCTGCCTATGTCCACCACCTTCAGTTGGAAAAGGCTAAGCGGTGAATCTAACTCTATCACAGCTCACAGCTCTATTCTAACATACAAAAGACTTGGTGTCATGTAATTCCTGCCGGGAACAAGCCATTATTATTATCTTCTCCTCCATGATCGTTTTTCAAACAGTTTGTACTCCCAGGACGCTGCTACCGAATCTAAGTCCCAATTGTTCAATGTTCAACCTGGTCGAAATTGCTTTAGGCACATGCAATAAAGCATTTTGTACAGAGAGCCCAAAAACAGACTTAAATATGTGCATTGCACGCTTGTCGAGGACGGTGTGAACGTTGCCTGGCTGTCAGAGAGAGACCTTCTAATTATGACGCTTGGGTGGGGCTTTGAAGCCACAAAACAATGGGAACAGAGCAAACAACCCAATCTACATTTTTTTCCCATTTTATCTGTAATCTGATTTTCACTGAAGTTTAGTTTTTAGATTCTCCCCTACCACATGTGACTCATTCTTAAACTTCAAGTCGCTTGGTCCTTTGCTCGTTAGAGCAGCTGCACCCGCCGCTAACTTAAAAAAACCACAAGCTAGCAAAGTTAACAAAAACCAAATGGATTTTGATTTTTTTTTTTCTAAAAGAAATGAGATACCTGTATCACAAATGACGGCATAAACTATGATAAATAGTTAGCTTAAATGTTAATACACATGCTAAAATAATTTCAAGCTAGCTTGAAGCCATAAACAAACAAAGCCCTTCACGCATTTGACCAATCGAATGGACTCTTTAATGTGGCTGAAACATGAAATGAAGCCCTTTTAGGTTAGATGCCCGTCTCTTTTGTCAACGTGGGTCATTTCAATTACGTTAACTTAGTTAAAGAAAACTGTTGCAGTGAAAATTATATATTTGTTGTGGTTTTTTCCTTTTGTTCATGTATCGTAAGTCATTTCATCATCACTATATTGATTACTTATATCGCGCAAGCTTTTCTTCACAGTTGTTTACAATTTGTTTTCTGTTGCACCTAAGAAGTCGGACAGGTATGAAGTTGGGATCCAATTTTTTGGCATCTTTTGATACTGACAGGTTAAGGGAAAATCTGAATCACATTTCAATGGTTGCAACATGAAATCTAGTTTACACCAAAAAGCCGGTTGCCGGCTAAAGCCTGAAACGGGCCGGTCTGTGAAAATATTCGCTCATGGTGTGAACCGGTGGGGACCGCAGCATTGCATGATGAGTGCAGAGTTTTAGCGCTCCCCTGGTAATTCTGATTAGACTTTTCAAGGCGGTGCCCGACATTTCCCACGTTGCAACATAAAAGTGCACACCAGAAGGAAATCCAAAGAAAGATATCAGAGATAAAGCTGTCCAAACACTCTGATTTAACAAGCACACCGCTGTATGTTCTCCCTCCACCGACCTGAACAATAGCTGCTGAATGGAAATAATGAAAGACACGGGAGATCCACCGAGGTTTCTGTTTCTGTTTTGTATGCACAAGGATACTCCCCCCCCAGGAGCCTCGTCCCACTCCTCCCACCTCACTCCAAAGGAGCAGTGTGTTTTTACTCACTCTGCCTGCCTGCAGAATTTTCTTTTATGGCGAGGATAATTGAGTCTATAAAAAGAAATTCTGCACCTGAGAGGAAGCACAGTAATTCATTACACACCATAACATTCCCACGAACACACAGGAACGTTGGGTATTTACTCTGTGGGGATCAGGAATACCAACATATTTGTGGGTTTTTTTTTTCTTTCTGCATTTATTGATGAAAATAATGTCATAGTTTTTATTGAAACCATCTAAAAAAATACTGTAGGGAATATTAAAGCAGATTTGTCAGATGAGCTACTTTTGAGTCCTGAAGGTAATTAGAAGAGATTCCTTTGAAACATTTAAAAGATTGTGTTAACCAAATGACAGCTTTACTATTTGAGTTTATAAACAGGGTCATATTTGCTCACAAAAGTACACTGGAAATCTGTTTTGTTATTATTATTGCCAAGAATCCCAAAAACCTGAAATTCTTTTGACCCAGTAAAAAAAAAAAAAGCATACGTTACTGTTGATTTCTATCTGAAGTCAAGAATAGTAGATAATTGTTGCTAACTTTAACAGGAAACTATGCAAGAAAGTTACTTTCCCGAATGTTAGCGTTCATTACATTCAGTTCATTAAGGTTGTATTCAGACTGGAGAAGTCCCCTGGTCCAGATCGAGTCCTGAACCTTGCATTGGGTCTGTCTTCAGAATGCCGTCCAGCAGACATTTCTGTTTCGAACTAAAGCTTGTAAAACTAACAAAACTACATGACTGAACATCTCTTCAGTCATTGGCCAAGAATTAGGAGGGCGGGGCAAAGCAAGAAGAGAAAGAAATAATGGAATAATGCAATCCTTGTCGGGATAGTTCTCTTATCCAAACTTGAAATTTTGCTGACCAATTTTAAACGCCTGCATCAACGTTACGTACAACACATTTTACTGCTAAATTGGTACGGTGGGGACATGCTGCAAGGTGGTTAGAGGACGACGGCTATAGAGGGGACGCTGATAAGTGTTTGACATATAGATTGTCAGGAAAACAGTGTGAGAAGCAATGTGCATCCCATTAAAAGCTGTTTTAATGAGCCTGTATTCATCCAACCACAAGTTTATGAGTTCCCGTGTCTCATCGTTGCTCCATGTTTGTCCTACGATCCTAATCTGTTTACATCCTGCAAACTGTAACATCCTGTAAAAAACTGGCTACGGTGTGTTCCGCTCCAAGCACAGATCCTATTCAGGGCTCAGTTTAATTGGAAACGAACCCAGGCCACCTAAAAAGATGGATCAGAGAGCGTTCCTGGTGTATTAGGAATGAGAATTTGTTCTGGATTAACAGTAACAAACTCACTCACTGCAACAAATGTGTCAACTTGGACACATTTAATCATGTTTCAATCAATCAACCAACCAATCAACCAATCTTTACCACAAACTACAAAGCAGAAAACATCCACAAAAGCCTCAGATCCTGGAATGTAATAAACCCAAGCAGTTTAGGAGCTTTTTATGGAGCCTGACACTGAACGAAGGCTCAGTACTGGAATCTGGTGTCACCCTATAGCGTCGTCGGTGCATTACCAGGTCTCCAAGCGAGGACCTGACCCGGGTCGAATGAGGGTTCCATCTTAAAATAAGAGCGCCGCACTCACAGCGTGAATTAGATCGGCAGAGACAACGACAGAGGGAGAAGGTTAGAGATGCTTTGAATGACTGAAATCATTCAGCCTGAAGCCTGATGCCAGCCATCTCTTTGGTATGCAGCGTGTAAAGCCTGTTCTCCATCGCTGCTGACATCCCAGGCAGAAGAATTATGATGAGCGATGATTGTATCACCACTGTAATTGTAAATGTAAATCCTCAAGCGCGGCCACCCTTTCTTTTTTTTGTGCATAACGATGAGTTGCTCAAACAAAATTTACATTCCACTTCACATCGTGTGGCGAGTACATTACTTTGACAAACAATAACCACTGACAAATAAATACCATAAAAGGAGATGATTAACTCCAGAAAAGTAATCTGTGTTGATAATTTACCCTGCGATGGTATGCTGCTGCTTTTTATGTGCGCATATGACTATGACGCCAAGGATTAATACTGTGTGTAGTGGACACAATGAAAGTAAAGGAGTGTTCATAACCCTCTTGTGGTCCTTCCACGTGTCTTTTGGCTCCTAATCTTCAGCTTTCAGCTACTTTATCGATCCCAGTTTCAAAATGTTCACCATTTTCAGGACATGCATGCCTCTACGCCTGGTCGCAGTTATTTTTATGGACTTTGAGATTTGGCAAAAACCTAAAATCCTTTGATAATGTTCTTCTCTAGCCACATAGATCATATTAATTCACATTTCAGCAGACAATGGACTTGATCTAAACAAACTCTTTTGCTTTCTATAATTGTGGTTTGAGATTTAAAAAGGATTTTAAACCCATTTCTGTGTTTGTAATGGCTTGCTATACTTAGACTGTTTAGGAGCTTAGACCTGATGACATCATAGCTGTTTATTAGGATGGAATTATGCATTCTACCTGGCAACTGAATCATCTATGCCGTTTTTTAATCAAAGTATGTAGCATTTAAAGACCTACTCCGATCATCAGCCTTCCCCGTGGTTTTTACATTTTCATCATGTCGTTTTTAAGGAAAATCAGAAACATGTCTTGTTTTTCAGTAAATAGTTTCTGAGGAGCGGTACTTGTGGGTGGGACCATCGGCACAAAGCAATCCTTGTAATGCTCCTTGTTGCTTACCGGTAAAAAAAAAAAAAAAAGGCAATATTGTCGCCATCCAGCAGTACAGTTCAGATGAGGAAAATGAGGGCATGGATCTAGTTGTTCACAAGTGGATGCATTAGAGCCTGAAAAAATGTTGGAAAACGTGCATATCTGCGCATCAAGGCAAGAGTTTTGAACGCAGATGCCCTACATTCTTAAGCTATGTTCACACCACCCTCGGCAATCCGCCATCGACCAGCCACTTTCAGCGAATAGTTCATGTTACGGTCTTCACACAAAACCTTTGGTGTATATGGTGAACTCAGATAAAGTGACGAGCATGAGAAGTCTGCTTTTGATTTTCAAATAAAGATAACCCAAGGCCACTCTTCTGACATGACGGTAATCCATATCCGCCATTGCAAGGACACCAACAGTGAACCGAACTGTTTTTGTTTTATGCCCGAAGCGTGAGATTTGCACCGACGTTTGACGTTTGACACTTAGCCTCTTCCAACTTGTGCTGATAAACAGTAGTAACAGTAGTTCACTGTATCCATCCATTTTCTAAACCTGTTTTGTCCCTTTTGGGGTCACGGGTCTACGGGAACTTCACCTGGCCACTCACGGGCAAAGGCAGGGTACACCCTGGTAGCCACACACCAATACACACTCGCATCCACACCAAGGGACAGTTTGGAGTAACCAATTAACCTATGAATGTTTTTGTACTGTGGAAGGAAGCTGAAGCCCCTGGAGAAAACCCACACATGAACAGGGAGAACATGCTAACTCCACACAGATTCACAAGGATTTGAATTTTAAAAAAATTCTCAGAAATGCGACTTTAAGCGTAATTTTCTCTATATCCTGTATGTCCTTCATCATTAGCAAAATACCACAAGAACATGATAAAAACACCATTTTCCTCCGAGTGGGCCTTTAAGCTCTTAATGACCCATCAGACAATGCTGAATTGGCTACTTTTGTACAGTGCGTAACCTCTCTCATGCTAGCATAACTTTGGCATCAATTAGCTTCATTTCAATGTTTTGTCTGCAACTTCTTTAAATATTTATCAAAAAGTAAGTCACTTGAAGACGTTTCCATTTCTTTTGGGGGTTTGGCCTCTTCAGTGACCAACTGTAGCCCTCAGCGCTCTCACACAGTTTAGCAAGAAATGCCCTTTGTCATTTTCTGCTCAATTAAATGACGAACGAAACTACAGCGAGTGTTCGGGGATAAAACAACTCCAGGTTTTTCTCATTATTCAAAGACAGAAAAGTGACAGCAGCGTAATCACTAGTTTGTGGTGATTACAAAGACAGAAAGGAAGATATAAGGTTTTTCCTCTTCTGTGCAGGGCTCTAGAGAGAAACTCAGTGTTGCATTGATAAAAACAAGTGCAATTAGCATATACAAATAGCTGTGTGCGGCTGTTCATTTTTCATCAGCCAAAGAGGTAAATGAGCTAACAAAGTTTGTTCAAATTAGCCTAATTAAAGGAGTTAATTGATGCTTTTCTCTTTATCTTGCTCATTCTGTCAGCAGAGGATTGTATGCAGCTCTGCTTAGAGTAGCGAGCAGTTATTCTTCCGGGAACACCCATTAAAATTAAAGTTGATGAAATTTCATTAATGAAATTGTGGGAAGGGAAGGAACATTTTACCGATAAATGTTCATTTTGCACTCACAGATGTTGTTTTTCTAAAATGTTCTCCAGTCAAACAGTTTTCCAGTTTATTAAGAAAGAAGCTCCTTTCATTTTTGCTTTTTTTAAATTTCTGTAGCTGAATGATTCCACAAGAGTCTGGTTCTGCTGTTGTTTAGCAACCCAACAATGACCTCTGAGTTATTCATTGTTAAAATGAAAAATTAAATAATGAATAAAAGCTGAGGTTTTTTATTTTAGCAGGAAAAAAAGGATTTTTGGTTTAAAATAAAAATTTCAGGGACAAACTTTAGATACGATTTATTCTTCACAAAAACCATTTTTTAAAATAATTTCTTAGCAACGCCCTGTAGTATTTGTTTTAATTTTTTTTTACTGTATCTTCAAACCTATTGTTTTATTTCATTAATTATATTGCATTTTACTTGTAAATGTAAAGGGCTTTGTGGTTTTAAAAAGGGATCTTTAAATCAATGACTCTGCTTCTTAAACTCAGACGGTAAAAGACTATTTATTTTACATATAAAAGGCCAACTTTTTTTTAATGGTTGTAGAGTTCAATAAAAGTCTTGTAAGTTAGCATGGCTAATGACTAGCTTCAAATTTCCGTGCTTTATACAACTGTACAGTTTTTCTGCAGTATTTTATGGCAAAAAAAGCTTCATCTTTATTTATTTATTTATTTTAATGGAAATGTAACTAATACAGGTACATTCAATTAATTAATTAATTTAAGCATCAAATTACATTGTATTGTGAACCTTTAAATCAAACAGAACCAATTCAAAACTACAAAAGTGGCATTCGACCCAGGTCCCAATGACAGAACTTTTCTCATTAGGCTTAAACAATCAGAACAACCAGGTCAAGTTCAGATGGTGTTTTAGTTACACCTCACAACTTCCTATGGCATCCATAGACTGTGCATGAGAACTGGTTAATTCTGGCTCCAACCAAATGAAGTCAATTCAGTCACCATTTTTTCGTGATATGGATGCCTGTCGCAATGTTGGAACCAGACATTTTCAGCAAGCAGCGATTGGTCCAAGTCAGTCTGAGTCAACATTTCTATGGCTAATCAGGAGTGAGCTTGTTGGACGGCAGTTGAAAATTTGTCAAACATTTTGAATGTTTGTTTCTTGTCACTCAGTCCAGTTCTTATACACAGTCAATATTTGCATCTCAGTCAAGTAATCAGAAGCAGATGGGAGAACCAGAACACAGGTATGAGAGCTCCTGAGCGTTGGTGTTGCATCGTCTGTGGTCTGTAGTTTTCCTACTAGTAGCCGGTGACAGGTTAAAAGAAAAAAGCTAAAGAGACTGCAAATCAACCACCTGGCAAACATGACATGTTATGTTTGGACAATAAATGTTAGTTTTAATAAAAGGGGAACAGAGAGACTCCATTTTCACATAATTCCAGACCAAAGATGGTTATTTATAGTGAAGTGCATTTCTGCTAAGAGACCTTCATAAACACCTCAGTGTGTAAAGGTTTAAGTAAAAGTAATAAATTCCCTTGAAAATAGTTTTCAGCTCCACATAAAAGTGGAACAAGAAAAAGTGAAATAAAACATCATCCATTTCTTCTTTTGTCTAAATTCTCTACAAATGAAGAGATTGGCGACTCCGGTTAATCTGGAGTCCAATTACACGGAAAGAGGTGTGAAGTATATGAGTCCGATTACGGGCCCGTCTTCCCAGAAATAAGGACTCTGTCATCAGGGAGCGGACGGCCTTGCAAAGCCAGCCAAGCCTGGCGCAGAGCAGAGCCTTATTCTCTTTTCTGTCACTTCTCATTGCTGTGAAGCGGCCACTCCGCACGCGAGCCCGTAGGCAGCGGCGCAGAAAACGCAGACATATTCTGTTATTTACGTTCCCTAAACTCACGAGCATCGGGATGCAAACACATAGCGACGAGCACAAACACAAACATATGAGCTAACGGCTTTTACCGAGCCGCACCGCAGATTAGAAATGTTCTTGACGTGGATTCCAGAGGAGCTCCTGCAAACACCCTCCACATAATCAGGAGGCAATAATATTAAGAATGCAAATCCAATCATAGACTGTTGGAAAAAATGAAGCTCAGAGACTTGCTGCAAGAATGCTAAAATGTTAGCTTAAGTCTAGAATTTTTCAGTTAACTCTTTAACAACGTAGATCCAGTGTTGACATTCTTTCAATTACTATAACTCTTCAACCATTTACCCAATCAACAAACCGTAAATCTAGTGGATTCTGAAGAGAAAATCAGCTTTGTGCCGACATACAACACTCTACGTTTGTAGGCTAATGTGTTGTGTAGCGGTGTAAAGGCAATGTGAAAAGTGGCGTCTGAATCAGCTGATTCACGTGGATAAACGGTTGAAGAGTTACAGTATGTCATAGAATGTGTGTTATTTATGTGTCGCATCTTTGGGGTTAAAGGATGAAAGCTAACAGTAGCTAGCAGGAAAATGCCAAACATGCTAACATGAACACCAGCTCCAATCATGTAGTTATTGGGGGTTATAGACCCTCTTCCATGAAAACGGTGTAAGTTGAATGAAGTAGAAAAAAAAGACAGTTATTTGCAGTTTCTAGACAAAAACAATCCTCATGACAGAAGATGAACGTCGCTCAGACGTATGCAGTGCATAGCAGAAAACCTGCTGCGAGGGGCAGAAATTCAATAAATTGAGCAAGTCGATCATTCTTTTATTTTGGATAGGGAGCAACAGGATATTTCTAGAACAACAAGCTCCAGCGCTGTCTATAAATTGCTGAAACTACGCGGTAGACCAGAAAAGTCCTGCCCGCCTGCATGAGGCGAGCAGTTCCCCCTCGATACAGAGGAGGAGGCAGACACGCCTCCTCGTGTGAGCAGATTCCATCAGAGCAGAACACCTGAAATCTGGATCAAACTCTGCTCTAAAAGACCTTTTTCTTTTATTCTTTTCCACTGACGCAATTAGAAAAACAAATTTAAAAGCTGGGAAAAAAAACTGAATCCAGGAGAAATTTTAAATTTCACTCTAAGTTGTAAAAACAGTTCATTGAACTATTTCAATGCTGTTTCCACAGCAAATTTAAGCACTTTTTTCCTGCTGGAATATTCAGTTTTTGTTGGATTTTATGTCTAGTGTGTGAATACAACAAGAAAAAAAAAAGACAAAATAAAGTTAGTGCCACATTGGTGAGATCGTGCTGATTAAAATGGTACCAGATATGCAAACAAATAGTCTTTCACAGTGAAAAAACAGAGGTAAATCCAAAAGGAGACAAAAACAGAGATTTAGGACCTTTGTTCCAAAAGGTTTATGGTTTTATGACTGAGATACTAGCGGTACAGGAAGGACTGCAAACACTCAAATAGAATCAAACCTCTGCAGGACTAAATTGCATCTTTGCTAGCACAAAACAGCAATGAAAGCTGTAGCAAAGGAGCTAAACAGAAAGTTGGCAACTTGGAAACATACATCCAGCACAAACCAAGTGCCTTCCAGATCCTGACGGCTACCGACTCCCTTCCTGATTAACTGAAACAGGTATCTAGCTAATCAGGAACAGGACATGTAAGAAAAGTCAGGGGTGGGCACTGAGGGTTGGATTCCTGCTGGTTTTCCAACATACCCTGCTTTGTCATGTCCTAATTGGCTGTACATACCAGATCCAGGTAATCAGCCATGAATAAGGAACGATTATCTGGAAATCCTGCAGACACACTGGCCATTGAGGCCTGTAGTTGCCCACTTCTGGTCCAGTGACAATAAAAACAGACTGTTTTGTGTGTTTTACTGAATAAATGAATGCTAGACGAGCTGAGGGGGGCTGACTTCACATGTCCACCTGCTTGGGAACACCCAACAAAACGTTCTCTCCTTTGTACGATTGTTCCTCTAAAGCAGGAGTACCCAAATCTAGGCCTCAAGATCTGAATTTGGGAACTCCTGGTCTAAAGCTTAAGCTGCATGGATCTGTTTAATAGCGGGTGTTGCACTAAAAAGAAGTTTCCAAGTAAAGGTTTCAGTTAAATAACCTGGAGGTCAGCTCCTACGTGATGGAGAGGCCTTTTGTTTTGTATTCTCCTCTCTGGGTCATGTGACCCTGCTCCCACCTTCACACCTGTGCAGCCGGAGGCAGGGAGAGCAGCAGCACGGACCCCCCCGAGGTTCCAAACATCGCAGGCGACGGTGACAACAGACATGACGTTGATTAAGTCAGACAGCATGAAAAGGAGCAGCTGAGTTGAAGGTGGGTTGCAAAGCTGCTTGTGGAGGAAGCAGCGAGGGTACACAGCCTAAAGAAGCTTAAATACTCCACCCTGGATGAGATTTGGAAATTGTAGGTGGATGTCAGCTGAGCGAGCAGCTGATGCATAACCCTGCTGAGATCATCTGCTTTCCGCTGATGCACTGGGATTGATGGCTGAGCCCGAGTGAACGAACCGCACTTTATATCATTGGAGGATGAAGGAATTATTGTTTCCACACACAAAGTAGAGAGTAAAGCTTTAGACGAGGTTAGAGGAGCCACTTCCTGTTCTTCCTCGTATAGCAAAGCCTGCAGCAGAAAGAGTGAGCGGCAACACCCTAAAAACTTCTGTCGTTCTAGGAGTAGAAGCATATTTGAATATTTAAAAGTGAGGACATTTGGTAAATACAAACTATTCTAATAAAAACATGCTCATTTAAAAAAACAAAAACAAACATTTTTTCCTATTTGTGAACAAATCTATGGAGGAACTTCCATATCCTGCATAGTAATTCCAGAATTACTGAGATTTTTGTAAATTGACAGTGTAAACGGGGTCTTAGAAAATCCTGGCATATAGTTTCAAGCCTTAGTAACATGACTGGTATGGGGGTTTGACTTGTACATTTCCTGTGGGGGTTTTGGGTTGTCCAGGCCAGTGGAGGTTCAGGGAGAGGCGCGGCCGTATCTAAAGGGTGTGTCTTGCAGTTCCGTTGAGGGTCGTACGGCCGTCTCAAAGAGTCTGACAACGTCAGGTCTCGTCACCTTCGCCTGGGCTGTTTGGTGGCCATGGAAATGGAATGTACCATTGTCGTGCGTGTGGTAATTGTATTGTGCAGTTTGCTTAAAAATATTGGAAGTAGCTGATACTTTTCATGATGATGTTGTACGATGCGCTCTAGGCGTTAGTAAGGTGAACGTACTGGCTCGTTACTGACTGCATGTCATGTGAAAGTCCCTGCAGGATGTCTATTTTCCTAAATTCTAATGCTTCGTTCACGTGACACCTGTTCAAGAACGCACTAAACCCACTGTCTTGGACACACGTGTAGCATATGGTGTTCGCATTGGACTCACTGTTGGAAGAGAATTAGTGCGAAATGTTAAAGTGGTGCAAACCTTGTAAATCCTGCCCCAGGATTGTTCTGTCACAGATCTATTACGTGATATAAAAAACTTGGTGTCATAACGTTCTGGCCAGGCACAAACCGCAGTTATTAATTTCTCTTTCATTACAATTTTTAAACGGTTGGTACTTCCGCGTGTTGAAAGGGACACCATAAACACGTCAATAACCAATCAGATTGGTCAAAAGTTAACTCTACCATTGTTAATTGTTGAAAACTTAAGTAGCGAAATGTGAACACAAGAATTTTGAGAGTGGAAGCCTAAACCGAGCATATACACTCAATCGCATAGACTTTTCATTGAAAGCGGCTGCTTGAACGCGCGTTGCAGAGTCTGGGGGGAACGTAGCTTAACACTCAGGGTGCATGCATGGAGCACATGATCACTGGAGCACCAATGAGCTCCTTGCACTGAGCACAGGATTTGGGAGTATTGGAAAAATGAAAAATATGTACAACTCGCCTGCTTCTGACCTACCCTAGATAATGATTTACAGTCATAGTTGTGTTATCCCTTGAACACACATTTACACACTAATCTACAGCAGCGCCATATAAGACGCCAACCAGTAAGCAATGTGGGTTTTGGTGTCTTGCCCAAGGAGACTTCAACACATGGGCAAAAAGCCAAGAGCTGAACCTGCAACTTTCCAAACCGGCTGACCACCTCTACCTCTGCAACACAACCATGCGTGATATGTTTGGCAAAACTACAGACGTATATAACTTTTCAACTTCCAGTTTCTCTCAAAACCTCTGCCCAACTTTTCCTCGTAACCATGACAATGCTAATGGGCGATGCTAACATTTGTAGCTAATGTTTCTGCAAAATAAGCGACATGTTGCTCCTGTTTTTAGGTAGAACTACATGAATGAGTATCCTGTTTGTGTGTTTCTTAAAAAAATCCAATCACTCAAGAAATCAGATCATTGGATCTTTGACTTGAACAAGACATTACATTAGAGTTGAGGAAACTTTGATTCTCTGCTGCAGTGTCTTCTTTGCTAACCACCATAACCAACTCTACTCTGGTGAAATCCCAAACCTCATTGCAAGAGTGGCAGACTTTAGAGGCTTTAGAAGGAAATCGACTCGGAAGCAAGAAAAACAAAAGCCAGAGCAGCAAACACTGCATGGATCATTTCAACCCATCCATTCATCTAATATGCATCATTAAAATCCATGCCGTAATGATCAAAAGCCTCAGCTGCCACCGCCTCACTTCAACCGCCTGCAGTCTGATTAAGCATTGGACACAAACTGGCCTCCTGCTGTTTACCTGTCCTCTCAATCAGCTTCCATTCATGTGGATTTCTCCAATAATCACTAATGTTGTTTATCCTTAGCCTTACCCCCCACTTTCCACTCAACGGGGACCAATCAATCAATCCACCACAGGGCAAATTAAATAAAAATAAAACGAACAGCGTCGCAGGAACTGTTCGTTTTTTAGGGGTTTAGTCTTGAATAAAGAGATTTTCCTGTCAGTCAACACACTTTTTCTTGTTTCATTGGAGAAACTGAAACACCTGCTTTTGGGCAGTAGAGGTGAAGTTACAGAATTAAAGCCAAAAGGTGAGCAACCAACAAAAGCAGCTTTAAAATGATCTCCTGCGTTGCATAATTGAGGCTGACACAACAGTCCTTTTCTTGAGATGGAACAAGTCCTGTCAGAGCAGTGGCCTGAGACTGGAAACATCAAAAATGTGACAGAGGAACTCTGTCTAGCAAGCAGGAAGAAAATCCTCGGCACTGCAAAGCGTCATTAAGTGGGACCTTGATCAGCTCTTTATGCTGTTCAAACACTGTTACAGCCAGAAGAAAAATGACAGAGCTGGGTTTGCTCCAACAAGCGCAGAATAAGATAAGTTAGGACACAACTTCTAAACTTTTAAGTGGTTGCCTGTGGTTTAAAAAGATGGATGTGTGGTATCGTCACTTGTGTAGAAGTAGGGCGGTAGACCTCAGTTTGAAAGGTTGAAAGTTCGGTTCCTACCTTACCTGCCCATGTGTTGAAGTGTCCTTGAGCAAAACAACGAAGGCCACATTGTTCCTGGTTGACTGGTGCCATTGGTGTGTGGGCCGAGACGACTGTGACTGTAAAAACCACTTTGAAGAAAAAAAGTTTACGCCATTTACCATTCATGAGCTGATTTCAAAACTGTCTTCCTTCCTTGGTGTGAAACACGGAAGCCAACATGTCAGAGAAATGGTGGAACCAATGATCCAACCACTCATACGGTCATGATAAAAACCTGTGGGCAGTAATGAGCATTAACTGTCTATACAGCTGGATAGAGTAACCCCTCCCCACTTATCTTCCACATAGGAAGTATCTGCTGGCTCCAAGAAGCCAAAATCTCAAACACTTCCATTGAGAGATAAACAGTTATTACTCATTCTATTTGTCAGACTAACTATTATTGCTCCAATACTTTTTTCTTAACATCTTCTTGCTAATCCCATTTCTTTCATGATATTTGTTCTTTATTGCATGTTATTCCAGTTATAAATGGACCAATCAGACGCGTCAGTAAAAGCATGTGGTACCCACTGGCCCTACCTCGAACGTTTGACAAGCATTTTACATTTTACTCACGATTGGCAACAATAGGTGCCCCAGAAACGTTGACTCACACCGACTTGGGCCAATCACTGTTATCTGGCTCCAAATGGCAGCGTCCACATTGCGGAAAAATAGTGACTGAATTGGCCTCATTTCTCTGCAGCTGGAGGTAAGGCATTTTCCACGGATAACATCACAGTCCCTCAGTCAAGTTCTATTTAAGTAACTTTTGGTAAAACCTAAAGTCAGAGTAGGGTTTTTGCACCATACATTTCACTTTTACATAAGTAGATATATGATAATAATCCATTACGCTTGGTCACACTGGATTGTAACTGTCTAGTTAAAGAAAATAGCACTAAAAGGTTAGCATCAGTTTGGACCAGAGCTATAAATCTGACCTTATTGGGATGTGGACCAACCAGAAAGACTGCAATCCTGTTAGAAATGTCAGTGAAGAAGCAGCAATTCGAGGTTTTTTTCTTCCAGTACAAAAAAGTAAACTAAACATTGTACATCAGTTCTAAGCCCACGTGTTCAGATAAAATACTGTAAACCAGAGAAAATTCCTTAAGTTAAGTCTACATGTTAATTCAGCATTTAGACTATAAACCCAGCACATTCAAACTGATGGTACTTTTGCCACCAGTTACTCTATTATTTTCTCAGGTAATTAACAATAATAAGATATTTTTTACTTTGGCTTGAGTACACTACTTTTAGTTGACTACAATGGTTATCCACATTTGTCTAACCGTAGCCAGGCTCTGGCAACCCAGTGACCCCAGAAGTAATGCATTAGGATAGGAAAATGGATGGATGGGTTATCACTATTTTATGGCGATATATATATATATAATGTCAACAAACCCCAACCTGTCCATAAACAAACACTTTTATGGGACAAAAACAACCTGACAGTTGTTGTCATTGATCAAATCAAGATTTTCATCACAAACAACCCCTGTGAAACATTTATTGGAAATTAAATCCAACTATGGAGGCCAAACAGTTTTAGTAGGTTTTGGAATGCGTTTTTACTTCTCCTGCAAAGCTCGATCATTTCCTGGGAAAGAAATTGTCTTTATTTTTATCATTGTTTAAATGTGTTTTTAAATGTTAACTCAAGCCATAGTATACAGATGACCTTTTTACCTCTTAGCAACAGTTCTGTGTTTTATCACTTGTTGTTTCACAAACAAGGATGCGGGGGGGGGGTTACGACACACTGTCCTTAGCGGATAAGGAAGGGTGCTGTTTGAACTGAAAACGTTCCCAAAAGGTTCATTACACGAAACCCCTAATGAACTTTTTCACTCTGTTTTTCTGCTTGAATGTTGTTACCTCCCACTTGAGTTTTCAATTAAAGGGAGCAGGAGAGGCAGTCCCGGGTTCTTCCCAGTATAATTGTTTCTCCCTTGTGCATAAGTAACTCAGCCTGTTGGTGTTGGCTTGACTGACAAGCCGCCTAGCGGTTACTTGGTGAATTGAGTTTGGCTTCAGTAGCTCTTTTTCAATTAATCTTTCAAACGGAATGTCCATGTCAGAATGTTTCCAGTGCGCCATTGTAGAGTTAAAAGGTTCACGGTCAGTCAGTCGAAGGAACGCAAACTCATGTTAGGGGTTTAATTCCCCAACCCAACCCCTCCATGCTCACGGGTCGAACAGGGTGGCATTGGACCATGGATTAGAACTCAGAACCTTACCGGCATAGATTCTACCATAAGGCCAGTAAGTTGGTTTAAATAAATCTAACAGTGGAACAACAGAGTTTCTTAAGCCAAACTATCAGTAAGTTTGAATTTTTTTTTTCACTTTTACAGTAGATTAGTTTTTTTTGCAAACTGCACCCAACTTCCTCTTGCCAATGAGCTTCAACCTGGAAGTGCTGCAGCTCGATAACCTATGATCAACACACCTGACTGCTCAGTTTTAAGAAAACCAAACTAAAATATTCTTGTAGATTGTGGAAATATGTGATAAATGTGATTTTCTGACCAGAGTGAATGCAATAAAACTGACAAAGAAGACAAAACCCATTATTTCAGTATATACTTTCAGATGACCAAAACAACATTTCTGTCCAATTTATATTCAAAAGAAAAACAGCTTGTTCATTTGATGACTTCTTACAGAAATGTATTTAAGTTGCAGTCCTTTTTCTGTACAGTCCACACCTTTTGCACATGTATTCTTTAAAAGTAGGACACTTACACTTCTAAAAAGCTTATATTTACTTTCTGAGAGTGTAAATTACTCTATGTTTAAGTTTGTAGTTGATTTGATGCCGTTTGCAAACCTTCATCCTAATTTTCAAAACAAGCTGCACATATGCACTTTTTGGATGACATTTTTCCACTCTAGAAGGGTCCATTTTCTATTAACTGGAAACAATTTTGTTTGCTCAATATCTCCAAAGACAGTTATTATAGCAGAAGAGAGCGAAATTATTGGACTGGCCCGTCTCTGCAGACCTTTTGCGCATCTTATTGTTTGAAGACCCACTGGGTAATCAGCAGCTGTGCAGCTTCATTCATTATCACTACATCTCTGCTGCGTATGAAGGACTTTGGCCAAATTTCACTGAGCTCACTGCAGCATTAATAAAAAACAACAACAAAAAAAAAGATTTCGGAAGAACTAGGTCACTTTGAAGTTTTGCATTTTTAAACACTCAGACCAGACTCTGCAGCAACACTTCTTCCTCCAAACTAGTTATTATTTCTCGTTTTGCCTGAAACAAAAATGATGACCAAATCTATTCCAACCAGTACTTTCTAGCATTCTAATGAGAAAGGGTAAAGAAGAAAATCCAAAAACAGAGGGCATCTAAGTATAAAACATCTGTCTTATGACTATTATTTAATTACAGAAACAATAGGAGCTCCAGTGGGAGCTGAGAGCTGTCACAGCTTTAATATGATAGATAATAATACTAATGCAGAATTGGTCTTGACATTCTGCAGCGTCCCTTAACCCCTGCAGAAGACCTGGTCTGTGAAAGCAAGTCGTCCCAGAGTGAAGTGAATAACAGCTGACAGGACCTGGCATGAGCGATGGCGGAATAACTCATTTGCCAAAAACGAGAGCGGAGAACATTTTGTAAAGATCAGACAGAATGTCAGAGACTTTTTAGGTGAAATGACATCATGTGCGACGATTCTGTTGAAATCATCAAGTGAATTATAGGAACAGTGAACCCATTACTGTCAAATTAGAGGAAATTTTCTTTGCTTAATATCTGCTGCACTGTCATTTCACAATAAGAGTCCAGGAGTATCACATGCTTCTCAGTGTTAGACCAACCTCGGGCTCTTCTGTGGCCTTATTATGAATGAAATGACTGTGTTCTTGTGTAGTAATCCAGTTGTAAAGTATGGACCACATTAGATCACTGGTTCACCATTCCCCAGAGCTAAAAAATTTGAATCCCGCTGCTAAAAGCAAAAGGATAATCTCACTTTTCTCGTCCTTGGGAGTCTTCGGCTTGATAGGAGTCCTTCAGATTCTGTCAGTTTGCACCTGTGGCTCCACAGGAGAGGCTTTTCATTTCAAATCCTCAAACTTAGCAGGATTTTCATTGGTTTTCCATCATCCATCTCTTATGCTACATTCACGCTGTGCATGTGATGCACGTTTAAGAAAGTGCTGAACGCGGGTTCTTGAATGTGCTTTTAGCATCGTTGCCCGATACTAGCTCGTGCACTCAGAAGAAAGAGATTTGGTGTGAAATGTCAAAGCGGTGCAAATCTCATAAATCTCGCTCCAGGCTTTTTCTTTCACAGCACGATTCCGATATACCAAAGACTTGGTGTGGTATAAATCCAGCCGAGCACAAACTGCAATTATTCATTTCTCTTTCATGACGGGTTTGCATTTCCATCTTTAGAAAAGGACGCTAAGCATACCTCAGAACCAAATGCAAGTCCCTGATTGGTCAAAGTTCAATTAGTTTGACATTCAATACGCATTTGAAAGTAGAGAGCAAAAATGGAGGCGAGCATTTACATAGAATATCCATTGGAGGCGGTCACTCGAACGCACGTTTCCGAGCCCGGTGTGAATACAGAATCATATTTATTGGTACCAACAGCAGTCAGGGTCATCTTTCCTGTATACCTCCACTCATGAACTCACGACATATCCGATGAGGACGGAGAGCTTAATAACAGGCTTTAAACCGGCTTCAAAAGAAGCCAAATCGTCATGTGACCATCTCTTAGACCAATTTTATTAACAGTCAGTGAGGCTTATGTGTTTGAGAGAGTCAGGGTAAACGATGACGTATCCAACTGCAACTCTAAGCACTAGATACTGCTAATTTCCATACACGATACTTGGATTTAAAGACTAATAACTGTCAATGATATTAAACCATCTTACACTGATGAATAACCGTGCTGCATAACTCTGCTCAGTTTCCATCTTGTTTTTTCCATAAATGGAATGTGTACGACTGGTTTGCTGACCTCAATGCCAAACAGGGCACTAAATCCAAAATGATGTGCATTAAACGCAGTGATGTATGGAGACCCGGACTGAAAGACTGAATATAGAGGAGAGTGACAGAGCAAAGAAAGCTAAAGGATTGAACTGCCTTGGGATCAAAGCATGAAAGCAGACACGAAAAAAGATTTTTCTCCTCCGTATCGTATCGGTTAAAGCTATTTTTCCCCGAGAGGCTGGCTGATTTACCCATCAAGCAGCTGTTACAGGGTGACAGTTGAAATGTTGACCTTACAAGGTGAATCGCACTGCATGTACAGTCCGTCTCCGGGGGTTCTGAGAAGTATCAGAGTAACACAGATGACCGCATCAATTTAAATCAATACGCACAATGAGGCTCCTTAAAGCCCTTTCTGGTCTAATCGGTGCCTGTGTTCATCTTAGATCTTATTCATCTTATTTTGGTGGTGACACCTGATTAAAGCTGAACGTCTCCCCCATCAATGTCCAATCAGTAGCTGTTTTTTCCTGTGACGCACCAACCAGAACACCTTGAATCGATAGCCTTAGCTGGGTTTTAAATAAAGCCACAAAGGCCAGGGTGATGTTTAAAAGCCCATTAAGGTGATGGAGACCCTTGATTTAGCAGTCAGTGACACTGGAAGGTCGAGATGTGGATTTGAGCCCCCAAGGGAGTCGGTTCTTGTGTTTAAATACATAAACACAGCAGAAGTGGTACAGGTTTTAATAACCTGAGTGGAGAACAGATGGTAATTTACTGTCATGTTTAATTGTGGTTGTGTGCCACGCAGAGAAAGAAATCCCGTCCTCCCAAACAAAACACGCTTAGCAATTCATGAAAGCTCCTCTCTTCCCACAGCTGCTCCGCAACAACTCCTTGCTAAGTTTCTTTTATCTGTGCGCTTTTATTGGGTGACCTCTGTTGTGTAAGAGGCTTGCACTCCATTGTTTGCCTCCATGGTGAAATTGATTAACATTGGGCTATAATTGCTGTGAAGACTTTCGGACAAACGCTGGGCGCCATTATCTTTCCCAGTGTTTGTCAAAATGGGAGCTATAATTACTACCGACCGTTTTCAGAAAACAACGCGTCTAAATCCGGCAGAATTGCAGCCCATTAAGTTGCGCGTGCATTTACACTTGCGTGTGTAATTGATGATTACCCCTTACTGATCAAGAGACGCAATGTTGCAGCGAATGGTAGAAAAGAAATTAGAGGAGGGTTCGTAAAATAAACAAAACGGGAGCAGAGAAGTCCAAGTAAATATTCCTATTTTACACCAATACTGTATTGGAGATGCTGTGATGAAGAACCACGTCTCCTGGTTGTCGCTGCGTAGCTGCAAAAGCACAGCCTTCGAGTTTGCCTTGTGTGACAGATCCGTTTGAGAACGATGAGCGGCGCTCCTTTTAATAAAACCACCTCAATTTAGGTCAAACAGATGCATGCATCCACACACATGGATGCATTATTATACCGAGCACATGCACAGTTTATGAGATTACAAAACGAGACTCTCAGCTAATCCCACATGACACAAATGCATCTGGCCGACAGGCAGATTTCACAGCTTTCAAAGCCTCTCTGACGGGGAAAACACTACGCACCGAGCGCGCTCGTTACAGAGGTTTACCAGCAAAGTAACACACACAACCCATTTGTTTTCCCAGGCAAGAAAATGTGAAGGTCAAGACTCTGCAATGCATAAAGTAGGCATTACACAACTGGGTTTTAAATTGGGGGGGGAGTAGAAAAGGGCTGAATGGAGAGCTGCTACTGTACCGCACAAGCAAATCTATTAAACAAAGGCAAGATGCTCAGGCGCTTTACTCTTTGCTTTTATGCAGGCTGACATACTCGCTCCTTCGCTTCAGGGGGTGACTGCATTTCCTAGCTAAAAAGGGTTGGGGGTGGGGGTGGGGGGTCGCATGGTAATAACTTCTGTAACCTTTAACAGCGTGCATACTGACATCGAACAAACTGAACTGGAAATGGCTGCTGGTGCAAAACCCTCACCTGGCGAAGGAAACCTCCTGACCCGCCTGAAAAAGTACAGTGGGAGGCTTAAGCCTTTCGACTTTTTGACGTCAGTTAAAATGATGTTTAATGATTTAAACGATACATTGGGTGCAGTTTCCCTTTAATGTCATGTTTACAAAGCAAAAAAAACTCATCTGCTTTAGCTGGTTTTAATCAACGTCAAGTAAAAGACAAAACTGAAGTTCCTGTGGTACCCATTGACTGTATTTGAGAACTGGACAGAGAACCCTCTTCCCCCTGACATTACAAACAGGAAGTATCTGCCAAAACTCCATAAACATCTATAAAGAAATAAATAGCTATCACTCAGTCATTTTTATTTGTCAGAATAACCTTTCTTGCTATGTTAATTTTTTATTTTCTTGATATTCTTTTTATTCAGGATATTTTTTTAATTTATTCATCGTATAAATTGACCAATCAGATGCCTCAATAAAAGTAGGCGGTGCGTGCTGGCCCCCACATGCAATGTTCAAAACTTCTGACTGACAGATTTTGTGTTGAGCACTCTGAAGTGGTTGGTAGACTTCCTACAAGCTCACTCCTGATTGGTGAGTGGTTGCCATAGAAATGTTGACATCTGACTCCATTTGGACGCAACGTGGTGGCGTCCAAGTCATTAAAAAATGTTTCCAAGAGTGATGTCGCGCTCACTCTGCCCAGTTCTCATTGACATTGACATTATGGATAAAGCGCGTGTTTGGTTTTAAGAATGAAGTGAACACAAACGCATTTAGGTCAACTGCTTGTTATGCTTTTTGACTCAAAATACTCGTAAATGACTTATTACAGATATTATTGGAAAGGTTATCACTTCTAGATGCTAAAAACATGCATTGAACGCCCCTAGCGCAGCCTGCAGGATTTAGGTGGGTCAAAAAAAAATGGCTGTTAAGCGTTTACAACAAAATGTCGCACACAGCATTACTGCAGGAAAAGAGTGTGCGTAAACTTTTTTACTCTACGGGCTAACGAGTGGTCTACGACCTTGAGGTTTCATGTGGGTCCCCTACCCGTACAGATTTGCCCATTTTTCGGAGACAGTCTATATCCACTCATAAGGGCTAACAAGGCTAACAATCTAACAAGGCTCCAATCCTACCTGTAACTAAGTTTCTTAAACTAATGTTGAATAAAATCATACAAAAAGCCATGCATTTTCATGCAAACTCTTTTACACATAAACATCCCTGCAAAGTTCTCACCTTTTTTGCCAGCAGTGTTCTTTATCCTTTCAAAAACGTCAATTTTACATTTTTATTTTGAGCTGAGCAGATAAGAATAAAAGCAGTGCTTAAACCTAAAGTTAATGTCTTGTTGCTACAATAAAAACCACATCCGCTGACTGCAGATAGAGAGTGTTTGGGTACAAACGCTGCCAGAGAGTCAAACATTATCTGGGAGAAAGGAGCCAAAAAGCCTTTTAATGTTGTGATACAATCGCTGGAGCAGAAGCAGAATGAAAGCCACACGAGGGGGAGCATGGGTAAAATGTAGGGTTGAGTTGATGAGATGAGTGGAGCGAAATATGGCAAAAGACGGAAAACTGATCGAGAGATGCCACGAGTGTGAACAGATGGCCGAGAGGAGACTGGGAAAAAGCAGGATGGTGGGTGAAGGAGCAGCATACAGACAGAGCTGGAGAGGAGGGAAACAAAATCTGGATCAGACTGTAAAGGCCTGCAGTTCACATTGGGGAATACAGTAAGTAGGACAGACAAAACTTAAAAGAAAAAAGACAAAAATAACCCAAAAGAGAACAAACCACAGGAGTCTGAGCTGGATGGTCAGTCAAAACAGAGATTTTTAAGATCCACATTTTACCTGAAAAAGAGTTTTGAAAGGAAAATCTAAATGATTCAGGCGGGGACTAAAATAACACGAAATGCTTTGATGCAAATCAAGTAAGCGAAGAGATTCATCCATATGCATCAGAAGATGATGCTTCGTTCTCCATTGATTATGATGCAGAGAGTTCTCAAGGTTCTTGCTGCAATGCGAGAGCTTTTTGTCTGCTAAGTGGACACTTAGACAGCAAAGGTAAAGCTTTAACTGTTTCTTGCACGCTAAAAGCTTTAAAGAGAGGATTAAAATTCCAACAAGTTCCACATAAGGGAAATGATGCAACTAATTAAAAGAGCTGAGCGTGTGCCATAATATGTAATATTAAAATTACCGCTTTGGCTGCTAAAACGTGAGCCTGTGGCAGTCGCTCGTTCTGCATTTCCATCTTTTTTTTTTGCTCTGCTGTGTGATCCAAAACCAAATCACCTCAAACTCACAGAAAGCCTGAGTTAGCATGCATTGGTGCACGCTGCAGACGTGGGCCGGGAGTCGAGCAGCTGGAAGATTGACAGAAGCTGGATGAGAGCGTAGATATGCCGCAATATGCTCGCTGACAAAAATGACATGAAGGTATGAGGGAGTGATGCGAGCTTCTGTTCTGACTCGATGTCAGCAGAAAGAGCTCACTCCAGAGGCGAGATCCAGCTGGAATCATTGCTCACAGACTGAGAGACGTGTTGGACTTTGTCTGATAATTGTAAACAAGAGCGGACAAAAAAAACAAACACTTGGCCTCCCTTGTCTTTGAATGTCTTCATTGTGCTAGAACAAACTGAAGGGTAGTGGCTCTTTTCAAAAGATTTTTCTACTGTTTTTTGGAATAAAAAAAAACAACAGTAGAATTCTGTTTGGAGCATCAAGCATCTCACCGTGTTTCTTTATTTTTGCGCTCTTTTCTTGAGGAAATATAAATGAGGGAATAAGTTGCTTGAAATATAAAGACCAATTGGCTTCTACGTTTGTGTACATACAGTGATTTGATAAAGTATTCAAACCCCTTGAACTTCTTCACATTTTCTCCCATTATGACCACAAACAAATATATTTTATTGGAATTTTATGTGAAAAACCAACACAAAGTGACGCACAGTTGTGAAGTGGAAAGAAAATTAAACAAGAGATCAATTTTTTTACAAATAAACTGAAAGCTGAAGTGCAAAAGTATTCACCCTCCTTTTCTCTGAGTGCATCCACTTGCCATTAGAAGTTGCTTGATGATTGGTGACTGATCAAATGTTGACTTAATGACTTCATAGAGTTCACATTTATGTAATTTAATCTCAGTTTACAAATCCAGCTGTTTTGTCAGGAGAAAACCGTGGAGAAAACATCATCATGAAGTGTAAGGAAAACACCAGACAGGTCAGGGAGAAAGTTATGGACAGACTTAAAGCAGAGTTAGGCTAGAAAAAGAATTCCCAAACTTTGAACATCACAAGAACCACTGTTCAGTCCATCATCCATAAATGGAAAGAGTATGACACAACTGCAAATCTACATAGACATGGTCGTCCAACTGAACTAACAGACTGAACAAAGACACTGATCAGAGATGCAGCCAGGAGGCCTATGGTGACTCTGGATGAACTGCAGAGATCTACAACCCACTGTCAAACATAGTGGTGGCAGCATCATGCTCTGGGGCTGCTTCTCTTCAGCAGGAACAAGGAATCTGGTTAGAGTTGATGGAAAGATGAATGGAGCCAAATCCAGAGCAATATTGGAGGAAAACCTGTTGAAGTCTGAACAACACTTGAGACTGGAGCAGAGATTCACCTTCCAACAGGAGAACCACCCTAAACATAAAGCCAAAGCTACAATGGAATGATAAAAATGAAACATATTCAGGCTGGACTGAAAAGTTTAAAGGGTTGCAGGCTGTGGTTTTCCTATCCCTAGTTTCAGACACATCCGTCTGATAAGGTTGTATGACTAGTTGGTTCTGTTTTGGGGAATTTGAAGACATGTTTTTTTTTTTTTTTTTTCATACATGCTGTCACCTTGATCAGTTAAATTTGTTCATTTGTTTATTAAATGGGCAAGCCCAACAAAGCTCCCTGTTTGTCTCAAATAAAAACAATTAAAATTAAATCCCACGGAAACTGTCACTGACATGTTATCAAATAAAAATAAAAAGTACAACTTGAAAATCTAGTTGTTTTTGTAAAGTTGGGCACTAAAGTAAAAATGGGGCTAATCGGGCTCTAGTTATATTTGTTTTTTAAATATGCTTCAGGGAAAAGTTTCATTAACAGTGTATGTAAACAGAGACACATGTGAAAGTTTTAGTTATATATCGTCTTTATCCATTTTTAATTGAAAGCTGAAATACTTAAAGAAGTAAATGCAGAAGAAGTAGAGACCTTCACGTATCTGATGAACCAGCAGAAAGAAATGGACCAGCACTGGGAAGCTAAGGGCACCAATCATCCCACTCAAGCTCAAACTAACTAAACCAACAAAATCAATTAATCAATCAACCAATCAAGATCCGATTAATCAAAGCTTTTTCTTTTTAATTGTTGGAAAACTGCGTCAAACAGATTTATGCTTAGAGACATTTAAAGTCAACAAAGTGATATCTTCCAACCATATAAACCGTTTCAGGCTGCAATCAGATCACCTACTGATCCCCGGTCTTATCAGAGGAACCCTGAGTCTGTTGTGCAAATGTTCTTTCCTGTTGACAAATGAAGCAACAGCTAAAAGAATCGAGGGATTTCAGATGGTCGGTAAGCTGCTTACTGAGTGCACACAGTTAGATTATGGCCTGAGCAGCTTTAATTGTTCCCACTGGGTGAAGTCATGATGAAGACAGCCTCACATTACCACTGGTCTCTTCCGCAGAAACACACTTTTTTGTTCCTCCTTTTGTGTTGTGAGGTATGTTGGTGATCAACGGTAGCTTTTACGGAGCGTTTCACTACGTCATCTCAAAACAAGGCTAAAATTCAGAAAACAGAGGATGCTCATGCTGTAAAGCCAAACAAATAAAAGCTTTTTTCTTGCTTTTGCAAATAATAGAAGATCCAACCAACCCTGATAGTAAAGATCTACTACTCTGGATGTATTTTTTAGTCGTACCTCTCCTCTTATCCAGACTATGTGAATCCATGTTCAGCTTCTCCAAACATGCTTCGTCCAGGTAATTAGCAGCATCTATGTCTGGTATTGCTAAGTGGCAAACCTTACAGACCAGGTGGTCGGGTAACCGAGCCTAAAGTTAAACCCTCAAGGTCTAAAAATTGGTTTCACAAATCATATAAGAAGGTTTTTCTTTCTGGAGTCTAACAAAGACAGAGTTAGGAACACAACCAACTTCCTGTAACCGTGACAGTTATGCCTTCACTCATATCAAAAACCCATTTCTCCTTTAGCCGACCCCCACAATATGTCTGACGCTAAGCTGACATTATTACCCAACTTCAGAAAATGAGGACAAACATTAGTCGCTAAAGGCCAAGTTCAGATGCTAACAGTCATGACAGCCTGCAAGACGGGGAGAAAAGAAATCAATGCAGCAGAAGGAGAAAACCTATTGTCAGATTCCGTCAAACTCTCCAAACGATGGACCCCGTTACTCCTTGTTTATGCGGCTCGCTCTCAGTCAGCTGTCAGAGAAGCTGTCTTCAAGACATCCTGGAAAATCCACAAAAATCAGAGGGAAACAAAATCCAGTGGATTTCTGATGATGACACTGAATAGTCCACTGTACAATATTAAAATTGATGGAAAATGTTTGAGGGTTAGGCCATTCACACTGGACTTCATCATACCTTTAAATGAGTTATGAGAAGGGAAAATTTTGCTTCATAAAGATCCCTAGATGCCTATGTATTTAATTTTATGAGTTCGTATTTTTATAGGTGTAACACCCCCTTGCGGTATTAGTTTAAATATGGGGGGGGCATTATCCCTGAGTTCTTCGTTAACGGGATTTAAACACTTGTTTAATAAGAAATTAATATTTCTGACCCGTTTGTTGACCTATTGTTTACACGCTGTATAATTGACAACCACAGATTTCAATAACCAAACCTGCAAATACAGCTTTTCACTTTCTTCATAAATAAATACACAGTTCTTTAAGAATTAGCTATTCCGATTTATCAGTTTTTCACCAGTTACACATTAACCTGGTGTCTTGTAGACAAATTTCACACCAGAAATACAATAAAGGAAAAATGGGCCCTAAATATACCCAAGTCGGCATTAATTAAATCCCAAAAAAGTCGGAACTTAAACGTACCCACGTTGCAGGCCTGTTGTTCTTAACGTAAAAGATGAACGTCCTCTTTTCCTTTGAGATTCACTCACAGCATGTCCCGAGGTCCCGATGAAGATGAAGCACGGCAGTAAACTTTGATGGGCCGGTCCGAGTGAAGCTGGACTCTGTTAAAGTGTGCGTGTCCCACTCACTTGACTCCTGGCTTCTCCTGCAGTTCCGCTGTTTTCCGTCACTGCGTTAGCGACTCACAATTCCACAGTCCGATGCAGAGTATGCTAGGTTGGCTAAGTCGATCTGACTAGCATTCTCACACCTGCAAAGTTATTCATGGCTTCTTTAACTAAAAAAATGCTATGCTGAACTCACTTTCCGATTCTCAACACCTCTATGATTTTCTGGGACTTTTAAACAAGTTTTTCTAATCTTTCCTTTCCGTTTTTTTCCACCGTCTCCCCTCATGCCGTCTTCTCTTCTTCGTTCTCCTTTCTTTTTTTTTTCTTAACCAATCAATTTAAGAGTAACAAAATGTATTATGGACTCTTTATAATCTGCCTAGCAACAAGAACACTGGCAATTGTGCCATATTACCAATCAATTTTCCCCTGAAGTACATTCAAAACAAGAATACAAACATCACATTTATGTAACACTTTACAATATTATTGTTTGAAAACAATTGTAAATATATTAACAAACTTATACCCTTTCTTCAGCATATTTATTTTAATACTAAACTTTTAACCAGGGTTACATAGGGTAAGACAAAGAAGGAAGTGAGGTAAGTTGACAGGAAGAGCAAATTACCATACGTTTTCTTTTTTCAAGATCTTCTAGCAGACTTGTATTTGGATCAGTTAAATATAAAAGAATGTCGTCAGCGTACAGAGACACTCTGTTTTCCACATTCTTTATTTTTATTTCTTTTATGTGAGTGCTGCTACACAGAGCTTTGGCCAATAGTTCTCCTGATAAAGCAAAAAGAAAGGGGGATAAAGGGCAGCCCTGTCTAGTGCCACGTTTTTAAATGAAAAAACTTTTATACGTTGTTATTTGTCTGGATAAAAGCAGACTTCATTAAATCTAACAGAGCTTTCACTACAAATGTAGACAAGTGACAGTGTTGATGAAAAATGAATGGTAAAGACAAAGATTTCTGTCACTGTTAGTCGGCATTAACTTGACGCTTGATTTATACAACTGATGGACACATTGGGGTGGAGGTAATCCCAGCTGTCAAACACCAGGAGGTGGGCAACGTCCGGGATGGGCCAGCGGTCCCTGACATTGTCGCATCAGCATAATAAAGTGCTGGAGGCATAAACATCAGCTGGAAAGTCAACAAGTACCCTGCGACAGCTGCTGCACATCGGCTGAGAAGGCTTTGTCAGGGCTACCCAAAAAAAATAAATAAAAGTGTGCTTGCAAACCTGACAGAACGGCAACAAAGAGCACACATTCACAGAATAGTGACAGAGCGAATGATGAATGGAGGCTGAACGCATCAGCTGTATCAACTAACTGAAACATCCGCTGAATTATCATCATGGGAGCTCTCAAGGACGCCAGGAACAGTTCTGACAGCAATAGTGCACCCCCTCCATGCGGTTCACAATCACTCTTACTGTGCTTCCTTTTTCTACAGATGAAATTGAATATGCACACAAGGATAACAAAAAAAAAGTGCTCAGCATCATGCTCTTTCAGCTGGTGAGTCATACCTCTGGGTCTTCTAATCTGGGACAATCCGCACACTTGCAGAGTTTGTACAAAGACAACCTCACATGCGCTCAGGAAAACACACAAACACGTTGGTGGGGTGGGTAGGTCTTGGCAGCACCCATGTTGACAGCCTGGGGGCTCTGAAGCTGCCTGGTGTTGATAGGGTATTACTGCCTTTCTCTTACAAAGCCCCCCAAAAAAAAACAGTTTGCAGAACACAAGTGCCACCTGCTTTCTGCATGAAATGCACTAATTAAGTTTTGGGAAAATGCTACATATTGAACTGTTGGTTTAAAACTGACTTACTTTTTGGAACTCATATTTGGAAAAAAGGTTAATCTAAAATTTGGCACCAATATCATGTAAATATCTTTTTAAAAATCCTTGTTTTAATAATATCTGTTTGTTTAAATAAAAACATGACCACAGCAGGACTTCTGGCCAAGCTTTGGCTGCCAAAGGTACTAAACTCAACATACTTGTTGGTGGGACTAAATGCCAGTTTTTATTCTTCTTGGTCAAAAAACACAAAACAAAAAAAACAAAGAAAAACGAAAGGAGTCTCCAAAACTTTGCTAGCGTCAAGTGGTTGCTGACAGAGACAGTAATTGTTTGGACTGTATGGAGTTCATTAACTCAAACACCGTCCTCCCTGGAGGAGGCAGACTCCAAGAACTTCGTAGGGCTGGTGGTGGAGATGGTGCGGAAGGAAAACAACGCTGACAGGACGGGTTATTTATCATCTGAAGCTTTCTTTTTGATTAATTTATGCTTGGGTTTTTAGCCCTAATGCAAAATTCTATTTAAACTGTGTTTTTACCCAAACAAATGATTTACAGACCTGTCTCCAAAGGAATTTAGATAAAGCCCATTTTTATGACAGAGACTTCTCTGAATAACCTTGTTTGTCGTGTTTTTGCCAATTTTCAGAATGGTTGTCTTACATCATAATTAACCAAAATAGTAACGACCGCAGGCCATAAATATTAGGTTCCTCTTTTTCAACAAAGAACAAATGGCTGGTCTGATCATAGGGTTTGTCCATCTTAAGTGTGTTTGAGGTCAAACATTTCATACCGATCTTATCAAACCATTGACTCTTTCAAAAACGATGACATTTGGTTAAACCACTTGTTTTTTTTTATTTTTCCAAACAATACTACCATAAGAGTGCTCTGACAAGGATAGTTTTCCAGACACCTTTCCTGCATCCCTTTTCTGAAAGATTTTAGCTTTACAAACCTGAAACTGACACGACTTAAGACTCCTCAAGAGATGAAAAAAACCCCCACAAAAGCCTTAATCCAGTCAAGAGGAAAAAAGTATAAAAGATAGAAAATCTATTGTTGAAATATTCTCAACTCATTAAGCTACAAGTCGTAGAAGCTAATAACCCATGAATTCAATGATGGGCTCTTTTTGTCTCGGCTATGTTCCTGTCAAAATTGAAATCAATATCAATTCTGGAAGGATGCTCAATATGTTGAGTCTTGCCTGTGGTTGGCAGGCAGAGGGAATAGTCAGCTCTGTGTTTGCAGAAGAGACAGGCTCACATGTTTTAGTGTGCCTGAGTCTCAGAGATTAAACTTGAGTGCTGCCAAGACAGCTGGCACAGTGGCTGTGGCTTCTTCTCCCCATGAATCAGGAAAAGAAATGAAATCTTTGGACAATGAAAAAAAAAAAAAAAACCACTATCTGCACACTGTGGTTTCATTGTTGGAGGCATGTTGGTATCTTCCCATAACAGTGTGTTGAACAGCAAAATGACAGTTTTGTATTTTGTACTGGCAACTGCTTCTTGAGACTGTTGTCCAGACTGCTGTCTGCTCATAATGAGCATCGTCCCAACTGTACACCAATGCTTGAATTGATTCAATTTGTCTGGAAAAACAATGACACCCAACAATGGCAGCTTCAGCATCCAGAGCTGCAATGTTCTATATGTTCCGGATTGTGACACTTAGATTTCATGTGGCAAAGAAAGTCGCTCTGTGATTTCAACCAAAAGTAGAACTACCAGTTGTTGAGAAGAGTCTTCAGATACTATTTTTCCTGCACTATAAGGCGCACTTAAAAGCCTTCATTAAAAAAAAACAAAACAAAACAAAATAAAATAAAAAAGAACAACAGTGTGCCTTATAACACAGAGTGCCTTATATATGGATTCATTCTGGTTGTGCTTGCTGATGTCAAGGTGATTTGGAGAGGTGCTCTATCAAAATGTTTAGTTGGGTGTTATTGTGAATAACATGACACAGAGTCAAACTTTTTTTTCCTTATGTGTTTCTTTTAGCCCACTGGGATTACAGTAATGTTTGTTTTGCAGTATCATTCTGCCTTTTCATGTGTTGCAAACAACGTTGTGAGCTACAAGTGTTCTGAATGCGCTAATGCAGATATTGCTTCTAACACAGCTAACCTGTAGTGGTGTTGGACTGTGCGTTTTAATTTGTTACTACCAAGGTCGAGACTTAGCATAGTTACCCAAACTTTTCTTTAGTGGTATCAGTCTGTTTTTTTTACATGATACAAACAACTTTGGGAGTTACATGTATTGTGAATACGCTAATCTGGCTAATGCTTCTAACACGGCTAATGAGTAGCTGTGTTGGACTGTGTTCTTTTTATGTGTTACACACACGGTTGGAAGTTACAGTAATATTTGTTTTAGTGGTATCAGTCTATTTTTTATTTGTTAGAATTAATTTTGGGAGTTACAGGTTTTGCGACTGTGCTAACAGGCAAATGCTTCTAACATTGCTAACATGTAGCGGTGTCAGTCTGTGTTATTTCTATGTTTTACTAACAAGTTGGGGACTAATGGGTTTTTTTTTCTTGTTGCAAATAAGGTTCAGATTTACAAGTATTGTGACTACGCTAACGCTTCTAACGTGGCTAATGTGTAGTGCGTTGCAAACAAGTTCTAGCATTACTGTGAACACAGTTAAAGTCTGACTGATGGACTTCTCTCTGTCTCGCTTAAAGTTCCTACTAGTTAGGTGCGCCACATATGACATCATTTAAAAAAATCGACCTTTCAATGACGGGACGCCTCATCATCCGGTTTTCCCTTTAGTGTCGAAAAACTGAACTTTCATTGAGCAAAATATTGCACTAAAATCTTGTAAGAATCACTTTTTGAGCTACAGTCATTGGGTCACCTTACTAAAGTTCTATTCAAAGGCAGTGCAGATCATAGAGATATGTTTTCAGCTGAAAAGGTCAAAATGTCAATATGAAGAACATGAAATTGTGGTTTCAATCCTTTCTCTTTGACATCAATGTTTTTTGAACTACTGCAACTTTGACCGTTTATGCAATCAATGCAACTTCAATGGATTCTGTAGCTGAGAAAAAACAGTCTTGTGTCAATACGCAATACTTTACATATGCCGCAAAGCTTTTTAGCGTCAGAATACATTAAGCGTTCAAAGAATTGCTGTAGTTCAAAGACTGTGTGCTTTACTGTCACCGGTGACAACACTAGTATTCAAGGCTTAACTACATTTGTCATTTTTCAAATTTACAATTCTCTAAAATACCTACAGGCCTTCTGGGTGCTACTAGCTTACAAAAGCTGAAAATAAATCTGCACCGTAATAGACATGTGACCTTTAGTGGGACATTAGACTATAGTCCTCTGCAAGTACAAACCTGTTCAAATATGGAATATCAAACAAGGGGATGGATGAACCCGATACGTTTATGTTCATAGCCATAAGTGAAATAATTCAATAAAATGAGGCCATGTTGTGAAATATATCTTTTCACTTTATAGACGGGGTCATCTACAGAGAACTAGAAGCTACCCTCCATGTTCTCGGTTTATGAAGTCAGATAAAGATTTCTACAATTTAAAATATGAGATGATTTCCTGTGAACAAGTGCTTTTGTAAATTTTGTTCTAATAGGTCAATTCGTTTTGGTAACAAACCCAAACGATTATTGATTAACAATCTAGTATGAGACAGTAGCAGCCATGAGTTCAGGTACGAAAAGGTGCTTTTTTGTTAGTTTAGAGAAATGTCCTGAAGGAAAAGAACTTCAGAGATGAAGTATTATAGAACTAGTTTGCTCTATTGTATAAATTCAGTTCTATTTATTTGTCTCTATTCTCGTCCATGGAGAGGTCAAGGCCTTTCCCCTCCTACTGCAGTAGAAAAACCTTGTTTCTTTACCTAGCATCTAAAAGAAGATGTTTCCTGACTCAAAGCAGTTATGAGACATATATGCAGCACTTCATCTGACAATCTTATTCCCAGAAGCTGGGCCGCCCACGGACAAAAACAGAGGACCATAGCTGTGGATACAAGAGACCAATGCAAAGTGGGCGAATGGTGTATCCATGGGGCAGGAGACGATTCTGGCCATATCACATTGCTTTAGCACGTTCAAATCCCCAGAGGTGATGTTGTGAGGTGGTAAAAGCAGCATGCCAGCTCAGTGAAAGTGAAACCAGGGAGGCTTTTCATCCAATCGCCTTAAGAATGCTGCATTTTTTCCTGTGCGAGTAGCAGCTGCATCATGACATCGGCTGTAGTGTCCGAGACCGCGTATGTTCTTGCGTGTCTCCTGCCAAAGTTTGCAGCCACTGTCATCTCCCTCCTGACTGTAATCCTTGCCCTGTAGCTCTCTGGCCACACATCAGAGGACGCTCCCTTTCACACAGACACAAGAACATAATCAAAGTTGGCCCAAAAGGCCAATGTGAGAGCAAAGACAGTGCGGCGGGAGAGTCCGAGCAAGGTCACGCTCCGGGTGGAGAGGAGACACTGTCATCTCTGTCCAACCTGGATGCACAGCTGCACAAACGCAGCCAGAAGGAAACCAACATGGCCACCTGTTTGGCTGGAAATACAGCGAGGGCAATTAGTTCAACCAGGCAACACACAGGCGCTGCCAGGGGAATAATGATGAGGGAAAAGTTTGCAGGGTTTGCATTTCGGCTGCGTGTTTTGCAGAGGGGTAGAGTTTGGAGGAGAGGCTACTTACATTTTCAAAGATAAAAAAGTGCAAGCTGCTCTGGTTCTTAACAGTCGGGGGGTGTACAACTGAATTGATAGATAAAAGTAAAACTCAACAAGAGCTTCAAATGACATGAAAAATTTTGTTGCAAAACATAGGGGGGCTAAATATCTTCATCTACCGACAGCTGGAGCTGTAAAGCTTTGAGAAAGGCTGCACTGAGCCTCCAAAAGCATAAAGGTGTGTGGAAATTTAACAAAATCAAGGCTCAGATGGTAGTTTCTGTTGCTGAACTAGATTTTAAGGACAACTAATGTCCCTTGACATATTAAGTTAGAAAAAGTAGCACTTTCACATGAGGAGCATGTAAAGAACCATTAAACACACACTCAGATTATGTGTTTTTTGGCCAAAATAAATCCTCTGTCATTTTCTATAGGACATAGTTTGTGCAGAGTGGCAGTAGATGTTTAGAAATTTACCTCGTAATAGTAGGTGGGACCATTGATGTAGAGCTGAGAGCTCTCTGTATACTAGCCCATCACACGCCCAAGCTGACATTGCGGGTGCAACAAAAATGGCGGGCGATATTGGAGCTATCCAGAACAGATGCCAGCGCAGACCAAGAGGACCTGGCTCCACACAAGAACCGTCCAGAACCGGACGCTTTTGACCGGCACCACAAGTCCCCTCAATATCTCGTAAAAAAAACCTTGATTGACAACCCTAACAGTTACGGTTTTTCCCGTTTTAAGCTTTCATAAAAGTTTTTATTACAATTCTCAATACTTTTGGGTAAAGATTAGGGTTAGGATAAATTAAGCCTAATTTTCTTTATATATATTCATCATCAATAAAATGCCTCAAGAATATGCTAAAAACACCTTTTTCTTTTATTAGAATGGATCTTTAAAGCAAAGGACTCAACTATGGAACTGCAGCAGGAAGTGTAAAAACACATCTGTTCACAGAGCAACAGCTGGATGGAAACTGCACTGACTGCAGTCTGTTGGTAGATTTGCTGCAGAAGCATTGCAGAGGGGAGTCAGAGGAAGGCAGAGTGAGGCAAAATCCTGTGGTAATTCAAAAAAAAAAAAAATGTAGCTCTGACAAGCCTCAAACCCCCAAAGCAACAAGCACACATCAAATATGTGCTGTACTGGAGAACACCAATGCCAGAGCTGGAAAGGCCGGCAAATCTTGACCAAGGGTGTTTTTTTTTTTAACCATATGTGGACCAATTTTTACCCTCTCATTAAACAGGAACTGTTTAATTAAGTTCATCTTTGGCCGTGTATAGTTGATGCTGTGGAAACACTGGGTACTAGAATCTTGAGAGGATGAGAGGCTGCCCCCTTGGGTCATCATTACCATTTTACTAGCAGATTTCAGTGAATTTTGACCATCACAAAGCTGGTTTCCACACTGTTTTGCATGATTTCATTATATCACAGGAGGAGTAGAGAGGAAAGCTGGAAGGATATAATGAACAACATAAGTTGGGTTTTTTTACAGTATTATTTTTTATTTCTTTTTTATAATTGTAAATTGTTAAGGAAATAAAAAGGAAAAAAAAACTAAAGAAAAAATATTAGGATATAGGTTATTTAAATGGTTAACACAGGCAACACCTACATAACATGCTCTAAACTATTGCAAGTCTTGCACCTGGTCATTGAGCTCTTGCTTTACATACATACATGTATCCTCTGCTCTTGTTCTGTGTCGTGTTTTTTCCGTGCTACATGGTAATTGTCATATCTCATTAGTTAGAGACCAATTTCTGAATTTAAGGCGGAAGGATCTGGTTTAAAGGTTGAATTAAAGGTTGAATGATGAATCCAGACACATCAAACCAGGAATAAAGTCAAATGGGTCATGTAAACAAGACCATAAAGTCTCCAAAATAAAATAAATTAACAAAAAGTGTGAGGAAAAAGAAAACAGACAACACGCCTTAAAATTATCTTCAAAAACACTCTAATCTACATTTTACTTCAACTTTTCACTTCAAAACTGTTTTTAAATGACAGTACATCAAATGGTAATGATTCTTTTGAACGCACATACATGTTCTCTCCCAGCTTCCAGGTGGTGGTACTACAGGAACTATTCAACCACCTCAAAAGACCCCAGCTATCTTTAAGGAGGCATGTTCTTTTCATCTCTGTAATTCTACTCTACTTGAGTAAGACTAAACATTTATATTTACTTCCTGAAGCCATAGGAGAAGAGATAGACATCGTCTATTCTGCTTTCATTATAACAGAATTCAAACCAGTATATATGAGTTCACCAGCAAATGAAATCACAAATCTGAGGTAAGACTGTCAAGATTAGTCTCAGATGAAGACTGGTGAATTCTGCACACAAAGATTCCAAAAGACCCAAAAACCATTCCCTCCACGACAGAAATCACCACTGCTGAATAAGAGTGCGTACATGGAAAGCCGGCTGAGAGGAAAGGACATTCTACCCGAACGCCAGAGATGTCGTTTTCTGCTACGTCTCCATTTCTTCTGTCATGAAGATGAGCGGAGGGCGGACAGTGTCAGAACATGGTTCAACTTTAGAGGTCAGCCATGAACTGAGACATGAACGCGGTATCAGCCATGTGGTCATGCTCTACTGGATTAGCTCAACCGCTGAGTAAAATTAGCCTGATCGGTCCAGCGGGTCGATGCGCTCCCGTGGCTGTCCCTCTCATTACCATACGGGTGTAGAACACTAATGGGAGCGTCTTTTTGCCAACAGTAACTTCCATTCACCACCAGAAAGGCCCCCGCCTCTCCTCTGATGTGACAGGCACGATTTATACCTCTCTGCTGCAGGACATATTAACCATTTGGGACAGTGTGCCATCTTGTAACCACTTTCATCTGTAATAACCCAAGGAAAGACACCGTCATATTTCATCTTCTCTGTGAATCTTAAATGAATTTGCTCACTTTTTCTTCCTTCCTTTGACTCGTTACCCAAACTCTGCCAACTCTCGCTTCTCTCTCATTCTCTTCCCTCATCTCTATTCATCTTTATCCCACTGTTTTCCTCTCCCTGCAGGGCTTCAACTCATCTGGAGACTTGGCAGGGATGCAGATAGGATCACTCACAGATGTACAATAACTTGAGGGGAATAAATATGCCCTAATTGAGAGAAATGATGTAATATTGATCTCTGGGCCTCGGAACCTTTGGCATCAATGGAGCACTTTGCCGAGCCTGTGACATTTAGAAAGAAGACTGGTGTGTGAGAGCTGGTGTTCCTGATATTATAAGATTGTTACTCCTTTAACAAAACAAAAACGTTTTTGGTTTAAGAGCATTTTGGCTTTGCTGCATTTCCCTTACACAGGTGCGCAAAACTTTATCGACATTCTACAAAATGACGAGAAAACACAATTGCGCAATGACACTGTTTCCATTAAATCATAACTATGCAAATAAGTACAAACCAACTCACGTGATAAGTCATTCAAAACCACAAGGATGGATTAGAACAAGTATAGTTTTAAGTTGATTGACAAAAAGTGCGTATTTGGGTGACATCACAGCTACTGGGGCGCAGGTGCAGCGCAGCTAGCTCATTGATAATGTATATAAATGTAAATGAGCCAGACACAGACGCAGACTATCATGTTCAGAGGTATTAAATAATAACCATTAAAACAAGTAAGCTGTAGGACCATTTTTTCTGCTTGATAACATAAGGTCCATTCAAATTTATGTCACAGCACGAGCGCTTATATATCATCCGTCAAAGGAGACGTCTGCGCAGACCACGGAGCTGCAAGCATGACCGCTCCTCTCGGGTGGGAGCGGCGATGGATGAAGCGATTTTAGGGAAATCTTGATTTTACAAAGGAGCTGGGACTCCAACAATTCCGTTTGAAACGCAACTTTTAATGAGCTGTGACGCTGCAGGACCTCTCAGCGCAGCCACTTCAATCCAAGAAGCCCGTTTAACTTGAAAATAGTGTTTCTATTGCAGTTTTGCTAAATATGTCCATTACGAAACACCCCAAAAACCACCTCCTGCAAGCGCAAAAGTTTTTTTCTAAATGGCAGTGTTTCCATTAAGTGAATTTAGTATCACAAATCCAATTTACGCAATTTCAGAGGTGACTACTGTGACCTAAATTTCTCTCCACAGTGAGTATGACAAAGTCGTGCTGGACTTCTAGGGCTTCTGTAAACACGTATTTAAACAAAATGATCTTCTTTCGTTATAAAACCGACTGATTTAAGCGTATTGCGTAAACACTTCACTACTGAACAATGTTGCACATCAGTGCAGTGTTTTTCTCTGCTACGGAATCTACTGTTAATGGTTATAATTTCATTTTAACTTCTAAACCTGTTTTGAAAGAAAGTTAAAGCATTGCCCCTTGATATCCTCACTGAACCAAGAATTTGTACTTTTTATTTTAACGTTTGCTCAGTAGGGTACATGAAACATTTTCATGACTTTCTGAATAACACTCAGTTTTATAACCATTTTCCGTGTAAACAACAAACTCTTGAGCCAGATTCACCTCAAATATTTTTTTTTTCAGAAAATACATTTTTATAAACTCTCACAATCATGAGAACCTGAAATTACACTGCAGCCACGCTTGCAAAATGCATTCGTTTTGTCCATTTAACCAATTGAGGCAGATGCCCAGGTTCTGTCAAGTGCTTTACATCTCTCTCTGAGGATCAAACCACCAACAAGCACTCAACCTCCTGAGCTGCAAACACTCTACAGACGAGAAAACACATGAAAACCATTGTTTTACAAGGAAAAACAAAATTAGACTAAAAATTGGTACAGATCTATCCATTTTCTTTTACTGACAACTCGTAGTATTTAGCTGTAACAGGTTGGTGTCCTTTCAACGATTAATGGGGAAAAATACCATATGTGGTACTATCAAAAAGCCATGTCTACACCAATACACGAGGACAAATGTTCTGGCCAAATACGGCCAGCAATAAGCCATTAGTTTAGAATCCATTCAAAACTATTGCATTATCAAGTCGCTACACCAGTTTTTAACTTCATTTTCGAGCTCTACATACAAAACGCAGAATCAATTGAACGCATGTTAAAAGTTCAACCCGTTGATTTTTGTCCAATGAGACTTGAATTTGGTAGTGATGTATAAGTAGAGTCCTTTTCGATTTGAAAATTGATCATGATGGAGAAATGAAGAATTACGAACGTTACACGAAACTAAGTCTTACGTTTATCGCAATAGAGCTGTGAAAGAGAAAGCCTGGAGCAATGTTGACGACATTTGCACCACTTTGACATTTGGCACCAAGCCTCTTTCAACTGTAGGTGGCAGATAAAGACAGTCGAGTGTAAAGACTGCAAACTAAAAGCGAGTTCAACAACTCGTCTTCAGCGCAAATGGTACCAGAGAAGGAGAGAACTATGTAAGCTGCAGATATTTTGCTTTGATTTGGCTACATTTTCTGCTTTTTTGCTGAATGATGTATACTCGGTTCATATAATTAGACAAAGAAACTCCTTTAAACAAGTGTCTGAACATCAGCTTCCAACATACATTGTTATTGTGCACTGACCAAACAAATGAGGGAGTCTAACCTTTAGGAGCTGTGCTGACTGATAACAGGGAGGCTGAGCAGAACAAAGGCGTTTTCAAACAGCTTTCAGTGATTATTCAAATTAAAAGAATGCCTTTTTGTGCCACTGTGTAGAAGGGGAAAAGAAAGTACTCTGTATTTAAAGACATGGATGAATACATAAAATGAACCAACTATCTTAAAGATAAGAAAAAACACTAAAAAATACTAGAAACTATAAACAAGAGTTCAGTTTTGTTTAATCGGGAACAGAAATGGTTTATGAAGTGAAGAAATGGGGTTAGAAAAGAACAAATGCTGGTTGCTACAGCCTCTGCCTTATCCTCATGAATCTGTGTTACTTCCCTGTTGATGTGTGTAGGTCCAGGTTGGATGGGGCAGACTCGGTCAGCCTTTAAAAGAGTTTTGACCATGACTGTCCATCTCTGTTCCTTCAGATCTACTGTTCCGCTGGGTTTTCAACCATCCATGCCGTATTTTTTACTAATTATTGAAATTAAATGTGTTCAGTCATGTATGGAATCACTCCATTCAGATCTGGCGGGAAAACAAATGGCGGGAAAACAATCAGGATGGTAGATCTGAAGGTCCACAGTTGGGTGAATCTATCCTGCACGCTTGGTTGTTAGATGGCAACTAATCCTTTATTTCCTATTGTTCTACCAACCGCTATGTCCACTAAAACAACTATTGCCCGATTAGTCAAAAACAAAGGACAAGATGGAGTGTGGACGCATGACAAATGAACTGTGTGATCCGTTAAAGACACATTCGCATATAAGAAAAGTGTCTGACATCGTCTGATTTACGCCTCTCTTGAACCAAGAACCTGTAGCTATGTCATTTTGAGTGGACCACCTCCTTTTCTTCATCTTCTCGCACAGAGAAATGTATTGAATCCTCCTCCTCCTCTAGTTTTTCTTACTGTCCTTTATAACAGCCAATGTCCGTCATTCTCACTGTGTTGCTGCTTTGTAGTATTTTGGCTCTTTTGTTGTGAGCTTGTAATGGATGGCCAATAACACTGCAGGTCTTGTTGCTGTGGTTGAGTGGAGAGCATGTCCTGCAGAGAATGAACCAGCTTTAAAGCTGGACTGGGGCAAACAATTTGTTTGGTTTTTTTTTTAAAATAAACCTAAATTTAAGGTTTTGGACCAGCAACTCTAGACTAGATTAAGATTTCTCCACATTAACTAGTTTAACTATTATACATTTTCACGAAAGTAAGCCTTTTAGTTCTTACGCATCATCCTGCTTTAGCTGGAATACCAGGAAGAATAATAAAACTTGTAAACAGTGAGACAGATTTATCTACAACATGCAAACAGGTCAGTTTATCCTTGTATTTGCCAACTGTCAAAAGGAAACGGTCTGCAGGCGCCGCTGGGACACATCCTTGACCCTCACATCTTCACGATTTATTTTAACGTTGCTTCTTGTTGACGGAAAACTACTAATTTACTTCCAACCCCCGAGGGCTCCACCCCAAAATCCAATCTGAGTAGTAAAAAATAAATCAATTTGAGGTAAAAGTTTAACAAACCGGGAGGAAATAAACACGCTTTTAAAATCTATTTAATTACTTAAACACGAACAGCCCAGGAGATGCCAGAATATGAAAGGTTAATGATGCAAAGCAGCATCCAAAAGGGAGGCTGCTTCTTCAATTGCCGCGTCTATTGAAGAACATGAGTTTGGGCACAACATAAACAGGGGCCTCCGCCTCCGTCACCTTGTTTTGTCTTCTCTGGTTTTCAGAGAAGAATCTACAGAAAAAAATACAATGTCACGGACGTAGGTTAGCCTGGATGAATCGGCATGTTTGTTATGTATGAAAAAGACTCGACGATGACTGACGTTTGTCAGAAGTTTAAGCAAAACAAGTGCTTAAGAGACCAAGAAGGGGAATTAAATCAAAAAGCACTTTCTATACATTCTTTACAAAAGAACTTGGCTAAAAACTGCAAATTTAAAAATTAATTTGAAGTAAAATTGGGAACAATTTTACAGTAGTTAAAAATATAGTTAGAGGGGGACTTGAGGAATTAGAAAATCACTCTGTGGTACTATCCCCTCATGAGATTTTGGTGAAACTGTATTGTTCAGCAGGAAAAATCAGGAAAACGGCAAAAGAAAAGGCAGCTAACAATAGAGGAGAGACAGACCACCATAACACTAAAAATGTAGGTCTTTCCTTCAGAGAGACTGCAAAGAGAATCAAGCTGTCAGTGAGGACCATGTCTTTTTTCCCCCATCAAAAGCTGCTCAGAAACCGGAGGATACTGACAGGAAGAGTTCTGGCGGACCCAAAGTCACAGCAGAACCAGAGGAAAAGTTTCTGAGACTTAACATCTGAGCGACTGGTTCCTCACGGCACAACTGCTTCAAGAACAACTTCATTCCGATCTTTGTAAAGAGGTCCCAGTTTAAACTGCGACGAGAAAACTTTAAGCTGCAGCGAAAAAGTTGTTTCCATGACGTCAGAATGAGACAAGAAGGTGTGTTTGGGTCAAAACCCCCACCAGACCACCGAAAACTGGAAGAAAGTGTTATGGTTTGATTCAGTCCTTGATTTATCGTTCAGGATTGTTTTAAAGCATCAAAAAGGTGAAAGGATAGCTCCACAGTGTGCAACATCAATAGTCAAACACAGGGGAGGACGTGTAGTAGTATGGGGCTGTTCCTGGATTGCGATGATTTCTACAGTTAGGCGCTTTGTACAAACAGAGCAGAAATAAGAACACGCAGTTCCATCTAGAGCAGACATGCTCAGTTTACACTAATCCAGGTTTTGCAAGAATTAAACAACAAAAAAAGGACAAAAAGAAGGTAAAAATGAAAAAATAAACCCCTCTGAGATGGCCTAATGAGAGGAAGGTAACCTCCATGTGACAAACTATCACGGGAACTTCTGCAGGAGACTTGGAGAGAACTTTCTGGAGAATATCTCCTTTCTATTGTAATTTTACAAGTATATTTGTAGAAGGTGGATGTTTTTATTAAATAAAATTGATTTGAAGTTTTATCTATTCTTTCATTTCAGAGTGAAACAAGAGATTATAATAGTATTTTTTAGGGTAGTCACGCTTTGGACTGGCGGAGTGCGCATCTAGCTTGAATGTTTAACAGATGTTTACCTGATTGTGGCAGATATTGTGAATAATATTTTGGTTGATATTTTTGAGAGTTTATAATTAAATTACAGGTTTTTAGATTTTTTTTAATGTGCAAGATGTTGATTAAGTAAACAAATCTGTGTTTGTATTTCAGGTGTTTAGCAAAATTAGTAAAATTGCGAAAGGTAAACTGCAATTTAGCAGGAGGCCACAGTATATACTGTAAGTGTATTGCATTTACCAAGAAGTGATGCAGACCTGAACCGCTTTAGTAAATCATTTCTTTGTAAACACATTTTGAACTAGACTAATTGTCACAGCTCCAAAAGCTGTTTTTAAAAATAAAAAACTGAAAATTCAGAGTTTTATTTTGAAAATGTCCTTTTAACCTTCCTTCTTCTTCACGGACTTCCTTGTCTGCTCCATCATATTCATTTTAATATCAGTGATTCCGCTGCAGGAAAACAGCTTATCAGGCTGCTTTCTTTTTTTTAGCAGATAAACTGACCTGCCGCCTTACAGACGTGGCATTACGAGTTCAGTGTGACCACACCAACATAACAAAGACGACTTTGCTGCAGAAACGAAAAAGCAACAAGAAATGAGCAACCTTGAAACATGAAGAAAAAGATTTTTGAAAACCATGGAAATCTTGACCCTAGGGCCGAATCCCTCTAACTACACCATGGCTCCTCTTTATTGCTCCAATTGTAGGGGCAACTGTGTCCAAATTAGTCTTTTATAGTTTTAGCAGCCTAAAACTGGACATCTCTGCACCGGTATGGTGATCCGCGTCGTGCTTGAGACACGGAGGAGGAATTTCTTCTGTGTTCTGAAGCATAGAAGTTTCCATTTAAATGTGAGCTATGAGTTTTAAAAAACGTTTGTTTTTCATCTGTATTTGGTTTTAAAAGTCTCTTTTTGTCGCGAGATCTCCATAAACTGAAGAGGTTTGTCTATCCTGTATTCAGCGCTAAATCAGAGCAACGAAGAGTCCGACTGAAAGTGTCTCTAATCAGTCTCACTGAGGAAGAAGTGCAAAGATCAGCCACCGGGGACGGAGAAGAACATTTACACAACGTGTTTTAATCATGCATTTTAAATTTCATCAATTATAAGTGAGGAACCACATCCATTAGGAGGCGAAATGAGAGGGGTTCAGGGCTGAGGACTGTGCGCTGATTAATTGCCCTCCCTGCCACCCCAGATCCACAGTTTTCCCTGGTGTTCCGCTGGAAGAGCTCGAAAAATGTCAGTCCACATTTATCTTACCTCTCCTGTTGATTTCTCCCTTTCACCTGCCTAATTAACTGTCAGCTGAGGCCGTTTGGGCCTCTATGTTTTACGGAAAAATTAATATTTGGACGTCGCCAAAATTGCCACAGTTACGAAACAATACAGTGTGTGGGAATGCGCTCTCTGGGGGTGATAAAAGTGACAGGAGCCATATGGGCAGATAAACAGAGCGGCAGACTGAGGAGAGGGGAATTTCATTATGAAAATAGAGTCATGGAGACCTGACACAGGTCTAAATAAAACTAAATGTAGAGTCAAAAGCAGAAGATGTGCATATTTTGTTACTTATTGCCTGTTCTTACAGTGATCAGGTAATGGAGTTTGAAAATCCCCCAAAACCTGAACACTTAATCAAATGAAAACAGCCAAGCTTTTATCCAATGTCCGATTGAAGCTACGATGATTTGCACCTCTTTTCTGATTGCCACCTTTTTACCTCGTTGTGTTCATTGCTCGCCACTAAATCGCTTCAAAGAAAGGCGCCATCATGACCCATTTTTCCCTTCCACCCCCAGCTGAGCTTTTGTCCAGAAAGACACCAAGCTGGAATTTTTCCCTGAGCCTCCATGGCCGCTGCAGAGGCGAGCCGAGGACGGAAGGTAATCACCTAAAATACAGCTGAAATCATTCATTTAGGGATTATGTGGGCGGATTATGAGCCAACATCCAGCAGCGGTGATGCTCAAGATACCACGGCAAAGGATGAAAACAGCAGAGAGAAGCCACGTGAAGTTTGTCAGTTTTCTTCATTTTCTTTTTAGGTTTTTCAAATCAGTCACAAAGGTGTCGACTGTCGTCAAGGTTCCTGCCAGTTCATACTTTTTCAGGCCTTTTAGAACCCAATTTGAGTTTCTTTTTATCAGGCAAGGTTCTTAACATGTAAATTTATAGGTAAAAAAGCTAATTACTAATGGGAAAAAGTATGACACAATTCTATTAACTACTGAAGATACAGAGAAAATACTACATTTCTCTGGCATTATATGAGAAATCTTTTTTTTCCCCCTTTTATTTTGCTAAAACAGTCTGTTAAAATTGTAAAACACTTAGCAAATAACCTGCTTTCTGTCTTTAAAAGGAAAATATGTTACTTACATTTTCCCCAGTTTTCTTGGAACAAGTTGAATTCTTTTGAAAATAAAAAAAAAATATTTTTTTTAAAAAATGGACACTTTAAACACTAATGTGAACGTTTTGGTGTTTCAGAAATACAAAATAAAAAACGTTAATTATAGAATTTTGATAGTTTTTAGGCTTGAAATGGTTTTAGAGAAACAACAAAATTGCCCTAAATGCAGTAGTGTTTTCTTCCGGAGCACTAATGTTTAAACCACTGTGTTCACTAAAAACCTGTAACTCACTAAAAATATTCCAAAACTTGTCTTCCATATTCTACAAAAATAAACCACATTTCCAATTACGGTTCATTGAGATAAAAAATACAATATTTAAACTGAATTTAACGAAATGATCTACTTAGAAATTGGAATCTTCCGGCATTCCAGATTAAGGTCTGGACTTTGACTGGATCATTCCAACACATGAATCCGTTTCATTTTTACCATTGCATTGTAGCTTTGGCTTTATGTTTAGGGTGGTTGTCCTGAAGGTGGACGATCATGTCTATGTACGTTTGCAGTTGTGTCATACTCTTTCCATTTATGGATGATGGACTGAACAGTGGTTCTTGTGATGTTCAAAGTTTGGGAAATCTTTTTCTAGCCTAACTCTGCTTTAAGTTTGTCCATAACTTTCTCCCTGATCTGTCTGGTGTTTTCCTTACACTTCATGATGATGTTTTCTCCCCAATTTTCTCTTGACAAACCACAAAAACTGTCACAAAACAGCTGGATTTGTATACTGAAATTAAATGACACACAGATGGACTCTATGAAGTCATTAAGTCAACATTTGACCAGGTCTTCTGAAGGCAACTGGATGCACTTAGAGAAAGGGGGGGTGAATACTTTTGCACACTGCACTTTTCAGTTTTTTATTTGTAAAAAAAAATATTTAAAAATATATTTATGTTTGTGGTCATAATGTGAGAAAATATGGAGAAGTTCAAGGGGTTTGAATACTTTTACAAGCCCCTTACGTCATAAATGATGTAGAGAAACGTGAATGTAGCAGTTTTCAATGGTAAAATGTGTGAATCTGCTAAATAACTGTTCAAATGATCAAACTACATTTAAAAAGCGATATACTTCAAAGTGCATCGCTTTAGTACAGGACAGAAATGTTCAAAATTAAAAATATCAAACAATTAGCTGCAATTTAACACAAAAAATGACCAGATTGAAAAATAGGTTTACAGTGATGAGGAGCATAAAAGAACAAATCTGTGAACAACAAAAACATCCCTGAAAGGTTCTGTTGTTTTAAACAGTAGCAGGTCACTTTATTTCAAATAAGTCACATTTTTCTGATTTGTTCCATCAAACTTCCTGCAGAAAGTTGTAGAGCAGACTGACTCAGACTCAGTTTACCTTCATACCGGAGTTCTGATGCAGCTGCTCTAATTACTACAATCACAAAAGACAGCAGCCCTGTGATAAACATCTGCTAAAGAGCTGCTAAAGTGACGCCAAAGCTGTTGTCTCCAAAGAAAATGCTTTGGAACGAAAATGGTCTCTTTGTGAGGAATGTGCTCACTCGTTCCCAAGAAAAGGAACGGATGTCACCACAGAACCAGGGTGCAGAGCACTTTTACTGGGATACAATCTTTGTTATTGTAGTGAAGCAAACATCCTACTACGTTAAAATACATTCGTTTAATGTGATGATGTAAGTTTTACTTTGTACACAAATATGAGTCAAAGTTCTGCCAGACTCACTTCTCATGAACTAGCATCAGCGTGTGCGCTAAACCTCGATAGTTGAACTGAGGCTTTTAATTTTGGGATAAACGGTCTTTACTTTCTAAATAAATGTTGACGCTCCAACCGGTAAAACTGGGGGGTGGGTGGGTGGGGGGGGTGGGTGACTTTCTTTGTGATTTGTATAATAAATAGTAAACAAATTAAGACAAATTCAATTTTAGACCTGAAACATCACATTGACCTACATTTTAAGGAATTTTATTGATTTGTAAATTTAGACACATGCGACTTTTTTAGGGAAACCGATCTCCTACATGATAAGTATCAATACATAAAATACAGAGCTAAAGTTTAGCATTAAATCGAAGCACTCCATTTAGCTTTAACGAATTACAACATCTTTGCTTTAACACATCTGAAAGTGAGGAAATCTATTTACTCATTAGCATTAAGAGCAGAATGGTGAGAAAAAGAAGCAAAATAAACCCCAATGGTAAATACAACTCATCATGTAAAAGCAATATACCCTCAGATTTAGTGCTTTGCTAGCGTGTGACAGCTAAATGTTTGCTAATTACCTGCAATGATGTAGCAGAATCTGTTTCATTAGTTTATCATTTTATGAAACCCCCTCATTCTGTACCAACTGGACTTTGGTTGGACGAGAACTGAATGTCCTTAAAAAGTGTAATTGGGTTAGACTAAGTGGAGGTGAGCTAATTCAAATTAGCCAAAGTCAATTTGACGATTTAGAGGAAAATGTGAACTCAACAGGAAATCACAGATGGTAAAATGAAAAGATTTGGAGCCTTCTGCGATATTTTAAGACCACAAATATGAATAGAAAACGCTAGCAGGTACTCGTAAAGCAGACAGGAAATAAAGAAAACTGAAAAACACGACCTCCTAAGAAAATATGCGTGTAAAAAACCCAGAAAAAAAGACAAAAATATACAAAGTGAAGCAACAATTCTCAACGGAAAATACATCAAAAACTTAAACAAAAGTTATAAAAAGAAAATTCACAAAGTTTACAAGAATTGGCTTTGATTGACCACACCGATAAAACACAGCGTGTACTGTCGATAAGAAGATATGCTACAACTGTAAAGATTAAAACTGGATTCCTTACCTAAAGCCATTTCGATAAAACTCAACTGGCCCTCCGAAGGGGAAAGGATTTTTGGCGGCTTGTCCGTCACAGGAGCTGTGAAAAAGACGAGCAGAAAAAGGGAACACATTAAATTCTCATCGTTCTCCCCGACGGACAGCTGAGGTATGATTTATTCATCAAAGAACACATTGGAAACTGCACTAAAATGGGAACAAATATCATGAAATGCAATATTTAAAGAGCAGAAAGGATAAATTACTGAGAGCCTGTATGACTCATTCAAAGCCTGAAACATCAATGCACAGTCTGAGGCAGCATCTATGCTTTAATAAAACCTGCTCCTTAAGTAAGTGATGATAAGGTGGCTTTGACATCGAACATAGCTGAAACTGAATTGCATTCTGTAGTTTTTTTTTTCAAAAGAAGCATCTTTTATACAGAAGCAACAGTAAGTTCTGAACATTTAAAAGTGAATCTCAATTCCATGAAAACATTCTTCGACACAACTCCATTTGAAATCCACCACCTCCAATTAGACAGCTGCTGGGGAACAAAGCCGTCCTTTTAGAGGCCGCTCATTAGATAGACTCTCTAATTGGTTTTAGGCTTCAAAGTGACAGAGAGGTTTTTCTATCTGTGCATGCCTGGAAATACTCAAAGGAATGGAGCTCATTTCTGAACAAATGAGCTCTGGTTTGACTGGAGCAACGATCGTTGAGCTGAACCTGAAGTCTGCTCTGCACTGGATCCTGATTCCACACTGCAGGCCTTCAGTTTTCAAGCTACGACTTCTGTTCGACCTTCTATCCATCTATGTACCAAGAGGTTTGGCAGCTTTGCAAATTTAAATTTAATTTTTTAAATGGTTAGAGCCTTAAGGCACAATGAGCAACATCAATTTCCGCTTGTGTAAATGAATGTATTTCCATTAGATAAGGTCTGGATGACTCGATGTTGTTCTCCTTATGCTACCTGACCTAGGAACTTTGGTGCAAGTGCCCTATAGTAGACGGATGGACATTTACTGCTGTAGAAGGCAATCCATTCTCCAGTAGCCCCAATCGGACCATATATGATTTCCCAAGATTTCTGGTTCTGATCTAAAAAAAAAAGGATATGTTGAACCTTGAGTGGTAACTGCTAAAAAAAAAAATGAAGGCACGACTCACAAGAGATAAGAACTTCCCAGATGTGGGATCCTGATAAATATGTTGTGTGTACCAACCGCTGACTGTACATGAGAACTGGACCGCGTCAGTATGATGTCATCTATAGAAAATGGGGCATTTAATTGAGGCACCTGAATAACTTGCACTTCAGGAAAAAATACAATTAAGAAAAGTGTTCGCAAGAACATGTTAAAAAAACATAGCAAAACAAAAAAAGTTATTCTGACAAATAGAATGAGTAAAAGCTGTTTATACATCTATAAAAGTCTGTGGGATTTGGGCTTTAGGAATCCAGCGGGTACTTCCTGTTTGGAGTGCAGGAGGGAGAGGTCACTCAGTCCAGTCCTAATGTAGGGTTAATGGTACCAACAGTGAATCTAATACATGTTTCAGTGTTGTTGGGTTATTATTTTGCACTTTCACTGGAGGGACTCAAATAGTCATTTTTAAAAATGTGGTTGTTAAAAACGGGTTATTACTAATTATTATGATAATTTGTACCTTAAAAGTGGTTTGCCGCTCTTATTTTGTTCAATTGGATGTTCAACGGGGAGATTTCAATAAAAAAAAAAAAACTCGAGTATTTTGCTTTCAAAACACTGCAAGACAATTTGGCCCATGGTCAAAGCATCTTGATTATTTTAATCAGGCACCTTAAAACAACCTCAATGGTGACCTGATTCTGCTTTAATAAATTGAACATAATTCATCGGACTGCAAAAAAGTTGATTTTTATGACAAAACAAACATGTTTGGGACATTTTGCAGCATTTTCTGTAAAATCTACTGTCATTAAATGTTCAGACAAAAAGGAACACATTTCATTGTAGCTTTAAATCCGTTAATATCTTTTGAAACTTTTGCCTCAAGGAATAATGGCATTTAATGTCAATATTAACTACAAACCAAAAAATAAATTTCTCCATTTCTGCTTGGGAAAAAAACCCCACAATTATCATAATCCAATTTTCCTAATGTGTATCGACTGTATACAAATCCTTACTTTAACCAATACAGTAATGGCGCTAACTCAAGTTTTTTTTTTTTTAATTACACTAGTCTGTGGTTGAATCTGAACCAGTCAAACACTTTTAGGACTTGTTCTACTCAACTGGAAACAGTGTGGACCAAGTGTTGCATTATAGAAAAGCGCTCGATAAAACTGCCTCCAGTCTCACCTGGAGGTAGGAAAGCGGGACCAGCTCCACAAGCGGCTGGCAGGGAGTAAAAACAGCGAGAAGACGCCCAACACCACGGCATTTCAGGAACCGCACACAGAACACGTCTGCACAAGCACGTTCATTTGAGAAACATTTGTTTTGGTGAAACATGTATATTCTGGTAAAAGAACAACAAGGTTTTGTACTTGACTCCTAATCTGCTTCGACTACAGCTGGATCCTTCAGAAAATGACTCTGAACATAACCGAGTTCTTTTTCATGACACAAAGATGTTTTTCAAGGCTTCTGAACTTTTTGGTTTCAAGAAAATATAAAAACAAACTTTGATAACTTGTGGTTTAAAGTATGGCCTACAGACAAGATCAAAAGACAGAGAACCCTAAAAACTGTTAGCAAATATGTCTCACATTTTCAGTTTTAGCCACATTCACACCGGGGATCTTTTGTGAGTTCATGATAGCACTAAACGAGGGTTCTTGAACACCGATGGCGTTCACACTGGGCAAACAGGGAGGGGCTTCTTCTTTTTTTTTTACTGTTTACTATTGCATGTCCAACATTTAAAGTTGGAAGATGCTTGATTAGAGCCCCTGATTGGTCAAAGTTCAACTCGTTTAACCTGAAACGTCCGTTCACTGGCCATGTGTTTTGTAAGTAGAGCCCGAAAACAGTCATAGAAACCTGTGCAACAACGCATGAATGTGTGAGTTTTGAACGTGCAAGCACAAATGTGAAAATATATGCATGTTTGCTAATATTTTTTTATCGAAAGTGAGTGCTTGAACACAGGCTGCCGAGGGCAGTGTAAACGTGGTTTTCCTCTCCAGCTGTAGCAGCTGTCCAGTTTTTGCTAAAGAATATGCTAAACTGGACATGTAGCTTCATGTTTCAGAGACAAGATGTTGCATCAAGGAAGAACAGGTCCATTATTTGTATTATTATTATTTATTTGAATGGTATGGATTTGATTTTCAAAATAATAATAAAAAAAAAAAGGTTTCCTGTTAGCTTTATTTAAAACCATGATTTTAAATGTCTCAATTACAGCAAATAAAAGCGTTTGGAGCCATTGCACTTCTAAAACACGTCTGGTTTACACGCTCATGCCACAAAGTAGTTGCACCTTTTGACTTATTCATGTGGGTACATGTCTGTAATTAACCAACTGGCTCCATATTTTCTCTTTTACTCAATTTGTAATTAATGCTGGTTCCTTCATGGATTTACTTTAATGTCATCCTTGAGAAAAACTTGAACTCAACAACAGTGTGTGTAAATTGCTGCAGGGAGTGATCTAGCATGGGACAATATAATCCTCTTTTGAATTGTTTGAGGTTTTGTGACATATGTTTCATAGCAGGGGGGTGAGCGGTGGTGGCTGGTAATTTATTTCAGTCTTATTTTGTGATGATAACTGCATCCCAATCAACAAACATGAGAAGAAAAGTGCTCTGATGGAAGACTTGGAGACATTTAAAGCTGTGGGGCAGATGGTGACCATTTCCAACTGAGGCCAGTTGGAGTTCTTCATGAATGTAACTTTTAAAATGAAAAGTTAAAGTTTTAATGGAAAACATTTAGTCTTAAGAGACTTTTCTGATCAGGAAAACTGGGTACCACTGCACAGGTTTTAACAGAAAGTGGAGCTATTTTAGGAGGATGGAAGTCAAGCAGAATGTCCATCTGTTGAAGTCAAAAGCAAAGAGTGTATCGACCACACACATTAACAGAGGATTGTTGACCTCACCTACAGGATCCAGAACAGAGAACTGATCCCGAAACAAGACGGGACCGTTGAGAAAGTTTGCTCTTTAAACTCAAGAACATGGGGAAAAAAAAGGGAAATATGGGAGAAAAGTGACTTTTGTAAAGTTCACACATGGGCCACTCACCTGCTAATCAAAAATATCATTCCAATAATAACACAAAGGCTGATGTTCTAAAAATATTTATGTAAATCAGTTTTGGATTAAAATAAAAAATCAAAGCAAGCAAAAAGGAATTAATTTAAATACAAAAATTGACATTTGTTTTGCTTTTTATTTTTATTTATTTATTTTTTTTATTTTTAAAGTAAATTCTCACTCAAATAATTTAAGCTTAATGTCAAAATGTAAATCTTTTTTGGCCTAGATAGTAATTTTTAATTTTCGCTGCTTTAAAAAAGCATTTGCCACATTTTTCAGACTGCATTGCACTCATAATCCTATAAATTTCTCAAAGTTGATTAACTTATGGTTTTGTGTACTGACTCCAAACCGATTTTTATCAGAACTTGGTGCTCAAAAAACGTTCCAAATGTTTTGGTAGGATAATGTTAAACTAAAGCTGCACAGCTTGATGGATTTTTGGAGCATTATGGGTACCGTAGTCGGGAACTTGTTAGAGTGATACTAACTGCGGTTCAACAAGATGATGTAAACATATTTTTTTGTATTTTACGTATGTGTTTCAAATGAATAATATTGAGAGTTATTGTCAAAGTTTTATCGGTTGTGTTGCTCTCTTTACAAAGGTGGATTATCATATATAAAACAGAAAATGCACAGTTCACTTAAAAAACTTCTAGCCAATCACCTACTTCTTGGCCCACTCTGGGCTTTCTGGGTAGTGTAGTCAATGACAATTTATGATTGTGTTGTGTACACTGATGTACCTTCTGGTCCAAAAAAAAGACATTTTTTAAAACTGAAAAATAAACGTTTGCGACTATTCGTAACTACTCGAGTAGTTTTGATTTCCTGACTGTTCTGAGTGAGTAGAAATCCCAGCCATAAGAAGAAAAAATAAACGTGCCCCTCCGTATCCTGCTCCTCTGTGGGATCCAGTGGGCTGAGAGGCACGCGAGACACACAAATTTAGGTTGCATTAGTGAGGCTGGCTGCTCTTCAACAACAAAACCATAATTCTGCTGTGGTTTTATTATGAGTGGGAGTGGGCAGGATGCTCGCCCGGGGGAGCAGGAAGCACTCCCAGCCTGACCTGTTTCCCTGAACACAAACATGCATTTAAAGCACGTCACACTCAATCACATGCGCATTCCTACGCACACAAACATCGAAAGCCAGCCGTCGCTCGCCGCTCGGGAGAGAATCTTTAAAGTGTCCCCTTGCAGGCCTTGTGATCCGGTCTCGCTGTGATCACATGATGATGGATGGAGGGACGGTGTAATGAAAAAGAAAAAAGCTGGTTCTCTCCTATTAACTCTCCCATCACCTCCTCTGCCTCCGCCCGTCGGCGTCCTCTCTGTCCGTCTGCTGCGCTCCTCTCAGGGCTGAGATGGAGGGGAGATGAAATAGGATGGAGGGAGGGAGGGAGGTGGCCGTGGTCCTCCGTTCACACCTCATTAAAGAGCACTTCAGCAGACGTAGATTAGGAGCACGCCCGTGCGTGCATTCCTGCGCGCACGAGCTCGAGATCATTAAAGAAAAGATGCAGTGTACTTGCAGAGCATCTTTCCACTGCGGCAAATAAATGAAAGCAGCTTCCAGGCAACTTGAGAGGCAAACCTTGTTAGTCATACATGTGTGGAGGAGAAATCGTGTAAATTCGACTCGTCAGATTTTCTTTTGATCCCACGCTGCAGCTGGACGGAAAATCTGCTTGAAGATCCTGAAGATTACTTCTACTGATGGGGTCAATAATCATCAGCCACTTGACGAGATGGCAGATGAATAAAATGCTAATAGGGCATCTATAAAGACATTTTATTGGGCATCATCAGGAAGACAGGCATCGGCAAACTGGTGGAATCTTGTATTTGGAAGGGCCGTCAAGTACAATGCATTATTGCTCGCCTGTTTCTTTTTATGGCTAAATAAACGGGGCAACAGTCTGGAAAATGCCACTATAAATACTTAATGTGACCCCGGCCCAGCGGAAACGGCTTTCACTGCTATACATAAAACCAGAGTTCTCCTTTAGCATGACAATCGCACAAACACACCTCACCTATACGCATGTTTGTGTGAGATGCTGCTGATGCTTCAGCAGAAACATGGATTTTTGCTGGGATGGCAACCAACAGAATCAAACCAAACATTTGAAGCTAACATTTCAATCTCCTGACTTTGTGCACTCGAATAGTATTTCTGTAAAGTTATTTAACTTAAAAAAATGAAACTTACGTTTCTTAAACATGCAAACTTTGATTAAAACTAAAAAGGTCTGTACATTTGATGAAAACATATGGAAAACTTAAGGGAAAGACCTCCATTGACTGCTGATCTGGAATCAAGGGGGTTGGTCATGAAACCAAGAGAGAAAAACATCAAATATTTACATTAATGATTCTTAGTGGGTCAGTTTTCAAGTCAAAACCAAACAAAGGATAAAACAACTTCTCCAAACCTAAACCTCAACAAACTCTCCAATCAAACCCTCACAAAAGCTCCTTTCAAAAAGTTGCCACCTAAACGTCAGCAAATTAAACCCTATAAGCAAAACATTAACAACTGGAAGTGTGATGATGTAGAACTATTCCGATTTTAGGGATATTTCATGCATGTGGTTTCTTTAATAAAAACAGATCACGAATCATTTGATAAAAAATTGCCAAATACATTTCCAAAGCTGTATCCTAATAAACACCCGAAATCGTCAGAAAAATGTCCCTTTGCACGGAAAAGAGTTAAGTGGTGACACCTGTCCTTATGCCAACTTCTAAGGCACAGTGGCGGGATTGTGATGGTTGGGACTTCAACTGATGCCATCTTTTCTAGAGCTGAAACCTGCAAACATTTGGCTTCATTTACTGAATATTTCTGTTTTTTTTACTTTATTGGCTTAAATACTTAATTTTTATACTTTACTGCCTTATTGCAGAATTACAGGCAACAAGCATAACTGTAGCAAACAAGAACAAGAGTTGAGATTGGGCATATTCCAACAGATTTACAAATCATTGACTTCATAAGAGAACTGGACTGACCAAGAGTGATGTCACCCACAGAAAATATCTTACTTCAAGAACATGTTAAAAACTATGTATCAGAGCAAGAATGGTTGTTCCAACAAATAGAATGACAGAGTAATAACTCTATATTTTTATAGAGAAGTCTGTGGAATTTTGGCTTCTTGGAACCGGCAGGTAATTCCTATTTGGAATATAAGGGGGAGGGATTGCTCATCCCAGTTCTCCTATACAGTCATTGATACAAAAAAATATATATATTATATATATATATTTATATAAGTGCTGTCAACATTAATGAATTAACACATGTAATTGTGTGACTGTTATTTTGAAAAGGTAATGTGTTTGTGTTCCCTAATGCAAATTAATTACACGTCAGAAGCGATCGTCTTACACTTGAGGACCAGGCTTTGACAGCGTGCGTCAATTTATGCACACTTTGTTGTGCACTATCCCACTTATAGCATGGTCACTTACAAGAAACTTTAATTTTCAATAGATTTTTAGAACTTTATTCTTAATTTTTTTTCCAGTTTAAATCGCTATCTCACAAAAAGCGGACTAGTCACGGTGACACAACATAATGTTGCTGACCTCGACTGCAGCAGCAAAGGAATAGGATATTTGGGCTGATCGTCTGCAGATATTAAAGTCTTACTGATGATTTGTTTTGTGCACAAAAAATGAAATTTCTGGGATATCTGAGTTGAGACTTTACAAATTAGAGACATTTCAGACAAGAAAAATTAAGGAGAAATGTTATCTCTGGCCTTATTTTTTTTGTTCAAAATCTGAATATTTTTGTATAAAATTTAACCCGTAAAACACTGATTAATCACAATTACAAATTAATCACACTTTTGGATTGTAATTATTCTGTATATTTTTTTAATTGATTGACAGCACTTTTATACACACACACACACCCACCCACACACACACACACACACACACACACACACACATATATATATATATATATATATATATATATATATATGTGTGTGTGTGTGTGTGTGTGTGTATACACTCATGAAAGGGGTTAAGGAGATCTCAAAACTCAAAGTTTGGATTGTGTCACGGTTTAACTGACATGGGTAACAACACAGGTAACTCTTTGGGTTGGTGAAAAGTGGGAAAAAAAAAAAAAAACCCAACAGGAAGTAAAACAACAAAATAAAAGTCTACACGTGTTTTGAAAAAATCAAAACGTATTTTGAATAGAACATATTTAAAGTATAAAACACATATTTACACACACACATATGCACCACATAAAAAGATGTGCTGATAGAGGCATATGTTACATTCTTATTCATAAAGAATACTCATGCCCAAATAAACAAAAGTACACTGTAAGACATTCCATCTTGAAAAAAAAATACTTTAAAAAGTAAGAGAAGCAGGGGATGTCAGAATTTACAATTATATATTTTCTCACTGTGTCCCCTAGTGGTATAAAGCCCATCCCACTAGTTACAGACGGAGCAGCTTTCTCCTGTTACAGTGCGGGGCAGCTGCTGCAAACGGACACTGAATTTAAATGATGCGCGCACTAGGAGGGGAGGCGTATCTGCAGTAAATGTGTACATACACATGCACCGCATATATATATATATATATATATATATATATATATATATATATAAATATATAAACCAAATATTTCTACGAATTCATTGTTCTAAAACGTTATTATTTTCCAGGAACCAAACTTTGATAATTTCATTAAACCTACAAACATTTTCAAGTTAAGTAAGGATGGTTCTTTTCAAATTAGTAGGTTCCGTTACAATTTAAAACATGTTTTTGATGAATAGTTATATTCAGAATACATTTTATGAGCGTAACTCTTTACAACTGCTGTTTTAATGTCTTAACTTATTGCTGGTGATACAAAATAATAAACGTTCTAACGATCTTAACTCTTTCAACGTTTAAAAAATCGACGTCATGTTATGGACTTCATGTTATGAAGCACTTTGCTAATGCAAGACGTTGCATATCAGCACAGAACTGCTTTTCTCTACGTCAGAAGGGTTTACGTTAACTGTGAGTTAAGGTACTTCAAAGAATGTCAACTATATGAAGGGTTAACTACAAGAGTAGTACGTTCAGGCATGTCTTCACAAAGCATCTGACTTAAACCTTTAGCCGGAGCAAACGCATGAACTAGATGGGCTGCAGGCATAGTCAACAGTGACCATCACTGCTGCCGTTGACCTACAGTGGTGGTAGAAACTATGGAGAGGAAGAAGGCCCGTAAGAAGAAAGGTTCAGGAGACCATTCATGGAGGGAGAGAAAGAGGAGATGAGGACAGGTTGGCGTTTTAAAAAGAACTAAGCAGAGGGCGGGGTTAAAAGGAGTAAGGTGATTTGCAGTAGCAACTTTAAAACTCATTGTTCAGGTGTGGATGCTGAAGAAAACCCCTAAGAAAGCAACCTCTATGCTTGTTTTTATATCAGTGAGCCATCCAGGTGTAGCTGAAACAGAACGTCCCTTTGATTCATGGTCTTTTCCATCCTCTAGAGTCAACTCAAACATTTACTCAACTTCAACTTACAAACTTCATTTCAGCTCTCTTGACGCTGGATGTAGATTTGATATGTAAAAGATGCTCCTCTGAGAATTTACAGACGACAGATGGATGGTTGTTCCTGAAATGTTGTCGACCAAGTTTCACAGACGTGTCAGACGCTCCTGGTTATCCAGCGCTTAGATATGGCTGCATCTTTTTTGTGTTCTGCCGAGCTGCAGGCACTTATCATAGATATGTTTGAGGCGCGGGAGATGAATCTTTTATAGAGAAGAGGATCCTGCTTGTTAAAAATATACCCAATGCACTCCGAGACTCGGAGTTGAAATTGTGATCTTTGAAAGCGGTAAAGAAAAAAAAAAAATAAAACACAAACAACTTGATAAAAATGGACCTTATAGAAATTACACTGCAACACACTCTGGGAATACTTGTTGAAAAATAACAATACGGCAACCCTGCAGGAACGGAACGTAATAAGAGTATATTTCCTTATTGAAAAAGGCAATGTTTGAGAAGATCCATCAAAGTAATTGAATATGAGAAGGCTCGCAGGATAGTCCAATACATCCAGGGGAAATCACATCAATCACATAGGTGCAGGCGGGAAAATTTGGGAAGAAAAGAAGCACACACAAAATGACTCAGAATGGTCATGTGGTACACGGCGAGATCTATACTTTGATGACACAAGACAACAGCAGATATTTGCCGCACGAAAGCTTTTCATCCAAGATTAAAGAGATGCTTTCAGTTAAAACCAGAATCAGATGTTCATTCAGAACCGCTTGCTGCTTGACGTTTAACTGAAATGCTACAAGATGCTAAATCTTTGATTTAATTTGTTAAAACAATGAACTGTATAGAGGAAGTGGACTGATTGACTCCTCCCCTCTTGCATTTCTAACTGGTTCTAAGAAGACTTCTATAGAGAAATAAACATCTACTCAGTCATTCTATTGGTCAGAATAGGCATTCTTGCTCTGATAACTTTTTTAACATGTTCTTGATAATCCTCGTTTCTTTTTTTCATCATATTCTTTCTGTTATTTAAGTTAGTCAAGTTATAAAATGCTCAATCAGGTGTCTCAAAAAAAGTAAGGGGGTTCACATCCAATGTTTAAAATGATAGATTTCGTGTAGCCTGCGTTCGAGCAGAAGATATGGTGGTTCTGAAATACAAATCACTTAACATAAGGATCAGAACGACAATTTCTTATTGTGTTTCATTTTTAAACATTTAATTTTGTATCTGGAAATAGCTTTTTCTCATTTTCTTTATTTGGAATTGTGTTTTTGGAATTTCCTTGAATTTATTTCTAAAATATAATGCTTCTTTATTATTTGTTTTGCTTTTTTTGTTTTTATGTTGAATTGTTTGAGTGATTTGCCTTTAAGGGCCACCGTAGAGAGGGGCGTGGATTTCCAACAGGATAACTCCTGATTGGTGAGAGTGGTTGCCATGGAAATGTTGACTCAGTTTGACTTGGACCAATCACTGCTCATTAACAAGGTGTTCGTATTGTGAAAAAATGGTAACTGAATTGACTTCATTTGATGGGTGACATCACGCTCATTCTGTCCAGTTCTCAGATACAGTCGATGGTTAAAACCCAGAAGCACCAGAATCCATACCAGCATATATTTGATGTTAGAAGGGAGAGTTCGGGACGCGTTAGGAGCTTCAGGGAGTGAGAAAGTGAGTCGAGATGCACCTAAAAAAAAAAAAAAGGTACAAACACCCGTTGGGCGGTTTGTGTCACTGCCTGTAGGATCAGATACTAAGTGATGGAGAGTGAAGAGAGAGGATGAAGGGCGCCAACCTGAGAACATGAATCAAAGCTGATAGCTTAACTTCTGATCCTGTTCAGCCCTGAATCTGAAATGCTGCTTTTACAGGAGGATGGGGAGAGGATCCCCACATGAAATTTGCTCCAGAAAGACACTGGAGCTGCTTGAATTTGACTGATAAATCACATAGATCAAGCTGTCGCTTATAAAGCTGATTTATTAAACTTAGAATCACATTTTTTAAAGTAATCATTAAGGGAAAAATGTATCAACTTTATTGAGTGCCGACAGATCAGTTTCATCATTAAGAGAAGAAACTAAAAGACTTTCCTGCTCAACACCTGGCTATCAAACCTAATTTATGAGAACCTTTTATGAGACGTGTTGATAAGAACCATGATAAGGAGGGGGCAGGCAGGTTATCAGGAACACCAGGCGATAAAACAGATGGAGCTCAGTCAGGAAAAGACGAGGCACAAACGACAGTTACAAGAAACATTTTACTTTAAAGACAGACTCAGATTATTTTCCGATCTAATGCAAAAGCAGACCCAGTGTTCTTTTAATTACTGTATTTTTCACACTATAAGGGGTCTTTGTCTTGCTTAATGCGCCTTACATAGGACATACATTTGAAAATAGACCATTCATTGACGATATGGCTTAATCCAGTCCTATTGTATATAAAATAAGGTATACTTGTGTTGTTTTCAGCCAAAACTGAAGAACCCGTGTTGTTTTCTAGAACATAGTTCCTGCAGGAGTTCATTAGAAAATCTACTCTGAAATGTGGGCGGGATCGTTGGAGCAAAGCAGCCTTATTCCCCTTTCATGTAACCTATAACTGAGAGGTCTCTGTTTACAGGCTCTTCCGCTAGCTTACAGCCCCTCGCACCCTAAAATTAGCGCTGCAACAAAAATGGCGCGCAATATTCGAGCTTTCCAACGGTTGTAGTAACTTGTTTAACTAAGCCTGAATGCAAGAGTTTTGAACATGGAAGTCCAAAATGTGCATTTCTGCGACTTTTCATATGAAGTGGTCGCTTGAACGCACGTCACTGTAGTAAACGTGTGGTGTAAACGTAGCTAGAGACACACAGGGATCTAGTTCTCTACAAGTGGCTGTATCAGCGTATTTTCTACAAAGACAACAAATATTTTAAACAAGCTACTTTTTCAAGCTACTACTTTTTTGTCTGCTCCTGATTTAAAACAATTTGGATAAAGAAATCATCAGAAATGCCAATTTTGAGCCTAATTTTCTTTATTTATGTCCTCCTTCATCCGAATAATTCCACTAGAACGTGTTAAAAACACGGTTTTTATCAGAGTGCCTAAATTGGCTGAAGAGTCTGAAGCTCAAGAGCGCTAAAGCAGATCTTCAGTCTCCTCTGCAGGCAGCTGGGAGCAGCGGGGCTTGGAAACAAAGTGAATTAAAGAGAAGAATGATGTGGGAGCGCACGGTGTTGCCCTGTAACGGGTGTGACGGGTGATGTATCAAACCCATAAACTGCATGGAAATAAATAATGCGGTTAAACATCAGTTTTCCACCGGCGAGGAAAATGCCGGAGAAGCTAACAACCTGCAGGTTTTATATGAGGCCGAGTCAAGGAAACATACACTATTGATTTGTCTACTTTCTTCTGCATACTGCGCTCTCAGCAAGCATTTGTCGCTGCTTTAAATCTAATCGCTCGACAGCCTGTACGTACTTTTCTGTAATTAAAAACTGAATTCATCGGAGCATCATCCGTCATAAATTTCTGCTTTTTCGAATAAAAGGACAGAACAATACAGATGTATCCATCTATATTTATAACTTAGTGGAAGTTGGTTTGATTTAGTCGCTTTTGGGGTTGTTGAGAATCCCTCTTTGCCAGGCGCATTTACTCAAATAGCTTGCCTGGGTTCTACAGGAAGACTTGGCTGCCGTTGAGAAGTGCTGGGAGTCACAAGCGTGGGAGTTGTTTGACTGAAGGACTGGATTACACACAAAAAAAAAGGTTGAAGAACAAAAGGGCGAAGCTTTCAACACCTGCTTAGGCCAGAGAGAAGCCGAGCTGGAAAAAAGTTTCTGGAAACATCGGAAAGAAAGTTGCAATCGAGTGGTGAACACAGTTAGTCACAACCAGATTGATTCAGTTCAGTTTCTCCATGATGAGGGCTTAAATTAGACAAAAAGCAAAGATATACATTTAGAAGATGAAGGACTTTTGCCAAAAGACTCTGCAGCTTCGCCGTATGAGATCTCATTGCTGAAGATATTAAAAAAGGCCAATTCTACACCCAGCAGCAAATAGGTTTCTTCTCATCCCCACTATCCTCGCAGAGCGATTTATTTCTCCGCTCGGTCTGTAAAAACTTGTCTTTCAAGTCCATTATTTCCCTATTTTCTATAAGCAAAGCCGCGTCTGATACAATCTTTTAATTAAGATTTTACAAGTTGCTTCCTGCAGCTCGGAAAATGATTTTTTCCCCCCGCTACAGTTGTTCGCAAGGACAAATTATTACATCTTTATTTGGCTTCGCAGATCACTCATCTCGCAGATTTAATCTGAAGAGAAAACGATTTTTATTTACACAACTCGGCACTGTATGGAAGTTCATGTTACACAGATGAGCTCAGACAAATGGTGGAAATAATTGGTGCAAAAGTATATTTAATTTGTGCATTATCTGTTCCTTCTCAACTACCTACTGACGCTCAAAGCATTGTGTCTATTTTTGCTTTCGTTCCCAACAAACAGCGATGGCACAACACTTTAACTCACTGAGGCATAAAAAAAACAGCAGAAAAAAACGAGCTTTTAAAAAAAGAAAGGTTACTTCTGTGTAGATTATTTGCTGCTTCTCTTTTCATCATAAATGTTGCTACCAGTTTTAATCATATTTATTATATCTATGGTATCTTGTTTACTGTATTTAGTGCAATCCTTGCATTTATTTCTTACTGTTTTTGTTGTTTTCCTTCCAGCGATTTACTCACTACATCAAATAAAGGAAGTTTAAAGCATTTTTTGTGTGTGTGTGTGGTTCATTTTAAGGAGGAATAACAGAAGATTTGTGTTGAAGAACCACCTATAAAACCATTTAAAGTTCTATTTATCATTTGAATATATTCCAAATACTGTTGGCACAAGATTGACATGACAAACTGCATAAAAAAGGTAATTTTTACTGTTAACTTGTATACGGAGCTCCACCATCTGGATGACAAATATTTGCATCTGTGTCTCCGCAAAAAAGCCCAGCTTTACAACTATGTTTAAACTAAAAGAGTGTTTTACTTTATTTTCCATTAATGAAATGCGTTCATTAACTGTACAGAAGAACTGGACAGAGTGAGTGTGATATCACTCATTGGAAATTGTTCTTCTTTGCTCCAACCAAATGAAGTCACGTCATTCATCACTTTTTTGTGATACGGACGTCGCTGTGTTGGAGCCAGACGTTAACGTTTCTTTGGCAACCACTCCAGCCAATTGGGAGTCAGCTTGTTGGAAGGCCACACCCCTAACATTTGAAAGTGGGCTTTCGAATCTTACATAACGTGGGGTCAGGACGCACTACTTATTTTTATTGAGGCCTCTGTTTGGAACGACGACTCGGTCCACTTTTCATATACAGTCAATGGTTGGAATATTTCATATTATTTATGATTCAGTAAGCTTCCCCTGATGTTCCATCATCTACGGCTCTATGGCTAACGTACGCACCCTAACAATCCCGAACTAACAATAGCCGTGAAACAAAAATGGTCTCTTAGTTTTGGAACTAAATACGAGACTTCTAAAGAATAAAATATCTGATTGACTGCATTTTATCACAAGTGTTTATCAAGTAATTATTTCGAAACATCGTCTAATGTTCAATAGATTTATTGAACAAAAACTGCTAAGAATTTTAAAAATGAAGCATAAAGGCAAAGGTGAGGGTTTGCTAAAAAGAGAAAATTATGAGAAAACTGAAAAAGGACCAACCAGTCTGAGGATAAAAGGTAAAGAGCCCTTACTTTAGTGGAAAAAATTAAGACCTAATGAGTTATATATTATAAAAAATCAAAACCCCACATACACTGACATACATTTTTGTGTGACAGGTTTTGTTGTCAGACTTTTCTCTCTAGATCTAAATGGAAAACATGTCATTAAGAAGAGAATGTTCTCATTTGGAATCACAACAGCCCGAATCAATCACAAATTAAAATGCTTTCCTGCCACACTGTCATTCCAAAAAAATGTGTAACCAAGTACAGGAGAAGAAAGTTAAACCAATTACTTTTAAACAATTACAAGCCTTAATTCAAGGAGATACTTATCACCCCCCCATATTAACCCACTCTCCCCCCCATCTCTTTTAGAAAAGTTTATGCTTTGATTACAGCAATCTATCCACTTCTTGTGCGTCGCAAGCACTGCATAAAATCCATAGAGTGCCGGAGGGCATACTTTACAGTGATGGTGATGTAATAGTTACAAGATGCACATAAATGTTATTGCTATATTAGCCTGAACAGAGATCAGAGTAATGTTCCCCAGTTTACTCGGAGCAAACTGAGCTGCTTTCTTTCCTGCATTGATCAAACAACCATTTTCCACTTTGTTGGAGCCAAAACAGAAAAACAAAATGTCAATCAGTCCCAATCATTAAAGAGAGTTAAATAAACAGAAAGTTCACTTGGTTACGTCTTATAGGTTGATGTGGAGATTAAACAGCGACAACAATATTATTGAATCTACTGTGTCTTCTGGAGGATATTATGAATCCTTGACAGGATCTCAATTTAATTGGAATTATCCAGCCCAAAATCACAACTATAGCTGTCTTAATGGGCTTCAAACAAGTATGTATGCAAATAACATAAATTCAGTCATTAGCATATAAACAATAGCTGGTTGCTAAAGTAAACAGATTATGCTAAACTGGTATCCCTGCCCTTAGACCCTCCTTCTCGGTGAGGAAAAACTCATGAAAAACTCCCTATCGTGGGGAAAACAAAGGAAGCCTCACAAGCTCACAAGTTTCAATTGAAATAAATGTGGTCACTTTTTTTTTATGTGTGACTGCTCTTTGAGAGTCTTTAACTTCCTAAAGGGCCAAGCCAGAGCTAACCCTCTTGACACACAGTCACAGGGCTCCACTTAAGCAGGACTGTGGAAATATAACCCAAAATGTGATGTCCAGGCATGTGTACGCCAGGTCTTAAGAGGTTAAAGGACAGAAGGATTATTCTCAATGGGTTTCATACCAGAAAACAGCACTTTACTTCTTATAACCCTTTAACCCCGCAAGCCTTGACGTACTTATGATACCGTAACTTTTCAACCGTTTGAATAATTAACATAATTCCTATGGTTTATAGACCTAAGAGAAGCAGCATTGCACTGATGTGCAACACTTTACCTGCAGTGAAATGCTATGAAATCACTGAAATCAACTGTTTCTAATGTGGAAAAAGGAGCTTTGCACCAAAATGCAACACTTACGTTAAATCTGATGGTTGTGCTGTTGTTCACCTTGCAGCATATCTCTACAGAGGTCGGCTATCAGCTATTGCTGTGATTTGGAAGAGAGTTTTTGCACCGGATGGCCCTCCTGACACAACCCTGCAGTTTTCTCAGGCTGGGGACCGGCACAGGGAGACCCAGACTTGTAGCTTTGTAGGTAGGCAGTAGCGTGAAGGGTCTTGCATAAGGACCCATACTGGACTCAGCTCATCGTGCCCCTCTGGCAAACCAACCCCGGCTTACCTCACGCCAATTCTGCACGCAGGCAACTGAGCCATCCAGCCGCCACATCCAGATCACAATAAGATTACAATAATTGGGTGAACAGTTGAAGAGTATGAGTTGTTCAAAGGGTGGGTGTTATTTTGCTGTCGCTGGTGCCGAATGGTTAAGGACCCCGAGGATTAGCGGTTTGTAGCTGTCACAGAGCTACACAACATACACTCACATTCAAACTGATGGCCAATTTAGAATCAATCAACCAACCTATGAAAAATGTAGATCTGTGCGCTTTTTTTAATGTATTTTAAAGGTTCATAAGAGCGTCAGACCCCCCCAATCTGTTTACAAACTATTTAACATATCTAGCTTTAGTGCATTACGACAACTGAGGGTTCTGAGAGCTAGCTAATCATCCATGGAAATCTGAAGAGACTGGTTCTTTTTTTTCAAGAAGACATTAAACACATTAAAATAAAATTCCAGTGTAAGATATAAAAACGGAATCAACCTTAAAAAGAACTTTTTTCAAACTACATCTGTCTGATATTACTATTGCAAGCATTCTTCTTCCAACAATCTAGCAGATTTATTCTCTACTTTTGAGTGTCGATATTTCAATACAACTTTGTGTAAAACAAAGTGTGATTTCTAAAGAGCTGACAGAGACATTCAGGCTCTGCGTTTGTCAGCTCTGTGGTGAAGCTGAAGATCTCTAAAAATATCAGTGAACACTCTCCACTGTTGTTTGCACAGCCGCTATTTTAGAACGACATCATCTCCAGCCTGGTGCAGACGCAAACGCCGCTGAGTATTGAGACGCTGCTGAAAATAGCCCACTTTAAAAAATGGAGACATTCTGAACGTACAACCTGTTTCTCCACAAGTCAGTCAGAGTTAGAGGTTTTCTAGTGAAGCTCTGATCTGGTATTAAGACTTTTCGTTTTTGGTTTGGAGTCCCAGCTTGTTAAAACTTGATCCTTGTTCCCTACTTCACTACACGCCTGTGGAAATCTGATTTAAGTGGGAAAGTCAATGAGAACTTGCTTGTAGGAATACAAAACTGAGATGCATGAGAGGGAGAGCGTTGCGTTACTGTATCCAGACGACAAACAGCAACGCAACAGCGAGGAAAAAGCTCTGGAGTTTATCAGTTTGATGAAAGTGTGTGTGTGACTGCTGAATGTTTACTCAAAGACACTGCAGATCAATAAAGATCAGTTCCAAATGGTCATTGTTCATGATTTTGTCAATGTAGCTTGTTGACCCATTCGATCAATGTAGGGTTTACTTTCAGAACACAAAACAGAAAGCACTCACACATGCAGTAATTATCAGGTTGTGTACTTTAGGATCCATTTTCATGAGAATAAGGTTGAATGCTACGAACTAGGCTACTTATGTGAGTTGAGCTTCGGAGAATCTGCCTAAGTGTAACCGGGTCTGTTGGGGACAACCTAAAACAACATATTTGGACACATTCATAAGAACACAAGTGTTTTCTTCCCAGTTCAAGGAAAGGTATGGCGCTCATCTCAGTAATGGGGTATCCTGTTGTCATGGCTACAACTCTCCCTTACAGTAAAATATAGATCTTGGATTTGTTAGATACTGACTGTACAGCACTGCAGCTTCCACTCTTTGCAACCTTGGCTGTCGTCAGATATTACAGAACAGTGAAATGTGTATGTGCAGTATACCTGAGTACATCTACTAAAATCCTAGACAGATTTAAGTATTTGGCCAATCCTGCAGCAGAATCTAGAATTCTAGACATTCTGGACATGAAGAGAAGTTAACTTGAAATGATTGAAAGTAAAAGATCTAGAGTTTGGTCTGAAGATTTTATCGGATCTGCGATGCATATTAAACACAATCACATCTAGAGATTCTGCAATCTAAGAAAATATTCAATGAACACCTGCTGATTATATCCTGCTCTCATACCAACGAGGTGTTTCCATTGTTTGGAGATCTAGTTTTGGTATGAAAATAGAATTTAGCCTTTTGGTTCAGATAACGAAAGACAAAACATTTGCTGCAGCCATGACTCACAGAATACCGTGTCTGAACATACAACACCTTAAAACCCGAAGAAGAAAAGCTAGAGTGGAAGAAATGGTCAATGGAGTATACATTAACACACAATGCTGGCTCTGCTTTCTTACACTGGCACCAACCTACAACCACAAGAGCCATCTGGGGTTCAACGTCTTGCCCAAGGACACTTCGACACAGGCCCGACAAGCCTGAAACTGAACCTGCAATCCTCCAGTCAGAGGTTGACGGCTCTACCTCAGCACCATGGCTACAACTGTCCCTTACAGTCAACTATAGATCGTAGATTTGTTAGATACCAAGACCGCCCCTTTAGTTTGTATACAATCGCTTTCTGGCAGAGATGTTGACACAAGTGTACTCCAAGGGCCTCAACTACTTCAACTGCGTACTTTGAAATGTAGCTGAACAGAAGAACTTCAAAGGACCGGAGACAAACAAGAAACTCCACAAAAAACATAGAGGCAGTCCTAAAGACAAAAGTGGGTCTAATGCGATACTAGCAAAGAATGAATTGTTAGCCTGTTTTCAACATTTGGGCTCGATGTCTTTTGATGTTTTTGGAGGGTATGGTACATTTTTTAAAAAAAGGCAAAGAAACTGTGGAGTCAAATGCTACATGCACACTGTGCATGTGATGAAGAACACGCTAATTACTATTCTTGAACGTGCTTCGAGCATACGGTGTTCACACTGGACTGTAGCAAACCAACACTAGCAAATGTACTCACAGTCGGAAGAGGCTTGGTGCAAAATGTCAAACCGAATTTCATAAATCTTGTTCCAGGCTTTTTCTTTCACAGCTCTATTCTGATCTAGGAGAGATTTGGTGCCCTATAATTCCGGAAAGACACAAATCGCATTTATTAATTTCTTTCATGATCATTTTACAAACTGCTGGTGTTTCCATGTTTTGAAACAGACGTCCCTACTAAATCCAAACTTCACCTGGTTAGACCTGCGTGTGTTCAGTAACTGTGTTTTACAGGTAGAGCCTGAAAATGGACTTAAAAACCTGTATAGCGATGCCTGATCGCGACAGTTTTGAGCTCAGACTCCTGAAACGCACATTTACAAAGACTTCCCGTTGAAAAGGAGCTTCAAACCCAGTGTAAACATTGCATTGACAGTTAAAAGTATCATTTAGGCCCAGTGACCCCAATTTTTTTTAGAAATATTATTTTTACACAGCGTAATGTCAATTTGAGCAAAATGTTCAAAGAGCATCTAAACTGGTTCAGCTCTCAAAACGTTGGTTATAACATTTAAAAAGTATTTATCCTTTCAACCGCTGGTTGAAGCCACCTTAAACAAACGCTCACAATCACTCACATGAAGCCCGGCGAGGCGGATTTAGGCCATCAGTTATTATCTATAAGTGCACTGATGCGTTCAGGCTGTTCAGTCACAGTCAGACAAGAAACTGGTATCGCTGTTTCCTCTACCATGAGGTAATTGTTGAACATCGCAGCAAAATGCCAGCTTTTCAAAGAAGTATCTCCTCTTTGATTCAAACTGACAACAAACCTGACCTTTGAAATGATACTTTAGAGCACATGGGACAATGCCGGGACTTTATTGGCTTGTTGGTCCACTTGTGAGGATTTGCATTTTCACGTGACGTCAAACACTTCTTGGAGACATTTTGGCTCCTTTATCTTTTCTTACAGCTCTCTGAAGTTCCTTCAGTATGAATAGGGTCCTAAAACCTAATGGGGCGTGACTAATTCGAGTGAACATTATTGGCAAAGATGCGTTCAACCTTGGTACTGCGTCTCCTGCCCACTACATAAAGGCCTGCCACAGCTGAAGTGCTTCCTTTTGTAGGTCAGTAACCTCACACACCCATAACACAAAGTCCTCAAAACCTCTAAAACAAACATTTCTGCCTCTTTTAGTGTAAACAAAAAGGTTGGTGTGGTGCTCAGCAGCTTCTTTATAACCTGTCCAAATCAAGCTTTTGTTGAAACGTCCACCAAACTGACTATCTGGTGTTAAATCTTTACCAGCCTCCGCCTCCTTAGCTCACTGCCAGGGGCCTGTTTAATTCCCCCCGGTGCCATTTCTGCACAGTGGCACCCTATTGCTCCCCTTCCCTGCTCCACCAGCGTACCCCTCCTGCCCTTCTCAGCCTTCGTTTCTCCTCCTCCCCTCTTCCTTCCTCTCGACTGCTGTGCCAGTGGCCCTGCAAATCTCCGGAGGCAGGCCGTGCCAAGCGTTCCAGCTGTTTAAACAGGTCGACCAACGGCGCCGGATGCCAGCGCGGGTAGCTCTGCCATTGGGGTGCCCTACATTGTCCTCAACACGCAGGCAGGGCCCAGCATTCCAGATTTACCTGGATTTGTCTCTATTTGTGTTATTTGAGGTTCAAAATGAGCTTTAATGCTGCTGTGTCACGTGACACAAGAAAAAAAAAAAAACAGCTAATTAAGCCGTGTGGTTGCGGATGCACTGACCGGGCAAAACGCTACAACGGCCAGCTCTGTCCAAGAACTACAGCAATCCAGGTGAAAGCCAGGAAACTATTGATTTCACCTTTAAATTCACTACAGCCATTCAGAATAGATGTTCTATCCATGCATGAAGGGAAAAAGGAGAGACATTTATTCAACACTTAGCCCTCTGGGAAATGGAGACACATGGGTCCAGCAAAGCACTCTGCAGCATGCAGCAGCAGCGGCGGCGGCAGCAGCAGCAGACACATTAGTAAAAGAGCCAGAATGAGAGTAGAGGACTTCTATATTCTGCTTTTATGGACACCGCACAGTCCTCAGGACTGAAAAGGACATTCAGATCTGGAAAAACACTTACGGTTCTCTGTTGAAAACCTACATTATTATTTTTATAATCTTTAGTCAATGCCCAATAAAAACACAAAAAGCTTTTCTTAATTGAATGTCCAGTACAACCGTACAATGATGCTAAATGTAGATCAGCAGGTTCAAAACTAATGGCTGTCATTGTAAGACGTTTCTAAAAACACTGATTGAATCCAGAAAAGAAAAGAAAAAAAGCACCATTTTGGGCTTATTATTTCACGATAAAAAACATCTTTGCTCAAATAAAAACTACTAAAGTTTAACTGCAACAGCAAAAATACTTTTGTTCATGACAGTACACAGAATAAAATGAAGATGAATGTTTTTTCTGCCCAAGGTATTTGAAAAAGAATTGAATCAACGACAGTTTACGCATGATTAGCTCATTCTGGCGCAGAGAAAAGCGGCTTTCCGTGTTGGTTTTGCCCCGAAATCTAAAACGATACGAACATATAAAGTGTTACATAACACCGCATCTCCACTACATAATCAGCTGATTTACAATGATTGTGAAACATCTTTAGTACTGTTTAGTACTGTTAGGTGTTGCATATTAGCACAAAGCTGCTTTTTTACACTTCAGAATCCACTGGAATGACATTAGAGTTACGATAGTCAAAAGAATGTCAACACTGGAGCTAAATCTCCAATAAAGTAGTTCCTTAAAGCCGTCAAAACGTGTCAAGGTAATGTTGTGATATCACTTTGTTTTTGGGTTCTTTGAGATACTTTTACACAATGAGGCTGTGTTACCGATTCCTTTAACTTTGAACTTGAACCTTCTCTTTGATATCGAAAACATTTACAGACCTTTAAAAACAACCGTCTTGAATTCAACATCTCAATGAAGAACTCTGAAATGTAAGTATAGAGGTATGCTTACTTAGTACTTTGGATTTTTGGCACAAATGTAAGACGTTTAACAAAAGCAGTGTAGTTTTCTGTTAATGTGAGTCACACACACCGGCATCCTTCCTTCAATCTGAGAAAAACGGATTTGAACATTACGAGGCGACTGCCAAGTTAAATGTGGAAGATTTACAGCCCTACATTAACCCAATATACATCCTACATGGAAGTGTCAAATTCTAGTCCAGAATAGATGAGCTGGGCAAGAAGTCAAACACAGGAGCACCATAAAGCATTTGTTCAATTTTCAAAACAGAAAACTGTGTGCCGACTTCTGAGCGTAAATCACACGACGGAGTAGATGCTGACAGAAGGTCAGAAAGGAAACCATCAGAGGATCTGGACCCAAAACACAATTCAGCTCTTTGAAATATGAGGATCTGAGGGCTGTTTGATTAATACTCGCAGGACTAAGACAAAATCATGAAAAACGACAATGACAAACAGGTGAAGCACAGCTGTGTCTACATGTCTTTAAAATATAGTCATTAAAAAATAAATTGGATGTGAAATCCTACAGTTTCATGGACATTTCTACTCGCTACTTCCCAAATAGTACGGTTTGTAAAGTTTTAAAGGCCTAAAGAAGAGCCCTTCCTTTGTATATCTCATTACGCAACACTTGTACTTCCTGTTTGAAGCTGCTTGTTCCACAAGCAAGTCAGTCCCCGTTCATTTCAATGTAAACATGGACCAAATTCATAATTAAACAACATAGAGTAAAAACACTTTTCATTACTCTGTAATCGCATTAATAATACATGATAGGCGTGAGTACTTTTTTATAAACTTTTCCTACATTTTAAATTAAAATGTGTGTTTATAGATAAACGTAAAGTAGAAATTCTCTAACATTTTGGGGTTATCACACAACAAAAAAGAGGGTGAAAAAGGGATCAAACTCTGGTTTATTTTGTTTCCATTTCTACATAGTAGAGCTGATGTGAATCCCTTACCCTTAGGACTTCATTACACTTAAAAATAAATAAATAAACCTGAGAGAGGAATTTAGGATTTAGGTTGTAAATGAAAATTGTGTTTTTGGTGCTTTTGACATGTTCTTGCGGCCTTTTTCTGACAATGGATTCTGAGGATTTCTTTGTTCAAATCAATGACTTGGGAGCAGATGACAAAATGTTGTTTGAAAAAGATTTGTGACAGAAACTATGCTGGGTGGGCCACAAGCTCCTCCTCCAAGTTCTCAGCAAGGGAAGAGGGGCGGGGTTCCTCTGCCTCAACTATTCTGCCCACAACTCAGAGGTGAATATCTGATTAATTCCTGCTATTCTGCAGAAACTATGTTCTAGAAAACAACAGACTTTTTTTAAATTTTGGCTAAAAACAACATAATGATAATTAAAAGACTACTAATATAGCCCAAAGGATGATCGGAACTGATGATGATATTTTATCTATTTTATCAACTCAGTTTCATCTAAGATTATGACTAATTTGTTGTCAAAATGCATAAAAAAAATCAGGAAATTTCAACATAATATGTTAGCTACAACATTATAAGTAACATCAACTTGTTAGAGTCACTATCTGGACCCTTAAAACCAACAAAAAAAAACACAAGGTTCTAATAAAAACGGTCAACACAGGTAGAGTATAAACGGATCACCAGTTCTAACAGTCCATTGGATTATTCCTGATGTTGATCTCTCATGTTGACAAAGCTGTGTCAAAGAATTAGCAAATATTCTAAACCATTTTCTTTTTTAATTTGCTCTATATGCTTTGCAAATAAGAAACCACCAGCCTTGGTAAGGATTTGTTACAGAACCTGGCTGATAATGATCTAATAGACCCTTCTGGATTTATGACTCTTTAAAATATCAGAGATCCTCTTTTGTGTTCAGTGAAAATGACGTTTTTGCTTGTATTGAGTGGAGAAATGCAAAATTAAACCAAAATGTATGTTTTTTTTTAATGCAATGGCATTTAAATGAGTCAGTTATCATCATGTCCACTGTGGGTCACTGTAATGGTGGAAATGTGGTTATGATCTGCAGGAAAAATGAAAAGAATTCAATCTTATTCCAATGCAACACAGGGATCACCTATTCTACCTTTAATTCTCAATTCCTAAAATTACATTTCAACACGGTCCAGACTTAGACTGATAAAATGTCATCAATTGAGCTAAACTCTACATCTACACTCTACATTTCAGTGTTAGTTGATATGAACTGGTCATATTTGGAGTGATTTGAAGAGCACACAGGTGGATTTATCATCACTCTTTCCTCTATTTGTCTGGAAGGATTTTTCACACCAAATGTGTGGCATAAAACCTGTCTCCTGCCACCTGGTGGACCTAAAACACAAGTTTGCACAGATCAAACTTAATCCCTGAGTTGTCCAGATGATCAAGCGGCCTATGGGTGAGGTCTCGGCTCTGTTGACCCGTGTGATGAGGTGCACCGCTGTGTACAGGGGACGGCGACACGCCGGCAGGAGCAGTCAGAACAGCGTGCGTGCCTGACCGTGCGGTTCTGAAACCTTCTAGAGAGTGGTAATGCAAGGAATGACAGCCTTGTTCACTTATGGCACGAGTGTCTCACCGTCACAATCAATGCACCGCCGGCTGATTTCATCCAGCCCACATTATGTGGCAATGATCAGTCATGGTGGGCGGCGATGGCAGTAGTTTCAGGCTTGGCACAGAATTATAATTGGGTTCTTTTGCTGACAAGGAGAGCAGGAACCTTTTGATTTGACCAGAATGTCCCACAGTGATACTTAATTGGCCTGGAGACAAAACATCAGGCAAACACATTACTTGAATTGCTCATGCATGAGCCATCATAATCTATTACAGAGACATAAGCAATCTGAGATGCCATTAAACCCAATACCCCATTAAATTTTGGAATAAATTAAGAACTTATGGCAATAACTGAATACAGAGATAGTACGGGAATATTACACACTGAATGTGGATTTGCATGGACTTTCTATTTCTACAACGTGCATCTCGTCGTCATGAAAATCAAGTCTTTCCAAAAATAGGTGGGAAAATAGGTGGTAAAAACAAGTCTTAGTTCCTGAAATCCCTTAACCCTTCAAAGTCCGACTCTGATCATCTTTTGGTCTATTTCAAAGTGTTCCCAGTGGTCTTTTAATTATGATTATGCTGTTTTAGCCCAAATCAGTCATTTTCTGGGACAGTTTCTGAAGTGAAAGTAAGACTGTGGTGGAGTTAGCCCAACCTCCCTTCCCATTATCTATTTATTTATACGCTCTCCTGCTAGCGTACAGCTCCACATGCCCCCAACCTAACAATACTGGTGCAACAAAAAAGGCGAGCAATATCAGAGCTATCCAGCCATGGAGTTTTGATCCAGATTCCAGCTCAGACGAAGAAAAAAGATCTATTTGTCTACAAGTTATAAGCTATAGCAATTTATATGTCAAGCAAGTTTTTTTCTTTTTTTTGTCTGCTTCTGATTCACAATGATTTTAATAAAGAAATGTCTAACTAACACCCTAATAACACATTGATAACATTGGTTAATGTATAATAAAGCTTCTTAAAGAATCTTATTAAAAATCTTATTAAAAAGCGCTAACAAGTTGTCATCGGTCAGTGGCTGCCCGAGCACATTTCAAGATTGCGTGGTGCCGCAACCTTGGCCGCCGGCCACCAGGCCGCCGGCTGTCCAGTAACTCGGGAGTGCTTAAAAAGCAGGCAGTTCTGCATGCCTGACGGCCGCCTGACTGCCACCCGACTGCCGGTTTAAGGGTTAAAACTCACAGAACTCATAGTAATGTTTAATATAAAAGCTTACAAGAAACAACTAATAGAACGGTTTAGTTAAAAAAAGATCTCCATGACAGAAAATAAACCTAAAACGCCCCAACAGTTCATAGATCGTAGCTAAAATGTTCTAGATCACAAGCAGGAACCACTATCTGAATCATGTTTTCATCTCCTTTCCTTCTATTAAACTGGCTCCAACTGGGATAAATGGGTAATTGACTGTCGATGGGATATATGTGCTATTCTGTAGGGCCATTGATGTGATACTTATGTGCCCACCCGATGACACAAATCATCCTTTAATTAGAGCTTCTAAGGTTTATATCAACCGTCGCTAACGTTCAAAGCTCTGAACCCTCGTCATTCAACAACAATTCTTCTCAATGTCTCATTGTGACTTTGTTTTTCTGTTGATATTCTTGCAGTTTTTCCTTCTGTGTGTGTGTGCTGGAGAGACACTGTGCCCTCTCAAAGATAAATAAAAGCTTTGGCAATGCCGCAAATATGCCTGGAGTCACATTTCTGCCTCCGCCCCCCTCCTTTTAAACTTCAGCAGAAGCCTGCTTTAGTGCCATTAAAATAACTTGTCATGACAGTGCAGCCTGGGAGCACTGCAATCAATTTCCATTACATCAAGGCCCAACTGGGCACTGCCACTGAACTAAGCGCTGGTAAGCAATCTCTCTGACCGAGAGCCAGTCTGCTTGTGAGGTTGTTGTGTGTGTGTGTTAGGTACAACCATTGATAGGAGTGAACATTCAAGGGTTTCCAGCATACCCAACAAATCTAAATGTTTGTTATAAAATGTACATTTCTACATGTTTTGGAGGTTATAGTCCCAATTTCTCATAAGATGAAGCAAAGAACATTTCCGTCTCTTCTTAGCACACCAACGCTCTCCCAGAGGTGATTTAAAATGCACCTTTTGTTAAAGTCCAATCTGCAACTAATTAACATCAAAGTAATTTATGCCACAAAATTGATTTTTGCTCTCTACAAATTATGCAGGAGTCCCTTTCGCTGTTCCTTCCCATCGTCTTATCTCGCTTGCAGAGCGGGTGGATTGACACGTGGCTGAAGTGTCCTTGATGGGGCATTCCTGCAACCCGCCAGATATATGGAGGTAGAAGCAAAAGATGGACAGATTATCTTCAAGGCTACATATGCATGCACTTGTGGCCTTGAGAGAAACGATAACTCTTAAACTCACTTCAAATCAACCCAACAGTGAAGGAGGCAGGTGCGTTCTTCCATCTGCATAGGCCTCATATGTTCTGTAAATCTAAAAGAAGTAATGCTTTTTTTTCTTCTTCTTTTTCTGACTAAACTCCTGCTGTGAACACAGACGATAGAAGAATGATGTTAACACTAGTTTAGCACCCGTTTTCACGTCTCCGAAGTAAAGGCACTAATTAAGTGATAATTAGCAGAGTGAAAGCGTTAATTATGCAACATGCCACCTTAATTAGCAATCCTGAATGTATAGGGTGTCAGAGAAGTATTTGTAAGCACAACAGCGGAATGGGAGGCTTGAGAGAAACACTCATAAATGTAGAGATGTTGTGCAAGACTCAGGTGTTGTTTGTTAGTTAAATTCCCCCATAAAAGACAGAAAAAAAGAATGTAGTCATGGAGCCGTCAGTCAAAGCGATGGCAAAAAGCTTTAGTAACTAGTTGAAAAACCAATGAATCATAGTCTTGTTCCACTCTGGTATATTATTGTAGTTGATTTTATTTTAGCAGATAAAAGGAACAGATTAGTTGTAATTTTGATGCCATTTACTCAAACATCCGATGTGTTGAATAGTTATATTTCCTGTTTTAAACCTTTATTTTGGAAATGTTTTACTTAAGCGTTTTTAGAACTCAACTGCTGATAAAATGTAACACAAACACTGTTTGCTAACAGTTTGTGTTTATATTTCCAATCCATTTCCCATTCCTGCTGAATCCCTAATGGGGTCACAGGGCTGCTGGAACTTATCCCAGCTAATGTTGGGAGAAGGCAGGGTGCCCGTCGCAGGACCACACACACAAAAACTTCCCACAGAACAATTCCAGAAAGGATTCAAACCAGTGCCATCTCGCTGTGAGGCGAGTGCTAACCTATGCACACCCCATATTTCTCATTATTTGCATCTTACAAAATAATCAAATTACTGGTGATTGTTAAATAAGAAGTCAATCTAAGAATTCACCATCAAGTTAGAGTTGGACTAAACGTCAGGGGAGAACTTTTTTCTTTGTTAATATTTAAATAGAGTTGTTTTTCATTCAGATTAAGTTCCATTGGTTGTTCACGTGTGTGTGTGTGTGCAGTATTGTCCTCTGTGGGAGCTCTGATGTGCAGTTAAAGCTGTGCTTGGTTTGGCATTTGGTAGTTTAACCCCCCCAACCCATCACTTTTATGATAAGCGTCAAGCCGGGAGACGTTGGGTTCCATTTTTAATCTTTGACTAGACCCAGCCATGGATTTGAACCCACAACCTCCTAGTCTCGTGCTGTGGTCACACAGGCTTCGGCAATACACATTCAAGTGACCATTTCCGATGAAAGCCGTGTATTAGGCTTCTGTGTTCAAGTCTCTACTCTTCAAACATTGCTACGCAAGTTTTTACGACCATCTTTGTACAAAACTCACAAACCAGTTGACCTGTCAGGGACTCGGATTTGGTAGTGATGCATGGATAGTGTCGTTTTTTATTCATGGTACTGCAAAACGCTTGACTCATAGTTGTGTTTTTTGAGCGGTTGGAATTAAAGACACCAAGTTTTTTCATGCATCGGAATAGAGCTGTAAAAGAAAAAGCTTGGAGCAAGATTCACCAGATTTGCACCGCTTTGATATTTCGCACCAAACTTTGCAGGCACATGCGCTAGTACTGGGTAGTGACAGACCTGTGTGAACACCATATGCTCAAAGTGCGTTCAAGAACCCGCGCTCAGCGCGTTCTCGTACCCACATCACTTGCCCGGTGAATATGCAGCATTAATGCAACTGCGCTGAACAAAGGACATAGAAGGACTTCTACACCTGATATGAAAAAATCTAGAAGGTGCAGCATAAATATCAATAAAACCAGAGCTTTGGATAAAAAGAGAGGCCAACACTGCTCATTGAGAAAAAATGTTACGCATTTCCCAGAGCCTACTAAGGTTTTCAAGATAAAAGAAAGCAGCCAGAACACATGCATCAAACTCCAGGCTTGTTTTCCAGCTAGCTTGCTATGTAGCTTCTTTATGGTAAAACTCCCTTGGATCCAGATTTTGAAAAACCATAAAGATGCAGCACCTTGAAACCTGGAGTCTGACAGCCCTGAGTAGATGTACCCTTAGTTACTCGTTTTTTTTTTTTCAAGTGTTGGTGGGATCTAATGAGGGCAGTAGTTTCTTAGAAAGGCAGCAGGTTTGATAGGAATTACAACTATGAATGATTCACAAAGGATAATAAGATTTCAATTAACTGGACATTAAATCACCAAACAACTTTTTGATGATTGATTTTTTTTTCAAAAACTCAGTTTAAATATATGGTATAACCAAAAAAGGACAATTAAAAATTACGAAATAAACAATGCAACGAAGGTAATTGTAGTCTTTTAATAATACGTCAGAAGAATTAGACAACAGCTATGCCGATCTCAGTCAGTTCATATTGCAGGTCGTCTGTCTAGAAGCCTGACATTCCGCCGCTTGGCTTTGCTCTCACAATGACATGCGCTGATTGGACACACAGATATTTAGCACAAAAAAGCCATTCAGCACGCTCTTGTTAGCCACGTGTCCAAACTCTGGTGGCAAAATGCCAAAAGAAGCAAGGCTTTTGTTTGCTTCAACAGCCCTGAAAGTGCCACTTCATCAGACAAGGGGAGGCTGATCAAAGTCATCTCACCTTGTGAAAAGCCCAGCCAAATGAATTCCTGGAGCTCTTCCTTGGCACTTTTGTTCTCGACTGTCGTCCCGAGCCAAAAAAGAGCAACACCACGCATCAACATGTACCTTGCCAATTACTTGTCACTCTCTTATAAGGGCAAACAATACGAACATGGGTAGATGACCTAGGGATAGGGGGGAACACAAATGTGGGTTGACAGATTTCTCTGCCTGCTCTTCCCGAATGTTTTATCTCGAGAATTCAAAGCGAAGCCATTATGTTGAAGCACTACTTGGCCGCAGTTCAGAAAGTGTGTTTGACAGCCATATACATTTTTCAGTTAAATTACAGCCTTGCACTGACATACAGTAACCAAGTAACCACTCTGAGCTGAGAACACAGTGCACTTGCTCAGATATTTTCACTGCTTCGCCCACTTCCCCCCCTGCTGTAAGCTCTGCAATCACATCTCCTGTGTGTTGTTAGTTGGATGGCACCAGCAGGTGGAAACCCACTGGGACGCTGAGTGCGCACTACAGCGTACACGAGCTGCTGCTGGATTGATCAGAACGCCGAGTTGACTCACTGAGCTGGGTTATGATGGCAGGGGAACAAATAAACTCACTGCCAAATCTCAAGTGGGCAGGGCATTGTAGAAAACAAACAGCCGGGCATGATGGGAGTCAAAGTGCTGAATTGGAAACGGGGGGAGGAGCTCCATGTGTTGTAAGGGCGGGACACGCCACTGTGACAATGTCAAAGCAATAAAATAAGAGGCTTTGGAAAGTTGAGAAATGCTAAAAAGGAAAAAAAAACAACAGAGTTTCATTTTTTTAGTCGGAAACCAAGAACTTTAAAAAGACAAACGGCTAATCAATCTAAAGCAAGAGGCTAACGGGACTGGAGAGAACAAGCATGGCTCTCTCCTTGGTGAAAGTGACTTAGAAAACCTCCAGGGAACAAACAAATGCTATCCATGTGGAGCCTTTTTTTCTATGTTTACTGACTTAATGTACAAAATAGAAACAGAAGACGCCTTTTAAAACAAAACAAACAAAAAAATACATTAATACTACATGAACTGCTTGGAAAATTATTGATCTTGTGATATATATATATGATTATTTATTATCTATTTATTTATCTATTAGAATAAACGGTAGAAAGTGCAAGAACTGCACAAGAAGGGGTTATATGCATCATGACATCATCATGATGCATGTAACCCAACCCCAACCCCCCAAAATCATAGATTATGATGCGTAGGAAAATGTTGCGTGTCACATGCTAAAGATAATGGGGGAAGGGGGAGGGGTTATATGCATCATGACATCATGGTGATGTCATACTTGTCATCACCTTAGGCACGCCCAGACATGCCTCAGGTGATCTTATTTTGTACGCATCATCGCCTTTGATCTAAGGATGACACATATGATTTCTTGCCCTCATTGTGGTTAAACCCTGAGCGCAAACCTTCTGTTTTTTACAGCTACTAGAAGCCTTGCATCCCGTCAAGTATCTTCGACCTACGCTGAGGAACACTCCGACTAGAAGCCTTTCATCCCGTCAAGAACCTTCTACCTACACTGAGGAACACGAAGCCTTTACACGCTACAGAAGACTGCATCTATTCGCTCAGATTTCAGCAAGAACATTTTAAAGTTTTTCATTGTTTTACAGAAAAACATCATTTAAAATGTTCTTCAGGCGTCTGAGAGATTCTGCAGTTGAGGAGAGCACCCTCAAAAACAATCTCTCCAATCTTGAAGGCAAAGTCCAGGACATCACCTCGCTGACCAGCCAGCTCCAGACCCTCGTCGCTGAGCTGGAAGGTAAAAAACACCTTCGAGAAACCTACGCTGGACTCTGCCAGGCAAAGAAATCCGCCTCAAAACTTACCAAGCAGCTGGAAAAAGACTTGCAACGGGTCAACAAGCAACTCCAGAACCAACAACCTCTGGAGGACCGTTGCAAGAAACAGCAGCAAAAGATTCAACTCCTGACTGAGTCCAACGCCCAACTCACAGCAACTCTTCAGGAACTCCAGACCAGAGTTTGGGATCCTGAAGAGTTGTCCAGTGAGTTGAAGAAACTCGAGCTCACCACCACATCTCTCAGTCAGGAGAACGAAGATCTACAAAAAGAGGTTCAGAGGGTCCAAACCAACATCATGGCCCTTGAACCTCAGGAGAAACTGCTGAACGAGGAAAGAGATCGCCTCCAAACACTGCAAGAGAAAAACATGGTTCTTCAGAGCCAGTTACAGGATCTCCAGAGACATTGTGAGGAGGAGGTAACAATTAAACAACGTTGTGCCTCCATCCTGGACCAAAGCAAGTCTCTGGAGGTCCAGAATGCAACACTGGACTCTGAAATCCTTCAGCTCACTCTGCAGTGTGAGGAGGCCAAACCCTTTGTTCAGCAGCTCCATGAGATCACCACCAAACTAGCTGGACTGAAACAAACCAACAGTGACCTCATGGAGAAACGGGACAACCTTAAAAAGGAGCAGGAACAGCCATTCAGATTCCAACAAGACTATCTCCAGGCAAAAGCAAATGTTGCTTATTTAGAAAAGCAAAACAATCTCAGGGCCAAAGAAGTGAAAGAGCTCCAGGAAAACCTTCAAAAGCTCACAGAACTAAAGGAGAAAATTGCAGCCACAAAAACTGACCAGGAAATTATCTCGAAACAGAACAGCGTCCTCACCTCCGACCTTTCCATCCTTAAAGTGAAGCTCCACAAAGAACGGGCACGCGTCCACCAAAGCTTTGGTGTTTCTGCAGATGATCTGGAACAAAAGTACCAACAAGAGTTGGAGTTGTTCCAGTCTCTGCAGAAGCAAAAGTCCGTTCTGGAGAAGGAGCTGATGGATCTGGAGAGAACCTCGGAGAAAGACCCACAAATGGAGAGGGAGCAAGCTAAAATGGCTCGTCAGGTTTCCTCTCTCCAAAATGATAAAAAGGTTTTGGAGAGAGAAATCAACAGCCTGAAACAGCAGATCCCGGAACCTTCTCAGCATCACCAGGACTCCACGCCGATGTCTGAGCATTTAGAAGGGATGGACAACGTCTCGCAGCCAGAAGGAGAACCAAAGAACGCTCCTTTGAGACACCCTCTAAATGCTCCAACAACAACAGCTGCAACTGAACCTGTTCCTGCTCCAGAAGCAAGTCAGCCTGTGTTGGAGGAACCGTCTAACATAAAAGAAAGGTCCGGCAGGTTCCACCAATACAGAGCTGCACTTGCAAACCATCAGGGCGCCGCACCAAGGAGGGTTCCTGGTAACCGGCGAGCCCAGGACCTTCAAAAATACTAATTTAGGCAGTCCTGATGGGAAAAAAACAATATAAAAATGAATTTTAATAGATGTAAATAGAAAAATTCTATGAGGAAACTGTGTGTTTGTGTGTGTACTTATGTATGACAAAAATCACAGTCATAAATGTATGTATATCTCTATGTATATTTATCTATGTTTTTTTATATCTATGTATGTGTAAATGTTTTTTGCGTGTATGTATCTATGTATTTATGTACATATAACAAAATAAAAACATTATACAAAAAAAAAAACAATGACAAAAAAAATAATTTTAATAGATGTAAATAAAAAAAATTCAAGAGGAAACTTTGTGTCTGTGTGTGTACTTATGTATAATAAAAATCACTGTCATAAATGTATGTATATCTCTATGTATATTTATCTATGTTTTTTTTATATCTATGTATGTGTAAATGTTTTTTGCGTGTATGTATCTATGTATTTATGTACATATAACAAAATAAAAACATTATACAAAAAAAAAAAAAAAAAACAATGACAAAAAAATAATTTTAATAGATGTAAATAAAAAAATTCAAGAGGAAACTTTGTGTCTGTGTGTGTACTTATGTATAATAAAAATCACAGTCATAAATGTATGTATTTCTCTTTGTATATTTATCTCTATTTTTTTATATCTATGTATGTGTAAATGTTTTTGCGTGTATGTATCTATGTATTTATGTACATATAACAAAACAAAAACATTATACAAAAAAAAAAAATGACAAAAAAAATAATTTTAATAGATGTAAATAAAAAAATTCAAGAGGAAACTATGTGTTTGTGTGTGTACTTATGTATAACAAAAATCACGGTCATAAATGTATGTATAGCTCTATGTACATTTATCTCTGTTTTTTTATATCTATGTATGTGTAAATGTTTTTGCGTGTATGTATCTATGTATTTAAGTACATATAACAAAATAAAAACATTATACAAAAAAAAACAATGACAAAAAAAACAATTTTAATAGATGTAAATAAAAAATTCAAGAGGAAACTGTGTGTTTGTGTGTGTACTTATGTATAACAAAAATCACAGTCATAAATGTATGTATATCTCTATGTATATTTTTCGATGTTTTTTTTATATCTATGAATTTGTAAAGGTTTTTTGTGTGTATGTATCTATGTATTTTTGTACATATAACAAAAGAAAAAAAACAAAAAAAAAGTAAAAAAAAACTTCAGTAGATGTAAATTAAAAACAAAAACAAAAACAAAAAAGAAGTGTGTATGTGTGCAGGTATTTGTGTGTATATATATTTATGTACATATAACAAATATGTGTTGTGTAGTGGTGTTTTGTGGTGTGTTGTGGTGTGTTGTGATGTGTTGTGGTGTGCTGTGTTGTGGTGTGTTGTGGTGTGTGTGTGTGTGTGTAATGCAACCACAAGGGGTCACACTCCAGTGACCTCTTGTGCCGGTCCCAAGTCCGGATAAATGCAGAGGGATTGTGTGAGAGTATAAAAAATAGAACATGTGAATCATAAAAAGAGATGAGTTACATTATATATATAATATATAGATGTATATCTAATATATATACATCTATATAGAAACATCAATTTATCAGAACCCCCTTCCTGAGTCTGAGCCGTCAAGATTCTAATACATGTCCAGTTATGCATAGCTGGAGTCCTGCTCTAGACCAAAGTACCTGGTGGGCAGGACCCTCCCCAAGGTTCCTGGAATTTCTTTATGCCTGCAAACATGTCTCCTCCTGAGGAAACAGAGGCTGAGGACTGTCCATCATCCATGCTGCAGTCTCCAAGGGAGTCGAAGAGCTCCTCTGTGGCAATGCACTGGGAGTGAATGGAGCCAGTCTCAGTCTCTTGTGACAGGTTGGACTCACTACCATTCTGAAGTTGCTCATGGTGAGAGGGGCGGGGTGTGTGCGGGCTTATCCGTAAGCCCCCAGTACAGCCTCCAAGTGTTGGAGGTCATCCTGGTAGATGAGAAGTTTGATATTTACAAAGTGCAGGAGGCACCAGCTAGATTTGGTTGGGTTAACCTCCACACACAACCTGGACTCTGAAACTCAGAAACACAGTCCCTTTGCATTTACAGTGGGTATGGAAAGTATTCAGACCCCCTTAAATGTATCACTCTTTGTTTTATTGTAGCCATTTGACAAAATTATTGAAGTTTATTTTTTCCTCATTAAAGGAAGACTGTCATCATCCAAAAACTCCCATTAAACATTGACTAGTACTAGTCAAGAAAATGGCATTATTTTGTTGCTTCATTCATATTTGAATGTCCCGAGACAATCATGGAGGCCGCCAATTTCCTGCAATTTTGGCAAATGAGATATGCAGATGGATGCTATGAAGATTCTTACAACCGTTTTTTCTTTTTTCTTTAAAAACATCCAACTCTCGGCAGCAATGCTTCTCGCGACTGGTCGGCATTGGTCCACACACGCCGCATGAGCAACATTCAGTCTGTCCAATCCTCCAGGCATCATCATCACTTTGATTTTCAATTTCTTCCGATTGTCTTTTTTCTCCGTCTGAATATTCCGATCCCTACATTCGTAGTTGAACCCCAAACACTTAATTGAAAAACTCCTCTTCTTCTTCAGAAAATTGACTCCTTCTGTGGCAGCCATTGTTCTGTCAGGTTGGATGGTAAACGTTGGTGGACAGACATTTTCAGGTGTCTCCAGAGATGCTCAACTAGGTTTAAGTCAGAGCTCAGGCTGGGCCATTCAAGCACAGTCACAGAGTTGTTGTGAAGCCACTCCTTGGTTATTCTAGCTGTGTGTTTAGAGTCATTGTCTTGCTGGAAGGTGAAACTTCAGCCCAGTCTGAGGTCCTGAGAATTCTGGAGAAGGTTTATGTCCATGATATCCCTGTAATTGGTTGCATTCACCTTTTCTAAATTGCAGCCAGTTGTTCTGTCCCTGCAGCTGAAAAACACCCCCTCAGCATAAGGCTGCCACCACCATGCTTTACTGTTGGGACTGTATTGGACAGGTGATGAGCTGTTCCTGGTTTTCTCCACACATACAGTTTAGAATTAAGGCCAAAAAGTTCTATCTTGATCTCATCAAACCTGAGAATCATTTTTCTTACTGTCTATGAGTTCTTCATGTGTTTTTTTTAGCAAACTCCATTCGGGCTTTCATTTCTCCTACACTGAGGAGAGGCTTCCGTTGGGCCACTCTGCCATAAAACCCTGATTGGTGGAGGGCTGCAGTAATGATTGACCATCTACAACTTGCTCCCAACTACATCTCTGGAGCTCAGCCACAGTGATCTTTGGGTTCTTCTTTACCTCTCTCACCAAAGCTCTCCTTCACCCGATTGCTCAGTTCAAACAAACAAAAAAAAACATTAATACTACATGAACTGCTTGGAAAATTATTGATCTTGTGATATATATATGATTATTTATTATCTATTTATTTATCTATTAGAATAAACGGTAGAAAGTGCAAGAACTGCACAAGAAGGGGTTATATGCATCATGACATCATCATGATGCATGTAACACAACCCCCCCCCCCCCCCCCCCCCCCCCCCCCCCCCCCCCCCCCCCCCCCCCCCAAAATCATAGATTATGATGCGTAGGAAAATGTTGCGTGTCACATGGTAAAGATAATGGGGGAAGGGGGAGGGGTTATATGCATCATGACATCATGGTGATGTCATACTTGTCATCACCTTAGGCACGCCCAGACATGCCTCAGGTGATCTTATTTTGTACGCATCATCGCCTTTGATCTAAGGATGACACATATGATTTCTTGCCCTCATTGTGGTTAAACCCTGAGAGCAAACCTTCTGTTTTTTACAGCTACTAGAAGCCTTGCATCCCGTCAAGTACCTTCGACCTACGCTGAGGAACACTCCGACTAGAAGCCTTTCATCCCGTCAAGAACCTTCTACCTACACTGAGGAACACGAAGCCTTTACACGCTACAGAAGACTGCATCTATTCGCTCAGATTTCAGCAAGAACATTTTAAAGTTTTTCATTGTTTTACAGAAAAACATCATTTAAAATGTTCTTCAGGCGTCTGAGAGATTCTGCAGTTGAGGAGAGCACCCTCAAAAACAATCTCTCCAATCTTGAAGGCAAAGTCCAGGACATCACCTCGCTGACCAGCCAGCTCCAGACCCTCGGCGCTGAGCTGGAAGGTAAAAAACACCTTCGAGAAACCTACGCTGGACTCTGCCAGGCAAAGAAATCCGCCTCAAAACTTACCAAGCAGCTGGAAAAAGACTTGCAACGGGTCAACAAGCAACTCCAGAACCAACAACCTCTGGAGGACCGTTGCAAGAAACAGCAGCAAAAGATTCAACTACTGACTGAGTCCAACGCCCAACTCACAGCAACTCTTCAGGAACTCCAGACCAGAGTTTGGGATCCTGAAGAGTTGTCCAGTGAGTTGAAGAAACTCGAGCTCACCACCACATCTCTCAGTCAGGAGAACGAAGATCTACAGAAAGAGGTTCAGAGGGTCCAAACCAACATCATGGCCCTTGAACCTCAGGAGAAACTGCTGAACGAGGAAAGAGATCGCCTCCAAACACTGCAAGAGAAAAACATGGTTCTTCAGAGCCAGTTACAGGATCTCCAGAGACATTGTGAGGAGGAGGTAACAATTAAACAACGTTGTGCCTCCATCCTGGACCAAAGCAAGTCTCTGGAGGTCCAGAATGCAACACTGGACTCTGAAATCCTTCAGCTCACTCTGCAGTGTGAGGAGGCCAAACCCTTTGTTCAGCAGCTCCATGAGATCACCACCAAACTCGCTGGACTGAAACAAACCAACAGTGACCTCATGGAGAAACGGGACAACCTTAAAAAGGAGCAGGAACAGCCATTCAGATTCCAACAAGACTATCTCCAGGCAAAAGCAAATGTTGCTTATTTAGAAAAGCAAAACAATCTCAGGGCCAAAGAAGTGAAAGAGCTCCAGGAAAACCTTCAAAAGCTCACAGAACTAAAGGAGAAAATTGCAGCCACAAAAACTGACCAGGAAATTATCTCGAAACAGAACAGCGTCCTCACCTCCGACCTTTCCATCCTTAAAGTGAAGCTCCACAAAGAACGGGCACGCGTCCACCAAAGCTTTGGTGTTTCTGCAGATGATCTGGAACAAAAGTACCAACAAGAGTTGGAGTTGTTCCAGTCTCTGCAGAAGCAAAAGTCCGTTCTGGAGAAGGAGCTGATGGATCTGGAGAGAACCTCGGAGAAAGACCCACAAATGGAGAGGGAGCAAGCTAAAATGGCTCGTCAGGTTTCCTCTCTCCAAAATGATAAAAAGGTTTTGGAGAGAGAAATCAACAGCCTGAAACAGCAGATCCCGGAACCTTCTCAGCATCACCAGGACTCCACGCCGATGTCTGAGCATTTAGAAGGGATGGACAACGTCTCGCAGCCAGAAGGAGAACCAAAGAACGCTCCTTTGAGACACCCTCTAAATGCTCCAACAACAACAGCTGCAACTGAACCTGTTCCTGCTCCAGAAGCAAGTCAGCCTGTGTTGGAGGAACCGTCTAACATAAAAGAAAGGTCCGGCAGGTTCCACCAATACAGAGCTGCACTTGCAAACCATCAAGGCGCCGCACCAAGGAGGGTTCCTGGTAACCGGCGAGTCTAGGACCTTCAAAAATACTAATTTAGGCAGTCCTGATGGGAAAAAAACAACATAAAAATGAATTTTAATAGATGTAAATAGAAAATTCTATGAGGAAACTGTGTGTCTGTGTGTGTACTTATGTATAACAAAAATCACAGTCATAAATGTATGTATATCTCTATGTATATTTATCGATGTTGTTTTATATCTATGTATGTGTAAATGTTTTTTGCGTGTATGTATCTATGTATTTAAGTACATATAACAAAACAAAAACATTATACAAAAACACAATGACAAAAAAAAGAATTTTAATAGATGTAAATAAAAAAATTCAAGAGGAAACTGTGTGTTTGTGTGTGTACTTATGTATAACAAAAATCACGGTCATAAATGTATGTATAGCTCTATGTACATTTATCTCTGTTTTTTTATATCTATGTATGTGTAAATGTTTTTGCGTGTATGTATCTATGTATTTAAGTACATATAACAAAATAAAAACATTATACAAAAAAAAACAATGACAAAAAAAATAATTTTAATAGATGTAAATAAAAGAATTCAAGAGGAAACTGTGTGTTTGTGTGTGTACTTATGTATAACAAAAATCACGGTCATAAATGTATGTATAGCTCTATGTATATTTATCGATGTTTTTTTTATATCTATGAATGTGTAAAGGTTTTTTGTGTGTATGTATCTATGTATTTTTGTACATATAACAAAAGAAAAAAAACAAAAAAAAAAGTAAAAATAAACTTCAGTAGATGTAAATTAAAAACAAAAACAAAAACAAAAAAGAAGTGTGTGTGTGTGCAGGTATTTGTGTGTATATATATTTATGTACATATAACAAATATGTGTTGTGTAGTGGTGTTTTGTGGTGTGTTGTGGTGTGTTGTGGTGTGTTGTGGTGTGCTGTGTTGTGGTGTGTTGTGGTGTGTGTGTGTGTGTAATGCAACCACAAGGGGTCACACTCCAGTGACCTCTTGTGCCGGTCCCAAGTCCGGATAAATGCAGAGGGATTGTGTGAGAGTATAAAAAATAGAACATGTGAATCATAAAAAGAGATGAGTTACATTATATATATAATATATAGATGTATATCTAATATATATACATCTATATAGAAACATCAATTTATCAGAACCCCCTTCGTGAGTCTGAGCCGTCAAGATTCTAATACATGTCCAGTTATGCATAGCTGGAGTCCTGCTGTAGACCAAAGTACCTGGTGGGCAGGACCCTCCCCAAGGTTCCTGGAATTTCTTTATGCCTGCAAACATGTCTCCTCCTGAGGAAACAGAGGCTGAGGACTGTCCATCATCCATGCTGCAGTCTCCAAGGGAGTCGAAGAGCTCCTCTGTGGCAATGCACTGGGAGTGAATGGAGCCAGTCTCAGTCTCTTGTGACAGGTTGGACTCACTACCATTCTGAAGTTGCTATTGGTGAGAGGGGCGGGGTGTGTGGGCTTATCCGTGAGCCCCCAGCGCAGCCTCCAAGTGTTGGAGGTCATCCTGGTAGATGAGAAGTTTGATATTTACAAAGTGCAGGAGGCACCAGCTAGATGTGGTTGGGTTAACCTCCACACACAACCTGGACTCTGAAACTCAGAAACACAGTCCCTTTGTATTTACAGTGGGTATGGAAAGTATTCAGACCCCCTTAAATGTATCACTCTTTGTTTTATTGTAGCCATTTGACAAAATTATTGAAGTTTATTTTTTCCTCATTAAAGGAAGACTGTCATCATCCAAAAACTCCCATTAAACATTGACTAGTACTAGTCAAGAAAATGGCATTATTTTGTTGCTTCATTCATATTTGAATGTCCCGAGACAATCATGGAGGCCGCCAATTTCCTGCAATTTTGGCAAATGAGATATGCAGATGGATGCTATGAAGATTCTTACAACCGTTTTTTCTTTTTTCTTTAAAAACATCCAACTCTCGGCAGCAATGCTTCTCGCGACTGGTCGGCATTGGTCCACACACGCCGCATGAGCAACATTCAGTCTGTCCAATCCTCCAGGCATCATCATCACTTTGATTTTCAATTTCTTCCGATTGTCTTTTTTCTCCGTCTGAATATTCCGATCCCTACATTCGTAGTTGAACCCCAAACACTTAATTGAAAAACTCCTCTTCTTCTTCAGAAAATTGACTCCTTCTGTGGCAGCCATTGTTCTGTCAGGTTGGATGGTAAACGTTGGTGGACAGACATTTTCAGGTGTCTCCAGAGATGCTCAACTAAGTTTAAGTCAGAGCTCAGGCTGGGCCATTCAAGCACAGTCACAGAGTTGTTGTGAAGCCACTCCTTGGTTATTCTAGCTGTGTGTTTAGAGTCATTGTCTTGCTGGAAGGTGAAACTTCAGCCCAGTCTGAGGTCCTGAGAATTCTGGAGAAGGTTTATGTCCATGATATCCCTGTAATTGGTTGCATTCACCTTTACCTAAATTGCAGCCAGTTGTTCTGTCCCTGCAGCTGAAAAACACCCCCTCAGCATAAGGCTGCCACCACCATGCTTTACTGTTGGGACTGTATTGGACAGGTGATGAGCTGTTCCTGGTTTTCTCCACACATACAGTTTAGAATTAAGGCCAAAAAGTTCTATCTTGATCTCATCAAACCTGAGAATCATTTTTCTTACTGTCTATGAGTTCTTCATGTGTTTTTTTTAGCAAACTCCATTCAGGCTTTCATTTTTCCTGCACTGAGGAAAGGCTTCCGTTAGGCCACTCTGCCATAAAACCCAGACTGATGGAGGGCTGCAGTAATGATTGACCTTCTACAACTTGCTCCCAACTGTAACTCTGGAGCTCAGCCACAGTGATCTTTGGGTTCTTCTTTATCTCTCTCACCAAAGCTCTCCTTCCCCCGATTGCTCAGTTTGGCTGGACGGCCAGCTCTAGGAAGGGTTCTGGTCGGCCTGAACATCTTCCATTTAAGGATTATGGAGGCCACTGTGCTCTTAGGAACCTTAAGTGCAGCAGATATTTTTGTAACCTTGGCCAGATCTGTGCCTTGACACAATTCTGTCTGTGAGCTCTTCAGACAGTTCCTTTGACCTCATGAATCTCATTTGCTCTGACATGCACTGTGAGCTGTAAGGTCTTATATAGACAGGTGTGTGGCTTTCCTAATCAAGTCCAATTAGTAAAATCAAACACAGCTGGACTCAAATGAAGGTGTAGAAACATCTCAAGGATGGTCAGAAGAAACAGACAGCACCTGAGTTAAATATATGAGTGTCATAGCAAAGGGTCTGAATACTTAGGACCATGGGATATTTCAGTTTTTCTTTTTGAATAAATTTGCTGAAATGCCAAAAATGCTGTGTTTTTTGTCAATATGGGATGCTGTGTGTACATTAATAAGGAAAAAAATAAACAATTCATACCTGAACCCAAGAATGAGACGGCTGTTTGTTTCACTTATGTAGAACGTATGAGACTCCATCATTTCCCCTCTTTTCATTTTCTGCCTCAGCTCAGATCACATTAAAGGCCGCGCCTGACTAAATGTCATTCAGGGTAAAACGGCAGAACCCGGAGGTCTACTTGACCAACAATATTTAAAAGCTTTTGACTTATGATGAAATGCTTGACCCGTAAATCACCCATGTCCTTGTTGTTATGGTAACACCATTCCAGAGGCAAGGACGTCCATCCCTGCAAACTTGATAAATATATTACCAAAACCAAACATTTGACGATTCTCAGGATTTCAATTTGCTCTTTCCAATTCTAAAAGGTTTCGAACATTTCAGACGGCTTATGTGAAGTTTGAAGATTGAAGAAAAGAGATTAAAATATCTGAAATAGTAAAGAAAGACGGAGTGAAACTGAGAAAAATATCAAATCAGGCTTAAGACCTCGCAGGTTCACAACCCCACATCTGAGCTTTTGGAACTATCCAACCACACAGTTTTGATCCAGATTCCAGCTCAGACAAGGAAAACAAAGACTTTTATGGATCTACTTGTCTGCAAGTGGATGGATCAGAATGGACCAGAGGAGGGAGCTTGTGGCCCGCCCAGCATATTGTTTTCATCTGCTCCTCATACACAACAATTTGAATAAAGAAAAACTCAGAAATGCAATTTTAGGCTTAATTTTCTTTACGTGTCTTAAGTCATGAGAAAAATGCCACCAGAACATGTTAATAAACTCCAAAAACATAATTTTTAACAAAATGGAACTTTAATTTTAGCTTAAGGATTTCAATTTCAGCAGCCGCTGTAAAAAACATTTTTTTTTTTAGAAACATGACCGAGGCAATTGACTTGACCTGCATCCACTGCAAGTCATAGAATGGTGTAGAGGAGACTACAATCATCAAAAACTAAGCAATTCTTAAGAAAAATTGCACGAAAATGTTACAACAAAACTAATTTACTTAACATAACTTCTATCCTGCAACTCAACAGATTAATAACAACAGCAGCATGAACATTAAGGTCTCATAACAATGCACGTTCATATAATTATATGCCTCACGTCGCACTGTGTTGGAGTGCCAATGGAAAGGCAAGAATGCCACCAGAATGGCATGCTAGCCATCTCCACAGCAACCAGATACTTGAGTGACAGTCTTAATTAATCAGCTGAATTCCCTTGGCGACGTGACGAGTGGCGGAAGAAGGACCAGTGCCACGGCTTCAGAGCGTTTGGATGGTGTGAAGATCACGGTGTCACGCTAAGGGCACGACACACCAGCGGTCAAAATATGAAAATGAACCATGCACCGGGAACACATGCCAGCGGAGCACGTTTCCGTTCTGCGGCATAAAGATCCAACTAGGAGGAAGGATTTGATAACAGAAAACTCTGAAATAAATCTCCTTTAAGCAAGAGACATCTTTCTGTCCTACGTGTAATCTCTTATGAAAATGATAACATTTCAGAAGGTAACGACATGAAAAAGAAAAGACGCCACGATTGATGAACCTCATCAAGCTCCAGCTGATTACATGGAGCATTTAAGAAAGGATCACTTTATAAATCCATTCGCTGCACTTTCTCCTCTCTTTCAGCAACACCTTGGTCAAATTAATTAACTTCCATCAATTAAAGGACATATTATATTCCAGCTCCCTCATATGCTAATGAGCAAGAAAGGCAATCGGTTGAACCGGCAAGAGATATGAAAGTCACATTTAGTAGAAAATGTATTTAAAGGAACAAGCCACTGTACAACAGAACAAGGATTTTTATGAAACATTCTCATATTACTTTTGAGTTCTTTTTGGATGTGAAAAATGTTTTTCCGACGCTTGTTTATTTGCCAGAAATCAAATTTAAAGGCTAACATTTGAAAATATGATTCATAATTAAAAGAAAATCATTTTTGCTAACAAAAGTGTTTATCACAATCACTTCCCATCTCTTATAAAACACATTTAGTGTTTTATAAAAATAATTCGGTAGATTTGTCCCACTTGAGCCCTTTTTGAAAATACTTTGCCTTGGAAACGTATGATTAAAACAATTCTAATCGACTATCTTCTCATCACGCAGTAATGGGATTTCAGGGGGAGAATGAGATGGGAGTTCATTCTTGAAGGACCATCAGAGGAGGGCTTGTTGTGTGCAGCAGATGTGGCTTTAAAGAAGGAAAAATCATGATCATCTGATGTATTATTTCATTTTTCAGTGATGATCTATTGAACAAATAAAGTAGAAGGAGCTCAATGAGCTTTTAATTTTTCCAAGTAGATAAAAAGCTCTAAATTCTAAAAACATGTCATTTATCTTGATGAATTTAAGAGCTACTTAGCTTAAATAAATGCAAACAGATTCATTATTGTGTTTTTTCTTTTAAGCTGCTTCTAAAGTGTATTTAAAGTCAATTTACCAAATAATGTGATATTTCATTGTTTTAATTAGTTAATTTCACAAACATGAAAAATAACATTTAAAATAGACATTCATTATTTATGAGCATTATAGCAAATGGGCATTTCTAGAATATAATTACTTTTGTCTTGCAAAAACAATAAGACTTTTATTCTGAAATGTTTTGTTTCTTATTAATGATTGTTTGTTTTCTTTATTACATAAACATTAAACAAAATCTTTCCTGTAAATGTATTTAACCATCCGTTAAAATTAGGGCAATTCTTGCCCTAGTAGTATTTATAATCATAATGTATTTGTTTCGACATATTTTCTTTAATTTACAGTGATATAAAAAGCACCAATATGTTGAAAAGTGATGAAATGCAACATTTTGATGTCTTGTCTAAATATAACCTATATCTACAGCTCTTTATAGCTATTTTTAAAAACATAATCACCATTTAAATTGGGGCTGTCAATGTTAACGCTTTAACGCACACGATTAATAAAAAAAAATTATATTATGGGGCTGCACGGTGGTGCAGTGGTTAGCGCCCTTGCCCCACAGAATGAAGGGCCCCAGCTCAAGTCCTGGCTGGGGACCTGAAACAGCATCAGCAATGGAGGACCTTATTGCGTGGAGTTTGCATGTTCTCCCCGTGCATGGGTGGGTTTTCTCTGGGGACTCCGGCTTCCTCCCATCGTCCAAAAGCATGCTTCATAGGTCCAGTGGCTATGCGTTATTATTTATTAACTCAGATTAATTGCACGTCAGAAGCCACCGTCTTCAGCTTTCATTTTTAAAAATGCCCACTTCGTCAGGCTCTATCCCGCTTATAACATGATCACTTACAAAATAAATACATATTCAATCAATTTTTCGTTCTTAATCCTTGTTATTTTTCCAACTTAGACTGCTTTCTCACAAAAAAGCAGACCATTTGATTGGTGGTGCGGCCCGTTGACACGGTAACACGAATATTCTGATGCTGATGATAGGTGGAGAAAAGAACAAATAGCATGACTGTTTCCCACAAAAATTAGAAATAAATACTGAAAAGTAGTATGTTTTTAAAATTTCTATCAAAGAATACTTCAAGTCAAAGAGCAACCATGACCTCAAATCTCAAACACAAGCAAAACAAAGCGAAACAAGAAGCTTTTAAGTTGAAAGGGAACAAACACTTTACTGTGTCTATCTGCAGTGTTGTTGGTTGAAGTTAATGTTGTCCTTGCTTTTCTTTACTGGCTAAAAGCAGGAAAAGCAGGAAAGCTGCAGCCCTCGTTAGCCGCCGCGCTTTTTTTTTTAATATGAGAGAGCGCAATCTCACAAATAAACCAGAATAAATGATCGTCTTCCAATCAGACAGAGAGGGAGCTCATGTTAGATTGATCCGATGGTTAACATCAGAGGAAATGGGACCTTCTCTGCCTCTGCTGTTTAAAAAGGCCTGTTGAGAAACAAGGGAGTGACACCGTTTTCAAAATAAAAACAATCAGCTGACATTGATAAATGCACGACATAAAAATGTATGCTTATCCCAGATTAACGGAGGATGAATTTAGATAGGAAGCTCACATCTGAACCACAAACATCCACACTGATTACTGAAAGCTCATTCTTAACCTACAATAATGTCTCTTTTCTCTTTTTATTCTGCCTTCCTTCTTGTTTTATTATTGAGACGATGTAATGAGAAGATGCAGAAGGAGATTTTTGAAAAACACATGTACCGAAAAAACTATGGCAACCCACCCATCCGCTTTTACCTCCTTTTTGAAGATTGTTAAAAAAAAATCAAAAAGTGGAGCCAATGCAATTTATTATGTGAACACTAGATGGCTGGTTACAAACATTAGGCTTTTTCATTTTAACGTCCCTTTAGAAGTGAAATAAGTATATTTGAATATTTGCTTCAAAATATTTCTAAACAATGTTTTTTTTCTTCCTTTTTTAATGTAATTTAAGGTGAAAATGTTGCCAAACTTAGGCCGTGACCAGTTGTGACATCCAGCTGTTCTAATACTGCCTCAGCTTTACAACAAACTAAGAGAGAAAAAACTTACAGAGAGCCGGTGCATCACCGCCACACTCGCAGGTATTTTGCAGAAAGTGCACTTTAGCAAGCAGACCAAAAGAGAGAAAAGATTCAGACAAACTGGGCTGCTGGAAAAAAAACGTTTTTATGTTTGCAGAAAAGAGGGGTTTATAATGAGAGTACAGAGACACTGAAAGCGAAATTTCAAAAAGGAGGTACTGCTATGGTCAATACAGACAATAGATGAAATAGAAAAAATGTCTACTTTTTAACATAAAAACGTCAGAGTTTGGGAAAATTTAGCTCCAAAAACAAATCTCATATCAGAAGCAGAGTCCTTTCTCTGCATACAAACATCCACAGGTTTGATGAAACCAAAGATACCAGCTGTTGGTTATGTTTTCTCTCAAAACTGCTTCATTTCATTGTAAAAGTCAACTTGGATCTTCACTAAGCTAAAGCTGCTGAAGCGCAAAGCTCCACGTTATTTGTCTAAACCAGCAAACTGAAGCATATTACCAAATGCAAGCATCATTAACCCAAACCCAATTCTAGCACGCTCCTTCCCCTGAGTCAGTCCTGTCATCAAATTAAAACTGATGGAGTTCACAGACTGAGCATATTTACACTTGCTCATGGCCTACGCACAGTTAGGTCACTGTAGTTATTGGGTTGATGCTGCAGAAGCTCCTCCCACTGTCACAACAACACAGCAACATGAAGAGAGACGGACAACAAAACTCTAGATTTCAGTGGAAAATGTCTTCCTTCACAAAGACTGAAAGATCAAGTCTTCTTCTCAACGACTAAATATAAAAATATAAAGTCACAACGTGACATTTATCTACTAGATAAAAAATAGATACAGAAAATGCAGACTTGCATGTACAGAAGGAGATCATTCTGGAAGTGGAAGGAAATCCACCTGGAAGAGGATGAAAATCATCCTGGAATTGGAAAGAAACCATCCTTTGAAAGTAGAAGGAAATCATCCTGGATGTGTAAGTAAACCTGGAAGTAAAAGAACATTGTTCTGGAAGTGGAGGGAAATAAACCAGGAAGTTGAAGGAAATCATTCTGTAACTGGAAGGAAATAGTCCTAGAAGTGAAAGGAAGTCGTTCTGGAAGTGGAAGGAAATAGTCCTGGAAGTAAAAAGAAATTCTCCTGGAAGTGAAAGTAAATAGTCCATGAAGTGGAGGGAAATAGTCCTGGAAGTAAAAGGAAATAGTCCATGAAGTGGAAGGAAATAGTCCGCGAAGTAAAAAGGAAGCCCACTAAGATGGGATTTAAGGAATTATTTCTCCCTAAAAAAAGAAATACTGCTTCTAGGACCTAGTTTCCAAAGCTGAAGGTCTTGAGAAGAAGTCCTTCACTGTTGACTCAATTAAACTTTAATTTACGTCTGCTAAAATACAACCAGTTTACATTTTGACAATGACAGGTGTAGATATAGCTTTAACCTCTTTATCCATCTTCCATCATTTAAAATGCTTTTTTAAAGGTATTTATTCATTAAATAATTAAACCTTTGTCACGTGGATTAAATTGAGTAGCTATGTGCAAAAATAAATAATAGTAATAATAAAGAAAGAAAACTAATTATGAAATGGAAATTTGTCCATTTAACCAACGAATGCAATGAGCTAAAGAAATTAACACTGATTCTGTGCAAAACTGTTTTTTTTTCAGAACTTTTAAACAAACCAAAAGTTAAATATAAAGATAGAAAGAAAAGAACCATTTAAGGATCAACTTTACTTCTCTTTAAAGAAACAGGCATAACTCCTTTACACAGAAAACTAAGGGCTGAAGACAGAAATATATAGAAATACATAATTAAACTGTAAATTTTCCATTCTCCATACTCGGAATGCTCTGTGTCAACCTTGGCTGTGACAAAGTCACTGACAAGTAATCTGTCACTTACTTTGGATTCAGGCTTTAATATTTTAAGAGCCTTCAGAAAAAGTGCTGAATTGGCTCGCTGCTCGGCAATTAAAGCGGTCGACAAGTCCCAGAGACAGCAGCGCTATTGAGAGCAACAGAACAGGGATCAGCTTAACAGGCCCGTTTTTTTCAAGCAAACCCAAACCATTCAAAACTGGGAATCAACAACCAGACAGCTTTTGGTTTGGTGCTTAGTTCGACTTTGGCTAAAGAAAACTAACTAGTTTTCTAAGGAAAGAAACGAGAAGTATTTCCTTACCTGTGACTGACAGCTCAGTCGTCCTCCGAACCATAAAGTTCCCAAAAGGCAGCTCGCAGGTGTAATTCCCAATGTCATCTTCCCGTACATCCCTGATGGACAGAACGTCCTTCCTTCTTTCTATGGTGTCTCGCCATTGCTTTGGCTTGCATTCCTTTGTTTCAAAATAAAAGAGAAAACAATAGGGTATGAGAAACTGACAGCTGAACTTTATAAATGGGAAAAGGAATTTTTTATTTAAATAGATTTTAATTGACGAAAGATTTCTTTAATTCCATCGATTAATTTCTCTTTAAAGAAACAGCCAAAAAAGGGTTTGCCTGTTGGTTTTAATGCAATAAACGTCCAAAAAAAGTGGAAAAAAAAGTGGAAGGACGGATTAAAAAGAATCTTACTGGATTATGTAAATGTGCTAATCATTAAGAACTGCAAACAATTATCATTTGTGCGTGATGAACGGATGTGTTTAAGGAAATGTTGCTAAATTGACATGTCATTTCTGCTCATTAAAAGCAGTTGAATTTTGTTGTTTTTTTAAGCTAATTTGTGGTCAACTTGGCACAAAAGATGTCTTCAAAAGGGTGATTTGCAAAAAAAAATGTTACAAACTGTCTGGTGCTGACAAAAAAAAAATAATAATAATAATAACGTGGAGGAAAAACAACACAGCATTAAAACATTTAAGAAGTAAAAAAAATTGCCTATTATCTGTTAAAACACGTGTCTTAAGGCCATTTAACACCAAAATGAACCTTAGTGGTTTTGGTAAATATCACCATTTAACAGAGAAGCAAATACTAGTTTTTATCTACAGCACACAGTTGTTTCTTTGTGTTTAAAACTACGGTAACATATCCCAAAATGCCACAGCGCGGTGACCTAAAGGCAAGATTTTCTGTAACATTGGCAAGTGGAAGTTTGGCGGCATTTGTAATTGGGAGAAGAAAAAGTTCAACTAAAACAGCGACTGGACAAGTTTTTTCATCAGTCAGTGGTCGCTCGAGCCCTTTTAGAGGTCACGCGGTAGCAGTCCAGTGACAGGCGGGTGGCAGGAAGGCAGCAGTGCGATAATTGACTGGAAAGTTTGACTAGGAGGGTTTACAAGGTCTCCAAAAAATCGTCTGATGATCGGCCGATTTCAGTCTGCCACCCGGCCCCTGTGCTGCCACCCAACTGCCACCATCAGATTAGAAATTGTACGGTTGAAGCACAGGCACTAACACAGGCCTGTGGTAATGGGCCTGGCGGTAACCAGACGTCAATCTGGCGATACCGCCCACCGTGGACCCAAAAGTAGAGACGGCATTGATGCTGCACAAAACTCAAAGTGACGTTGATAGTGCCACAGTGACTCGGAGATCTGCTTGTTGATGATTTGGGGTTAATGCTGAGAAGAATACGAAGAAGATAGAAGATTGTGCTTTTTAGTTTGACAAGATTATAAAGTGTGCTCAAAATCTGAGTTGTGATTGGCCAGTGTTGCCGCCGCCCCCACCCCCCATCGCCCTGTGGCAGTTGTATTTGTACAATTAGTACTGCCTTGATTGTGTCACAAGCCACCTTGTGGTTACCTGGTAAACGGATTTGGCTCCAAATACCTTTGCTTTTCAAAACAGCTTGACACAGGACGTTGAAGTATTGCTTTTTCAAAGAAACGGGTTATGTAGATTTTAACCCTTTAACACTTTTAGCTCCGGTGTTGACATTCTTTAAACTACAGTTACCGTTAAATGTCTTATATATCCTATATCCGCAACAGAATCATCTGATTCACATTGATCGTGTGAATTGTCAAAGATTTATGGTATATCAAGGAGCACATTTTTTAGGTGTTGCATGCGATATCACCGGTGTATCAAAGTATCAAACGGTGTGTTAGTATTTATATTTCATGTGTTTAAACTGGTAGGTATGGTAATTTCTTAAATCCTTACGCTAAATTCCCTCCAGGCTCATCAATGCGGCCACTTCCAATCGAATATCAATGTAAATGTGCGTTTGGGCGTCCACATTTAAAACTTTCACATTCACACGCTACGCATGTTTTTAAAAATATTTTTGGCCTCGACATACAAGGCACGTAGCCATTGAACACACAATGAAATTTAAACCAGTAGAACTTTGACCAATCAAGGCGTCGGAATTGGTAATGACGTATGGGTAGAATCCTATTTCACGGAAGTACCCAGCGTTTGACAATTGATCTTCGAGGAGAAATTAATAATTGTGGTTTGTACTTGGCAGGAATTATATGACACCAAGTCTTTAATATACCGGAATAGAGCTGTGAAAGAAAAAAGCCTGGAGCCAGATTCATCAGATATACACCGCTTCGACATATTGGACCAAGCCTCTTTCAACTCTAGGTGGAGTACATGGGATAGAAGCAACAGTCCAGTGTGAACACTATACGCTAAAAGGGGGTTCAAGAGCCCCGCATTTAATATGTTCTTAAATACACAACACGTGCCCATTGTGCACATAGCATGACAGTCAATGCTTCTATTTGTTGCTTTAATCTTGACCCACTGCTGACCAACTGTTCAACATTACGGACTTTTGCACCAAGAACAAAGCAGTATCTATTCATTTTGGTCATTCAACTGGCTGTTTGACGGGAAAGCTAAAGAAGAACACTGATAGCTTATGTCTTTTCTCTGAAACCTAAGAAAGTCCTGCTTTGTGATTTTGTGACTTGAAAAGGTTTTGTTGTACCAGTGGTAATAATTAAAGTTTTAATCTCCTCTTAATGACCCCAAGTCCTCCAGTTTCTGTAGTCCAGTTGGAAGTGTATTTATCTTGTCTGCGTCACAGTGGGTTTATTGACTGCCTTTGGTCATTACTGGCCTCTACTGTTGTCCTCTATGGAGTCGTAACCGAGTTGGACATCTTGTTTAACTGTGTATATTTTAGGAAGTCGTCCAGATGACAAAAGGTCAGAGCATTAAAAAAGAAAAGGGGAGAACAAAGCACATGATGTACTGATGTGATAAATGGGAAAATTATGCTTAAATAATGGTTCTTGCCTCCATACAACATCGCCATATATCAAGTGAGAGGATAGGAAGCAGGCAGTTAAAGCTGTTGACTTATTGCATAGTGCAGCCCTCACATTTCATGGAGCATAAAGAAGGAAAACAGGCTAATGAACGCGTCTGCACAACTATGACGATTAGCGCAGTTCATTTCTGTGCATGCATGACGGAGGAAAACGGCATGTTTGCTGCCTCTCGTGTACCGTCTGTGACTCACTCCTTTCTTTCCAATTTTTGCCGGGTATATTTGGACTCCAGAAGAGATCATCTGTGAAATCCGTCTCATGTTTGATGCAGAGCGGTTTGATCAATGGAGCGATGCGTTAGCTCGAGCAGAAAACCCAAGCTGAGCTTGCATTTGCGATTGCTAATGCAATGCCTTGCTTGTTTCAGCAAATTCAAATTCAGGTGATTTGCTGCCAATTACAATTAGAAATGCTTTCTGTTATCAGAAATAATTGTCAGGAGCATTCTGAAACACTCCCCCCTGACATAACTGGGCCATGGTGAGGTTTCGTAACTGTACAAGATGGACTTTTCACATTGATTTTTTAGGAATTTGCGAACCCTGAGTTAAAAACCATAATTTTGGGCCCAAGTTTGCCCTAATCATTGGCTAGTTGGCTCCATAATCCGTCAAGTTTGCCATCAGATTCGACAGAGCCAAGCAAACATTTTTTTCGTTTTTTATTACCTCGTGTCAACTGATAACCCAACTAATTTAAAACACGTGTTGCCATGGAGGCAACAGAAAACACGAAATTATCAAAATATCAAATTATCAAAATATGGCAGAAAGTTGTACAAATGTAAAAAAAAAACTAAAAGGAATGATGGCAGTTTAATGAACATGTGCAATAATGATGATTATAGCAAAAACAAATTTGTCAGATTGTACCAATATTGCAAAATTTAAATCAGTCTAAGTGTGTAAGTAAAGATCTACGATGGGATAAACATCTCTTTTTTAATTTCTACATACCAAACTGGACAAACCCGAGTCCAACAAACTTCAAAAACATGGATGCAAGCTAAAAAGAACTAAAACTACAAAAAATTGAAAACGTTTGATTTTCAAAAGATCCCTTTTACCTGGGAAAACATGTGTCTTACCTTATACCAAACAATTTGGGGATCAACCCCCGGCTGGATATAATCCTCAATTCCCGGGCAGGTTATGTCTTTGCTTTTGCTTAGCTCAGCCTTCTCATAGAATCTCATCTTGGAGTTGTAGCAAAGGTCTGTGTCGTTCTCTGCCACTGTGAGGGACATGGACACCTTCATGCAGTACGTCGAGTTCCTGCAAAAAGAAAATATGCTGTGAAATGTAGAAAAGAAAATCACATAAGATCTTCAAAATAAAATAGCTTTCATCCACCCAGCTGCAGTAACTCTCAAATGATCCAGTTGGATTTCATTTTGGAGAATGTTCTAACCAAACGTTGAACTGTGATGAACCAAGAAAGACAAAAACAGAAGGAGGAGCGAGAGGATCAAGATTTAAATTTACCTTCACTGTTTCAAACTAACATAGAGACGCTCAATGGTGCAGCCAAGCAAACAGCAAACAAAAGCTCAGTAACGCCCTTAAAATTGCATCAATTGCAGAACGTTAAATAAAGTGGCTTTGATCTCAACAGAAATGAAAAACCAACAGCTTTGATGCACTGAATATGAACCATGTGGGCTTCAGCAAAAATGTCAAGACAGATCGAATCTTTCATTTACTTCATTTATGGAAAGATTAGATCTACTTTACTCCCACTGGTAATAACTCCTGCTGTATCCTATTAAATCTTTATGAAATCTCACAATCAGATCATACTGGATCATTGTGTCAACCTGCACATATAACCAGAGTCTAAAGGTAATAATTTAGAGATAATCCTTATGACTCTTTATCTTTGACTTTAAAAAAAGGGCTCTGATCCTGTTTTAGGATCAATTGACGTCAATTATTATTGATAATTATGTTCCACACTAATAGGAATTTTTGACATAGTGAACAACCTCGTTCCAAAAATGATGACATCACAGCGGGAAAAAGCATCCCAAAAAAGAGTGGGGCCAAAATCCACTAATGAAACCAAAACAGACATGTCGGGGATATCCAAGAGAAGTTTTGAAATGATTTTGGGATGGCCTTTGATTGGAAGCCATTTTGTGGCTAAGTTTGAAATATGGCACTTTTTTACAATATGGGAAAGGAAAACATATGTACAAGCAATTTTCACAAGGTTTCACATACCAGCTTAAGTCTAAAACTCCAACTGAAGTGTTCATGACCTTTGACCTCAGGAAGAGGCTACCGTGTTGAAGTCACCCTTTGTACAGATTTCAGCTCTTCCTAGTGGTTCCAATCTATTGCCTCTTAACTCATCAAGCATCATTGGGAAACTACTTTGGAAATTTTTTTTTTTTAAAGTTTGTCGATTTTGAACAGCGTTAGTGTGGCAAGTGGGATTCTCCTGTTGCTCCCACATTTTATTCAAAAACACAGTAAAAATTCATAAAATGTTGGCTCAAGCTGAACAAAATGATTTAATATGTATATATTTAATAGGAATGTGGGCATAGTTACTAAAAAAAAAAAAAAAACACACACACACACAGTTGGCAAGGATATCCAAAACTGTGCTTTTGCAGAATCACACAAAAATTACATTGGGCTAAAAGTTACCCCCAGACGACCAAAAAATAAAATGGCTGTTATGGAGATTTAACCAAAAGAAAAGCCGCCATTTTGAAAAAGATAAAAGTGCCCTTTTTAATGAATTTGCACTTGCACTTGTTCAGCACTGACCAGCGTGGCAGGGGAAGGGGGGGGGGGGGTCGCAGCCACTCAGACAGTGAGGGAAGGTCAGGGGAGGCCTGCAGGCCATCCAATGCCAAACAATAAGAAAATTCCACAGGGTTAGAGGCTGGACCTGCTACACGGGTAATTTTCCACAAAAGATGGGAATCGATGCAAATATTGACGGACTGTTAAAGTCGAGGTTTTGAAGCAGAAGAGAAGCAGCAACTGTTGTTCGTGATAAAAAAAAAAACAAGATCAATAGAAACTGATCTCCTATGGCCCAAACGGGCTAATGAGGCCATCATCATTGACAAGTGATCCACTCTGACAGATGCAGTTCTGCGAGGTTTAAGAGACGAAACAAATTTGCAATGTTTAGGCAAATCACTGCTAATAGTCCGAGCAAAGCTGGTTACACAAATTGAGCTGAACCAACAAACAATTGCAAACATGGCAAATCCTTACATAATTGTGAGGTATTAGCAGTCATGTGGATTAGCACATCACACGCTGGTCTTCGCCGCTGTATCCACTCAACAATCCCTTGCCCTTCAAACTGCCCAACTCCATGCACTTCTTCCCACAATGCTGTTTTCATGGAGCCTGGATGCAAATGTGACATGATGGGGAGATTATCTCAGACAACTTGTACCAGATGGACACCTGTGCAAATGAGATCCCCTGGGTGTGCTCTCCTCCCCGTTAAATATTCTGGGCAGTGCTGATGAGAATCGCCAGATAGAGAGGAGGGAGAGAATTGTATCATCTGCTCCGCATGAGTGATCAATGGTGTGAGCCAACACTTTGTCCTACGATGCCTTTCCAACGTTTCCCATCCATCACGGTGCTGTTTGAGGCCAAGATGGTGATCTCTGGACTTTTTACTTAGCAGGTATGCTGTCCATGTTCAAGTAGGGGTTCCACCATCTTGAAGCAAACTATATGAATTCTATTTTTATTCCATACAAGAATTTGTAAAAAAGAAAAACAAAAACACACAAGCGGGGTTCTCGGCTGCATTAATGAGCGTGCCAGTCAGCGGTGTAAACCGAAGTAGAAATGTTGTCCTGGTGATGGATGGCATGTTGCGTGCTTTAACCCAGAGAGATGTCAGTCTGACAGATACGGCTGGAGGGCAAGCAGCGGTTATGAGATGCAACACGCACCAAGTTGAGTGAAAATCCCTGCAGATGTCCGTGAGAAGTTAAGGAGCTTGCATAATAGATTTTCATTGCCAAATACCCCCATCTCGATGGATGAATGAGTCCAGATCCTTCGTTATCATGTCCATTAATCTCAACATTTTCCTTTCATTTTATTTATTAATAACTAATAAAACCAGACGGAAGATGAAACTGAAAAAAAACTCCTGCCCTTTAACTGCTTGTTTGATATTAAATAAAAGACTTTGGAACACATTTGAAATTCTCACAGGAATCATGGGGGCACCTGCGGGGAAATTAATGAACTTACTTAATGAATCTTTTAATTAAACTAATTTCTCCCCACCAGAAACTGAATGATGAAATAATTTCTGATTAATTATTACAGCTGACTTTCAAGTAACAATGTCGTTGGAGACATTTCTTGGTGTGAAGCAGACGTCATAATGGGAGCAGGTTGACAATGCCACCCCTTGGCAGTAATGTGAACTCATAGATAATAATCACAAATTAATTAGAACTGTGGATTTAATTTACTGAACAGGCTTGTGCTGTGTAATGTGTTTAACTTAAAGTTTAGTCTGTCTTCACGTCCATAAAAACACATTTATTTTTCCTGATAAATATGTCTTTTGCTGTATTTTTACAGCCCAGATATAAAAATTAGGAGAAAAACACAATTTTGAAAGTAGAAAAAGGCAATATGACCCTTGATGCAGGCATTAGATTTGTTTGTTTTTTTTCTTTCTTAATGCATGATGCATTACCAGCTTTAAAATGTGGGCTCAAATGTGTATGTTTCCATAACATATTAATTTTACAGTCGCAAAAAGTCAAAAGTCCCCAAAAAAAAGTACAAAAGTCCCAAATTCAGATCCCGGACAAACCCCCACTTGTTAAAAGCGGGATTACAATTGACCGTTTTTTTTTTTTTCCCCAAATAATAAGCAACATTGTCTGACTGTACTAGATTTTTGTCGGCAATGTAAATGACATGACTGCTGCTATATAGATAAATGTAAGGAAAACATGGAGTGAGTCCATTTCTTACTCAGCCACATTCAAAATATGTTCGTAGTTCACTTTGTGTCAAGAGTAAATATGCTGAATTTCTATTTAAACTAATAAACACTATGGATTAAAGATTGGCAGTAAAATACTAACAGCAAAAATGAATACAAGAAGACAAGAGGTGCTATTAAAAAAGAAGGAAATAAAGGACTTGTTTAGTTCTTCCACCCAAACTCAAAAAAGATGACAAATTGTTGATTCAAACCATAGACACAGATACTGGGTGGATAATCTCTGACACCACCCTGAAGGTAAAGAATGACAACTAAATCTACAGTGTTATAAGTGTTTTTACTGGAGTTTGCCATTTGTTACCTCAACACCATGCCAATAAGAGGCAGTTTAATGGCACAAGGTACCAACTGATTTGTTAGGTCCACTGATCTGCCAAGAAATATAAACACTGACAAAAAACGCCCCCAAAACCGAAGAAAAATGAACCAAGAGGACCGCAAGATTTGCCACATTCAGATTCCAAAAATAGAAGATGGAGGTTTGTTGAGTATGTGTCTTTTAAATTGCTTTACACTAACGCAAAAAAAAAAAAAGACTTAAAGTGTTACATATGCTACTTGTGTGCAGTAGGATTTTCTTACAAGTCGAGCTTCTTCTTGATTTCGAAAGCCACTTCGAGAACTGTTAGATAATTTTTGCTTTTATTCCTCATTGGTTTGGTTGAACACTGAGAAAAGTTAAAGAATTTCAGCCCCAACGGAAAAAAACTCTGAACTCCTCATTTTTCTCATTTAATCACACCATGCCGTGTGTTCCTCTGTACCTGCAATCCTGTGTTCTGGTTACCGTGACGGCAATCACATCAAATTATTTGAGTGAAATTATTGAAATGGCTGCAACTATCCTTCCACACAATCAGAGCTGATTTCAGAATGTAAAGGAAGCTTCATGCTGGCATTCCTGCAATCAAACTGAAATGTCAGAAGGCTCTGAAGTCAGACGGAAAACAAGCCACAGTGTTTGCTGGGAGGATCTGAGCGGCCGCTTTAACGAGGGCGCAGCATGAGAAGGTTCATCCAGCACGACAATGGTTTAGTTCATGGGAGCACTGAAGGTCCACACAGATGATGAAGTTTATGTTTTTTTATGTGCATTTCTCTTGATATAAAATGTGTTCAACCAAGGCCTGCACATCAATTTGAAAATGCATCATCATTGCGATATCAGCCAGTGCAATACGGGTATCAAAAAATAGTGTAAACCATAACAAGTCACTGAGTAGTGTTTTTTTTTAAACAGTGCCACTCCCTACCTCATTTGTTATGCTTATATCGCAGTGTAAAAAATGAGCTTGATAGCTACTTCCTGTCCACGGTCATAGATGAAGAGGAAGAATCCTTAGAACAGTGGAAACTCCATCAAATTATATTCCTATGTATAAGCAAGCTTGTAGGAAAGTCTCTCTGCATTTCTGCTAGTAGTTCAGAGAGACTTTTCAGTGCAACAGGAAAATAGTAACACGCCAGCGCACATATGTTTAACCCTTTTAAACCGAAGCTTTATCTCAACTGTTGAGATAGTTTTGACTAGCGTAACTCTTCAACCGTTAGCACAATTAATGTAATTCCAGCGGATTTTGTCATGGAGAATAGCAACTTTGCGCCAATCATGCAACACTTAGCATTAGTAATGTGTTGTATGTCGGTGCAAAGGTGGTATGAAAAGGCGCATCAGAATCAACTGATTATCGATGATCACATAAATGATCAAAGACTTTGTGTTATTCAGGTCTAACCAGCATTATCTTTAGTGTTAAAAGGGAAAACCTTGCATGTTAATTTTTCCTTCCTATATTAAAACATTCGCTCAAGAAGGATGCACAGACAGAGAAACTATTATGTTTTACGATAAACCAGCGCTCACCACCTACACTGTTTTCTAATTGTTGTCCAGATTCGCTTTGGCCACTTCATTCCCATATTTCTTTTGGTCTTTAAGTTGCAGCAGCAAAAAAGAACAAACTCATATGTCGCACTGAAGTACAAGTTGCACTTTTGGGATAAATGTATTTAACAACATGTCCATTTCATCTTGAAAGGTAAACGGATATACAGTAAATAACGATATTAGACTGGTTACTACTGTATTTATAGTAGTTTCACAAAACATAGAAGGGATCTAGTTTGAGCCCAACATGGGAATTATTTTTTATATACCCTTAGCATAAAGAACACTGCGAACAAGTCAACGAAACTCTATATCACAATATCGCTAAATACGTTGAATTTGTCATCGCCTGTGTCACTTTGGAAAATTCCAACAAACCTGTTGTGTGCGTCGTCTTCTGCATTGTCGTCAGTAACAAATACTGAGACACACACCTAGAATGCTTTCTGCTTTGTTTCGGTTTGTTTTTAAAGAATCCCATTTAAGTTGTGAATGAGAAAAAAATCGCAGCCCTACCAAATCGTGCAAAACATGTGGCTTACGCTCTAAAAAATAATGTATTGGACAGATAATTGTTCTTTGGTGTGTTTCACAACATAAAAGTTCTTCTAATTTAAATTGTGTTGATTTTTATTGAAATAAAACTGTGAAATGAAAGTGATTTATTAGTTGTTTTTGTTTAGCTATTTGTTTATGCAACGCAAGTCATATCGGCCCAAAACTGATCGCCAACATCGGACATTGCACGTTTTTCTCATATCGTACAACCCCAGTTCAACTCTCATCATCCTGAACCAAACAAAAACCATATCAATCCAAGATGGAGCTGGCACACTAAATGTTGGCCATGGATTCAGCGTTATTTACAACCTGACTGAAGGTCACTGTGAGAATTGGGAGGACTGGAGCTCCAACCAGTGGCATCTGCTCGTAACTCAGCTGTCAGCTTCAGCACCAAACTCCAGATGATTAAGCACCTGCCTCCCCAATTCTAACGACGGGGCAGCTTGCTCCTGTTTAGCCCCTGTCTCAGAGTCTGGCCCTCGTGTGCTGCGCTGCAACAACACATTCCTTCCTCAATTATAAACCATCCGCCTCTTCCACTCGCCTTCATCCCCGTCACTGCTCCCACTCGCCCTGCTGCCCTTTTTCTTCCTGGTCTTGTAAAACATGAATTTCACAGGGAGGGGCACGGACCTGTGCGGCTTCCTCTGGGCATGCTGGGAAAATCCTGACCTCTTTAACTAAACAGCAGCCCTGACGTAACAATGAGAGAAATCCAAAACTATGACTTTGTTTTGTTTAAATACTAATATCAATGAATACTAATTCATGTTTATTGCATATGTTTTTTTTGTATTATTTTGATCATTTACTTGATAAACTATGTATTGGAAAACAGAGAAAAAGATTTACTTAAATATCAGGCAACTTTTTTTCAACCCTGTTTTTTTCATTAACTTAAAAAAATGTTCATTAGGTTAAAACAAGTTTACTTAAACATTTAAAAATCTAAAATTCAATTTGTATTTAATTTTTAAAATTATTTTTAAGTCAGTAATTTTTAAAATAAATCATAATAAAAAAGTAAAATCTGTTTCAGGATTAAGATAAAAACTTTATTAGCTAAATATCATTTTTTAAAAACATTAAATAAGTTAAATACATTTTCTTTCAATGCAAATTTTAAAAAGTAATAACAATCTAAATGAAAAATAACAATACATATAATAACAAATATAAAAAAAAAATGTAATAGTGATAAAGGTTTGTGATATTAATATTCACAAATTTGGCTTCCGCATTTAATATTCAGCTTGGACCACAGATCACACAACTTTTAAAAAAATAATACATTTTAATGAAATAAGAATAATCCCAAATGCTTAAATTCCACAGAAAATGTCTGACTCCACAAATCGGAAATTCCTCAAAGCTCTCCAGAGTTTTCTGACAGAAACTGACAATACGCCGTCTTTTGTGCAAATGCATTACTCAGTCATTTCCTCCTCGATGGCCTCGGGGAGCTCATTTTCCATTCCGTGACACTCACAGCTCATCTTCATGCTTGCAACCTGATTTCATAACATAACAAGCATAAACAATTTGTCTCCATTGTATTCTCTTCTAATTCCGTCATGACCTTATTCATTGGTCCCCACAGGCCCTCTGGGTGCGATGCACGAGCAGCAAAACAGCCGAGCATATCAAACAGGAACTAACCATCTCACACAAGCCATGCTGAGCTCTGGAGTTGTATTTACGAGGATAAATATAAATAAGGATTTTCAGTTACATCTCATTGGTTGGATAAAAACTGCTGGTCTACTACGTGAGGCTGCCTTCTTAAAAATGAAATTGCATTTGGACTGAGGTGGTGAAGTTTATGTGGTTACAGCCACAACATTTAGAAAAGACCAGAGCTGGGTTTGAAAAAAATGATTAAACAAAACCAAAAAAGCTTTAAATAGGGTAATGCAATGTCAATTCATTCAATGAATTAATTGATTTTTGATTAAAAATGTGGTTTTGGCTAGTGTTTATACTTAAAAGTTTTCTTAATTTTTAACAAAAAAATCGTTGTTCTTTTTTGTAAACAGTTGGCTATTAATCTGTTTTATTTCTACGAGTAGAAATCGTTTTCGTGTTATGCCACGTTCACACCGGGCTAAACACACAATCTTGAACGCACTTTAGCATATGGTGTTCACACTGGATTGTCGCTACCTAATACTTGTGCATGTGGCTGCAGTTGTTGTCCCATCATCATTTGTAAATGACCTGAAAACTTCAACTTACCTTATTAACACTTCACACTACATTTACCACATGTAGGACAATGGTATTGTATATTCCATTTTCATGATGTCCCTTGAAGTGGTCATACAACTATCAATGGAGCTGCAAGACACAAATGTGCTCTTCTTAAGGTGCAGCCGCTCCTCTCAACGGCCCTCCTTCAGTAATTGCTGCTCACCTGGATCAGGTGTGTTCAGTCAATCAGAAACTGCGCAGATACAATCCAACTAATCAGCTTCTACTGAAGCAAGGTTAGCTGCAAAACAAGCAGGACGGTAGCCCTCGAAGAGCAGGGTTGGAGACACCTGGTCTAACATCTAGTAGCCTGCTAGCAATTAACTGGTATTGAAATTTAATTCAAACATGTTAATGGTAAGTTGCATGTAACAGAGCACAAATAGCAAATTGTAATAATAAAAGAAAATCTGCAGTTTTAGCATGTCAATATACATATATTATTAATCTAATCTAAACCTGTGTAAGACGGAATAGGCCGCCATGGCCCGGTTTATCAAACCATCTTCCCTCTGCTTAGCTCTGCTGAGAAGTATGTACAATGGATGTAATGAAAATTATAATTGTTCCCCCAAAATTCCTTACAGTAGATGAGGTAGGGCAGCAGTAGGTTAGATATTGTCTGCTTGCTAGCTAGCCTTGCAATAAGCCTGTCCAAATAATAATGTTTTAAGCCAAACTTTGAATGTAGAAACTGTGTTGACCTCTATAACATGAGCTGGAAGCTTATTCCGTAAGATGGGGCTTGGTGGCTAAAGGCTCTACATCCAACTGTGCTTTTAGAAATTCAAGACACCCCGAGCAGCCCTGCATTTTGTGAGCGAAGTGTTCTGTTTGGTTGCTAAGGCACTATGAGATCTTTCACATAGGAACCACTAAGCAATTTAGATTTCTATATAAAAAATGTTTTCAGAGTTTGGTGATGATAAAATGTAAAGCGCCATCCTTTTTTACCCACGTCAACTGGTTCTTATCATTTTTGCTCTCAGGAATCAGTTAAGCTTAGCAGATTCTTCTGCATGCCGTGGTTTGACTGACAGCTCTGCTATTGCAGATGTCTCGCTTGGAGCTGTGCTGTTCAGGAAGGAGGGCAGGCGGAATCTGTGGTAGTCGCGCTCAGGGAATGACATTTCTGACATTTATCAGCAGATAAAAACCACCATCAGATATGAGGAAGAGAAGGTCAGTGTCCCAACCACCAGAAAGTGAATGTTTGGCATCTTGTTTGATGACTTCCTGAGCTCCGGGTGGACAGAGAGAGACGGGAGGCCGAACGAACAGAAAGGTAAACCAGCTGGAGCTGAAATACTGAAGTGTAAAAACAATCTGCGTTACAACCATCTCAAATTAAACCAAACTCTTGACATTTGTTCATCTATTACATTTTAACCTTTCCCAATTTGTCATGCAAGTGGAAACTGAAGTGAACACTAAGGATATGAAGGTAAAGCTCACTGGCTCTTTGAGGTCAGCTCATTCCAATGGAATTGAGTTTGGAATAAACGCTCAGTCAGTAGTAAAATGAAAGTGAAGAAATGAACTGTGACCATTATGGATCAAACTCACATTTCAGTTTCACAACTGTTGAGTTTTTTGCTTGAAAGACATAAAATATAAAACAATACTCTCTCCTTTTCACTTAATTTTGCTGAAGCACAGTTTGTATCAATCCACCAGGTTGCTGACTACAATACCCAAAATGCTGCAGCAATTCATTAAGCACTGATTGATGCTTTATAGGTTATCAAAGTCATACTAAAACATTTGGACAGAAAATCTGTTCAATGGTCAGTGAACACAACCAGAATTCATAAATAAGTGAACTTTATGGTCAGTAAATTACATTTGTAAAAAAAAAAAGAAGGAAATCCTAAAAGTTATTGTTTTTTAAACAATGGCAAAGGAAAAGTGTTAGAAATTGTGACCCTTCTTCTAAATTAGATGTGATTTTTACCAACCAATGAGAGCATAAATTGTATCAATTTTAATATATAATAATACATAAATGTTCATATTTGCAGAAGCTCTTACTAAGTGACAAAGAAACAGCAAAACAAATCAAAGTTCTACAAAATAAAAGTCAATATTCTGAGATTGATTTTTTGTGCTCTCTTTAAAACCAGAAATCTGAAAATAAAAAGTCCAATTTTTTCCAGGTTTGGTAGTGATACTCTTCTGTTGTAAACAAATATATTATATTACTAAAATACAATTCACTTTAAATACATATAGACAGAATTTTTTGAACCAACTGGACGATTTCATCAGTTAATGCCTTAGTTGTGAAAAATACGAAAAATACAGAGAAAAATACTAAAAACTAAATCCAAACTGAAACCCTCCTTAAATGTGATGGTTTCAGTCACAATGGATGGATGTAAAAGTAGAGATTTAAAAGCTGCAGACAAATTGATGATAGTGTTTTGAATACTTTTCTTTCACTGATGAGACTCTTTCAGTGTCCAGACGTGGGCCCAGAGTGCTTTTCAAGTGCACATTCTTCTTGGACACTGCCATTGTAGCGTCAGACGTGGACAGTGAATACCTGGCAAAGTTCAGCCAGCCACATCACAGGGCTGAATAAAGCGCTGTGTGAAAGGTGGCCTCAGCCCAAACAGCAGCCATACATCATCAGACAATAGCTGCTGGAAAACAGCATTTACTAAACCCCACAGAGCCAACTAGCAGGCTGTCCAAACAGTGTTGACGGAGCGCTCTCTCCATACAGCTGTAGAGAAAGCTGAATATAAGGGGGCATCATCAATAACCCCACTCGGCAAATCCATATTACATAGTTAAGCAAAGCTCCTCCAGAGCACCGACTGATGCCGAAGCTCCGACAGACCTCATTACCACTGCAACCAGCTTCGTTTTTCAACACGTTTCTTTAGCAAAACTACAAACCAATTCACCACAAAAGCACATCATAAACTCTAAGTCGGAATTCAATAGGATTCAATTTTATGCAATATAATTTATTTAATTGGACAATCAGATATTACCAGTACCAAAGCTTTGCTTAGTGCTTAAAAAAGCTTTATTGTCCAAAATGGAACGAACAAATCAAGATGTTGGAAAAACTCAGCCTGTGGCAAATTCTACCCCTTTTGTATCGACCAACATTTGCATAACTTGAGTTTATCTGTATCGGTCCAATATGGAAAAAAAATCCATCTGTACTGTTCTGACTGTTTTCAGATGCACTTTTGTATGTATACTTGTTCCTAATAGATATCTGGCATTGGAAGCTTATGTGTACAGTCATAGAAATTGTCGGGCTGTTTTCAGCTGTATTTCAGTTTTTGATAGGGCTTCATGTTATTCCTAATAGATGCCTGCCAAAGAGAAGCCTATGGTTTACAGCTATGTCTAATACTCAGGAAACGGTCTGATTGTTTTCAGATACATTTTTAAAGTTTTAAAGTGACATGAGATTTCTTGTTGAATATTAAAAATATCAACAATATGATTGGACAGTAAAAGAGCAGCTGTGCATTTCAAATAAAGAAACAAAAAGGAAATATAAACTTTGTTTTACTAGAAACACTGAAAAATCGATATTGGCAAATATCAGCTACATTTGCAGGTGAAAGATCGTTTTTTTGTATCGGCCAGAAAAAAATGACATCAACCCATCCCTACTTATGAGGTTTTCTGGTTTGAAACTGCCTCTTAAAACCTACTATAAGTGTCAACAACATCCTATGTAGATCCGGGCAATATGGCCTAATAATAAAATGTCTCATTATTACACCAAATTTGACTGATTTTAAATAGATTTATTTTTACTCTCCCTTTATTTTTGTAAGAAATAAAAGCAAAAGTTACAAATGACAATATTTTGCAAAAACTTCCACATTAACATCTCCTTTGGATGTTGACTTGAATTGAAAGTGTTACAAAATACAAGTTGTAAAAATGCTTGGAAAACTATGTGGTTTGGGAGATGCTGCTAGCTTGCGCATCTGCACAGGGGCGGTCAAGTTTGGATTTTCCATCAAAGCTTCACCCAAGAACAACTGGACACATCGGTGGGCAAGACAGAATCTGCAATCTTCCGATCAGAGGCCGATCGCTCTACCTCTGCACCATGGCCACCCCTACAGGGGCAATTGTAAAAGAATATGCAGGTGAAAAATGTCTTTTCATGAAATATTTTTGGAGACGGTTGAAAATAATAATCAAATTCAGTTCAAATATCCTGCAAACTTGGATTTTCCTTCTCGTCTGGCCTTTCCTCCCTTTCTTTGCTTTGAAGGTGGATGAAGCTGTGCCAGAACTTCTCACATGCTGAGTTAAAGTGCAGGAGACCAAACTCGGTCTTCCTCACATTGATTTCTATGTTTGGCAACCTGTTGCAGGTGGGTTTCACACAGACACTGCTTGGATTTTTACCTTGTTCTTCAGACTTATTGACACTTATGCGAAAAGAAAAAATAAACTTACCCACAGAGGCGGATGAAGCAGTGTTTACACACCAGAATTTTATGTTGTCTATTAATAGAGTTGGGCCACTTGGAATGAATGGGTGCTCAAACAAGTTGAAGTAAAAAAAAATGTTCTTTTGTAAAGTCCAAAGGTCCAATGGTTGTCCATTGGTCAGCACTATGCCATATCTTAAACCGACACACCGAGATTGCTTACTCAACGTAATCAGCTCCAACCTACCAAAAGCCATTAAATGGGTATTTTTCAGATGTATCAAACCTTGGGCTTCTCAGCTCTATTTTAATCTCATTCTAAAGAAGAAAAATAGGAAATTCAAGGTCATTAAAAGTTTAATTCATCTCCACTTTTCTCCACTTCAAGGATTCAGAAGATGTAACACAATCTGAAGAGCTTAAGATGAATCTATGAAGTAACTCCCAGTTCTTAAAGGCTTGTTGACAGACAATTACAAACACAAACAGCATCAACTAGCATACATTAGAGATTTCTTTCTAATATCTTCAGAATTTTGACTTTCCAATGTCCCTCTTCAGCTTATCCTCTCAATGCTAAATGCTTGTTTCCGACCATCATCTAATACAAACACCGTCCTTTAATTACACGTCATCCATAACCCATGATGGTACAAGCCATCCCTGCTGCTCTTTAGAAGAGCGTCTCTCATTGGCTTTGACAGCTGGGCTGGATCAATTGGACGGGCCCTGACTGGAGCTGAATGACAGAGTGTTCCAGACAGCCCATTCTGACTGTCACTTCATTGAGAGATCACCAGCCGCTCCTGTCTGCGAATACTAATACAGTCAGCTTCTCCACAGCCTGGTCCTTTTCAATGTGTGCTTTTATAGATTTTTAGTGGTGCAAAGGTGAATGGTATGTTGTACTTGGAGGAGATATTCATGACTTGAAGAAAAGATCAAGGTGCTCGTCCACCAGCATTAGCGATTTGAAGCTCACATATCTTTAAACAATCCTAGTCTTCTTGGGGCAGTGGTAGTGCAGAGGTGACGTGGTCGACCCCTAACCAGAGGATTCGTTCTTGCCTGAATGCTACTTACACACCAGGCATGTAATGCGCATTCAAGAATGGTGTAAATGTATGAACGTGGGTTCTTGAACGTGGTTTTGTCATATGGGTTCCTTCATTCGTACGGACCTGTCAATTTGAATACCTTAGAGCTTTCTGCCTTGCCGAGAGGGTCTACAACTGGGTTCTCAGCTATACCCGTTTTGTCGCTTTCGGGGTCACGGGGCTGCCGGAGCCTAACCACTTATGGACAAAGGCAGGGGACACCATAGGGGACACGCCTAGGGACAATTTTAGAGTGACCAATAAACTTATAAGACATGTTTTTTGGATACCGTTTTGGATGATGGTGGCAGGAAGTCGGAGTCCCCAGAAAAAACCCATGCATGCAGAGGGAGAACTTGCAAACTCCACACAGAAAGGTCCCCCATTGGTGACTGTGTTTCAGGACCCCAGTTGGTACTTGAACCGAGGGCCGTCTTGCTGTGACGCTAGAGCGCTAACCACTGTGCAGCCACACAGAAACATGTTGAAGAGAAATATTTCCACAATAGGATAGACCAAAATCCAAGTGACTAAGAAGATGATTTTCTAGAACATAGCTGTCCGATCCTCAAAACTACCACCATACTTTATTACAAGCTCCCACGTCACCACCTTAAGGTATGGCAGGTACAGTATATTTGAAAATAAAACAGCAGGACCACGGCCCTTGAGGATTGGAATATGATGAACCCTTTCTAGACTGAACAAAAAGTCTAAATGTGCTTATAAATAATTACCTTGTTTTAAAAAAAGAAAACAACTTCACATAGTCCCAAAATGGTCATCTGAGCGGAGAAAATGTGCTGTTGCAGTACAGAGAGAACATTAACATGATAAAAAGCGCTCCTACAGGTTTGAGTCACTGCCTGTAAGTGCACATACTCTGTGATGGAGGTTGAAGAGCGAGGGCGGACAAGGTAACACGGACGCATGTCCCGTTGACAGATTCCTTGCCGATTACCATCCTGTCAAACCCACTTGACCTGAATCTAAAACAATGCTCTCAAAGGAGAAGGAGAAAAGGTTTTGATGTAGAATCAGCGACAGTCAGTAAATACAGTTTTTTTTGCATTTCAACTCAATTAGATTCTCACCTTTAAAACCGGCTTTGACTGGTAAAGAAAGACTGATCTCTACATGAATGGACCGCGCTCTACATGTCTTGGTAATTGTCCCCCTTAAATGTCCTTCGTAGGTGACAAACTACGTTTTGCAAGACATGAAGGAAACCAATTTGTATGACTAAAGAAGTAGCAGCACGCCAATCCCTGTGAACAAGGTAGAAAGTGAGAAGTTTTCTCCGCTGATCCACCATACTCTGGGTGCACTTGTTTTTTAATCTCTGCACTCCTTCTCCGCCTGATTTTCGGCCGCCTTATTGTTTCGCCATTTCTGATGACTGTATGAGCCTCCACTTTTCAAGTAAACATGCCTCCTTTACGAGGAGCCTTCGGTTGCTTAGGGAACATGCATAAATAGGAGGGAATCTTTCACAAACATGTGGAACCTTTAGGGAATGTTGTTTTTCAGCAACAACCACCCGACATTGTGGCGTAAAACTTGCATCCTTTTGGACACGACAGCAATCCACATATGCTGACGAAAATCAAACCGGCACTGGTAGTAGATCCTACATGGCTGGTATATGGTATATTAATAAGAATATGATGTAATGCTGGAGAAAGACCTAAAGATTATGCAAATCTACTACAAACATCAAATACAACTTTAAAAAACACTCTCTTTAGGAGTACAGGGATGATTACAGAGCCCTTTCTAGGCAATTCAAAGAGAATATAGAAGTCAGCACATGAAACAAACAAATCCATCAGAATCTATTTTTTGTGTTGAGATGGGCCATCATCGAAGCATAAAACGAATAAAAACACTAAAACTGCACACTGATAGGAGTTTGCATGCAGAGATGACTTCCAGTACACAGGCATGACCGAGGTGAATTTAGGTGACGGGAGCACAAAGAAATGGATTGTGATATATAAATCAACTCACTATAATAGAACAACGCAATACTCTTTCTAGATAGATCAAAAGCTTCTTAAGAACGGCAGCTATAACTGAAAGCTACTTTTTCAAAAGAGAAACAAAGACAAAAACCCAATAAAAACAGCTATATCATACGTTCAGCACACAGCTTGGCCAAAAATAGGTACAGTTCATCAGCTCCTGCATAAATGAGTCTCATATTTGTGTATCTTGGTAAAGAAAGACTTGGATACATTTATATTAATATTTTTGTAACTGTACCAAAATACTTTAAAAACTGTAGTTTTACACCCAAATAACACAACGTCTTGAAGGAGCCCGGCCACTATGAGACACTGGGGTCTTAAGTAATCAACAGTTGTTATGTTGCATTGGAGCCACACATGGCAAGCGAGGCAGGGGCGTCAATGTAAAGACGCAATCTGAGATCTTGTGGTGCAATTTGGGTGTCAGGACTCAGCTTCGGGCACGTAACGTTTTTAGTGACTAGATCAAAGGGTAGAAAAATGAATTCGATATGGTTGCGCAAGGGCCGGCAAGGTTGCTGGAGGCTGTCCCGGTTATAGTTGAGCAAAGGCAAGATACACCCTGAACAGGTCGCCAGCCCAGCACAGACCCCATGGAGCTTACGTTCCATCCATTGCTTACGCAATCAAGCCCGCTATGCTAGTCATTGTTTGGTTATGCTAGCAGAACTCCACTAGCTGTAAGCTAAACTCGCTATGCTAGCCAACGGGTGGCCAACTGCCTGACAGAGAGCCGCCACGGGTGCCGTCGATCCCCACAGATCCATGGGCTTATGATTCATTTTCTTATTTTCAGCGAGACAATGATAAAAATATTCCCCAGTTTTATTTTCATTTTTCCTTTCTCAGTTGAGCCATAAACTTGATGCACGTCAAACGAGAGGCGGCAGATGCGAATTTGACTCCTCAACCGGGTCACGTGTCAATGCAGCATAAAACCCAGCGTTTATTGTAGACCGCCCACTATTGGAAGATATGCGGTATTCAATTATTATTATTTGCAATGCAATAAGCTCGTTTTATTTTGCATTTGCTATTGCTCCAGGAAACTCCCCCTAGCATCAAGGAACTATCCAATCACTGTCCTGCCCCACCCCCGGGAACCTCAACAGACGAACTGCTATGCTGCTAGCTAGTGCTAAAAACAACAGAAAAAAGAGCCCCACCTATACAGATCACAGATTTTTGGGGTTTGGTGTTAAATATGATTGGGGAACAAAAAAACTGCACTGTATGCAGCTTTGCTACACACGTCACCATCCAGCTGTGACGCTGTGTTAGAATGGGACAGCCAAGCAGGAAACACCTGCAAAAGAACAGCAGTCCATCACAGAGGCTTTTCAAATTAGTCCAACACTATAGGAATGTCTATTGTTTTAAAGCTCCATTAATAGGTTTCTTCATTAGACACATGTTTTATAAGTCCAAACACTTAAGTGTTTGCAGTAAGTTCAAATGATCTGTTTAAATGCTTGTCTCCAATGAGTGTTATATATGAGTTATAAAGTGAAATTTCCTTCAGTATTTTGTTTTATTTTGCTTCCTAGCAAAACTAAAACAGGTAATCTGTGAACCAGAACAGTTTTTAGTTCTTCTTTGGTACCATAGTCCGACGTGTTGAACAAAGACCCAAGTATTGAGGAATTAAACCATGTGTAATTTGTATTGCTGCATCTGTAAAAGACAGGAATCAGATTTCTGAAAAGCTCAAAGGCTTCCACAGTTACTGTGCTGGGCAGCTAGAGGAGAGTTAAGTGACCCACCACTGCTGCGGTTGTTTGTGCTCGCCGTACGCAGCGGAGTGTCTTCTGGGTAATACAAGTGCAACAGCAGCGAGATCATAATGGCAATCTGCTCCCCACAACTCTCCTTGGCTAATACATCTGGACACAACTGTGTGGGTTTGTACATCCATGTGCAAACCCCTGACAGGCATGCACACATGCTTCCACATGCAACATGGAAACGCATGGGGTTCAGTCAGAGACTGCATGCACTCAGGAAGCCTTAAGTGTACCTGAGCATCAAAGACGTGATGCGCTCCACTGTTGAGCAACTCAAGAGATGTATTGTAAAGTGACAAGAGTGACCTTAATAATCTACCATGAACAATCTGTACTCTTTACCAAAGGATCCTGTTCATGAAATAAATACCATGTTTTGTTGGCTTTCTAACCATTAAATAATACAACAGAAACCCCAGTTTGAACAAAATAAACATGAAAATAGACCAAATATTTTGAGATTAAAAGATTAGAAACAATTCTTCAAAGCCATCTGTAAACAATTAAATATTAAAATGTATTTTTAAATATTCCCAAAGGATTCACATTCAGTGATGGTAAATAAGGACAAAAGACTTTAAAGTGCAAAAAATAAAACATTTTATATAAAACTATCTCTGCTCCACATCCAAAGTTAAATCCCTTTTTAAAAAAAGCCTCAGAAGAAACAGCTTCCTCAGTTTCTTTTTTAAAGCACAAAAAAAGACCTTAGAATTGAGAACAGTTCTAGTGTAACAATCACAGTAAGTTCCTGTAGCAACGATGGAGCTTTGAGAGTAAAGTGAAATAAAATCTGATAAAAAAAAACAATCTTCTGAATCTATTCTAAGTTAGAATGTTGCAAAAACTTTAAGATAACCTTTTAAGCTCAATAATAAGGAAATGTCCCTGTTCCACAAACAAATAGAGCTGGTTGTCATGACAACAACATAAATAAGCAGAGCCTATTTTCATGTCCATTTTTTGTTTTTCAAAGATTATCCAAGAGAATTAAAATAAAAACTCCAACAACAAAATCAAAAAAATCTAAAATGGAAACTTTTTTGTCTTATAATATATTCACAAACAAACACAATTAATGTATTAAATTTGCTGCTTAACATTTGTCCAAAAATGTGTGGGAGAAGTTACTGTTAAAAACTTCAACCTCACAGAAACATCGTCTATATCTGTATATCTCATTTACAGTCAAGCATGAAAGACATGGATGATGTTGAGCAATCAGGCTTGCATATGTTAAAGATCTCATCAGTAATCACGTCTCCATGTCTGGGTTCATAAGATCATTCAGAGTCAATGACATTCACCATCGACTGCAGGAGCTGTGTCTGAATGACAGTGCTTTCAGCGGTACTTCTGTCTCTCTGTGACCCAGTTTGAAGACTTGCTGTCCTGCATTAGTCTGAGGAGGGCAAAAATAAAAACAAGTATAAATTAAAGCAGCTTTTTACTGTTGTCTTGATGCAAATAAGAAAATATAAAGTTCAGGAGAGGAACAATCAGGAAAAATGCTGCCACCAGATTACCACGCCACGCCTGATGCTCAAAACGTGCCACGGGACCTTTGATCGCATTTTTACATCCACTTAACTTGAAAACTAGAAAACCCTGCAGCAAAAACTGCATTCAGTGTGAATGTAGCTTAATAACATTAATGTTATCCCAACAAAAATAAATGTGATTAAATAACCCACAGGAGCTTTAGCTACAATGATCACATTCTTTCGTCTACCATAACTGATTACCGCCTCCCAGTTAATTTTAAAGTTAATTCCAGCAACTCAGAAAACCGGTTCCGTGCCAACACATTGCTAACTTAAAGTGTTGCATGTTGGTCCAAAGCTGATATGAAGGGCGGCTGTCCTCCACGTCAACTGATAAATGTTAATAGCATAAACAGTCGAGGAGTTTTATGTCAAACACCTCCAGTGTTAAAGGGTTAATGTGACAGTCAAACATTTATTAAACAAATAAAAGAACAATATATGATAGGTCATTTTGCACCACTAACCGGAGAACAAAACTGAAACCACAGGACTCTAAGGAAGGATGGATGGATAGATAGGATTTGATTTTTTCACTCAGTAAAATCTCACATAAACCATATAAAACATCCATGATCTAAGTGGCGTCATTGAAATCTAAACGTGACTGTTCTTCCAGCTTAACATAATCAGTGTTTATTGGCGAACCTTCCAGTAATTAGCTGACGGACAGACATCGTTCTGGTGGCGTCTGAAGAAAAGCTGCACCATCCATTTACGACACGGTTGAATTCACTTTTCTCAGTTCTTGCTTTGAGACAAATACATCAAGGGAACTCCAACAAACTGGGACTGATCAGTGCACTCATACATGAAATGTATCCAGTAAGAGATTATTGTTATGCTGTGATTCATTCGTTACACCACAGAGTGCTCTAATTCCCCGAGACCCTTCATGGAAGAGTCAAATCCAAATGTAAGATGTTAACATATGCGAGCGCCGATCGTCTACAGGACAAACACTCCAGAGACAAAAGAGAATCCTGCAGCTTGGCTGTGCTGACTGGGAATTAAAATGAGTCACACTGCCAAGGCGGCTCAACGCGTTGCAGTGCAGTTGGAAAAGTGGATGAGTTTCAGCACATTTTAGACATGTTTTAGACCTATGAATGGAAAAATGTAAGCAGGGGGCTGTTAAGTGTCAAGTCTGATCATAGCTAACCTATTTACCATAATGTGAAGCATTAAAAAGGCTAAAAATATTGGATTATTTTTAGGTTTTTGGTTATAAAAAGGGCATCAAGACAAATTTTGTTAAGTTAACTACAACTATAAACTCTGTTACTTTCTCTTCTGGCTTAGTCTAGTTTTGGAACCATTTTTCTGCACATTGTTGACGTATTCTTTGTACATAAACCATCATGGCAAATGTTAAAAAGCGTTATTCACCTTCCCAGGATGTTCAGACAAATGTCTGTTCAGAGCTCTGAGCATCATATTTGACTGGTGGAAGAAACCATTTGGTCGCCCATCAGTTAGCTGGTAGTACATACACACGTGGACAAAATTGTTGGTACCCCCCAGTTAAAGAAGGAAAAACCCACAATTCTCACTGAAATCACTTGAAACTTACAAAAGTAACAATAAAAAAAAATTTATTGAAAATTAAATAATCAAAATCAGCCATCACTTTTGAATTGCTGATTAACATAATTATTAAAAAAAAAAAAACTAATGAAACAGGCCGATTTTTTATTTTTGGCTGATTTTGATTATTTAATTATTTAATTAACTGGGGGGTACCAACAATTTTGTCCACGTGTGTACCTACCCAGAGAATGATCAAATATAGCTCCAGCTGTTGAGCATGGCAGGGGGAGTAACAGAAAATTCTCAGAAATGTGTTCTGTAGTTCAAATGGTCTGTAGTACATTCCAAATCATTTATTTTGCGGGAAAAATGGGTCTGTGTGCTTATGGGTTAAGGAACCTCTGATATCAGGTTAATGTGTAAAACAGGTGGATCAAGTAAAAACTGTACAGGCATGAAACAAAACTGCTCCACTACAAGTAGAATTTATCAAACCGATTCCTTTCTGGGTAAGAGCAAAACTATTCGAACTCTATTGTTTATTATTTAGTTTTTGCTCTAAAACCTGTGAAATCAGTTCAGATAATTCCAAATATGGACATAATATTAAAACGTAGAGAATTCTTTTGTTTGTAACCTTTATTTGGCAACAATGAAGTGCAAATTTAACAAAATCAAAGCGTTAAGTACAACAAAATGAATCAGAATCTACTCAAGTAAAAAGTATGGTGCGATAAAATAACTTTTTTGGTCAGTTTGCCAATATTCATGCACGTTTAAGGCCAGAAATGGACTTTTGTCATTTTTCACACATTTTTTGGCTGATGGACAAAATCCTGACCACCGCTGCGTTGATCACTCCCAAAACGTCTGACTTACTGACGCTCTGGTAAGACCTCTGCAGTTGCTCTTTGGTATCTGGCAGCGGCGTTAGCAACAAATCCTTTAATTCTGTCAGCTGGGAGGTCAAAACTTCCCGTTTAGTTCACATCTAAAAATGTCAAGTATTTGAACAAACCGCTTACCTTCTGTTCAAAAGCCACTTTGAGCTTGCACAGTAGGGACAAACCCATTTTAAAAGCACTCCTCGGCCTGCCCATGTATAACAGAGCAGCAAACAAAGGCTGAGAAGCAACAAGAGAAAATGTAAAGAAACATTAAACAGAGCTGACTTCTACAGAAACATTTCAATTAATGCAATGGAGTTTTCTCACAAAAAACATGGAAGCACTCAAAGTCTATCATGATAACTTTGTTTGCCAGCACCAATAAGACCAACAAAAACAAAAATAGAAAAAAAAAATGTAATTACTGCAGGCTCTATGGGACTGAACCAGCCAAATGGCAAGCAATCAAAAGTCCATCCTAAGGGGATGCTCTAATATCCAACTCCCTGCACTCCACTGCCCCTCCACCAAGAATCAGGGAGAAAAACAGATGCTTGTTTAATTTTGCCAATTATTTTAACTGAAAATTGGCAGGGATACTAATTTCTTAATCTGCAAGAATTTAATTTGTGAGGTTTTTTTTCCTCCTTCTCAGTGAGATGTGTCTAAAAAAGTCCAAAGTTTTATCCAGTCTGTCACAGAGAAGGTAACATCCTCTACCTCAGTGCCCATGAGCGTTCGGTGTGGCCATAGTCAAGTGTTTCAAGTGCATAGTATCAATATCCACGTGAAGTATCAATACTTGCGTGATGAGATCAATACTTTCGATACTTTCGTTGCAGTTTCTTTTTAATATGTGCAGTAAAGAGCTTGAATTTACTTACAGAGTTCATGCAAGCGCGGTCCCTATCTGTCTACAGTGTCTCCCAATTTGAGCAAAAACCCACCTGATTTGAGTGGAAACTATCCAATCTGGCAACACTGTCTGTCTGTAGAAATGAGGCATACCCTTCCCTTCATTGGAGAAGATATGGGAGTATCTGTAGGCCTGGAGAACAACGCTCTCAGAAGAACATTCTCAGGACTGAGGATTTTTGAGACAGCTATCTACAGGGCGAATTTTATTTTATTATTTTCTGCAGACGATACGAGGTACATCGCACACGTGAGTGGTAAAAATATAAAAAAATGAATTGAAGTGCTGCAAAAAGATAAACAACTAGGTAATTTATCACATGAATCTTAAAATATAAAAAGTAAATTATCAATAGATAATCAATAGATAATAATAGATAATTTTTTTTACAGAAACAAAACAAAAAAATTCTTTATGTAGTTTAGCTTAGCTTCACCCAATTTAATGTTGTTTGTGCAAATCTAAAATTCATGACTGTTTATTTGCAATACATCATTTAATTTACAGCATAAGTCATTTTTGTATCTGTCCATCTTTTTGTGTGTACATGTCTTTCTATTGTGTAATTCATTAATGTTGTCTCATGATAACTCAAGTGTGGTTTATAAAAAAATGTTTTCTGAGCAAAGAAGAAAATACTTCCCAAACAGAATGTGTTTTTTTAACCTTATAATTGTTTAATTTGAAAAAACACATTTTTCCTTTTCTATTTACAGATGTGATTTATTGTACAGAAACCAGCTGTTAGGTGATTACATGTGTCCTTAAGACACTGAACCCCACATTGCCTCTGAAGGTTGGTGCCAGTGTTCGGCAGCGGAGCCGCCATTAGTGTGTGAATGGGACTGTGACTGTAAAGCGCTTCAAAGACGGTAGAAATGCGTCATACAAGTATACCCCATTTACTAATTTTGTTTGTTTAAGTTTAATGTAACTCCTAATAAATGTAAGTCATTCTACCCACAGGAATTTTTGTTTGTTTTTTATTTTGTTTTCTGGCACATTTTCTTTAACTATATTTAAGTTATCATTTAGGAAGACGCTAGAAATAACCAAATAAGTTAATTATGCATGAAACAAACCCAATTTTCAACATTAGTAACATTTATCGTAAAAAAAGAAAAATAATCGATAAGCAGTACCCAGAAGCAAGGGGGCGCTTTTTCAAAAAAACAAGAGTCCGAGTGTTGTCCTGAGAGTGCAGTTGGTCATCCGGGCCTGCAGAGGCGCTGTCTCAAAAAGGAAGAGTCCTGAGAGTGTTGTCCTGAGAAAGCTGTTTCATACTACTGATGGCGAGCGGAGAGTCATTAAAGAGCCATGTATTTGCATGGAATGACAAGATTTTTGTTGTTTTTGTTATATGTTTATATTTCAAATGGAGAGGAATTGCACACACCTAGGTGTGTGACAACTAATGGGACTTTAACTTAACTTTATTACAATGTTGTTAACTTTTGTTTTTCTTTACTAGTGACTTATTTTATTACTTTTTTAATTTTAAATGATGCTGTTTATTATTGTTGCTACATTGTAGCTTTTTAAAAAATGTGCACTAGTTACAATGTCATTATTATTGCATTATGCCATCATTAATATACATGTTCTACATTTGATGTAAGTTCAGTTCAGATTCTTGGAATTAGATAATTAACATTTGTATTTGCCAAAAGTCTACACTTAACAAATCTTAACAAGTCTACACCTCAATCCCTTATTTGAGGGGGTTTGGGAAAGGGGACATCTGCGAATAATAATTATCCTCCACAAATATCTTCTTTAGTGTATCAGGATTTTTTTTTTGCATTTTTTTTTTGCATTATAAAATATTTGTTTTTGCCTTTTATAATAGCATTTGTTGATGTTCTTGAGGATTTGATAAGCAATTTATCTATAAATCACTGCTCAGTTGCCAACATTAACTGTATTTGAGAACTGGACCGAGTGAGTGTGATGTCATCTATAGAAAATTGTTTATTTAAATGTTTTTTAATGGCTCCAACCAAATAAAGTCACCATAAATAAATAAAGTTCAATTTTTTTGCAATATACATGCTGCCATATTGGATCAAGAAGACATCAGTTGTCTGTTTGACAATAGGCACTACCTACTTTTATTAAGGCATCTGATTAGCCAGTTTTGTAACTTGAATTACTTGCCCTACAGAAGACGTCCAGTTCTCATATACAGTCAATGGTTGCCAATTATCTGGACAGTGTCAAGTTGTTACACAGACACCAATCAAGAGGACTCTATATATTCTTATAATAAAATTAATAATAACAGCTATCTGACGAACCAGAGCGGTGATGTTTTAGCTTCATGATTAAGTAAACACCTTTTTTTGACTCTCCAACTGCAGCTAGTACGCCTATCTTCCAAAGCTCTCTAACAGGCTATTCCTCCTGTTGAATAGTGCCGCATGTCGCCATATAGCCCTGACTAATGAGGCGGTGTGGGGGGGAGTAAAAAAATGCCCTTTACCTACAAGGTTAATAAGATCTTACTACATAATCAAGCGTGTGCAACTCCACACAACATTTAATCCTTTTTTTTTCCAACTCAAATGTTGCAAAAGTGACAGTAAACACCCTTTGACGAATGTGCTCCAATTCTTTCTGTATAATAGTGTGCTCAGCGAATGTAGGACGTGGAAATACGTTGGCCAAACATGCTCTGAATCAACATTTGAGATGATTTTCCAACAAAAACATTTTAAAACATTAAACACTTCTAATTAACATTATTTATCAGAAGATAAAAATATGCTAGACAATATTAATCAGAAACTAAATTGTCTCTCTTTTTGTTGACTGTTGTAGGTAAAAAGCTCCAATAATTAGCAGCTAGCTAATATTTCTGATAGCATAGCAACTTACTTAGGCTAATTGCTAATTTGTATTTGGTAAAATATCAAACGTAAAGCTTTAAAATTATGAAATACCAAAACTACTTCTGTTATGATGTATGATTTATCACTTTAAAGTGAGTTTGTCTGTTCTCTGTGTCTTTTTAGCATGCTAACTAAAGCTGTATGTTAATCATATGCAAAGAAAAAATGCCAAACAATTGTGCAACAAAAGATGCTAAAAAAAAAGATAGATAATGACATAGTCTAATTTGATTTGATATTAATAAAAAAAAAACAAAAAAAAAAACACCGGAACTGAAAGTGAAATCAAATCAAATCAAACTTTATTTGAATAGCACTTTTCCTATGAAGCATAACACAAAGTGCTTTACATTAAAATAAAACTGATTAAAAAAACAAGCACAACCATAAAAATGTAGGACCCCCCCCCCCCCCCCATCCCCACCCTCAACACACACATGCAATCTACCCAACCCCTTTCACAAGTCCCACCCCCTTTACTGATGGAAGCCATTGGGAAACAGGCTGAGCAGGGAGAAAGTTGGTAGTTAAACCTATTATAGTTGGGTCCTCTTCCTCCGAGGACAACCACATAGCCAGTCTAATGCAGCATCACAGGCGAGGACCCAGCCCCACCACAACAAGGTGGCGAAGCAGGTCCCCACCTAGAGCCGCAGCAGCTGAACCGTAGCTGACCCAGAGGGAGAGGACTCAGCCGAGGAGGCACTGGATTTAAAAATGATAAAATATAAATCTAAATTTAAAATGTAGCAACAAGCAATAAAACATGGGAATAAAAAATATTCAAATAAGCTATAAATAATCCAGTGTAAAATCATAAAACAAAAAACAAGATAAATTAACATGATAAAACCTAACTAAAAGCTAATTTAAAAAGATAGGTCTTGAGCCTTTTCTTAAAAACCTCTATGTTCTCTGCGACCCTCAGGTCCTCCGGCAGACTGTTCCATAGACAGGGGCCATAGTATTGAAAAGATGCATCTCCATAATTTTTGGTTTTCACAGTTGGAATGATCAATAGACCACTGCCCGATGATCTCAGGGTCCGCAAGGGTTCATATTTAACTAAAAGATCAGATAAATAAGAAGGCGCAAGACCGTTAAGACATTTAAAAACCATTAAAAGTATCTTAAAATCAATCCTGAAGCAGATGGGAGCCAATGCAGGGATTTTAAAATCGGAGTGATGTGAGCTCGCCTTCTGGTCTTGGTGAGAATTTTGGAGAAGCTGAAGATTCTTAATGCTATTTTTTGGAAGACCTGCTAGAAGGGCGTTACAATAATCAACTCTACTGATTATAAAAGCATGCATCAGCATCTCCATATTAGTAAGAGAGAGAATTGGGAGGACCCTAGCCAAATTTCTAAGATGATAAAAACCAGTTTTAATCACCTGCTTGATATGTGGGATAAATGTTAGCTTGGAGTCAAAAATAACGCCCAGGTTTCTGACTGTTTCAGAAAAATTGAATGAAAGTTCTTTAAGTTTCAGAAACTGTTTCTCTCTCTTGGCTTCAGGACCAATAGCCAAAATTTCAGTTTTCTCCTGGTAGAGCTGCAGAAAATTATTTGTCATCCATGATTTTACATTTAGAATACAGTTAAAAAGTGCTTTTATTGTTGTTGTGTCATCAGGAGACATAGCTATTTACAGCTGGGTATCATCAGCATAGCTATGAAAGCCGATGTTGTGCTTCCTGATGACATTCCCCAGAGGAAGCATGTAGATGTTAAAAAGCAAGGGGCCAAGGATGGAACCTTGAGGCACACCACATTCAATTTTGTGGACCCCAGAAAAGTAAGTGTCCATGCTTACCATGAAGTTTCTCTCCATGAGATAGGAGGTGAACCACTGGAACAGTCCCTGAAAGGCCAAGACTTTTAAGTCTGTTTAACAGGATCAGTGTCAAAAGCAGCACTTAGATCCAGTAGTACTAATACTGGGATCTGACCTGAATCCGAGGCACATCTAACATCATTAACGATCTTTAACAGGGATGTCTCAGTGCTATGGTCTGTTCTAAAATCAGACTGGTTCACCTCAAATATGTTATTGTGTAAGAGAAACTCATTTAGCTGAATAAAAACATTTTTTTTCAGAATCTTGCTTAAAAATGGCAAGTTGGACACTGGTCTGTTTACTGGTCTGTTTATTATTAAAAACCGTAGGATCTACATTGCTTTTCTTTAGTAACGGTTTCACCACTGCAGTTTTAAAAGCAGTGGGAAAAATACCCGTTTGTAGAGAGGAGTTTATGATGTTTAAAATCTCGCTCTCAAAAGATCCATAAAATGATTTAAAAAGTGATGTGGGGATGGGATCTAAAAAACAGGTTGTTGGTTTAACTTGGGAGAAAGCTCGACCAAGTGTTGCAGTTTCAACCAGGTCAAAACTGTCCAGTGCCTCCTCGGGTAAGGTCAAGTCACCATTTTTACTACAGTTGCTTCTTTGTTCCATCAAGATACTAGATCGTACAGAAGCAATTTTGCTCCTGAAATGTATTGTATTTTTTCATTTTAAATTCAGTCACAAGGTTTCTAATCCAGTGCAATCTATAATTTCTAATTCATAGCATTTACCGGTAATTCAAATTTCAATGTTCTGTACTTGTGGACCTGATTTTCTGCATTTGGGTCAAAGGGATTCACATTTGTAAGGTTAGAACGAACAAACTGAATCTTTACATTTGACATATTTGTGAAGTAAAAAAAAAACGAAACTACATTTTAATGTTTAAATCCTGCTGAAAACATAATTATCCATAGACTCCATTGGCAGTGTTCCAAGGGAATTTCCTTTAGCAAATCCCTGTGCATTGCGAGAAGCAGTAAAGAATGCAACATCAAAATATAATAAGAACTGGAAAAATAACATTGATAAAAAAATGTTTATAGAATATACAGATTTGTAAACCAAATAAATGCAAATCGTCCAAACAACTTTTGTCCACTAACTATATGAATATATCTGGGTAGCCTATAATTGCACGGATAATGCTATCATATTAAAAGAAATATAAAAATTGCTCTGGTAACTGTGATAGGCTTATTAAACTGTTATATTCTGTATGAACCAAACCAAATATAAAACAATATTTTTTCACTTACAAAGCTTCATTTGTAATCGAGTTGCCTGCATTGTGTCAATAGGCTAATCTTTGATGCAATCATAAAATCTGGCATGGAAAATCCTGCTGATGTAATCTGTCCAGAATTTAAAATGGAACAAGTTTGTAAAAAAAATACAAAACAAAAGTGTGAAGAAATGAGAACAAAAAGATGTCCTCAGTGGGAGAAACGTTGCTTTATACCACCACGACAGGCACATAGGTGCTCCTCTTTAATTTAGAGCCTGGTGAAAAAGCATCTGTGTTCACTGGAAACAAACCTCAAGGCTCTACTTTCTGTGTGATTACACAATAACTCTGAGCTGACCGATTGTCTTCCTGCAGAAAACGCTGCCAACACCACTGAATAGAGAATTGTTGGATGTTCGTTTCTATTCAGGGCACCTGACTCTGAAGTGGGGAGCCAATGGTGATGCAAAACCCTCTTAGACATGAGCTGGTGGAGTGCAATGAAACTTGTTCAGAATGCTACCACTCCAGAACACATTATTCATGGTTTTCTCTTTGATAGCAAAGTGTCTAAAATAAGACTAAAGATCTAAATTAAAAAAGAAAGAGTGGACACAACCGATCTCTACATTCATGTTGATGTCTGGTAAGACAGATATCTAATGTATAATCGAAATCATAAACCAAATAATTGTTTCCATCCACCAATCGGCAAGTGGGAGGGGGACGATAGCGCAAGTCAAATCTTTTCCTCTCCCAGTCCTCCATCTTCTGCTGAATTCCTGTCCTTTATCTTGTCGCTCAGAGTAACGTTCTCTAAAGGTGCTTGCGAAAGCTGCAGAATTAAAACTTCAATATTTGCTCCTAATGTATTACTGTGTTCATGAGGGAAATAAGAAAATAATATTTAAAAGTGATTCAAAGGGCGTTGCTGTGGAAATCAGTGGTTTTGAGGCACTTTAGAAATCAGTAGAGTTGGATTTTTGGGCTTTAAGGTAAACCTGGGGAAAAAGACATTGATGGCAACAAGTCCATGTGGCGCAAAAAAGAAAACAGTACCTCAACACACAGGAGTAGTATCCAACATCTTCCAGCTCCGCCGGCCGGAACCAAATGGAGTCCTCCTCTTTGCTCATCCTCGCTCCATCAAAACTGATGGGTTCCTCAAAGTCACCGTGTCCCGCACTTTTGTACCACATCAGGCTGAGTCCCGTGCTCTGGGCGTGGCTGTAGTTGGCCCGGATATATCCATAGAATAATGCGCATTTGACCCGGACGGGTTCCCCAAGGAGGACCTTGTACTTCAGGTAGTCCACCGACCAATCCGTACAACCCTCCACTGAAAAAGACAACAGAAACACAAAAATTGAAGGTACAGTTTTCTTTGACAGATAGGCATACATTATAAATTTAATAATTTCATTAATAAGATGAGAAATCCAGAATTGTTTTCTCATAGAGACAAATAATATTCTTTTTTGTAAGCCAATGTATGAAACTGAGAGTCCTGCAACATCCACTACGATATGTATTATTTTACGTGCATTCATTGCTAGGCCAGTGAATTAACAAGAGACTGATGATACGATACAAATCAATAAGATTGTAGCAGAAACACAATATGAAAACTTTTAAAAGAGCATGACTTTGAAAAAAGCCTTGTTTGAACACTAAAACACCTTTCAAATAAGCAAAATTGTATCAAATTGTATTCAATTATCACAACAATAAGGACTGCAACTGTCACATATAAAGTTGCTTTCACCAAAGCAAATTCCAGATGCTTTTATTTTGATAGATTAAGGAATGTTTTTTCAACAGTCAGCATTCTCTTGTTTTCACAACAACATATTTTTTTAGCATAAAAACCAACTTAATGTGCCCTAACCAACAGGGTTCTTTAAGAATGACTAAGGAAATAAAGTGCTACGTATTACCAACACGCCTTAAATGTATGAAATGGATTAAACAACCAAAGAAATTGTCAATCAACAATCTGCCAATTTCAGCTAACCTGCATGTGTCATTGAGCTGTGGAACAACAAGCGCAGAGACTAATGAGTGAATATCTAGATGGTTCTTAAAAGATCTTGTTTTGCTGCAGAACCGTTTAAAGCAGCTTGGTGTGACCAAGACCAACTAGTTGGGGGTTTAAGTGGACCACTAAAGCAAGACACTGAACGAAATGTTTGCTCATAACTAATACGTTAAAAATAGTTTCAGCAGTCTTTGAAATCAATATCAGTATTGCAAAATGAAATATTTGGATATTTTACAGAATCATTTTTTTCCCTAAACCCTTATTGGCTACACAATTACTGGGGAATTGACCTAATTGATAGGACTTAATAGGTAGGAGACAATCATAGTGAAGAGGTAGAGCCACCAACCTCTGATCAGAAGATCGCAGGTTCAGGTCTCACCTTGCCTATGTGCCCTTGGGCAAGACACAGAACCCCACATTGCTCAGGGTGGTTACTAGTTGGTGCCAGTGTTCGTCAGTGTGTGAATGTTTGTGTGTAAATGGGACTGTGACAGTGAAACACCTTGGGGCATAAAGGAAAGTAGAAAAGTGCTAAAGAAGTATACATCGTTCATTGTTTAACAGACATTTTTTCTTTGAAAAATATCAACATTTTGTGCCGTTTTGAATTAGTCACATCATCAAACTGAATGTGCAACGGTTAAAGCACCTGCAGAGAAAGTTTTGACGATGAAGGAATGATGGCATTAGTAAAGGGGATCAGTCAGTGTGTTTTTTGAACATCTTTCACCTACAGATTTATGAGAAAAACTGAATTAAATCCCAGCACGGTTTGAAACTCCTGCCTTGCCGGTTGAGACTTTCAGTGAATCCAAAAGAAGATGGGTTGTGTTTCTAATGATCACAAAAGAAAATTGTATTTATTTGCAACACAAAGCAAGGCCTGGGGGGGTTGTTGGCCTCAGGCTCAACTAAGGCTTCTTGATAATGCTGGTTCCCATCCAACTGGGAGGCAGTCACCATGGTAACAATCACACCGAGGGTAAGATACTCTCCTGCTGGTTTGCATTGATGGATAAGACCAATGGAGGAACATGGATAAACGGAGCGTTCTTCACATGTAACATGTCTTGTGTAGGTGAAAAAAAGGCTCATTCATTTAAGTCAAGGATTTAAATTTGGTTGTAATTGACCAAACCCTCTCTCCATTATTAAAACATAATACAGTCAAGATAATCCTAAAAGCAGGAATAAAATATTCACTTTGAAACTGGTAGTTTCTTTTAATTTTCAGAATAAAAAAGTAGTTTGAAATTCATTGGAGGCTCAATATAAATGATAAAATGTGGTAATTTTTCCTTTAAAAAGGGAAAAGAAAGACTATATAACAGCACTATTTCATTTTTCAAAAAGAGAACTGTCCAGAAAAGTTAGACAGACCATCAAAACCAAACCCAGATCTAAAAGCAGGTGCATCTGCAACACCAGAGTAGTACTAACACACATCTTTACTCTGGCAAAATAAAACACACAAAGTTCAGTTTTAACATTTACAAAAATCCACCTACAGGTTCTTATTATTCTTTTATTCTTAACTTAGAACAACAAGACCTTGAACAGTGATGAGGATAAAAAAAATGAATTTGTTGATAAGATTTTAGAAGAACTCTACGAAGGAAAAATAAGTTTGATGCCAATTAAAGGTACAAATTTGCTGCAGCACAAACCTGTGAAAGTGTGTGATGAAAGAAAATGTAATTTACTTGTGTGACCATCTCGTTACCATGACAGCACTTACTCTACTATGGAGCGTGCACGACCACATCAGCTCTGCTCAAGGAAAACAATTATAGCTTTAGATATTTATAGGATATTTATAGAACGCAGAATTATACGTATTATGTTTTCCTACATCAAAGTCACTCAATTTAGACAAGTTTGTGTGTTTCAATAAAGATGGACCTGTCTGAAGAGTTTCTTTTATCTTTCAGGGAAAAAAAACCGCAAATCAAACAAGGATCTACATCAGTCAGATGAGAACTCTAGCAGCAGTTTCTCCTCATTATGCATTTTCAATTTCTTCTCCGCGGCAGTCCTCTCCATGCTTAACCTCGCTGCAACACTTTTTCCTTAAAAACATCTGGCGGCGCAGCTGTTGCAGACTCAACAGGCTTGCTTAATTGAGCTTCTATAAATATTTCATTTACCAAAGAGGCAACTTGGCACCAATCAGTGGGGTGTGGCGAACGCCGCAATCAATGAGTGTGTTTTCAGGTGATTATTGTTCCGCATTGTGTGGGAGATTAAAGATCATGCTGAGAATGGTGGTGACAACATGTCTCGGGATAAAAGACGTTAAAAATAATAATAATAATGGGAGGAGGAGGTGGGGGGCTTCAAAAGAGTACAGACAGAACACCACACTGAGATCCTCCCTAAAGTCGCTGTAGTGGAATTCACCTACAGTAGATGGTTTTGTTAAAAAATATGGTCTCAGTTGAGCTGGAAAATGGTGAAATGATCTCAAATATGACTAACAAGAATAGGGTTTGGACGAATGATAAACATGTGTTTCCTTAATGGAAAGGAGACACACGTTTTCTGCATTAAGTTTAAGGGTTTTGCCGCTCACTAATTGGGATCATTGAACATGCTATTAAATATTTGACAGATTTTCTACACTCCAGTAATAAGAGCTGGTTAGTTGATATCAGAGATGTGGACTTGAGTCACATGACTTGGACTTTAGTCAGACTTGAGTCATGAATTTGATGACTTTAGACTCGACTCGACTTTCACTGCAGAGATTCATGACTTGACTTGAACTTTAGCCTTCTGACTCGCAAAGATTTGCCATTTTCCCCAAAATCCAAAGATTAAAAAGTATATTAATGAACCCACGACGCGGTCTCTCTGTCTCTGTTTGTTTACCTCCATGTGTGATGTCGACACAACATCCAATCAAATTAGGGTCACGTTGGTTTGATCCGACAATCCAACCAATCAAACTATTATTATTGAACTGTTATTACGTTCCGATATAAAAGTTTTGAAGTTGTCAACAAAAAACAGTTTGCAGTTTGCAGAACATGTGGATAAAAGGATTACAGACAGAAACTCATCAATGACCAACTTCATCTGACTCCTGAAGCTATAAAGAAAGGTTTGTTCTGTTAAGGCTTAGGCTAGCTTATTGGCTAACTGCTAGCTGGAGTTAAATGAATGGGAGAGTCTGTTAGCGTTACATTGGGTGGGCATGCAGGCAGCTCAGCATAATCACAAAGTGGCCAGAAATAATTTTGACATTTCCACTGCTCAGATCCTAACCTGGGATCTGAGCGGGATGAGATATTAGTTGTTTCCTGAAAGAAATCGAGCAAATGTTAATGAAATCACAGAGCTCTTGTATGAGGATTTCTTTTTTTCATTTTGCTGTGCTTTGTAGCGTTGTGTTTTGGTAAAGAGCACCTCCTTCTTCCCCTGGGGTCTTAGTCCTTTATTCATTTAATAAATGCTGCTTTCCTTTTGTTTTTGTTTTTACTGCTTTAAAGGTTTTTAGAATGAATGTGCATGTGTGTGTATTGTAGTGCTTCACCTGTCATTAGATGTGTACTTATGATATAAAAAAAAAAAAAGACTAACAAATCTGTTCTATAAATGCAATTTATCCGATTCTTCTTCATTCATTTATGAATATACAATAAATCTCTCTTTTTTTTTTTTTACATTCCATCATCCAATTCAGCTTAACAAAACATTCACCTGAGCACAGGTGTCGGCTCACCTTTGCACCTTCAAATAGTGTGCGTGTCAGAATGTAATGCTTTACATGTGTTGGCTGGTATGCACAAGTGTGCGTGTGAACTGGATGTGGTCAAGTTTGTGAAGACTCTTGGAGCCAGCAAGTATATTTGTAAAAGCTGTGTGTGTGGACAGGCCCCGCCCATTTTAGACTAACACTCACGATTATAATGGGTATAAGCTCCAGCAATTTGTTGGCTGTAGTTTTGCGACTCTACCCTCCCTTCCCTGTAGTCATCCACTAACTTCTATAATCCAGCCTTTTTTTCCTTTTCTTTTGCGACCCCCCAGACAACTCTCTTTTTCCCCCCTTTCTTTTTCCGTCCAGTCCAACAAAAAGAACACAAACAAAATTAATATAAATAAAGTTTAGTTTAAATTACAAAAGGGGCTTATACCAACATACATTTTGTGTTCCATATGATTTATAACCCCCGACTGTAAGAGTAATATCTGTCTAATACAAGATCATATCTGTTTGCTCAGCTGTTGGACAGGACAAGTTTAAAAAAAAAAAATCCAGACTTTTCCTGATCTATCAAAACTACATAAATCCTCGATCATGATCAGATCTTACTTTGTATTCTGTAATCCTGGACTTAGTCTTTTATTAAGTTTTGAGCTTTGAGAGCTTATAAACAAGAGAGAAAAGAGTGACAATGATAATGTTCTGTCTGAAGAAAAGCCTTTTGTGTGTAGTAAGGAGTTTAACAGCTTTAAGACCTCTATAATCACACTTGGCAGATTTTTTAGAACATGACTCAAGCGATAAACGATGGTTCGATGGTATTTGACTGAGTAGTTTGAGCTGTTTTAAGGTATTTCTGTCAAACCAAGTACGACTCGTAGCTCTATCTCTTTGTATAGCTGATTCTACAAAAAGTGAAAGGACTTGTCTTGTGTGAAGCGAAGAGATCCCCAAAAATGCTTAAGTGTCTCCAAACGTGAAAATATTTTAACCGATTCCAAGCGTTTCTGTTGAAGGGTGATCCGCTTCAGTGTTTGGCGTCAGCTCCACTTCAGGGTTTTCAGGGACTAGGCTTCTGTGTGATACAAAAGGAAGCCTGTAGTTGGGATTGTGACCAAACTAATTCAGTAATAATTTCAGTTTTAGTCAACAGCTAAAACAGTGTTGTGAATATTTTAAAATCTGCATATTTTAACCTCATTAAAATCTTGTTTTGTTTGGGTAAATATTTATTCCACACAAGCCATAAACTGCTCTCAGAGCTGCTGCAGAATGAGGAGCTCATGATGGCCCAATTGGTCATTTTTGCTCGGAGCACTTTAGAAGCTTAATCTATTTGTTCTTGATTTGATGGCTTCATTTCTGTTCACCATCTAATTGATATTCAGTTCAGCTGAAGTTTGCTCCAGCTAGAGTTTCTTTAGGTTGCTTTCATTACAGAACAGCAAACGATTTTAGCAGATGAAACATGGAGGAATTAAGGATAAAAGGAGGGAACCCAACTAAAAGAAATTCAGCAGTTTGTCGTGATCAGGAAAAAAAAGCCAAAATGTACAACATTTAGATGATTATTAGTGCGGCGATTCACCACTGTTACTGTACCTTCCACCTAATCTACGGTGTTTATTTTTACACACCGAGGAGAAACAAACAACAGGTCCAAAAACTGCACTTGTAGGCTAAAGCGAAAATTAATCAGATCCAAATGCAGAGAAAGGCGGCGTGTGCTCTGTGAGCTCCCCGCCAGCACAACCCTTTCATTGTGAGGAGGTCTAACTGTTGCCATGGTAACAAAAGGGTCTACCCTCGCTTATCAAGAACTTGCTAATTAGTTTGTGGACGATAATAACTTGAAGGCTTAAGGTAAGACAACCACATCCGAGATGGTGTTTGCGTCTAATTTTGAGTCCTAATTGAGACTCTGAAGTGTTCCACTTTAACAACTAATAAAAACAGCCGGAGAGGGGAAAAGGTCACCCGGGGAGGCAGCAGCTCCAACATGGGATTGGCAACAGAGCGCATGAACCAACACATTATGTTTCTCATTAGTCTGAGAGATTTGCTGTACACCCCCACAACACCACCCCCCAGCACAGACGAGGACCGCAGACGCAGCAGAAGGCCATGCTGTGCAGGTCAGGTCTTTTATTCCTTTCACAGGTGCTCGGTCAATATTCAAGTTCAAAGTCAAATCTGCCCTCAAGACAAAGAGTCATCAAACACCAACAATCGCTTCTGTTTGATTCTGAAGAGTTACAAAGTGCCTTTTCTCTGCTTCAAGGACGTCTCTTTGTTTCTCCTTTACTTGGCATCATTTCAAGACTAAGTCATTATGAGATAAAATATTTTTCTGCATCTAGATCTGGGATAAACAACTCCAGGCCTCGAGGACCGCATTGCTGCATGTTTGCCAACATACCATTCTCTGGCATATTCTAATTGGCTGGACACACCCGAACCAGGTAATTAGTCATGAGTGGGGCTTGGATATCTGAAAATCATGCAGACACTGCAGCTCTGGGGGCTTGGAGTTGCCTATCCCTGATCTAGATCATAATTTACAAGAAACGTTTCACGATCGTCATTTATGTCAAGTGCCAAGACTAATGTTGTCCTCAGCAGACAATGTATGGGTGGTGCATCTTCACCAAGTATTGGACCTTAGAACAATATATGTGAAGAATAGTTCATGTCTTTCTTCAGTGTTCGTCACTTGCATCCATATGAGGGGTTCGTTCAGCCTGTGGAGGGTCGTAGAGAGGAGAGGCTGAATCTTAAGAGGAGTTCAGGTGTGTCTTGCAGTTCCCTTGAGGAATCGTACGGCCACCTCAAGGGATGTATCATTGATTGATGTATCATGCGTGTGTTAAGTGTATCGTGAAGTATTTGTAAAGCCATGAACACAAAGGCATGTGATACGCATTCTTAATGTGCATTTAGCCAATAGTGTTTACATTGGAGAAGTAGCGAAGGGCTTCTGTTTACCATCTACAGTTGGAAGAGCCTTAGTGCAAAACGTCAAAGCGTTTTTTTTTTTCACAGCTCTATTTTGATATTTGAAAGACTTGTCATATAATTCTGGACAGGCACCAACTGTTGTTATTCATTTCTCCTCCGCGATTAATTTTCAAATCGTAGGCACTTTTGTGAACTGAAAGGTAAATGGTAACTTGCAATGTGCGTTCAAGGTCGCACTTTTGTACGTAGAAGCCTGAAAATTGAGTAGCTACATGTGAACACACGGGTTTTGAATGTGGAAACCTGAAACGTGCGTTTACATATCATTTTTATTGGAAGTGACTACCAAGGGTCACGTGAACTTAGTTCAAGGCTAATGGATGTTGGGTGCACTTTTGACGTACAGGTGATGCTGTTGGACAGAGCCCTTAAGCCACACTCTGATTGCATGGTGCAAATCCTGGAGCCGTACACACATGCCAGTGGGCAAATGATACGTGTTCGTAAGATGTCCACACAAACTACACTCTGTCTACGAGCGGTCTACAACCTTTACATTTTGTGTGGTTCACACAGGTTTGCCCATGTTTTCCCTGCAGAAACTGCAGTTATCTAGCAATAAGGGCAGTTCCTTAATACAATTGTGGTGGGGGGGTGATTGTAGTAAATCAACAGCTTTTCTGTTTTATACCACCATTGCTGCCGCAATTTGGTACATTTTCATATATTTTGCAATAAAAACGGATAAGGAAGTTGTCGTCAAGGTAAGCTGTACCACATATCAGAGACGACGTGTGCTTTAAGACGTATCGCTTCTAAGGTCTGATTGTGAATCAAACTTCCAGGCAATCTTTTTCCAACTCATTATTTTAGTTGCCCCGAAAAAACAAAAGCCGCAAAAATTTCACACAATAAATGTTTTACTGCCTGAGCCATTCTTTCAATAAGCTGTGCTAATAGGAACTCAGCCTTTTACCGTTTTCAAATAACTCAAAAGTTTTGAGTCGCATAAGAAAATTAAATCACTCCAAACTCTGTAAAAAAATGTGACCGCAGCAGAACAAATGATCCTGCATCAAACAGAAAGAACGTCAGCCGTGGTTGATTGAGTGGAACACTAACTGACGTGCACTTATGAGGACATCAGTTTTTCTGACTAAATTAATTTCTCCTCAATCTTTAAAGTAATTTTATAATAAATTTGAAAAAGAAAAAAAAGGGGAAGAATTTAATTTTCTTTTAAATTGGAGTCCAACTGTTTCAAAGACTTTGTTGCGTTTATCTTTAATAACTAAAAGTGATTGGCAGTGCCGGTTTTGGTATAATCTTTCACCAGTCATGAAATTGTCAATTTGAGACGTCTGATGGAGGTTTATTGCTTCTCTCAGTTTGCTGGCAGGACACAAACTCAAGACAAAGCAAACATTTCCCTGAATGAGTGAGGGAAGGTGAGGAATGTGCTGAGTGATTCCTCCAGCTGTAAAAAAAACCCAACAACCCATCGATAAAAAGAAGGCCTTCCATCTGAGAGCGCCCGATTGTTCAGACAACTCTGTAAGGATTAATGGATACTGATAACCGTCAGCTGTCATGTTTTACCAGCTGACCACAGAACCAGCATTTAACGGAGTCACATCTGAAATGAAGTCTTTCATTTTTGCTCTGACTTCACCGTGTCATTAAACAAAATGGAGCTATTTGTCAAGGCTGCCTTGTTTTTATGTCCCTAATGACCGTCTGTGAAAAGGACCGTTCAATAAAAGTGCCTTTTTGGTCTGTTTTTTTTCCTTTTTTAAATAAAGAATTGTTGGAAAATGAATTCTAGGCAAGTTAGAACAGTTTAGAAATCATGCGATTGGAAATCAGGCTTGATCACGTAGTTTCCGATTTGAGCAGAATCGGATGTGATATCCTGATCAGTGCTCAGATGTTTATTTTATTGTTCATAATATCTTTGTGACATAAATACTCCACTAGAAGCCTATCACGAACAGATTACAACATTTTATTACCGTAAACCACAACAGAACGCACAAAAGAGGTAAAAATTAGCAAGATTTTCACAGATATATATATATATATATATATATATATATATATATTTTATAAATAACCGAACTTTTTGAGCTTTTAAGTATATTATACTGTTCATTCTTCACTATAAAGAACCCCAAAGCTGTGTTTTGATCCATTCATGTATTTTTGAGTAATCCTTCAAAACCCACCGCTCTTAGCCGTAGCCCTTCCCGTACTGACATAAACAAGCGGGTCCTCACCATGTGACGCAGACCAGTGAGAACACCTCCAACCAGGAAAAGTCTGCGCTGCAAGCCCCGCCCCCAGGCTAATACAAACACTCCTCCTGATCTGCAGAGAAGCAGCCGCCCCAAAGCAAAAGTCTGGAAACAGTGCAAATTGAGCGCGAATTTTTGGCCAGGGCCAAAAAAAAAAATCTCAACTCTGGGGAGGGAAGTGGCTGCGTCTCCTCAACCAATTAGGGACTCAAGTTCGGGCACGTGACATTTTCAGTGATAGCGGGGATAAAACATCCAATATGGTAGATTGAACCATAGTTCTCCAGAACTTCCATTCATTTTCTTAACCTGCTGTATCCCTTTCTGGTCTGCGGGGTTTCCTGAACCCGTCCCGGTTACTGTTGGGTAAAGACGGATACAATCTAAGTCTGTTGCAGGACCTATGGAGCTGTAGTGAACACACTCACTATACCAGCTCACGGGAGAGCAGCTCGCATCCAGACAGAGGGCCACTGCTGGATGAGAAAGCAGTCTGCTCAGGCCTCCTGAACTTTATGATGTTTTCCTTTTTTTATTGAGACAATAATAAAAAATAAAGGTCCCCTCATTTTAGGTATGAAGAATTGTCCGTGCAAATCTCTTTCAGAGGTTGGAGGGCATCTGCCCAACTTTACTTGACAGAAACTTTCTGTAGAAGATCCCTTTGATGGTGTTTCATGTTATGGCAAGAACTCAGATGTTCATCAAAACTGTTTTTTGTTATTTATTTATTTCTAAGGTAGTTTTTGCTTCTTTGGCGTCAAAATTGGAGATCTTTTTTTTATTAGATTGGTTATAGGTATAAGCAAAAATATTTATCAGAACTGTTAAAAACATGCATTTTTGAAGGAAAAATACGCCTAAACAAAAAATTAGATACAATTAAAGAAGTAATTTCCTATATTTTACATGAATAAGAAAGAACAAGTTGTTCAAAGGTGTTAAATGTGCTTTTTGCTATTTATATGAAGAAAAATGACATTTGAACGATTGGGGTCAGACGCATCTTGCACTGTAGTGAAGTAAAACTGTTTCAAAGGAGTCATAGTAAAGCCTGAGGTTTGTTATGTCACGAATAAGGCGGAGTAGGCGCTCCATCTCCCTGAGCTGTTGGGCTCATAAATCGGGCTCCAGGTCTGCTAAGGGCTAATCAGATGCAGATTGAGTCACGTCACAACAGACTCCCTCAAAGTGTCTGTTCCCTCATAAGATTCTCCACTGCTACGTTTTTTCTCCACAAAAGTCCTCAGAGTAACTCAATCAGAGCTGCATGCATAAATTAGGCCCAGGCTGATTAAATAAACACAGGGGAATGTGCGCGGTGACCTCCCCATACCCTCAGAAACGCCTGTTGTCCTCGCTGGACAAGCTCCAGTTTTCCTCTAAGAACTTATCAACTTCACAGCTACTTTTGCCAGAGGGAGGCAGGCTTGAGGGAGAAAGATGTCTCCAAATCTTGACCTGCCATTTTCCAGCTCGTGAAAACGCTGTCGCAGCAGAGTGGGTCTCAATTAAGAGGAAAATAGCTCTGATATGTGGGAAAGGTAACCTCTTGGCTGCCGGCGTGCGGGGGGAGATTACCTGCATGATTGAAGTATCTCCAGCAGCCATCAGCCATTCAAACAGTCAGACAAAGCGGTAAAAATGCGCTGGGATTCATGCAGGCGTGTGCACTAACACAGACAACCTTTACCCTGCCCAAAACAGCAATACCGACCTGCATGTGCTGCAACGATTTCCAACAGAACAGGAAGGTTCTGTGATACTATTGTGATAGAAATCAAAGAAGGACATGATATGGACCACATGGGGACAAAAAGAACAACACAAAGACACAAGGGAGTAACATAACTTTCCCTTAAGACCTACTCTGATGAAAATTGTGTTTTTGGTGTTTTTAAAAAAATTTCGTGGCATTTTTCTGATGATGGAAGACATTTATAAAGAAAGTTACGCGCAAAATTGCATCTCTGAATATTTATTTATTTATTTAAATTGTTAAGAATCGAGCAGGCAAAAAAAATGCAGTTGGAAAAGATTGTTTTATGACGTAGAAAATACGCTGAGCGGGCCACAGACTCTGCTCTCAGCAATGGGAAGAGGGGGCGGGGCTGCTCTGTGCCAACAGTCTCACCCACATTCAGAGTCAAATTTCTAATGAACCACTGCCGCTCTGCAGAAACTATGTCCTAGAAAACAACACAGATTTTTTTATTTTAGCTAAAAACTGCATAATAATAAGTAAAAGACCACTGGAAATGCTTTAAAAGTAGATCAAAACATGAGTCTTAAGAACATGACTACGCACAAGACTATTGCTAATGTAACTCAACGGGGGTCAAAGTGCTACAGCAGAATATTATGGACGTTCTAGGCAGAGTTGACTCTTGAGAGAAGATGGGGAAGTCATCCTCCTCTTTATCTACAAGTATTTTAGAGACATGATCAAACTTTTTCAACCTTTTGGTATTTTGGCTTCACTTCTGGAGATTTCTGCTGGTACCCTTTGGTTTTGGTCACTTATGCTTATTGAAAGCTAATGTTAGGCCTTCAAAAACTTTGTGTTGCTTAGAGGATGAAGAACTTCAGCAAACTTTAGGCAAAAAATTAAAAATGAAAAAAAAAAACTGTTACTAATTCAGCAGATAATGGACTTTTTCACTTGTAATTAGTTTTTTTAGAAAATCTTTTTCAAAGTTTGACAAAGACTTTCTAACATGTCTGAGGTTATATTGGATTTCTGTACATATAAGGTTCTAAACCACTCTTTTTCCTTTTTTTTTTAACCAAGTCATTGATCCATAAAGCCTGCGGGGCTGCTGCTCAGTGTAGCAGAGCTTCTGCATGTTTTAGAAACTGAACAGTTTCGTTTTGTAGCAGCAGATAAAGTTTGTTTAACATTTGGTTTATTCAGCGTAATGCATGTAACACTCAGTACTGGTATAAAAACAAAAAAGTAATCAGATTATTTTGTTACTCAAAAAGAACAATGGTAATATTACTGTTATTTTAAGACTTTATTCCAAACAAAATAATAAATCCAATATATTGCTGTTTTAATGTATTGTATGTATTAATGGCAGACAAGTTAGTGATAAAAAAACAAATAGTGTCACTGAAAAGTGCCAACATTTGCCTGTTTTTACTTTTTGTGCAGTTAATTCTATGAATTTAGGACAACAAATGTCTTCAAATTGTTACCTATATTCATTTAGATTTTTTTTTTTTTTTTTTTAAGTTACTACTGCTTACATTTGATGTTTTTCCTCGTGATATTCCACAGTAAAGCTCTTCCTTTAGTACTTTAGATGGTTTCGCCCCCTCCAGTCTTGAGTGAGGATGACTTTAGTCCAGTTGTTTGGAGTCATGGATAGACATTTCTTTAACCAAAGGAAAAATATAATTTCCCTTCATGTGAAACTGTATAATTTACCACTTTCCACACCTGCTTGGCTAGAGACAGTGAGTTATCACCCCCCTTCCAAATCTTTCAAAGGTGGTAAAGTCCACATAGTCGGACTTGAGCTTCATGAGTTGTTTTAAATTGATCTACTGACAGAGCTTCAAAAAGCCTCCAGACAAGGAGCAAACGGGAGCCATGATGATGTAAGGAGGAGCTGAAAAGTTCCCGTGAGCGAAGCCAAAGGTGAAGGAGAGCACTGGATCCAACTATAAATTCAAGGAGCAAACTGACAATCAACTAGAGATAAAGATGTGAGTAAAGTGACTAAACTAGAACTGATGAGCTCTTTGAAATGCCCCATTTTTAAGAAGAAAAAAAAACATTTTTCTTCAAATGTTTGAACGTATAAATCAAAACTATACATAAAAAAAAAATCTGAGATTCAGTCTAATCTTGTAGCTAAAATGCTTTGGTTCTCTTCTGACAATGGAGAAGCTACAATACGTCACAAGGAAAATGAAATCGGTCGCGATAAAAGGAATGTTTTTATTTGTGCTGCTGTAGAAAACATGAACAAAAGTTCTAGAATGTCTGCAAAGGTGATGGGAGTATCAATACCCAGGTAGAAACATTTCGACACCCATGCATCACCAATTTTGGCATAAACTACTCCATTAGAGTATTGATTAGTAATTATTAAATGAGGAGACACAAGTGTACATGTCATTTCGAGATGCAACACTTTGAGGTAGCTAGGTCTGTTCTTGAGTAGGGATGGTTGGTATGACAATATATAATGTCTACACGATAAAAAAATATCTTTTGCTTTACATGAAGGTCTATTATTTACTTGACTTGTTTAGGCACTTTACGGTTATTTTTTGCATCCAAACACACCACATACAGCAAACAAACACGGGGAAGACCAAAAAAGACCCGTTTTGGAACAGAATAATTTAAAAAAGATGACCAATTGGCTGAAAATTAGGACTTCATACCTAAAAAATGGCCATTTCTGTCGCTCATGTGTGGTTTGGATGTAAGACCACCAACCAGAAAACTGTTATTGTTGGTGTCATACAGAAAAAAGTAACCCCGTATTAATTAGTGCTGTGTCACACGGGTACACCCGCAAATTGGTCTTAACAAGGAACTCCAACACAATAAACTCAATGTATCACCTGTCCAAGAACCATAACCAAGAATACCGAGAACCAATGAGCAAAAGCCACAAAATGATCATTAACGGATGGCTTAAGCCAGGGATGGCCATACTTAGGCATCGAGGGCCGGCCTCCAGCTGGTTTTCCCAGAAATCCTGCCTCATCTGCTATTGATTACTTGGATCAGGTGTGTTTAGACAAAAAAAAAGCTTCAATGGCAAGTTCGTTGGAAAACAGGTAGGACACTGGCACTCGAGGCCTGGAATTAGACACCCCTGGCTTAAGTGACAACAAATAAAAGTCAAGACAAAGTGAGCTACTTCTACATGCTAAATTATTTTATTGCTAACATGATCAACACCTATCTTACATAAGGTTCTATTTAAAATAATACTTAGTTCCTATGATCTTTGTATGAGATTAGGGGTGTTCAAATCCAGGCCTTGAGGGCTGGATATCTCTTGAAAAAAAACTTTATTTTAACTGGCAGCCCTAACAATTACAGTTTTCCCGTTATAAGCTATTTTAATTAATTAATTTTTTTTTTTTTTTTTACAATTCTGAACTCTTTGGGGTTAGGGTAAGTTGTATATAATTTTTGCTTCCGGCCGATGATGTCAGGCGCCACCTTGTCTGTAGCCAGGTCCCTCTTTCAAGTTACGTGTCCACATTCATAAACTCGTCATTAACTGAATGTATAAACTAAATTGTTAAGTTGTCGTGTTTTTCATTATCCGAATATAAAATTAGCTGATTATGTCGCCCAACCTTGCTCTCAGTAGTGCAGTGTGAAAGTAAAGTAGATGAAAGTTTGTAGTTGTTCTGACATCTCCTGTGTAATCAAACTGAGTCAGCTTTTGGAATTAAAGATTTAGCGTGTTAATTGGCAAGTGTGCTAATAGATAATTTTACAAATATATTTCATATATTTCTAACAATTTACTGTATTGGATTTAGTGTTATGACCCAAAAATAAAATCTTGGAGTAAAAATCTTGCAAGATGTCTTTAAAATATCAGTCTTGGTAAAAAATTGCAAACCCTGAATGTAGGGTAGATTGTCTTCTGAGGTAATTATATCTCTTGTAAGATGCTCAGATTCTCTGGAGTAGTTAAACTATAAACAGTGACTTGTATCTATACCTTAACTGCTAAGTTGTGCCTATTTAATGGGAAGCAGAAGTTAAAGTGATCCTATTATGGCGAGGGTTTCTCCTTCTGAGACAGCACTATATCATCAGAGAATCATCCTTCTGTTCCCCACGGCGCCAGTAATCCTCTCATCTAACAAACAGCCTCGGGAGGCGTCGATACGCACAACATAAACAACATCGACTACTGAAAATAATAAAATGCTCAAGCGCTGCATTGCAGACACGGCTGCGTGCTCTGGACCAGTGTGGATTTTTTCTTTTTTTCCCCTAAAATGTTCTCACCCACCCACACAGGTACAAAACGTGTGAGAGAACACACACATAAAGAATGGGCCACACAATCCACACTGCCTCCACTGCCGGTCTGTTATTTGCTGCTGTATCATGGCAGCGTGGGCGCTGGAAGCCTGTGACTCAGACCTCTCCGGTCCACTACAGACACTGACATACCATTTGGGCGTTTTGCTCCAATGCCCCCGCAAAATGAGCGTTGGTGAAAATAGAGCGCGCCCAGATGGACGGAGAGCCTCGTCACATCAGCCTCCGCGTCCATCAGCCGTCTGTGACATGATGAGATGGCAAGAATATGCAACAAGGCGAAGTGGCGTGTATGGTCATGATGCAGGCTGGTGTCAACTTTCGTATGTCAACTTTTTTTTGCCTCTAGTTTTCTTTTCCCCACTCTACTAAATACCAGCAAACAACCCCGTCGTTTGTTTTCTTTTCTGTCTCGCAAACCATTCAACACAAGAGTGGGAGGGCGTCCCTGTAGTTCAGAGAGAAGAAGAAGATTACACCGAACGGAAATGATTGGAGCTTCACACCAGCAAGGACAGTGAGGTCCCCAAAAAGCCTCACAGAGAAGGGCACCCATGCTGCAAATCACTTGGGGCCTTCGCCAATAATTCATCAGTCACAGACGGTGACTCATTTTCAAGATAGATATGTGTTCAAGGTTGAATACAAGAAATTTAGCAGCACTGGTGGAAACTCGCAGGTTTACAGGGATTTACTTAACAATCTTTGCCAAACACAGACAGGTTTAATTTGCACACTCAAAACCTCACTTTTGGTGAACACACTAACCCACAAATACACAGGTGTGTGAGTTTGTGTGTGCCTGTCTATCCATCCGGGGAATTGTAGTGGCCTGGAACAACAGTAGAGCCAGAGCTTCCCATTAGAGGACATTACTGTCAAACACTGGAACGAAAACTACCTGCTGTACACTGATTACCAACTTAGCTCCCACTACAATTCAATTACAAACTGGATGATATGATGCATTGCACTTATTCCCCGTGACAATGGAGAGGTGGCAACAGCTGTTTGGGGACATCGCCTGGTTCCTAGATCTGCACTGGAGTAGGTGTTGCTGCTTTGCTCTGTCATGCATTGCATTTTCATGGGATTTATGAAGGTGCACCAGCTCTCAACCCACGAAGGTGAGGAGAATTACTATAACCGTGACAAGAGCAATATTGTTTAATTCAGTGAGGGTGGCTGGAGCTCACTGGATTGAGCAAAACAACTGACAATTGTTTGGGTAAAAACTGCGATGATCATTGGAAAGAAAAAAATACCACGACTCTTTGGATTTATCAACATACCTAAATAGTGTGTGAATAGTGGTCTTTCTTGTTTCATGACATTTATGCAGGCAGCAGTGGATGCAGTTTATTTTTTCAGGACAGAAAAGCAGCTTAGACATTTTATTTGCTTGTGCTCCATCACAACGAATGATTTTTGTAAAATAAACTCCATAAACTGCCTTTTAAAAATGGAGAGGCTAGCCAGGAGTCTGCTGAAAAAATTGTAAATGTGTTGAGTTTATTATTGAAATCCAGCTGCCAAGTTAAGGTTCTCAAATTGGATACAAATGAAAAAGTTAACTGGAGGCAGGTTCTAGAAAATAATTCACTCATTTCTATATACAACTCTTTTAAAGGGGCTTTATTATGAAGAATCTACGTTTCTTTTTTAAAGCTTGAAAATGTTTTAGCAATTTCTCTAAAAAACAAAAAAAAAACAACCCCTAAGCTTGGGCTGGGTGACAGTGAATTTTTTAAATCACGATCAATTTTTATTTTTGAGGCGTTAATGATTTATATCACGATATTAACCAAATAACTATATCTGTCAAATTTGAATGTTCTGTGGCTCATTAGAGAAATGTGTAATAATCTGCAGGTTCCTATCATACTTTAAACATAACAAATGCACTAAAGGAACATGATCCAACAGTTTTGTCCCCCAGAAAACTAAAAAACATAAATAAAAATAAGGCATAAATATTACAAACTAACCTGAGAATGTAAGCAAAATCTTTCAAGTTTCAAAAGAGAACATCAACAAACTGAACACTAAACGGCTTGATCAGTTCTATTTAAAAACAAAGAATTACTTCTACAGATAAATTATAATGTTTTTAAGTTTTACAGAACAAGCATAAAATTGACAAACATTCTTGTCAACATCCTTGAATAAGCTAGGAACTAAAAGCCAACTCTCTGAATTTCTTCTCATAGTTTAGACTGTTGCTGCTGTGAAGGTCTTAACTTTCTTGCTTTTGCTGGAGAATTATGGTTTATTTCAGTCTGAGATTGAGCATGTTTGGTGGCGCTGCTTCAGGTGATAAAAAGGTTGTTGGCATTTCCAGTTTTAGAAGGAACATACCTTCTGAACAATTTGCAGAGTTTGCTACTCTGTTTTTTGCCAGATTTTAAATAACTGAAACACCTCCACAAAGGGGCTGAAATTTAATTTTTTTAAACACTGGCCAAGTTGGCCGGTCGATAAAAAAAATCTACCAGCCAAACATATGTTTTATATGTCAAATTGTAACACTAATTTACACACAAAATACCTTAGGCATTAGTTTTTTTGAAAACTTTCAGATTTTTTTAGGAGAATGAAAATTCATAAAATTAATTTATACATGTTATGAACACGTCTTTACTGTCATGTATCTGTAAACTCAAATGCAAACATGCTGAGAAAACAAGGACAGATTTAGTAGAGATTTCCTAATTTTGCCTCCAGGTGATCACATTTTATTACTTATCATGACAAAAAACACCAGAAAACAATAGAAGGTTTTGGGTTATTGAAATTAAAGCTACAGCTTTAAGGAGGCAGGAGGATTGAGCACAACATCTGATGTCACAGTTTTTAGTGTAACACCCACTCTGTTACGCTGCTAAAACAGTGGATTCCATTCTGTTATCATTTAGAAAATACAGATTTTGTGAATGTCCTACAATGAATTAATCTTGCTGTATTTATTTTTCATCGGCCTCTAAGACACGGTGGTCTTAGAGGCCGATCCATGAAAAATCTGACTAACTTTAAACCGGTCCATGATCACATAGGACGTATAGAACAGCTAGTTAGCAGCATAGCATTAGCAGCTTTATAAAAGTAAAGTGTTTCCACTAGCAATCAACAAATATCAGCTAATTCTGTCGAGGAGAATTTCGGCTTTGCACCATTATGCACACTTTGTTAGTAATATGCCGTATAATCGAACAAAGCTGATATGTAAAGCTGCTGATCATCATGTCAGACTCAGCAGATTCACGTAGATTGTGTGATCAATTGAAGAGTTACGGGCTGTCCAAGAGTGTGTGTTATTTAGGCGTTGTCGACGACATCACAGATGTTAAATGGTTAATAATTGCTTTTTTGGCAATTTTTGTAAATTCTATTAACTATTCTATAAACCTATAGGAACTTTTTTGAGCTGATTTGACCGTCTCAAATTTTCACATATGTATGTTTTTTTTTGTTTTTGGGAAGGTAGGCAACCCGAAGGTAGAGGTGTCTTTCCCACTTCAGGCTTCATTTTTACGGAGTCAAATCCATATTAAAAATCACACCTTTAACGTAAGTATGTGTGTCTTGTAAACAAATATTTTAGGTTACATTTACATTTTTACGGTTACTTTAGACTGAAAATGACCACAAATACCCTTATATGATACACTGAAAAAGTTAATTATTTTGTGCACAAACTTGTTTTTGTTTTTTTGCATTGTTTGCAACTATATTCATTTATATAGTCATGATATTAAAAAAAATATGTTAATGTGCACATTGTTTTCTCACTAAAAAACAATAAAAAGTACAAAGCAACACAGAAGACGAAGAATTCAATGTGGTATAAAAAGTTTAGCTGACTTATTAGCATGTTCTTTATGCTGTGGTTATCTGAATAATTGTTCACATGTTGCGCATATATACTAGATATTTATTCAATTCTTCCATTGTTTCATGAACTAAATACATTTCCCCCAAAGATGCAACTTATATGTATTTTTTTCTTTTTAAATGCATTTTGGCATCTGTGACTTATACTTTGAAGACTCTTTTTCTTGATTAAAATTTGACCCATAATGGGTTTTATGTAGATTTGAATTTGTTAAAGAAAAAGTTTTCAAAAGAAAACCAATAATTTTCTTATCTTTACACAAATGTCTGACAACAAGCAGAGTTTCCTTTTGTTAAAGCTGATCTACTCTAATTACAAGCCCAGAATGAGAATCAACCCATCCTCTCCCTCCACATGCAGCAACGCTCCAAGAATAGGCAGGGAGAATTTGTGCATGCAGACATGCATAACCAATAAAAAAAGGTATAGAGCATAAGCAAATTAGAAGCTTAATGTAGATTGAATTTATAATAAATCCACCTTCCACAGAGGGGAAAAAAGGCAAGAAAATGAAAATGGGGATCCTGGCACTATGAGCGCACATTTGCATATAGAAAATTAATTAAATCAGGATTGACTACTTTAAAAATATGAACATCCGAGGGCAAACCAGGGAGCTAAAGCAGAATGGTGCTAAAAAGGTTCACATAAAAGGTTGATTCTTACTTCAGGGGAGGAAATAATTACGATTAGTTTAAGTATATGGCGTCTTCTGCAGGAAAAAAGGAAAAAATCTAATGTACAAGTGCCAATTAGAAGCACTCATTCTGCATAACAAAATCAAAGCTAAGTCTTTGCGGTGGAAGAATTGAGAGCAATAAATAATGCAGTTTCCCTCAGCTGACTTTCTCACTCAGGAAATGTTCTCCTGCAGCTGCCGAATGGGAGCTTGTGGGCAGTCAGGACTTTCAAGGTGTCACCAGTTCCCAAAACCAAGCTTCCTCTGAATATTCAGGTTCATCTGCTGCTCAAAAATGGAAGTGCAGCACTGCGGCAAGCATCAGCGACCACGGAACAACATTTCCCAACAAGCTGCATGCAACATTTACAACGGCGGTCGTCTTTGGAGGCAAACGCCAAAACAAGACATTCTAGACACGAAGGAGATTAAACTTTTGTACTTCGGTGGAATCGAGCTCCCAACTCAAAAAATTGCTTGAAGTTTAAAGAGCCAACAATATAGTCTACAAAAACCTTCCTTTCTGTTGTGCTATGTTCATACCTCTACATCCTTCTACATAAAGCCCATCAACTAATATAATTACTAAGACGGATAACGTTACAAGAAGCAGATGTCCAAGGTAACGAAAGAAGAAAGTTACTTCCAAGTTCATATTCACATTTAATGTAAAATGCAGGAGCAGCATCTCAGAGTCTGAAGCTCTGGTTCTCAGTCACATAGAGGTGGAATGCCTTCTTCTGGTCAGGCATGGAGTTTTGAGTATCTGTAAGCTATGGCAGCTTCAAGGGTGAGAGTGACTGAACGCTCAAGTTCATTTCGTCTAGAAAAATGAAGATTCTAGTAACTTGAAGCCCAAGTTATTGCAACCAACCTATAATTGGAGCTGACGAGTTAAAATTAAAGTCGCATGAACTGTCATGCAACTAGGTGTGTAAAATTTGTTCTCAGCATTTGACCCATCCCCTGGGAGGACCAGTGAGCTGCACATACAACTGCGGTCGAGAACCATTTGGTGGTTTAACCCCCCAATACAACCACTTAACGCTGAGTATCAAGCAGGGACACAGACATTGCTTTCTCACTAACAACCACGGGTCCATTGGGTCCCATTTTTAAAGTCTTTGGCCTCAAACTCTGGTCAACCGAACCAAACCAACCAGGTCAAGCCCAAACTCACCAACCATCCAGTCTCAGGGTGGACACTATCACAAGGCAACTGAGCTGGTCAAGTGGTGGCACAGGTTTTCCTTAAAGGTCAGGTAAGAGATCCATCTTCCATACCTGATGAATCGCTTTTTGGATATGGGGTCGCTGTAGCCTATTCCAGGCAATGTCGGGCGAAGGTGGTGTACACCCTGGGCAGGTCGCCAATCCACCTCAGGGCCACACAATAGATAAACAATCACACACACTTACAATAACAAATGGGGACAATTTAGAGTCATTAGTTAGCCTATACTGCCTGTTTTTTTGTTTTTTTTTTAACTGTGAGAAGAAGCCGGAGAGTCCTGAAACATGAACAAATGTACAAGAGGAACATGCAAACTCCACACAGAAAGGACACAATGGATATTTGAAGCAGGGCCTTCCTGCTGTGAGCCAAGTGCTAACCACTACACCACCCTTTTCCATAGATCAATATGTCAAATAATTCATCATTACACAAATGAAAACAATGCATAAGACAGAAACAAAGGAAAAACTCTTAAGAAGCAACGAGGAGTTTCATAGGATAGGAAGTCTCAACTTCTTCAGACTTCTACAAATGGATGAATCATCTGTTTGTTGTCATCCAATGTATATTTTCGAGTGTTGATATTGTAGAGTTGTCTGATCAGCTAACTCCCTTTGTAATTTTTGGAAAAAAGCCAAGAAACAATGGGTTTTCTTTTTGCATCAACTTTGTAAAGTCCTTTCTTACCTTGTTTGTAAGCCAGCTAAACCCCTAAAGACTGGTGTAACCAACAAAAACAGCAATTTATTCTGGCCCAACAAAGAGTTTGTACTTGTTCCGAACCAGTTTTGATAGCCAAGTAAGTCAAAGTACTGCCTCTGAACAAGCACTGAGCAGAGCAATGGCGAAACCATCAATCGTCCACTTTGAAAGGACCCACATCAGTTGAATGACATTGAATGACCATTACTTTGAAAATCCACACATGAAGAGGTTTTTATTTCTTAAGTAGTAAGATCTTGCCGTTTATCTGGAACAGAGGTCAGCAAGTTGATGTTGACTACTCCAGCCTAAACCCAGATGAGCATAAATCCATAAAGGAAACATGAAAGTAGCTTTGAAGATGCAGTTCACAAAGTTTTCTTTGTTTGGATGAAAAAAGTTCAGCTTCAAAATGAATAATCTTTGTTCTATTGAATATCAGTGCAAGACTCTTTGGTTCTAGTTAAACCAAACCAGAACCATTGTCAGATAGCAGTCCATAGAGAACTGGAGACATTTTTGGACATTTGTGCTGTTTTGTGGTAATTCTTGCAGCAGAGGAAAGAAAAAACACAACTGGTGCCCAAACATATTGAACATTTCAAACCCTTTAAGTCTTTTTGCAAACATTCAAACAGACAAAGCAGCAGAACTTAATTTTTCTCCTCTTGAATGGTTAAAGAGACAGAAAGAAACTGTTATTAAATTTTGACAGTCAGTACAGAATGTGCGGAAATGTTTGTCAGAGAAACAAATCTCTTCATTTGGCAGATTCTCTGCGCTCTTGTACATGTGCGTGCACGGGGGTGCACTCACACAGCCAAACGTTGGACTTAAAACATTCATGTAAGAGGTTTTTGAACTGATATTCCCTTCAGGGATATCATCAGGTCAAAAAACACCAAAAGCCTCATTTTCTTCAGAATGGGTCTTCAAAGACGATCTTCTTGACTGTGCGCATATTAATGTGCAGAAACACAGGCGGCAGCCAAGGTCAGCTGAGATTACCAGGACCGTGACTAAACAGGACGACCGATGATTACAGAGGGCATCGTTCCCCCCAGCCTATCAGCTGACGATCCTGCTGCCTTTCCCCTTTCTGTATCTATTCAGTTTTGGGAAGAAAAAAAATCAACTTTCATCTCCGTCGAAGTTATCAAGAGTAGCCAGATGACTTAATACATTTTCAGAGGGGTACATTTGATGCGATGATGTAACAAGATGAAGTTTCTTACCTTCCTTTACCCCCCCTGAGTACTGGCCCTCCCCTCCATGCAGAGTAGGTGGGAATGACAATAAGAATTGAAGTGATGTGGCCCGCTTTCTTTGGCCACAAATTGAAGAGCAGCCTCTGGCAACCCTTAAGCCCCTTTCATCACCTCTATTAAAAATGCTGTGGCGTTAATGGGCGACTTTAGCGCAGTGTGCTACATTAGTGCTCGGCGCGGCGGCTCATTGGAGAAGGCAGGTTGGAAAAACACGCCTCACAAAGAAGAGCTGCTCGAAAAAGAATGTGCCGTTGTTTGGAGTGGTGCTGCAACACACACACGCATCCAGACAAGCAAAAGCCCTCCACGCTGACAGAGGCTTCTTTAGATGTTTTTGGTGCACTGCTGCCTTTGAAAGTTTCTCCATGAATATTCGAAACCACGCTGAGCCGCGCGATTACAGCGACACTTGATGATCTTCTAATGAAGGCTTCAAACATGAACACTGGAGTCTTTCCTCCTCCGACCTTACTGAATGCTATTTTAAAAACAGTCTTTAGATGAAAGTCGCTTTTTATCGTAGTGGTTGAACTCTTTGGTTTTTTTTTGTTTTGCTCACACGTAAATTTGATTTTAAGGATTACCACTGTGTCCCGGTCTGGGTGGGCACTGTTCCTGTAGCTGAGCTGGCTCCTGGTATGAATAGATTCCCGATATACTGTTTCCTCACAGCAGAGCCAAACATAAAGTATCTTTTATTCATTGTGTGTAGGATCATAGGATGCATGTGTTGAGGGAGAGGAGGAGGAAGAGTAAGTGGTGGGTTGGGTTTTAGCTTACTTTCTGTGTCTAGCTTTTAGTTTTAAACCGTAAAGTACTTCAAGCTGCGCTAGGTATAAAGAGCATTTTTCATACATCAAATTTAATTAGTTTAGATTAGTGGTTTGATTTAATTAAAGTTAACCAAATTTGATTAGGTTTGGTTTGGTTTGATTGGGTCTGATTTGATTTTGCTCACTTTCATTTAGTTTCGTTTGGTTTCATTTAGTTCCATTTTATTTGGTTTAGTTTTGTTTGATTTAATTGGGTCTGATTTGATTTTGCTTAATTTCATTTGGTTTGATTTGATTTCACCTGGTGTTAATAGCTAAAATAAAGTGTTTGAAATCCTCCATCCTTGACATTTTGACCAGAGGGGTATTCAATGCAATATGATTTGATTCAATTGGGTCAAAAGTCCAAACAAAGTGTTTGAAATCCCCCATCCACTGTATTTTGAACCGAGGTGGACGCCATCTTTGACTAAACAGAAAAAAACCCTCTGTGACACACATTTAATCAGAGTATGTTCAAGTTTAAGCATTGGACGCCTGTGCTCGCTTGACCTTTTCGTGTCTACTTTCACACTGCAGGGACTCATTTGTTACCAGTCCACACTACAAGCAAACGTCTAAATAGAAATCATTGCTTTAGTAGCACCCGGTGGTTGTCAAAGTCTGCTTCTGCTTTTTCACCGGAATTTCGTGCAACTTGAAATTTAGTTTCCAAAAAAAAACAACTGTGCTAACTAATGAGATCCTGAAGCACATTTTCATGTGATTCTGGATCCTGTGAACCCTGCAACAGCCTCTCAGATCAACACATTGACGAGTCGAGCCGGTGGTAATGACTTCTTTTTTTTTTTTTTTTTTTTTTTGGGGGGGGGGGGGGGGGGGGGGGGTTGAATCTGTCCTGCAGGATGTTCAAGGAGATAATTAACTGCTGCTTTCATCTTCTTTTAACTGGCATGTTCATTAACGGATTTGCCATATCCGGTAAGAAAAGACATCTAATGTTTCTGTTAATGAAAATAAATAAATTACTTAGACCAGAAGCAATCAAGTGGAGGCTCTGCTTTGGCAGGGTGACAGGTTTCGGAGCGAGCTTCATTAGCTGGAACAGGCCAATCATGTAAGGATCATGCAGGCGGTACGGACGTAATGATCATGATAACATTTGCGGGCAAATAATAAAATCAACAGCTCCTTAATATGAGGCTTTTGCCAAGGTATCAAATCCTCTCATTATTTCTCGCATGTTTTGACACGGAGCGATAAAAATCAAATTATTTTCAGAGCTTTTCCTCGGAGCAGCCAATGCCACAGCTCATCATGTTTTTAGGAGTAAAACAACATTTTCAACTCAAGAAGCCAAAGAGTTCCTCACAATTACAAAAAAAAGATCTAAATAAAGACAATGTTTCAGTAAAATAAAATGTGTTGTTGTTTCTAAGTAAATAAAACACTTGTAAAGATGCAAAAAGTCCTTATTACGACTAAGCAGAAGGTACTGAAGAATTCTTAAGCTGATAATAACATTTAAGATGACATCAAGCACCAAAAGACGAAATAAAGAAAGCAGCAAATAAGATAATCAGAGATGTGAATAATAGCTCTAATGGTGTTGAAATATCTAGGTAATGTGACAAAGGACAAAATAAAATGTTGATTTGGTGTTCTCAGCTGATGTTTGGCTCAGGCACCAGTAAAGACTCATTATTTTTCTCTTTCTTTATGGGATTTTCACATTTCTTTCTGTTCCTCCTTAAAAAAAAACCCAACAACATAACGGGCATCGTCAAGCCTGGGGGCGCTGTGACTTTACCAGCTGTGTCTTTAAAGGACACTCTGTTCACACTCATTCCTACCTGAGAGTCGCCGGAGTCGCCGGATGCAATCACAGAGACACTGAACGACAAAGTTTCTGCTGAGAAACTTTACAACTTTAAAGAAAAAAATCCATTTTTTCAAACCAACCTCTAAGTATCATTAATGCAGTTACACAAATAACCACTGGGGGCTGGTTTCGGAAAGGAGAAAATTCCTACTAAATTCCATAATGCCAATTTTTTAACAAAAAGTTGAGCACAGCCAGAGCTAGTTATCAGACCAATTTGCTCTTTATTTTCGTCATACAGATGCCTATTGGTGACGTTAAAAATTATCATCTAGTTTATACCCATTTCTGTGGTTTTAACCTGTTGGACCAGGTAAAGGTCAGTATTATTAAGCCAATACTAGAAACACCTCCACCTAAGGATGGCTAGCGAAATTCTGTGGCAGAATCATACCGGTACCAAGGTATACGCTACTACCGGTAAAATGTAAAAACACATGTTGGAACTTCATTTCGGTGCTTTGTTTGTCTATAACTTGCCCATCAATTCTAACCAATCATTCCACCTTTACAGCAATTGTGGGCGGACTCATTTCAAAATGGGTGGAGCCTTGAAGATGGGCGGAGCTTCAGTCAAAATGGCAAAGGCAAAGTGCGAGAAAGTTTGGCCATACTTTAAAGCAAAAAGACTATTTCAATGACCTGATGGATGTGAGTGACATGTACAATGCTCTAAAAAGATCGTCGTCATGGCAATGAGCGATGAAATATGTGTTTACTTTAGCATATGGTAAAACAGAAATTTAGCTTTCCTGTGCAAACTATCAGAAAGTTTATGAGGGTCTTAGCCGCATCCCAGTTCTCTCCTTCATCCAGGGAAGCTGCTTCGACACACTTTGTTTTTAGAACAAACTGGCACTAGTTTGAGCACAGTTAACGCACAGACACGCCTCAAAAATATCAGTCTGACATGGGCATTGGATAAAATGGAGTCAGTACCCGTGCTTACCACTACCCCTGTTTAAAATACATGTTTACACCAATAAATAAGATAATCTAATTCCCTTTAGCCTTCCGTAGCAGGGCTATATAAAAACAGTCTCAAACGGTCTTATCTCTGCACTCACAACTGCAGCCTGTTTGCTCATCAGTTGCCAGTCTTTATTCTGCAGTTCGACATGTTTACCGATGCATCATCCCTTAGAGCAGGGCCGTCCCACCCCGTTTGTTTTTCAGCAGTCCCTGCTCTGCATGCCGCCGATTACCTGATCACAAGAGTTCGGTCGGCCAGTCAGAACCTGGAAACCTCCCAAATCAGCAGATCAGCAGCAACAACAAAGTGGCGTGGTAAATGTTAGCGACCAGGGTTGGACCAGCCCCTTATGATCGAAAGCTCAAGTTTTATATTCGCAATACTTCAATATACCATTTGCAAACTGAGAAAAAGAGGAGTGACTTCACACATACTATGCGACATAAAAGGTCATCGCCATTAAACATTGGAGTTTTTTCTTCATCTTTCAGCTGCTCTTTTGTGGTCTCCATTTTACCCTATATAGATGAGCTTTAGAAGCAACGACCCATCTTTAGTGAATAATAATAAAAAAACAAACAAACATGGGGATCGGAAAAGGGAATGGGATTTAACGCAAAATTGTTAAGCGGAACTTAAACATGCAGAGCGTTTTTTGTGAAGACCACACCCCCATGGCTGACCTTGCACACCGCATAATAGAACCGGAGGCATCTGCGTTCAATGTTTGATGGCGTTTTGGCTTTTTTAGTGTCGACAGTTAAAAGGCTTGGGCCAAAAGTCATGTCGTGTGTATGTTTTGTTGTTCCAAAATTCACAACAAAACACAACACATATGTAAAATAGTGTGCAATTCCAGGTTGTATTAAAATATTATGTTCAGTAGCTAGCCAGTCACTATTCATTTTGGGACTTTAAGAACTTCCACACATCAATGGAGCGCCGTGGCTCAGAAGCTCCATCAGTGAAGTTTGCTTGGTGGAACCTTTCCGTTTACCCCAACAGTGCAGGACCATGGCGCCATTCCTTCAATCTCCTGTCTTTTGAGTCCTCTTCCATCATTCGTCTCTCCATTTGCCCCAGTCATGCGCCGTATTTGCATATCAGTCACAGAGGAGCCTTTTCTCTGGTGGCCCCGGTGTTGTCCTGGAGTATTCTTGTCTGGCATCACAACACAGCCCTGATATCAGAGCGCAGAGCAGTGTGCCTCTTAATGGGAAGCTCTCCCCCCACAGGCTCCTCTGCTGCATGCATTCTCCTGCTTTCATTTATTCCGCCATCCTCTCCCGCTTCTCCAACATCATCTTCCTTTTCCTTCCGCTCTTCCCTTCTGCGATCATCCCTTTCTTTTATCCTCCATCTCCACTGGTACCCTCCCACACTCTTTTCCTCTTTTCTTCTGTGCTTGTTTTGAACGCACCAGAACCAGGACATGGGTCTCTGGGGGTGCTGGGGCTTCTTATATAACATGATAAAAAATTCACACTTTGCATGTTCTTATTATGGGGAGAAGAAGAGGGGGGAGGAGTAAGTTTGGTCGGTGAAAGCTGCAACCACAAATTAAAAATAACCTAAAAAGTGGGGGAGGCAAAGAAAATAGTACAATAATAAAAGTACAAAACTGCTTTCAGAGCCATTTTGGCACAGAGAAGCAGAATCTCTTCAACCCAAAAAACAAGATAGCCAACATCCGTTGAAGAATCAGAGGAAAAAAAAGGCAAATTCTGCATGATTCCTTCCTCCATCTCCCACTACATCTACATAATGTGTGCTATGTTGCTTAGTGCAAACTCATTTCTTCCAGATATTACTTCTCAGATGGAAGCTTCCTGGTGGAAAACAATACAATTAGCGCTAAATTGATGCCTGTCATGCCAAGGCCCTTTTTCCACATCATCAATCGTCAAATCGGAGAGGCAGGGAAAGGGCCCCAAATGTGCACCACTTAATATCACACACACACCCCCCCATGGCCAAAAGATACGAAAGGGAAAAAATGTCGGAAAGTTTTAGGGGCAAAAGCCGGATTGTAGTCACAACAGCGGAGTCATTTGCGGTTTTGGGAAGGGACGCTTAGAAGCTGATTTAAAAGCCATAAAAACCTGTTTACCACTGCGATTCACAGATCATCTGCAGAGCATGAATTATTAATCGACCAGAGCGCCTTCTCCCTTCTCCCTCTTTCTTTCTCGCCGTTTAAAACACTCTTCTATAATGTCATGCAGAAGCATTAGTCATGACTTAACTATGTGGGAAGCACTGGAGGCCTGTGAGCAGGAATCTATGCTGTTCGCTCTTCATCCAGTGCTAAGAAATGTCTTCAATCAAGTCAAACAAAACCAAAGAAAAAAGGAGGTTGCAATGTTTTAGTAATTACTATTCCTCTCCAAATATACAAAATACAGTTTTTCAGGTCTCAAAATCTGTTCCAGCTCAAAAGTTTGCCACAATTATTAGAATTTAATTCGAGTTTTAAAAGGTCCCCAAAGAGTATTTTTGGAGCAGAGTGTAAATCTTCCATAATCCCATGTTGCACAAAACTCCACAAAAAATGCTGCAATGCACAAACAAGAGGAAATGCAACCACCTAAACTTAAAAAAAAAACTCCAAAATTGGAAAAATAGGCGGCGCTATATGGTAACCAGTTGTTGAAATGTAAAGCCTGACTATTATCAGTCATTTATAATGGAACCATCAGAAGTATTCTTTTGTTTTAAAATACAGAGGTGAATTACATTTTTGGAACTAAACTTTAGGCACATGTTTACTTTCATTATAAAGCTGGTGCATGCATTGGAGTGAGTGAGGATGGACTTCCTCCCAAACACTGACTGTATGTAAGAACTGGACTAAATAACCCCTCCCCCACGACGTTACAAACAGGAAGTACAAGCTGGGTCCTAAAAGCCAAAATCCCGCAGACTTCCATAGAAAGATAAACAGCTATTACTCAGTTTATTAGTTCGTCAGAATAACCATTCTTGCTCTGATACCTTTTTTTTTTAACATGCTTTTGTTAATATAATTTATTTCCATTACATTTTTTTCTGTAGTGAAAGGTATAAATTGGCTAATCAGATGCCTCAATAAAAATAGGTGGCCCAGCGTCTAACGTTTGACAGATTTTGTGTAGCCCGCTTTCAAGTGGGAGGGGTGTGGACTCCCAACAGACTCACACCTGATTTAGCAGAAAGACTCAGACTGAGTCAGACCAATCACTGCTTACTGACGACGTCTGGCTTCAACGTGGCAGCGTTGATGGAATTGACTTCATCTGGTTAGAGCCAGAAGTAACCCATTTTCTATCGATGACATCACACTCCCTTTGTCCGGTTCTCATAAACAGTCAATATTAAGTCCCCTAGTGGTTATGTAATGGTAAACGTTGTCAGTTGTCTCTCACTATATCACAGTTCACCTTTAGGGGCCTCGCAATTACAATAATTTTCTTTAGTGCGTTTTACGTTCTTTTTTTGTTTTACAAACAGTACACTGTGTTCTGCTACCTGATTAGCTGTTAAACTTCCATCAATCCCCTCCATACCGGTTCTCCTGTACAGAATGCAATACAAATTTACACGAATCTATGATTGCCACCAGATCTTTTTTTTCCATTCTATGGAGCTGGATCTTTTTGGAACTTTGAGAGCAAGAGAGAAAAGTGCGTAGTGAGGGGTTTTACAGCCTTAAAACATCTGTAAGAAATAGCTGATTTTGTTTATCGCGAGTTATTTTTAGAACATCACTCTGCAATAAACAGGGACAACTGTTTACTTATGTAGCGCTTTTCTGCCTCTCTTTAAGTGCTTTACGGTTCCATTCATCGATGTACACAAAATCTCACACTGATGACAGCTTTACTGGCAATACCCAGAGAACCAGGAGCAATGTAGGGTTTAGTGACTTGCTCAAGAACACTGACACAAAGGCAGGAAAAGAGGGAACTGAACCTCCAGCCTTTCTAATGACTCCACTTACTTCTATTTTCAAATTGATCTCAAAATTGTTCATCAAAACAAGTGGTTCTAACAGGTAAACAAAATAAATGGTTCCTGCAGAAATGAAAAGCTTGGTAACACGGTGTCCCACAGGGCATGAACTCCACATGGATGATTCATCCTGCGCTCTGCACAGATTTGTTTCCAGATGGAAAAATGCCAATGACACGTTTTCCTGTTGCTTTGATGCTTGCTCTTCATTCCGCTGCCAGGAAAGGTCAAAGCATCTCAGCAAGACGGACAACGTCCTCACAAGGTGATTTTTAAGTGCTTCTTTGCTCAAAAGTGAACCAACCAGCTGTGGTTCCACAACAGACACTCACTAAAGGTCAATAAGCCCGGAAATAAAAGCTTTCGGAGATTTGGTCGAAAGCGTTGTGTCAGGGGCACCAGCGAAGCGATGCGACAGTTTACATCAAACATCTCTGTCTCTCCCATCATGCATCTCTGGGTTTTGGGCCAAGTCCCGTGGAGATCTGGACGGCCGACGTGGAGTCAACAGCAGCTTGGGCTCAGATCACACAGCAGAGCTGTCTCTCAGACATGCGGCGGCGCCCTGACGCAGCAGTCCTCTCTTGAATGGATGGGAAATGAAAGCGTGCGGCTCTGGCTGGCCTCTAAAAAGTTTAGCACCAAAGTCATCTTCCTGTTTGCATTCCTATCTTTTTACTGATCTTGGCCAGCTCTGACACAACGCCGACTTTCCTAGCCAGCAGGTTGAGGAACTTGTCAGAACCCATCTGAGGCTCTAACGTTCCATGAGACGGACGTTCATTCAAATGCAACACAACCATCTTGATTCAAACGACAGCAAAGACGAGCTGAATTATCCCAGCGCCACCCAAACTGTAAGTCTTGCATTGTTTCCTTGGGCTTATGCTAATTGCAAGGATTATTGCAAGCAATTAGAGGACCACAAATGTCAAAACATTTTTAATTCAGAGCGGCGCGGTTCTTGGCCTTCAGCACATTTGACCTTCTCGGCGCTCTTTCGGGAGACAGGGTGACCCACATAGCTATGCGATGATATCGAAGGCTAAAAACAGGAAGTTGTGTAACTGGACTGAACTGCAGCGTGGCATGACTGCGCCACCCGCTCCTCCAACACCCCAAAGCCAATAAGGCTTCCATTATAGAAGGAAAGCTTTCTGTGCGACTGGGGAATACCACAGCCCGGCCTGTTAAGCTGCTGCAAAAATGGCTGAAAAATGAGTTTTTTTTCTGCATTCCTTCCCTCAGTCCTGTTTTCAGGAAGCAATCTGCTGTTTGGAAATTTGCATTTCTTTGCAGGAAAGTGTCATTAATTTAAAATGAGTGTAAAACTGAGCTATTTGTTCCACTCGTGTGAGCTTAAAATGCACCGGAGAGGTCGGGCTGTTGCACATGGAAATGATAACCGTCATCTACACTGTACTTCAGATTTTAATCACAGATTCCAGGAAGCTGAACAATCACGTAAACAGGATTTAAAAAACTACTAGTAAAGGATCTATCATACCTTTTCTAAGGAGACCTAATCATTCAACCATTTAAAATATTTATATCAGTTAATTTTACTGAGAAATTAAATAAGTCACTTGTAAATTAGGTGGAATTTTGGTTTCCATGAATGAGGTCTAGTCAAAATAATTCTATATCTGAAAAGAAACTAAAGAGAACTTTAGCTTACCTGTATTCTTTTTCTCTCTAACTTCTAGTTTTTTAACCCTCTAGCTTTAGCTCCAGTGTTGACACTCTTTGAATCAAAATTAACACAATTACAGAAGATTCTGAAGTGGAGAAAAGCAACTAAGGTGCTGCATACCGGCACAAAGCTACTTCTTCTCTGCGTTACAGTTTGCTAAAATTAAAAATTAAAACCTTTTAACACCGAAGCGGACGGCACTCTCCCACTGTTTACCTTATTGTGAATTAGCTGATTTTGACTCCTGCATTCAAAACTCCTGTGTTCACATGCCGCTATGCAAGTTTTTAAGTTTGTTTTCAGGCTCTACGTACAAAAAGCACACTTGGAGTTAAACCAGTTGAACTTTGGCCAATCATGGTCGTGGACTTGGTTATGGTATACGAATGGTGTTCTTTTGAATTCACTGAGAAGCCAACTGGTTGCAAATTGAGAAATGATTTATTGCAGTTTGTCCTCGGCCGGAATTATAAGACAAAGTCTTTCATTGGAATAGAGCTGTGAAAGAAAAGCCTGGAGCAAAAGTCACCAGATTTGTGGGGCTACGACAAGCCTCTTACAACTGTAAGTGGTGGGAACGTGCTAGGAAACAATAGAAAAAAGACGAAGAAGCCCCTTCCTGCTTGTCCAGTGTGACCATCAAGGGCTAAATGTGCATTCAAGGATGCGCCTTTTATCATGTTCATGAAACCCACGTCACATGCCTGGTGTGAGCGGAGCTTTAAAGGGTTAATGTAGGAAGTATTAAAGACTGGAGTAAAAGTCAAAAACATAAACTGGTTTGTAGTAATATTCACCCATCAATAGAAAAGTGGGTTTTAAATGAGTAGTAAATCCAAGCGCTTCCTTCAGAGTCTCTAAAGTCCGTCTTCTTCAAATGGTACCAAATGTTCCCATTCAAGTACTGGCTGTCTGCATCAACAGCAGATATGATTTAGACATCTGACTCAAATGCTACTTGGATACCTTTCTGGTAATATGATTTGTCCAACCTGGAGGAGCAACCAGATTACTGCAAAATCCCTGGAAGAGGGGACTGCGAAGATGGAGGTCTGTGGCAGACAATGGTTGGACAGATGAAGGAAATCACAAAAATAAGTGCTTTGTTCAAATAAATATTGTTCATCACCAAATAAAAGGGGCTTTAATTACACAAAAACCTGTTTCCTGGATATTAAAAAGTTCTACGCTTGAAAAACTCCCCAATGAGGAAAGGTGGAGACCAAAACAATACTGCTGTGATTAAAGCCCAGGGCCGCTTCATGGCCCTCCTGGGCCCAACAGGTCCCAAATTTACTTCTTCAATTTCAAGTCTGCAGCTAAAACAGCAGGACTTTCCTCCATTTTTTACATAAAAAAAAGAAAAAGTCAATGCCAAGTGGAATCCACACAGCGCTCAGCACAATGAAGTCATTATGCCATTTATAGAGTGCTGAAAGAAAGCAGTGAAGCCATGACACAGTTTTCTTTGTATCGGTTGTGTGATCCAACTAATCTTCAAATATAGTTCAGATATATAAAACAAAAACAAGACTTTTCTCCAGTTGGATGCTAAGTTAGAGCTAAGAAGGAAGTGAATTCTGGATATGCTGAATGTTTTGGTAACAGTTCGACTCTTTGTCACGTTCCAGATTGATGTCCACGATGCAAGTGGACAACTCCAAAATGGTTTTTAATCATCTGCATACATGCATCTTAGTGAAAACTCAAACAACAGCCAGGCTAAAAGCAAACAAACGTGTGTCATATATGGCAGCTTTGAACAAATTATTGCCCCAAAGTGCAAAGCTTGGAATTTCAGCAACCGTTTAATCTAAAGTGTCATCAAAAAAAAAAAAAAAGAAAGAAAAAAGCAGTGAAGTGGAGCGACCACACAGCATCTGCATCAAACCAATTTGCACACCACCTAACCTGAGCTGGAAAAAAAGCCCAGAGAAGCACTATTTGTTGCTTAACTATACAAAATAGAATATTCACCATATCAGTTTTTGGTTATCAAATTACCTCACCTGCCTCACTGTATTTTAATTTGTTTTAATGTAATAAATATGTCAAGGTAAACTGAATGACATGCCCATTTATAGTTGACTCTCAGGATGCAAAAAGCAATTTATCCATGTGGCATAAAGGCAATCCAAACTCTTTGAATACTGTGGATGTTTTTAAAATGAATAAGGTTTAAGAGCCCACACTTATCTTTAGAAAGATCTGGAAGAGGGTCAGACATCTTCAGAGTCTTTCACAAATCAAAGTTGCATAAAAACTAGCTCTTTAGCTGACGATGGGCAAAAACAAACTTAAATGTTGGACTCATCATCAGCCTCTGGTATCATTATTCTATAATACAATATAAACTAGTTTTCTCATCTGGAAAAGGACATGAGAATAAAAGGAAAAATATAAATATCAAATAAAGGAATGTTTGTGGGGAAAACTGAGTTTAATCTGATTAAATAAAACATAGTTGTTGAAAATCACTGATACAGACGGTTTTGGTCATATGACGAGAACAAAGAAAGCCAGTCACTTATTTTCCTAGAGCAAGCTCTGGAAATATGCAGAAAAACACGGTAATCCTGTGGTCCATTTGTTCGCATCAGCACAACTTTCTTTTTGGATTTTTGTTCTCAAAAATGTTATTTGAAACACATTTAAAAATAAATAATTATGAAGCTACGCTTACACTTAATGCAAATTGTACGGTAGAGGCGTCTAGTTTCAATGTTAAATCAATACTACACACACGATCTAAGGTCCTGCGGTGCGGCCTGAGCATCAGGCGCGCCGTGTTGGTCTAGTAGCAGCGCAATGTAAGTGTCGCAGGCCATCCAGAATTCAACAATTGGAACTTTTGCTAAAAAAACGTATCAACCATGAGGGATTCAGCTTCGGGAACCTGACGTGTTCAGTGACTCGATCAGCCGGTGGAGTCTAAATCCAACATGGAGGAAGATCTGATCCTTCTTTTATTTGTATTGAGACAATTACAAAACAATCCTCTAACTGTATTCTTGTGCTTTTTCCTCTCAGACTAACGCAGGGCAGCAAGTTGTCAAACTGGGTCACAGGGATATGGAAACACAGCGAAAGCAGCTGTCATTCAGATACAACTTCAGTAAGCTACTGCTGAAAAATTTTACAGAAACAACTAAATGTATGGCTTTTGTTTTCAAAATAAAAAGGTCAATAGAACAAGTTCTCTTTGTAAATAGTGACTATTTTAGAAAAACATTTCAGCGTACAAAAATTTTTATGAATTGGATGTTAGCTGTTCCTTTTTTTTCTAATTTTGGAACAGTTTGTTTAGTTTTCATAATTAAGTTTTGTAATCAGATAACGGTTTGACAGATTATTAGCAGATCATCTTCAAAAATTCAACCAGAATGGATGCCGTTATTAAGTTGTTTATTCAGTTAGTACTGAAATGGTTCCAGCTTTTTGTGTCCTGTAACAGAGCCCTGAGTTTGTTAAGGTAGAACAAACAGGAATGACGTGGAGTTCTCCAAGGCTCCACCCTGGGGCCCCTTCTATTATATATATATTATATACTGTGTACGTGGTTCTACTGGCACAGGTTAAAAAGAACAACGTTAGTAACCAAAGCTATGACTTGAGAACTGTAGGAGTGTTTTTACAGGACGACCAAAAATAGTTTTATTTTAATTATTACTCCTTTTATATTTCTGCTGAATGTTTCTTTTAATGTTTTATGTAAAGCACTCTAAATTATCTTTGTACTTGAAATATGCTCTACCAGTAAACTTGCCTTGCCCATAAAAAAAACTATTTGGGTTCATTTTTTCACTAAATTTTATTAAACTAAATTATTTCGGCAGTTTTTAGGCCTTATCTGGTTTTTCAAACAGGGGCTGATTTAAAACCACAACTCAGGTAAAAAGTTTGCAACTTCGCAAACAATATTTGATTCTGTGAAGCAAACAAAACGTCTTGATCCATTTTAAACTACTGTCTGTTGTGAAGTAAAAACGGGAGATAAAGAATATATAGTCATCAGTGTCAAAAAAAAATAAAAAATAGTAAAGCGGTATGGAAGCCAGAAGTGGACATTAAAAAGAAGCCAACATTTGCACTATCTTTAGATAAAAAAAAATGCTGATTCACCCTTCCTGAAGAGATTTCTGCCAACTCTGCAGGTGTGCATCACATTCTTCCTTCTTCCCGAGCCATTTAAATGAATCAGTGTCATGCATGGCCGCCGCCATCAAGACTCCATGAATACTTTTTGCGCATGATAAGCAAAGGTGGGGAAGAGGTGGTGGGGAATCCATTAGCCTTGCTATGTTTCACTGACTCCATTGTTTTTGTCCGTTTCCTGGCAGTGAAGGTTTCACCCCCGACGCCGCCGCACAAAAGAGGAGTGGAGGCGATGGAAGGCCAGGACCACTCGCTGATTTTAATGGGAGAGAAGGTGACGGCAGGGAAATTAGCTTGTTGTGTCTGACATGAGTGCGTGGGTAGCTGACAGGGTTCAGGGGGTATCTGGAGTTGTATGGAAGCTGTTATTCACTATCAAGAAGAATGTTTTTATGATCCACGGGCAAACAAACATGAGTTTATTTCTGCTTTGGGATACTTGTAGTCATGGTGGCCACTAGCCTCTATGATAAAACCTTTTTTCAGAACAAAAACCCAAGGATGGCTTTGAACTTCCAGGATGTTTTTTTGTTTGAATACAGTGTTTATTTTTGCCCCAGGCGCATGCACGCACAAACTCTTTACTTCACTTCTCATTTCCTCAGATGGTCCACTTGTTTAGCAAAGTTGGGAAATCCTACCTGAACGTTGGTGCAAATCAAATAAGCAAATTCTGGTCTGCCTCTGTCCAAGTGCACTGGTTTATTTAAAAGTCAATCCATATCAGGTTCGCTTAAGTTCAGAAGATGAAAATGGGGCCAAGAAAGAATTGGTAGTGTTTATAATTATACAATTTTGTACACTTTTGTGAAATTCTTCCACATTTTGATCCAGCTAAGGCTACCTTTAGGTTTTTGGTATTTTTTTTTTCTTTCTGAACTTTAAACTTTCATCTTTTCGTTTTTTTTTATTCGTGTATAGCTAAAGAAAGATGGATAAACATGACAATAAAAAGAGGAAAACAGTCATATATTGCTGATAGTCATCTGTAAGCTTAAGTGCTCCAATCGATAATATAAAGCTTTATGATTGATAAGTTAAATGTTCAGAAATTAAACAGATACTAAACAACCAGAAACAGAAATTGTTGAAAGTGTTTTAGCTGTTGGTTAAAACAACAGAAGGAATCAAGACCTTAATAGACAAGTTTTAATAGAGGTTTTTGTTGCTGAAATTGCCCAAAAAGGCATTGATATGTAGCTGTTTAGGAATTATTGTTTGATACCATTATTCTGAAATACCTAAATACAATGAAATAAAAATGAATAAGCTAGCTAAGACCAGCTAGCCAGTTGTAGGTTGGAAGAGGAGTTTTTTTGGTAGGTAAACTGGTTAATTTCTCTTGAATTCTTAAATTTTTGGAAATTTTTCTAACTTTAAAAAGCATTGTTTACTCAAAAAAAGACGAAAACCAGCAATGAAGCCCAACTTTAGACTGGTTCCATGACACATTTTACACACTGAAACATTTAGCATCAAAGCTAACACAAAAATGTATAATAAAGCACCTGCTGTTCAGTCCCCATGTTTATCATTCTAGGCTTAACATCCATGACCAGAAACCAAACGTCTCAGCTTCACAGTTGGTGACTGGTGCTTCGTTCACACTGGGCTCGGAAACGAACATTCTAGCGATCACTTCCAATGAAAAGTCTACGTAAATGCCCCCAGATGTGTATTTCGGGATTCTGAGTTCAAAACTCTATGCAACCACTGTGCAAGTTTTTAAGTCTGTTTTCGGGATCTACATGCAAAACGTGCGGCAACTGAACCCGTGCTGAAATCAGAGACTCGGATTTGGTAGTGGTTAGCGTCCTTTGTCAAAACACGCGCCAACCGTTTGAAAATCGATCATGAAGGAAAAAATATTCATTCCGGTTTGTTTGCAGTCAGAATTATATGACATCAAGTCTTTCACTTGTCAGAACAGAGCTGTAAAAGAAAACATCTGGAGCAAAACTCACCAGATTTGCACAACATTGACATTTCGCACCAACCCTCTTCCAACTGTACATGAGTATTGAGTTCCGACACACGTGTGTGAACAACATGTGCATTACAGTAATTTTTGTTGGTGATGTTGTTTTGTTTTGTCTGTGGTTTACAGCTCTTTTAATTCTTCAAGCAAACATAGTTCTGTAATATAGATGTTGGCAGGGTAACCTAAACCCATTGAAAAACTAGACTAAATAAAAATCTGTTTAATCACCAGCAACTGTTCCCTTTTATTGATATATATATATATATATATATATATATATATATATTTTTTTTTTGCGGTTGGGGGAAACATAACTTCACACCAGGACCTTGTAAACACTTTCAGGCGCGTTGTGTTGCCTTGGGGGACGAATGTTTACCAAATTCCATGCAAACGTGTTTTCACTTAAGGCGGTGGTAAAAGCTGAATTTTTAACGAGTATCAAAAACATGCGGCAGCTTTAAACCCACTTTGAAAGTGTTCTGGTTCACAGAATCAGAGTAGAATCTGTAATCACTTTTTTTTCTATTAGATCAAAGTTCATTTTATTGAAACCTATGAAGAATAGGAGGAAAAACAAGAAAAGGTCTCTTAGGAGCGTCAAAACACCAATCCCATATTTACATCTTCCCCTCTGTTAGAGATCGTGGTCATTACAGAGAAGATTGCAGTGGCGCCGTTTTGTTCAAACACATGCAGCGCTCAGATCTGAGGGGCGCTCTTGACATTTATGTTTTCAGCTGGAGTGCTGATTGGGAACAATGTTATTAGAGATGTGGATGCTGGATGGACAAAGTGAATGATGGCAACATGGGATGGAGCGTGTTTGCCGCCGTTAAGGACACTCAAATGTCAAAATAAAGAGGGGGGTAAGTCATTATAGCATGATCTATTGAGAATTATTCCAATTTAAAGGTTTAACAAAAAAAAATACTCATTAATTTGGTCATAAAGTTCAACACGAAAAGACTGAAACAAGTCCAATCAAAGGCGGAGTTACGCAGGTTGCATTTACTGATCTGTTCGACAGCTTCCTGCAGACTAATGTAACGCATTGATGAGACCGAACAGGGGACAAATGGAACTAGAGGAGCCAGGTAAAGGTCAGGCAGAGTGATGAACTCATCAGGTCTGGAGGAATCAAACCAAGCATTGATCAACTCACCTGTATGGATCCGTCTAATCAAGCTCTGCCTAATAAACCTGTTTGTCCACATTACGTCTACAGAGCAGTACGCTCAAACACGAGGGTCTGAGGGATCCTTGAGGTTTTATTGCTGAAGACAGCAGCTTCAAGATGGGTGTCGTGGTCTTAAATGAGCCCAAATGGGGAACTCTAAGGGATCCTAAATGAGGCATTACTAAAGGAATCTGGATTCCTACACAGAGAGGCTGAAAAGTAATATTTTATGTGGAGTTTAATTGCAGCTTCTGGCCCAAAACGCCCCATCAGACTTAACCATAATGGAATCTAATATGATTGAAATGGTTTCCGACTTTGCTGAGCTTCTCTGCAGGATCCTGCAGCGTAAAGCTCCGAAAAGTGCTGTTTTCTACGAGGGAGACAGGAAATCTGTTTGCACAGATTGTTGCTCAGAGCAGCATGAAGGAAAAACTAAAAATACACAGCATACTTTGACCTGTAAAGGGCAGGATGGTGCAACGTATGAGGAGTTAAAAACATCCTTGGTTATGGAAATAAAAGAGATGAACGAGCATTAAACTTTCTATGGGTCAGAGCATTTATGCTTCACAGATGAACAGTAGGGAAAGTATTTCTTTTAAGAGGGACAAAAGTGTAACTTGTCACAGATAAATGGACAAACCTGCTCATGCATGGAGAAAGGCTGCACTCATTAGAATCACCTTCCTGTGAGGCTTTCAAATTTCACCCAATGCAGGATTTGTCACCGCGCCGGTGACAGTTCACTTCCCTTCCAGTAGCAGTTGTGAGGAATTAATCAAATGGGAAACCTTTGAGTCTTTGTTACCGAGGGAAGACTTGAGAAAAGTCCCACCATCGTTTAAGACTGGTCGGATTCTGGATCGTCCACTTGTAGAACCCAGAAGATGACATGAAAAGAGACAACGCAACTCTCCGTCTCATTCATTTCCTTAATGGAACGTGGAGAGACCAGACCGCCGCAGAGATTGTCAAGAAGAGGCAAATGACATGACCCACTTCCAAAAGCACGCTGGCGGAGACAACAAATCCACCCACATCCTTATGTGATCAAAGGAAAGATTTATGATTCCCCCCATTTGCAGTCTACTCTCCTTCCACTTATCGCCGCGCCTCCTCGCACATTATCTCTTGGAGTTAAGGCTATCAGGATGAGTTTGCCAGCTCGAGTTTCTGACCCTCCGACGTGTGGATGAAATTTCCCCAGAGTGACACTTTCATCAGGCCACTTACTGTTCTGACCTTCTGCAACTTTTGCCTTGTGAGTGGCGAAAGCAGCCGCTGTGCCTTCGCCTGGCGGCTCTGGACGGACAAACCGAGAAGACTAGAAGGATTGACACCAGGGTTTAAGTGGTTATTGATTTAACGTTACCACAGAAAGCTTAATGGAAAATATGAAGATGGCAAACCTCGGTAGGATCTGTTTAGCATATAAAGATTTTTAGGGTTCAATTATTTTGAGGTGTTTCTGGTCTCAGGTTCTACACCATTTATAGTTATAAAAACCTTAAATTACTGCCGACCAGCTGAGCAGAAGATGCTGCTCTGAAAATATTCTTACGTTCCCTAAGTCGTCACTGTGAGGAACCGCTGATCTTTCCACCAGATTTGACATGTCCTAAAATCGATTCTTTATTTGGTTTGTAAAACCATTCTATGGTAGAAGTTGCAGAAATTAGGTCATTAGTTCTAGCAGATAGTCTTGAAAAATAAAGTTTAAAAAAAGATCAATTTTGAATTAAAATGAGGCTGAAATCGTTCGGATAAACTGGATTTTAAAGCCAACACTGAAGTCATGAATGAAGTATTGCTATATGCATCCCCTACTTTGAAGTTCTGTTTCACACGACACTGAGACCACACTTAAAAACTATAACATGGAATGCTACATTTTTTCAGCAGACTCCTGGCTCGTAAAAATCTTTTTTACAAGCAAATCCAGCATTAAATAGATATGTTAACAAAGTTTTCTTTTGTAACGTAGCGTGAATAAATTAAACATTCACAGCCACATTTTAAACAGAACACCGTGTACCCACGGGCTGCATCCGGCTCACCGAGTAGTTATATGCGGATCGCCAGAGCAAATTATGTAATTGATATAAATAGCCCGGCGATATGTTACGCTGATATTATATCTTTACAATGTTAGATTAAAAGAATTGAAAGGTCGGTTTTCATGAACAGCCAAATGTTTCAAATCACAAGGGGGTCATCACCCTCTAGCTCTTTCTCACTCATGGTGCGGAAAGAAATATGACAGGATAAAATAACTAAGGGAAACAGCCAGATAACAGAACACATAGCAAAGAACCCACATTTAAACCCCAATCCGCCCACACAGACAAAATGAATGTTATCCCACCATTCCTTGCACTGTCAGATCTAACAGAAGGCCCAATTGGAACGTGTTTGTGACCTTCAATACGGTATCAGCTACAAATCCCATCATGCAGTGCGTCAGCTGCCTTGCCGAAAACCAGTGTTGTCAGAAAAGACGGCTTCCTGCCAAATCGTATGGCTTAGATTCTAAATTTGCGGGCAAAAATAGCTTTGGCCTGGTGGACATCATTTGGGCGGGTTTGTGTTCGGTCTGGTGGTTCTTTATGGAAACACGTCTCAGCAGGGACCTACTGCGGTCAGGGGAGACAGCTTAGCCAGAGAGTCACCTGTAAACTTTCCTTGCCATTGCGAGGAACTAATAATAAAATCAAATGACTCGACTAACCTGTTCTTTAAATGTCATTTATATAAATGACTTTAAATCATTTTTAGCCTTAAAATCGTTGTATTTTGTTCTGCGATATGTTCATATACGTATGTATAACTTTGACAGGATATAGTTTATGGAGAGCAAAAATCTTTTGGGATATTTAAAAGTTTCTTTTTTATATTAAATGAAAAAAAAGTAAATACATTTTTTTCCTTTAATTTTTACTATGTTTGATAACTTTTTTGAAGTGAAAAAATTTGACGGAGAGCAAAATCTTTATAGTTATTTAAGGCTCCAGTTGGTTTATTCTGGAATAATATTCTTGCCTGTTTTTATTCAGTTTTATGTTAAAAGATTTAAGTTTTAAAATTGTTGTTTTAGTGTGTTCATTAAATGCTTATCCTTTTCGGCCTGCAATCTAAGGTGTGTTTTGGATTCAGGCTCCCTGTCCGAAGGAGTTTGATACCCCTGGTCTACAGCATCTTGATAAATGCAAAACCGGCGTAACCCTTAAAAAATACTGCAGCTAACAGCAGAATATTTCCCATCATGCTTGACTCTAAGAATATAAATGTTCTTTCTAAGAAATGTGCCAAACTGAAACAAGGTCATTACAGCCGGGTGGGAGTAACTGTTGAGTCCTGATTAACACAGAAAACATACATTTTGACCCTTAAACTATGTTCTAGAACATAAGAAGTATTGCAAAGTTCTCAGAAATTCAGCTAAAGCTATGACTTTAATGGAGAATATTTACATTTATATTTTTTTACTCCCAATAATACTGAGAATTTTCAGGATATCCTAAACTAACTGATCTTCTCTTGAACCAGCCAGCAACTCCTTGGCTAAGATTTTTGTATTTCTGATCCACTGCACCCTTGCCCAAATTAGAGCGCGGCAGAAGTGTTTAGTCCGACTGTATTTTTGAAGAATTATTCATCTTTTTTTGCAGTGTGCATTTTCTTGATTTCTTAAGATTGTCTGTGTCTTTAATGGATACAAATTTGCAGTTTTGCTCAACTAAAATCGAAATCTGTACGCGTCATCTCGGATTGACACACCATTTTATTTGCCCCCATGACCAGGTCCCGGATAAGCATTAGAAAATGGATAAACAGGAGCTTCTTCCACACAACAATTCACTTTAAGACCTGCAAATAGAACCAAATTCTCTGCATGAACCACATTCAGAATGAATACAGTAAAGACAGTGCCCTCTTAACCAGGCTCGATTTCCAGCTCTCCCTGGACTGTTTAATAATAACTACCTATGTTCAGTCAATCAGGATGTGGAATCACTTGAGTCAGCCAATCAGCAGAAAGATGGTCAAGCAAAGCTGGAAACCAGGCAGCATTGTGGCTCTTGAGGACCAGGGTTGGCCAGCCCTGCAGTTAGCATTCTTCTTCCTATATACTCTGTGCCTGTTTTATATACTTTCACTTTGTTTCATTCCTGATCGTGTCCATCTGCGTCACTCCCAATGAAGATCTTAGCATCCTAAGCTCTGTCACCCGTCTGTTTCTCAGCCTAAATAACAAGGATGGCCTTGCAGCAGCCTTATAAACTTCTGTCACATACACTTCTATCACTGATCAAAGGTTAATCATGTGAGCAAGAGCCTCTGCATTTACTAATACTATATGTACTAGTACCAGGAGGAGGAGAATGATCGCATAACAAAAAATAATTGTATTCTATTAGAACAAAAAAACTCACAACTGAAAAGTCACAGCAGATAAAAAGCTACATTCTTTTTACTTTTACCCTTATATTGTGTTCGGGTCAAAATTGACCCATTTCACTCTTGAAAATTGGTCAATTTTGACTTGAACACAGTACAAGGGTTAAAGAGAAGCTGTAACACAGTTTACCCAAAGAAATGCATCATCGTAATGACGGTGCACAGTTTGGTTCAGCAGCTCCTGAAAGGCTTTTATTTTGAAACTCAAAGGATTAATGTTATTAAAAAGCCAAACAGATTTTAATATATATATTTAAAATGTTACATATAGAATATTTAAAAACATGTTTAATATTTGTTAAAATATTAAATATAACAAATATGTATTTATTGCACATTTTGTATTTTTTTTAGATTACTAAAAATGTGAAAATTAATTAAAAAATTATGATTAATGTCTTTATTTATATTTTGTTTTTTTATGACTTTTCACACAGTTCCAAAGTAAAACTGCAGAAGTAAAGGCGACCAAATGCTTTCATAATATGGATAAGATGCTTATCATTCCTCTGTTTCTTCTGTTTCTACCTCACTATTAGAGCTAAAAAGGCCATTTTCTCTGTAAAATTATTCTGCTTAAGTAATAAAAGGACCTTTAAAAAAAGAGGACCTCTTCATCAGATTTCTTTAAACCCATCTTTTCTGAATTTATGAATAAAAGCAGAAAGGGTGGATTTGAAAGCTTTTTCGTACGGACGGAATTACTTAGTAGCATGAAATGCATTAACATAACGGAGAGGCTATAAGGAGAACTGACAGCTTTCTGTAATAAAGTTTATTAAAAAAAAAAAGACTGACCTTCGTTCACACTGATGTTTTGGTGGAAAGTAAGTTACCAAGAACCTTTCAACCCAAACCACTCCGGGAAATGCCTTGCTCATAAGCAGCTGTTGGGAGTTTGCAGACACTTCTCTTTAAGGCCCAAAAGCTCTCCAAACTGCACACAAACATCAGTGTTCTAAAAGTTTTTGTTGGTTTTCCAGCAGACTGGAACCAATCTACACAGCAGGAATACAGCCAGGCTATTTCACTAAAAGCTCAAAAGCAAACTATTTAGAGTCAACTCCAGGAACAACGGTACATTCCACTGCAGAAACATTGGTCATTAGGGTCAATATGACCCATTTTACTAGTAAATGTAATTGTTAAATATGCTGTGTCTTACAATGAATGACCACTTATTGTGTTTGAGTCAAAACTGACCCTTTTAAGTGTGAATATGGGTCAATTTTGACCCGAACACAATATAAGGGTTAAATGTCTATATTTGACTTTTTAGTGGGGAAAAAAAAAAAAAAAAAAACTAAGCGGAAGTACATTTTTGGAACAAAACGGTATCTACTAAAATCACAAGGTGATGCAAATTGCTCAGGTTGAACTTGACAAAATGTCTTCTTTACAAAAAATACGCAATATGGTAAAAGTAGTTTGTCATATTTTCTTAGAATTGCAGTTGAACTCGTGGCATCATTCATAAAGTCGCCACAAATTTTTTTTTATCTTGTAGCATTTGGAACCATTTTTCTAACCGTTTTGCAAAAAAAAAAAAAAAAAAAAAAAACGTTAAAACTGGTCTTAAATTTTAGAAGTATAAAATTCTGTTTTCAGGACTGAAGAGTTGACTGAATGGCCCAGAAAGAATTCACCTCCTACAGATCACATCTTGTCTCATCTATCTTGCCATTGTGGCCAAATGACACCAAATGTGATGCTGTGATAGTTTACAAATTTGAAACTATTATTTTTGTCAAGTCACTTTATGAAAACTTGTTAAATGTAAAAATGACGATGTAAAAGTTTTGTTCTTGACTAAAATACCAGCAAGGTGAAGCCAAAAGGTTTATATGAACCAAACAAAAAGACGTTTTTCTTCAAATGATCCAGCACACTTGTCTTAACTACTTTGGAGTTTTTTGGGGATTTTTTTGTAAGCAGCAGTTTTTACCCCCAGGTTAGATTCCGTTTAATTCATTCTCAGCCCGGTTCAGCCTGGCTCTAACCCCGCCTGCTTTGTTCCACTGGAAGCATGGCCTCAATTTTTACAGGGTAAGTGTCTGAAAATAGAGTAAACCCAGGGTTAATTGTTGCAAGTCCCAACCAGAGGTTGCAGTTCATGATGCCAAGAGAGTCGCATTTTCATCATTCAGTTCATACTGGTAAATGAATTTGTCGTTGAGTTTCACTTTTGGTTGGAGGAGGCATTGGAAAGGTACCTGGCAGGGCCCAAAACTAACTAGTAGTACGAGTTAGGCTAAAAGCATTTTTTTTTAACAAAACCCATGTTTTGCTCTTCTTTAAACTCTGAATTAGTCTTTTCCTCGTTTTCCAATCCCCTTCCATGCATTTACATCTTACAGATATAAATTATTAAATGAAAGTAAAATAAGTCAAATACTGCCTTTATTACATCAGAAACTCCATTTTCCAGACCCCTAAATTGTACTCTCAGCTGCTTCAGTCTCTCCTCACTTTATTTTCCTCTCTTTGCGTTGTCAAAAACACGAAAGACGAAGCACTATTTTTTTTAACTTGTTGTTGTTGTTAAAATCTTTTAACTTTACTCACTTGAACCTGATTCTGTTTCTGTAAAATGAAATTAAATTATTGGAAACAACAGAATATGCTTTTATCTACTGAAGATCTTTGTAGTTCTGTTAATCTGTCATCAAGCTCAAACTTCAAACTGTTTCAATGAAATAATACAGCATTTTAAGCTCTGTAAGGCGCACTTAAAAGTCTTCGTTTTTTTCAAAAAAATGACATAATACAAAGTCCCTTTAACTTTATATGCATTTATTCTGATTGTGCTTACTTGAAGCGATTTATAATCGTACACGGTGTTCTGTTTAAAATGTCAATTTGCTTTTTCCAAGCAAGTTTGGGTGTGGATATGCTAACTCATGTTAAAATGTGCTAACATGCAGTGACGGACTGTTTTATTTTATCTGTTACCAGCAAAGTTTGGATAAGGCGTAGTCACAGTAACGCTTTTTTTAGCTGTATCAGTCTGGTTTTTACGTGTTGCAAACAAGGTTGGGAGTTACAAGCATTGTAAATACGCTAACGCATCTAAAGTGGCTAATGTGTAGAGGGTTACAAACAAGATCAAGGTTATGACCGAATTCCAACCCTACTCCCTAACTCCTAAAACACATTCTAGTGCAGGACTATCTATTGCGTTGGATTTTAAAATCAAGTCAGACACCAATTTTGCAAAGTGAAAACCTAATCAAAACAAGCAGACTATGAATCCACTGTGTTCTGATAATGGAAAAGTTGATGGTTTACTAAAAAGCTGCATTTAAATACCTTTTATTACAATAAAATTGTTCAAGCGCAATGCATTGTGGTCCATAGCATCAATGCACACTGGTTTTTCGCAGAGATTTCTGGGAAATTTTTAAGGCATTCGATTTTGGAACTGTAGATTTGGACAGCACTACTACAACACTGTGTGTCGTGATGGAAATCGGGCATAGCCCTAGAGTTACTTCAAACAGCGTTTACAAAGTTAATAAAGTCACTTGTGCAACTCTTTTGTTTTGCCTTATGAGTCTTACACTTCAGTGTGCCTTCTATCAGCCAATGACATAAGTTGGAAAATAGATTATTTATTGACAGTGAGCCTTAAGATCCGGTGTGCCCTCTTTTACAGAAAATACGGTAGTAAATGCCAGTTTCATTAATGCTCAAATGAAAGAAGCGTATTTGCAGAATAAAAGTCTCACACTTTCCTCATTAATTGAAGTAAACAGCTGTCAATTGCACATGAAGTGGTGTGTATAGTACCACTGACAGTCTTAAGGGGTTAGCATTCAGCACTGTTGGATCTACGTTTGGAATCTTGCAGTAACAACCAATTTTGTGGAATGATTTACATTTTCTAGCAATCAATGAGCTGAAAAAACACAACAAAAGCTGCTTGCTTGTCCAGCTAGATGCCTCTGAAAGGCGCCGTAGAGTTTTCAGGAACCTACTCTGACTGATTATTGTGATTTCCAATCAAAGCATCAATGCTATGATGGTGCTGCACAACCTAAGTCATAAAGATGCTTAATGGAACGAACTATTTACTCATTTTTGTACTGATTAGGCCTGAACATTCCTAACAATAACGTTGTCAATGTTTTATTAATCTGCTCTCATGATCTGAGATTAAATCCCCTCTTTATTGGTTTATTGGTCCTCTGGTTGCGCTGTATAGGCAAATGGAGCCAACATAGTAACAGTCTGGGCTCACACCTTTTGCCATCTCTGACTGGTTTAGACCAGGATATGGGATTAATGTAAACCCACAGGACACTTTTAGAGTCTGTGTCAGCGATACCTAACCCTGCTGGGTGTACTGGTACAAACTCAAGATATTCATTGGTCGTAACGATAAAAATTTGGACCAAATTAGTTGTTCTCTTGAGCCCTGTCTTGTATTAAAAGTGCCCAACTAACCTCCAAATGCAGAAAGCAGTTTGATTTTTGAGAAGAGAATCATTTAAAAAAAAGTTTCAAAGAAGCTTTCATATCTAAAATGTTGGAACAAAACAGAAAAACCCAAAAGAATAAAGAGTGACTAGCCTAAATATCCAAAGATAAAACTTTTTGGAGAAGCAGGCAGACAACAGATGGGAATAAAGAGAATGAGCAACTCAAAAGGAGCGCGTTAAGCCACAGAGAGTCTGAGGGGAGTGGAAGAGAGTCTTTTGTATATTTGTAAGATGCTGCTGAGTTAGCAGGAAGTAGCGGCTGAGTCGATGCAACAATTCCCCAGCTGGACTAAACTGCAGAAATAGAGAAAAGCGAAGAGTGAGCCTCTTTTCATCTGTTCAGCGTATCCTCTATGTGACTGTAGCTGTATGCATACAACCAGTGGAGGTAAAAGCAAGGAAGATCTGAAGTCTGATGGAGGAAATTTAAACATTCAACAGTTTGGACGCATTTCACAACCAGAGCCAGAAAATACAAACTATTTGACGATTATCATTTTTAATGGATTCAAAGTGTATTCTGTCTGTACGAGTGCAAAAATGTCGATTTATGATTGGAAGCGATTATAAAGTCAAGAAGAAGGCATCATTTTCTAATGTTTTCTTTACTTTCTAATCAATTCATGAATTATGTTAAGTAGGTTTGATATATTTATGTACTTTTATTTCTATCTTCCTTTAATTGATTATTAAATTGCTTAAAATAAACCAAAATCCAAAAACTTTTGCATTAAAATTGTGTGAGTGCGTGTATAACTGCATAAAGAAAAAACCTAATCCGGAGATATTACAACTTCCAGGTTGAAGCCCTTCAATAACCAAAATTGGTGGAAACAGACGCAGTTCATTTATTAGCCAGTAAGGGTTGATTGTAAAATAAAGCCCGGTAAACTTAAAAAAAAAAAAAAAACTTTTTTGGTTCAATTTAAGATAATTTGTGCAGATACATTCTAGAATCATTTAGCAAATTTTAGTTAACATTTTTTTATTAAAAAAGCTCTCAAGGTGGTACTGAAATTCAAACTCTTATTCATACAGATCATACAATCTGACGAGGAATAGACTAATATTAAAACGATAAAGAACATAATACAAGTTGCACGTCGTTTCATATAATCTAAACTCCAATAAAGTAAATACACAGTATCATTTCTAATTTAGAAACTACGTGTTTTTACCACCATATTTTTCGACGCATACGTAGTGGATTTTCAAACTGTTTGGCTAGGGGTGCAACTCATATTCAGGAGTGACTTATACTTAGAAAAATACGGTAAATGTATCTTAACGACTTTCATCTGAACGATTTATTTTACAGATTAATACATTTAAAGATGAAAAATTGTTGAAAAAAATTACTTGTTTGGCAAACTTGTTTTGGAGTAATATGTGAAACATTTAAAAGTTTTTTTTTTATAAATGTTATACCTAAAATATATTTTCTGTTCTTCAAACTTTTATTTAATTTTTTCCCCTCGATTTCAATGGAAAATCATGTCATCCATTCCAAGAAATTAAGAAAACAAATGCACAAGGCAAAGCGGGAAACACGGTTCACTAACAGCAATAAAAAAAATGTCACATTCATTTTAGATTCCTTGTTTAAACAAATTCCTGCTGCAAAGGACATAGTTTAAAAGATACTGATTTTACAACTTGCTTTGTTCTTAAACATAGTTCTTAAAAAAACTCTTTATTGTTTTAATGAAAGTCTAACATAACTTTGATCTGGTCCGTGCGCTGCAGAAACCAAATGTTTCCGAATCCAAACCAAAAGCGGGAACCAGTTTGAAGTACCCACAGGGTGACTAAATCCTTTGTGGCGTGCTTTTGTTAAAGTATGCATAAAGTCGTTCATGAAAGCACATCCTGGCTCTGCGGCCTAACTAAAGCCGCGGCTCCCAGATTGATTAGTAGTGTGAAGTGACCTCAAATCTCCCAGGAGCAGGAGCTGGGTGTGAACACGTCAGGTCGAGACGGGGAACTCGGGCTGTCAGCAGAGAGCTCGCGCTGCATTGCTTGCCTGCATCGCTGCCACTCGGAACGCGTTAAGCGTGTGACTGTCATTTGGACAGCTGAGACCCGCCAATGTCCTGATGTTTCCTCAGCCGCCCACTTCAAGATGTTCACACAACTCAAGGAATGGGAGCTCCGAGGAAAGAGAAAACAATCATCAGCCGGTTGGAGATGAAATGTTGAAACAAGAGACGCGTTTACCAAAATATTAAGTCAAAGAATCTGTTTAAATGTGATTTGGAACACATCCCCTGCAGTTTTTAGACTTTTTATTTAGGAAAAAGCTCAGGAAGCTCCATTCATCTCACAGAAATACGCCTAAATGCACGTTTGTTGACAATTTTAACACTTGAGTGGCTTTTTTTCATAATTCCACCTTTGTTCGGTCAGTTTTAAACAGTAACCAATTTGTTTGAAGCTTTTTCAAATGAAATAGAACTGGATGAATGACGAAATAGTCACTTTGATAGATCTGTCAGCATCTTTGGGCTCTCCAAGCCACGTCACATGAAAGTCCACCTGCTAGAAAGGGACCTCAGTTAAAATCCCCTTCAAAGTAAAAGTAGAAGATGGACTCATATTTGATGCATTCTGGGACGTAAAGAAGAAAAAAATAATTATAATTTAGTACACTTAACATAGATATACATGTGTTAAGTATATCGGTGACTTTAAGGTAATCGATAAATGCAAATAGAATTTTCAAAAGAAAATGCTAAAAGATTGAAGCTCGCGCTGTTGAAATGACGCCCCACTGACAGTGCATTTTAGTTGTACTTTATGCAGTTTTAGTTCCATGCAATGGTCCATTTACATTTTCTATTTTAGATGGCAGAAAAAAGGTTTTGCATGATCTCTGTGTAGATCTTTTGATCTATTTTCAAAGCGTTCCCAGTGGTCTTTTATATAGGATTATCTATTTTTTTTAAAACTGTCGTTTCAATGAAATACCATATTTTTCTGCGTACAAGTCACATTTTTCTTGCATAGATTGGCCGGGGTATATGACTTATGTGACCTTAAAAATAATAAATAAATAAACAGTAAAAATTCAAAGCCTCCTCGTCTAAAAGTTGTATTTCTTGAGGGAAAACTCTTGACGTGAGAGTATTTTATAATTTTTTTAAATATCACGGTTGTTTGAGCTATCATTGGCTGAGATAAGTGTCTAGACGTTCCACTCTAGGGGGCGCTATACAAGGACTACCTTTTTTACATTTTTTGGCAGTAGATCTAGATGGTGAATGGAAATGAGCCGCTGTGGAAACTCCTTCAGGAATTTGATTTGCTTCAGACTTCAGAGTTTCACTCAGTTCTTGCTCTTAAGTTTCTAGAACTTCAATTCAGGAACTCTGTGATTTGGCGTTTTAGACGTACTTGTGTAGATTTGATAGACTTTGTCTCAGTCAGTGATGTGAATGACAAAGGAGCCTTTCACCGCTCGCTCAATATTAAAACTGCTTTGTAATTTCTCATTACTGACAAAAAATTGCTTTTTGCTGTAAGCTGAGGGTTCATCCTCACTTTGAAGGACGTGTGAAGGTGACTGAACATTGAGACCAGCAGGCGGGGGGGTGTCCTGACTGCAAGACAAACATGCAGAGAAGATCTGCAGGGAGACGGTGTGACTGAGGCATGCAGCCGGACACCGAGCCACGGGAAAAAGCATGCATGCAGGAAATTCCCAAAGCGATCCAGGACGGGGATTCATCCCGGAAGCAGAGGGGTGAAGCCGGGCTGCGATTGGATGATGGGGGAACAAGCAGGAGCCCTGTCCTCGGGATGGGGGGTGTATGCCAGATACCAGGAGATGACGGAACAGAGGATTGTAGAGACATGAGAAACCCCAGCACCCACATCCACAGCTGTGTGAGGCTGTGAAAGCTCCATCAGTCATCAAGCAGAAGCAGGATCTTAAAGCCACAGTTGGAGAAGATGCTTGCTTCAAATTCTCTTTCATTCCTGCATTTTAGCCAAAACAAACAGCTGTATGCTCATCGGCATCCTACTTGTTTTCCGTTTTATTTACAGGAAACCTTTAACAGTTTACATCAAAGTTAGAACTAAATGCACAGAAAAAAACATGAATGAATTGATAAAGCTGCTTGCAAGTAGACAAAAATTAGGGCTGTTAACGTTAATACACGCGATTGTTTTAAAAATGTACCCAGTAATATATTAATGCTGAATAATTACGTGCCATGAAGCAACCGTCGTCCACCGGTTCAGGCTTCCGTGGTGTGCGTCAAATTCTGAATGCACACTTCATCAGGTAAAATCCTGCTTGCAACATGGTCACTTACAAAAAAATGAAGTATTTGATTGATTTTTAGTACTTTATTTTTGTTATGTTTTAGGTTTAGATCGCAAAAGGTGAACTATTTGATACGTAATCTGGCCCGATGTCACGGTGACACAATGCGTTGCTGATCCGGCAGAAACCCTTGAATTACAGCGATAAAAGAAAGCTCTTAACGATAGGTTCAATGAAACATCAGTAAACAGAGAAAGTTTACCTCTTACTGCTTGTTTTTGTCCACATCATGAAGGAAAAGTTTGTTTTGAAGAAGCCTGCACATATAAAACATTGTGACCGGAACTGCTTGTGGAACACCCAGCAGCCAATCAGAATAGAGTATTCGAGGCCCATTTAAGGTGAAGAAACAATCTTTGTTTCTTATGGCTGTATATCAGTATCTTTGTTTTCTTGGAGTAATACTGCAGACATTAAAGTCTTTACAGTTCTGTTTATCTTACTGTTGATGTGTTTGGTGCACAGAAATGACAAAGGAAAACGAAGGAAATATTTTCTCCCTGGCCTTTTTCTTTATTGTTCGAAAGCTACATATTGTTGTGATTAATTAATTAAAAAGTGTGATTTATCTGTAATTTCTTTAATCGATTGAAAGCACTAATAAAAATAGGTCTAAAATTTGATGTTATTTAAAAAAAATGAAATTTTTATTTATAAAACTGGTTGCTAAAACAGGTTAAAACTTCAAAAAGGTTACATTTAAATCTACATTTTATCTTCACCTTTAAAAAAAATCTTAATCTAAATTATTTTCATTTTTAGAAATGTGGTCAATTTCTCTGTTTTTTTGACGACTTTTTAGATTTAAACTTTAACTTTCTAAACAAACACGCAGTTTTTGTTACAGTTTGCCATTGTAATTGTTGTTACATGTTAAATGTAGCCCCTGAAGCCCCTTCAGGCTTACAATTTTACAGTCATCTATCAAACAAATCAAGCACTCGCTAGTGTCTCGGTCCAGGCCTTATTTAGGTTTTTACTTTGAAAACAGGAAACTTTATCGACACTTTCTTTTGAAGATAAGTTTACTTCCGGTGACTGTAGAGCTGCACAGCTGGCTTTGTTTTGACTATTACATTTCAGAACAATAAATACATCGCTCCCAAATTATACTTTTACTACACTCTACTACATTGCAAATATTGGTACTCGAATTTTCGGTGGCAGATTGCGAGTATCCCAGTTTTAAGATACTCATTACAGCCCTGGACGTCAGCCCTGATCAAGCTGCCTTCTTTCAGCCCAATCAGCCTTTTTTGGCAGTTTACCAAAGTGGCCGGAGCAAAAACTGGTCTATGTGCCGTTCATCCTTCCGGGTTGATTTTTGCCGTCATCCATCTTTTCACCCAATGATTGCTACCTGTCCACTTTGTATTCATCTGAGTTACTGGGCAAAACTGGGTTTGCTGTAGTTACTTCATCTTTAAACAAGCTTCAAGGGTGAAGTACAATTCCCGTTGGTAGTGGATAATATAGAAAAACAGACTTTTAAGACCTAAATTCACCTATTTCTCTAAAGAAATTGATATCTCAGACTGTTGTAATACACAACAGTCAGGAAATACTGACAAGAGGGGCCTGCAGGTTTGAAAATATTTGTGTCCTTCAGAAAAAAAATCTGATTCACAGATCCATCTGGAGACCTCAGAGAACCAACGGCTCCTCTTCAGTCCCGACGCTTCCTTCAAACCCAAAATAACCTTTTATTTTCACTCTTTACTACTCATTACCCCACACTTAAGGGGGAGTGTCCTATAAAGAAAAATGAATCTTGAGGAGGAGGCTAATTTATTTCCAGTGGCATGTGAAGATAATTAAGAAGGGGGTGGAAGAGGTTTTGAACACGCTCACTTGTCACCTCACGTGTCTCAGTATTAATCCCAACACTTGATAAAAATACAAATAATCACTCAGTAAACCATCTTTTTACTCTGCGCCACTTATCTGAAATGGTTTTTGTTACAATAAAGATGCAATTGAATGAGCACAGTGAGGGCATCTGTTTGTATTTGATAAAAAGGGAGGCTTTTGTGCACGCCCATGGTTGGCTCATTCCACTCAAAACACTTCAAATCAACCCCTTCAGCTTTCTGCAGATTAACATTTCAGAGGATGAAATAACCTGTTCTTTAGAGAGCCCAAGAGAAGCGCTTTGACTGGAGAGTGGAGCAGCAAATAATGTGTTTAACCTGATTCATGGTCAACATGAAGAACACCTAAGTACAGCATAAAGACCTTGTAAAAGGAGAAGAACCACAACAAAAAAGTCTTTTTCTGTAAAATATGAAGTACTGCAGAAAAACTGCATTTTTGCCCTTTTTTTTTTTTTTTTTTATTTGCTCATGTCAAATATAGAGGAAAATAGCAAATGAAATTTAAAATTAACAGAAATGTCTGTAGAGATAAAGGATGCAGGCTAAATTACCTGAACCCTAAAGCACCCACATGGTCAAATTTAGCAACTAAAAGAATAAATAAATAAATAAGTAAAATATAAATAATAATAAATAAATGTAGATATATTCAAAATGGACAAATAAACCCAAAAATTGTGAAATTAACTTTAAAACTAAAAAAAAAAAAAAAAAAACGTTCCTGGGTTCTTCAGGCTTAAAGATGTCCTAAATTTAAAGACCCATTGGGATGAAAATTGTGTTTTTTGTTGTTTTTTTTTAAATTGTCTTGTGACATTTTTCTGTTGGAGGACACAAAATAAAATTGCATTTCTAAGTTTTTCTTCATTCAAATCGTTGTGAATCAGGAGCAGATGAAAGAAATAGCTTATTTGATACATAGAAAATACACTGGAAAGGCCACAACGTTCATTTCGATTCTCACACTTCTAGACGACAAGATCCAACAGTACAGTTTGCTTGAAAAATGTAACAAAAATAAACAAATTATTTATAATGTTTTGAAAGATTTGAAGCTTTTCTCTCTTTTTTTCTGATTACAGGACAGCCTAAGTCAACTTTTAGGAAATGAACATTTTCATTCTGGAAATGCTAAAGTAGCTGAAATGTTCATGAAAGTTCACAAGACGTCCTGGAGGCGAGTGATGGCATCTGGAGTTGATGTCTTCTATCCTGAAAAAGTTCAGTCCTATTTAGCCAATTGGATTTGTGGCGAGACATTACAAGAAAGAAGACTTCGCTTCTCCCTTTTGCTCCAACTGTAAGAACAGTTGAAACTGTGGTGGTTTTATTTAAGGAGGAGCTGTAGCGAATTAGGGCTGGGTGGGTATCCCTCCTCATTGCGCTTGTGCCACTTACAATTAAATGTAAGTAATGACTTTTAGTCTTCTAAAGTTATAAAACCGATCTTGTCATGTATTATCTGATAGTGGATGACGTCACTGAGCATTAGTAACACCCGGGTTTGAAGATGCTATTTTTCTATCCGCTTAGGTGGAGAAATGCAGGAAGCAATTCAGACTCTTTCCTGAAAACTTTCATTAATCTCGTTTAGTCACTTGGATTTGTGGTGAAACTTCTCAAGAAACAGAACTTCAAGTGTAGATGTTATGACTGAACTTTAAGATAGCTGAACTGAGTTGGATGTTTGAGTGCTTTTACACAAATGGAATGGATTCAATTCACCAAAAACACCCTTGTTGTTGCTTAAAGCAACCTTCTGTGTTGGCAGTGAAAGCCTCTACTTGAAGGATATTTGATGTCAATTGAACTTCACGTTTGTATTCTGAAGTTCCTTCATCATGGTTTCTTCTCGTCTTTTTTTCAGGACAGCACAGTTTGGTTGCTGCTTTTTTAAACTCCGGCGAGTCGTCTTCCGTCGCAGCTGAGATGCAATCTGAGCAACTTGCCACAATGACTCTGTACAGCTGATTGGATTTGACTTGACTTGATCCTTTTTTCTTGCGTCGGCACTCCTTAAGAAGGTTTGAAGCTGCAGTTAGGTGGACTGCCAGGTCTCGTTAAAGTGAGGCCTTTGTGTGGCTGTCTTCCTCACCTGATACTTTCGGAAGAAGACCTTTATTTCTCCATTTTTATGAATATCTTGTCAAAGTTTTCCCATCAAATAAAGGCTTTAAATGGAATATTCTGGTCTAAAATGTGTTAGTAGACTCAGAAGAGATTAGTTATCAGTAAAGTTTTGACGAGGAGCCATAACTTTGATCATTCACCACATTTTTTGTTCTCTCAGACCTGATCTTTGCCTGAGAAGCTTTATTAAGACTAACCGTGGGCTAATTTTAGCCTGGGAGTCCATAAGCGAGTAATTAAACAGAAGAGTTCAGTTCGAAATGATCAGATTAACTGCTGAGTAAGCATCCTCCACAACAGCTTTAACGCTTCCCCAGAGCCTTTGTTTTCTCTTTCCGACGTATCATGGCACTCTCATCTGCGGCGGTGGACGTGTCGGCTGGACTGCAGTTCGCCGGGGGGGACAGTGACTTCCCCTGCAGCCGCTTCCTGTCACAGCAACCCCATAATTGGCAGTGTGCTTCTCCCCACAGAGAACATGTGTGTTGGTGTGCATGCTCGCCGGCCTGTCAGACCCAGATGAGGCCCCGAACCGCCACGAAGACACTCTGTGGGCTTGAAGCAGCTGGGAACTGCTGAGATAGTTCAATCTGCGAGCTTTTTCACCAGGTTAAAGTTGGGAGATTTTCAGCCATATCTAATCACAATAGAATAGCGCGGAAAATAATAGCCGTATGCAGGAAAAATGCACCGCAGGGAGCAAGATTTGGCCACAATGGTGGAAATGTGATACAGAGGAGCAATTCTTTGTTATCAGCTGGGAATGTGGGCTGCAGCGCTGAATGAAGCAGTTCATAAGCGACTTACTCTCATTTCAGGCTGGTTTCAGGGCGGAACACAGAGGTTAGATCAGGAGAAAGAGTCGCTTCTATAGAAAAAAGGCTTTTTAAAAAAAACATCCCATCCAAAGCTGACAGCTTTGCTGCAAATCCCCATAGAGGAACAACACCACAGTATTTCTGATTTAAAATATGATAAAAAGTTTGATCTCATAACGTTACATGAATCTTATGGTTTTGATGATACCGTCCACTTGTGGTTTTCTCATTTTCATTTCCTGGATGTCTTTGTGTTTGTTGACAGTTTTCCTCACAGCACAAAGTAAATGAAGGACAGTATTTGCATGTTTTATTAGATTACTTTGTTGTCTTTAGTTCTGAATTGATTTTAGATCAATAAATCTGGGACTCTGTTGAACTCTTCAGGTTTATGGCAGACTGGGAGGTACGCAGTTGTTGGAAACGAAAGCGGAAACAAACATGAAACCTTCGTGAAATGTGCTATTACCTTAATATAATAAGAATTAATAATAGGAATTTGTCTAATCTGAAGTATTCACTGCATTTTTTAGACCATGTGGTGCAATAAAGTTCCACTACACGAGCCAGAATTCCAATATGGGCCGAGAGGGTAGGCGATTGGTCAGAAGAGTTGACTGTTTTATTCCTGTAGGCAGAAGCATGTGTTTCCCATCCTCGCTCCGATAAGTAATAAATGATTAATTGTGTATTTTCCATCTACAATTTCCCCCAGGCCGGAGTTGTCAGAGGTGTGCAGGGTTAAAGGAAGAACGGTGAGAGTTCAGTCCTCGGTAGTGCTCCTGTGCTGCAGACCCCCCCCCCCACACACACACACAAACCGCAGTCCGTCTGTCAACCGGTCAATAATCCAGGCATTTGTGGAGAAATTCCCCAGTATTTTTTGGAGATTCTCAGATATCAGAGCAGGCTTTGTGTCGAGCGCACTGAAGAAATCAAAGAACATGATCCCTGCAGTGCTGCAGGTGGGAGCGGGCCCTCTGAAGCAGACAATGACATCTCCAGCTCCAGGAAATTGAAATGCACGGCGCAGCATCCAATCCAAGCGACCCGACTCGCATTTCACATCTTAAACCAAACGCGTCTCTTTGTCATCAAACAACCATGTTAGCAGAACAACAATTGGTGCACTTTGATGCAGATATGATGCATGCAAAGTATATTCAAAGGAACACATTTCAAGACAAACCATCAATAATTCACTCAGATCCCATCTCTGGGCTAAAAAGCTTCTCGGATCCCGCTGCTCACTTTCTTCAGCGTCTTTTTGGACAGCTGCTGTTATTAACAGTGGAAAAAAGCGTTTTTCAAAGGGATGAAAGTTTTCTTGATGTGTTTTATGCTTTATCAGCAGCAGCCACATCCGTTGCCTGCTGGTACAGGCCTGTCAGGGTCTCTTTGGGATTCTGCAAGCTAATCTCTCCACTGCAACAACAAACCATCATTGGGGACAGCTATGATACTCCCACCATACAGAGAAGAACCCCTCTATTCCATATTTATTGAGGTAATCTGTCAGATAATGTTTTTATGTCTTGTTTTTGTAGCAGGATCCTCTTTTTTTTATGAATCTCTTCTGGAATATAAATTCCAGAAACCAGGGATGCCCATTTCGGATTTTCCCTGTTTGTTTTTCTGCTGTTTTTGCCTTTCCCTGCCAATCAGGTGACTCTAGTTTGAGTGACAGAACAAACCAGATCCAAGGCAGGGTGGTAGACGTCCAGGATAGGGTTGGGTTGCAACCACATCAAACAATCTGTTCAAACAGCGACCCGCAGGTCACAGGATTAACTTGTCCAGACAGGAGCACAATACCTCAAAATGGCGATGATATAAAATACTAGACACTTAATTTTTACTTTAAAAGTCTGTTATTTACCAACACTGGACTGGTGCATGAACGCAGCACATTGGATAACTCAAAAACAAAAGCTCAACCGTAATCCATTTTAAAATTGCATTTTTATCCATTCCAACAAACGCTGGGATTTTTGTGCCTTCAGCAACTTTCTACAGTAAATGACAGCTAACCAAAATATAACCCATTAGCCAAAAGCTTGGTGCCATATTAGGAAAATTCAAACCCAACCATGGGTTGGTTTTATCTATGGTTTTATCTGGTGTACTTCTGGAACTGCAGCTTTTATAGTATCGCATTTGTATGAGTTTTTATGACTGATTGGACTACGAGTCTGGACTAAATCCTATCCATCCATCTTGGAATTTTGTTTATATTTATTTCTTGGTGAAAATCACTCCTTGACTCATGTGACTGAGTCACTCAAAGTTGAATTATTGGTTTTCTTCTCAGGTTCTTTGGCAGCATCATCTGGGAAGAAGAAGCAAAGGATGTTCTCCGCAATCGTTCCTACAATGCTTACTTTAAAACACAGTCGTTTTAGCTCCAGTATTGACGATCTCTGATGTACTGTAACTCTACAACCGTTTACACAATTAACATAATTCCAGTAGGTTCTGAATCAGCGAAAAGCACCTCTGTGCCAGAATGCAACATTTTCCGATAATTGGGTCAAAGCCGACATGCAAAGCCGCTTTTATCCACGTCAGAATCCGTTGGAGCTACGTTTTTTGCGCAAATGGTAGATGAGTTACAGTAGGAGAAAAAGCGTGGGAAACTCTTGCCTATCAGCGCAAAGCTGCTTTTGTCCGCGTCAGAATCTGGTGGAATTACATTCACTGGATAAAGGGTTGAATAGCTGTGGTAACTCAAAGAATGTCAAAGCTTCAGTGTTGGAGGGTTAAGCCACACAACTCCCAAAAACACCCAAAATGTCCTTTTACTTTATTTTCTTGTGGAAAAAAGATTTAAATGTTTTTTTTTTTTACCAACCCCTTAAAAAGCTTTGTCTGAGTTTTAAAAATCTAACCCAGCTAACCCCTACCACAGTCTACACGTTTGTGCTTTACTTGGACACAAAAATGGTAAAACATTGATTTAACTGAAAAATTTGATGACAGAGCTTCCTGGCTGACCTCTCATCACTCGTCCCTTTCACAGCAGAATCAGTGCAACTTCTAATTAGCTAATGCAGGTTGAGGAGCATGATTTACATCATGTTTAACGTGCTGCCAATCACTGATCATATAGGGGGCGGGCTGACGGAAACCGGGAGACGGACGACACGTAAGAGGGCCTCGGAGGGACAAAAGGCATGGGAATAAGAGGGATCAGGAGGATGAAAGTGCATAAAACACGGTGGAAGTGAAGGGCGAGAAAAATGGACATTCAAAGCTGAGGGAAAGATAAAATTGTGGGAGAAAACGAAGAGAGGAGATTAGGACTCTTTTTTTTTTTTTTTAGCTGATGCAGGAGAAAAGCCGCACTGTATATTCACATAACGAGACCGGTGAACCATCATTAAAATCCAGAGGGCGCAAGACGAACCCGGCTCCACCTGACTGTTGGCTGCTGTTGCCCCCCAGAGAAACGTGCCTTGTTGAACCTGCTCCTCTTCTGTCAGCACTTTCATAAATAATTCACAGAGCACTCTGGGGCAGGGGAGCCATAGAGTGAACTCGGTTTTCTCCCCAATCTTCCTCTGCATAATTTTATTGCCTTGTGTTTGCACAGCACAAACAGAACACACTCATTTGTTCATGGGGGGGGACCTCGAGGTGCAGGTCTTCAGAAAAGCTGCTCTTGAACTCGAAGCCAATAACTTCTTTGGGCTCCGGTTTTGGGGTCTTGAGTTGGCAGCAGGGAGGTTCAAGCGCTGCAGCTACAGTCGAGAAAAGTACTGCAGCATTAAAAGGTGAGAGCAGAAGTAATTACAAGCACCAGCATTGTATTGTATTTTTGGAATCCCCATGTGAATCCCCCAAGTTACTCACTGCCTAAATTAACAACCTCCCCATATCCGCACACACCAGGGGCACTGATGCAGTTCTATCCCTCAAAGAAAAGGCTTTGTTTAGGGGGTACCAAAAAAAAAAAAAAAGTGGAGGTACGACAGCATTTCCATGTTATAAAAAAGAAAACAGAAAATAGCTCACATAAATTTGCATTTTAATTTGTTCCTTTTTTCTCTATTTCACTAAAATCTGGCAATTACATGTTTTTTTTGGCTCAACTCTAATGTGACAAAGCAACAAAATTATAGTAGAAACCCAGACACAGCAGAGTACATTAGCCAGAGGTTCAAGGCAAGACTACTTTGAAGTAAATACACAAGTCCTACTTCATTGAAGCCACTTGTGTGATACACTCGACCCACCTCCTTAAAAACCCCTGTACTTGAACGTGTCGACCAACTGTGCCATAGACAGAGTAAATGCCATCATGAAGACACATTAAAGCTAAAGCTGCAGAATTTGAATATATTTTAAGCGAGGAAGATCTTTTACAAATTTTAAAAAAAAGTCACTGATGATAGGTCAATGTGTGATAACCTAAACTTTTGGATCAATTCAACAAATGCAATGACTGCAGACTATCGTCTAAAAAATTACTTTGAAGAAACAGACAGTTGATTGAGCCTGTTTTTTTTTTTTATTATTCTATTTGGTAAATGGGTTGAGGTAGCAGTCAAATACAGTATGTTACCATATTTACAACAACAAAACGTAGACACCACAGCCGATGAACATTTCAAGATTTGATAAACTTATCAGTACAGGAGTACGGGATGATTAAAGCTTTATACAGTTTTCCAAATATGCATAAGAAAAAAAAAAACGATGGGTCATTAAAGATTTACAGCAGGCTGGGGCTTAAAGGATACTGGCGTCTTTGTCATTTCTGGGAATTTTTAGAAACGTGCGTCAATAAGGGACGGGACACTAACAGAAGATATCTGATTCTTAAAGGCGAGTTTTGAAGCGAGCACCCAAAAACCTAAATGTATAAATAACAGTGGAACAGAAAACGATTAATAAATGAAGTGCAGCTCTACATATTTGAATACAGTTAAACCACATGAGCCAAATGACGTAGGAATGGAATATCAAAACCATTTCAACTGAAAATAACTTTAAAGGATAAATATGATATAAAAAGTTCAAAAGAGCCAAAAGGTTTAAATGAAATAAACAAATGTTTACCTCTATTTTGAAATATCTTAAAAAAAACATCTACTCTTATTACTGAGTAAGATCGATTAAATGAGAAAAAAAAAAAAGTCTTCCAGCCAGGTATCAACATCTGCATAGTTGATCTTCACCCCAAGCCTGTTTTTGTTTCACGCATGGGCGCTTGCGCCACAAAGGATGGATTCACAAACACTGATGATGCATGCAAACACCACAACACAAAAAACCCAACTTCTACAATCTGTTTACCCTCCACATTTGAGGCCTTTAAATACTTCAGCAAGAAAATGTCAGTTTTCATTTTATCATTTGACAATACTCTGAGCAGAAACTAGGTCATGTGGAGCCTGGATGGCTTCATTGGAGTTACTGAAGCGTTGTTTCTCAATGTCCTTTTCCCCTCAGAAAGGACCTGTTTTTCCAGCACATCAGCCTCTGTTCTTACCTTTCACTTTGCCACTACACTCTGTCCACCTGTTTTGAACTGCATTTTTATTTTTGGGAGTGGGTAGAAATGTTACTTCGCACTGGGTTATTTATTTCTGCAGGTGACATTGTTTATTCCAGAAAAAAATATGAACAAAACCTTCCAAAACAAAAGTTTATTCAATATTTTACTGCAGTTGGAAAAACAAACTAAACAAGGAGATAATCTGACATTATTTTGAAGCTGACTAACTACAAACATATGTAAATCAGTGAAGTTTCATGATGGGTTTCGGAAGGATGCAACTTTACCTTAGAGTCAGGAAGTCACACAGGACAACTACAAAGCTCATCTGCTCCATTTTTCTTTGTTTTCTTTGCTGTGAACCATTTTAGAGCAGAATGATAAATGTTTTACCATTAATGTGGCATACATTGTAAATATGAGGGAATTTACCGACCCATCCCTCTGTTTCTGGAATAATTTGGAGTCTAATGAGAAAACCAGTTGTGCAAAACGCATGTAAGGTTGTCTTTGAGGTGACTTCTAAAAACGGAGTAGCACTACTTCCTGTTCAGGCCTGGTTATAAACAAAACACAGGCAAGATTATAACATACAGAAATAGAAATAGTAGTGTGATATTGGATCTCTTGAGTGGTTTGTGTTGACTGTTGTAGCTTCAAACAAGATTGTTCCTCCATTTTTCTTCATTGAAGCTTCAAGTTAATCTTTATTAATGTAGCAGTCATTTAAACATTCTAGTTCAAGCACTTCTAGAAAAAAAGAAGACAAAGGAGATCTTCAGAACTCAATGTGATCAATGAACAAAATAGTACTTAAAAACTCCAGTGCAAAACTATCTACAGATAGGAACTTGAGTTTACATGACAAAGCATGAAGGAGACACTTTCATATCAATGTCAGGTCGAGTAAAACACAATGGGACCACAAGAGGGTTTTGAACCTCCAACTGCCCAATAGTCAAATGGCTGTTCAATCCAAACCAATGACAAAGAGGTAAAGATTATTTCTTCTGTTTCTCTAAAGTGGCATCTGGAACAGCAAATTTCCCCAAATGTTCTTTTCTTTACACAAGTCATTTAACTTTAAGAGTTAAATGATCTCATGTGGTTACTCTGAAGAACAATACGGGGTTCGTTAGGCACGGCGAGCTGATTGATCTAATTTAGTTGCAGTATATGATGAAATGAGAAACCGTTTAAGGAAGAGGACAGGGAAATGTAGATATTTACACCTATTTTCATGGTGAATTCAATTTTCGCTGCCATTTGGTGCCTTAGGGAAGCAGCAAACCTTGTTTCCAAGAGATAGATGCTTATCATTTGATGCGCATGAACACGAAGCAAAACTCATTCTTGGTAAAGGAAACATCGACTTAATCCTCCTTTCTAAAGAATAGGTCAGGAAGCAAATTTACAGACCACTGTGAGCTTTTGCAGCAAAAAATCCCCAGAGAGCAATTCTAAAACTTATACTAACTAACAAGGTCAGCAAGCGTGCACAGGGCACTACTTCACCTCCCAGGTTTTAGTGCAGTAATGCTCTTAGACAACTAGCCTTGTCTCTCCAATATGAGCTTGTGTATTCCTGTACTTGAAGCCCCAGGGAACAACACAGTTCACCATGAAGTGTTGGGTTCTTTGAAAGAACCACCCAGTGTCCTCTCTCATCAGACTTCCACTCCTCATCTTACAGCGTCGCCCCGTTACTTTGGATGTACAAAAAAACAAACCGTCCCATTAGCTGTCAGGTCAAGGGTTTGCCGGGACGATGGAACCGCACACGAAACAAGATAAACAGCAACGGGGATTTTGGTCTGATTTCACGCTAGAGCAGAGGTGACTGACAACTTGTAAGATTCCTCCCCCGTGCACGCTAATGGAGGCTTGAAATGTGGCAAAGAAATGAATTGGGTCTCAAAGGGCTCATGTTTTGGGGTAAATTACTTTGATCTATTCTTTAAAGAAAATCTCTGGAGTCGTGCTGTGAATATTTGAGAGTTTTCAGAGGTTTTTCTCCAGCGCAGTTCCACTCGCTTGTTCTGGTGTGCTCTTCCACTTTGCAGGCAAAGAATAATGCTATATAATAAGCTATTAATACTGATATATAGGAGACCAAGAATGCTTTTATAGAAGGAGATTGAGTACTAATTATCAGCACAGTTTTGCTTATTCAGAAACCTGGTATAATAGGGTTGACTTGGATAATTTTCATAGGTTTGCAGATGGCTTGATTATAACAAAATTTTGGGGAATTTTAATTAAAAGTAGAACATTGGAGGCATCCTAAAAAGCAAAAAATAAAAAAAATAATTGGAATAGTTTTTTTTAGCTAAACCCAAAGTGGCAACTCACTTTTCATTTCTGCTGGCCAGTTAGAACTTGCACCAATTTGAGTGGCAAGTGGGGAGTTTAACTGGGGAGAAAACACCTGGCAAATGGCAAAAATGAACCCTAAAATGGGAGGAGCCTGTTGACGTGTGGTTGTTCCACCCAACTAAATACTCTTCCATCCATTGTTGATAAGTTGGGACAAGCGAAAGCAACCATTTTGTCTATGGGTCCACCTACATGGACAATTCAATTAAGAAAATGCCTGAAAATGTATTAATTTGGGCTTTGATGACATTAAAATTGTTTTTTTTTTTTTGCTGTAAAAATGACTTTATAACATGTAAGTGAACAGAATATGATACCGTAAACTAAATGAATTGTTGATTTATTCTCCCACTAATTGAGAATGTTGATAATACATTTGGTCATCATTCCTTAAGCCCGTCTTTAATTGGAACCCATGTTGCAGTTCCTCCAATTGCCACTGGAGGCAGGTTGCTGAGAGTTCTGATTTCTCAAGCTTTATTAATATTAACTCTGATGGAGGTGAAATAAAAATACATCTTTTTAATTCTATTACAGCTTAAATGTAGACATTGTTAGGAACTTAATGGTCTTAAATGAACTTAAAGGTCCCATTTGTGGACACAACAGTCTCCGAATTTAATTGCTCTTTTCTGAACACAGTTAAAGTGAGGTCATTTTTTTGTCTGACGAGGCGTAACGATACCACAGTGTTCTCTGGTTGGGCAGCGATATCTGGGACCGTCCAGCATAGAGTTGCAATGTGTCTTGGGGTGAAAAATGTCCACAAATAGTAGAAAAACCTGGTGCTAAATAAACTTCCAGAGAACTTGTCAGAGTTTCATGTATTGCAGAGCAGCTATATTTCTACAGTCGTCCTTCCACTCAAGTTTTTCGAGGAATTTAAACTCTAAGCTGAAGTTCAAGAAATGTCTTGTTTTACAAGAAGTACTAGTTTGGTAGACAATGTAGGAAACTTAACAAAAAAAAAAAGTACTCTGTAAGAAGTAGCTAGAAACTTACAGTTTCTTGTCAACCGGACTGTTTTTGCCCCAAGAGGTAGAAAATCCTCCAGGCGACTTCCTGATCCGCCTTATCGCTTCTCTTAGCCTCTCCAACCAGGTCTTATCTCCTCCAGGACAGTAATTAACAGGAATTACACACAGCTCCTATCTGCTGAGCCCACCTCGTTACTGCAAGAGCCCTTTCCCATTTAGGACCTGTCTGAGGGGAGATTAACTCCAGAGAGGGGGCTCCTCTATCATGGGGAGTGCCACAAAACTACTGTACTTTTGTGCTCAGCAGCTTTGCTGCAACTTTGCTCTTTAGTGCAGACGGACTGAGGAAGAACGCAGGTGTCTTCAGAGTAAGTCTAAAACAAACATTTACATCTAAGAGGCGCTGCTAAAGTCCTGAATTGATTCGATTCAGAAAGGTCAAGATTCAATCTGGACCAATTAAAAATCAACTTTTCAAACTCTTCCAGTTAATCAAATTTTGAAATGGTGATAGAAAAAAACTGCTTCATATTATTAGTGATTTAAACTAAAAGTATGTCAAAGAATCATTAATAAAATGATTAACTTTTCCAATAAAAGTCAAGGTAAAGGGGCTTATTGCTTTAAAAAATATAGAACACGTTTAATAGATATTTTAGATCCATATTACATCATTTATTGGCTTTGTTCCAACTGCCATTATGGAAAAATACAGGCTGTGTGTGGGTGAGAAATGGGAAAACCCACATGGGACACACAGATATCCTGCACAAAATAAAGTCTTAGACCACTCTGTAAACCCGAAGAGAGAAGTCATTATACCTGTTTTGTTTCTACAGACATGCTGCGAGTGACAGGTGACAGAAAACACTGAAACAACATGTAAGGGTTTGTAAGGGTGAAGTTGTGATGCTCAAATCCCACCGCAGGACCTCGGATTGCATCTTTACATTGATTTAACATTGAAACGGCACCTTGCAGTGTGAATTGAGTTCAGTTTGAACGCAACATTTAAAGTGAGGAAATTTCTATGGACATCCCACAGGCGTCCTACAAGCACTGAACGCATCACCTGCACACCCTGTGCGTGCAGCTTTTGCGCAAGGTCAGTAAGGGGCCAGAACTCACACCTCGCTAATGAATAGAGAGTGGCATTAAGACAACGTACGACAGCATCACCCCTACATCAAAAGTGGGTACAACTTGCATTATTCTTCAAAATACTTCACGATATTCTTACCACACGCACAAATGGTACGTTCCATTTTCATGGCATCCTTAACGTTGTCGTACAAACCTTAAGAGAACTGTAAGACACACTTGTGCTCCCCTTAAGATAAAGCCACTCCCTCTACAAAATTATATTTTTGACGAAAAAAGGAGGCTTTAAGCTGTACTGCTTGGTTAAAGAAATAAAGTATTTTCATCAGTTTCACTTATTTGATCATTCTATCCAAAAAACTGAATCTGACTGGGGGAGATAAAAAAAAAAACCTCTTGTTGGCTTTGTGTGTATCTGCGTCGGCACATTTTAAATGTTTAACAGGATCCTTGAGAAAAGCCTCTTCACTTCTGTTTCCGTGGCAACTGGCATGCATTGGAATTGATGACATCTCCTGATCGCCCACTTACTTTGCACTAAAAATGCTCTCCCAGTGAACTTTACCAATGCCATTTCCCAGACAGAGGACACCCCTCCCCACCCCCACCCAACAGAACAGTGAGTCACAGATGGAAGGGAGAAAGCTTTTCTTTTGACAAATACACCAAACATCAGCTTGAAAGTGCTTGTAAAGCTCAGAGATGTCAGAGTTCTGCCTCAAAGCGAATAAAAAATCATATATAATAATATGCATGGCATCATCTGCATATAGGGAGGAGAATTAAACACACGAACCATCTGGAACTTCCTGCTGCAAAGCATTATTCAGACCATCTAGTTAAACAGTTTTTTCCAAAAGAGTGCCCTTATCTCACACTTTCATTCTCCCCCTTAATTAACACAGACGTGTAGCCAGACAGCTCCGGAGGCCAAAACCTGCAGCAGGACCGCTTGCTGTCACCTTGTTACCACCATAATAGGTTCAGACGAGGTGCCCCTGACACTGGAGCGAGGGGGAAATGAATTCATGAAGCTTCCTCCTTTGCCGCCACCTCTCCACCCACACAGCCTGGTTTAAACTGCTGGCGCCACACAACGGAGGGTACATCTTCGGCATAATCGTGCTGCACGCACCAACAACCCTGATGAACAATTCATTCAGCTTCATTATAACCCGCACAGGCGCCCTGACAGAAAATTAACCAACACGCTCCTGGAGTGACCATTAAAATCTCTTTATCGGCTCGCAGACGCCCGCCGGTGGGTTTTGTTTGCAGGTGCTTACTGTGAGAAATGGTTGGACGGCAAAAAGACGGCGCAGGCAGGCCCCTCTGTCAAACGGTGACATGTCAAGCGTACACGCAAGAGCCAAGACACCACACTGTCAACCCAATTAGGCCACTCAGCACACACCGACTCCATTCTGTAGGCTCCAAAGAGGTCGAGGAACATATAAGACGGCCATTTTCCCAGCTCGCCAAACACAGACCGGCCGTGTTTGGGTTCATTGACAGACTTGAGAGACGCAGAGGAGCAGAGAGACTTCTGTGCAACAGCCATTAGGACTGGATGTGCACACAAGCCCTCTGAGGAAAATCTGCACACATTGACCAATTAGTGGAAGGGAAAGACGGGTGACAAAAAGATAATTGTCATGTCTTCTCTTTTGAGTTTGATACAAGGGAAAACCCTGAGAATCACTCGCTGCTGCTGCAGCTCGTTTAAAAGCTGCCTCCAAATCCCACAAAACAGCTGCTTCCGCAATGGCACAAACAGTCCAGCAAGGAAATGTTTTGTGTACCTCATTGTTCCAATTATGCATTCACACTAATTTGTTCGTTTAATCCAATTATTTGGTGATTCTTTATTCTGCAGATTTCCCCATTTTCTTTATCCCACAGTCAATAATCCTTAACCCTCCTATGAGCCAGTGAATGCCCGCTGGGTTGTTAATGCGAGTGAATGCACTCCAATCAATTGTACACAGTCTGCACGGATGATTGATTGGATAATCTGCACTTCCCTGTGACCACACACAAAAACACTGAAGAAAGCTGAGGTCGGCCTTCTGGGTACTAGGACCCAGGATGAGACTGCCATAGGTAAGGCTTTTGTTGAAAGTATAACAATGAGACAAGTCAAATACGCTTAATGTTGTTGAACTTAAACGCCCACAAACTAATATTTTATCCAAACATAAAATGTTTAAACTGAGAAATTTTACAAATATTCCACAACATGTGCTCGTTTTAATTGTGATTCCAGTTACACATTGCATTATAGTTAGAGTAAAAGCACGGCTACCACAGTCTTCTACTCTGACCATGAAGGTTATAATCTTGGTCTTTTTTCTGAGCATTTGTTCTATTAACTGTTCTATTTAACCCTTTACCACTAAAGATTCTTTAAAATACCGTAATTCTATGACCATTTACGTAATCCACGTTAATCAGCTGATTCAGACTCGGAGAAAAACGCCAAAGAAAAAGTGATGCAAATCGGCGCTAAGCGAAAAAAAAATAGAAAGCATGGTGTCCGAAATGCGTTACAATCCAGGACACTGGGTAGTCACGCTCTATATAGTTTTCAGGAGTTTGAAGTTTGAGAATAGTGAGGGAATTCAGAAATAGCCCTGGGCTCAAATTAGACACCAACAAAGTGATACCAGTCAGTGGTGGTTTTTGATATGGGCGACGTGGGTGGTCGCCCAAGGGGCGGCACGGACGAAGCAAGAAGGCCATTCTGTTCCTTTAATATGAATAGCACAGCGCGCCTGTTCTTGTTATGTGAAGGCGAATTTAAATGTCAAACAGCGCTCCCTGCTGCACGACACAAACTGGTGCCCTCACCTCATTGCGGTTCACTGTGGAATGTACCAAGTCAAAAAAGCAAGAAGGGGGCGCAATTTACTGGTGGCTGGGTGGGTAGTTTACACACAGGTTGTTGGGAACATTTTTTTAGTCAAACACCCATCTCAAGCTTAAATTAGTTACAAATCAAACCACTTTAATTCATCCCACCAATATCGCTCGCCATTTTTGTTGCACCGCTAATGCTAGGTTGGGGTTGTGAGGGGCTGTAAGCTAGCGGGAGAGTGTGTAAACAAAGGGATGATGGGAAAAACGATCCCGTCCACAACTTAGAGGAGAATTTTGAATGAACTACTGTCGTTCATTAGGTCACACTTGTACTGTAGAGATCTGATCATTTTTCCCTCCCACACGTGGAAGTAAATGCTTCCTCTGGTACATTTAACACTGGACTACAAAAGGTTATTTTTGCTATCAACTAAACATGGATGTGGTTTTCTTTCTTCGCCTGCAGCCCATGAGTAACAGACACTTCAGATGGCTGAGTCACGTTACTAAAACCTTGTATTTTCAATACGCAGCAGCTCTAACCTCTGCCACCACTGTCCTTCCCCATAATTGAATTGACGGGGGGGTAAAAATGAAAAGTATGGTCGGTATCTCCTCCTTTTGCCACACTGTTTCCTTTCAAAGCTAATCTTTTATTTGCATATTAAAGGCAATGAAAGACGCATACAGAAGCTTAATCTTGAGCTTGTCCTTGTGCTTTAAGACCAGGCACTCGGTTCACAAACAAGCAACAGAGAAGCCTTGGATGTGAAAACCAAGAAAAAAAAAAAGTCTTTTCATTCCTATATCACAAGCTTTTTAAATCACTGAGGGTGGCATGCACATTAAACATTATAATCAGGCCACATTTGAATGTCAATACAAAGCCAATGAAAGGTGCTGGAATTGGATGTGGAGACTTTTTTTTTTCTTTTTTCGTTGGAACCGAGCGGGGTTGTAAGCGGGGCTGGAACGGCAACAGATGACTCGTCAAAACTCGGAATTAGCATAAATCGGTGCTGCTTTTGTTTACCATTTCCCCAGCTGTTTTTGCCAGATGCCTCTTCATTAAAGCGCCGACAAACAGGCAGCAGGTTGAAAGTAAATTCCACAGTTTAATAACGGTCCATAAATAATGGCCACGCTCCCTCGTGATTAACCATCGGAGCAGGTGTGGAGAAAACTTTTTTAAGAAAATAAATAAATAAATAAAAAGGACGTTGGGCTTTCAAACTTTTGATGCGTTTATCTCGGTTTGATTTGTTGATGGAAGACAATAGCCTTTCCAGCACTCATTAAGCAGTGCGAGTGAAAGAGGCAGCAGCAGCAGAGCAGACTTCCCTGTTAAGCTTTGGGCCTCATTACACACACTCAGAGGGTAACACTTCAGGAATCCCATTTAATGGGCTGCCAGAACATTGCCGTTTTTATACGGTAAGGCAGATTATTCCCTTTTTTTTTAGTTTTTTTCTCCAAAGTTGACACAATTTCCTGAGGTCTTCATAAAGTTTCTGTGACACGCTTTGTTAAAACAGCACAGAAACACAGTTCCTCGCCACGATTTCATCCATCTTTGCGGAGAACAGCAGCTTTCCAGAGTGAGTCACTTGACTACACTTCAGGAGCTCCGCACGTTTATTACGATCAGAAAGGGATTCATCTATAACTAATGAATAGATGAAAATTAGCGTTGGAGAAACCAAAGTGGGTCAGACCAACCAAAGTCATTTCAGAACGTGAAAAAGTTTATTTCCCTGAAGTTATCCAATCAACTGTTTGGGTCACCTCTTTCAGGACACCATGAGGAGGCCAGCTTTTTATTTTTACTAAAATACTACAAGTTTGGTAAAAGGATTCTTCTGTTGCTCATGTATCAACTATTTAATTAAAATTTCAAAATACGAAAGTGAATGTGCCAACACTGAGTTTCAGCAAACATGGGAAATGCTTTTATTCTGAAAAACCCACCTTTGACACTATTACAACTCGTTCTACGAGTCCTCCATTGTCAACTGATCAAGACGAACTCGTTGAGAACAAAAACTTTGGGATTAAATTAGAAATCGTACAACAAACTGAAATTACAAAATGGGAATGCCAGGAGAAATGCTTAATTCGAAAAAAAAAAGAAAAACATTTTTCAAATGTAAACCTATAAATTGAGATTAAATTATTTTTAGTAAAGGGTTCTTTGAAAAAAAAAAGATGACAGAAAATTACAGAGTAGTTATAATAATACCTTTTGACATTAATATAAAAGTTTTTTTGAAAAAAAAAATAATATTCCAATGGTCAGGAACTTGATAAATATTCAAAACAATTAATATTTACATTAAATTAATATTAATAACACTAAAATTTAACAGGAGATTCTCAAAGTAAAAAAGGTATTAATAATTTACAAAACACAGAAAAGTGACTTCAGATAAAATAAAACAGAGAACAGACTTTCACTGCTAAAAATAAATTTAAAAACGTAGAATTATATTATATTAAAGTTAATTTTAAGGAAAATATCTTTGAAAATTGTTAAACAAATAATGAAATCATGTCGTTTGAAAATAGAACTCTTTAAAGTCTCACTCCCATCATCATTTGAGCTATTTTCAAAGCATTTCCAGTATTTATTTATTTTATTTTTTTGAATAATAAAAAATCTGTGTCATTTTCTAGAACAGTTCCAGCAAAGCAGCAGAAGTTCATTAGAAATTCACCTCTGAGTTGGTGGGAGCAACTCTGTCACCCCTTTCCCTCCCTTTTTTTGAGAGCTCCCTGTTTACATGCCCTCCTGCTAGCTTAATCTAATCAATCTAACATTAGTGGAGCAACATAAATGGTGAGCAATACTGGAGCTTTCCAGTTTTGAGCCAGATGCCAGCTCAGATGAGGAAAACAGATACGTACATGGATCTATTTTCTTTTTTGTTTGCTCCTGATTCACAACGATTTGAATCAATAAATGCTCAGAAATGCAACTTTATGCTTAATTTTCTTTATACAATTCCTCCATAATCAGAAAAATGAGTAATCAGAACATGTTAAAAACACCAAAAACACAATTTTCATCAGAGAAACTAAAAAACGGATCAGAATTTTCACCACCGATGCTTCTCTTTCATGTTGGCCCTCTCCCTACTGGTTTTTAGATGAAACATTTTAACTCTCCTTCTAAGGCAGGAAGGATATGTGCTGAGAGGGCAGAAAAACTTGGTCCAATAGATTTAAAACACGTATATAATAAATACCACCACCTTTGTAGCATCTCAGTTAGCAGAAGATATAAATTTGATGCCTTTTACTGTAGATGCTGCTGGTACTGCATTGTCACATTAAAGGAGCATTTTATGGCATATCAGCAGCTTCCAGATCCGAATCTTGTAGCGTTTTGGTTTAAGAGGCTCATCTGTAATCCCAGCCAACTTCTCTGAACATCTTTTCTCTTTTCCGTCTCTTTTATGCTCTGGGATTAGATTGTTCCTTTTTTATTTACGTTGCATGCACTAATAGAATCTAATGGCTCCAGAAGGTCAGCAGAGCTGTAAAAGCATTTCATGGCTGCCGCAGCCGGGATGCTTCGATTAGTCAAAATATGGGAAATAATAAATACACCATTTGTGATTTACAGATGCAGCTCTTCCATCAAGCTAGCTGAAGCAAACGTGTAGCCGTTTCCTGTGGAGACGATGATGATGGGCCGATAAAATGAAAAAAGGAAAAAAAAAAAAAACAAGGGGTTTATTCCTGAGAGAAACCTTGGAGACGACGGTGGAACTTAATTAATATGCAGAATTTATTGATCGTTTCACTGCGGGGAAATCAACTGCCATCTCTCAGCCGGAGGATCGTAAATAAAAGCTACTAAATATTTCAAACCTTACCAAATATGCAATAAATGTGATGGAAATGTGCCTAAAATCTTGCCTTAAAGACAATTTCTTTAAAAAGGGAGCAGTGGTACGCCTTGCTTAAAAGAGCAGCAACAATTGCTACTGCTCTCTGAGTGAAATGACATACTTTTCTGTGGGAAGAGAAGCAGGTAATTCCCTGCTCATTAGAATAAGAACCGCAAGCCGTCGGATTTGAATTGGACCTGCTTGTATCTTTAGAGTAAAGAACAGTGGAGAGAAAAGCTGCCAAAGCCTGGAGAATAGAGTCAAGCTGGTTGGTTTCCAAAACTCCTGCAGTGCGCCAGTCTCCTGCAACCAACAAAGGCGTGCTCCTCGGCGAGTGAGCTTACATCCTTTCTCCTTTCCGAGGGAAAAAGTGAGAAGTGAAAAGCCCCAAACTTGGCAGGACTCCCCGGAGACCCGTAAGGATTCACGGCGTGTCTACGTTTTGCAGAAATAGGTTGCTTGTACTTTGACCGTTCTTAGTTTGGGCTATAAAAAGAAAAGGAGGGAAAGAAACTAAAGCAAATGAACAAAGAGAACAAGAGACCAGTGTTTTTCTTCTTGGCTGTCACTTCAGCGACGAAGAGCCTGAACAGGGAGGCGACACAGTTAGTGAGGATGTGGGCAAACTTTGCCATAAAGACGCCTCGACAAAGGCCACATGCTGAGTGGCTGGCTGACGTGACGGAGCTTGACAGCCTCATCAAATGCGACGTTGTTTGAGGACTTCCTGCATTCACAAAAACATCACCTCTCCAGCGCCCACGGCCTCGTTGTGCTGTGGGGAGGGCGAGGGTTCAATTAAAAATCCTAATTCAAGAAAGTTCCTTTCACGCTGACAGAAGGCAGGAAAAGGCCTCAGACTTCCCATCCAGTGCGCGTCCCTTTGAGGTGTTAAGTTATTTTGATTTACTTCTAACAAGAAAACGATTGGCTGACAGGGTCAAAGTGGTCAAACTTGGAGGACCCAAGAAGAAACTTTGTTTTTTTTGGGAGGGTTGGGGGAAAAAGACTTTAATTCAGTCAGTACATAAGCATTAAACATCCTTTTTTTTCTAATCTGTCCTATCCAGTAGCTAGAATGACAGATGAAGGCTAATGGTATCTTTTGATGGACAGATTTTACTGTTACAATAGTGGGTTATGAATATTCTGACACACGAGGTGTATATTTGTATAAACCCCCTTTGTATTTGAGGCTAAAATTTACATTTAATATATTTGCAAACAAATGATTCACTTTATTCACAAATTAATTCAATGTAATCATTTGTTTAAAATCCCTTTAAGCTGTACAAATGTCACAAACTTTAATAATTGGTTTTTAAAGTAAAAGACTTCAGTGACCCAAACCGCCAGAATAGTATGATCAAGGCTTTCATATTGTGAGTTTGCTTACTATAACAATGCACTTCAATAGGTAGGTGTGAAAACGTCTTCTTCATGTTTTATGTCCTTCCTCAAAAAGGTGCTCAAACAAGCCTCTGATGTTTGCAGGTACTTTTGCTTTAATCAGTTGTTAGATAGAAAAATGAAACAAAGAAGACCCAACCAGATTGTCGGTTATCCTAACATAAAAGCAACTACAACAGCTTTGGCACAAACAGGAGGGCTGAAGAGATAAATATAAATAAACATTGGCATACAGTTGCATTTGACTTCTACTGGAATCAGTCTGCAATGGTTGGATTATTTTTTTTTTGCAAGAAAAAGGGTATGGCACTAAAATAAAAATTGGTGTTATGAAGTTCAGTGTGGCATGTTAGCAAGCATCTATCATTTCAGGAGGTGAGTCCTCATTTAGCTCAGTCTTCCTCCACTCAAACAGATACTGCAGGTGTGTAATTTAAAGGAGAAGCCTGGAATTTGGTCTCTGCTTCACAGCATAAGGGGTGCTGCTGAAAAACTGCATGTGAAAAACAAATAGCACAGATGTCATGGCATAAAGGAGCTCTAAATAAAACAGATCAAACCTTTGATAAAAAAAAAAACAGCCTTTTGGTCTGAGACGTATCGGGTAACGATTAGAGGAAGTCGCCAATCAAAGGGAGTAATAACCCTCACTTTCTATGCACAGGAGGCTGAGGAGAGAGGTGCAACAAAGTCAGGCGGAGAGATGGAAGGAAGAGGCAGAGATCAGAGAACGTGGAAGCACGACTGAGATGAGGGACCTTTTTGAATTTTGAGGGGAACTGAAAAGAGCAAACTGTCGTCTCGGTCCTGAAAGAGGCAGGAGATGAAATCTAAACACACAGAGAGGAACAGGCCGAAGCTGCAGCATTGATTAAGTTAAAGATCCACTCTGATGAGGCTGGTGTTTTTAACACGTTCTTGTGATGGAGGACATATACAAAGAAAATTAAGCTCCAAATTGCATTTCTAGGTATTTCTTTATTCAAATTGCTGTGAATCAGGAGCAGATCAAAAATGGTGTTGGAAAAAGAGCATATTTGTGATGTATAAACTTCTCCCACAAGCTTCTGATGTATCCACTTGTAGAAACATAGATCCATGCACAGCTTTATTTTCCTTGTCCAAGATGGCATCTGGCTCCTAATTGTGTAGCTGAATGCAACAATGCTAGAAACGTCTACCCCACTGAACCAAATCGTGGGGAAAGTGAGTTGCATCATCCCTACTGCGTACCAATATGTTTACGGGAAAAACGCTTGTGTAAGGCGGATTGTATTGTTCTTATACATTAGAACTGCCTTGGTGCAAGGAAGCTAAAAGGTTTTACTTTGTTACTTGTTTGTAAGGAAATTTAAAAAAAAGCTTGTTCTGAATTTTTTGTTTTTTGCTGCTTTAATATGCACAAATTGTATAACAAAACGGGAAAAAAAAGACCCAAAAAATTGAGGTTTGAACCAAATCGTGTAGAAAAGTGTATCCTTGCAATCCTGCTGGATAGTCCTATTCTGTAATACTGTTCAGCATTTTATTGCACTGCTGATATTAGCTTAAGCTATAAGCTAGTAGGATAACATGTAAACTGAGAGCTCTCAAAAATGGGGAGTGGAATAGTGGGCGGCGTTGCTTTGCGCCAATAGTCCTGCCCACAACTCGGAGGCCAATTTCTAAAGAACTTCTGGTGCTCTGCAGAAACTATGTCCTAGAAAATGAAAGACTAGTTTTATTATTTTGGTTAAAAATGACATAATCATAATTAACAGACCACTGGGAACACTTTTACCATACGTCAAAAGATGATCGGAGTGGGATTTTAAGAATGTTTTTAGGTTAACTCCTCTTTTCCTGTCGAACTACAGAAGTCCAGCCTTGATTTCCCCACTCATGTGAAGTTTAGCTTCATGGGAACTAAGCAATCAAACCCAATAAATATAATTTCCAGGATCATTTACACCAAAGTCCAATTTGCCCTCAACTGATAACAAGCATTCAGCTATTTACTTTCCACCCTTTCATTTTCCTTCCATTTCCTCCCAAGCCTTCCTCTCTAAACCTGTGAGCCAGATTTTCTTAAATTAAGCAGTGGCCAGCCTTCTCTATGTATAAATCCTCTTTTGGGCTAAAGCTCATTATCATCCACACATATAATCTCTTAAATTGGTACCAAGCGCCTCTGCTGTTACAGTGGGCTGCACAAATTTGCTAAAAGAGCCTGTAATGATTTAGTTTCCCAGAGAGAAACATTAAAGTGAAGATAACTTTGTTTTATTAAATTTATTTAAATGCCTAATGCCAGCAAACAGCTAAAAAAAAAGCCCCCCGAAAATAGAGAAACATAAAGAAGTTCAGTAAAACGCTGAATATTAAGCTAAATCTATGGTGTTCACTTACTAAATATGAACTGAGCTCTAAACAGACAATATAAAATACCCTAAAATACTAACAATTGTCAACATGAAGTAACATTTACTGACAGATTATGTGTATCTAAACTATTAAAGTTAAAGTTTTCTTAAGTGAAAAAAGGGGTTGCTTTTAGGTTAAGTTGTCTTGATTGACAGGTGTCTTATCTTCTTAACCCCTCCCACATATGGATTTCTTTAAACCCCAGAATGCCAAAAGCGTTTTATGTCGTAAAGAGTAAAATTAAGACATCATGGCTAAATCTGCTTGTGAAATGATGAATCGCAGCTTTAAGTGCATCATTATTGCTGTAATATTATTACAGGTCAGGCACGGACACTTTCCCCATCATCAATCATTTCATCGGTTTCCCCGGCGTGGCATTCATGTGATAACCCCCATTGTCTGGAGGCCTGCGCGTATCACACTTGTTGGGCGTCTTTCGCGTCTTGGCAGCAGCAGAAACAACTCCATGTGGCAAGCCATTTCATTTCTAAGACGGTGTGAGTGATCAATCTGCCCCACTGTGAACGCGCGGTGCAGCGGAGACAATCGTTCAGCATTTGTGACAGCTGCGTTCTATTGACCACCGCAAGATGAACTGCAGGTAAGCATGCGGTCTGTTTGTGTGGCAGGGAGAAACACAGCACTTCAATTTTTCAATCTTCTCTGGCATTTCGGTCATCATTTCTTGAGCTAAATTACATTTTTAGAATTTTGTTTGAGTTTATTTGGGCTACAGAAAATCTAAATGCATTAAAGTAAAAGACAAACATCCAATAATGATTACAAAGTTGAAAGAAGTTAAAAGGTATTAGTGGGGCTAACACAAACGACCAATCAAAATTGATGAGGGGGTTAACCTCAGTCCTGGTGCATTCACTGACTCTGGGAACTCGGATAATTACGGTCAGAAAATGTCTTTAATGTCTACATGGTGGCGTTTATTATTCAAATCTCCACGCATGCATCAAACATTCCTCTCAGACAATTCAGATACCCCAGAGCGCTCCTCTGCCCCTGCGTGCTTGTGTTTCATCCTCCCGCGACCACAAAAAGTCATCACAGGCGAGAGACGGTCTATTAATCTAGTTTCCACGTCCATCGCCTTGTAGAGGGTTGCTCTTGTTAACTTTTGAACAATTTCTGTTTGCTAGTCCTCATGGAGGGATTGCACAGATCTTGAAATGTTTTTTTCCTAGGAGTTACCAGAGTTCAAATCCCGCGGTCACAATATATTTTTTTTTCTAAGACTTGTTTTAAGGTATTATTTGGAAATACTACATGATAAGAGTGAGTTTTAACTAAAACATGATCAAAAATTCTGTAAATAAGCCAGGGTCAAAGGTCAAAGAACCCAAAGGGAAATAGGAAAGCCAGGAAAACCAAAATACCATTGACTTGACAAACAGCTATTACTCCGTCATTATGTTTGTCAGAATAACCATTCTTGCTCCGCTGCCCATTTGTAACATAGTTTGCTAAACCTATGAATTTTTTTCATGATATTTTTCGTCTATCGCAAGTTATTCATGTGATAAACTGGCCTCAGTAAAAGCATGTGGTGCCCGCTGGCCCCCCGTTTGAAGGGAAACTAACGTCGACTGGTTCCTACATGGCCACGTCCATATTGGCGGAATTAACCTATTTTGTTGGAACCGGATGTAAGACATTTTCTATGGGTGATGTCACAGTCACTGCCCATTTCTATATACAATCAATGGTTGAAATCAATGTTTTTTTTTGGAGCCATGTAATAGGAGTCACGTAACTAAAATGAGCTTTTTTTTTTAAATCTCTTTCTCATAAGGAAGGTGCTCTGGTCTTTAAAAATGCATTTTAAAAAATGAATGAGAAATAATTCAGAATTTCAAAGCTGGCATCTGGCGTTGAAAATTCAAATGATTTTTTAAGCTTAATAAGCTAGTGAAGTGAGTCCTGAGGCAGGGTTAACAGGGTAAGTTGTGCCACTTCCTGTCCTTTGCCCCTTAAAACTCCTTTTTGGACACATTTAACTTCACTGCATATCCATTACAAAGTCAAGCTGCCTGCTATAATTTAATTTGTGCTTCACACTGACGTCCCTCGATAGAAGTCGCTGTCATGTCCAATTAAGAGAGGCCTTCTTAGTGGCCAAATTGTGAGTAGCCCCAGTGATGTGCTTAACTGACAAGTCAATGTCGACATCATCCCAGCTTCATGAGGTGCAACGAGTGTGAAGACTGTAAATTTTAATGACTGTCAGGATGTCCTTCAGTCTTCCTCCCACAGAAGCCAACAATGGGTAAAGAAAAAGTGCAAAAAGGGGAAAAATAGATCTTGCAGATGTGCTGCAGTTTGGAAACAGAGAAACAGACACATGAGTGAGCGGTGGCTCTCAAAGGGAAAACAAGATGTAGTTGAGGCGGTTGGCCTTATTTACAGAAAGTCCTCAGAATGACGGGCTTCGACTATCCTTAATGAAAACCCAGAAGTGAAGGATTTTGAATGTAAACACAAGTCAAAGACCGACTCTTCACAGCGAGGAAGTGGTGTGGGTAATACATCGCTGGAATTACTGGGAGACCGTGGAGAGGTAAGCATCGTTCGTCAGAAGACTCATCAACGTCTGCTGAAAAAATAGGGACTAATGACTGCTACAGGAGAAGGGAGGAGAGAGGCTAAATTTGTCTCAATCAGCGTCGGGGAGCATCATGGCGAAGCTGCAGCTGTCACAAGCGTTCACAGGAGGGACATGTGCTAACAGTTATGTTAACACGTTGACATTTAGCGAATGTAAAACAGAAATGTTCGCCGCACTGCAGCACAGGAACTTGAAGCAGGCCAATCAGATGACAGCAAAAGGGCTGTTGATCGATGGCCAACAGCCGCGCTTCTCCTTTTCAAGCTGTAAAAATTACATCTTCGCAGTTCATTTTTTTACCTTGGACCGCTGCACCTTTAAGGAGACTATGTTTCAGAGAGCTTCATTCTGTAGAAGTGCTGCTGCGGCGCACATTCACTCCGAGTTTAGGACTGTCAGAAGACATTTGCTGCTTCCTCGGAGCTCTGACTGTAATCTGTGTTCACGAGGGAGCAAAAAGAAACACATTCACACGTTCCTCCAAGACTAAGACCTTACTTGAGCTCTCCCGTTCCTGTTCTAAGTTAAAGAAATTACTGGAATATGCACTTCAGATGAAGTGACATTCCTCTCAGAGATGTAGGGAACAGCAGTGGTGGGGATTAAATAAAATCTATGGGATGTGTCGTCATTGTTGCGATACAATCAATAAAGTTTCTAGACAGAGTTCTGTGATTTCAGGTTCATCCTTAAAACTCTAATGGGGTCAAAAACAAGACTTGCAGAAATAAAAAGTCAAAGCTCGAGAAATTATTGGGCTGTGACGGCTTGTGTCTTGCTGAAAGGGGAATATTGAAATAAAGTTCTGTTCCGTTATTCTGCGAATGCGATTCAGACATCAAATTTAAGTCAGTCGCCTCTGGTTTGACTTGCATCCAATCGTGTGTTCATTAACACCTGCTAACAGTGCTAACAGTTAGTTTATGCTTATTACGACATTATTATTATTATTATTATGGACAATATGGATGGTGTTGACAGCATTTCTATTGGAGGGCTCTACAAAAGCATCCGAAATCACGTCTCTGTGTTTGGGTTCATGAGATCATTCAGAGACTCAGTACGGTGAGATTCACCATCTCCTGCAGGAGCTGCTTCTGAATGTTCATGGTACTTCCATCTCTGTTTGACAACTCAACATTGAAACTGGACGCCCCTGGCAACGCAAATCATGTTTGGTGTGAACGTATTGTTGCCGATCATTTTGTTTTAACGCTACATTTTTAATGCAATCATTTTAGTTTTTAGCAATCATTTGAAGCCAGTTTCCTGTTAAGTTGAATGTTATTAGATCTGGGACCAGTCCAGTAAAAACCAGCATTTTACTTTATAAAACTAATCTAACACCCCAACTTGGTTCATTTTGGAAGCAAATTTCAATAACCACAGGAATATTTCCTTTCTACATTTACAATAACCTCTTGATAGTATTAAAATCCCCTTTAAATTGCTGCTGTCATAAAATATTGTCATTTCATAAGTTTAAGCTCAATGTTTGCCAAAATTAATTCATTTTAGTTTTCAATTCTGATGCATTAATGAAGTAAGAAATAATCTATAATAGCTGAGTTTAAATCCCTTGCAGAACACTGCTCAGTATGTATATTAGCATTTACAGCACATTTTCTTTACAGACAAATGCAGGGAAATACAATTTTCCCATTTTCTAAAACTAACGCTTCTGCTGTGAAGCTTTCATTAAACCACTACAAACCAACACTATATTAGCTGTCTACAGTACCTACAAGTGTTGCTTAATACCAAATGTCCTTTATTTTGTCTAAAACTCAAAGGCAAAGGTCAGAAAGAGTCGTTTTAATCTATGTTTCTGCCAGCGGATTCTCGATACGCCACAGCACAGACCAGTTCTTTCAGTCAAAAGGAACAGCGAACAGTCTAAAAAATAACCTGCCTCACACTGGACATTACAAGAAATTCAGAGTAACCAGGCGTTGTGGGCTTTATTTGTGATTTTATGTGCTGCATTAAGCGAAAACATCTATAATTATTCTGTTTGCCCAACCATTGAGGCCATATCAGCATTCTTACCAAGAGAAACCACAGGAGAGGACAAACGGATACATATGTATGCAGAGGATTAGGAGTGGAAATGCATTGTATGTTTTTGCAGCCGCAGAACAAATGCAGACAAAGCATTACTCAAAGACGAACGTTTTGAATTTAATCATCTACAGATAATGACTTCCCAGGGATTGCTAGCTAAACAGAAAGCAAGTCAGACGGCAGAGTCGTGGTCCCCAAGGACGTCAATCAAGGCGTTTAATTTCCTCTGATGGGCCAAAACATATTCATGAGGTTCAATTGAAAAACACTGCATGGTCATAGACTTCTCAGCAGCTCACTTATCACGCATTCACTCCATGATTTGTTCATATCATATTTTTCCTTTTGAACGATCTGAATCAAATGGAAAAACATTGGTTTTAAAGTTTAAAATGGAAGAAAAAAACCCTTCCAAGCCCCGTTTTCAAATCTAACTTTTTCCTTATAGGCAAATATATAAATCATGTTCTAAAGTCAAACTAAAAATATACAGTTTCAGCCATCATCAAACCCTCATTTTTTTGGTAATCAGTTCTTTAACTTTCACCCAGCGTGGCTTTTAACAAAGCTGCACAATCTAGAAGAAGAGGAACAAAAGGACGAGGGTCTGGCTGGAATTGGGTGTTCATTTATCAGTAGATGTGTTTCAAATCCTGGCCTCAGGCAGTGGCTCATGAAGCATCCGAACAGATAGCCCTCAGGGACTTCTGCTGGAAACCAAAAAAAGAAAAAAAAAAGCCTTTTGATGAGCCTTGGGCCATTCCTGCACCTGTGCCTAATATGCATGGATAAAAAAACTCCAGACGTAAGCAATCACTCGGTAGGAAACAAACTGCTTTTATGAATGTGCTTCTTCGCATCTGCCCAACTTTAAGTCATCTTTTTTTGTGTGTCTGGAGTGGAGAGGCGGTACAATAGTCATGCAATTAACCGCGATAACAACCAATTCCTTTAAAGGTCAAAGCTGCAACCTTAGATGGAGATTTAGTGCTTGGTGGAAGCTCCACCACTCAGCGAAATTAAAGACTGCGTCATGCAAGGGAACGTGTAGAGATATCTACTGACACACCACCTCCATCATCTTTACCTCAATCGAACAGGAATGTCTGGAGGCAGGACTGTGTTTTGGAGCGATATATTTACCATTCTTAGGCCAAATATCTATGTGAACAAAGCAATATGTGAAGCCATTAGCGGAAACTGTTGCGTTGGAAGGACAGTAAGACTTACCTGAGCCTCTCTTTGACACCACCTTCAGGCACTGAACAACAGCTGCGTGAAGCAAGATCAGAAGCGGGATGGAAGCTTTCATTTTTTTTCACCAGTCCTGAAAGGCAAAAGGAAAAGAAGCTTGAGTTCTCATTTAATGGCGAGTTAAGCCTCGGTTTTACTTACAGGAGCGCAGACTCACTGTACAGCATAAAGCGAGCAGGGCTGCTGATGACACGTGTCTAAACGCATCTGTCAAGACAAACCCCGGTCGTGCTCCCCTGTCAACAGGATGCAGCTCCACGTCTGCTCCTTCCCCAACAGACGTGACATATTTAGGTGCCTTCTTAAGATCAAGGCGTCTCTGTTCACCTTAGTGTTCTCCAAATCTTCACTGATGAAATAATAGTGATTCTGTCTCAGAAAACGGGGAAACTAGACTGAGAATGAAGACCTAACCAAAGACCAAACCCAAACCGGAATGCTTAACACAGACAGACCGTTAGATTTCTTTACTGGTGTGCTTTACTGACAAATAAACATGATGGAGAAAAAGAAACTATGAAGTCAGACTTCGTGAGGTCATGTTGGGAGGTAGCATTGTCAACTTCTAATTGGAAGAGCCCAGGTTCAGTTCTCTGTGTTTACGTGTCCTTGGGCAGGACACTGAACCCAGCATTGCTCCTGGTGGTTAAAGTTGCGATCACATCAAACTTGATTCACACGGCAGTGGTGTCTAGTTTCAATGTCCTGTAGCGTGTTTTGAGCATCAGGTGTGGTGTTCTAGTAGTAGTGCATCTTGGGCTTTGTTTCAGAGTTCAAATATCTGAACTTTGCCGAAGAATACATAATGCGTCGAGTTTTCTTTTTTGCTTTGAGACACTAATAAAAGGATCCTCTAATGTTATTCTTATATGTATTTTACTCTTGGAATATTTCAGGACAGCAAGTTGTTAAACTGGGTCACAGAGAAACGCAAGAACCGCTGAAAGCACTGTCATTCAGACACAACTCCTGCCATAGATGGTAAAGCTCACCGTACTGGGAGAATCTCTGAATGATGACATGAAGTCGTGATTACCAATGCTTTTGTAGAACTCTTCAAAATAAATAAGTCTGATCTCTCAACATCGTCTGTGTTTTCCATGCTTTGTAAGTGAGATATACAGTCAATGCCTCCACATTGCGATGAGGCTTAAAAGATTTAACAGTGACTCCACCCACACTCGTCTGAAGCATCAAATTTATGAACACATTTTTGGACAATCAGCAAGCAGCATATTCAGTGCAAAGAGAGGGGTCCAACATGAATTTGACACACGGATCACGGTCAGAGTAAATGTGGCAAAATCATTGTGTGAATGAGTGAATGGAACTGAGACTGTAAAGCCCTTTCTGTCTTTAAGAAAGGCAGACAAGCACTATACAAGTATATACTATTAACCGGTTAAGGAGAGTGTACGTTGGTCCATTGTCTACAATGTTCTCCAATAAGGATGTAGGAGAAGTTTTCAATTAAAATTGTTTTATTTACCATTAGTTACAGTAAAATTGTCTTTGTTCTGGCTATAAAGGAGCAACTTTTCAAACTAGCTGACGTTGGGGTTTTATACCTGCTGTAAAGATAAGTTACCATCAAACTAAGTGTATGATTGCTTGAACAATATCAGGTTTTTATTCCACTTTTGAGATAAAGAAAAGACTCTATGAGTTTACTTTTTTCATGACACAGCATAATCAATTTTAAGATAAATATTTATCCACAAAATTAAAACATTTTTATATGATTTGCTCTTAATTGCGGTGTATTTACAGAGTTTTGCCAATGATAACAACATTATAAGTCTCGTCTCTCTCGTCGTGGATAGTTTCCAAAAACATTCTAAGGCATTTAATATGAAAGTTTGCATCAAAAGTTTTTATATTTTTATATAATTACACTTTTTTTTCCTAAATTTGCAGATTTTTGGTCAGATTCTTACACTTTTTTTCTTTGAACTCTTTGGAAAACTATTGTAACATCCTTTAACCAGGTTTCATTTTCGCAAATTGATTGTATTTGGAATAAAAAAAAAAAAAAGACAAATGAAAACCATTCACAGATGTCACTCAGAAGTTTAGATAAATCCATGTTTTTCCAGTAAGATCCACAGTAAGATCTACAGTCTTCTATTGGTCCTCATCGTCATGATCTGCATTTTTTGGGTTTTTAGTATCTTAACTGTGTACCCCCATCATATCGTGATTGTTTTGGTCATTGCAGAAGTATCCAGTGGTTTCCCTTCACTTATATTAAAACCACTGAATATAATTTGCTTGTAGTTGATAGGATCTCAAAAATGAAACAGAAAAAGTTTTTTTACAAAAAAATACACCAGAAAAAACATTTGATTTCTTGCTCAAGTTGGATCGTGGGTAACAAAAGTGACAGATGCTCATCAAATTTCTTGATAAATAACAAAAAGGGCCATCGAAAGCATGTCAGGATGTGAAGAAAGTCCACTGACATTTCCGTCACCACAAAGAAGCCCTGGAAGCATTCCACAACGCCACATCAGATGGCCTTTGAGCAAAAAGCCGCAACAGCCCTTGAGACAAAGAGGCAGGCGAAACTGGACTGCGTCCAACGATGGCGGAGCTGCCATTTTCTCCTCGTCAATGGACTATTGTCATCAACATTTGCATCCTGTAACCACGGCCTCCTCGGAAAAGCAAGGGGCTTTCACACACAAAAATCTTATCTTTTTAATTAGCTCCAAACATTGGCACAAAATCTTTTTTTTTTTAAACTTCATTAAACGAGCAAACGGCTGAAATACCAGTTAGACTCAGCATCTCTTCAACTCAGTGACATTGTGGACTGTTAGACATGAAAGAACACTATGGGGGTGAAAAATGTGCATATGATTCATTGTAATTAATATTTGATACTAATGAGAAATGATTCAAAGTCACCCTCTGTTAGAGAATCTGGTCACATACTATGTTCACATGCAAGCGCGGTACCAATGGAGGAAGATTAATGAGTTGAATATATTAATATCTAAACATGATATGATGCCATGGTCTGGCTATGAGGAAAAAAAAACAACAATAATAAACTACTGTACTGCTCCGAATAAACAAAGGCTGGTCCAAATGTAGCTTTTTCTTTAATCAAAAGCAAAAAGTTGCCAAAATAAACAAGAAGTTTTGCCCTCTACTGTGGCTTGGTGTTTAATTCTGACATGAAGTTGTTGGGAAGTCTTACAGCCTGAGGGAAGAAGCTGCCCCACAGTCAGCGGACTCAAAAAAACGCGGACAAACAAGCAGCAGGGTAAACAGACTGAGGCTGGACCACAAGATGCCCTTCTTTGTGAGCCTATGTTGCCAGAGCTGGATGAAAAGATTATGTTCCTGGGTGGAACAGTCTGCCCGAGCATCCTCCTGGGCTTCATGCGGTGCCGAGGTTGTCATGGGCAGTCAGGAGAGTTTTGATTGTACCTTGAGCACACATTTTCTGAGTGTGTGTGTGTTGTTGTGTGCTGTCAATCCAAACAATCTGCTGCAAGGATGCCCAGAATCCATCAAATTAGAGAAGGCAGTTGAGCTTGTCAAACATCCAGATATATGTGCTGTTATTTTTACCGTGTAAGGGCAGAGTGGCGATGGAATGCCATGGCAATCTTGATTATCCAGAATAAACCGGATAGGTAAACTAAAAGCACTTCTTTCAAGATGAACTACTATGAAAAAGAATACAAATAGAATAGAATACAAAGAAATCTGATTTGAATATTCAAATGTATCACTTCAAAGTCAACCAATGTCAAAGGAAATGATGCCTCTTCATTCAACACTTGGAAACTGTTCATTAATCTTGTTCAATATAAAGCTACATTCACATTCACACAGAGCATACGATGAACGTTTAGCTCATGGTGTTCACACTGGTCAAGCAGGGAAGGGCTTCCTCTTTTTCGACTGCTTATCAGTCCACGTCTGCCACATACAGCGATGCACATCTCGCCAATCCTGCTCCAAGTTTTTTTTCACAGCTCTATTCTGATGTATGAAAGACTTGATGACAAAAAAAATTATGGCCGGGCACAAACCGCAATTATTAATTTCTCCTCCATGAACAATTTACAAACGGTTGACACTTCCACATATTAAAAGGAACGACATCCAAGTTGTAGTGATCCAAGATCTCTAAAAAAACAGAGTCCCTGATTGGTCGAACTTCAACCTGGTTTAACGTCAATGCATGTTCAACCGCCGAGCGTATAGACTATAGTCGTAGATACTTATGTAGCTACGCATGAACTCAAGAGTTTGAACGTGGAACCTAAAAACACGCATTTGCGTAAACTTTTTATTGGAAATGGTCGATTGAACATGCTTTGCCGAGGGGGGCGTAAAAGTAGCTTTAGTGTTATAAAAAAGAAGCAAAAACACTCAACAGAACCAAGTCTAATGGGGCAGAGTGGCTACTAAAGTAAAAAGAGTAAAAGATGTAAACTTATGCGACTCTGCAAACATCTTTAAACCTTGTTAAACCCTCCCTTAACCTACTCTGGTGATCCAAAGCCTCTGTAGGTATTTGAAAAGGCCAGCGGTTCAGATTTACGGTTGAGACACAGAATAAAATTGAGGGAATTGTCAAGCTCAAATTTCACCTCACATTCTCTGACCATTTGACATCCGTCACCTGTACACTTGCAAGGCTTGTGGAGCGAGTCAACAAAAATACCATCGGCACATTCAGGCTGTTACGGGTCTGCAACAAACCACGTGGAAGGCAGCTCTCATTATCCATCAAAACAAATGAGGGCCTCAAAGGAAAGTCTTGTTATAATGCAACAACTCTTGACATGTCAGAGCACGCCTCTGCCAGTTTCTCCACACTCCCTGCCACATTTGCACTCCGTAAGGACACCCAGCACTATCAATTCCCATTCAAATCAATCAAATTTACACCAGAGTGATGAAAATTGGTCTATAAAAATTAGAAATTTGTACATAAGTTGACTGAATAAATCTACTACTGATGTACTCGCCAAAACAATCGGGTTCAGAAACTCTTGGTATTCATTTGTTTTCATACCAGTTTATTTCTTATATTTTTAGGTTTTTGATGAACATATATGCTGATAAATGAATAAAGCTCTTCTTAATATACAATCAATTAAAATTAGAATGTAAAATGATTATATAAACCAGAGTGCACCACTTAAACGTTTAATGGAAGATAGTTAGATGACTTTTTGCTCCCCTAAAGAGGCTTCTAAAGAGTTCTAAATGACCACAACTCTTGATTCAATTTGTACCTCAGTTTCCATCATATCCAACCAATAACACTCAATTATACCATAAATTTCACCTTCAATGTTCAGCTTCTGATAGAGAATTTTGAAGATGTTTTTGAGGCTAACTAAAGGGCTCGTCAAGCTTTTTTAATCAATATTCACAAAAAAAAGGTGTCAATGTTTTATTGTTGCTATCGTCTTACTTTTAGACACATGGTTATTAACTGGTGAGAAATAAAAGATTCAGTGCAGCTGTCTAACTGTCAGAGATATGATCAGGGAACACAATAGAGCAGGAAAAAAAACAAGAGTTATCCCCCTTCATGAAATGAACGGATGCTAGATGTCAAAGAAAAATATGAAATCTTAAAAAAGGCCGCTCTCCGTTATAAATCCCCCGATGAAAGCTTACCCTGTCAAGAATCTTACAGGCCTCCATTCTTTAAAGAGACGCTCATCCGAAAGGTTCTGTCACCTGCCTCTCACTTTTTGATTGTTTTTCCTTAAGCATTTGCTTTTTCCCCTCCCTGACAGTGTTTCCTCCATGGTGGATTCATTCAAAATTCAATTACTTTCAAGTGGGGTTCAGCAGGAGAAATGGGGAACTTTCCAAGCACCCTTGAGTTTAAAGTTGCAAAATGAATATTGTATGGTAATTAAACTGTATCTGCAAACAAATTTACAATTAGATTATCAATTTCAAAGATAAATTATACATGTTTAAATCAAAATGCAGTGAAGGCCTCTGTGTTGGACTGGTCTTTGGGTGTGTTACACTGACTCAAGAAGGAACTAACTAGTTTCAAAATATGGCTCTGGTATGGACAGACACTTCCTGTTTGCCATTCCCGATGCATTTCTATGTGCAAATGGTGTCAGAACATACACATTACTACAAACTTTTAACAGCAGCGGTGAAGCGAAAAATCTTCCTTCTTTTCTACAAGACCTCATCGGTGCTGAAGTGCAACAATAGAAGAGTCAGTCGAAATTTGTGACTACAATCCATCACAGACACCTATACAGTTGCCATAGAAACACATAACTTCATCTACATTGAGAGACTTTACAGGAGGAGCTAAAGCACAACAGAGGAGGAGGGGGAGAAGTTGCAATTATAGCTGCAAGTACTGTATTCAAGTGTGTGATGTTTGGCAAATAGTCCAGAATTTGCATTTTTCAAACTACATCTATTTTAAATTTTAATATTTTGAATTAAAAAAGAGTCTAAAGTAAGAGAAAAGTTTGTTGACTTTGATTTTTAAATGTACTCTCTTGCTGCGACCTTGCAATGACCTTGAATTCTGAAGCCCTGTTGCAAGGAGATCTGAAGCTACACGTGTGGCGCATTCAAGAACGTACTTTATGCTTTGGTTATCTAAATAATAAAATATATATATATTAATAAAAGGATGCTATCCATATGTTACTACCAAGTCTGAGACCCTGATAGGTCAAAGTTCAACTGTTTTTTTTGTACGCGTGGTCAGCTGCTGCACAGTTTGTGCATAGAGCCCGATAACTGATTTAAAAACTTGTTTAGCGGCACGTGAAAGCGTTTTGAACGTGAAAGCCCGAAACACAAATATTTGAGGCTTACATAGAATATTAATTGAAAGTAGTAGCTAGAGCATGCCTTTCCTAAGCTTGGTGTGAACGTAGCATAACACTGCAAGAAGTTAAACTGGACCCTGCAGTGGATGCAGTCTTTTTCTGTAATGCCATTAAAAAACTTTACGACGATGTGCAACAGGCCCCACTGTTAGGTCAAAAACACTCTAGTCTGTTCTTCAAAGACCCCTCCCCAACAAAAAAAGGGAGTAACAGTTTCCTGAGACATTTCAAATTAAAAGTCCACACGGAGAGGAATGGATCATCATTTCAGCAATGAAGTCAGAGCTATTTCACACTTAGTTGCCAACGCAAATGCCTTTCAAAACTTGAGCAAAACTACACAATGACAGATTTGCATTACAAGAGTTTGGTCTCTACAGACGTAAATGTGGGTTTTTGTATGAAAAATCCTTTCCATTTTCCATAATTCATATCCATTACATCACATGTGTATCAAATAGAAACTCCCAATGGTCACACAGTTAAAGCCATAAAAAAAAACAACTCATACCTTTTTGTTTTAATACCAACAAAACAGTTGATCAAAAATGTGTCGTCTGACTTTTGTCTAGCTTCATCAAGTTTACTCTTGTCTAGCTGCTATACAGCACAACACCATAACATTTTTTTTTTGGGGGGGGGGGGGGGGGGGGGGGGGGGGGGGGGGGGGGGGGGGGGGGGGGGGGGGGGTCAGCAACATAGATGGCTTGCAAGAGGCAATAGGAATCCAGAGCATGTCTCAAAATGAGTGTACAACCTATGGGTCTCTCATTACACCCCACCAGCTTCTTCCCATGTCACCTTTCTGCCCCCATCCTCCTACCTCCAGGCAGAAAATTGAAATGTACTCAGCTTGGCAAGTTAACATTTCCATTTGTGAGAAACACTTTTAAGCCCTTATACCCTTGGCTGACGCACAGCCCACCCACACAAGTCTGTGCTCTCCTCACGAAATTATTTCCTTTTAGATTATCTACTAACCCTGCAAACACTGGCCTCCATGTTGGACCCACAGTCACAGAAGAACGTACAGCCTATGTCACGTCAAAGGTTTTGTCAAACAGACTTTGATAAAAATAAATGTGTTCTTTACCAGGCTTTCTCAAGTATAATACAATCTTTGGATGAACAATGCACCACCTATTACGATAGAAATTGTTCAGGAACTTCTATATTTTTGCTTATCTTTACTTTGTTGGAACACTCTTCGGGTTGAGCAGTAAGAAATTTGTTTGTTTGTTTGTTTGACCTTTATCTGTTAAATGGCCACACATATTTCTGTAAAACGTCTGCGTGCAAAGGGAGTCGGGGTTGACCTGATAACTGCTTCATGGCCAAACCCTCTGAACTATGACCTTGAGGTGAGATAGATGGAACAATCCTGAAATTGTTAGTCAGGGGTTCAAATCTCCAGAGTGTCTTTATATCTCTGGAAAATACACAAATCACCAGAGCCTCTCCACTGTAAATGAAATCTGTAGCCTGCTTTGAACAGAAAATAAGTCTGTTAAAGCGGATGCATTACATTACCTTATATTTTTTTAATTAAATTGTATTAACAAAACTTAATATCTATACATAGTAGTCCTTTTTACAAAGACATTTGGACAAACAAACGATCCAACTGGGAAACCTCCACTGGTAGCCACAAAACAAAAACTTTTAGTTTTATTGGTAAAATGGTCCTGCTGGTGCATTTGCTTTAAAAGCAATGGTCATTTGCTTCATTTTACTTGCATTTGACTTTTTTTTTTGCTGTTTTGTTGAAAAATCAAAATTTTACAAGTATTCATCTTCATGTTGATTCTTCTTAAGAGTGATACTATGGCGGTGGAGTGAAAAGAGAACAAAAAGGTGTAGCAAGAAAGACTCAACCTAAGCAACCAAACTATTAGAAGCTTCTAACAGAAAATGAAAAAAATATTTTAAAAATCAGAAAAGATAAATGTCTAACTTTTTGCAATTAAGAAATTAGTAAAATGTTTTAATAATAGTCGCTGCTTTCATTGAATAGCATTTAACAAAGCAACTCATTTTTTCTGAAATTTACAGGATTTAGTTTCACGTAAGTAATGACTAAATGCACAGGCAGTGATACCAAGTGTTACAAATGGTCTGAACATTGCATAGTAAAATCTGCTAAACTTGAAATGATATTGAAATTTATAAAAAAAAATTGAATTGGATTTAGTTTTGAAAGCAAATTCCTTCAATTAACAATTGTTTTAAAGTGAAATCTTTAACCCAAACTCTCCTGAAGACTAAAAGTCACTTACTGTGGTGATTCTTTTTTTATTTTGTGAAGAAATGTGACCATAAAGTAAAAATTGTAAATTTGGTATGCTAATTTTAAGCAAGATTTTTTGACAGATGCATACATTTTTTTAATTCTCAAATTATTGCAAAGGGAAAAGCTTACCAAAGCTGTTAAATTAGTGTCTTTATTTTATAATAAAACCATAAATTGTAAGTTTGACCCAAATAATTTAGTGAAATATAATTTTACTGACTGAACAAGGCTAAAAAAAATGTATGATGGTCTTAAGGAGAAATGGCAAAAAAGAAAAATTGCACTGTCATGTAAACAGCCTTCCATATACACTGTTCTGGTAGTGGCATCCAGTTGTTAGGCTCCGCCCCTGAGCTGCCTGCTAACTAGATGCTTTCTACTACCTGGCTGTCAAGAAAATGAAGATGACATCAAATGAACATGGCTGTATTTGAGTTCTGCGGGATAAAACTGAGAGGACCGAGGAAGAGCCTAATGGAGATCATAAAGGGAAATTTAGAAAATATAAACTGGGAAGAATACGTCTTTCTATGGCTTATAAGGTTTGTTTTATTATATGTGGTTTTAAATGGCAAATTCAGATGGCGCAGCAGTCAAGTCTAAAACAGAAAAAAAGTAGAAGTCAGTAAAATATGAAGTTGTAGGATTGTCAGTTAATCAAGAAAAGGAGCTAAAAAGAAATAAGTCTCATTTTCTTAGCTCACAGCAAACAATGTTGGTATTTTTCTAATGAGTGCAAATGTTTTATATTGAGATTTGTCTTTTATTTTGACAAGACTTAATAGTTTTGTATGTGTTTTCCTTTAGTTTTTGTGGTTTGTGTGTCAAATTTGAATAAATTCACCAGTGTGAGGAAACCACTTGTGTCTGGAAGAACTTGATGGGATGAGATAAACACCACCAAACACATTTTTAATAGAAAATGTATCCAGTAACAAATCTTTATGTATATCTTCATTTAAAACTGAGCTATCTCCATAAGTGTTAATTGAATGTCTTTTAATTTGAAGCCAATTGAAACCATCTAAAAATCGGCCGGTGTTAAGTTGTTAATTTTTCAAAACGAGAGCAATTACTGGACTGTCACCCAGTTATTTGTTCCATTACAGCGATAATGGGAACTGAAAACACAGCTCAAACTGTCAAAGTGCACATTTTTCAGTAATATGCATTATTGTTTAATTGTGATTCACACAATAAGAAAATGCAGATCATTCGGCTAAGCAAAAAAGACTAAGCCAAACGCATAAAAGTACTTTAATTTGTTTAAATGATTAACTAAAATCTTTTTTTAGCCACAGCCTTTCATCCATAGATATATGCTGACTTGCAAAGCCTGGTTGTAATAAGGCGTGAAGACAAACCATATCAAACGGCACTCTTTAATGTTACGTATATTCTTGTTCCTATAAGTGAAACCACACGTCTACATCGATGAGCGTATGAAATTCAAAGGTCTTTTTGAATTGGAAATCCATTGGTTTAAATTGTTCCTGCAACAGTACGAGCTTCCTGTGACCAAGTATTGACTTCTTCTCCCATTTACTCTACAGCTTATAATGCGTTCTGAATTTGTTTCCAGTGTGTCTGGGCCTTAAGCACCAACTCAGCCAGTTCCACCAATCTACTGGTTGGGTGATCAAATCCCAGAAGTGACAGTACATTGTGTGATTGAGCAAGAGATTCAACCCTACATCAACCTCAACTGTAAGTCACATAGAATCAAAGCCTCTGCTAAATGACTTAAGAAATGTAATCACAAGTCTCAGCTTCCATTTTGTTGAAGTGGATTAAGAGCTAAATATTTCACGAGGTAAAAACAGGAATGTTTGACTGATAAAACATCCAAAAGGTAAATTACAGGTGTCACTACCAACCAGAAAATAAAACTACAGCATAGACGTCAATTTGATCCAGGCAACAACTCAAGCTTTAGTTTTTACTATAGAGGTGAAGCACATCTTTCATAATACACATCAAATTTTTCTCAAAAACTCTTGTAAAAAATTCAGGTAAAAAGTAAAACAAGTATTTTCAAAAAGGCAGGATCTAAAGATGGAGGATTGCTGCAGGAGCTGCTCAAGTCTCAACCTTCAGGCTTCTCTGAAGTGACGTTAGCTACAACCAGCTATAGCAGCAGGTGCATTTCAGAGAAATGCTAAATAAAAATCTAAATTCCTCCGGCTTCCACAAGCAGTGATTAGCTATTCACGGACTACACCAATTCTCTTTATCTCTCTCGCACACAACCTCTACGACTGATTTTTTTTCTCCAGCGCCTAAATTTAAATCTGTGACACTGACACTGATCTGCTGCTGAACAGATGAGTCTCTAGGTAACTCTATGGTATGCTAATGGTATTCAGTCGAGAGCATCAAAGTACAAGTTCTTCAAGGAGTTCTGGCTTTTAATGACAAAAAAAACTGCACATTTTACACTTTAACAGCAAAAAAGGATTTCACTGGATACGTCTTGTTAGCAGTTTCCTTAAAAGAAGCTCGGCAAAACCGCAGAGAACCTTTTCTTAGATTAAAGGGAATTATTAATAGCGATCAATACAACACTCAACTTAAATGTACTTAAATCAGAAAATGCAGATGCTAAAAGCCTACAAAAATGAGAAATAATGCCCTGGTAGATTATGTAGTTTGCCAAATGAGTTCAGCTGAAAAAAAACTGTCTTGCTAAGCAGCAGTACCGTGGGCTGATTTAAGACGGAATGAAAGAGGATTGTCAGATTATTAACACAAGTTAATAAACGCCTACCTTAGAGCTAGAAGACTCATCAAGGGTGCAAAACATTTATCTTACACATCTTTTTTGTTCAATCAGTCACCTGGAACTAAAATAATACCTAAGCAAAAAGTGAAGCAGTACAAAAACTAAAGACAGTAGAAAAAGATGACTGAGATGTTTAAAAACACAGTACCCAGAAAAACTAAAGGATGCTACTAAGAAATATTTAAAAAAACACAAGGTAATAAACAGGGGGATGTGGCTTAGTCATGGACAACATTACAATTTAGATGGAGTGATCTGGTAAATGTTACAAAAAAAATATTGTAAAACCTAGTTAGAAACAAAACCTAAAAGATAGAAGAAAAAAGAGCCATTACTATTTTACCTTATATTTTACCTAGAAAGTCTGATGCTTTTAACACAGGGGGCGTGGCCTGATCACGGACCCCACTAAAAAGTTTCACCGCATGACCTTGTAAACGTTACTGGAAAAAAAAAAAAACGAATGACCTCGTACAAAGCACATGTAAAGATGAGAAAATTAAAGACGTGAGCAATGTATTGCCTGCATCATTGGCTGAGTGGCTACCGTACTCACCATCGCCCTCTACCCCTGCAGCCTTGGTAAGAGCTGCAAGAAAATACTTTCACGAAAACAAAAACATCTTATAACAGTTGATTTTATCTCCATAGCAGCCATTTTATTTTTTGGGTTGCCTGGGGGTGACATACAGGTAATGTTTAAACTAGGGAGAGACAACTCCAGGCCTCGAAGGCCGAATTCCTGCATGTTTTCGAACATACCGCACTCTAGCATGTTCTAATTTGCTGGACACACCTGAACCAGGTAATCAGTCATAAGTAAGGCTTGATTAACTGGAAATCATGTAGAAACTGTGGCCCTTGAGGCCACAGTTGCCTATAAAAGAATCGGCAAAATTGAATATATTGAATTTCCTTGGCAACAGAGGTTTGTTGTTTACCACACTCCTGCAGGTTAAACCATAGCAGAGAGAAAAGTTTTCTCTGCCGGGCCATAATAATTTATATAACCTAGAAAAAAGTAAAAGGCAAAAAAAAGAGCCAAACAAACCATGTCATCCATTTATGCAAAAGTATCTCAAACACCAGAGAAAACTAAAGGTAATTGCTATTAAGAAATGTAAAAATAAGTAGAGGGAAAATTGGAGGTTTGGTTATGGGTCACATGATTCACTATGATCAAACAATTGTAGTTAAAAAATTATATATTATGACCTAGTCCAAAACACATGGTAAACAACCTGTTTTTTCCCATCCTTGGCATGCACTAAATGAATTTGTACCTCAAAAATAAACATTGCATGGGAACTGATATCCATGTGCCTTTAAAAAGTCTCAGATATTCTAAGGTATGACGCTGTGACTGGAAAATATAGTAATATATTTTCTTTACAGGAACAGGTGTCCAAACTGCACTGTGTAAATATTTGTTGAAATTTAATATGATAAATAATCACATTTGTGCGGAAAGTCTCGCAAGGCGCCACGCGAAAACGCCATTTGTCTTTAGAGCACATTATGAAAAAAAAAAAAAAAAATCTACTTAAGAGCTAAGGCAAAGCAGACATGCTGTAGCTAGCGCTGACAGCTCAACTGCGTCATGCAAATAAGCTTTCTCACAATAACAGACGACCCACATCCCCACGCCAGGCAGCATAGATTCAATATCACAGGACAAGGAGCGCTGCGTCCCCAGGCCTTTCTCGTAAAGTGGGCCATAAATCACAAACCCTGTTGAGGGCCGATCTCGGTGGGTCTGGTCCAGGATAGGGTAAACAGAGCTGTGATCCGGCTGGGAAAAAGGCAAACCAATACACCCCCTACCTTCCCAACAGCTCTGATGCAATGAATGTCTTGGCAGCAGAAAATTATTACCTCCATTAGCTGAGCTGGGGAATGCATTATTGTGTGGAGTTATGTTCAGATACATAGATGATGCTCATGGATTTAACTCAACTGATTTCAAGCTTTTATTAAAGCAAAGGCTGTTCTTACATGTCAGACCCTTCACACAGCATATTAATAAGCTTCAGGAAATAAAGAATACATTTGCTTACTACACATTATGCATATCAATTTTTAGAAATGCATGCTTATCCAATAACGACACTGGAGTGGTTTCTTTTTTCCTCTGCCAGAATGATCTTCAAGCATTGCCAGTGGATTACTGTGTCATGCAAAATAGTGAAATCAATCAGCACAACTGAGGACAGAAGGATTACCCTTTGAGAAACAAAATGATTAATGCATGTACATGTGAATATTAAGGGGCAGAATTGATAAGATTTTTTGGACACCGTTGCAGTTAAAGGTTTAGCATATTGATCCAGGGTTTTTTTTCCTGTGCCCTCAATGACTCATTTTCTTCACTTAAACCTCCACTGATTTCCATTACTCTTGTGCCTGTTTATTATCTAAAACCCTTAAGAACATTTTGAATCAGTGTTACAAACTATTGTCACATTCGCACTGCCAAGTTTAACCCCTTACCAGAATTCGACTTTTCAAACATCCTCCCTTTTTTTCTGGCAAGTGTGATGATCAATCTGAACGTTGGTGCAAACCAGTGGTTAAAGCCCACAAGGCAAGAGTTATACTACATTCACAACAAATGCAATTTGCACATCCAGTTTTAATGGTAAGTCTATATATGGCAGCATCAAGCACTGCACGATGTTTCCAGAATTTAAACATCTGAACTTTGGCATAGTTTCTACCTATCAGGTGACTAGTTGATAAGAAGAAAACAGGGGAGATTGTTGAACACCAATCGTCAAAATGGACCAAAGATAGATGGAAGTACCGCTGAAAGTGGCCATCATTCAGATGCAGTTCCTGTAGTAGATATGAACTTCAACATACTGGGAGAGTCTCTGAATGACCACTTTAATGTAATTTCAGTGCCTTGGTAGAGCTCTCTAAAATAAACTAACCAACGCTACTTTATCAATATAAACCATGTCTTCCATAATGTAGTAATGAGGCTTTAGAAAGCTTGACGATAACTCCAAACTTGCGATAATTTGCACCAGGAGTTTCAGCTCCTGGTACTTATGAACACACTAATGGACAAGTGTCTCAGAGCAACATTGATGTGCGTCAAAACAGAGGCGACGGACACAAATTTAACGCGCAAACTGAATTCGGTTAAAATTTGTCAGTTTCCATCCACGTCATGAAAAAATTTTGTACACCTTAATTTTGCTTGACATCAGTTTTAGGTCTTTGTCAAATTACCATGGCCTGGAGAACAAAACATCCAACAATCTTCAGAGAGTTAATCAAGTCTTGCAGATGATCTTTCATCACTGACAGGTGCAACATCATTATGTTGATTTAGCTGAGTCCAGGATAGCATCCAGCTGCAACAAAAAGGAATCTACAAGATTTTTCTTTTTTTACATTGGAACAATGACATGTTAGAGGTTTTGAACAAAGCTTTTTGAATCCAAACACTGTCAATGTCAATGTAATAATCTGTAAATACTATGTTGCTCCAGGTCTCGTGTGAACTGGCTAATGACAAATGAAGAGCTGCTAATGAAGCGCTCCTTGATTTCACTCACTATTAATCCCTCGATGCAGCTGTTCTATTTAAGCCCAGGCTTGGCTCAGAGAGCAGGATTTGGTGCAAACACCGCATTTCCCCTCTGTATACTAATGTTCACATTGATACAGCAAATGCAAACAGGCCTCCTTGTGGCTGTCAATTAAGAACCGCATTTTCCGAAATATAAGGCACACTTAAAAGCCTTCATTTCTCATAATCCGGAGTGCCTTATTTATGGATTCATTCTGTTTAAGCCATTTTGAGAGGTACACGGCGCTCTGTCTAAATATTTAGATGGGCGTTATTGTGAATACGCTAGTGTGGCTAATGTGTAGTGATGTCTGACTTTTTAACAAGGTTGGGAGTTGCAAAGTCACAATAATGTTAGTTTTAGCAGTATCAGTCTGTTTTTTATGTGTTGCAAAAAAGTTGGGGGTTAGAAGTATTGTGAACACGAGAGTTTTGAAAGTAAAAGTCCAAAACGCACATTTACATAGACTTTTTTCATTGGAATTGGACGCTTGAACATGCTTTGCCAAGGAGGGTGTGGACGTTGCTTAATAGCCAAGTGCGCCTTTTATATATGACATGAGTGTGAAAATAGACCATTCATTGACAGTGTGCCTTTGGTGCACCCTTTAGTGCGCATAGCCTGGTAAATACCACGTAAAAATTGCAAAACCCTTAACAAGTTTGGCTGCACCGTTTCCAGTTAGCTAATACCCTTCAATATAATGTAGTTTTGGTTTCTTTTCTAACTCGGATTTTGCACAATGAGTTTTATTCAGACTTTCCATCTCCACACCAAGGTATGGAATGTCACAACAAAGCCTTCATGAATCAGTAAGCACAGATCCGATGGAGACAGGAAAGCAAATAGGAGGAAAAATTGCTCATTTTGCCGTCCCTGGCATGCAATTTCCATCTTGGTTCCACATCCCTCTAAAAGCTATCTAAAACACATCAACTTCATCTTTCTAGGCTGGATGAGTCTCAAAGGATCACCTCAAGACATGGCGCGATGACAGTAAGCCTGAAAAGGAAGGATGGAAATAATAATTCTGTGCTCTTGCTTATAGCAACAAGCCTTTCGCTCTAATGCTGATTAAAAAGGAAAATGCATGGGCTGTAAACACCAGCTGCCCTTAGCAAAGAGCATAGAGATAACTGATCTTGTCTCAGATGGCAGTTTTATCTCAGAGTTCAACAAGAGTATCTCAGCACCTTCCTCTTTTATATCAGCTGTGTTACAATGGCCCGGCACAGCGTTTCAGCTTCAGGGCATAATATACTTTGGGTCACCAAGTCTTTATTTTCTGCGGAAAGTAAATGGGGAAAGTAAATGCTTGTAAACTGCATTTGACTTGAAGCTCTGACCACCCTTAACACACACACACACATAAAAAAAAACACAAAAGAGATTGCACATGATTTTTAAGAACAGTGGAAAGAGAGATTGCTGGAAATGAAGCCAGTGCCGTCCTTATATTAGGGCATTAAGCACTGCTCTGCTGGAATTGAAATGCCATTACATGCAGAGAGTAAATAAAGCTGGCACCGCCGCTGCTGCAGCAGAAGCAGCAGCAGCACTCAACTCGCATCCAAACATGAAGGCGTTCACATCAAGGTCCTGAACAAACGAGGGGCCTTGAAAATGATTTGAAAGGAGGATTGTTCTTTATGATACCTCTCTGCTGGAAAAGGATGCACCCAAAGCTCAACAGCCTCAAAGTGAGGGGATGGGGGGGTAATTTTGAAAGCCATTTATTCTGTTGATGCTCCTCACAAATTTCACAGTGAAAGGATTAAAAAGGTTCATTTTCTGACGCTCACTTCTGGTACTTCACAATGATAACAACCAGAAAAACACTTGTTATAAATCAGTTGCTCAGCAGGTGATGTAGGATGATACATTTATATAATCAGTTCGATAGATAAACGTTGGATGGCTGTTTGTAGAACTGTTGGTTGATCCAAGACCTTTTCTACTGGAAATAATAAGTAAAATTCCACATAAATCAAATAATTTATTAAGTAATTGGATAGTATGTCTAAAACCAAAGCATACACCATTAATGCAGTTCCATATTATGTGTGAAGTGAAAAATAAATAATTCAAGTTCATTTGTTTGTTGAAATTTAGACAAAAAGTGTCTTTTAAAGGTGATTTAAGCTTCTACATTTGATGTTTCCATTTATTGTGGTATTAAAATAATACTACAACCATTAACTTCTGGTGCGTCTGCAGAAATCTATAGCAAACCCATTGGATAATGATGGGTTTACAGCTACTTTCCATATGTGATATTAGATAAATAAGCCAACAATCAAAAACATATACATATATATGTATATGTAGTAAAAGAGCTTCTGGTTTGGTCCAATAACAAAAAAACACTAGACATTTAAGAAAAAAATATTACTATTATTATTATTAAAAAATTATTAAATTATTACTGTAAAGTTAAAAATAGTTTTTCCTTAGCCAATACTCCCTTATGGGTTGATGCGGGTGGGTAGGTGAGAAATGCCTTGTACAGGCTACTCACATGCAGCGAACAGGTCGTAGTGAACACTTCTATAACACGCAAGGGTAACTAAGGGTGAAGTGGGTGAGATTCAGGCGTGTCATACATTTTTGTAGAGTGCTGTACGAGCAGATTAGTAGTGTTCATGTCATAAATGTGCGCTCCATGCGTGCAGCGCAAGTTTTAAAAATGAGTAAATGAGATATTCAGAGCGTAGTTTGTGTGGGTGTCCCCACTTCTTGTGCCCAGCAGGTAGTAAATGACCATTACTCACACCATACTAATGACTAGAGAGTGGCGTAAGGACATCATACGTCAGCATCACCCGTATGTCATAAGTGTGTAATGTACATTATCTTTATAAATCCTTCATGATACAAAAGTGGCACATTCCATTTTCATGACGTCCCTTGAGGGAGCCTCAAGGGAACTGGGAGATGCACCTGCATTTACCTGAAGAGGCAGCCGCTCCTGTCTACGACCCTTCATGGGCGGGGACAACCCAAAAATACCCCGCGCCTGTACAGCTGCATGCGACTAAGGCTATAATTAAACCACATAAAAGGTACTTTTGTTGTAATGTCCTGATTATAGAGGTTTCCATTAAAACTATAGGCCTTTTGGTCAAGCAACTTCTTAGCATTTCCTAACAGAAAACCCGATAACACTAAAACATAGACTTTTGTAATCATCTTGGGTTTTTTTTTAAATCAAAACATGTTCTAAATCAAGAACGAATGGGGCTGGACACTCAACTAGATAGCCGTGAAACTACTAGATATTGACCAATCCATCAACGTTCATACTGTAACCTACAGTCATGTCTGCAGAAAAGAGATGGAGTGAAAGAAATCATGAAGTTCCCTCTGAAGAATAGTTAGACCCAGCTTAAGGATTTGCTCAATTAACAATTGGGGTGTTCTAAAGTCAGTGCTCCTCCACAATAAGAGATCAAAGCTACACACGTGGACAAAATTGTTGGTACCCCTCAGTTAAAGAAGGAAAAACCCACAATTCTCACTGAAATCACTTGAAACTTACAAAAGTAAAAAAAAATAAAAACAATAAATGGCTGTGTGTTTTGGATCGTTGTCCTGTTGGAAGACCCATGACCTGCGACTGAGACCAAGCTTTCTGACACAAGGCAGCACATTTCTCTCCAGAATGCCTTGATAGTCTACAGATTTCATTGTACCTTGCACACATTCAAGACACCCTGTGCCAGATGCAGCAAAGCAGCCCCAAAACATTACTGAGCCTCCTCCATGTTTCACCGTAGGGACAGTGTTCTTTTCTTCGTATGCTTGGTTTTTGAGTCTATGAACATAGAGTTGATGTGCCTTACCAAAAAGCTCCAGTTTGGTCTCATCTGTCCAAAGGACATTCTCCCAGAAGCTTTGGGGCTTGTCAACATGCATTTTTGCAAATTCCAGTCTGGCTTTTTTAGGATTGTTTTTCAGCAGTGGTGTCCTCCTTGGTCGTCTCCCATGAAGTCCACTTTGGCTCAAACAACGACGAATGGTGCGATCTGACACTGATGTACCTTGGCCTTGGAGTTCACCTTTAATGTCTTTGGAGGTTGTTCTGGGCTCTTTGGATACAATTCGAACGATCCGTCTCTTCAAGTTGTCATCAATTTTCCTCTTGCGGCCACGTCCAGAGAGGTTGACTACTGTCCCGTGGGTCTTGAACTTCTGAATAATATGAGCCACTGTTGTCACAGGAAGTTCAAGCTGTTTAGAGATGGTCTTATAGCCTTTACCTTTAAGATGTTTATCTATAATTTTTTTTCGGATGTCCTGGGACAATTCTCTCCTTGGCTTTCTGTTGTCCATGTTCAGTGTGGTACACACCTTTTCACCAAACAGCAGAGTGACTACTTGTCTCCCTTTAAATAGGCAGAATGACTGATTATGAGTTTGGTAACACCTGTGATGTCAATTAAAGGACACACCTGAGTTAATCATGTCAGTCTGGTCAAATAGTTTTCAATCTTTTATAGAGGTACCATCATTTTTGTCCAGGCCTGTTTCATTAGTTTGTTTTTTTTCAATAATTATGTTAATCAGCAATTCAAAAGTGATGGCTGATTTTGATTATTTAATTTTCAATAAATTTTTATTTATTGTTACTTTTGTAAGTTTCAAGTGATTTCAGTGAGAATTGTGGGTTTTTCCTTCTTTAACTAAGGGGTCCCATCCATTTTGTCCACGTGTGTAAAAGTATCAGGACTCCTTACAGAGGGGATTTAAGTCCCACCAGGATCGTCCCTTCGAGAAAATATCGGGTGTGACTATCAAAAATTAAACTGAACATTTACACATTCAGTGAAGAAGGTGTTGAGATTTCTCATGAGGTTGTTTCTCCAGCAACTACTTTTGGTTAAATATCCATTTACAGTCAAAACTAGTGTAATTTATACCGAAATCTATTATACAGAAATACATAAAGATTGAAAAAGAAAACAGTTTTTAAAACCCAGTCAAAAGTACTTTGTTTGATTTGTTAAAGTCAACTATCAATTTGGTAAAAAAACTAATATTCTTAACTTTCAGTTTGATGTAAGTAGTTGTGCATTTTCCTCCTTCAAAAAGCAAACATTTACTATAAAAAAAAAAAAGCTGCATGTAGCAACTGCTGTGTTTTTGTAGCGTTCATCTGCATGTGCTCATCTGTATTCATGTCACTGGAGCAGCAACCAAAGCAGCAAAGAGCTGGCCCCCCTGCAACTGTGTCCTATAGGAGCGTACCAGGAGGTTCCAACACAGCTGAGAGATCTCTCAATGCACCCTGCTTTGCCATGACACCCCCCTGTTGGACAAGTCTGTAAGACTTCACTTCACTAATACCATGTGTGGCATTTGTAATCCACTTCCGGTCTCTTCTGGATAACCAAATCTGATCTAGTATGTGAAGGTCATTTATTTTGTGTTGGAAACTCATTTTAGTTTCGATATTCTTTCTCTGATCACCACAGATTAAGATGGAATCTAACCAGTCAACCAAGATTTCTTCAGTAGACCACCAAAGACCTGTCTTCACCACTGGGTCCATCCCATCTTACTCTTCCTCCTGTCTTTCAAAGATGAGGGGAAAAAAAATCCCAGATCCCCGAACTCCCAGAACTGGAGGTCTTTGCCCAATGGAGCCAACAAGACCACATTGTCTGCAAAAAGCAAAGCCATAATCCTGAGGGACCCCCCCTAAAACTAAAACTCTTTCATTCTCATGACAATCAAGATCCACAGAATCTGAGAAACACAAGTGAGAGTCCAGTTAGTAGTGATGCAAATAGAGCTTTTGCTCAATTTGTACACAACTATTCAACAGATAGATGACCAAAAACTGCTTATTTTAAGTGGTCCCCAACCTTTTTGAGGGCAAAGACCAGTAAACGTTGAACAATATTCTCACTTTATGAGACTATAGTGGGCGTCTGATTTTTTTTCGTCATTTTTCCTTCCAGTTTCCCTTTAAGTCAATGTTCAACAATTTTTTTTCACTGTAAAATTGCTCCCAGCGGTCTTTTAATTATGGTTACGCAGTTTTTAGCCAAAAATAAAAAGGCCTGTGTCATTTCTAAGACATTTTTTGCAGAGCGGCAGGAAATTATTAAAATTCACCTCTGAGTTGTGGGCGGGGTTATTGAAGCAGATGTTAGCCTCTGCTAATTTCCCATCAACCCTGTGTTTACACTCTCGCTAGCTCACAGCAACTCACAAACTCAAAGTAACATTAACGTAACAAAAAAAAAAAAAAAACAGCAAGCAATATCAGAGCTATTCAAAACACGATTTTTATTAGAATGAGTCCTTAACTTTTGAGAGTAAAATGAATCTTCATCTTCTTTAAATTTCTGCAGCTGCTTTAAACTAGATTTTGTGTCAAAGTAAAAATTATGAACATCAGACGCCAACTTTAGTGTCGTTTGACTTTTATGGTGCGACGGATAAATACAAAAAAAGTTCACTGAAAGTTCACCAAGACCCTTCATCCCACTGCCTAACTCTGTCGCCACAAGGGGGCGCCAGTTCCTGTGCCTGTCCCCTGCCCGGATAGAACACTGGGTTGTGTCAGGAAGGGCATCCGCTGTAAAACTCTACCAAACTACTTGTACGAATTAGTGAAAGCTAATTTGTTGTGGCGACCCCAGGGGATGCGCCGTAAGGTGAAAAACAAGAACATTTGAATCAAAAGTTAGTCCAAAAATCTGCCGGTTTTATTCACTAAAAAACACATCTTCAGTGACAAAATGATTTAGTCTAAGTTCAATTATCTTGAAATTAAAAAAAAAAAAAAAAAAAAAAAAAAAGTTATTTTCCGTTAAGTAGTCCGTAAATTCAAGAGGCTTTCGGGACTCCAAGCAGGTCTCCAAACACATCAGACCACAAGCTCAGGAAAGTCTTTGCTCTTTTTCTTCCAGAGGATCGCACGAAGCGGCGTGCACAGATATATCGTTTTATATCAGATCTAGCCTACTTGTCAATTCCCGACATGATGGCTGCGCGCAAAATAAATAGCTCTGAATCGGATCGATGTCAAATGATTGGGACGGAAAATGGAATGTGACACGGAGAAGAAGGAATCCCCATCTTCGGAGGGGGGAATTGGATTTTCAGAAGATTTAACTGAGAGCACGTCTGTTATGTATGTAATCCACGACTTTTAATACTCAGGTTTCACAACAGTCAATAATTCGGCACAGCAGTAGAAGGTGCTTAAGCTTCAGTACAGAGGTATTTGCACACAACCGCCTCAGAGTTTTCCCCGCCCCCCCCTCGGAGTCTTATTAATGTTCTGTAATAGGCATGATTGAGGTAGCCTCCCCTCAGCCGACTCACTCACAAATCCTCATCAATTGCTCCAATCACTCCTCTCACAGAGCCAATATTCCACAGCAAGACAACCCTTATTTCCCAGCGCATTAATGAACTCTTTCATTTGAAAGCTTTTGACTGTCCGCCCCTTGATTGCAAAGCCAAGGCCAATGGGCCTTGGTGACAGCTCCTTGAAAATTAAAAGCATCAATCAAGACGGGGAAGGGTCAAAACGAAACGTATGGTCTTATACACTCCTGTGGGCGGGAATCCAAAAACGTCACGGAAGTCAGGATTTTTGGGACGCCAAAAAAGCTTTTATTTTGAATTATTAATGTTTGTCTTGATCAGAGCTAAACGGCCACCTGGTTAACCACTTGAACAAAAATATTTACAACTGGAAAAATAATATTTTTGTGCAATTTCATTCATCAGGAAGGAGAATTTAGTGCTGCTGGTTGAATGTAGTCACTAATAAAAAAATTTAAAAATTAAATTAAATTAAAATTTAAAAAAGCCCAGACGACATAATCACTGTCTAAATCAATTTCTGTATGAGAGCACTCGACTCAGCTCAATATGTATCTGCAGGCCGTCTGTTAAGTGGCTGCTGCCACTTATCCATTAATTCATGTGGTGCTGGTTGCTTCCAATGCCAAGTTTGACCCCCAAATCTGGGGGGAAAAAGCAGGTCATACTGATGTCAACATTTGAAATGGAGGATTTTTGGTGCTAAGCTGAAAACGACGAATGACCTTGTGTGCCACATGGCTCAGAGGGGGTTATTATATATTCATAAAAGGAAGTATAATGGGGGAGGGCTCCAAAACGCCAAATATGTCCAATTGGCACACCTCCTGGAGATTGGGACTCCAATATCCATATGGATAATCGCAAGCGTCATCCATCCAAACGGGAGTAGAGGAAATACTAGCAAGTAAAGGGAGACGCAGACATGACTTGCCAGCAAAGGCTCATCGGGAATAATCTGAAGTAACAAAAGCCGTGGCTCTCCTTTCTCCTTCTCTCCTGGCCTCCCTCGTGCACTTCCACGCGCGCACTGCTGACGCACAGGAGCGCTCTGCTCCCGACGAGGAGAAAGATGCGTAATATGGACTCCAAAATGGGCAGAATGTCTTCCTGGACGCACATTTAAGTACGTTTTAACAAATCTATTGGAGCTTCCGCCTGCAGCCAAAGTAAAAGCAGCCTCAGAATCATGCGTAAGCGGGTGGAACGACTGTCCAAATGCGCAATTAGGTGTCGCATCTCCTAAAACATGAGTCACTTTATTCCAGCTGGAGGATGGGGAGGACGTAAATCAGATTGGTACTCTCAAACTCACTGGAATACCTTCATGGGGGGGTGGACATCCAACTTTGACACCGTGGAGAAAATCGATGCATTGAACTCACCCACAAGCAGTTTCCAGACGACAGGATCCCCTCTGCTCAGCTGTGATGGCCCCACACCATCACGGTGTATGAGAATGTGCGCGGGTCCACGGAGGCAAACAAACTGTTTGGAAAGAAGAGGAAATTCCAGCTGTGAAATAGTCCACTTTCTCCGAGGAAAAGGGGGAAGGGGGGGGGACGCGTCAAATCACATAGTGCCAGTCCTCGCAAATGAGAGACACCTGCAGCCGGTCACTTTCAAACAGCAGCAGACAAGAAGGAAATCATGACAGTGATTGGAAGAGGGGGGTTGGGGGGTGCTCGACGGAAATTCGGCGGATATTTAGCCAATTAGTCTGATTATCCGGTTCAGGAAGAGGGGCGGCCGCGCAGCTTTCCGGCGTGAAGCGCGACCAGACGAGCGCAAAATTCCAAACTGAAGCGCAGCGAAAGACGCGGCGGACACAGTCTCCCTCTCTCCCTGCCCGCGTGCGTCGGAGTGGTGCTGTCAGGAGCGCGCTCGGAAAACCCAACCGGCACCGGAATTAAAGGGGATCGCGCTGCAAAATAAAAGCGCGGAAGCTGCGTTCTTACGCACCGTCGTCTCCAAGTGGCACACGAAAACGCGCACTTTTCAGCGGAATGTTTCAAAACGTCTTCATCTTTAGTTAATCCCGATTTCCTCGCTTACTCCTCTGCCGCTATTCATTAATGTATTTTTATAAAAGCTCTTATTTTGAAGAGCACACCTAAAAGCAGGGCCTAATGAAATCTGATTTAACTATTCGCTTCTGCAGGTTCATTTTCCTCCCGAGTCTTAATCATCACCGACAGAGCATAAACTCTTTTGAAAAAATCCGTCAATATCTCCACGTTTACGCAGTTGGATCTTTTATCATTATTGTGTTATTAATTTTCTGAGCTTGAAAGGAGCGCGCGCAGGCGCTGCAGCAGCTCAACTTTCCAGAAAGACGCACTGCCGCCCCATGGAGGCAACAGAGAAGCATCCAGTCTGAACTACAGAGTCACGCAAAGGCTTCTGAAAGATTTATTAACAACAAATTATATATATATATATATATACACGAATAAAAGAACAATAAAAATCAACCAATTTATAGTTGAATAAATTGCAGACTTTAAATGTATGAAATCCAGCCAACGTGACATTTAAATGGGAACATTTTCAGAATAAATCGTGTTTTAGTCCTTCCGATTCATGACCTATAGAACAAACTAAACTTAAACTATTTTGAAAACGACTTTTTTGGGGGTAATTTTTACAAAGCTGCTTTTTAAATTATTTAAAATGCATTTTAAATTTTAAATTCATAGGTCTTAACTGGTCGGGAGTTTGCTGAAAAAAAACACAGCTTTGTGTGAGTCACTTTTATGATGAATAGTGTACAGTAGCAAAAGTATTTGAGAGTGCTTTCTTTTAACAATGTTCATTGAATTTAGATTAAAAATAAACAAATCATTGCAGCGTTTATTTATTTATTTATTTTTCGGTATGCTAACAGTGCTGTGGGAGTTCGGTTTGCTTTGTGGTAAAAGTTGGAATAGTTTCACCTGCCGCCCAAAAATAATTTAAAAACATCTGAGTTTCAGTGGTTAGAAGATTGTGGGTTCTGCTTTTGAACTTTGAGCCAATGAAATGACAAAAGAAAGGTAGAATTTCCATTGTGGTTGCTTTACCATTTTGACAAAAAACAACCTTAATGAGGTTGAATTCTAAAATGTATGTTTTATAAGACCAAAAAGAAAATGTTTCTGCTGTATAGGAGCTGTATCAAATGCTGCAGCACAGGTTTGAATAATCAAAATGGAAAAAAAAAGATGACTTTAGTCGTATCCAAAGAGGAAATAAGACGTCATATAAAACCAACAAACTTTTCAATTTGCAAAAATTTGCTGTAAATGTAAAAGTGAATCCTCAAAATAAATAGATGCAGCGAAAAAGCAAAATAAGTAAATAAAGTGAATGACTACATATGGATGATGTTTCCCAGTAGAGGAAAGGTGTGATCCAGATAAGGAAGAGTTGTAGGTAAGCAGGCATTTCTGTCCACCACCCAGTGCGTTAAAAGGGACCCGTTTGATTACCCCCCTCACTCTTCTAACCCTGTCAAGACTTTGGCCTCTGGCACCACAGTCCTGTGAGGCGAATTTTGATGAGCAGAGGGCTTTGAGGGGGAGAAAAACCGTCCTCTTGGACTAAAACTCGGCACTTGTGAGCTGTCTTTGTCATATACAGATCCTGATGTGAATAGAAGTTCCTTAATGAGTGAAGAAGTGGACAAATACTGCATTGATTTCCAACCCCCCCTCCTTTTTTTATTTTTTAGGATCCTCAAATGAACTCAATTTAATCAACTGGTTAGTGTGAAACTGTGGTTTATTTTCTGCCACAGAATTTACTCAAACTGGATCCATCTTTAACGTTAAATCAATTTAAATGAACAAATGTTTCAAATTATTAGTTTAACCTGAATAAACTTCTACCTTAAACACCCAAAGTGTTCAGTTTTCTTCCCAACATTAGTGCTTCGGTTGAAAGTTACAGTTACATAAAATATATATATGGTTAAATTGTGAAATATTTATCCCAGATTTGAACGTTGGCTCAATTCCTGCAGTAAATATTCAAAACCCATTGAAATTATGCAGAGAAATGGTAAAAATAGCAGCCTGCTCTTCTATGTTCCTGTATGTTTGGCTGTTAGAAAATTGATGAGATGAGAACTGTTCCTCATGCACGCTTTGAAAGGAACCGAGTTAACCTGCATGACACTTAAAGACACACTTTGATGAAAATAGTGTTTTTAACACGTTCTAGAATTTTTCAGATGATGGAAGACGTGTATAAAGAAAATGAAGCTCTAAACTGCATTTTTCTGGGTATTTATTTATTCAAATCATTGTGAATCAGGAGCAGACAAAAAAAAAAAGCAGTTGGAGAAAACGTATTTTTTATGTAGAAAATATGGGTGAGCCGCAAGCTCCCTGCTCCGCTATAGACAACTAGATCCACACACGTCTTCATTTTTCTCATTCAGGCTGGCTTCTAGCTTAAAACTGTACAGCTGGATAGGTCCAATATTGCTCACCATTTTTGTTGAACCACAAACGTTAGGTGAGGGGCTGTAAGCTAGTGGGAGTGCGTGTAAACGGAGAGCTTTCAGCAACGAAGAGAGGAAGGGGGTGGTGGGATTGTCCCGTACCAACGTCACGCCCACAACTTAAGACTACTGTCGTTTTTGTCCTAATAAATGATCAACTTTTTTGGTTGTGGTTAAAAACAGCATAATCGTGATTTAAAAAAGGCCACTGGGAACACTTTACAATAGATAAAAAAATGATTGCAGTGGGACTTGAAAGTAAAAACAATCCATGAAAGGCTTCACTAAATGTGTGATCACATCTGTAGCATTTAATTTAAGTGTCTTAAATTTAAGATTCAACTTACTTCCAACTTGATTTAGAAAATCAAAACTATTGTCATAAAATAAGTAATACAAAAGAAAGGTGGGAAAAAAGATTCACAATTTGTTTTACTGATACATATTAAGGTTCATATTTGTTTTTTAAGCCTCTTAGTTTATTAATTTAGTAAGTTTAGGAGAGTTGACCCTTCAAAATATCTGATTTCATTTTCAAATGACTTAAATTATTTTTACTTGAACATAAAATGATCTAGAAGTAAATGGGAAACTGATGGAGCCAAGGGTAAAAGGAAGACAATTACAAATAAAAATTTTAAAAACAATGTATTTCTTGGAGCAATCTATAGAATAACATAAGTTACGGAGAGAAATTAACCCTTTAACACCAGAGCATTACCTCCAGTGCTGACATTCTTTGAATTACCATGATTATTTGTCTTTTTTCGTAATTAATGTACAGGTAATTCCAACAAAATCTGAAGATAAGAAAACAGCTTGCGCTGTACTACCAAAGTGTTGATGTTCATCGCAAAGTCACTTTTGTCCGCTTCAGAATTTGTTGGAGTTACACCAACTGAGTAAATGGTCAATGAGTTACCACAAAACAAAGAACTACAGATCCAGTGGTAAAGGCTTAAAGAAAAGCAGCGTTGTGGTCAGAATTCTATTCCAAACCTGAATCCAAGTGGAATATAGACATCACTCCTTGGATAAGTATCTGTTTTTAAGTACAGTTTTCCGGTATTTTCTACCAGAAAAGCTTGTTTCAGACAAAGAAACAGCCCTGCTACACTTTCAATCTGGGATTTCCAGGAATCATCCACCAAAATTCTGCAAAACATGAATTGACAACCTTTTCTGACTGAACATCACCTGCTCCACTCAACAGCCTCATGCAAACTCTACCACTGCTAAACAGAAATTCATTCATCTTTACTTTTTTATTTTCCACTGAACCATCAGTGACGACAAAAAGTATCCACTTGAAGACAAATAGCAAAAGTATCTGTCTACAAGTGGCCTTTTTTTTCCGTTTGCTTCTGATTCACAACGATTTGAATAAAGAAATACTCAGAAATGATAAGCTAATTTGATACATATGTCCTCAGTCATCAGAAAAATACAACAAAAACATGGTAAAAACACCAAAAACACTCTTTTTAAGGCATCTTACAAGTCAAAAAAAGAAGTTAAAATGACCCATTTTCCTCCTCAGCTGGATCAATTTCACATTCAAAACTGCAGATCTAATTGAGGTAATGGGGTCACCGGAGAAAAAGTCATTCTCGCCCCTAAATCTAACCCTAATAAACAATGCAAAGAACGGTTTCAAAACAGAGTTCAGATTAACCCTTAACAACTTTCTGTTATATTAAAATTGTTTAACTTTGCTCCAGTGATGACCCATCATGGAGAACCAGCTCACCTCTGACTGCAGCATCTAAAAACAGAGAACAGTGTGTGATGAGACACTCCAACGCTCATGTGGAGATACATGTGCATCTTTTTCTGGCCATGATGTCACCATGCAGCAGATGCATAATTTACCTTCATCTTCAATTCAGTTCAGCTCCACAGAGAAGATTTAATGGGCTGCGACTTGACTTTGAACGCCGTTAACAGATAAGCTACAACAGACTCAATAACTCGTCAAAACACAATTAGAAAATGGCATTTTTGACCGTTTTGTCTTCCGACATGACTACAAAAGTCCTAGGAAAACAGAGTAAAGTCTTTCCAGAAGATTAGTAAATTTGAGAATTTTTGGGGGAGAAAATACTGACATCCAAAAAAAAACCCCAGACTCTGAAATAAAGTGTGAACTAAAGGTTGAAGCTTTGAACCATGACAATCGTGAAAAAGAAAGTGCACCCTCCTCTAAAAACACTCAAAAAGTATTTCAATTTATGTCCACTCTTAGAAATGTGCTGGTTAAGTAGCACCTGGTTCCAACAACTCTCGCCAACCTCCGATCCTTTCTGTCCACTTCTTTTGTTCGTCTGTAAAGAAGGTTGAATCAAAAATGAATATTTTCACACCACAGGACTTTCTTTATTCTTGCTTTTATAGAGTTTTTTTATTAGGTGTCACCATAGCAACAGAAAGCTTGTAGAGCTGAAGTAACTTGATAATGTACAGGTCCAAGTACTTGAAGAAAATACGACAAGAACATATAGAAAAGCATCCTATTTATTTAATGGGAAAAAGGAACCAGGGATAAACTCAAACTTTGGATTTAAATCAATGCTACACTATTTTTGTCATACATAATTTATATGCAGTCTTTACAACCCATAAGACTTTCTTTATCATCCTAGTTTGAATTTCTTACCTCATCAGCAGATTTTTAAAGAATCTGTCAACATGGTATGAAAAATGGTCTGGCCAAGAATTCTTGTTTTAAAAAAAATAATTCCAGTCACTGTGACTAGTCACTAAAACAATTTTTTTATGACAGAAAATAACGCTTTTTTCTTAAAAACAAGGGTCTTTTTACTTTCTCATGATTCAGTTTTTGCAGCGTGTGCTTTTATTTTTGAAGTCAGTGACTTCAATTTTGAAAAAAGGAAGTTTTGTCATCTTTTGTTGCGACTGCATAAATATTATTGTTAGTAAAGATGGCGCCGTGAGAACCTCAACCGAGCCGTTCAGACATATTAGACAGTCTCATCTCGTTCATGAAGTTCATTTAGAATTTAAGAGTGAAAGGAAGTTTAACTGTAGAAAGACTACCAGTGACATCCATTCTAAAATGCAGACAAAATTAGTGTTGGCCATAAAAAATTCAACAATTGGGCTCTACAATGAAGTGGTACAAGCTACATCCAGTGGAAAACTCTTAGCTAAGTTCCTGTAAGAGGTGGAGTGGCCTGGTGACGGTGGAATAACTTGAACTGCAGAAAAAATATTGTGATAAAAAGTATGGCAGCAAGAATGGTTATTCAGACCATCAGCTCTTTATGACTCTATAGAAGTTTATGGGATTTTGGTTTCTTGCAGCCGGTGGGTCCTTCCTGTTTGGAACACCAGGGGGGTGGAATCCCTCAGCTCATTTCTAATATACAGTTCAAAGTAAAGACTCTTAATTTTGGGACTTCATTCATCCCTGCTTGAAACGCATAAAGGGGTTAGATCTGGGGTAAAAACCACCCAAAATGATTTCAGAGTGCAGCTGTAGCTGCTGCTAACTGCTGCCCCCCTGGAGATGAATCAAGGCTGAAAATTTTATTGTGTGAGTCAGTCCGGGTCTTCAGTCTAAATTTCTTTTTAAAAAAATATGAAAATTGTAGTATTACAGAGGTGCTTGGACGGTTGGCTTGATGCCCAAATCATGACTCCTTCACCATCATGCTTGATAGTTAGCATGATATTTACACATGAAATAATGGTCATGTATTTACTGTCAACAAAATCATGTAGAAACTAACCAGTCACACGATACATATTTGAAAATTCTGGCCTTTTTCCTATAATTTTACTTTCAAAAGAGTATAACATGATACACCAAAACAAAAAGAAGATGTTACCACTGAATATATTACTTGACATAATGATTTCCATTTAGGTCAGAAAAGGGCTCTGCCCACTTGTGCACACCCTTAAATCAACAGTAAAAGAAAGACACCTCATGATCAGCTAGGGACTTGTTGGATGCGACAGAAGTCCAGCTCTCATGCAGGCTGCTCCATACTTTGAGGCATTGTTTAAGCCGATGCCCTCTGTCTCTAAGCAATGTCTCTGTCAGCATGCAAAAACAGCAACTCATCAGGCAAATGACCCCCCACTGAAGAAAACACAAAAGGGAGCAGACAATTTATCTGTAACAGACTGAGTTCACTGACACTAGAAATTTTCATGTCATGTTAGCCAAGGGAGTCCATTTACTGAATGCTGGTTGGCAAATCTGACGGGGAGACAAACTTTTATGGAACAACTTTTTGTTTAGACTTCTGATTCCTGAATATCAGACAAACACATTTGTTTTGTTTTTAGTCAAGTTTGCTAGCATGAAAATAGATATAGAGCACAGAGAATGCCTCAAAAAAGAAAAAAAATATCCCACCTGGCTCTAGATTCTTTCACAGCCTCCTTTCCTGTTCTGTGCAAGTATGAAAAAAAACATTTACGGATTCTACTTTCCCAAATAAACAGATGCATTGCTCCGGCAGAGGCAAATCTGGTGCAGATATTTTTAAAACTCTGCTAGCCTACATGTGACTCGACCTAACAATGAGGGCAGAGGGATCAAATGAAGAGCAAAGCTTGCATCACCTGGATAAAAGCTGCACCTCTGGCCTTTGAAAAACATCTTCATAAATATCTGAGAAGACGACTTTTCTGAATTTGATTTAAAAGGCAGATAATATAGATTAGTTAAAATCAATAAGATAACATTCGAAAGGATCGACAGACTGATAAGATAGCCTGATCGATCGATGGGACAGATCAATCCATAGAAGGGATAGATAAGATAAATAAAATAGATCAAATAATAAATTAGACAGAACAATCAATAAGATAGATCAATTGTTAAGTATATCAATCAATACAATAAATTAATGAGATAGATAGCTTGTTTGATTGATAAGATAGATCTAAAAATAAGATATATCGATCGATATGATAAATTATATTGATATAGGATAGATCGATCAACAAGATAGAGAGATTGATTAATAACAGAGATTGATCAATGGGATAGATACTGTAGGCTAAATTCATTGTTAACAAAAACAGATTGATGAGATAAATCGATCGATAAGATAGACTGATCGGCTGATAAGAGCAATCAATAGATTGATTGGTAGACAGGACACATTAAATCGGTTCCAGCTAAAACAAAAGCGCTGGAAGACCCCTGCCAGACCACCACCCAAATGCTCCCCACATTCAGCTGAGTCTGCATGATGGCACGCAGGACAGGAGCACCGAGAACAGGGTTGAGCAGCGAAACCGACTGCAATAAAAAACAAGTTAACTTGCTAACCTTCCAGAGGAGCATCTGCTCCACAGCTAAGCCAGTTATTTACTAATTCTGACATTTTAATATCTTTTTTATTAAACCGTACTACTACACTGGGGTTAAATGTAATTTGAAAAGCAGGGCGAATCAATATCATAAAGTAAACCGCTGAGGAAAACAATCATGCAGTATTGATGACATGCATAAATTTCCCATTTAATGCACATGTTGTATTAAAACCGCGCGTTCCCTGGAAAACACATTTCGCTAACATATAGGATTTTGAAAGACTTTCTACACCTCTGCAGCCCTTTAATCACATTTTGATGATGCTGCCCATGTGGTTACACTCGCCATTTCTGGAGAAAATATTCATTAACTTAAAATATTCCACATTTCTTTACACCCAGCCAACCTAGTGGAGAATGTCAATCACATCCCAGTGGCTCTGAATTCTTTGGTTATAAGTAAAAATGCATGAGCTCTTGGGCAAACAATGATCTTCAGTGTTATCAGAAATAAACACTTCCAACGGTTGGCATAAAAAGAACAACATTAACTTGGTTCTGTGTTTGGCAACCATCAAGATGGCTCCATTGGAAACACAACACAACGGCACATATGCACCGATATGAAAAAAGATGTAAATAACCAGGGAAAACTGCCAGAAGAGAGAAGTTGCATATCCAGCTGAATTTGGCTTCTTCAGATTTGTGAGTCTGAATCAGTTTCTCTGATGTGAAGCCAGTGTCCTGAATGATCCCTGCTGATGGAGAGAAGGATGTTTGTTTTGTTTTTTGTTTGTTTTTTACAGTGGGAGAATGCCAAAAAAAAGAGAAAGCTGGAAACAACGCATAAGCTGTATCCAGCTGCAGGTAACAGCGTGGAGATGGTTCTGAGAATCTTTGTGGTGGAGCTCGAAACAAAAGCATGTGCAAAAGAGATGGTGCTTTAGGATCAAAAAAAAAAAAATTACAAACAAATTTTTGTTAATAATCACCAGCGACACATCAATGGCACACGTTCTTTGACACGGTGTGACTCTTCGACCGTTTACGTAATCAACAGGAATTCTGACGTGGAAAAAAATCCTATCAGCACAAATATGCAACGCTTTACTAAAGAAAAAACTACGCTAAACGTTACTATGGTAAATAATATGAAACACTTTACTAAGGTAAACAATCACCAACACATTTCTAAGGTTACTAATAAGCGCAAAGCCGCTTTTCTCCGTGATAGAATCGACCAATTTACATCGACTATATAAGCACTTAACAACTGTAATTGCTTCGTTCACACAAGCCTCGGAAATGCACGTTCAAGCAATCACTTCAGATGAAAAGTTTTTATAAATGCACATTTATTCACGATTTTCAGGCATCCGGACGTTGCTGCTTACATTTTTAAGTCAGCGTGGCCACTAAACACATGTTAAGTTAAACCTATTTGACTTTGACCAATCAGGGACTCAGATTTGGTAGTGACATACGGATAGCGTCTTTTTCCAAACTATAGACCGTAATTAAACAATGGAGGAATCAAGGTGTGATGTCACCTGTAGAAAATGCCTTACCTCCGGCTCTCGCGAAATGACGCCCAATCCGTCACTATTACTTCCTGATACGTGCGCCATCATTTTGAATCCAGTTGACAGTGATTGGTCTGAGTCCCATTTTTAGCGGAACTACAGTCGCTGATCATGAGTGAGCTTATTTGGAGTCCGCACCCTTTCAACTGAAAGCGGGCTTCCAAGGGCCCCACATGCTTTTATTGAAGCATCTGATTGGTCAGTTTATAGCTTGAAAAACTAAAAAGAATATCATGCAAAAAATTAGGATCAGAAGGAAGATGTTAAGAAGGATGTATCAGGGCAATAATTGCTATTCTGAAAAATAAAATGACTGAGCAATAACTGCCTTTTTCTCAGTAGAAGTCTATGAGATTTTGACTTCTTTGAACCAGAAGGTACTTCCTTTTCAAGACATTTTTAAGAACAGTCGTCCAAGAGTGTTATACATGGTTTCATAAACATGCATTCAGCCTGTGGTGATCAGAACGGACCAGAACCGGATAAGCAGGGAGCGCCAGGGAGGGGATTTTCTTATTTTCTTTTTCTACTGTTTACTGGAGCTTGTTGACACCTACAGTTGGAAGAGGCTTTGTCTGAAATGTCAAAGTGTTGAATATCTAGCAAATCTGTTCTGAACACAGAAGCCAAAAAGACGGGTTTACGCGTGTTCGCATAGACTTTTCTTTGAAAATGGTCACTTGAACGCAAGTTGCCGTGGCCGGCATGTATGTAGTTTGAAGCCAACCCGGGTACACATGCTAGGTCAAAGTTTCAGAGAGCTTTCACACTTTCCAATTAAGTGAACAATGCAAAAAATAAACCATGGCACTGCCAGTACAGAAGTTTTCCAAATTATTAGTAAGACTGCGCCTCAACCACCAGACGACCACTATGTCAGTTTTATTCAATCAAAGCTAAACCATCCAGATTTTTGTCTTTATTCTTCAACCTGAAGACCATTCCTTTAAACTCTCTTCACATTTCTGAACCATTTTATACCCAAACAGACCCTCAATAATCAACAGTAAAGTCATCCTTTACAATAAGAAGTCTTGTAGTTATCATTGGGTTTTTCCTGTGCCTGAGTCTACATTGTAAAAAAAACTGGGTCTCGCTAATCTGATTTGGAGAATAAATTCCCTCTAACTCTCACCAATATCAGGCACGGAACTCTACTACCAGTCCCAAATTTGGAGGTACTGGTATGGAGATCTTTAAAGCCCGGACGTTTAAAGTTACCGAAATTACTTAAAGTTACTTTAATTCAATATGATTATCTTTTTGTCTCCTGTTTTTATGGCATTGACATTTAGGCCTCAAGACCATATTTACAAATTCTATTCTACGTATGTGTCGTTTCAGATCAATCAAACTTTTTCTGGCTTCAAAGATTTCTAATGTGACCTAACCTTTCATGTTCTATGGGCTTATGATTGTTTTTTTAACATTTGTCTCTAGGAGTTTCGGTCCTTCAAGGTAGAGACTGGCTTCAAAATGGCCCCATTATCATCTAGCTTAAACCTGCCTTAGTTAATTTGAATTATTTCTCATTTTAATAACCAGGTGACCCAAGCTCTGCAGTTGTATAATGAACTATTATAAATCCAAATAAAGGCATAAAAAGGCTAATAAAACCCTAAAGCCATATTGGATGTGAGGTTTGACATGACTCGCATTATTGAAATATCTACAAGACGAAATGGAAAGCTCATGAACAGCTGTAATTAATATTAGAGCGACTGTCAAGTGTCAAGCAAACCTGCAACCGCCACGGTTTGGTAAGAATGAAGTGACTCATGAATGATTGTTCAACTCCCACTGCTTAAAAGACATCACGCCTCCCACTTAGCTGGCAAAGAAACTTGATCCTACCACACTTGAAGGATGGAGTCAAAAGAACATCAACCAAGCGGGGCTGGAAAAAGAGGTTTTCGATTACTTGAAAATCTCAAATTTATATGTAATTAATTTTTGGAAAGTCCTGTTTTTTCTTGGATCGTAAAGGTGTCAGTATTCCTTATTAGGAATTGACGTAGATTTATGGATCAAAATTGCTGTGCACCTCTGTTTATTATATCCAGCTGTCGCATGGATTTTCTTGGAGAAGGATGGGTGAATGTAGTCTAAGAGACAGTTGATGGATGAACACCTGGACTTGATTAAGAATAAGCAGCCAGAATACTGACACCATTTAGTAATAGACTAACTGGGGGAAGTGAGGAAGGCCCTAAAGTGATGCTCTTATTTGGCTTTGATTATCTTTGACTCACTGATGATCCAATAAGACAACCACTCCAAGGTCATTTCAACCAAAACACACTAAAGGTGGCAGATAAGGAAATAAAAATGGGAAAAATGACATTCAGATTTATGAAAGACCCATAATATTTGTATTTTCCTGCACAATGGTACCCTAATGTTCTTTTATGTTTAGCCAATGAAGATGAAGTACAACTACAATGAAATTACTTCACTTCAGTTTGCCACGTATCTTCCTCAAGAATGATCAGTACCCCTGATGTTCAAGGTACGTGGTTCCTGATTGGTTAAGCAGACTGTAAGGTGAAGTCCTTACTGGAGGTCCAATCACCTCCTTTGACTTGGAAAAACTTTGAAAACTATTCATGCAGCTCCACATCTCTGAAGATTTCAACCTATAAGACCAGCAAAGATGCAATCCAAGTACAAACACAATGTTTTTTTGTTTTAGTGGCACAAAGTCACATGGGTTGACGAGAACAAATTAAAGACCCATTCTCCGCAGTTTAAGAACAATTAATGCTTTGTAAGGCCTTATTTTAGCTATTAAAGTCAAGACCATCTAAAATTTATTCCGGTCACCTTGAATGAAACAAGGCTAAAAATAAAAAAAAGGTACTCTTGATGGGAGAGTTTTGTAATAAATCCTTACATTTTTGGATTTTAACCCTCCTATTGAGAGACTTTTTATGCATTTCATTATTTAAGCTGTTTATTGGAAGAAAATACATAAAAAACAACCTAATTTAGGCTGAAACTACATAAAATGGAGAATTTTTAAATAGGGATTAAATATTTTAAAGCATGTTTATTTCAACACAACTACTTTCAAGTGAATGTATGACTTTACCTGGGAATATGATAAAAGGTCAGACTTAGACGGTGTAAATATAATTAAAAGCCAAGGAAACTGAGACTCAGCGCCAGTCCAACATTCATACACTACAAAAAACACTGGCACAAACAGACACACTCTTCTTTTTTGTGCTTAATTTATGTAACTCCATCCATCACTTTGTGGCAGCTCTTAGCAGAAAATGGCGATCAGTCTCTGATGGCATGTAGCGCAGCTTTAGAGAGCCATCACGCTAAAGGCCAGGTTTGTTTGAAGTTCGCTTTGCAATGCATCAGTGGTGATGACCTAGATTTCCAATCTCTTCCTCCAAGAGTGCATGCAGAGACAGCCTCGTTTCAGCCCTTTCCCTCCTCTAACTATGTCAGCTCGCCTGTAAACATTTGGCACAGTCACATCACTGCGTCTCACAGTCTCCCTGCAGACAACTCCCTTTTGCTGCTTTCCACTCTCCTCCTTAAAGGTTTGTTCCCAACCAAAGTCTGGAGAGCTGAGCGGCTACGGCTTAAAAAAGAAAACTATGTCATATATTTGTCTTGTCTATGAGTATGAGGACATATGTCTTGGTTTTACCTTCTAAAAGATAAAAATTAACATAATACTGCTGTGACAGCATGACCTTTTAGAGGTGTATTTACATTTTCCTGTAAGGATCTATGCTGGATCAGTCCGTAGCTTTGGCTTTGCAATAGAGAAAACGAAACAAAACACGATCATTGGTACTCAAAATGATGAGAGCAACACTGACTAAAATATAAGGAGATAAAGTTTAACTTTAGTTTTCTTCCATCAAAAGCATTGATTGTATACCCCTTCCCAACTAGTTCTAAACAGGAAGTACCCACTGGTTCCAAGAAGCAAAAATTCCACCGACTTCTATAGAAATAAATAAATAAATAGCTATTACTCAATCATTCTGTCAGAATAACCACTCTTGGTTTGATACAATTTTTTTTTTATTTTCTTGCTAATCTGATTTTTTTCATATTTTTTTCTTAATTGCTAGTTGTTCAAGTTATAAACTGACAAATCAGAGCATGTGGTCAGATTTCGTATTACCCATTTTCTGGTGGTAGGGATGTGGACTTGCTATGCTGTAATGGACTTGTGAGTGATGGCCATAGAAAGGATGTTTCAGACCGACTCAGACCAATCACTGCTTTTTCACAATGTCTAGCGTTTTCGTACCACAAATAAATGGGAACTAAATCGACTTAATTTATATGTTTACCGGAAGTAAGCCGTTTTCAATGGGTGACATCACACACACTCGCTCAAGTCCTCAGATACAGTCAATGGTCACAATCAAAACGTTCAAATCAAACCTCGAGTTTGGGAAAACCTGGTGTCACTTCAGGTTTTGATCAATGAGAACCAAAGATGCAAACATTTCCAACCCCAGCTTAGTGTCAAAGCCTTCCATACATATGAAATTTTAAAAGTATCTCATCTAGTGGTTGAATGGTCAACTTGCCAGGCTTTGCTGTTAACCCTTTACCAGCGAAGCTGTCACCGGTGACAACAAAATAACACACGCTCTTTGAACTACAGAAACTCTTAAAGCGTTTGTGTAACTACCATCATTCCAATGAATCCTGACGTGGAGAAAAGTGGCATTGCGCCCTAAAACACTTTACAAACTGTTGCGCAATGGCAAGAAGCCGCTTTATTTCCATAAGGATCAGCTGATTTACAATCATTATGTTAACACTTCGCGATTGAAAGGTGTTGCATTTCAGCGCAAACCTGCTTCTCTCCGCTTCAGAATCTGTTGGATATATGTTGAGTAAACGGTTGAAAAGTTACGGTAGTCCAAAGAAAGTCAACACTGGAACTCCTGAGTTACATTCCTCAAACAGGTAGTTTCACATCTTAGTCAAAAACCATCAAACAAAAGAGTTGCACCTCAGGCTTGCATGTGTTCCACTCCATTCTCCTTGTGTTTATCTACTTGCTTCGCATTCTTGTTAAACTGCAAAATACAACACCACTAACTATTAAACTGCAGAAAAGTTTGTTCTGATTGCATTCGGGAAAAAGAAAAGGGAAGCAATCCCTCTAAACAGAGAAACGGGCTCATTTCCATGCATCCCTGGTCACATTCACACACCCACAGGAGGCACTCATTATTTCAGTCTGCCCTGCAGTTAAGTCACTAGAACTGCTTTGAAAAAAGTAGTACAAACAACAAGGGTGTCGCATTTTTCAATGCTGTGTACAGCTCTGACGATTGTGAAAATGAAATTTCCTTCCTCGTGTCCTTCCATTGTTTTGTTTCCTTGGTGACCAGTCAAGAAAAAAAGATCCAGGCTTGTTTCAACTTACTGTTTTTCAAGCTTTCATTCAAACACAGCACCTGTACAAATGTACCTCCTACGCTTTTAAAAGCAGCCACACATGTAAAAGAACACGGCAACATGATGGATTGCTCGGCAGCCCAACAGCAAATGAAGTACCATCGGAAAGTTCTGTTGCGCAGTCAACTCTGACTTGCACCCTGCAACTTCCTTCCACTTAATTTACACTCAGTGGTTAAAGCTTTGTGCTGCAGAATAATTGCTCTAAAAATCCAGGGCTGTTGCGCATATCTTAACACTTTAAAGACTCTCCTGGGGAATAACACCCTTTTTGGACAATTCTGCTTGTGACTGCTGCCACTTCAGGGAATCAAACAGTGGGGCGTGAAAGCAAATGTAAAGCTGAAAAACTTTAGAGTGGATTTTCATTTTTGTTACATTAGAGAATCAAACTGATACAAAATACTATTTTTGGTGTTTTTAACATGTTCTTATGGCATTTTGCTGATGTTACGTTCACATCTGGAATGTTTAGCGTTTGGTGTTCACACTGGTCTTTTACTACAGAATATGAGTGCACGTACCAACAGCTGGAAGAGGCTTGGTGCGAAATCTCAAAGCAGTGAAAATCTTGATTCTTTCACAGCTCTATTCCGATATTTAAAAGACTTGTCATAGAATTCTGTTTGGGCACAAACCACAATTATCAATGTCTCTTTCATGATAAATTTATAAAAAGTTGGCACTTCTGTGACTAAAAAAGGACACAATCTATATGTCACTACCAAATCTGAGTCCTTGATTGGTCAAAGTTCAACCTGGATTAACTTCCAATGCGCTTTTTTGTTTGTAGAGCCCAAAAACGGTCATAAAAAGATGCACATATTCAAAAGTGCGTTTACATCAGCTTTTCAATGAAAGTGGTCACTTTCATTGTTGCAGAGGTGGGTGTGAACATAGCTTAAAAATGGAGGACATACATAAAGAAATTTGAGCCTAAAATTGCATTTTTGAGCATTTCTTTGTTTAAATTGTTGTCAGTCAGGAGCAGACAAAAAATGCAGTTTGAAAAAGAGCATCTGCGTGGCATACAGTGGGCAGGTCACAAGCTCCCTTCTGAGCTCTTCCCCCTCATCCCACTCACGCTACAGGTTAAGGATGATGGAGAATCAACACCTATGTTTGTAGTAGATTGTAATTCCTTAGAAAACATGTTGTATTTTGCACTGACAGAGAAATTGATTGAATTTCTTGGTCACAGAAAATTACTTTTGAAGCCGGATGCTCTGAACAGCATGCTTATCTTTACCTTTAAGTTTATTTTTTTTCTGTGTGAGCTAAATCCACCATTCTGGCTCTTTAAATAACAATGTATTTAGTAAAGGAGTATGTGGTGTAGGGTTAGGGTAACAAACTGTTGTTTACAGTTGACAAATATACATTTTGTTAAAAGAGGCACACAGAGCACTTTCTCTTATACAACATTCAGAGAAACGGCTCCGCTCTCAGATGCTTCGGCTGATATCATCATAAAAGCGGCACAATTCTGACCTTTCACTTCCAAAGATGATTGTCGAGCTGAGCAGAGATAAAACAGATGGTTTGAAGTGCTTACGACACTTTGTTGAAGCAGGCTGTTTTTTTTTTTTTGAAAAAGCCTTTGATAATAAATGAAAATTCAAACAAAAGAGCAAAAAAGTGTTGATAAGAGCAAAAGAAATGTATGTTAACTGTTAATTGACAAAACAAATGTGTTCTCTTCCAGGAGAATGGGACAGACTTTAACATGTTGGCTCTGATTAGAATCATTGAAGGAACTCGTTTTTTTGTGTGAAAATAATTACATGAGAGGCTCAAATTGGGCCATCTCTACGGCAGCACATCCAGCCGAATTTCATGCTCAAACTTTGATAAAATATTCAATCAGATGTCTCTGCAGACTTCACTTCCCAACTAAACAAGCTGCTTCACTACACAGCAGTTCTTTTTTTTTCGGGGCATTGCAATTGATGTGTACGCTGAATAAAAACAGAACTGTTAAACTTTAGAGCCAAAAACTAGAGGAAAAGTTTTGAAAACTTTACAGTTTTTTTGCGTAGATAGCATGGAGCTTTAACAGAATTAACTGGTTGATTGATATGAGCCATTTCTGCTCTTCATTCATTAGATGGTATAAAAGTGTGGGTCTATAAGAGCAGATAAGCCTTTGCTCATTGTCAGATTATGGGAGGAAATGGTAGAAACCTGTCAGTTTATTTTGCCACCACTAAAAGTTAAATCCATGTTTAAAGGGATGCAGTTTCTGCAAAGCTGTCATCACATGTCCAACAGTTTATGCAACAGAGATGTTTTTTGTTTTTTTTCAATATAAAATCTATTAAATAAAAATAATTAATAAAAATCCAGCTAGAAGCAGGTTTTAAATTAGTGCTAAGTAGCGGACTGGTATCAGAGTGGTCAAAAATGGAAACTGTCTTAACACAACTGCACTGAGAACAAGCTCCTTTAATGGTGAGCGAAAATAAAGATAACTTTGTTAAATCAATGCTGCTGTCTATATGTTTAATCATAACTGTTATTTTATGATGTAACAATATTGTATTACCATCTCAAAAAAATATCGCAGGAGTCTTATACTTGTGACCTCCAAACTATTACTCTCTGGTCCAGGACCAGGAACGGCTGTCTGACCCATCATTTAAGGTGGTCTTGGTTAATTTCTCATCAGACTGAGCTTCGGTTCACTCTGCGTTTCTTCAGTCAGTGCTCGGAGCGGAACAAGCGGACCTAAACTGCCACTGTAGCCGGGCATTACGGGATGTACACACAGTACCAGAGCAGCAGCAATGAGACGCAGAAACTCATTGAAATGTGATGGGATGAATGCAGGCTCATTAAAACTACTATTAACATGAAACACATTTCTTCTCATTGTTTTCCCAACAATCTACATATCATAAACACATATCAGTGTATCTTCTTAGTTGTAGTCTCTTCAGTAACCTTCTTGCAGCGTGCCTTCTTCACACCAAAGTAGCAGTGCAAAGTGTTGTACCTGACGATGCAGATGTCAACAAAATACAACGTTTGAATAAATGAACTATGCAAACAAAACTTGCAAAACGCCGGACTTCCATCACTTCTGCCTCTAGTTGCTTTGCACTGGCCTGGTATTTCCTGGCCATTTTTTGAAGAGATCTTTAATCAAGCTTTGGTTGTAAACAAAACCAAACAGAAATGTTTGGTAGACAGCAGTCTAAATACAAACCAAAAGCAAGGTCCAGGACTCAATCCCAACCAAACAAAGCGGATTAGGGTCTGGACCAAAGGACTTTTAATACTTTTTAATACAACATTATGCTTTCTGTAGCTGAAGCAGATAAGCAAAAATGCTGGATGTTTTATTAATCAAGTACCATCCTGTCTTAATAGTTTTAATGGACTTGCAGTGTTATATCTAACAAATATTGTACTTTTTCCTTTTTTCTTACACATCTGTCTAAATTTTGTTAAAATCCTTGAGAAAAATAATAATTTGAATTAGATGCATCAAACTATGCCCATTAAAAGGAATATATAATATTGAATAATAAACACTAAAGATAATTTCAGCTTTGAGATTAAATTAAAATGTAAAAAGTTCAATGAAAATGCTGCAGGCTTTAAAAAGACTTGTCATCTGATTCTGACTAATGTCTTCAAACCCGCCGCACCTCCACTAACTTTCTTTTTTACCTCTGAAAAGGCTTTTAACCTGCTCTGCTGCAATTCATCAAAAAGTATTTTCTATTTGTAAAATTAAAAACAAAAACGCGCGGCGCTCTTTAAAAGGAGCAGAGTCATTTCTTAAGGTACATGTCGATTAAATGACGCAGAAAAAAACTCGAGTTTACCTAAATCAAATGACTGATTTAGCTTTTTTCCACGTACAGACAGGGGAAATTCATCATTGTGGAGCAGAAACTGATTTAATCAGAACCCTATGGAGAATATACTTTACATGAGCTGTGCTGGGCCAATCTCACTCCATAATGAGCTGAAAAATCATTTCAAGGCCGAGGGGTAGTAGTTAGGCAAACACACAGAGCAGTTTGGGCAACCTCTAAAGATCCCTCTCAGGTGTGATGACACTTCTTGGCCAATCCGTGACCAGATGCTTGTTAATGTTACATTAAAGAATTGACTTGGCACAATTGGACCCTAAACCAACAGGTACCAAAGGATATGCAGTTAAAGGAAAGCAAAAGTCCAAGTGCAGCCATGCCACAAGAAATAAAGTGGATGAAGAGTGACTAATTGTAGGCTTTGGTGTTCAGAAAGAAAATATTTTAAACTATTGTGAATGTTATGGTAAAGATTTGGGATGTTATTTCCTGTCCATGGTGAATGATGAATGGTAAATAGCACTTTTCTACCTTCTTAGAAGTGCTTTACAGTCCCATTCACACACACACAAACATACTGATGGCAGCTACACTGCCTAAAACTGACGTCATTTTATAACCATCAGGAGCAATGGGAGGTTCAGTGTCTTGCTCAGCATGCAGCAGGGCCAGAGCCAAACCTGTGATTTTCCAATCAGAGGTTGACCTCTGCACCAATGGCCTTTTATCAGTGTGGTAGGATAATCTGCCTCTGCCTGAGTAGCTCAGAGTCCAGAGAGACCAGAGTCTTAAGCTGGGTTCACAAAAAACGCCATTTGCGCCACAGGGGAATCCAATTTCAATGATTCTCTGATGCGGCACCATTATCCCACTGTACCCTGATTTGGGTGATGCGGCAAAAAACGGCAATGATCCATCCCAAAGTTCAAATATCTCAACTTTGTCGAATAATTTCAGGATTTCGCACTGGGGCTATAAAGCATTGAGACGGATGGAGGAGTCCTCCCCAGAGGGGCTGCGCTTGAATAATACACAACAGGGTGCTGCAGACCAACATAGCCTAGGAGAGCTACATCTCTGATGTCAAAACCCAGGTAGATGGAGCACAATAGCCTCAGCAGAAAGTTCTATCCAGTAGAATAAAAACTCAAAAGAAGAACCTCGTAAAAACTACTCAAGCTACAAAAACATCACCTACAACCCCAAATTACAAAGTTTCTGCACATGCAGAAAGTATGACAGCACGGAACATGTAGAGAAGGAACCTGGAGGCTGATGTCAAGCACCCAAAGGGAAGCTGGAGAAGATCGCACTGGGAGAATATCTGAATTATCTCATGAACCCAGACATGGAGATATGGTTACAGATGCTTTCGTAGAGCTATTTAAAATGAATAAACCTGCTCTCTTAACATCATCCTTGTCTTCCATAATGTAGCGATGAGGCATAAAACTTGACAATAGTGGCGAGAGTGGCAGAGGCAGCATAAAGGTTGGTGAACTGATAACCCTAACATTTTCTCAATCAAGTTAGAAGGATTCAGATGTCTAAAATCTCGATACTCCAGCTCGAATAACAGAATCTCCAATGTTGCGAGTTTCAGTAAAAACTGAACTAATCAGACTACACTACCAGGAACCCACTGGAGAATCAGAGTTTTGATGCAAAGCCAATCTGGGCTCACTGAACTTCCTTTTCAGCAGAATGTCAAAGCTTTGGGAAGATTGTGTTATCTTCATGGTTCTTTTGCTGACAATTCCCAGCTCAGCACAAGAGCACACAGAGACTCCTTACAAAGAACTAGCAGATCGCAAGAGTTCACTGCACGGTGGGGCGGCGCCGATGATTTCTGGGGGAAACTTTTTACAGCCTGTTTTGATGCAACTCAATTACATTTTTTAATTTAAACCTGAAAAAGTAATTTATCCCTGCAGGCGAAGCGTCATGACAGGAAAAACATTTTAGTTAGAGACACCTCTGTTTCTACACAGACCAACCAATAAACGCTCATTTTATTTCACAGATAGCATGACTTTATTTTCAAAGACGCAACATCCAAAATTAAAGTAGCTGTAATTCAATTAAATTGTCTTTGAAAACGGTTGAGTTTCCCCAAACATGGCTAAAGATCCACTCTGATCATATTTTGGTGGTCTTTTATTTATGATTATGGCATTTTTAGCCAAAAACATTTTACAAATCTGTCGTTTTCTAGGACACATTTTCTGCAGAGTGGCAGTAGTTGATTAGAATTCCCTTCTGAGTTGTGGGTGGGACCGTAAGCATGAAGCAAGTCCGCCCCCACTTCCAACACCCAACTGTACACTGGGGCAGGGAACTTGAGGCCCGCTCAGCGAATAATCATCAAAAAATATATATATATTTTTAAAGCTGCATTTTTTTCCTCTGCTCCTGATTCAAAACGATTTAAATAAATAAATTTGATACATAAAAACATTTCAAAAACATTTCAAATACTCAGAAATGAAAATTTGAGCTCCATTTTCTTTACGAATGTCCATCATCATCAGAAAAATGTTTCAAGAACATGTTAAAAAATGTTTTATAGAAGTGGTGGATCAGTTTAAAATCTCTGTTGGTATACAGTGTATGTTATTGGATATCATCATGCGGTCTGTAATCTTTACAAAAGAAGTTTAAAACTGTGATGAATCTATTCTTACTAAAATTAGTTCTAGTGTTGCCTGCCTTGTTTGTGAAAAGTCATTTGTTGCACTAACGGAGAATAAAGTTTGCAAAATAAATGAAAAATGCAGCATTTTCCAAAGGAAAAAAAAACAGCAAAATATTGGCTAAACTTTAAAATCAGCTAAACAGAACACATGCCAGTTTTGAGATTAATAAGATTAAACAGGAACGGAGGGTTTGCTTTTTTAGAATTTTTGTCAACACATAAAAAAAAAACCCAACTAAAAATGGTTCCATTCCACTCACTGAAACGTTAAACATTTGGGTGCCCCTGTTCTAGAAAAACCAGAACAACTGAACCTTGCCGAGCTCGATAAACGCCCAACAACTAACAAATCATCTTCAACAAAAGTACAGAAGTGTTTATCTGACCTCATTTGGAAACCACACATTTAAGATAAGATAAGATAAAATATACTTTTTTGATCCCAGTCTGGGAAATGTAGTTGTTGCAGCAACAATGTACAGACTCATTAACAAAGCAAACAAATTGTGAATAACAAAAATTGGGGAAGCAGACTGTTACCAGCTTTCAGAAGAACAAAAATCAAATGAGTTTTTCTATGGCACAAGGATGATGAATTATATAGTCCAATAGAGTGAGGCAGGAGTGAGCTCCTGTAGTGATTGGTGTGACAGCGAAGTCTCGTTAGCCTCTTGGAAAAGGCGCTCTGCTGTCCGTCAAGTACAGGATATAGAGGCTGCTGGAGATTATCCATGATGGATATGACTTTATTCAAGTCATCCTCTCCATCACTGCTTTGAAAGTGTCTGTTTTGCACCCGATTACAGAGCCAGCCTTTCTAATCAGTTTGTTCAGTCTCTTTGTGTCACTGGCAGCTATGCTGCCATCCAGCACAGAAGAAGAACGTGCTGGCCACAACAGACTTATTGAGCATCTTGCTGCACACATTAGTTTCTTCAGGAAGTAAAGTCTGCTGCAGGTTTTCTTGTACACAGCTGTACTGTTGGTCTTCCAGCTCAGTCTGTTGTTGATATTTTCTTCCCAGTACTTCTACTCTTCCACCTCTGCCTCATCTCTGCCCATGATGCTGGAAAGAATGTCATTTCCTTCTGAAGTAAATCATCATCTCTTTGGTTTTGTCCACATTGAGCAGCAGCTGATTTACTCCTGCCCACCTCACAAACTCATCTACCAGTTTCCTGTATTCCTCATTCTGTCCACCATTTATACAGTCGGCAATCGCAGAGTCATCAGAGAACTTCTGAAGATGACATGACTCTGAGTTGTACTGGAAGTCAATAGTGTACAAGGTGAACAGGAAAGGAGAGAGCACAGTGCCCTGCGGGGCTCCCACACCATTCATCACCACTTCAGACAGAACACTGCCCATTCGGACAAACTGTGGCCTGTCTGACCAATAATCAGTGATCCAGGAGACCAAGAACCTGCTGACACCCATCAGCTTCTCACCCAGTAACCTGGGCTGGATGGTGATGAAGGCTATCAAAGAATGCGACTCTTACAATGTCTCCCCCACCATCCAGATGTGAGTGAGCGAGCTGCAGTAGATAAATGACAGCATCATTCACCCCTCGGTGTGGCTAGGAAGCAAACTGGAGTGGGTCGTTCCACCAGAGGTCCCAGGTGGGCCGACAAAATCTTCTCCTGAATTTGCTGAACATGCTGGACGAGGTTGAGGTCACACACTAATAACAATGGACTCAAACGTTGAGTTTAACATGAATGAGTTCATCTGTCCAACTAGTTGGGTCATAACACTAGACATTTCCCAAACTTCAAGTGAATATTAAATAATGTTTACAGAAAAAGAGGGCAATTTATTGGTTAGGTTTTCATCTAGATAAGATAAAATTGTGAGACAGATCTAAAGAAAGAAGCTAACTTGAAGACACACTTGGCAACACACGCTCAAGTAACCACTTTCAATGAAACGTCCATGTAAATGCCCGCTTTGGGCTTCTGCAGGTAAAACTCTCGTGTTAACACCATGTACTATGCACAATTTTTAAAAACCGTTTTCAGGCTCCAAGTACCCATGCCCTTTAAACACATGTTGAAAGATTGGTCAAAGTTTGATCAATCAAAGACTTAGATGTTGTGGTGATGAATGGACGTCGTCCTCTTTTCATCCACTAAGTATACAAATCGTTTGAAAATTAATGATAGAGAAGAAATTAATAATTGTGGTTTTTGCTCGGCTGGAATTGTAAGACACCAAGTCTTTCATTTATCAGAATAGACGTGTGAAAGAAAAAGCCTGGAGCAAAATTCACAAGATTTGCAACAATTCTATTTTTTGAACCAAGTCTAGAAGCTGGACATGTACTGGAAAACGGTAGAAAAAGAAGAAGCAGCCCATCCCTGCTGGTCCAGTGTGAATACCATAGGCTAAACATGGGCCACATGTAGGACTGGGTGACAAAACCATAGCTATCGAAATCAAAATAGTAATTTTTCTCGATGGAAAAATAAGTTTATCGCAAGAGACTTTATTTTGAAGGTTCCGAAATTAACACTCACCATTCATGAGCACTTTCTCCTCTTTGGGAAGTAAAACTAGAGGGTCAGTCACCACATGGAGAGTAAATGTTTGTGTAAATGTAATTCTGCTTATTAACTCCTCTTTTGGTGAACTTACTTTGTCCTCTTTTTCTCCACCGTCTGCATGCGAGGTAAACAAAACACACGCAACACAACAGCCAACCCCAGCAATCACTTCACCTGTGCAGCGTTTAGTTTGGCTGATAAAACAGAAGAATATATGGCGATTTAAAACAGGATCCAGTCAGAACTGGAGGATATAGCTGCTTCACAACAGACAGATTAATAAAATGTGTTGATTTGGAGACAGCGCTGTTGTTAGACACTAATGCTATGATGCCAGCTTGTTAGCCGCTAATGCTATGGTGCTAGCCAGCTGTTCTGTGCGTCCTGTGTGATCACGTTTAAAGTCGCACAATATTTTTACGGACCGGCTTTTAATACACGGCAGATAAATACAACAAGATTAATTCATAGGACATTCATAAAAACTGTATTTTCTAAATAATTACAGAATTGAATCCACTGTTTTAGGAGCGTCTGAGTAGCATAACAGAGTCAGTGTTACACTGAAAACTGACCTGTAAGTTGTTTAAGTTGTTAATTTCAATAATGATAAATAATGACAATAACCCAAAACATTCTACTGTTTTCTGGCATTTTTTGTCACGATTAGTAATAAAATGTGATAACCTGGAGGCAGATTTCAGAAAACTCTCCTAAATCTGTCCTTGTTTTCTCAGCATGTTTGCATTTGGGTTTACGGTCAGATGACAGTAAAGATGTGTTAGTGCCATTTATCAATTACTTTTATGCAATTTCATTTTTCGAAAAAATTAATAATTTCTAAAAAAATTGAAGCATTTAAAAAAAAAAAAAAATTGCCTAAGGCCTTTTTGTGTAAATTAGTGTTAGAATTTGGCTGATAAAATATATGTTTGGCTGATAGATTTTTTTTAATAAAATGGCCAACTTGGCCAGTGTTTCAAAAATTTAATTTCAGCCCTATGTGTGGACGTATTTTAGTTATTTAAAATCTGACAAAAACATTGGAAATTACAAAAAAGTCATGTTCCTTCTAAAACTGGAAATACCATCAACCTTTTTATCACCTGATGTAGTGCCAAAGAGCATGGTCATTCTCAGAATGAAATAAATGATAATTCTCCATCAAAAACAGCAAATTTGAGTCTTTCACAGCAGCGACAGTCTAAACTATGAGAAGAAATTCAGAGAATTTGCTTTTAGTTTCTAGCTTAGTCACAAGATGCTGACAAAGATGTTTGTCAATTTTATATTTGCTCTGTAAAACTTAAAAAGATTAGAAATTATTTGTAGAATTACTGCTCTGTTTTTAAATGGAACTGACCAAGCCGTTTAGTGTTGTGCTTAATTTATGTTCTCCTTTGAAACTTGAAAACTTTTGCTTTAATTTTCAGTTTAGTTTGTAATATTTATGCCTTTTTTAGCTTTCTTGAGGAAAAAATTGTTGCATTATGTTCTCTCAGTGCATCTGTTTTGTTTAAAGTATGATAGGAAATAAATATTTAAATTTAAACAATCTGGTGATGATAACACATTTCTAGAAGGGCGTTCAAATTAAACGAATATAGTTATTTGGTTTATATCGTTATCGTCTGAAATGATAGAAACAATATCGTAGTCACATGCCTGGTGTTAACATAGCATTACTGTGAAGAGGATATCAGGGTGAGCCGTCAATGTGGCACAGAACCACTCAGTTCCAATTTCCAATTTGATCAGCATAAATTAACTCTGGTAACAAGAAGAAACTGAAGAGATAATCTATTAAACGACACAGTCAATTAAAACAAAGGCTGGAGTATCAGTTCAGGACCAAACAGCTCTAATAAAGTGTGTGAACGTGTTCAGAAACCTTCACTTCTGCCAGTCTGCGTGAGCCAGAAAGCACCGCTGCAAGTCTTAATGAATGGAATCCTTTCATTCCCTGGGGAGGTAAATTTGAACAACGTATTGATCTGCAACCACTGCCTCTGTTCAATTAAATACTCTGGAGGAAAATAAACACTTCATGATGGTATTCCCAACTCAAATTTACAGTCATTTTTAAAGTCAAAATTTTACAACATTAATAGGATTAATTGAACTAACATTTTCTAGCATTTTGGGGACAAATATCGATGCTAGAAGCTTTAAAAATAAACAGGTAAGGGCATTAGTTCTGAAGGGAAATAACGTTTTTTCACAAAAATGTAACTTACTTTTAAAATATCACTATCAAAACAGTTTATCTTCAAAGTCTCACTCCGGTCATTGTTTAATATATTTTCAAAGCGTACCCAGTGGTCTTTTAATTATGATTATGACGTTTTTAGCCAAAATGTAAAAATCTGTCGCTTTCGGACAAATTTTCTGCAGAGCGTTAACAGTTCATTTGAAATTTGCCTCTGAGTTGTGAGTGGAAAAGTTAGCACAGCATGCCTTCTCCCCCTTTCCCTCCCTGTTGCTTGGAGCTATCCATTTATGTGCTCTCCTGCTAGCTTACAGCCCAACGTATTCACTTGCTGATCTAGTTGTCTACAAGTGGATGCATCAGCATGGAGCGGAGCAGGGAGCCTGTGGCTCACCCAGCTGTTTTCTATGTTACAAATATGTTTTTTTTAGTTTGGTCTGTTTTGAAACTTTCAGACTGCCTTTCAACTGGAAATTCCGCTTCAAACCTAAGCTTGGAAACAAAACCACGTGACTAAAGATCCCCTTTAGTCATCGGCCAGGAAATACAAGGGTGGAGAATAATAGAGTCCTGTTCTTAGCAATCCTTGTCGGGATAGTTCATTTACTCAAACTTTATATTTCTCTGAACAATTTTGAACAACTCTGTCAACGTTAGGTAGAACACATTTTACTTGTTTCTTTGGTATGGCGGAGGCATGCTGCAAGGTGGTTAGTGATGAGACGACGGCTATGAAAGTGCACTGATAACTGTTTATGACATATAGATTGTCCATAAAACAGTGTCACTTTAAAAGTTTTAATGAGCCTGCATTCATACAACCACATCTCAATGAGTTGCTGTGTCTCATCGTTGCTCAGCTACTCTATTTACTTCACGTAATGGTAACAACCTCAGTTTGATTGGAATTGAACAGTGACAGCTTTGAAATGTGGGTCGGAGAACGGTCCCTGGTCCCGGATCAGGATCTGCTTGGGGGTACTCAGACTGAAAATGTGTCCGGATTATCAAAAGGGAAAGGAACTCTGGTTCCCCTCGAGCAAACCAAATGTGTCCAATCTGAATACATTACACCCTTTTTTGTAAATGCATTTTTACAAGAGCATTTCTAATTAAAAGGACAAATGAATTTCTTTAAAACAATCTCTGAAATGAGTCTTTAATATTTTCTTTCTATGCATTTTCTATGGAGCTCGAGTCTTTTCTGGGATCATTCACAGCGTCTTTGCTGGAAGAGCCAGAGGGTGAAGTGGAAATATGTGACCCCCATCTCCACGTCTTTCAGTGAAGTGTTCGGCTTCAGCGCCACTGCCAGAATCAGAAGCCAGCCTGATGAAGTCTGAGCCAAGATGGCGACCGTCCACCTTGTAGCCTGCATTTTTAAGCGGGTCCTGCCTGCAGCTTTTGAACAGCTCTAACACTCCAAGATCCTCACAGTCGACTGGACATTGTTGCTTAAGGATGGAAAAATTAATCAATTACAAAGTTATGTGGCTTTAGGATGAGACTCCTTCACTTGAGGAGGGCAGAGTCTTCGTCACACGAGAGAGTCGGTAAACACCATGAACGAACCTTCCCGCCATGTTTAATGGCTTCTTGCAGCATCAAGAGTGCAATTTCTCCATCTGCAAAACTCTACCTGGAAGCTTTATGTTCAACTGCATCAGCTACACAAACCATGTGACTATTTTCCACTAAAGTCTTATATAAGCAGTTTATGAAAATAAATGTAATTTTGTGAATTCTGTTGCACATGGTTGACAAACAAAAAAAAAACATTACATTTCTCAAACTTTTTTCTTCCTTACCCCCTCCAATAAAAACTGCGTTTTTAACATGTTCTTGTGGCATTTTTGTGATGGAAGACATAAATTAAAAACAAATTAAGCTTAAAATTGCATTTCTTTTTCAAATTGTGAATCAAGAGCAGACATGGAAAAGCAGTTTGAAAAAGCTCATATTTGTAACGTAGAAAACATACTGGGTGGGGATTCAAGCTCCCTGCTTTGCTCCATTTTAATGCATCACTTGCAGACGACTCGATCCATGTATGTCTTTTTCTCTTGAGGTAAGCTTTCGGGAGCACATGTAAACAGAGAGCTCTTAGTAACAGGGAGGGAAAGAGGGACGAGGTTGTGCCACACTCGTGGCCCCACCCACAACTCAGGGGCAGATTTCTAATGACCAGAGAATACTGATGACGTTTCCGAGGGGAGGTGCCTGTTTGAGCCATCCAAATTCGAAGAAACTATTTTTCCATATCCCTCCGTTTAGAGGGCTAAAAATAGGGGTAGGGAGAAGTTGTAGGGGTAGGGTGAGAATTTGGGTTTGGCCTACGCATGTAAACGAGTGTTTCGGGCTTCTGCGTTCAAAACTCTAGCGTTCCCGTGTAGGTACGCTAGTTTCTACGACTTTCAGGAGCAACTTTCAAAACGTGTGGCCATTAAACATGCATTGAATATCAAACCAAGTTGAATATTGACCAATCAGGGACTCTGATTTAGTTATGACGCATGGCAGGCATCTCCTTTAATTCACGGAAGTACCAACAGTTTGAAAATTGATCGCTAATAAGATAAGGCATAGATAAGAAATGAATCTTTCATATATGGGAATAGGGCTGTGAGAGAAAAATCCTGGAGCAAGATTCACAAGATGTTCATCGCTTTGACATTACATATCCAGCCTCTCCCAAATGTCGGTGGTGGACATTTGTTAGTTAACAGAGGAAAAAGAAGTGAATGAAGCCCCTTCATTTTGTTCAATGTGAACACCACAGGCTAAATACACATTCAAGAATGGACGTTTAGCGTGTTACTGAATGAACGTCACATGCCTATTGTGTTTGTAACTTTAGAGGAAAATCACTTACTAAATAGAAAAACTCAATCGGGTTTTTACTATTTTATTTCCATATCTTGGGATGTGTTTTGTTCTTACTACGTCTAAAACAAGAACTCAACAAAAAAAAAAAAAGAAAAACCTATATAATGAGACTATATAATAAGATTTAAATAATGATCCTCACAAGTCTTGGTATTTGAGGACTATAATCCTTCAGTCATCCATGACTTTTAACAAGGATTTTGCGGTTAGAAGCGAACACACACTGTTAACAAGTTCCAAATCAACTATTGAATAATCCATGAGACTTTTTTGCAAGTAAATCAGATTTTATCTGGGTTTTTGTCACAGTTGCTGCACCTGTCGAGGTTTATTAAGATTATGCAGACCGATTCAAATCCTAAAATTCCACCTAATTATTTAATAAATGGGTTTTACAACCCGAGAAGAGTATCCAGACAAATCAAAGCATTTGTTTAAATTAAGAACGCTCAAGACAAGATTTTAAAATAATCTTTTTCCCAGTGTGAGGAATTAATGCAATTGTAAGACTTCCCTGTGGCACTGTGCCATCTGCTTTTGACACAACGGCAATTAGACAGAAACTGATGAGCCTGTCCCAGAGGTTGGAGTGTTTGTGATTTGCTCCACTGCTTGTTAAGTTCTGACAGAACTTTTTTTTTTGGTTTTACTTCAAAAGCTGTGACCTTATAACCATTTTAAACAGAATTTTTACATTTGCTAGAATATGATCTTTGTTCTGGTGCTATAAAAAAATCTAAATCTTATCTTAAAGTCAGAGTGCTCAGCAGTAATTCATATTTAAATAAATACAGCTCACGTTTTAGGAGTGTGCAGATACATGTGTGAGCACTGCTTCCTCTTTGAACCCTTCACAAGCCCAGCGTAGCAAAGCTGTGATCTATAATTTATCTGCCATAAGACCTGTGTGCACGCCAGAGTGACATCTCAGTTTTTCAGAACTAATTTGAGCTGTAGGACTCGTGTCAGAGAAGATCTGGTTTTCACTGTCAGATGGGAAGAGGGTTTAGGTTTGCAGAGAAATTTTGATTCAAATGCAATTTTGGGTTTCAATAAAAAGGTGAGTTTGATTAAATTGATGGGTGTTTGTGCCCCTACCAGTGCTTTAATTTAATAAGGTTAAAGATTTACAGCTGTGTTGAACCAGTAGATACAAATTAGCCTTTTTATTTAATATCAGACCAACTTGCTGCTTTCCATGTTTTTTGGATTTTTTTTTTTTACCCTTAAATTTTAAAAGAATAATGAGTCAAAGAGAAACAAATCATAATAATAGAAATAACAATGTTGTTTCTATTAGATCTGTAACTGCTACCCAAAAGCTCAATTTTTGAGAGGTATTTATTGTTTTTATTATCTCAAGAGATACTCTGCCCGGTAAGTGCAGTGAAATGCTTTAGCTAGAGCACACACATTTTTTGAGGACTAATCAGTTAGCAGTTACAGATTAGGGTTGCAACAAATGTGATGGAAAGCTAATTAATGGTAGTTTCTATAAAAAGTCACAATAAAGTCATGACTTTAAAGTCATGATTTTCCCACCCAAAAGTCATCTAAAAACAACCAAATTCCACAGATGCTTTGATCTGTCGAGATATTCCCTGATTATTCCAAAAGTTAATCAGTGTTAAATTAGTTTTAATTAACAATAAATAATCATCTTTTATTGACGACTTTCTGCTTTGATTAAAGGCCAGCTTTGAGACATTTTTAATGAGATTGCATCCGCCTTTCTGGCAAAACATTAAATAGAACTTTATTAGCAACCACCTAAGAACGCCAGCTCACATTCACATCCAAACCTTTTTTTCCCTAAAACATCAAGAACAATCAAAAAAGAACAAGAAAAAAGCAAGGGCATGAAATAAAATAACAAAAATAAACAATAATGCATAAAAAAATAATAAAGAGATACAATCTTAGCTTACGTTGAGTAATCTAAAGACACTTGACCCAGTTTGTGAGGGTTTGCACAGTCCACTGTTAGGCATTTTTTTCTGAATGTAACCCCTTTTTTAACCATTTTATTTCCTTTTGAAATTATAAAAGCTTTTTTAAAGTTTTCATATGAATAGATCCACACCTATTTCTGTGAATATAACTATGGATTTGGTAAAACGTTTGCCTTTTTACAGGCAGAGTTTTCATAGGACAGTTAGTCAAACAGGAATTTTGCAGACGTTTTACCTTCCAATTGCAACCGAAGCTAATTAAAATCCAAAGTGTTCAAGAGTCAAAACCTTAATTTGATGCTTTGTAAGATAAAGGTTGAACAACTGAACTGCTCTTTTTACAATCAAGTAAAAAATACAGAGGATACAGTTCAAAAGGATGACTTGCCAGACGTCAAAAACTTTGAGGAAACCAATTTTTTTTCCATAACACTTCTTTTTTTTGTTTTTTTTTAAGTATTAATCTGTACGTTTTGGGATGGACCAGTATTTATTTGCTCAAATAAACAGCTTCATTTGTCATTAAAAGCTAATTTAAACTTTGCTTTCAACTCCAATTTGATTAATATAAAGGAGGAACCCTTATATGATTTAGCAACAGTGGGACTGCACCTGGACCGTTAAAACAGTTAAGGCAGATTATATAAGTAATTGAAATGCTAATTACAAAAGAAATAAGGCATGGTGCTAATTTAAAGTAACAATTTACAAAAAGAAAGCTATGAAACATCTCTTTGGTAAATTACAAAAGGACGATTACTACAAGTAACTTTTCTTGAAGTTTTTTGTCCTCTCTGTGTTCTGTGCATACGTTCGGCAATACCTAGCAACAAGGAAAAAAAACTGATTTTACAAAGGACAAAATGAAAAGAGTTTCCTGTTCCTTCTTTCATTTTTTATTTGCTATTATTTTAAGATTGCACTAAAATCCTGGCGATGATTTTTTGTCATTATGTGTCAATCACTGATATCGAAATCACTGATGAGAGAAATTCACAACTTAACCTTGTAATAACGGAGCTTACGGTGGCAACACAAAATAACACACTCTTTTCAACCATTTAAGTAATTAGCATTATTCCAGTGGAGTCTAAAGCGTAGAAAAGCAGCTTTGTGCAAATATTTTACTATTCAGAAGACATGGTTAGATGGAGCAAACTGATCCCAGAAGGATAAAGTGGTAAGAAGAAGAATTTTACTACTACTTTATGTAAGCACTACTGTAAAGTGTTGCATATCAGCACAAAGTTGCTTTTCTACGGTTTAGAATCAGTTGGAATAACAGTAATTACATCAACAGTTGAAGAGTTACGATAATAAAAGAATGTAAACATTGTAGCTAAAGCTTTGGTATTAAAGAGGTAAAATTAAAATTCAGGTCAAGGCCATCCCATTTCTCAATAGAACATAGACAGACCATGGATTTTGTGCCTCCCCTTATAGCACAGTGCTGGTGTAAATGTAAGAACATCCAATTTCCTTGAGATAACACAATCTGATTGTGAAATGTTCATGAGTTTGAAATGTACCCAAGAACTAGAACAATAAAACCCAAATATTATTACACACCTTGTTCTCCACATTTACGATGTAAACAGGTCCCACTTATAAAACACAATGAATAACAGGTTTACTGCCACAACAAATTTTACAATGTAATTCATCTTTCACAAATTTGATGTGAATGTGTGCATTTTGTCTTATCGGCAGGCTGCAGATTTAATTATCCGCTTGAGACCATGTGGAGTACGCAGCGCAGAGGTAGAACACCACTTGTGCTGATAATTATTTCATACTTGAAGCTTGTAGAGAACCCACTGAAAACGTAAGCAGCATATGTGATGACAGATTATTACAAACTGGACCGTTCTGCGTTCAGTATTAGGCTTTTTTTTTTTTTAAGATATTGATTTTTTTTCTGCTCCCCAACTATTAAAAGAGAAACAGATACTGATATTAAAACTTGTAGTTTTAATAATCTTTCTAGAACAATATGTGGCAAAGAATTTTGTTTTTCCCCAAAATGTCATTAAATAGATACAATAAACCTGATCTTATAAAGATTGTGAAGGATGTAGAAACATTTATCCAAGTTTCCTGATTTTTGTGGGGTTTTTTTTACAAAAAAAAATGTTCTTCAGCAGATTTACCAAAAAAAGCAGATTATTCAACACTTTTTTTTGCCGATTCCAGAAATGTGATCATTTTAAAATTTAGAGCCAATAGCCAGATGATACAAAAGACAACGATGGCCATCTTTGAACATTTTTCTTTTTTGTTAGTATTCTGGAAGTCACATCATGAAATAACAAATGCTTGCTTAAGAAAACAAAATAAAATACCAGCTAAGCTTCTCAAATGAAGATGGTTTATTTGAAAGTTGATTCTGACTGACCAATTTAGAACAACATCTTCAAAGACAAGACATCAATGAGAAAGTGGTATGTTCAACTAAGTCTTGGTATCAAACAAACAAAGCAAGCTAAGTTCAGAGTTTTAGGCTCAGACGAACTGTTATGCTCAACTTTAGCTTCAGTGTTCACATTCTTTCGACTTTTGTAACTCCTCAACCGCTTGCACAATTATCAAAATTCCAACATAAGGGGAGAAAAGGAACTTTGCGCAACTTTGCCTTAAACTAACGTAAAGTGTTGCTTAAAGGTTAAAAGCCGCTTTTCTCCAAGTCAGAATCAGCCGATCCATGTAGATCGAGTAAATAGTCAAAGAGCTATAGAAGGCCAAAGAGCGTGTTTTATTTAGATGTCACTGGAGGCATCAGCAGTTTTAGAGGGTTATAAAAGACTGACAGGGAACTATGAGGTATTTTGTCATATATTTAAAAACACACAAACAAACAAAATACTGAATGAGGGTGAGAGTCTCATTCTGAGAAGTTGAATAGGGATTTAGTTTCAAAGTTGAGTAGCTCACCATCCAATAGAAACCTGGCCAGAAAAAACAAGAGCAAGAATGAAAAACATTTTTCTTGCATTACAACATCAATAACTTTAAATTTGAACACTTAAATTCGGAAAGAGTCCTCCAGGTCACAGTGGTAAACCAGTTCAGTCAGTATGAATCAATAAACATGTATAGTTTCTTAACTCAACTCAACTCAACTTTATTTATAAAGCACTTTCAACCAGCAGGAAGCTAAAACAAAGTGCTGTACACACACAAGATAAAAACAAGATAAAAAGACAATAAAAAACAAATAAAATAAAAAGAGCAATAAAACATCAGTAAAAAAAACTGGAGTCTCATGTTGTGTTAAAAGCAAGGGCATAAAAGTGAGTCTTTAAACGAGTTTTAAAAGTGGACAGTGATGATGCTTCTCTAATATACAACGGCAAAGAATTCCAGAGCGTTGGACCAGCAATGGCAAAGACTCTGTCCCCCCTGAGCTTACGCCTGGACCTCGGTGTTTCCAGAAGGAGATGATCAGCTGATCTGAGGCACTGGGCAGGCGAATAAGGAGAAAGCAGTTCAGAGAGGTACAGTGGGGCAAGACCATGTAAAGATTTAAAAACAAATAAAAGAATCTTAAAGTTAACCCTAATATGCACAGGCAGCCAGTGGAGCGATGCTAAAATCGGTGTAATGTGGTCTCACTTGCGTCCTCCAACCAGGAGGCGGGCAGCTGCATTTTGAACACGGAGACGTGAGAGAGATGTCTGGCTTAGTCCAAGGTACAGAGAGTTGCAGTAATCCAGCCGAGAAGTTATGAAGGAGTGGATTACTGTCTCAAAATGTGCAGGTGATAAAAATGGTTTCACCTTTGAAAGTTGCCGAAGATTATAGAAGCTGAGCTTCACCACTGATCTGACCTGGTGATCAAGTTTAAAATGTCCTATTTAAAACCCAAGTTAGAAACAGAAAGTATGGAAGAATGGTTTCTCTATTAACCCGTTTGTATCATGTTTGCATGACATTAAGGATTGGTTAGCCATGAGTTTTCTGAGTTTTAACAAAAATTTGGACAAAATGATCATGGAGGACCGTCCCCAGCTGATCTGGGTTTTTAACTTAACACATCAGTGGCAATAAATACAAATACAGTAGGGCCTTGTTTATCGCTAGAATTACGTTCTACAAATAACCTGCGGAGATGAAATCCTTAAAATGGTCATCTTTATTTTTTACAATAATTATAGAAGTTTTAAGGCTGTAAAACTCCTCACTACACACTTGATACACTTTTCTCAGACAGAAATAAACATTTTTAAACTTTTCTCTATTGTCTAAACTCTGAAAGTTTAAACCTCTGAAGACAATTAAGTCCAGTATTATAGAATGAGAATAAAGATCTGACTGCAATCGATGATTTATTTGGTAAACTGCATGCATTCTGTTAAAGAGACATGGCACTGAGGAGATTGATTGACAAGGTCTACGGCCAATCAGGACACCGAATACAAAGCACTACCAAAAAAAGCATGCTAAATTTAGCAAAAAAATACCCGCAAAATTACAAGGCCGCTCACCAAACAAATATATATACAACCTGTTAACCCAGACACACACAATCAACACCAGCACCAGTTAAACACTAATATTAGCACTAGCCTGTTAACATTCTGATAGTGAAAAAGACAAACACTCACCAGTTCCCTGTTTTAATTTGAGGAGCAGGTACACAGTCTAGACATTTCACAAAGATACACGTATCTCCTGAAGCCTGGCTGTTTTTTTAAACTTACCGTGCAGGCTCATTTGTAAGAGACGAGCCTTGCAATTTTTACACCAAATCCCTTGCTAACTCCCTTACATGCTAAAAAGATAAATGACGTATACTTCTATAGCACTTCACTACTTTCAGGAAACTTTTTCTGAAAATGAAGTGTAAAGAAATGCTGTTAGTTTGTAAACAGTTTCTAGACACACAAATAAATTCAATAAAACTCAAGAGTCAAAATTGGTAATATTCAATCTGCACACTTGCACTTCTTGTAAACACTCCAACCACTGACTGCTGATTCTCTGCAGTTGCCTTAGACCAAACTATTACATTTTTCCCTTTGCATTTGTATTTGAGGAACACTATCCAAAAATACACCTTATTTACCAGTGATCATACAGGATTAAGTGTAATTCAACATCCTCTTTGTTTTTTTTTTCTTTCAAAAAATATGCAATACTTTTTCAGCCACCACCCCTAGAGCGCATCAATTGTGTCAGGATTCTAAGAAAACTTTTTTCACAGCTGTCACACTGCTGTCTCTGGAAACCAGCTTCTCAACTTTAATCACAGCCAAAATAACTAATAAAACTAAACAAGTCAATTTTTTCAACAGTTCGCCGAGAACAGGGGTTGGTAACCTTTAACACTCAAAGAGCCATTGTGACCGGGTTTCATATTACAAATAAAAAAATGAAAAGTGCAGTGTGCAAAAGTTTTCAGCCCCTTTTCTCTGAGTGCATCCACTTTCCTTCATAATAGGTGACTGATCAAATCCCGACTTAATGACTTAATAGAGTCCACCTGTGTGTAATTTAATCTCAGTATACAAATCCAGCTGTTAGTGACAGTCTCTGTGGTTTGTCAAGAGAATATTGGGGAGAAAACAGTATCATGAAGGGTAAGGAACACACCAGACAGGTCAGGGAGAAAGTTGTGGCGCTTTTTCTATTGCATTGCGGTCAGTAGCAAATACTGATGCACACAGCTATCGTACAGTTCCCTCTAGCAGTTGATGCTATTTGTTGAGGACAAAAAAAAAATCACATAAGTAGCACCCCCAGCCAAACTATGCAGATAAAATAAATAAATAAAAACTTATACCTGCTTATTCCTGCTTGTAGACTTATTCCTGCTTCCTGCTTGCTACAGTGCAGATGTGCACTCCTTTGCTCACTCTTCTGCTTTTAATTTCTGCTGATTATTTTTCCTTTTTGTTTTTTAATCACACTAGCAATAACTTTTGAATACTTTTAAACTATTGGGTCATATTTTTTACTCAAAACAAAAAGATTTATTCCAGCATTCCTTTGGAATTATTTTATCTTAAGCGCTACATGTGCGTACACACAACTGAAGCCTGATATACAATGCAGCAGCTAATTCAAGGCTAATTAGCAACAAGATGTCTTCCCTCTCCACAAAGGATTACTAAGACCTTCTCGAGAAGATAACAGTTCTGGAAACAAAGGTTCGCCACATAGAAGTGAATGTGGAGGTAAATGGACTTTATAGAAACAACAACACTTTGCCACTACCTCAGCTAAGCAGAGAAGACACAGCTAATGCACAGCTAAAAGGAACAGATACCACAACAGAGGAAGAAACAGTATCAGTGCACAACAACAAATCATCTAGAGATAATCCTCCCTGGAACCATATTGATGCAAAGCCAAAGAATAAATCATACAGCTTGAGAACTGGAGGACAGGGGAGGATAGACTCGACACGGAGAGCTAAAGTCTTTGATGAGGCTGACTGGCCTCCTCTTCCTACTAGACAGAGGACCTGTTCTACTCCTGTGCGTGTAAGGACTGCGGAGAAGACAACTGAATGGAGAGGTGAAACTGCAAAACAGATTTATTCCACTGTCAGATGACCCCAGATCTCTATCAAATAACCATCCACTGGAAGGCAGCAGGATGAGGACTCATAACCTGTCAGAAGGTAAACAACCAGAAAGAAAGTCGAAGGCTCGGCCCAAGACTTTGATTGTTGGTGATTCCACTGTAAAAGATGTTCAGTGGGTTTGCAGTAGCAACACTGAAGTCCTATGCTTTCTCATGGACATGGTCAGTGACATGCAGGACTAGGAGAGAATACTTAAAGCTGTGGCCAAGTATCCAACCATACAAAATATTGTACTACACACAGGGTCAAATGATGTGTCCAAGCAAAAATCTGAAGTCCTAAAGCAAGACTTCACTGGACTGATAAAAAAACTATGAGCTCTGAATGCAGCTGTACTCATCAGTGGTCCCATACTAACTATTCAAGGAGGAGAAAAAAGATTTCACCAGGCTGTTGGCACTAAACAGGTGGCTTTCTGTGGCATGTTCTGACAACAGAGTTAAGTTCATCAACAACTTTCACATTTTCTGGGAACGCAGGCATCTTTTTAAAGCAAATGGATCAGTTTGAACAAGTCAGGGGTTAAATTTTTCTCCTTTAATTTTTGCACTACTTGAGTCATGCCAAGACTGAGATAAACAAAGACTTATCTGAATGTCAAGGCCAGACACAGACTGGATTCACACAAGGGCTGGACTCGGCCCCACTGGAAAAAAAATTCAAAGATGGGAAACACTTTTTATCTGCCTCCAAACCTCTGAAGAGCACAAACAACAAAGACAATGGATGTTCTTCATCCTCCCAAACACCATTAACCCCCCTCCCCCACCCCCACCTGAAATTCCCTGAGAAGATGATGGAGCGAGTATGTATTGGGCTTAGATTTACTACCTTGGCCAATCCATTTTTGTCCCCCATAACCCTGTCCCCAGAAGATTCAAAGGGACGACGTAAAGCCCCACCCCTTCCTGTACGACACCATATCCTGTCTCCGCAGTCAGATGTTTGATATGTGGAGGGTCTAGTATTCTAAAATACCAACAGTCATGACTTTCTCCAGAAAAAAACCTGGAGTAACTTGAATCTTTCCTGTGCTTGTTACTAACAGGAGGAATGTAGTTTGGCCAAAACACAGATAGGTGAGGTAAATATACCTTCTGTGCCTATCCAGAAACGTAAATGACCACGCTATTACTCCTAGACCTCTTAAGTTAGCATTCTTAAATGTCAGGTCTTTAGCAGGGAAAACATTTTTCATTAATGATTTTATTACTGAGTACAACCTTATGCTTTTAGCTGAAACTTAGTCAACCCCTCCCAACTATGGTGTTATCAGTGAGGAAGGGGGGGGGTTGCAGTTTTGTTCAATGAATTATTTCAGTGTAAGAATCTATCTTTTGGAAGCTTTCCATGTTTTGAATACGTGGCCCTACAGCTGAAGGCCTCATTTAAAACCATATTTATAAATATCTACCAGGACCTCTACCTCTACTTTGCAGAATTTAACTATGACTTAGTGAACTGCTGTCTATGATCTGTGTTGATTTTGATTGTATAATTATTGTTGGAGATTTTAACATCCATGTTGACAACTCTCAAAACAAAAGGAACTAAGGACTTGAATAACATTCTGGAAAATGTCAGGTTAACCCTAGACACAACAGAGGGCATATTCTTGATTTGTTGATTTCCAAAGGTCTGAACATTTCCAAGATTACTGTATGTGATTTAGGTCTGTCTGATCACTGCTGTATTTTCTTTGAAAGGACAATTCCAGTAAACACAGTGTTTTGAGGGAGGAGATCACAAAACCGTTATTGACAATACCAGTGAGATGTTTAACCAGACATCACCTCCCCTCTCAGGGGGGTTCAGTCAGTGAACTTGTCAATAGTTTTAATGTCAATATATTAAATATCATGGATACTATTGCTCCCAGTAAGGTGAATGTGATCTATGACAAGAAAAAAATCTCCATGAGGAAATTCCATACTCCTAAAGAATGGAAAAAGAGAATATCAGAAATCTGAACGCGAATGGAGAAAGACTAAACTGCAGGTTGATTACGACATCTATAAAGAGAAACTTCACTTTTATAATTTACAACTTAGCAATGCAAGGAAGTCCTATTTCTCTAACATCATTAAAAACTCTAATTAATCTCTGGCCTAATTCTCTACAGTCGACAGAATGACAAAACCCCCTGTGTCAGTGGCATCAGAACTTTATTCCACTAAAGCTTGTAATGACTTTGCTAAATTCTTTACAGAGAAAATCAAAAACATTAGGAAAACTATTGTTTCATCAACTACAAGTCCATAATATGAACTTTATCCAGTGAAAGGCAATATAAATCCCATGGCTCAGTATCAACCCATAAACAGTAAAGATCTTGAGGACATTGCTGTCTGGATATTCTACCCACAAGTTTTTTCAAACAAGTTTCAAAGATCCTGGAGTCGGTCCTGCTCCATATTTTGATCTTGTCTTTAACATCTGGTGTTTTTCCAGAACCACTGAAAACAGCTGTAATCCACCCCTCTTAAAAAAGGACAGCTTGGACTAAACACAAATGAGCAACTACAGACCGATATCAAATCTGTTATTTTTAGGTAAGATCATTGAAAAAGCAGTTTTTCATCAGTTAAATTAATTCTTCTAAGAAGCAACTGCTATGATGTCTTCCAGTCAGGCTTCAGACAACACCACAGCATCAAGACAGCTCTGACCAAAGTGACTGATGATACACGTTTGAATACAGACAGTGGAAATATGTCATATACAATCAACCATGCTATGTTACTCAAATGACAGGAAAACTGGGTGGGTCTTACTGTGCCAGTTCTAAACTGGTTCAAAACGTACTGGGAAAACCGGAAATATTTTGTATCAATTGGTAACTTCACATCAGAGCCGACAGAAATTACATGCGGAGTTCCCCAAGGCTCCATCCTGGGGCCATTTGTACTAAATATCTACATGCTCCGACTGGCCCGGGTTATAAAAAACAACAACATTAGTTAACATAGCTATGCAGATGACACACAAATATATATTACAAGTACAACAGGAGACCAAGGCCCTCTACAGGCTCCTGGTAAATGCATTGAGGACATTAATGATTCGATGTGTCACAACTTAGTTCAATTAAACAAAAACAAAACTGAGGTTATTGTCTTTGGAGCTAAAGAGAAACGGTTAGAAGTCACTACAGAGCTTCAATTTATTCATCTCAACACCACCAACCAGGACAGAAACTTAGGTGTAGTGATGGACAAAGGCCTATGTTTTGATAAACACATTAAGGCAGTCACAAAATCAGCCTACTATCATCTCAAAAATATTTCAAGCATTAAAGATCTGATGTCTACGCAGGAACTGGAAAAACTAGTTCATGCTTTCATCCTTAGTCGACTTGACTACTGTAGCAGTGTTTTCACAAGACTACCAAACAAAATCAATCAGGAAACTGGAGCTTTTTCAGAACTCTGCTGCTCGTGTCTTCACAGGAGCCAAAAAAGTAGACCACATCAGTCCAGTTCTGAGGTCTTTACACTGGTTGCTTGTCCACCAGAGGATAGACTATAGGGTCATGCTACTGGTTTATAAAGCTTTGACTGGTTTATCACCAAAATATATGATTGACCTGGAATATACCAGCCAGGCCTCTCAGCTCATCTGGATCCAGTCTTTTGTCAGTTCCTAGAGTTAAAGGTAAACATGGAGTATCTGCATTCAGCTTCTATGCCCCGCAGATCTGAAACAGACTTACAAAAAAACCTGAGTTCAGCTAAAACACTAAGTGTATTTAAATCCAGGTTAAAGACCCACATGTTCTCAACTGCATTTGATTAATTTGTATTCAAAAGTTAACATCCGCACTGTTTATCTATACTTGTTTTAAATTCAGTTCTTTTTTACCTTTCTTTAAATCTTATTTTAATGATTTTTACATGAATTGTGCTATACAAATAAACTTGCCAAGCCTATGCTCTAAAAGACAGGGACAGTTGAAATTCAGGAAGAAGTTGGATTTTTGAGAATGGTTAAAACTTTTCAAAACAACCAAAAATTCACAAAAAAATTGATTTGAACATGTCTTTTGTTTTAAATATTTATCTAAAAAATTAGAAAAATATGAGAAATACATATTTCTCATATCAAATATGAGAAAGAAGGTAGATTTCCAAACCCCACCCCCTTTACACATACTTCTACATATAATAGCTAAAACAAAAACAAAAAAAAACATCCAAAAGTTTGTGAAACTTAGATGGTATATTAGTTATTAAACATTGAAGGCTTCGCTTTTTTTTTTTAAACCAACCCCTGGTGGTCATTTGAGGAACTGCAACATTAGGTACAGATAAGAGAAGGCTTGGATCACATAGTTTGCCTTAAACAGTACGAACTTCAAACAACCAAGTAATAACCAAAAGCTATCAGCTGATGCAGTTTGCTGCACAGAAATGTTGCATTTCTTGTGGAAAGGTTTTAAAAGAAAAATGTTACCAAAAATATCGATCGTAGGTGGCGCTTCATCATCTGGGATGAGAGTTGATGCCAGAAAACAAAATCCGTCTTCATGGACTCATCTGCTGCTGCTGAGGGGGTATTTTATTTTAGAGCAGCGTTTCTCAGCACTCCTACCGTGCATGTTTTATTTTCATGCCATTACACTCACTTCATGACAATCTCTGACTCAGCGTCAGGTCTCTGCAGAGCTGCTGTGTGACAGCAGGAAATCAACACAATAAAAGTTTTAAAAAAATACACTAATTTTATTCATAAATATACTGTGCACTAACTCTACTGTCTCTATAACACTGTTAAAAATGTAATTCTGACAATTAACTAATCAAAAAGAGGTAATTATTTTCGATTTTAACATGAATTCAGTCAGTGAGATGGGAATAAAAGCAGAAAAAAACCTGACAAAACACTTTATAAAAAAAATATCTCCTACTGGTCGAACTCACTTCACTGAATTCCCTTTGGAATCACACATTCAAGGAAAAAAAAAAAGGGTGCCAGGTCACCCCCCTCCCCACCTATTCAAGGTCAGTTCGGGTGACGGATCTGCTCAGAAAGGCAGACACGACTGATTTCTGCTGTTAAGGTTTGATGCTACTTCCTCTTTTCTGGTTGAATTGATCTCTTTTTTTTAGTTTGAATCACCATGGAATGACTAATTTTTATATATTTATCATAAACTGTAATAAAAAACTTGCCCTTTTTGGCTCTGATGTGTCTTGATCTTATTTTGTTTCTCTAAAAGACGGATGAACGGGAGCCACAGCACAAACATAAAGGTGTTTATATGCTTCAATTGTGCGTTGTGTATGAAAATAAGGTCAGTGCAGTGGGTTTTCTCTCAGACGAGCTGTGATAGAGATGAATTAGAGGTGCAGCCTTGCATCTTAATGCCTGTGCACTCAGTGTGGGCAGCTACCCACGCTTATGTGAAACTCAGCCTCGTCAAAACTGAAAATTAAAATACATTTGATATGTCTGCCTTTGGCTGATCTGAAGGAGTCAGAAAAGTGTGGGCAGCACATTTTTTTTGTTTTTATTATTAAATTTGTTTCTGTTTAGTCAACACTACTTTGGTTTTAAAAAAAGTCCAGATTTCCCTTTTAAACACTTGCAAAACGTGTTTTCATCTTTATTTATGTGCAGATTTTACAAAGTATTATCGAAAAGGTGAAATCAAGAAACTTCTGAGGTTGAAGTGCAACACGAAAGACACGAATGTCTTTGAAAAACGATCAGCGAATCAAAAATCTTTCAACAAAGTTTATGTGAGCTGAGTACAGTGAGGCTGACAGGTGGACTGATGTGACAATGAACAAAAGATGAAGAGCATCAACTGGAAATACTTGTTTCAGGAACATTATGAAGGACTTAAGTTAGTAACTGAACTACTCCCATGTAAAAATAGCTACAGGAAAAAGCAACTATTTGCGTTACTGTAAATAAAGCTACTGTTTGGCAAAAGTTAGATTTTCATGATGAGTTTTTCGAGTCAATATAAATGAGTTAAATAGACATTTATTTGTTTACAACCATCAGTATTTACTACTTGGCAAATATTCTGTTTGAAACAAAAGTAAACATTTACATCAGATGAAGTGAGTTTTACTCTGTAGTCTAAATTAAATAAAATAAATCTTAGTCTCAGACTGTCACAAAAAGACAGATGGCTGGTTCCACATGCAGCAGGTTTTATTGACTCAGACAGACAGACAGACGGGAGCAAAGCTCAGCTAAAAGTCACAAAGCTAAATCAGGATCAGAGTCCAGGTAAAGGTTGGAGCATGCGGCAAAGAGTCAGAGTCAAATACAAAGCAGGATCAGGTAAACAGGTGATCAGATCAGGAGAAAACGCTCGGTATGCAGGCTGAATGGCACAAACAATACTTGCTCTTAGCGTGACTCTGACCAGTGCTTAAGTTTCCTGTGGCTGGTTAGCATATGAGAGTCAGGTGGGAGGTGGGATCCAGACACTGTGTACTGGGGTTGATGGGAGACGAAGTGTTAGTGTCCAGGAGATGGCTCACACCAGCAACCAGCGAGGGAGACAGAGCTCAGACTCCTAACACAGACGGGTGGTCTAGTTTGCATGTGTACTCGTTTTTTCGAGAAAATCTTCTTTCTTGGACGTGATGTTGTCTCTACATGAATGCTCTTGTATTCTTAACTTGGAAATAGTTCTAATATCTCCACCTACAAAGTTTAAACTGCTCTGGACTCAAAGTTTCAGCAACTTCTTCCACCTGTTTGGTGTTTATGTTTGTCTGTTGGACATTTGTGTGGAAAACAACAATGGCTCCAATTGGCTACTATGAAACATGACACTGCCTTTGCATATTAGAATGATCTATTATTACAGAAAGTCTATCGAACATCACCAGCCGCTGGTGCCTTTGGTTTGCAAAATGTATCACATTTGATAAATCTATTCATTGTAAAAAAACATGTTTAACATTAAAGTCCCACTCTGATTGTCTATTTTTTAAAGTGTTCCCAATGGTCTTTTAATGATGATTATGCCATTTTTAGCCAAAATCCAACAACCTGTGTCATTTTCTGGGACAGAGCAGGAGAAGTTCATCAGAAATTCAGCTTAGAACTGTGGGCGGGACTGTTGGCGTGGAACAACCCAGCCCTTTACATTCTCTCCAGCTAGCTTACAGCTTCTAACAACCACAACCTAACATTAATGGTGAAACAGAAATGGCGAGCAATACTACAGCTATCTAGCGCTACAGTTTTGAGCCAGAAACCAGCTCAGACGAGGAAAACATACACACGTGGACAAAATTGTTGGTACCCCTCAGTTAAAGTAGGAAAAACCCACAATTCTCACTGAAATCACTTGAAACTTACAAAAGTAACAATAAATAAAAATTTATTGAAAATTAAATAATCAAAATCAGCCATCACTTTTGAATTGCTGATTAACATAATTATTGAAAAAAAAAACTAATGAAACAGGCCTGGACAAAAATGATGGTACCTATAAAAGATTGAAAACTATTTGACCAGACTGACATGATTAACTCAGGTGTGTCCTTCAATTGACATCACAGGTGTTACCAAACTCATAATCAGTCATTCTGCCTATTTAAAGGGAGACAAGTAGTCACTCTGCTGTTTGGTGAAAAGCTGTGTACCACACTGAACATGGACAACAGAAAGCCAAGGAGAGAATTGTCCCAGGACATCCGCAAAAAAAATTATAGATAAAAATCTTAAAGGTAAAGGCTATAAGACCATCTCTAAACAGCTTGAACTTCCTGTGACAACAGTGGCTCATATTATTCAGAAGTTCAAGACCCACGGGACAGTAGCCAACCTCTCTGGACGTGGCCGCAAGAGGAAAATTGTATCCAAAGAGCCCAGAACAACCTCCAAAGAAATTAAGGGTGAACTCCAAGGCCAAGGTACATCAGTGTCAGATCGCACCATTCGTCGTTGTTTGAGCCAAAGTGGACTTCATGGGAGACGACCAAGGAGGACACCACTGCTGAAAAACAATCCTAAAAAAGCCAGACTGGAATTTGCAAAAGTGCATGTTGACAAACCCCAAAGCTTCTGGGAGAATGTCCTTTGGACAGATGAGACCAAACTGGAGCTTTTTGGTAAGGCACATCAACTCTATGTTCATAGACTCAAAAACCAAGCATACGAAGAAAAGAACACTGTCACTACGGTGAAACATGGAGGAGGCTCAGTCATGTTTTGGGGCTGCTTTGCTGCATCTGGCACAGGGTGTCTTGAATGTGTGCAAGGTACAATGAAATCTGTAGACTATCAAGGCATTCTGGAGAGAAATGCAGAAATCGCTTCATTGCAGTGATTGCCTCAAAAGGTTGTGCAACAAAATATTAAGTTATGGGTACCATCATTTTTGTCCAGGCCTGTTTCATTAGTTTTTTTTTTTAAATAATTATGTTAATCAGCAATTCAAAAGTGATGGCTGATTTTGATTATTTAATTTCCAATAAATTTTTATTTATTGTTACTTTTGTAAGTTTCAAGTGATTTCTGTGCCAATTGTGGGTTTTTCCTTCTTTAACTGAGGGGTACCAACAATTTTGTCCACGTGTGTAGATATACATGGATCTAGTCGTCTACAAGTCAATGCTTGCAGCCTGGCCAGCATATTTTCTACGTAACGTATGCATTTTTTTTTTTATAATGCAGCCTTTTCTGTCTGCTTCTGGTTCACAATTTGAATAAAGAAGTACTCAAAAATGCAATTCTAAGCTTAATTTTCTTTGTATACGTCCTCCATCATCAGAAAAAAAGAAAAATAAAAATACAATTTTCATCAGATAGTAAAGGTAATGGTGTTATAAGAAAACAGTAGCTAGATTACCCCCATACTTAAACATCTAACAGAGTTACTTAGAACAAAACAAACTCAAATTAACTTTTTTTCATTTTAGCTTATTTTTTATTTACAAATTTACTTTTTAGGTTTGGAATTTGAGTACTTTATTTCAAGCAAAACAAAAAGACCATGAAAAAAACAGGACTTGTGTGAAACTTTACCCTTGAAAAATCCAAATCACAGGATTTACACACCTCTTCAAAGATGAACACCAACAATAAAGACTGACTGCAAGATTGGTTGATGAAGAAAAGCCAAACAGCTTGGATGCGTGTTAAATGAAAGAACTAGAAAAATAAAACAAACCACTTTAATTATCTCAGTTCATTTCAGCACGTCTGTGTATTAATTTCTGAGCAGATTTGAATCGTTAAAATAAAAAAAACTTGTTCTTTATGTTAAGTTTTTTCAAATTAAACTTTGAATATTTTCAAGGAAATTGATACTCCTCCAGGTTTTATAGCAATTGAACAGAAACTACATATTTAAGTAGTATTTTTCATCCAACTTTTAAACAGTTTTTTCACTTTCACAGTAATGCAAGACTGATTCCTAAACATTTCCTTCACCAATATTTGCAACTTTAGCAAAGTATGTTTTGAAAACTATTTTCTCCTTTTCTTTAAACAGACAATAAACTGAAAAGATGAGTGGAGCTCTGAGCTCTGTTTCAGCTCAGCAGAAAATAGAAAGCTTAAGTGTTGTATGCTTCCAACGGTATGTGGTGGATGTTTAGCTCATAGTTGCTATTATTAAAGTATTTGTGAGGACACGGCAGATGGATTACTTCTTCTGCTCATCTCCTCTCAGTCTGACTGCAGCGACCCATCCAGACCGCCCAGGGGGCCATATGTGCTGAGCTCCTCCCTGAAGGAGTGCATGATTGGGGCATGGAGGCCTGCCAGCTCAGAGATCCCTTCCCAAAAAAAATAATCACAGAACATTTTGTTTTGTATTTCTTTCTAAAAATGATTTTTGCTGTTTGGTTTGTGGAAGTTACCCGCATCACAGGATATCTACTGACAAGAAGTCAGGATTACTATGTCAGGTCAGAAAGAGATTTTATGAACCATTTCCAGCAACCCGGCCCAGGTCTACCATTACTGACCTCCTCTGCACTCTAGCTGTGGGAGCAGCTTCTCTGCCGTCTTCAAACGTCAGAACAAATCCCTTTGCTTTTTTTTTTTGAGCTCCTGCAGGACGACCCACTGTAACGTCAGTCTTTGGAGATGACTTATAAGTGACAAGATACATCTAAAAATGTAAATCAACCTGTTGAAACCAATTTTAAGTCTGCTTAAATTCTCACAAAAACCAAATGTTTTCAAATTGACCATGAATATGTGATCGTCAGGGCATCCTGGGATTCATAAGAGTCAATAACTTGATTATTAAGAACTACAGATGGACAGTCTAACAAAACTTTAAAACTGACTGTTTTTCAAGACCAAGGAAATGGTCCTGGACTTCAGAAGAAAATCTCAAACACCTCAACCTATACACACCAAGAGCCAGCATGGAGATGGTACAGTCTTACAAGTACCTGGGGGTCGTGTTGGACACCAAGCTAGACTGGACCACCACTAGAGACCACCATTACAAGAAGTCTAGCAGCAGACTATTGATCCAACACTGCTCTTCAGACAGACTAAGGAGGCCTTTTGTTCCTCGTGCAATTAGACAGTACAACTCCCTGAATGAACATCAAAAGAGTACCTTGATGGATTGTAATGTTTTATGTTGTTTTTGTATTAGGTTTAGATGTCTGAATATTTTTTGGATCTATGATATTTCTAATTAATAGTTTTACTATTTTTAGCTAGTAGATTTTAAATGTTTTTATGGTTTTATTCTTTTTATTTTGTGTGGTGATTATAAGCAGCTGGCCGCTTTTGAAGTTCCTTCGGGATTAATAAAAATTCAATTTTATTCATTTTTATTTTATTTAAAGAAAAAAAAATGTTAAAAAAAAAAAAAGATCAACAAGAAGATTGTCACAGTCCAGCCCAACACTCAAGCCTCCGACCGCCAGAGGGAGCTCTCGCCTGAATACTGACTCCTTCATGCACAGCTGTTCATTATCATCATCATCAGTGGCCATTTTAACCCCATTCAGTCTTCCTACCTGTGCGAAGTCTTGTTTTTGTCTTTCAACAGTCTGAGCAGTTTCGTGGTTTGCCTTCTCCGTGTTTTGACCTTTGCCTGTCTCCTCGTTATCCTGCCTAGCCGTTGTGTTTTGACCCATGCCTGCTCTTTTGCACATGGATCCACACGTCTTCGACCCTTCGTTACACAGATATTTAAAGAAAATGTATCAGGGCAAGAAGGGTTATTCTGACAAATAGAATGACTGAGTAATTGTTTATTTCTCTATGGAAGTCTATTTTGGCTTCTTGGAGCCAGCAGGTACTTTCTGTTTGAAACACATGGGGGGGAGGGGCTGCTCCGCTAATTTGTCTGCACGATAGTATGTCACTGCTGTTCTCAGTTTGGACGTTGTGAAGTAGAAACGACTTTTGCCTTAGATGAAAACAATATGGGGTCTTGTGCAACTTCCATGTCTAGCATTTTGTTAACCCATGTGCAGATGTAGGACTACAAAATATCAGATAAAGGTGGTTACATGACAGTCAAAACACTAAGGCAAAAAAATACAGAATCCTGTTTTAAAAGTCCCTGAGTGTGCAAAAGGTTTCTGCTCCTTTCTGAGGATTTGCGATTATTTCACACATTTATTAAAGACATTTGAGTGTTTGAAAGAATACAAACATTTTGAAAAAGAAAAGCTACAATGCCACAGAAACTCTGAGTACAGCAGACACTCGTCCATTGACACATAAGCTAGATATTTAAAATAAGTGTAAACAAAGACATGAACTCCTGCAGATCCAGAGAAGCAGGTCTCTCATGATCTACTCAGATCTCCACAGCCTCTAGATCTGAAACCATTAAACAATCAATGTGTCTGTCAGTTTACTGCATGGTAACAGAACAGAGTAGAATTGAAATAATGTTTAGTTAGTATGCTTAAATGAAATTGAATGTCCTGCTGAATCAGCAGCTTGATTGAGAAGAAGCTCCATAAAGTTTGCTTTTTTGTCATGCTCTTAATAGAAGCGACATTCTCATGATGAATATTAACAAAGTATGATGAAGTGCTTCGTCAGATCTTAAAAATGATCATCCCAGATCAAAATATTACTCACGTTTAGTCACTAAAGTCCTGCAGACTCTTTCTCATTGCGTGAGAAAGCTTCGCCTTTTTCAGGGTTCTTATCTCTCTAATTCTGTGCATTCTGTGGGCGGGCAGATCTGTAAATCGCCATCCGAACAGATGTATGCAAATTTGATCTGATCCACCAAAGTTTGGAAATACCGGTCTAAAAATCTCTGATTCGTAGAGTTAGATCAGAAGATCTGGGGATCCGGATCACTTTAATGCAAAGTTTTGAAATACTGGGACAATGGGTAAGCCAGAAAGTTCCACCAGTTCTTCAACTTTGACCACTTGGAGCAGCATCCAACCCATATTACTTGTTCAGCTAGCATCCAAAGTCTTCACTTGAAACCTTCAAAAGCTTTGAGGATCAGAGGTGATTGTTGTTTATTAAATATTTTAGCTTCATTTTTTTTTTTGCTATTCCTGATTGAAGATGATCTTTTTCAGCCCACTAGTCAATAAACGTTAAAAAAAATGGGGCTAAGTAAATAATCAGCCTCCCAAAACACAATGGAGGTCAAACTGAAATATTTAAAACAAACAACTCTCATTGTAATTACTATTCCAGGAAGAACAGCCACTCTAAAAGCAAACAATCCAGAGTGGGTTTTCTCTCCAACTTCCTTAAAAGTGACAAACAATCCACTCCCTGATGCAGTTATTTTGCCTGGAAACCGCTGTATGCCCCCCAGCACTGCTCAGAATAAACGAATCCAGCTGGACTCTGTGGCTCCACATAATGATCTGCTTTTATTTATTGATTTAGCGCAAAGTCATAATTGATTAAGTCAGAAATGTCTGCAGATCCTTGTAGAGAGGAGCTGGACCCTTTTTTCCCCACTTCACTCCTTCTTCCTTCTGGACCAGACGCTGACAGTTATGTAAATGCAGCATCCTAATCTGTCAGTAACACTCCTTGAGGATGGATATTTTGACAGCATGACAGACTTGAGCCTTCTATTTCTGGAATATAGCCCCAACTGTCAGAAACAGAGATTTGACTGCCTTGCAGCCGCAGGCTCAACTTTCATTGGTTTAGAGCTACAACTGCTTGAAAATTGATTTATTTATCTGCACAGCATCATTACATTTTAACCCCCTTTGATTGCTATAAAACGTCTATGTATTTTTAATGGAATGAGAGCCAATCATTTAAAACATGAGACAGTAAATATCCTTGTATTACTGTCTTTTTTTACCTGCAGCAGTCCTAAACCACAAGAACCAGATTCTTTTTGCAATTCTTCATTCTTACTGCATCTTTTAACAAAAATGTAACTCCCGGCCACATACTCAAAAACTCACCAGAATTTGCAGCTGGTGAACATTAATTTCGAGCAAAGTGATTAATCCCACCCCCATAAAAATGGTGACATCATAATGGAAGATACTATCAAAAAATGAATGGGGCCAAATTCTCTTATGAGGCTCAAAAAGTTCTTTCAGTTTTGAAACTCTCGTGGGATGGCCACAGGCCCCAAAGCTTGGCGGCCATTTTGTAAAATTTGGCTAGTTTCACATTTTCTCACAATATGGAAAAACTTTTAAATGGACAATCGTCTCAAATGTCACATTACCCATCAGATGAAGTCTACAACCGACATTGACCTTTGACGTTGGGAAAAGACAGTCATCTTTGAATTTTTTTTTACAGTGCAGTTGTGAAAATTTAATTAATGAATTCTTAGCTCAAGCTGAACAAAACACATATCATATAACTATTATATGAACTATTAGGAATGTGGGTGCTGTTACCAAAAAACTTCAGTTGCCAAGGAAACACAAAAATTCACTTTTACCAATTCTTCTAAAAATTACTTCGACCTGTTCTTTACCCCCAGGGGACCATAAAAGTCGCATAAAACATTAAAGTTGCTGTGAATATGAAACCAACATAAAAGCCAACATTTTGAAAAAAAGGCATTTTTTTCCTACAATTTTTTCTCATGCAGCTCCAGCAGGGACAGGGGGGGAGAGTGAGGGGCATGTAGCAGCCGCTCAGCCATTGAGGGCGGGTCAAAATAGGGGCTGTGGAATTCCGGTCGCAGCTTTAATTTTCTTTTCTTTTTCTTCTAAATTTAAGTTTTTTGGCCGTTGTATCAAGGATTTTTTGGTTTTGTGTGATCATCAAGTCACTGCAAAAAACAAGTAAATGCGATTTATTAGCACGGCTACGATAACTTTTTTCAAACACAAGAAAGGAGGGGTTACCTAAAAATCACCAGGGTTGGATTGATTGACATCGAGCCCCAATTTGAAATTTTAATCCTTGAACAATTTTCCTTTTATAAAATTGACTAAAATTAAACTGGGATCATGTTAATTGATTTTTTTTCTTTATTTATATGAACAATCAAAAGACAACTCAACAGTCACAAATCCTTAAAAGCATGGTTGAGGATGACTGATGTGTAGCTGACACTATTTGTTCGGTCTGCAGACCAAGGTATGCTGCTTTCACACTGAGCTGATTGGTCCGCACCAGAGTTCCTTTTCTAAAAATAGTCCACTGAGTTTGGCCAGACAGAAAAAATCTTGTCGGTTTAAAAAAAGTTTTAAAAAAAGGTTAATTCTTGTATAAATAGATTTGTTGCTGCTCCCCACAGTTATACCAGTTGTATCATGACGATACGAATGCACATTTCGAGTTAGCAGAAATTGCCATGGCTTCCGAAAGCACTTCCTTGCTTACTGATGCCCAATTTGGCGGCGTCCAAATCACAAAGAAATGCCAGTTGAATTGACTGCATTTGGTTGGAGTAGGTAAGTCATTTTCTATGGGTAACGTCACATCACTCAGTCCAGTTCTCAGATACAGTCAACGGTCAGGATGAAGGTTGTAATGGGTGCACAATAGTAAAACGTCATTATGACAAAAATGTAAACAACCAATACAAATTTTATACCTTTTTCTTTTTTAAAAATATCTTTGTCTCTCTATAATATTCACATTTTCTCTCTATAATACCTGAAATGGCATTTTGTGCAAATGACCACATTTCCAGTAACAAAAAATCCTGCAAGAAAAAAGCCGTTGCAATTTGACAGAACGACAGAACGATACAGCCCGTCAAAAGCCACTTAAAAAAAACAGTTCTACAGTTTTTCTAAATCCATTAAGTGCTATTATTTGCATCAGAAAAAAGAGATTTTGTAAAACACTGAATGGATGTGATAAATAGGACTTAAAGCATCTGACTGGATCACAGCGTTTCCTCTTTTCAGAAGAAAGAAAGGCAGTAAATGTTGACACAATTGCTGCAAATCACAGAGCACAGCAGGTTGTCGGGTTCACAGTAACAGAGCGACTTCTCAAACAACAGCTCTGCAGAAAATAAAGAGATGCTCTCCAGGGACGTGTCAAGATGTCAAAACGGAAAATGGCTTTGATTCCTGATGATTATGGCATGCAGATTTGAGGAGCTGGAGTAAAAATGTATGGATGCTCAGTCTTTACTAAGCTATAAAAATAAACTATTCATTCAGTGAGCTTTATTTGGGGATTTTTCAGTCGGGAATCTGTTTCTTTGTCACCCTTCAGATTATTAATCAAACCAACAACACATCCCAAAAAAGCCGCCAGTGCAGTCTGCAGTTCTTTTGCCTCAACAGCACTCCTCTGACCAATTTCCCATCACTTGCTCTGACTCACCCCATTTTGAAGGAGCAGCGCGCTGACTTTATTACCACAGCTCTGGCAGACAGAGACTCATAAAGCTGACGGGTGTGATAACTCGTCCCCCCACCTTGTCACGGCTCGGGGAGGAGGATGGAACAAAGGTGTGATGGGGAAGGGCATGAAGCCATCACCCCGCAGCCAGCTCGATGGGTTTTCCTCGTGACACTCTGTCGCTCCAGATTTAAGGAGTGGAGAAGACTACTCAGACGGTGACGGCTGATGGAGATTCAGAGAGCCTGTGTGCCTGAGAGCAGGTTGTTCTCTTGACTGAGGTAATTTTAAGGGCAGGAAGTGGAAAGGTCATAAGCACTTTTCCATCTGCAGCCATTTGGCCGTCCTGAAATGAAAAGTTAAGAGCAAAATAAGAAAAACTACAAGTTCTTCTCAACTATTAAAAATAAATATATCATTATTATTTTAATAGTCAAGCTTTGAGTGCCAACGAAGTTTAAGAAAATGTTCTCCACCTACTTTTTTAAAGATAACTTTACCTCAGATAATCTTAAGATAACTTATAGCCCAGAGCCATGTGGAGTTTTGTGAATACATTTAGAACAAATTAATATTTTAACAGAAGTCTATGGAAAACTGATTTGATACTAAAGATTTGTCAAAATGCACAAGCTTCTGGGATTTCAAAGGTTTGACAACGGAATCGGATTTTCTCAAGTAGGTGGTGATCTCCTTCCTCCATGTCTGCCTTAGCTTGATGTTACGGTTGACCTCTGCACTGACAAACTACATCCTGGTGTAAATCCACACTTCCCCTTTTTTCTCCTGATGAATATTTAAATTAGTCTATAAGCAGAAACATACATGGGATGGAATTGGCTTTTGGCCCTTGACTAGACATTTTTCAGACAGTCAGCTTTGTTATTTGGTGAAAATCTAGTAGGAAGCAAACAAACAAATGCTGATCTGCTTGAGAGCACGAAAGTAGCCTGAACATGAACCAAAGAGCAGAAGTGATTCATGAGGAGGGGATACGACCAATTGAAAGTGCCATACTTCACATATGGAGAGGGAAACAGAAAACAGAGGGTTCATTAAGGGGGAATAAAGTCACTAAAAGGTTGGACCATGCGTGGTTTTTGAACGTGGCACAAACCAGGAAGTAACAGACATCAGAGTTAATCGAGTGACCAGTGGAGACTGTTTTGATCAAAATAAAAAATTATAACAGATGTGTATTTTTGAATAGCAAGTGGCCTAATGGACAATTTGAAAGATTTCAGTAACTGAAAAGTCATGGCTGGAGAGAGAGTGCAGCCGTACAGCACAGGATGGTGGTGTGAGGATGACTATGGTGGACAGGAAGATGAGGTGAACATGAGCAGAGTAGAGGTCCAAGTGAAGGAAGATGACTAAGAAAGAGTGCAGCTTTAGAAAACCATATGGTAGCATCACCTGTACACCATAAATGCATGTAACTTACATTATTTTTACAAATACTTCTTGATATACTTAGCACATGCACAACAATGGTACGTTTCATTTTCATGACGACCCTTCAGGGGGCTGCACGAGCTTCACTTCACACCTCCTCTCATCTTAAAATGCAGCCGCTTCCTCTTTAGGACCTTTCAGGGGCCCAAACAACCCACAAACTCACAGCACCCATACGGTTCAACCCTGGTGTCTGTGTGTCTGTGTGTATATATATATATATATATATATATATATATATATATATATATATAAAACATGATTTGGTGAATGAAGCATTAAGAAGATTTAATATAGGCGGGGAGAGACCAACTGAGTAAGTTGTGTCAAACAATGGGTTCTGTAAGGGCAAATGTGTTTGCCCATCAGGTTTGAGGGTCACATTTTTCGAATCTAGAGCCCTTTTCTTATATTTTGCTGAAAAAGATCTTGACCCTGAAACTAATGGTTTTTAAGTAATGGCAGTTTGTCTGAAAAATTGTAATCATAAAAAAAAAAAAACTTGAACTTCTCCACTCTTGCTGTGACATCATCCACTCTAGATCCCAAACATTCCGTCTATTGAGTTACATTAAAAAATGTCCTAAAATTTGCATAAATCTTGAACTCTATTTGGATAAATACCATAAGGTATTTTTTTAAGCTGGAAACAGCTCAAATTGCTCAATCTTTGTTGAACATTTTAAAGTTTGAACTGTGTCTCTAGCTGAAAGTATACAAAAGTTCATAAGTTTCAATGTGCGTAAAGTTTTTGAAGGATTTGAAGAATTTCTCATTCATTTCCTATGAGATATATTTTGCTCGATATTTCAAAAACTAGAAGGTATATGAATACCAGAAGTACAAGCAGTAACATCCTGAATGAGCTGAACGTTTTGATACCAAGATTGCTGAAGGCCTTATGGATTGAAAGATGCCTGAAAAACATACTAAAGAGAGCAGCAGAGTAACTATAGTGTGAATACAGCAGAGCTTTCACACAGTAAATTTGTCTACATTTGAATTGCGCCTGTAGGATTGTGCTAGTGTGAAAGAGACTTAAAGCTCATTTGCTTTTCTTCCTGACATTCAAATGACAGATAAAGAGCTGCTATTCCATCTAAGAGAAGATAGACCACAGAAGAGACGGGCCGCAATGCTTTTCTGCTCACAGACAGATGACACACCTCCAGACCTCTCTATCCATTTACCTCCACAATCAAGATTCACAACTGTATTTTCCAATCCCCTGATTGCCAGAGGTGTTTTTTTTCAGTTAAATGAATTAAATGGGCAGACTGCCAGGAACGCTGCTCTCTCCACATAGTAGACACAGTAGCATGTCTGAGGCTCGCCATGTATCGACAGAAACCCTGAGTGTGTCCACATGCCGCCTGCAGCCCATTCCAAGTGATGGATTTTGGAGTGCCGCTCCGCGACCTCTATTTCTAAAAGGCCGGGCTGGGATAATGTCATGAAAATATTAATATCGACTGAGTGATAATTACCCAAAGCATTACCTTTAAACTGACTCTGTATTTGAGCGCACATTAGAATGTCAGCTGCGACCAGTTTGATTTTGCTCCCCGTGTGAGAAACGGCGAGAAGCAGACAGCGTGACCAAATCCGTCAGCCCCAGCATACGGATCCCGGGCGCCGGCCAGGTGGCTCCCGCATCTGGCCCATTAGCTTTCGACCACTGCGATGACTGGACGAGACCCCACAAAAATAACGTCACGATCCGTCAGAGACAAAGGCCACCAACCTCACTGCCGGCGTAGAGTAGAGCACTCAGAGTGCGACCTACCAGCCGTGAGATCAGAGCCATCCACGAAATTACTACTCTGGGTCTGAAATGAGGCTGAATACAGAAATGTAATTAATTAAGAAAATGTAAGTCAGACATCAGTTTTGTGTCAACTTTAATGAAACTGACACAAAAGATGCAGCCTCCCACGATGAAAATGAAAACTGTACTAAAAATGACATTTTACAGATGAAACACTGAAGTTAGAAGATGTCTGTCCATCCATCCATCCACTTTCTTAACTCGTTTTGTCTCTTTTGCGGTCACTGAACTAGCGGAGCCTAATCGGTCACTCGTGGGCAAAGGGAGGGTGCACCAATCTGTTGCAGGGCCACAATCACACACCTATACACACTCACATTCACACCAAGGGACAATTGAGAGTGACCAATTAACCAATGAAGCATGTTTTGGAAGGTGGGAGGAAGCCGGAGAAAACCCCCAAATGCACGGGAAGGATATGCAAACTCCACGCAGAAAGGTCCTCCATTGGTGATTATGTTTTCAGGTCCCTTAGACAGAGATTGAACCGGAGCCTTCTTGCTGTGAGGCAAGAGTGCTAACCACTGCACCACGGTCCAAAAAAGGACTGTGATGATGTGGGTTTTATTTGCTTTTTTTAAAAATCTTTGTTAGATATAGTTACAAGATATTTATGTATTGTATTGTATGTATTGTATATTGTTGTTGCAATTGGTCTTTTTTACTGTGTGCTTGAGTAAAAATATTTGCCACTGCTACAGACTCGAAAACTCATCAAAATTTGCACACACCAAGAACTTTGTGAAAATGAATTTTGAAATGAAATCTCCACCTTGTCACTGATGAACTCAAAACACATGTCGAGGGATATCCAAAAGAATTGTTAAAATGATTAAGGGATGGTCACAGGACCCACGTTTTGGTGGCCATTTTGTAGCAAACTGTAAATTTAGCAATTTTTACATTTTCGCGCAATATATGAAATGAACATTTTTGTTTGCACTCTTTGGAAATTTTACCCACTTTCCGCCAGGTCAAGTCAGTAACCACAAGATAAGTTTTACTGACCTTTGACCTCAGGCAGGGGCCACCATCTTAAATTACAACACCTTCAGTACAAGCTACAAATGTAAACTCTTTCTAGAGGGTTGATAACTTCTTGAACATCATTGGTAAGCTACTTGGGGGGGAAAAAACGATGGATTAGAAGTAGTTGACTGTGAGCGGTGTTAGTGTTGGGAGCTTGCAAAAGTTACCTCTGTTGCTTGCACATTTTTTACCAGAATATTGTGAAAACTGAATAAAATAATGTGACATTTGATATGAACATATTAGGAAGGTGAGTGTGGTTAACAAAAAAACCTTAGATGCCAAGGAAATCCAAAAGTTTGCTTTTTCTGATTCTTTAAAAAATTACATAGGTCTGTTCATCAGCCCCAAGCGATCAAAAAATAAAATTATTGCTATGTAGATAAAACCAACAGTAAAACTATCCTTGAAAAAAAGTGTTTTTTCCCATAATTGCTTTTTCATGTGAAGCTCTGACCGTGGCGACAGAGGCAGTCCATAACCAAGAACATCTGAAACTCAAAACACAGGCTTATAAATAATTTGATTCATTAATAATAAAACAAATTGTTTGTAGATGAAAATTTAATGATTTGAGTTAATGTTGAACAGTAATCTAGGAAACTAATAGTGACCTTTGTTTCTTTGAAGCAAAGTGTTACTTCACCATCTGGACAGAAAGTAGCAGTAAGAGGTAAATTTTCCTTCTGAAATTATGCTTTGTATCATTTAACATGACGTTTAATATATATATATCCCGTTCCTCCATTGCTTAGTCCTCATACACCAGCTGCAACAAGGTGAGAGGCACGTTCTGTAGCCGTTGCTAAGACAATGAGTCACACAAATTTGTCATCTTATTTGGAAGAATGATTTTGAGATTAAAAATTGCTAGATCAACATACTTACTGGTATAATATCCTAAGAGATGCCCATTACTATAAATGAATGGACTTCGTATCAGACGGTTTACGCCTCTTCATCATCTGTTAATATCTGGTAATGGACACCTTGTCAGGCATTATTAGTTGCATACATTTTTTGCTTTTGATCAAAGAGCACTTCATAAAATTTATTTTGCAAGTGACAAAAGCAAAGTGTCTAAATTTAAACAGTTAAGTACTGGAAGTAAATTAAGGTGTCATTGAAGAAATATGTAAATGTTGGTTTTGTCTACTTTTTAATCAACTAGCCGTTTTTAAAAAAAAAAATAAATGTAAAAATTTAGACTTCTAGAAGCAAATGTGATCATCTCAAAAGAAAAAAAATGCGCAGAAATGGGAAAGGTAATATTTAAAATTGTCCCCCCTGCCTGTGTTGTGTTGCCCTCACTGTTAGGGCTTGGTAGTTAACACGAACTTGAAGGCAAGGTCTGTGCCCTTTACTTTTGGGTCTTCAGTCCCCTGACAAACCCCCCACCTACCTCCGAAAGCATGCCTCTTGCCCTCAGCACTGCGCCAAGTGACACATTCTATCCATCAACCACGGTGCTGCAACATCCGAATGAAGAAAAAAAAAAAGTGCAGTGATAGCAAATTTTTCATGCATATGATATTCCGGCTGCTGCGCATCCACCTACGTTAACCCAGGAGAGAGGCGCGAGGGGAGGGGGGGGCGACGACACACTATGAAGATGGATCACTAGATCACATCATGAGAGGCAGACATGTCGAAGAGGGACATATTGATGGTCTAGTTTATAAATTCAAGAAAAAAGGCTTTAAACGTAGAATTTAAAAATTGCACTTTAATTTGAAATAATAAACCTCATTTCACTCACTGATTCAGTAAGTCCGGTTTTGCATGTTAAAAAGCATCACTTAAATAAATTTGTTTTGCAAATTTGATTAAAAAAAAAAAAACAAAGTGTAATTCAGGCTTCAACGAGCTGCCAAATTAATTTAACAAAAGGAGGAAAAGTCAAAGAAAACTTGGACAGCATTTTAAATTTATCATGGCTGCCACTTCTACTCGTCACCTGCTGGTAAATCTGAGAGTAAATCCAATTTTTTTTGTCTTGTCTGATGAAGCTTTTTTCCTGATGAATAAAGATGATCCTGCAGAATTAAAGCTGGAGTTTTGTTTAGTTAAGAAATTCATTTTAGCACTGCTTTTAGGAGTCAAATTAACTGTTTAGATTTAATCAAACTAAAATTATATTCATCTTTTATCAAGTAACTTTGCAGAATAAACACGAAAAGAAGAAAAAATACTTGCATAGCATGCTTTAACACAGTTACAGGACTTCTTGAATCATTCAAATTCATTTTTGTCCCCATTATTGTACACACAGCACCCCATATTGACAAAAAAACTGATTTTCTGATATTTTTGCAGATTTATTCAAAAAGAAATACTGAAATATCCCATGGTCCTAAGAATTCACACCCTTTGCTATGACACTCATATATTTAACTCAGGGTGCTGTCCATTTCTTATGACCATCCATGAGATGGTTCTAAACCTTCATTTGAGTCCAGCTGTGTTTGATTCTACTAATTGGACTTGATTAGGAAAGCCACACACCAGTCTATTTAAGACCTTACAGCTCACAGTGCATGTCAGAGCAAATGAGAATCATGAGGTCAAAGGAACTGTCTGAAGAGCTCAGAGACAGAATTGGCACAGATCTGGCCAAGGTTACAAAAATATCTGCTGCACTTAAGGTTCCTAAGAGCACAGTGGCCTCCACAATCCTTAAATGGAAGATGTTCAGGACGACCAGAACCCTTCCTAGAGCTGAAAGTTGTAGGTCAACCATCACTGCAGCTCTCCACCAGTCAGGGTTTTGTGGCAGAGTGGCCCGACGGAAGCCTTTCCTCAGTGCAAGACACATGGAAGCCTGAATGGAGTTTGCTAAAAAACACCTGAAGAACTCATAGACAGCGAGAAATAAGATTCTCAGGTCTGATTAGACCAAGATAGAACTTTTTGGCCTTAATTCTAAACTGTATGTGTGAAGAAAACCAGGAACAGCTCATCACCTGTCCAATACAGTTCCAACAGTGAAGCATGGTGGTGGCAGCATCATGCTGAGGGGGTGTTTTTCAGCTGCAGGGGCAGAACAACTGGCTGCAATTTAGGTAAAGGTGAATGCAACCAATTACAGGGATATCCTGGACATAAACCTTCTCCAGAATTCTCAGGACCTCAGACTGGGCTGAAGTTTCACCTTCCAGGAAGACAATGACCCTAAACACACAGCTAGAATAACCAAGGAGTGGCTTCACAACAACTCTGACTGTTCTTGAACGGCCCAGCCTGAGCTCTGACTTAAACCCAATTGAGCATCTCTGTAAAGACCTGAAAATGGCTGTTCACCAACGTTTACCATCCAACCTGACAGAACTGGAGAGGATCTGCAAGGAGAAATGGCAGAGGATCCCCAAATCCAGGAGTGAAAAACCTTGTTGCATCTTTCCCAAAAAAGACTCACGACTAGCATTAGATCAAAAGGGTGCTGCTACTAAATACTGAGCAAAGTGTCTGAATACTTAGGTCCATGTGATATTTCAGTTTTTAAGCCTGTCAGTCAGTCAGACTTTCTTTCCGTTCACAGTTCTCCAATACTTGTTTATAACACGCTACACGTTAGCCACATTAGAAGCATTAGTGGATTCACAATACCTATAACTCCCAACCTTCTTTGCAACACGTAAAACATGATAAAATAAAACTTTTTTTTAAATTACCCTTTTTTCAAAGATAAATGATTAAAAAAATCAATTTGGTGCATTACAGCACAGTGGAATATGGTTTGTGCAATGAAACACTGTGGTAAATCAGTCCATAAAAAATAAGAGAGGGAAAAACGTCAGATATTTGTATTGTAATTTTCTTTTAAAGATTGCTTTTGTAACCTACATTATTTTTTTCAGTCCCCAACAAGATGCATTTGCTTGCACGTTCCATCATTATTTCTGCTTCCTAAAAACTACAGTTTTAGGAGAGATGATTATGCCCGAGCAGCTGAGCTGTCCTTGTGTGGCTTCACATCAGCATCAGAACCAAGCAAAACATCTCTGGCTCCATCAGACAGACAAAACAGCAGATGTTTGATAAACTTCCTCTTCTTTCCCCAAGGCTGTTTGCAGTTTTCAGTCTGATGGTCAGCATAACGTTTGAACAAAAATGGCTGTTATCTCTAAATGCGTGTCACAGCAAAACAACATTTAATGGAATATTTAAGTAGACTTTCAGGGGAGCCATTGTGTTCCAGTGACCATTCAAAAACAGATTTTGTCTCTGAAGGAAACACTCTGGCTTGAATAAAGACCTTTTTTTATTCTTTTTTCATTATAAAGTTTTATCAGAGCACAGGAATTAATTTTGCACTCTTTAATTTGATAATTACACTTTAGTTTTTCATGTCCACAAACAAGTTCAGGCTGAACTCAGTTTACCATGGATTTTAATACAATCTGGATACACTGCTAACCTATTTGCTGAAGTAAATGTTAATGTATATGAACCTTTTACGAAGACTATTTATGAATCCACGGTTTCTGATGATGAAAACTTGAAGGACTATAAATTACCAAAAAAATTTTCAGATGTTCAAATGCAATCCGTTGTGATCTATTTTCACCCATCTACTGTACATCGATGCACACTGATTTTGACAGAGACTTTTAGGAAATTTCTGGGACACAGGATTTTGAAATGGTAGATTCGAACACCCCAACAAAATGGTAAATGCCGTATAGAAATTTAAGTAGTGAGTAATGAGAAAATTAGGAATTCTGCGACTTGAATAAGCATCTTATGCTAACTGTTATGTTCAATTGTTAGCTTCTATATTATGACATTTATTTAAACCAATTATTAGTATGTATTCTTTGAAACATGTAACATCTTTGTTACATGACCACATTTTGTAGCTTAGGCTAGTAAGCTTTAGCTAATAGTTAGCTTAAACTAGAGTTAGCTTACAATTTAATTAGCACGCCCTTAACTATGTCCTAGTTTTTGTGCAATATGATTCACTGCATTTGTTGAGCTCATTTTATGCACTCAAAAGTAGGCCTGTATAATAAATTCTAAATTTATCGTCATCGCAGCAACAGCCTGTGTGATTCGTATATTGCAAAAGATGGTGTACTGCATAAAATGTTTGCACAAGTTCTAACAATCTCATGGCAGCTTGAAGTATTTAATGAATCAAATAAAGCCCTTTAACTATTTGACCAATAAGGTAGACCCCTTCAATTGAATGTTGACCAAACAGAGACTTTTTATGTTAGATGCCCACATACGATGTAGACGTTGATCATTTGGAATATTTTGTCGACTTTGGTTTAGGTAAAACTGTTGCAGTGAAATGGAAATTATGTATTAGTTGTTTTTGTTTTGCTATTTGTCCATGGATTGCATGTCACATTGTCATTGCAATATTTTAATGCAATCTCAGATGGAATTTCTGGATTTACTGTTGTCTAAAATTTCCCAATTTCCAATGCAAGAGGCAGAAAAGGGGCAAAAAACTTACTTCTAAATCTTACTTCTATTACATTATGTCTAATCAAGTCTGTTTGCACATTTATGCATTATTTTGCCACAACACCCCTACAGCAGGGTGTCCTGGTGATTAAGGAGACCTCCCTTCAATTGAAGGCTCCACACTCGGGCCCCCATGTTGGCTAGCATCTGTTCTGTCGCCGTTTGTGCCCAAACCCTCTACTGGCTCAAGGAAGCATCAATTCAAGCTTTTCTGACAAAAATGTGGCATGTCAAGAAAATTATCTCTGGGATGAAACAGCACCGAACATGAAGTGTGGTAATTTTTTCCACATCAAAATGTTAAATCTTTTTCAGTTCTGTAGCCATGTGGAGAAATTCCTAAACCTGTCATTTGGACTTTTTTTTTCCCCTACAGCAACTGTATCCGCAGCTTCATCATCCCAAACTATCCACCCAAGGCAGCTTTGCCTGAATAATTATAAGCTTTTTTTGAATGTCGAAATCATAAAAGAGATGGAAAATCAGGCTGACCTGACAGGGAAAAAGAGTGATGGTAGCTTGTTAATTCATAATCACCCTGAATTAATGATTGAGAGAGACTGAGAGGCACAGGGCATATGGAAAATAGAGGGCTGCAGATGCTCCTGAGCGCCTGGGGGGCTCCGAGGAATGGGAGCGCTATGGGCCTCGTCACACACCAACATGTCTGCATGCATCTCCATGAGCGTGTAGCCATATATGGACAAAGGCGCACACCTTTTGAATATCAAGATGCTATGACAAGGAAGTGGTTCGAGTTTCATTCGACATTCAGACTGCATCAGGCTTTTTTTTTTCCTTTTTGCATCTCAGTAGTTTTGATCCCGAAAGCCTGGGGGAACTTAAATAATGAAAAAAGATATTTACCCCTCCCAGGAGACTGAATTACAAAAAATAAGATACTTTCCTTTCTTTTCCTTAATTATACAAACTCCTCAGAATTTTTTTCGCCTTAAGTTCCTTTTCTACTTGAGCTGCATCCCATATCAATAAACTGGATCGCAGAATGGTAAACAGATGCCACAAGTATATAGCCATTGAAATGAAAACTGCCTCAGACGAGAATACCCCGATGCTTAAAAAAAATGCAGCAGGCTTCTTTCTTTTTAACCAAAGGGATTATCTGGACAAGCCACAAAGAAATCTCAGTGGATTCATTTCTTGGTTGGAGAATATTGCACATCCTATCTTCTGACATACAATATCACCAAGGAATGCTGAAATAAGTGTCCAGGCTGAGGCACTATAAGGAGCACATAAAAGTCCGCTATCAATATGTACAGCTGGCTTTAAAAAAAAAAATTCCATTCATCCTCTGAAACTGAAACTCAGAGCGATGCCTTGCTTTTATTTCGTAGGAGTGAAAGACTACAAATCCAGAAACTCTCTTTTTGGAAAATAATTCACGATCCTGAAATGAGGTACAGATTAGCATTTGAGATTGACAGCTCACTTCATGTCTTGTTTTGAAGTTCTTTAGCTTCAAAGAGCACGAAGCATACTGGATAAGCTCAGAACTGAAGCCAAAAGAGAAAAAAAGTAATATCTCATTCTGGTTTCCTGAAATATACAGATTTCTTAAACACTTTAAAATAATTAGTTTTTGTTTCTGTTCTTATAAGGAAAGGGCAACAAGTAGAGCAAAAAATAATTGAATAATTCAGAGCAAATGCCATTAAAGGAAAACTACTTATCTTCCGATATATGAGAAATGAGAAGTAAAGGTTAAAACCCAGCATTAACTCCTGAATATTCAATTGACTTTTATTAAACAGGTCAACCAGGGAGCCAATCTTTCAAAGGAACTTTCAGAAGGATAGAGTCAACAAAAGAACAGCAGCAACAAAGTTTGGCAGTTCCTCAAATAACCACTAGAGAATGGTTTCAGAAGGGAGCAAAATATAATTCACTTATTATAAGTCAGAGATTGTAGCAGAAATAAAGCAATTCACAATGGTGAAAAACATATTTTTCTGTCACCAGTATTAATACAAACAAATTCCTGTAAACCACCACTGCAACAGTTGAATTTCCCATGTATGGGACTAGGGCTGGGTGATTTTTTATATCACAATATTGTTTTTTCATAACAGGAGTAACGATTTATATCACAATATAAGCCAAATAACTATATCTGTCAAATTTCAACACTCTGTGGCTCATTAGAAAAATGTGTAATCATCAGCATGTTGTTTAGATTTAAAGATGTATTTCCTATCATACTTTAAACACAACAGATGCACTGAAGGAACATGATGGAACAGTTTTTTTTCCCAGAAAGCAAACCAAAAAAAGGCATAAATATTACAAAATAAACTGAAAATTAAAGCAAAAGTTTTCAAGTTTCAAAGCAGAACATGAATAAAACAGAACACTAAACTGCTTGATCAATTCCATTTAAAAACAAAGCATTAATTCTGAACAAACATAAAATTGACATTCTTGTCAACATCCTTGAATAAGTCAGGAACTAAAAGCAAATTCTCTGAATTTCTTCTCATAGTTTAGACTGTTGCTGCTGTGAAGGTCTTAACTCTGTTGTTTTTATTGGAGAATTATCATTTATTTCAGTCTGAGATTGAGCATGCTCTGTGGCACTGCTGATAAAAAAGGTTGTTGGTATTTCCAGTTTTAGAAGGAACATACCTTCTGCCCAATTTGCAGTGCTCGCTACTCTGTTTTTTGTCAGATTTTAAATAACTAAAATACCTGACAAAACCGGCCAAAAATGTGTTTTATATGCCAAATTCTAACACTATTTTATTTAGAAATACCTTAGGCATTTTATTTTTTTGAAATTTTTATGATTTTTTCTTTCAGAGAATGAAATTGCATAAAAGTTATTTACAATTGGTCTGAACACGTCTTTTACTGTCATCTAACTGTAAACTCAAATTCAAATATGCTGAGAAAACAAGGACAGCTTTATTAGAGATTTTCTTTTGCACTTCAGTTTTTTATTTGGAAAAAAAAAGAACTCTTGTATAATTCTCTTTCCACTTTGTGCTGGTCTTTCATCTAAAATTCCAATAAAATCGATTTATGTTTGTGGTCATAATGTGAGAAAATGTGGAGAAGTTCAAGGAGTGTAAATACTTTTTCAAGCCACTGAATTTCTTTTGTAAGTGACCATGGCATAAGAGGGATTGTGCCTGACAAAGTGTGAATTTTCAGAAATTGATGCACGCCACGAGAGCTTGAACCGGAGTTAGACAATTGCTTTGCGGAGTATAATTAATCTGCGTTAATATATATTAACACATTCAACTTTTTCCAATTACTCACCTGCATTAACGCCTTGACGTTAACAGGTCTCATACCATTAGGATGAGTTGCACCAGTGTCTCTCTCTACATCTGTCTTTAGTTCTGCGCTGCTACAAGTCTTCCGAACTGTGAGCTATGTACCCCAACCATCGCAGAGTGCATTGAGCGCAAATTCATATTGACCCACCAGTCACGTGCAGCTTAGAGAGTAAAATAAAGTAAAACAGGATGAATGAATATAGAAAAACAATGGCTCCAAGGAAGATGCTGGTTCTAGACGCTCACACTAAAGAGTGGCTTTAGAGTCGTTTTATTCGTAATTTGCTGCTCACCTGAGAGGACTCCTCGTAGAGTCTCTTTTTGTCTAATCTTTGATCCACTTTGAAAAGCAATGGGACTGCAGCATGTTTGCATGTTTGTACTTCTATCGACCCCCAACTCTGCGCCTGTTATTCTTTTTTTAATCTCTGTTTTGTTTTATTTAACCGAGAGAAAATGTCAGAGCCTTCAAAACCGAAGTAACGAGGATTTCTGTAGTCCAGTAATTGTAATTTATTACCAAAATTTGAACTGTAATTCATTTCGTTACTCCGTTACTGACAAAAGTAATTAAATTACAATAATTTGTTACTTTGTAACCCATTGCCCGCAACACTGGGTAGAGAACATTCAGAAAACATATTATTAAAAACAATGATTGTGTGTTTTACGCCCCCAAAGCAATAAGCAGCAGAAAAAAAACATTTTCATAGATTTATCTTGATTGGATAGTAAAAGGGTTAAGATGAGAGTACTGGCTCCTTACTGACCGAGCATGAATGCTGCACGCTTGGGATGTGCTTGTGATAAGCAAGTGCCCCTAAGTGCCCATAGAATACCCACGCAAGCAACACTATGTCAAATTTCCCCATTTCTAACAGTCTGGCTGCACGCAAGGAGCCCACATTTATCAATTGAACAGCACAAACTGTGCAGTCCGCAGAAAAAAGGCGTTTCTTCAACACACCTGCATCTCACCTACTATCCCTTACTAACCCAGATTTGTTGTATAAGTGCTCGCTACCACCTGTTCCCCAAATAATCTACGCAGAAAAACATACGCATGAACATTTTTGTTCTGAGCTGTCTCCAATCTTGATATTTTGCGCAGGCCATCTGCGTGTCCCACCCAGGCTTGCCTATTGTTCGCCCGTAGACGGTCGATGTGTAGTTATGACAAAAGGTTTTACTTGTAAAAATCTGTTCAAGTTTTTATCAGGAATGTTTCCTCATCTAGCTTTTCCTTTTTTTAAACACCTTTGAAGAGCCCCACCGGCTAATTTACAAACTTCAGGCATTAAAACTGTTTAAGGCTGATTATTGAACATTTTTACAACAAGAATCTCATAAAGCAGGGTCTCTATCTACTGTTTAACATTCTTCACCCATGGGGCCTGACATAACTGCAGTGTTTGTAATCTGGGCTGACACCAAACTCATGTTTGATCTCATTTCATTCTAACAAATGTAGTTTATACCTGAAGTAGCCTGAACTGGTTAGGAAAGAGTAATGAAAATAAACAGTAAAGGGCATAGATTTGTGAAGAAGGCGGTTGTCTTTATTGAACCAGCATTGGGCAATAACACAGCTGAAACAAAATAATAGAGCCTTGAATGTGTGAATTGATTTTTAAACTTACAATTTGAGCCCATTGAGAGCTATAAAAGATCCATTTTGTAATGCCTGCTTTTGCTAAATTAAATCAAAAGTCATTCGGATTTTGCTATAAGAACCACAATAATGGCACATAAATAGTTGACATTTGAGTTGGCAAATAAGATTTTGTTTTTACAAGACTGTTAACAGGGAGACGTATATTCTTGGCTTTAAATTTTTACAGCAGATAGAAATCTCCTGATGCTTTAAAACCTCAACAGGACATGTCTGTCCTTTTCTTTCTACTTTCAACATACTAGTTAAACCCGGTTTGTTTTAAACAAAATGGAAATTAGTTTAGCTCCAAAAATCAGTTATAGGCTATAATACTCACAGTAAAAGACGATCTTGGCTTAAAATAGAAACGGTGATGTTCATCTTGTCAAACTGAAAATTAGAAAAGCAAATAGAACAAAAAAATGGAAATCAAGGATTACAAAGCAGCTTTTAAAAGATGTAAAATGATAAATCGAAGTATTTTTGTTTAGAAGCAGCTCCAGTTTAAAAGTGGCAACCCTAAAAGCTTTTTTGATTTGATTTGAAATAGTTTGTTTCAAGCAATCAGGCAAGAATAATACATATGCAATACAATCCATCAACAGAGGTTTACATCCATACAAACATGTCAAACACAGAATAACTAGGCATCAAATGATAGATTGCTTGAAAGGGTGTGAGAGGAAGCAAATCCTACACCGACACCCCGTCACTGCAGTAGTTTTTTTTAAGCTACTGACAACAGATAAATATTGACTTAATTTCAGTAAAGGCAGAAACCTTAACCAGTCTCTTTAGCATCTGTTCTTCTTTTCAGAGACATGAGACTTTAGTTCTATTGGAGAAGTGATCAGCAAGAATTTATTTAACATTTTGGAATTTTGTCCTAATGTTGCACTATGTGGAGGTTTTTCGCCTAATTGTATACACTTCCTAGTGTTGCTGCATTCCTCCTCAATCAGCCCACATCATGATCCTACCACTGCAGCAGACTTATAAAAGGTTCTTCATATCAAAGAGCTCTATGTTGGAACAGGAATTAAATTAATAATTATGCTTCTCTAAGACCTCCAAACTTTAACAACATGTACTTGAGTCAATCTTTAAATATTAAGCTTTCAATAAAAAAAATCTACATAAACACAGAAATGTGCGTTTCGGACTTCCACGTTCAAAACTCTTGCTTTCAAACATCGCAACGCACACTCAAAATGAAAAATTTTCCCAAAATTAATAATCTCTTCTCAATGATCCCCACACAGCCACCACAAAAGTGGTTTAAAACATTAGACTTAGCCATATCCAGCTTCTTATGGAAGAACAAACCTGCAAGAATTAGTCTAAAAACTTTAAAAACTGCAAAAAGCTGTGGAGTCTTAGAATTACCCAACTTCCACAACTACTTTCTTGCCAACAGATTACAGTACATCTTCAGAGGGTTAAAAAACAGTCCAGAAACCAACTCATGGATGGATCTGGAACAGGAATTTTGTGGAGAACATTTTCAGAATTTGTTGTTAAATGATCCAACAGTGATGTTTATGTTTTTGTTTACTGCTGAAGTTCAGCAGAACGTTTACCAAAAAACAAGACTTGTTCAAAGTGACAAAGATCATTTCTCTCTATATAAATCTTTGTGTTTTTATCAGTTTTGTTGATTCTCCTGTTCTAAAGATAAGTATAAATGATAATGCTTTAATACATATCATTTTAATTTAATACTTAAAATTAAAATGAAAAAACTAGTAAAAAGACAAATTCAATTATGTATTTGTGCTAGAATATAGGTTACATGGGACCTTAAAGTTTTTATCTTTTGTAAGTTGAACTTGGAATTCATGAAATCTGCATGTTTTTGTGAATGCACCATACGCATTAGCAGTACCCCACATGACACAAACCTCCACGGCCTGAGTAACAGCAATATCACCTTTAAAAAAATGCACATCAGCTTATATAAACAATTATCGTTGACTAATCAAAAAAATAATTGGTGACTTATTGACTACTAAAATAATCATTAGTGACAGTCCTAATGTGTGACATCAGCTAAACATAACTCCTTATCAAATTTCCCCACTTTCCCAGAAGATGGTGAGTTACAAAATAAGTAGTTATAAATATTTGGTGAGATTGCTTTCATTGTAATTTGATTTCTGATGAGCATTCAAATCCTGATGAGCGCAGACGTTAAAGAAGTTAGGTCATTCCTGTTCTTTTGGAATCAAACAAATACTTGCTTCCTACTATACGTCCTGGTGTCGGGGAAAGAACAGTTCGCAGTCTGTGACGACTGGGTATAGCAGATAATGGACGTCGCCTCTTCTGACCATGACTACCGCTCTACTACTGAGCTGGTTGCCAAATGTTTGGCCCAAAATGCGGGCCAAGAGCCATGAGTAAAGAGCCATCTAGTCGTTACGTGGTGAACTGATCTAGTTTCAGAAGCAAATACAGTATGTTGCATCTTGGTAGCTTCTACAGAAAAAGTGGTGTGAACCTATCCAGTAAAATCTATTCCTGCTTCAAGACCATCAAAAGCCTTCTGTGGGCAATCTAAAGGTCAACCAACGAGAAGGTTCGAGGGTTAATGACTTTATTCCGTCAGATGATGTTTTGATATGTTGATGCTCACTATTATGTAATCTGCTGCAGTTAAACAGCAGCGGTTTAGCTCTCTCAGCCAGTCACCGCCATTTGCTTCACTGATTTTACACTGATTTAATGAACACTTTGCAGCTGTTCTGCTGATTGATGCCACTCATCCCAGCTCATTATTGCAGAAGGGGGTACAGCCACCCACCCCCACTTCCCTATAGACAGGGAAGCTTTGAAAAGATTTCCTCTACAGAGGTAAACCCACAAGAGACTGAAGGCACACCTCAGTGGTCGTTTGGCTTGTGTTCTAGCTGCCATTCCTGTTCGCCTGAACACAGATGGAGATTCAGCTGTTGCCTGCTCCCTCTTGACTCATTTTCCTTTTCTATTCCCATCGTCCTCCCTCCTCCCCTTCGACTCCTCTTTTAAGAGCCTGTCCGCCAGAAGAAGCCCTGTACCTCACAGCGCTTATCAGACAGTTTATCCTTTTCCTGTGGGCGCCGTCCTCCATCTGTGGCAGTGACAGCCAATCGCACATCGAGGGTCCATTGCAAACTGTGATTTAGACACCCAGCCGTGCCAGCACTGCTTTATCAACCCTTTCTATCCCATCTCCTGGGGATTTTTTTACACACATACACCTACAATGATATATATAGATGTAGAGTCCCCCTTCCTCTTCAAGACGTCATTGCACCTTTACACATGTATTTAAAATTGTATCAGAACTATAAGAATACCTTTTTTTCTGCACTATAGGACGCACCGCTTTATAAAAGGTGCACCATCCATAAATCATCTATATTTTCAAACACGTGCAGTGTTGGGGGTAACGGATTACAAAGTAACACATTTCTGTAATTTAATTACTTTCGTCAGTAACGGAGTAACATAACGAATCACAGTTCAAATGTCAGTAATTAATTACAATTACTGGACTACAGAAATCCTCGTTACTTGGGTTTTGTAGGCTCTGACATTTTCTCTTGGTTAAATTAAACGAAATGGAGATAATTTTTTTTTTTTTTTAAAAGAGCAACAGGCAAATACGCGCATGCATGTGCACACAGAGTTGGGGATCAATCAAAGTGCAGAAATGCCTTCATTACTGCAATCACAGTGCTTTTCAAACTGGCTCAAAGATGAAACGAAACGAAGACACCCTGCAAGGAGTACTCTCAGGTGTGCAGTAAACGCAGGTGAGCAGCATAGCAGAGACCCGCCTCGTGTGGTCGATTACGAATAAAACAACTCTAAAGCTGCCCTTCGAACAACAAGAGCGTTTTTATTTTTATATAATAATTCACTCTGTCTTACTTAATTTTTTCTCTAAGCTGCACGTGACTGGTGGGTCAATATGAGTTTGCGCTCAATGCGCTCATTGAGGGCGGGGGAAGGGTAAATAGTTTGGTAGACTCGCAGCAGCTCAGAACTGTGCACAAAAGACAGACGTAGAGAGAGAGAGAGACTGATGCATTGGGTGCAAGTCATTGTAATGCAATACATAAAGTCAGCCAAAATAAACATGGAGGCATTTAATAGTTCTTTCTAGCATCCTTGCAAAAGCAGACATGGATTGCATCACATTAGAAGAGTGTCCTTGGTTTACCTTTATTTGAAGAACAAACGCAGACATCGTCAGGTTTGTCACGGTGTAAAGTTAAACCTGGTTTAGATGGCAACGTGCATTCGTTGGCCACACGTTTTGTATTTAGTGTCTGAAAACAGGCGTAAAACTTGTGTAGCTAAGCATAAATGTGAATTATGAACGCAGAACCCCTAAATACAGGTTTAGACTTTTTTTTCAAAGTGATTGCTTGAATGCGTGTTGCCGAAGATGGTGTGTACATAAGGCATATTAAGCAAAACAGAGACAGACTCTAAAGCTTGTGGCTGACTCTACATCTTAGCCACGTTAGTGTATTCACAATACCTATCACTCCCAATTTTGCTTGCTACACATACCGCTACAATAAACATTATTACTGTGACTACGCTAACTCTCTTTCTTTTAGAAATGCATTTAAAAAAAATTGTCCTGACACAGCTACACGTGAGTCATGTTAGTATATTTAGGCACATCGTCCTTTTTTATTTATCCAAGGCATTTTAGTGCGCCTCATGGTGCGGAAAATACAGTATGCCAAATGCAAAAACTATAAAATTTCCCTTGACATCTTGGCTGAAAATTGTTCTTCACAAATCATCAGGAGGTGACTTCCTCCATAAAATAACCTAAAAAAGGACGATAAATTTACCAGGAAGGAGGTTTAAACAGGACAGAATGTCCAGAAGAACAGAGCAACGGCCGTCTCAAGGGTGGCAGCTGCAACAGCTTTCTCATTTTTAACTTGTCAAGTAGGCTTTGTCTGTTTTATCTCCACGGGAACCCCACATGCACCTTAAAGACTAAAGGCAAGTCGACAGCGGGAAAAAAGCAACTATTACAAATTTCAATGGGACAACAGAAGATTAAAAAGAAAAAAAAAAGATAGAAAAACACCACTTTCAATGTGTCAGCTCTTTTTTCCGCTCCTGACAGAAACATAACGAAGTGCAAAACTGGACAAATAGGAACACTTGCATCGCAGCTACCCTGAAAACAAGCTAAATATTGTTTGTTCAGCAGACGCTGAGAAAATCAAGTGAGGAACAAGGGCTACTTAAATCCCCAAGATGAATTCAAAGTGTGTGGTGGCTGTGACGAAATAAAAATTTTAAAAAGTGAAGTAAAAAAAAAGGAGCCTAGCTCAGCAGGTGAGTGAGAGATAAACATTTGCACTGAGGCGGCCCGGTCTAGTCAAGCGGCTGTTACTCCTGGTTCATTTGCAGTTGCCAACGATGTGTTAAATGGCCATCTGTGGTGGGGTGAGCGCCCCTGTAATGGCTTCCTGTCTGGGAAGGAAGACTGGCATGCGGGGAGGGTTGAAGCATGCTGTTGGAAATAAAAAAAAAACAACTAAAAGTGGATCTTTAAACTGTTAAATGAAACATAATGGCTATAGCTACCATGCACAACCATGGTTTTTAAGTTTGTTAATGACATAAACTCAAATCTTGGGAATATTAAAGAAAATATAGCTGCTACTGTGCAGGCATGAAACAGAATCTGCAGCTTTGAAGCACCGGGCCATCTACCTACTTTTAAACCACTGGCAGACGTCCAGGAACTGAATGTCCATCCAGAGTCAGTAATCAGTTAAATCACTGAAATGCACATGGAAGCCTGCTGGGGATTTGCCAAAAGGCACCTGAACAACCCTCAGATGGCAAAAAGGGAAACGCTTTGGTCTGATGAAACTCACATTGAACATTCTGGCCACAGTTGCTGAGGGAGTGTTTGGAGGGAACCAGAGGGACTGAGCAACACCTTGTCAGCCAAGTTTATATTCAAGCATACAGTTGGGCTCGAGTCAGATCAGTACAGTTTGGAACAAAAAGCTTGCCTGGTGGTCCAACTGCCATGTGTGCCAGCCAGATTAGGGCAGCTGTATTAGGTCTGCAACTTTAAACCATTATCAAAGGAATATTTTCTTTTTTTCTTTTTTGCAGGAGTAAAGATAAATCTATTGGTTTTTTTTTTTGTTTGATTTTGTTTTTGGTACCATACAGTACTAATACGGTTGAGTAGGAAAAACGCAAGGTGGAAGACACAGCTCAGATAAATGCAAAAGACAACATGACAAAAGCCGAAGCACAATGACAAAGGCCGAAGCATGATGACAAAAGCCGGCAATAACCGACGAAACGATGACAAAAGCCGAAGCACGAGGACCACCTTGTGATTTTGTTTGAGAAAGGTGCTATGTAAATAAAACTAACTTACTTTACTTAACATGTTTCACCAGATAGGCCTCCTTGCTGGTCTAAAGCAAGTAGAGGGGCTAATCTTGCATTACGCCGCGTTGTATTACAGTCTATTTATAGAGACAGGTAATGCTAGCAGCACAAAATCACCAACTAATCAAGATTAATGTAATGAGATAAGGGCTTTTGAGGAATATAAAGGGGGTGTATTCCATACTTGTACTATCCTACTGCTGAGCAAACAGATATGAGCTAAGAGCCACAGATTTTACTGTTACAATTGGGGGTTATAAATCATCGGACACACAAGGTGTATATTCATATAAACCCCTTTTGTAATTTAAACTAAACTTTATTTATATTAATTATGGTTCAATCCTTTTTTTTGTCGGACCGGACAGAAAAGAAAGAGGGGAAAGAAGAGAAGGGGATATCAGGGTGGGAAGTGGGTTTTCGAGGATCCTCGCCTGAAGATCCAGGAGTGTTTCCTTGATGGAGCGGTTCTCCTCAGAGAAATGAGCGGTTTTGCTGCTCAGGGTCTTGACGGTCTCTCTGAGGTCCTGGTTCTCCGCTGCGAGCTCCTGCACCTGCTGCTGGCTGAACTCCAGGGGCTCTTGCAGGCCTTGGAATGCCTTGTGAAGGATCTCCAGCAAGTTCAGGTGGCAAACAAGACTGGAGAGCTTCTTATCTATGGAGTCCAGAATGTCGCTGATGCCGCTGCTCGGAAGGGAGGCAGCCAGGAGAATCTTCAGAACTGCTGTTTGGACAAAGGAGTGGTGGTCTTCCCCATTACAAATGTGTTGTAACACTCCTCGATGAAATTCTCCAGGTCCTCCAGGCTGTCAAAAACTTAATACTCTTTTTTAGAGGTTTTGTCATTATTATTTTTATTATTACTTAAAGATGGCGGTAAAAGGAATTCAGACGGAAATGTTAGTTCAACTACTTTCACGCCGCCAAATTGACTCACCACACTCGTCTTGTTGGGTCTCACAATAAATACTACAGCATCTCACTCACCTGACTTGAGCCGACTTGGGCCAGACTTACTCACCTGATTTCGAAGCGTCTCAAAAACCTCCTGATAATCGCGGCTTTTGTCCGCTTTTGTCTTTGTGTTGTCAGCTTTTGTCTTCGCGTTGTCAGCTTTGGTCTTCGCGTTGTCAGCTTTGGTCTTCGCGTTGTCAGCTTTGGTCTTCGCGTTGTCAGCTTTGGTCTTCGCGTTGTCAGCTTTGGTCTTCGCGTTGTCAGCTTTGGTCTTCGCGTTGTCAGCTTTTGTCTCCGCGTTGTCAGCTTTTGTCGTCGCGTTGTCAGCTTTTGTCGTCGCGTTGTGGCTTTTGTCTTCGTGCTGTCGGCTTTTGTCGTCGTGTTGTGGCTTTTGTCTTCGTGCTTCAGCTTTTGTCTTCGTGCTTCAGCTTTTGTCTTCGTGCTTCAGCTTTTGTCTTCGTGCTTCAGCTTTTGTCTTCGTGCTGTCGGCTTTTGTCATAGTGTTGTGGCTTTTGTTTTTGTGTTGTTGGCTGTTGACATCCTGTTGTAAGCTTTTGTCATTGAATTGACTTATCAAACTGAATTATGAAGAAGACATATTTAGACATTTCACACTATTCTGAAATAAACAACCAGATCAGTCCATGTCTCACATCTCATCTAAAAAGATGTAAAGCATCAGCTACAAATAAAATCAACTCTTAATGCTTTATTATCTCTATAAAATGACTTCACATTTTGTTATACGAGATTAAAAATCCAGCTCAGCTGGATTCCTGTGAGAATGTCCATTCCAGCTAACCTCTGAAATGCAGAAGGTCTCCCCTCAGAGGGCATTTGAAGCTGCATAATTGCCCATAATCATCTTTTCACCCGGCTTGCTGTGTAATTTTGCAGCTTGACAGCTCTCTACTTTTGTGTTCTACTTCCAGCACCATCAGCACTTCTGTGCTCAGGTTCTGGTCCGGTAATTTGGCTTTCACTTCAGATCTTTCACGCCCATCAGTGACTCATGATTTATTTTTAAATGGGGTCGTTTCTAAGAAAGATGGACATCACGTGAGTGTTGTGTCTGAGGCTGGGTTGAATTCTAACCGTCTAAACGTCAGGGTTTACGGTCTGTGTGTCAACGTGTTCTTGTCAAAAATGAAAAACTTTAGTGGAATCCAGGGGGTTAAAAAAGGAACAATTACACGCTTATCGTCACACTATTAATCTCCCAATTCACATATAAAACACAATCTGGTCAAAAGAAGGTGCATGTATAGCCAACGTGCATTTGGCAGAGCTCGGTATTTGAGTGGGCAGCATATTTCCCTACTGCTTGGATGCAGCTTATTCTATCGTAAAGAGGCGGCAAGCACAGGCAATGGCCAACGGCGCTTTGGTGTCAACCATGAAAACAGCATCTCACTGTCAGCCACCACTTAGCCAGAAAACTATTGACACATGACTAAAAGGAAACCCTCTGGACAGATCAGTGATCCACCTGTCAGCTAAAGACTTTCACAAGCAACCTAGCAGTAATCTGCTCAACTATGTCAACGTCATCTACTATTATTTTCAAACCATCTTAAAGCTGTAAGGCTGATTTACACTGGTCCATCAGTGGTGCGTCTCCGTTGTGTTGACATATTAAATTAGAATGTTAATTATTTAATAAGATTGTTTACATCATTTCAGTCATGTCTGCGTCTGAAGTCCATCCCTTCGCAGCACAACACGAGCTTTACACAGGAGTTCTTCTTCCAGTACGCATCTATTTCACAGTAAAGCAGGAGAAACAAACCAGGTCCAGGTTTCAAAGTAAAAAAAACTTCAGTTTTACATTCAAAATAACATAAAACTGTATTTTATATTTGAGGTGAGGTGCCCACACGTGAGGTGAGGTGTTCTGGAGTTTTAACATTACGCAAGTTAACACCCCGGATGACACCTGCGTCTATTTTCACCATAGATGACTAAATATTCATTTTGGAAGAACAAAAACATACCACCATTTATGACAAAATAATTTACAAGAACTCAGGGAAGAAGGAGAAGAAAATGGGGCCTGAATGCTTAAGTTTTGGATATTTATAACATGGGGGTAGCAGGGGGGGAAAGGGATAGACTGGGGACACAACAAAGACAACATAAATTTGACAGTTGTTAAAGGGACTCCCCCTGCAACGCAACAGAGATGCACCGCTGACGATCCAGTGGAAATACAGGTTAGTCTCTTCTGCCCTCATGGGTTAATGCAGACCGTCAGGGAGCAAAAAGAATAAAAAAGGTCAAACCTGTAGATGGCAAGCAAGTGACCAGCACGAAATATCAAGGTCGTATAACGTTCATAGAGTGATAATGTTTATACACATTGTTTTTCTATGGGCATACTGCTGGCAAAATGTCGTAGAGAACACTTAAACACATAAGGGTAAGTAATGGTGAAGTAAGAGAGTCAAAGGTGGGTCTTACATAAGTCCATGAAACTTACATTAGCCTTACGAATACTTCACAATGCACCATGTGCACCATGTGCAAATGCACGACAATTGCATGTTCCATTTTTATGATGTCCTTTGAGGTAGCCGTACGAGCCTCAAGGGAAACTGCAAGACACACCTGAGCTACTTTTTAAGATGGGACCGCTCCTCTCCATGACCCTCCACGGGACCGGACAACCCAAAAACCCAAAGCATCTGTACAGGTCAACCACTGTATAGGTGCATGTGACCAAGCCTTAAAGGAAGATGAGAAAATCTTGCCTTTTGTTTAAATCTGGTTTGGGGAGAGGTAACTGTTATAGCAGGAAATGACATCACCCAAACATGACCAAAATGGACAAACAGGCAGACGGAATAAGCCTGACAATCACCACCCTACACACAACTGAAATACTTTTATCCAAATGTTTTATTTTATTTTTTACAAAGAGGCCTTTTTTGTCTTACTCAAAGACAACTCTTAAGCTTGGGACTTGAAGCCCTAAAGAACCCAACAAAATTATATTTTAGCAATTAAAGAGAAACATAAAGAGTAATCTCCAGGATGCTTGATACGTATATTAAAAGCAAATGATAGAAGAGTATTTTGGAGCCGGAGGTGTTTCTGTTTTTTTTATTTATCTTAAATCTGGGAAAGTTCCACACTGGGCTTAAAAGGAAAAGATTTGCCCTCATTACACCCTCTAGTGGTTAGATGATGAACTACACCTGAAGGTTTTTACCCCCTTTCATTAACATTAATATAGCAGCCAAAGGCATGAAACTTAAAGTGAAAAAATGTTGAAAATTGACTGCAGTTGCTACTTTAAACTCTGTCAGTGTAACTAATTGCTTTTTATAGTCGATTAACTCTAAATTTCCAGTCATTTAGCTGTTCATAGTTTGACGTTAACCAAGTTTCCTTTTAGGAAAACATTGTTACATGTTGTATAATTTTTTTTAAAATTATTATTTGAAGACACTTTGCAAAGTACTTCAAATACATACTAAGGTATTGCCACACAGTTTTCTGAAAAGGGTAAGCCATCTGTCTGGATGTCTTCAAACATTAGTATGCAAAAAATAACTCTTAAATGCATTAATTTATGCATTTTCTATGGATTTTTCACCACTCTCTGACACAAAACACATTCTAAACTGACAAAGGTTGGGATCGTACGAAAACACAAACAGGAATAGAAACAAATCTGCGACAGGAAAAGACGTTTTATTTTGAAAGCCCCCCCCAGCGGACTCGGGCAGAGCGTCCTCAAGAGACAGAAGGTGAGGGGGGCATATCTGTGAAAAAAGAACAGCCGTGACTGAGTGGCAAAGGCAAAACACAGAAGCCCCTTGTAAAAATACAGAGCTTATAATTAATACCATCACACATATTTAACATCCTCTTTATTCATGAGCACCTGTCTGTGTGGACCTAAGGGGCCGCGATGGAATCAACATGCATTTTAAATTGCTGGAAATCCAACAAGCCAAACATTTGAGTCAAAGCGCCTGACATCATTACCTGGACTGCAGTTAGCATCTATTTTTTATTTTAAAAAATTTGAATGCTAAAATTTTAAACCACACGTGGAATAGTTGGAATCAAGGAAAGTTAAAACCCTTCATAGTAGATAAAAAAAACTTTATACATTTATCCATGAAAAAGGTTTGACTTCAAAGCCTTTAAAAGGATCAAAGTTGAAATGTTATTTTAAAAAGGTAATTTATGCGTTTTCTTGCAAAGTACTGACTTTCAGATGCATCTAATTAAAGCAAAACTTACTGCAGAAATAAAAGAATTAAAGTCAAAACAGAAAATGTGTTATTTAACACATAGCTAGCATCAGGTGGGGCACTTTGCACGTTTCTAGCTTAACCGTGTCATTCTCAGACCTGTGTCACTTTACTCTTCATTATGTCCCGCAGCAGCAGTCATGGACTGCAAAGCCCAGCTTGTTCTAACAAAAAATTTGTCATGTGTACAAATTTGATTTCAAAATCTATTTATCTTTATCTATTTAGCAGTAGGCAAATGTATCACCTGTTAGTCATTAATAACAGGGTTATCAGCAACAAAACACCTTTAAATGCTACTAAATCTTGACAAAGTTGATCCAGACAAAAAAAAAAAAAAAAAATCTCCAAAACACCAGAGGGCACATTAGCAACTACAAACAATAGGGGTGCATCGCATCACGAATGATCCGTGATCTGTATGGCTCACTAGCCACGATTCGACACACACATGTATCACGGATCACCCCCATGCGCAAGATTTAAAACAACTGAACACTGAAAGCGAAATTCGTGTCAAACTAGCTTCCATCGTCTTTGTTTTAACAAGCGTCAAAGTCGCTGCCCGACGCTTGTCCAAACGTGTTTCAGGGTTTAATAAACCTGCTGCTCCCGCCAACTGTAGGAGGAGCTACTGTCAAAGGTTATTCTCGACCGGCGTGGATGATGAGCAGGGAACGTTCATGAAATCATTCAGAGACAGGAGACGCAGCTGCATTTAAATAGCCGTTTTCAGCGGCTCAGAGAGCAAATATAGCGATTTTCTGTCTCGCACTGTGGCTGGAGAAAGACGCAACTGCGTGTGTTCCCAGTGAGATAGGGTTTATAGCAGTGGGGAGGGACAACAAAATGAAAGCATTTAAAATTGTAAATTCTGACATACTGCTTCTTCTCTTACTTTTTTCCCAAGATGCAAAGCACCATAATGTACTTTGTTTATGTGAGCATCTAGAGTATTTTTTTATAAATAGGAATATCTTGAGTTCAAAGCTGCCAATGTTTTAGTTTCATAAATACGCCTCAATGAGCAAATGTTTTGATGTATCTTTGTGAGAAGGTATATATGTTTTGAAGTAAGCCCATTGAGACGGCTATATCTGGAATATTTGGATATTTTTAAATGAATTTATTGAATTGAAGTACTTTATATATGTTTTATTAAGTAATTATTTTGAAGCTCTCCAAAAAATGTATTGTAGGCTTTTATCTTATTTTGTCCTGTTTTTTTTTTTCCTTCTTACTGATCCAAAAATTGACTAAAATTGAATGTTACTGGAGACAAATTAGTACATAAAGTTACCAGAAGGTGGTTTGTTCGCAGACAAATCAATCCCCAGTTACAATAACGTGAAAATATTCTGCTTTCAAACAAGGGTGAATATTCTTACAGTCTGGTTCCAAAAACTTTGATAGTGTATGAAGCTAAACAAGATATCCAAACACAGGTTTCTATCCCCCGGCCTTCAGGGCCAGTGTCAAATACATTTTCCAACCCACCTGCTATTGAAGCTCCGCATTGGGTAAACACGCCTGATAGGGGTCACCAGATGAGGCAAGACTTCTGATAAACCAGCAGGATGACGACACTCAAGCTCTAGAATCTGACCGATCCAATCTAATGAATGAAATTATTAAAAAATAAATAAATAAATAAGGTAAACAAAGGATTTTATCCCATTCTATACCCAACTGACATTCGTAATTTAGCAGAGAACTAATATTTTTGAATTCTGTTTTACAATTATTGTAGACGAAGAATAGAAGTTACAAAAACATGTACATAAAAGTACACTTTCGTTGACAAAGTATTGCTCAAAAATAAGCAAGAAGCAATCATCACAAACTAATTTTTTAAAAATATTTTTTACTTGACAATTAAATTACAATCCCTCTGACCCTTTTCCCATCCTCAAAGTAGTTAATTTTAAATATCATTGTGGTAAAATGTGTGCACAGAACTAAAACTGCCACTGAATTGTTATACATAAGATACTTTTTCTTATAGATCTCAAACACAAATTTCCATTTTCTCAAACTCCAGCAATGATTTTTTTTCAATCATTTAACTCATTACATACAAACCAAAATAGTTAGTTGTTTTAATAATCATAAAATAAAAAATATAGGCCGTGAGTGGTAATAAGATCGTGGAAAAAAATTATGACAATGAAAATACTAAATACTAATCTTTGACGCCAACACCAGAAAAACGTCTGTCATGCCTGGATTAGTGTCTGTCTAAAAGAGAAAAAAATATATATAGATATTTGTCATTTTTAATATGTTTGCTTAATTCTAAATTGTTTCCAAAGTTATTCTTTGGATTTGTGTGTTAACCATTAAAAACAAACAAACAAAACACTCATTTATGTAAATTTTGTTGTCCAAACGGCAACAACCATAAAAGATAAGAACCAAATAATTTTACTTTTTTCCTATTTTACTTTTATTTGGTTATGTCAAATTAAAGTATGTATTTTATGAAGGTGTAAAAACGTTCAATCAGATCTAGTAAGGTTTCTGTCAAAATGAGACACCATTAGCTGCAACTAAAACCTAGTGTAAGTTTATTTTCTAAAGAATAAATAAAGTTTAGTTAACTATTGATATAACCTTAGATTTTATGTATGGTAAATTTATAGCAAAACACAAATAATTTTGATCTTATTTCAACACAGTAGTATGTATTACTTGATCATTTATTTCAATTTTCTCATTCAGAGTGACAAAAACATCTTTGAAGCTACAGTGCTGTGTCATGGTTGGAATGCTAGCAGAAATGCTAGCAAAAATAACCAGTGACTAGCTAGTAAAAATCTCACCAGACAAACCACTAAAAAGAGAGGGGAAAAAAACAGATTTGATCTTTAAGAGGTCCGCAGGTGAGTGTAAACACTTGTGGTTTCAGTAGGTTAAGAACACCCCACCCCACTCCACCCCCAAAACGAAAACAAAAAAAACCGCCAAACAACACGCACGTGCGTCATTCGACGTTTTGACACATACTTTTTCGTAAAACGGAGCAAAGTTTGGAAGTCCAAAAATAAAATCCTCGTCCGTTTAGAAGTATTCGTCCAGAACAAACTCACCTTGGTCCAGTAAAAGGTTAGGAGATGGAGGCCCAGGTCGGAACAGGAGAGGTGAGCTCTGACGTGAAGGACGGGCAGCGCGAGGCTGATTAGGAACCAGGGCAGGACTTTCAAAACAAGAGTTCGGTCCGTCATCGTTCTTTCAAGAATAACATTTTGAAAAAGTGCACGATGCCAAACCTAAACAGAAATTGATTTATGTTTAATGTTGGGTTCTAATGTGCATTTAATGCTAGAAATCCTAGCCCTTTTTATTTTTTATCAGCTTGTGCTTTAATTTGATAAAGCTCACCTGATTGAGATAACTAACCATTGGTGTTGGCTTAAAACTATAAAAGTTTTGATTCATATAAATGTCAGAACAAACCTTCTAAGAGTGTGGAATTTATTAAACCGTTGGTATTTTTTTCTTATTTGAAATCTTTTTAACAAAATTGCATTTAATTTCAAAAAATATGTCATAAGGATTAGCAACTCCTTGGGTCAAATTGTAATAAAACATAATATTCAAAATATCCACAAGGAAATGATCAAATGTATTTTTTCCTTGCATAAATAGCAGCAGAAAACACTGAGGAGTAATTATAGCCATTAGCCAGCCATTTACCAGAAATATTAAGACATTTTAAAAGATAATTCTTCATTTGTCCGTTTAAAATGTTCCTTATTTCAAATTAATGCATAACATTGAAAAAAAAAATCTGGGAAAAAATGTGCCCCAAATTAAATCAAAATCATCATGTCTGAACAAAAAGATCATATCAGCTCCAGATGAAGATGACTGAAATAAACATTTAAAATGTCATTCTGAGAAATATTTAGATAAAAGTGATAAATAAACAGCAGAAAATAATTAAATGTGATCCAACAGATCACATTTCAGCTTCAAAAGTTCTATTTATATGAAACTTTATTACAATATCAGTGAAACAAATGGATAGGTAGTCATTTTGAAGGGGAATACATGTTTTCTGCAGTTTAAATACTCATAATTTTAAGTGTTCTTGATTTAAAAAAAAAGAACAAATCTGTTCTGAATTGGATCAGATCAAATAGTAATTTAAAGATTTAAGCACAAATTATAAAAAAAAAGGAATACTTGTGTTTCTGGTTGATGTCGTAAAGAGGTTTTCTACAATCGATCAATCAAAATGAGGCGATCAATACATTCCTTGTTTGCCTTTTCAGGCTGCATTTCTCCTGGCCTGACTTCAACTGTATTGGGGACATGCAGCAGCGGAGAAAATGCTGAAAGCTTATGGTGACTGATAAAGGATATAATAGCCCCAATTTCTGCAGCTGAGCGCTAACTCAACACAAGCGAGCGCAGATTAAATTTCTATGTTCTATTTGGGTCAGGCTTAGACAAACACGTCTGGCGTGGTCCTGCTTTTCCCCATGAATGGTTTTTCCCTCCGAAAAGGCAGAGACGACACAAAAAAATTGAGATTTTTACACTGAATGTGGATTATTCTGAGAGGGACAATCGCAACCCGAGAAGCTTTGGAGCTCCACAAATAGGTTGGATGATTTATTATTAGGTTGTGTTGTCATGAAATCACTGTGAACTCAAAACACTCAAAAGGAAAAGTTATTTGAAAAAAAATAAAAATACTTTGTGTGTTTAGAACCAAATATGAGAAACGCTGCTTGAAGTTCATTTTCCAGTGTCATTGCAACAGCTGTTTTTCTATTGATGCAACCAATTGCAGGCAGAAAATCTGCACTACAAGGGCTCCACCTAGTGGCAGAAAACGGTACAAACTTGGTACACTAAAAACACACAAAACTGTCGTTCAAAATTGGAGTAAATACCATAATAAACTACATTTTTTAAAGTATATTACATTTGAAACTAAAATGATAACGACTAAAACTGCAAATTCTTACACTCACTCTAAACACAAAACAATGACATTTACCTTAAACATAATGAATGGGTAAGTTCCCTTACTTTAAAAACAACTTCAATTGTTTTTCTCGAGAAAAGCGAAAAAAACAAACAAAAGAAGTAATTTTTTCTAAAATAAATTCAGCTTAAGCTTATTTAAATAAATGCTTTAATGAAAATAAATTCAAGTTTTCAGGACAAACAGTGCAATGAACGACATTCCCATGAAACTACACTAACCAAATACACTGCACAGTAACAAATACATTTCATAGTTTTAACATATCACTACAAACTAAAACTCTAAAAGAAAAATATTTTTTAGTTTCACTGCCTTTCAGCACAGAGTAAACGTCATCGTTCAGTAAATAAAGCCTTCTCTTTCCCTTTAGTGATGCTCTTTGCTGCATTTCAGTGTCTGTTCGAAAGCATTTGTTTTACAAAGAGTCCAGTTTGCTACAGAGTACGCTCGACTCGTCATCAGTTTGTAGCCGTGGACAATTCGCCTGTGTGTCCCATAATGCTTTGCAATTCTTGAATGCAGGGAAGGATGGTGCAGCTATGTAGCTGCGCTGCGCCGAACCTGCAGAGGGACAGAGAAACAAGAGTTTGATTATGACAGGCCGCTCCACAAAGCTTTATCAGTGCTTTTTATCAAAGTCAGCTTAAAGTAAATGGAAAAAAAAAAAAAACAGATACATTTGAAAAACTTTTTTATTGACAAAACTATTTTAGATTTGAAAATTCAAACTGAAGTTGAAGATTGTAAATTTAAAAGACATATATTTTAAACTTGAAAGACATACTGAGAATAGAAAAAAAGTAATTTTGAAGAAAATGTGATTTAAACTTAAAAAGAATTAAAAAATTTGAAGAAAACATTTTGAAACAGAAATACAGAACACATAGAAAATAAAACTACAAATATTAAGAAAATATATTTTAAATGTAAAGTAAATATTTCAAGTAAATATAAATTTAACAAAAAAGTTATATTGAAATATTAAACTTAAAAATATATATGTAAATCTAAAAAAATATATAAATAAGTATATAAATAAAAAATTAAGAAAATATTTAAAAGTTTGCAGCAATAAAAAAATGAAGAAAAATAAATAAATTAGAAACTTGAATTGAAAAAAAAACAAAAACTATAAACCCAAAACTAAAACCAAATGAAAAATATTTCTTTTTAACATCCACTGTGTAATTCTTCCTCTAAGTAGTAGAGGTAAGACACATCAACAACAAACACTGCTCTGGAGCTGAGATGATATAACCATCATTTATAAAATAAATATTGTAGAAAATTTCCATTACAATTGATAAGGTTATCTTTTATTATTCTCGTAAACCTGTGTAAAACTGCATTCAGTTGTCAGCTTTGCCGGTCTAAACCCGTAAACCGAAAGTCGCTTTACACATTTTGATTGGTTCAAAGCCAATCAATAAAAATGAAAAGTCTGAATTCAAACTTTAAACTAAGAACTGAAAGTGAAGAGGGAGAGAGACGAAAAAAAAATTAAATACACCTGATGTTACTGATAAACTGGTTTTTTGTAACTGTTTTTAGGCTACTTTTTTTTCTATTTGAGCTTCATACGTACATGTGTTATTCAAATTTTGAATACTAATTTCAAGTTTACAATGTTTACTTTGGAATAAAAACTTACAATCCTCTCATTCGATTTAAACGGATCCTGATCTATGTGTCTCAGCTAGCTTGAGTCAAAATTTGGTCGACAAGAACTGAAAAGTTCATTTAATTGATAAGTTATGGAAAACAGTGATGGATTGAAAACACATCAGAAGATGATTTGGCTGGAATAAAAGTAAATATGGATCACACTTGTGTGTCATGATGTTTGTGTTAAAGGTCAACAAAATGAAGAGTAGGTGGTGTCAGTATCATGGAATGCGCTCGATTTGCTCGGTTTTTCTATTGTTTTACTCCTTTCCAGATATATCAATCAATATTTATATATTACTGTCATACATGGTAACAGAAAGTGCTGTACACCACAAAAATACAATTACAACTGACGTATTTAAGCGTTAGAGCTCAACTCCCCCACAGGCCTTCAAGCCCTGACAGAGGTGAACATTGTGCAACTTGTACTTGGGTTTTTTTTAACCAGAAAACATTTTCAAACAGTTTTTAGTGAGGAAAAAAAAACCACTGAGTTGTTTGGTAGTTTGTTGTTTTTGGTCATCAATCTGTAAAATACAGTACCTCCTGAGTAGTTCGCGCCCTCTGCTGGGGGTGGGGTGGTAGTGCTGAAGCGCGGCAAGGCTGTGAGCTGCTAGAGCACCGTAGCACTGATCTCTGAGGGCGTTGTGGCTCTCCATGTCCCACTGTGGCAACTCGCTGGTGTATCTCCACGCCATCAGGCAGAAGTCCAATAGAGAGTCCCACTCTTGGTTTCTCAACAGAACTTGGCCCCACTCCTGACAGGAGACCTGATGAGAGAAAAGTCTGTGAGACTTCTACGATGGTTTTAAGAATATAAACAGAAAAACAAGCGGACCTTGAATGCCAGCAGGTGAGGATATGCCTTGCGGTAGCAGTGAGCGTCCCTGTTGGAGCCAAAGCGCGAGTACGGGATGGACCTGTAGACGTTGGTCTTCTTCAGATGAAGGTCTTCCTGAAGGTGCTTCAGGCTGGAAGCTACGATCCTCGGCTCGTGGCTCTGCAGAAGCAAAGCCTCGTCAGGTTTCACCTTCAACCTCCAGAAGTGCAGCGGCATGACGTGCGAGGGTTACCTGCCCAGCTAAGACCAGCGACCTGATGAGCTGCACCAGCTGCTGCTTGGTGAGCGGCGCGGGGGGCTCGTTCCATAGCGCCCTCACGGAGGAGTCCACTACGGCATGGCGACCAATCAGGGAAGAGAAAATAGGAATTTAAGTATCAAAATAATTCATAAAGAACTCTAATGAGGTTTGAAACACGTTTTAAAGTTCATCTACATTCATTATTAGGTTCTAAAGATTGTGCTGAGTTCAGTCGTTTGGTGGACTGGATCATTTTACAGAAAAAAAAAACGATTTACCAAACCAAATGTTTTCTTTAAATAAATGAAACTGATAAGTTAAATGTTATTGTTTATTGTTCTCTTGGTAAATCAGAATAAGTTGTTGTGGTATGTTTTAAATGCGTAAACAAATGTCTCATCATCAGATGTTAAACAACAAATTATTGTACATTTTGATCAAATGTAATGTCCTGTATTCATAAAAAAGTATTTTAAATGTTAAAATTTGTTTGGATCCATTACCAATTTCTTCTATTGGGTGGATCATCAGCATAGTTGGAAAGCCAAAGAGTTTTTCTGGTGGTTCCACAATTCTTGGCAACTAATAGTATGAAAAATTTCCTTTTTTTTTTTTTAAGGTACACACTTATTTCTAATCAAATGTGAGTATTTGTAGTTAATTTTTGTGCCAATTTAACCAGGTTTGAAGATTTTACTGGGGCTCGGGCCCCCCTGAGTTTGGAGCCTTAGAACCGCCCCTGTTCTGAGACACTCACGTGACTGTGAAGGCTTCGGGGTTCTCGTTCTTGAGAGTGGGGGTGAGTCCAGTTGTGCGCTGAGAACTTCAAAATAAGATCTTCTTAATCCAGCTGGTTTTCAAAAAGAGGGAGAAATAGATTGTAAAATTTCTGCTTTAAAAGTTCTTTAAAAAGTGTTTTGAATAAACAACAGGTGATGAGTTCTATAATGAGTATAAATAAACAGACGTTAAAGTTAAGGTTGAAATGTCATGTTTGTGAAGACTTGCCTGTCGTTTTGGGCTGCGGTTCAGGGATTTCCACCAAAGCTCGCCTCGGCTGACAAACAGCTGCCATTGTGGCCAGACCTGCAAACGAACCTCCAACAAGAACCTTGAACTTTGGTCCAACTTTTCCTTTGTCAAATTACCGTTTACCTCGCGTTGACCCCGATAGTTTTTAAACGAACAAACGCAAAAACTATTTCTGTAAGAAACTAATAGGGAACTTACATGCGAGCAGCTAAACCTCCCAACTATTGTTTGGGACTGCAATGAGTTACCGCGCAGGCGTGGTTTGTAGCTGACGTTGTCGTGATTGGCGGACGTTGCGGCACGCGGACAAAACGCGCTCAATATGCAAATTTGGCGGGCTCTTTCTCCCTCTTCGTCACGTCCGCCACGCAACAAGTCCAGCCTGAGCTGGTTTTGAAACAAGAAACGATTCTATCACGTTTGATGAGTCCGAGACAAATCTTTAAGCCTTTAGCTGTCACATTAAACTCATTAAAACGTATTATTAAACTTCATATTTTGTTGTTACAAAATATCATTAAACTAACAAAACAATTGTGTACACAAAAGAAGGGAGTTCTTAGTAAAAACAATGCAAGGACAGCTTTTTTTTACACCCTGGGAAAAATAAGAACTACTAATAAACAAATGCATTGTTTAAGAGTCCCACACAGCAAGTCTTTCAAGTCAAGTATCAAGTCCTAAAGTAAATTTCCAAGACTTGAATGGACAAGTCCCATCCCATTCAGGTTAAAATCTTTGAGGTTGAGTTCCAAATCTTTGAGGGTCGCGTCTCAAGTCCTTGAGGTCAAGTTATTGAGGTTAAGTTTCAAGTCTTTGAAATTAAGATCAAAGTCTTTGAAGTCAAGTCCCAAAACCCTGAGATTAAGTTCCTAATCCTTCAAGACAAGTCTAGTCATTGAAGTTAAGTCTCAAGTTCATGAGTTCCAGTCTCAAGTCCTTGAGATCAAGTTCCAAGTCTTTATGGCTCAAGTCACAAGTCCTTGAGCTCAAGTCCCAAGTCATTCTGACTAAATTTAGAGCTTTTGAGGTCACATCTCAAGTACTTAAGTCATCAAGTCTTGGAGATTAAGCGTCAAGTCTTTGAGGTTACATTTCAAGTGCTTGAGGTCAAGTCCCACGTTTTTGAAACCAAGTAATAATTCATTTAGGTCAAGTGTCACGTTTTTGAAATTAAGATTCAAAACTTTAAAGTCAAGTCCCAGTCCTTAAGGTAAAGTCTCTAATCACTGAAGTCTCAAGACAAGTCTGAAGACAAGTCTATGTGAGTGAAATCCCAATCTGTTGAATTCATGTCTTAAGTCCTTAAATTCAAGTTTTAATTATGTGAAGTCAAATCTTTGCATGTGAGACTTAACTGCTTCTCAAGTCTAAGTCTCAAGTCCAAGTCACCATCTTTGCTCCATGGCACATTCACAAGATTTTATGGTATACAAGTATACTCAGTCAAAACAGTCTCATATTTTCTTTTTTTAGTATTATGTTAGCCAACAAGCTATAAAGGTGCATGAAAATTTACAGCCCAATTGTAACATGAAAAGAAAAACACAATTCTAGAAAACATTTTTTTAATCAGTTGGCGTAATATTGAAAATAAAATTACAGAATAGGAACTGCATTGTGACATACAGTGTGAAACAAAATAAATGTATTTAAACACATTCATGTATTTAATTACAAACAGAAATGTGTTTATCAAAACACAGCAGTCAGTTTGAGACATACAGTAGCTTCTTGACATACAGTCTAATAGCATTTTATGTCATCTTAATATTTTTTTATATAACCATTCTTTAAAGAACAAGTATTGCGTATTGATTTAGAAGTCAAAATAAAATAAGTGGCAAACGCAGTACCATTTACTGATGCAATATATTTTTAACATTTGTTCTGTCTTGCAAGAAACAAAACAATATTTGGTAAACAATTTCATACAGCCTTTTTCTTGGACTGATCATAGTGTCTTAAATAAATTAAAATCTTAACAGATAATTTTGTAAAAATTTATTTTATGAACTGGTTATTTATTAGTTAAATAGCACTAAGTACTCCATGGCTTCTTAAAACTGCTACTTTAAATAATATTAATTAAATAATATCTATCTACACTTTATACACTTTGAATAAGTTACATAATGCACAGGTAAAAGGATACAGCTAGGTACATATAGGTTATTATAAAGGTCTGTAATAGTATAGCTTTATAAATATACGTAAGAGTAATGTCATTGGAAAAAAGCATCTTTTGAATCTCTTCAGAGTTTAGTTGTGTTAAATCTAACTGCATTAAGCTTTTTTCCCACATAAAAACACCTGAATGCAGAATTAAAAATACAGAAATCTTCCACACAACTCAAAATTTACAAGATAATTAAAGTGATGCTAGGCTCACACCGGGCTCTGAAGTGCACGTTCACAGATCACTTTCAATGAAAAGTCTTTGCAAACACGTGTATATGCGTGTTTCAAAACTCTACTCATACTTTGTTATGCAAGTTTTACGTCTGTTTTCGGGCTCTACATACAAAATGCACGGCCAGTGAACACACTCTTAAAGTTAAACCAGTGGAAATTTGACCAATCAGGCACTTGGCTTTGGGAGTGACGCATGGGTCGCGTCCTTTTCAAAACACAGAATTGCCAACCATTGATCATGACCTAGAAAATGTAGAAGTCTTTCATTTACTGGAATAGAGCTGTTCAAAAAACCCTGGGGCAAGATTTACAAGATTTGCACCTCTTTGACACTTTGCATCAAGTTTCTTCCAACTGTGAGTACATGCGCTAGTATCAGGTCGCAAAGGTCCAGTGTAAACACCATATGCAAAATGCCCATATAGTGCATTCTTGAACATGCCCGGTGTGAACGTAGCAATATACTTCTATTGACTGCATAGGCCACACTCCAGAGCATAAGGAACAGCGTTTATTTACTTAGCAGCGTTTTAACAGAGCGTGTGAGTGCGTTAGCGATGGCCGACATGGTACTGGAATGGCGGACGAGAGCTTTCACGCTGTGCTCCCCAGGGGCTCCCACTGTGGCAACCTCTGCTGCTTTGAGCAAACAGATGTAGTTCATGACAACCTCGTCGACCTTTGCCACAACCTCTCTTTGCTGTTGTGAGGCGGAGGCTCCGAGACCCCTCACCAGACACATACTAGCTTCACAAAGACAACATAGGACCTGAAAGCTACACGTTACAGCTAGCAGCATTTCATCTGGACTACTATGGGCCTGAGCCATCCGACGGCACGCCCGCCCTAACTCCTTCGACTCAATGGAAAGGAGCTGTTTGTACTGGGATACGTCCTGGATGGGCATCTGGACTCCCCGGTCACATCGGCCCATGCTGGACCTCACCAGTGCAATGAGCTCACTGGCATCCCTGCGAACATCTGTAAAGCCTGATGGAAAGCCGTACATGCGATCCTTGAGAGCGTTGATTCGTGCCAGGCGGTCACTAAAGCTCATATTGTTGAGGACCTCTCCATAGAGTTGTTCCCCAGCAGCATCCATGGATAAAGATAGGGCTGATACAGCTCCATTATTGTCCATCCCATTTCCACCACGGCTTCCTCTGGGTCTGTCCCACTCATTATCGTCCTCTTCACCCTCACTCTTCCGTTTGAAGAAGCAGTAGCTAAAGGGGCCATTGCATCTCCATGGACTGGTGTCCAGTTTTTGAGAGCCCTTCATGTGCTTTGAGTCCTTCTGTAAGGGAAACGCCACAGACGCTCTCCTACTGTCCACCCAACTTCCTGTGGACCAGCATGTGGTATGGGACGACACAGAACCTTGGGAGTAGCTTTTTGAGAGACGTTTCCTTGCCTGTCTACGTTGGACTTTGGCGTCACCTTGTTGGGACGTTGGTGGTGATAGGGGCTGCTGACTGCGGCTTCGAGTGGGCTTGTCAAACAGAACTTCTGCGCTTCCAGAGCTGGCAGTCACATTGCTGGAGCTGCGTTTCAGCTCCCTGCCTCGTTGTAGGTTATTATTTAAAGAGTCTGCTTGCGGAAAAGTGTCGGTGACAGCCAGAATGTGGTTCTGCCGAGACTGGGAGGAATGGATGGAATTTTGGGAGCACCCTGAGTTACTGGAGCTAACGTTAGCCTGTGAGGGTAAAGATAGTGGTGGAGGAGGTGGTGGAGGAGGAGGTGGAGAGTGCAGATTGGGTGTTGGAGATGAAATCCCAGCTCTAGAGCTATTAGACGGCTGTCTGATGAAAGCTGAGGGGTGGTCTCCCCTCCCTAGCGACAGAGCATTGAAATCAACACGTTGACCTCCTAACATGGAAGCAGCAGAGTAACCAAGAGAGTCACAGGGATGAGGGTAAGACTGACGAACTGCATGTTTTGACCTCATGTCTGACTTAAGCCATTCCTCCGAGCTACCTGGTTGACTTCTTGATCGTGGTGGAGGGTGCGTTTTGGTCCCTCCAACTTCATGGTTTCTGCTAAGACTCAACCCCCCATCCCGGTGGCTATAGTCCTCTCTTTTGTAAAGGGACAGAAATTGTTCTGGATTCATACCCCCTGTTTCAATTTCAGCTTCCAATCCAGAAAAGGAACTCCTCCTTTCTGTTCTGGCTTGCATAAAGTCTATACTGCCGTTAGGCTTGTGGGCGTGAACATCTGGGCTTCTTTTCAGTTTGGCAGGAAGTGTGGCGGAGTGGTACGACGGCGGATTTTTAGTTCCTGCCTGCAAACTGGCAGCAGGAGGGCTGAAGAACGGAGAGGATAGGGATGAAGGCATGCACGGACAGCGGACATTGCCTCTGTTCTTAACCATTTCAAAAAGTTGTGGGTTGCTAGTGATAAAGCGCCGGGTATCCTTTTTGACAGCCCCTCCCATGCCAGCGCTATGAAGTTTACCTCCCTGATGCATCTGGCTGACTGTTAGATAGTTAATCAGCTGTTTGTAGGCCTCGCTGCCTTCTTTAGGGTTTAGACCCTTCAAACAGGCCTGCTGTTTACAGTGGATTTCTTTTTGGGGCTGCTTATTGCCGGCGCTTGCCTCCTTATGTTTTGATGGGGTAGCTGACGAGGGTCTGCTTGATTCCGGCCCACCAAGAGTCGGATAGATGTTAGGAAGCATTTTCCGCAGGAGAGTGGGGTCTGCATGAGGATGGAGGTCTTTTCCCTGAGTGTTCTGGCCAGGTTTGTCCTCACAGTTGAACATTTTTATAATGGAAGAGGAGGAATTAGAAAGAGCATGCCGCTGCAAACATTTGTGCGTGGATTCAACAAGACCAGGACCGAGGGGCGAATCGGTTGGCGTGGCACAGACACTGCTGTTTGTGCTGCCACCAGCGTCCAATGATGAACACAAAGATCCCTGTAGTGAACCATGCGCCTCTCCTTGCAAACTGGAGATCCTTTTGGCTAGGTGGTACTCACACAAGCGCGCAACACTTTGTTGCCTTGAAATTGGCTGATGGTCACTGTGAGAGTCTGATCCCTGGTCAGACCCACCTGACCTGGGTTTTTTGGTCGGGGACAACAATGATGCTACAACTAGATGTTCATCTTGCTCGGTGGCTGCGGGTCCATGTTCTGCAGGACATTCCCTGAACTTGACAGTGTCCAGGAAGCAATCAGAAAGCGTGGAGGAAGGGCGGGGGATTCTGTGACGGTCACCGGGAATGCTGTTCACAGCAGCATCTTCAGCAACCGAATTTTCGGATAAGAAAGAATTCTCTCGTCCTTGATTTTCATTTTGCTCGCAGAAGGAGGTGCGTTGCTGTAGTTCAAGATAACTTCGCAAGTTAGCGCCATCGCTTCTGTTGACCTCTCTTGTGCTGAAGGTGTTATACTTTCCAGCAGAGTCCATCGATTTCTTGTGGTGTTTGCCTCCAGGTGTTGTGGAACTTGGTCGCTGAAGACTGACTGTGTGATTACCCTGGGGCCTCAGCTGCTGCCTCTCAGGCCCCGATTTCCTCTCCAACTGGGGGCTCCGCCTCGGAGGAACTGCCGGGGGCTGAAGGTGTCGAGTCGGACTGTGGGGCTTCTTCTCTGCTGTGCTACATGAATTAGGTGATACGGGGAACTCTGTTTTCTCTTCAAGTAGAGGTTGGTACCCCTCCTTGGTGGCCACCAGCAGGCGCATGTAACCTTCGTTGAGCCTGTGTGAAGCAGCCAGTTCACAGATTTCGGTCATCTCTGAGGAGTTTGTCTCATTCCCAGAATCTGAGGATGATTCTGGGCTGAAGCCATGAGATACGTAAACACCTAAAACAAAAAGAGACGTTATATTACACATGGCTTGTATTTTGATTTTGAGATAGTTGGAGTTTTTCTGAACAGTGGTCCCTCATTTATTGAGGGAGTTATGTTCTAAAAATAACCCACTATAGGTGAAATCTGCAAAGTAACAGTTTCTTTTCAATTATGGATGTACCAATCCAATCAAGTCATCAGAAATTTGGCTAGATCATGTGATATGATGTTGTACCTAGATCAAGGATTGGATATTTAATTTATTCAATTATGATCAACACTTTATGTATATTTCTAGCTTATTTTTCCAGATAAATCTTCTACTAGAAGTCTGCATATAATGAACGGATCACAACATTTAGTTGCCAAAAAGCACAACAGAATTCAGCAGCAGTTCAATCGGAGGCTAACAAAAACAGTTCAGTAAAGCTAACGAGACGTTCACAGATTCAGACTTGACAGCAAGTGTCTATTGGTTTTTCTTAACGCAAACAACGATCTGTAAATGCATTTTAACAAAAATATGTTTTTTGTTTATTTTTAATTAGCTTAGTTTGACACATTTACATAAAATCTTCGATTGCGATCAGATCTTTGGTTTTGTTCTCTAAAACTGGACTTATTTTTCTATGAAGGTTTGAACTTTAAGAGTTTAAACAAGAGAGGAAAGTGTGAAACTTTTCATGTCTGTCTGAGAAAGGTGTAGTCAGTGTGTAGTGAGGAGTTTTACAGCCTTAAAACATATAGTCTAACTTTGCAGATTTCACACATTGTGGGTTACTTTTAGAATGTGATCACCGCAATAGATGAGGGAAGACTGTCTTCATTTATCAAACCTGTTCTCTTTATATCAGCCAGGTAAAATGAAATTAACTATTATTAAGAATGGGAAAACTCAGCTTCATCAACATTAAACAACTGGTTTGATACAATACACAGAATTTTCACAATGAAAAATATTAACATACTAAATATTCAAAAAGACAAGTTCTACCAAATTTGGACTAATTGGATCAAATTCACATCACCTTTTCATTCAGGTTTTGAACAAGTTTTCTAGAATAATTGATAACTGTGTCTACATAAGGTTCCTAAACTTAGTCTTACTATTATTAATGTGAAAAAATAACAATTCCTGTAACTGAACCGACCTGGATTATTAACTCCAGGTGGAGGTGGTGGAGGTCTCTGCTCTGACACGGAGAGATGCTCCAGAGCCTGAAGAGTATTCACGACGGCGTTCTCCAGCCTTGCCTCGCCATCCCTGCTCCCCTCCCCCTCCTCGTGTGTTGGAACGGCATCAATTAATGATACAGGGATGTCATCGTTGTCACATGTGCTCAGGGGCCTTCCCTCTGGCGCCGTGTCCTCATCCAAACTGTCACGAAACCCGGGTGGGGGAGCAGCTATGGCAAGATTCAGGGTCTGCAGCAGGGTGTCATCTTCATCATCATCAACACCATCATCCCCCTCTGGAGGGGGCAGTGATGTTAGGTCGATAATGTCGTCAGTGGAACCAGAAAGCTTGAGAAAAGTGGCCTTGCCAGCAGCTGCAGGCATCCCCCCTCCCTGGTTGGCACGCCCCGAACTTTCACTGTTTTCCCCCACCGGTGTGCCCCCCGTGGAGTCTTCCTCACAGGAAGCATCGTCGTCATCCTCTGCGTCATCAGTTGTGTCGCGGTAGAACAGATCCCTCAGGACCGGCTCCTCTCCCCCCTCCTCAGTTATGATGTTGCTGTAGACGTGCGTTAAAGCGCTGAACTGCAACGACATCCGGTCCTGAAAGTCCATGTTGTTCTGCAGGAAGGGGGCGCTGTGCTCGGACAGCTCAGGACTCTCTGACAGTCTTTCGTAGCCCAGGTTCCTCGGTCTGTTTAGCGGGGGATTTCCCCCGAAAATGAACGAGACTTTGGCGCTGCGAGGAGAGTCTTGAGTTTTATGCCTGGCTGGGGGAAGGGGTGGGGGGAGGGGGCTTCTTGAGGGGCGGTCAGCATCGGGGGTTGGGGGCTCTTGGAAATAAGGAGAAATGCTGTTCTCTCTTTGGAGGATGCCTGCAAAGTCCCGGTTGAAGAGCTCCCCCTGTAGAGGCCCCTCGTTGTCCCCCAAAGAGGTGCTGTAGGGCCACTCCAGGGAGCGCTCCTCACCTGCAGAAAAGAAGCAAGATGTCAAGACCACACTTCAAATTTACCTTTATGAACTTTAAAGTCCAACTCTGATTATCTCTTGATCGATTTTCAAAGCGTTTTTCCAGGGATTTATTTAGATGTGATGATTTGTTTAACGTTTTCTAAGACATAGTTTTTGCAGGGCGGCAGTAGTTTGGTCGAAATCCGCCTCTGAGTTGGTGCAGACTAAGCCTGCCCAAACTTCCCATCATCCAAAAATGATGAGCAAGAATTGCGCTATCCAGCAGCTATCCAACCGTTTTGAGCCAGATACCAGCTCAGACGAGGAAAACAAAGACGTTGTTGCAAATTTATTTTCAAACTGCATTTTTTTTGTCTGCTCCTGATTTGCAGTTATTTGAATGAAGAAATACTCAGAAATGCAATCTTGATCCTAATTTTCTTTATGCGTGGCTTTCATCAACAGACAAATGCCAAAAGAACAGGTTAAAAAAAACCAAAAACATTTTTTTTTATCAGAGTGTGTCTTCAAAACATTTGGTTTATGTTTCAGTATATCATCAGTTTGTCTTTTGCTTGACTGAAATTGGTTGAAAACCATAAAATCACACAGAAAATGAGTGGTAACTAACCAATATCTTCTCCTGTGCTATTGCAGGGGGCCATGTTGAATATAGATCTCCTTGAGTCCACTAGAAGGCGATAGTAGCCCGCTGTTAGACAGGCCAGGTTCATGGCATCACTGGACTCCATGATCAGAGTGATGGGCTGCAACAGTGAAAGGGAAAACAATGAAGAACAGATTGTGAAAAGAGGAAGGTTTTTTTTTTTTAGATTTGCAGGGAACAGTGTGGAGTTTCTTTGGCTCACCCGGACGTCCAGAACATGGAGCTCCAGTCTAACGTTGGTCTCATCTTCGGTGAGGATCTCGATGCGGTTGACGTGGCTGAAGTCGGCCAGCAGGGCCACCAGGTTGGTCCGGGCGTTGATGATGTGGCTGATTCCGTACCGCGGCCCCACTAACAGAACCACTTCCGTCTGCTTTTCACCTTGCTGCCCAATTAAAAATAAAATCAAGCATCTATGCCAAACTTTTAGCTATAAAGGTAGTTTGGAGACATCTTTTAGACAGGATTACCAAAAGTATGGATTTAAATTCCCGTCCTCCATACAGTTTGAGCTCGCTGAGGTACCTCAGGTAATGCACCTTTGCCTGTAAAGCAGTGAGCTGGACAAAAAGAGCCACATATGAGAGAACTGACAAGCAGATTCACTTTCACCTTTTAGGTCTAAATTTGAAGCCATTTTGTTGTAGACTGCTTTTTTTCCTTTCTGCCCTATCGTAACATTTAAATCTGATCAGGCTCCAGCTGTTTGCTGCATTCTTTATACCTCTTTCTCATGTAAAAACGCTCTTTATTCAGCTTTTTCTTTACATTTGTTGTTTGTTTTTAATTTTCAATTTTTCTCTGCTTCTTTATTCAAATAAAAAAGCAAGATTTAATTTAATTAAAGTGTGAGTGATTGTTTTGTTAAAATTTCCAAAAAGAAGTCTAAGCTAAATAAAGATTTTTTCCACAAAACTGAACAGTCGACATTGTTAATTGTTCATAAAAAAAATTTCATTTTTTAGATTCAAATCTACAGAGGAAAGCAACAGAAAAATGAGTTAAAAAAGCATAAAAGTTAATATACAGTTTAAGAGCTTATGTAAAACCTTTACACTGATTTAAGTTGGTTCAAAATATTATTTTTAGGTCCTCAAAAATAGGAAAATTAGAAATACAATTATCTTTTTTACTGCAAATGTGTGAGGAAAACATCTATGTAGATAGTTACAAAATAAAAGGTCTATTTACTAAAAGAACATGAAGCAGAAAGAGGTTATTATGTAATAAAATTTCACTCTAAATTCAGGAACAAATACTGTACAGACTTTCACCGTCAGTCTTTCCATTCAGTGACTCTGTTTAACATTCTTATTTATGAATTAAATTCTATTTGTCATGTGCAAATAGTGTATGTAGAATTGCAAATATATCTATTCAGGATGCAATTACATTGTCATGAAAATGCCATACATTTTTTTAAATCATTTTCTAATCAATTTATGCCTTTTTGTTTTAAATAGATTTGATACATTTATGTTTTTATTCTTATTGTCTTTTTCTTTTGTCATAATTCCCTTTAAATCAACCCATCCATCCACCCAACAATAAATCAATACATCAACAATCAAACCAACCAATCAACATTCTCAAAGCCTTTAAGAAGTCCATGACAGTGTTTCGGACAGTAAAACATTTCTAATTTAGGAAATCAGTCAATCTAAATTTCAGTCCAATGATCTTTTTTTGTTGTCTTCAAAAAAGATGGTTTAATAAGCAATATTTTCACTGAGATAGAATGATTTGCTTTTAGTAAAAATATATTTTTAAAAAGTCTTCTGTTGAAATAAGAAAAAGAAATGATTTAAAACAAGATGATGTGCTTCCCAAAAATGTGTTTTGTTCTGCTGGCAGATTTATTTTTGCTTGTTTATGTTGAAAATGTCATATATTTAACATTCATAATAAAAAAACCAAAAAGGTCTTTGCATCCCAATATAATGAGAATCGTAGAGACTCGAAACTGGACAAAAATACTCTGTTTTAGACTTCCAACAGTGTCCAAAGATACCATTCCTGTGCTGAAAGCTTTTATTTTCTAAAACTGTGCACTTGTTTGAAAGAAAATATAGATATTTTTTCCTCAATCCAGTCTTCTGACGATTTGTCTGCAGCTGTTTTTCTTGTCAACACAACTTGAACAAACTGACGAGTCAGGCTTTCTTGGTCAGTGAAGCCTCTTTCATTGGAATCTCCGTGCGTTTCCTTTGAGTCTGTCTTAGTGAGACACCATTTCGTAGTGAATGGAACTGCACTCGCTCATATAAACCACTGCTTTTTCCTCCGATGATGTTGCATTTGTTTGAAACTAAAATGGTAAGAAGTTAACATTTCTAACATTAAATTCACACTTTTCAGTCAAATCCACTTGGAAATAAAGTTAAATCCACAGCAAAAGTGTGTTTAATCCAGCAGTTAATGTGGATGATGGGAAGCAGTAATTCTCAGCTTAATTTGCATCCTTATTTTAGTTTCAGCATTTGCATTTGTCGTGATTGAGATTAAACAGAGCAGCAGGTTTCGTCCTAAAAATTCCTTGAAAAGTTTGGATAGGCTGCGTTAGGCTGAGACACGTGTTTGTAAAAATGCAGATCTCATTATGCAAAATCTGAATTATAGTGGTTTAATATTCACGGTCTGGCTCCACGCAGTTGACACGGGTGAGGAACTTTACAAGGTTGAAGACGACAGCGGCGCTATTTTAGGATATTGCATCAGAAGAGTGTTCGTGCCTCAGAGGTTTATCAACAAGGGCAAAGGAAGACAGAGAGAGCTGGTTACTTTTTTCCCAGGAGGCACCAGGTTCTGGTTGGTTTTGAGGATGTGTGTCAGCGCCTTCTTGATGTTCTTCTCCTTCATGCTGGACAGCACAGTCGGGGGCAGGAACAGCGTCAAACCCCACTCCTTTCTGGCAGAAGGAGATGGATTAAAGCATAAAGCTACTTCCACCAGAGACGGCTGAGTGTGTGTGCAGGCAAAAGTTTTCAGACTGGAGATGGCAAGAAAACTGGTTCATCAAAAGTGGAAGTAATTGCCTTTGCTTACTGGATGTATTTGAGCGAAACCTTCTGGCTCTGTCTGGTCGTCATGGAGAGGATGTACATCTGCAGGGCAGCCAATCGCAGCGCAGCATCGTACTTCAGCTCGGGGCCGAAGCGCTCCAAGACGACGTCGTTGCAGCTCTGAGGCACAGCAGGAAGCAGAGGCGGAGTTTACAGTTCTTAACCATAGTGGTTCATCTTTAAAGAGGTGTAAAAGCATTTTTCACCAAAACAATTGAAAGTTTATTTGAACTCCTGCTTTGGAAATGATTGTGCTGGGGCTCACTTGAACATAGAGGTATTCGAATGCCACGGCGTCTCTGCGGAGCAGCTCCACAGGATCTCTGGGCATGAAGCTGATTCTGAAGAGACACTTCATGCGGTCAGAACCGGGCCGCTGCGTCACCTGGAGAGGTTAAAAAAACCAGAAACATTTAAAAGGAGCACAAAACGCCCCAAAAAAGAGGAAATTAGCACCTAAAAATAATAGTCCTCGGGTTCCTGGTGTAGGTTTAGTTCATCAATTGAGAATGAATTGTTTTTGCTAAAAAAAAAAAAGAATTTGCAATTGTTAAAAATTAAAACAAAACCAGTGAAACTTTGACCTTTCAAGGAGTCCAATTTGGTAGTGACGCAGGGATGGTGTTCTTTTCAAAATACGGAAGTGCCAATCGTTTGAAAAGTGATGATCAAGAAGAAATGATTACCTGAGGTTTGTGTTTGAATTATACGACACCAAGAGAAAAAACCTGAAGTAAGATTTCAAAGATTTGGACCGCTTTGAGATTTCGCAGCCTCTTCCAACTGTAGATACATGCGCTAGTACCAGTCCAGAGGGAACACCATGTGATAAAAGCACGTTCAAGAACCTGTGTTTAGTGCGTCACATGCTCAGTGTGCACCAAGCATAAGGGCCAAACTAGAAGAAAAGATTTATTTGTTTCAGTGATCAAAACCAAAGTGGTTTGTACTTCTTAATAAGGAAACTAATTGTGTTCTTTTTCTGTTCACATTATTTAAATGTAGAAGTTTACAGCGAACATTTAATGATGACTAACATCTTAGATTACATATGAACAAGTTGGCAAACTTATTTTTTATTTACTTCTGGTCTTCAAAAATGAAAAGGCCAAAAGGTTACCCTTACACATTTTCCCCAAATCTGGCCCTTTTTGCAAGAAGTTTGGACACTGCAGGTTTCTGGGCTGCCTAAACCAACTCAAATGCTGTGGAGGAGTGATGGTTTCTGCCTAAGAAGAATTCTCTTTTCCTCCTAGAATTAAAAGTTTTCATACCTTACTTTACAAAAATAACCCAGAATAGCACCTCCTTCGTGTGCCATAGCTGTTCCTGAACTTGTTTTTCACCTAAAAACCAAGATTTCTTTTGGATATTGAGTATATTTTGATTACAGAGAGCATGGTCTTTATTTAAAGAACTCCCTGTGCAGATGAAACTTCCTGTTTGCTTTATCAGGCCTGTCAGAGAAGAGCTGCTCTGCGCTCGCGCCCCATGCAGAGCGTGAACTGTGTGGCGTGCATATTAAAGCTGTCCTCCTGTGATCCTGCCACCCCGCCGGAGCCCAGCAGCCGCTGTGGACGAGCATTTGTGCACGTGTGGGGTTGGTGCGAATGTGTGGGAGGGTAAGTGTAATGTGAGCTGTCGCTCCTGCTGTGCCGGTGCTGATAAATGGCGCCGAGGTCTAAGAGCTGTCGGAATACTGAGCAGTAACCCGCGTGCGAGAGAAGGACGCCAGGAAAGAGAGAAATGACAAAAGGAGACGTCTCCGACCTGAGTAAGCATCTCCTGTTCGTGCAGGAGAAGCAGTTTGCTCCCAGAGTCCTCAGCGGTCTCCTCCAACACCAGGGAAAAGTGCTCGATGCATCGGATGGACAGCTTCTCCTGCAGGGTGAGGATCACTTCCTGCAACAATAAAAAAGACTCAGAGCAAATTCTTGCTTTTTTCTGTTGCTGGTATTTTGATCTCTATTGATTTTTGTTGACGGAAAATCAATTTCTCCTTGTGACGCTACAGTAAATTCTCCTAAGAAACCACTTAAACTTGACTTACACTATAAAAAGCTGTAAATTTGCCCTTGTTTTTAGTTAATTTAAGCAACAAACTGAATGAAAATGGAATAAAGCAAATAAAAACACAAATTTAGAGTACTTTGTAAAAATCTGGGTTACACTTTAATACACCAAGTCATATATTTAGCTCAGTATTACTTACATTAGTGCAAAAAAGTATTTAGTCAGCCACCATTGTGCAAGTTCTCTCACATAAAAAGATGAGACAGGCCTGTAATTGTAATCAAAAGTATACTTCAAATGTTCGAGTATTTCTTAATAATTGCTCTCACAGTAGATTTCTTCACATCAAGCTGCTTACTCATTGCAGATTCAGTCTTCCCTGCCTGGTGCAGATCAATAATTTTGTTTCTGGTGTCCTTAGACAGCTCTTTGGTCTTGGCCATAGTGGAGTGTGACTGTCTGAGGTTGTGCACAGGGGTTTTTCATATAAATAACAAGTTCAAACAGGTGTTATTAACACAGGTAACAAGTGGAGGACAGAGGATCCTGTTACTGAAGAAGCGACAGGTCTGTCAGAGCCAGAAATCTTGCTTGTTTGTAGGTGATCAATTACTTTTTTCCACCATAATTTACAAAGACATTCTTTATAAGACAGAGAATGTGATTTTATGGATTTTTTTCCCCTAATTTTGTCTCTTATATTTGAGGTATTACTATGATGAAAATTACCGGCCTCTCTCATCTTGACCAACTTGCACAATTGGTGGTTGACTAAATACTTTTTTGCCCCACTGTATAACCATTTGAAAATACTTGGAGTAATCACAAAATGTGGGTGCACAAACTCCCAATATATAAACAAATACTTCAGTTTGCGCTGAAATAAAAATGTTCTTTTAAGTTGTAATGTATATGCTCCCAAAACATGATTTAAAAAAATTAAGATATAAAAGTTTAAAAGGAAAATTAATTATACGATGTAAATATAAAATGCATTTCTAATAGTAGTAATAATATTATGTTGATTGGATGTTAATATCTAACAAATTTTAAAGGATAAAAAAATAATTTGGTAAAATATTTTAATCACAATATCCAGAATTGAATTTAATTGACACCTAAATAAAATTTTAAAAAGAATAAAGTTTTCTTTTTTTTTTTTTTTTAGTAAGTGCATAAAAATGCAGACAGCACGCAGGCATCGGCTGGAAAAAGAAGTCCATCTTCAACCTCCTCTCCGAGCGTTTAGCTCATGGTGTTCACACTGCACAAGCAGGGAGGGGCTTCTTTGTCTTTCTTTTCCCACTGTTTACTTGCGCATGTCTGCCAGGAAAGTGTAAATCTCTATTTTTTTGTTAACTGCACTGAATCTACGATTTTTGCGACTTTTCAGAAATAGCAGAAATAGCAAAATAATGAATTGATATTCTGGACTTCATAAAAAATGACCCAATATATTTAACCTTTCCCTAGAATACCTTTTTTCAAGGTTTTCCAACATGGTTTGCAGTTAACTCAGGACCTGTTGTTTTTTTTTACTTATTCCAGATTTGTTTGTATGAATGTTTAATATATTCATTTTTAAAGAAAGTTTTTTGAAAATTTTTTGCAAAGAACTTTTCAGTGTGTTGTGCTGACTCAGCAGAAACTACACACACCTTTACAGAGGTGCTGCTGTCAAAGCGGAAAGACTTGGTCTGCCCATTTTCCAGATAGACCTTCAGCACGTTTGGCATGAAAAGAAGGGAGTTGTCCTTCACTGGGTTCTGGAGGGAAAATGATTTATTGGTAAATCAATGAAGGAAATTCAAAGGAAGAGCCGTCCCTCTTTTGTGTGGACGTGTCATCTCCTTCCCATTTACTGAACGTCTTTGGCTAAACCATGTCGATATGGAACTGACCGGGACCTGGCCGTTTATGATGACCTCTTCAGCAAAGCGCACTTTGACCGGGTTGGACTTCAGCATGGCTTTTTTGGCTGCGCTGATGAACGCTGATTTAGGGGACTGACCATTCAAAAACAACAAGGAAGACAAATGGGTGGAAAGAGAACAAGAAAGGCTTTAACAGTAGGTACAGACAACAGTATTCATGTTACTATATTTAAAAGTCAGCTTCACGGAATAGAAAAATGTTTTTAAAGCAAACCAACGTTCTCCGATTAGGAGAATATGAAGGAGTTTAGGAATTTTTCTTTCATAAAAAGAAGAAATGACAGCTCTTTATGTCCAAAAGTTGTTTTTTTTTTTTTAAACAATGTCTGTTGGATTTAGACATCTTCTCATTGGCATTTTAGTAAAGAAGATTGATGAGTTCCAGTGTTTGCTATTGTTTCAGAGGTGAGAAGCCCTTTGATGGCCGCGTGTGGCCATGTTGGGCCACTACGATATGGATCAGTTCCATTTTTAATAAGTCTTGACTAAAATGCAGCAACATTAAAATCAGTTCTGGGAAAAAGCTTTAACCAATTAAAATGATGCATTCTAAGTGATAAGCAAACACTTAAACTTGTAGTGTTGATCAAATAATAGTTTCTAACGTCTGCACTCATGTGCCCACATCATTAGTCTTCCACCTCTGTGCTTGACAAACGCAAGGAAATGTTTGCGGTTGGTAAATAAAACAGAAATGTTCTAAATTTAGCAAATCGCAAAAAAATCTGTCAAGTTGTGAATGTAATACTTTTTGCTGCATAAGAAAAAAAATTCCTTTTTAATTTTGAATGCTAGTTTTTTTATCGTTGCAACTCTGCAATAAAAAAAAATGCAATCGCAATTAACGTGTTCTAGCGAAATGTGAACTGGAGAAAAACTGCTTTACGCCAGTTACACTTGTAAATATACTTTCCTTTACTAACATAAAATGCTGCATTTTGGGTTAAAGCAGCCTTTTTCCACGTCAGAATCTGTTCACATTTTACGTGAACAGTCGAAGCGTTATTTTGCTGCTAAGGGTTAAGTTTGTCAGTAGGAAACTCTGTTCGGAAGACGCAAACAAGCCCACATCACAACACTTCCACCTCTGTGCTAACAGTTGCAATGGCATATTTGTGGTTGAGGTGAGAAAAAAGAAACAGTTGTGTACAGAATTTACAAAGACTACTCCTCTTGTTGCAGGATACGAAAAAGATGCTAGTTTTTACTGAAGGGGTGGTTATGGTGCAGAGGTAGAGCGGGCGACTAGTGATCAGAAGATCACAAGTTTGGTTCTCACCTTGCCTGCTCATGCCGAAATGCCATTTGGTAAGAAAGTGAACACTGGCACCATCAGTGTGTAAATGGGAGCCTTAATAACATAGATAAATAGGATACATAAGTAGATATCATCTGCCTTTTTTCAGAATTTTGGTTAAAGGTCTCAGTTAGGTTTTGAACTTAACTTTTTCATTCCTTGCATCTAACTTACAAACCAAAGTCATTGTGTTAGGTTTGCAAGATTTTAGTTTGACGCCGGGCTTCAGACAACTATTACTGAGTAAATAATTTAAAAAATGTGTGCTTTTTTTAAATGCTACAGTTTGTAAACCAATAAAAAATGAAATTTTAAACTGTTACCAATCAAATGGTGAATAAGCTACTTTGTAGGGTTCATCTGTTTGTAAATCTGACTGATGATGTCAGTAGCTCACAAGCCGAGAACATCACAGCACGCCACTGATCTCAACACCTTCATATTTCATGAAAAAAGGAACTTCTTTTTGGATCTGTGATATCATTTGAGCAGTTTTCCACTCATCCATCCATCCATTGCAGAACAGTATTGACTCACGGGAAACGGCTGGACGACAGTCAGCAGGATGGATTCTTTGCAGCTCCTGAAATCGGGCAGAAAGTCAGGCAAAACAATGAAAAGTGATGCTCACAGTGAACGACAGCAGCTGAAGGAGTGTCGAGATTCCTGTAATGGATGCAGTTAAAAACACGTATTTCAACTTACTTTTATTTTGTATTTTTTAAATAATGCCTCTATAGTCTTAGTGAGGTAAAATGCTTAAAAGGTGTATTTCTTCAGCTACAATAATTATGAATCACTGTTATTATTAAAGAGTAAAGCCTTAAAAAAGCTTATATTAATGTTAATATGAAAACCAAAAGCTTTAAAAAAATGCAAATTTTCCCCCCTCTGTTAGTGAAAAACCCAACTTTTTATGGCTAAAACAGTTTCAAATTTAAATATTTTTGTTAAGAAGTAATTGGAATAAAAACACATTCAGTCTCAGTTTGTTTACATCTCAATAGAAAAAGACTTTTATGAAGGTCAAAGACTAACAATGCTGTGTCTTCTTTGTTAGTACATTAAAAGTCTGAAATCAAAAGGAAAAAAAATTAAAGAATTTCTTTTTTTTTTTTTTTTAAAAAGCTTTCGTATTTAAAAGCACAAAAAACAGTGAAGCATTATTTTCACTTAATGCAATGCTCATGTTCCACCAAACAGATGTCAGAAGCTGTGAGTGATGGTTCAAGTCCTAAAAATAGGAGATGTTTGACAGTAGTTTAGATACTTGTTTAAAATAAAATACTGTGGAAGTGGTCACTTTGTGCTAACACACAGCAGAGCTGCAGAAGAGGCCGCCATCTTGGATTTTCCAAGAATATCACTTTCCTAAGGATTTTTACCTATTGTGAAAAAACTTTTGGTTTAAAGTTTGTAGATTTTCAAAGGTGATAGCATGCTGAGCTCGCAAAAGTGATGTTTGGCTTCATGAATCCCTGGCTCAGCTGAACTAAACTTCAAGACGGAATATTAGGAATATGGACGTGGTTAACAAAGTCCTCTGTTGCCAAGGAAACTCAAAAATTTACTTGGGCAAATTTTTCTAGACGTTACATAGACCTTTTTATCATCCCCAGGCGACCAAAAAATAAAATGGTTGCTATGGGGATAAAACCAACAGAAAATCCACCATTTTGAAAAATGTGTTTTTCATGAATTTGAGGCAAAAGGGGAGAGAAAAGGGCATGTAGCAGCCTCTCAGCCTGAAAGGAGGGTCAAAAAGGAGCTGTGAGAGCAGGTAGCTAATGCCACTCATGGCTCTAATTATGATTTTTTTTTAATTTACGCTGACACAGCATCTGATCCATTAATGTAAAGATAATCATTATTGAGGTCACTTCAGAAAAGGTGGTGTATTTTGAAAACAGGGATTGAGCGCAGACTGAAAAGCTTCAAAATGCTGGAAGTCTTTAAAAAAGAAATGAGTGAGGAGGCCCCAAAGAAGAGGTGAAAACCTCATAAAAGTTGCAAAAAAGTTTTTTAAAGTGATTTCAGCTTTTTAACAGTGAACGGAAGCTAATTTCTACTTTATTATATTACATCAAATCAGTTAAATTCCGACGAAACGTTTGAAACTTTAACATAACCAAACTGCTTTGAAGCATGTACTCCTGCGCTGATACTGCATCTCAGAGGTTTGAACGGCCGGCAATCACTTCAATCACTGATTCTTAAATCAAGGTGTCCTTGAGCAAGTCACTTCACTGCTCATTGTCCTCAGCTGGAGAAAGCCATTACGCTGATATCATGAGAAGAGAACGAAGATGTCTACCTGACGAGATCGATGACCCGTTCTCTTGGAGCCGAGCTGACGGGCTCATCGTTGATCATGATGATCTCGTCGCCTGGCAGCAGCTTCCCCTCTGATGGACCACCTGCACACAACGAGAGAAGCTTGCTGATCACACTGTCCCATTAATGCAGACAGGTGGGTAAGGAGGCAGTGCAGCATAGCAGTATGCAAAGTGGATCTGAGTCTGCTGATGTGCGGAGCGGACATCTTTACTAAACTCCTTCCATGAAAAAACGGTTTTAACTGAATATTCATCAGGTCAGGTATCTGACCAGAACTCAGCTTTAATACTGAACAAGAGCGCCGGAACTTGACCATTATAAAGCAGGTATAGTTACTTACTACTTATCACTACTTACTATTTCTTTCCAGAAAATACATATTTGAGGTCCAAGAGTTTGAGTTCTCACCTGGTGTGACAGAGCGGACGACCACGGGTTTCTCGCTGCCAGCCACAAAGCCAAATCCCAAGACGGGGTCTCTCCGCATCTCCACCAGACGAGGAGCAGGGGGCACTCCATCCAGGTGGACCTCTTCCAGGGAGCTGCTCTGGGATCCATGGCTGGTAAAGAAAACAATGAAAGCCTCTTTAATGAAGCGAATAAAAGCTCATCAGGGGAGGAAGAGAAAAGTTCCACTTGGAGATGACATTGCAGGTAAAGGGCATTACAACTGGCGAGGATCCATCCAGCCGCTCAAAGGAGGCCATCTTTAAGGCCTCGACGAGGTGCGCCTTAAAGGTCAGTCATTGAATTTATCCACACAGAAGCAAACGCTCATAGGGATAACAGTAAAATAAAAATAAACGACTTGTGCAGCTCGATAAGATGTTCATAAATCAGAGCGCTTGCTCATCGGCACAGCGTTTTAGGCTTAAGGGCTGCTTCTCCTCCTGCGTTCATAAAACGCCTCAGGTTTATGATGTGAAACCAAATTGGCACTTAAAGGTTTATAACAGTCCAAAGACTTCCCAGATTAAAAGTCCACTTTTTACTCAGCCATGTCACCAAAAGTCACTTTTGAAGCATAAGAAACTTCATATCGGGTGTAAACTACAAGCGGCAGCTCTTAGTGGCAGCTGTAGCTCAGAAGGAAAAAGACAACTACTCAGACAGTTGATGGTTTGACTCCTGGCCTCCCAGCTTTGGATGAAACACTGAAGCAGCACCTGTGAGTTTAAATGCTTGGAAATGCGTGCAGACTCAAGTTGTGAAAGTTGTAAGCTTGATCCACTCTTGAAAGTATGATGTAAATGTTCGGCTAACTGAAGAATTGTACGCAGAGCAGCTTTAAATCAGGAACTGCGTCGATGCATTCATAGAAAAAGCCACGTTTGTCACAAACAGGTGTTTATTTTGGTCAAAGATGCTAAAGAACGATGATCACAATCCAGGACATTCTTTGAATTCTTGCATATTTGTTTGTCAAACAGCTCCTGGTTTAAATTTGGCCATGCTTCCTAAAACCAAGAACAAGGATTTTTATTTTAGGAATACATCCTGATCTTATCAAAAACTCCATGATTCGTTTGTTTTCAAATCATCTTCAATTTGAAAAGTTTTTGTTTTTTACAGCTGAGGTCTAGATTATAGATCATAAATAAATAAAACCAATAAGTGAATGCCATAATGAGCTGTTGGAACTCAACAAAATGTTCAGATCAATGTTTTTTTTAAGGTAGAGGATGATGTTGGACATAGAGATCAGTTGGTTCCTGTCAAACTGTAGTTAGTTAACAAAACAAACGTTCATTTTTTACATTTATACAGCCCTTTTCACTGAATAAAGGTGTGTTTTACAAAAATAAAAAGCAGCAAAAACCAAAACCCAAACATAGACAGAATACAACATCCAACATTGAGGCAGCAACCCCCCCTCAAAAAAAAAAAAAAAAAAAAAAAGACGACCACGCAACAATGCGCCCGTTCCTGGAGAGACATAGGAAGGGCGCATCCACCTCGACTCCACAGGACGACGCCCAAGAGAAGTGGGGGTCCCCAAAAAGCGCCGTGAACAACCACCACAGGGACACCCCCATTCTCAGGTGGAATGTGACCCCCCAGCTCAGGAATGGGGTAGGGGGACATAGGATCAGAGGTCCCACCTATGATGTTTTATGTAAGTGGTAAAGCCTGATGAAAAGCTCCTTCTCATAAATTAATGGAGTACATGGAGGACGGATCATGTAAACTGTGGAAAAAGGTATAAGGTAAATAAACAGTTTGTGGTAAATATGTTTTAGATTGCTCCAAAAAGTGTCCCTACAGTTTTCACGCGTTAAAGCACTCCACCAACTATTGTTCTTTCGTTTGAACATTTGCACGCACTGCTTGAACAATATTAATATCGATGTAGATAAAAGTCACCAATACAGGTAAAGAAGAGCTCCTGTTTTACTGAGCATATTGGGTATTAAACCGGTTCTGTTGAGTCAATAGAAAGAAAAAAATCTTAACCTCATACGCGACCTTGTTCTCAGACTTTGAATGACCTGCATGGATTTATTCACTGATATCCATGTCGTGTAGACATTTCGTATTACAATGTGTCGTATTAAATCTTCTCGGTCTGGGTCAATCTGTACCTCTGTTTGACTTTCTAGCCTTGATTTTTTTTTTTCCCCCTTCATTCTCTCTTCTATTATCGCACCACTCTGTATTGTACATAAGGCAGAGAAACCTCAAACCAAATCTGGATGTAATGAGGCATGTTCTAATCTGCGACGCTGGCTCATCTTCACTGTCAGGGTTGGTAGGGTTTAATCCCACAGAAGGACAGCGCGAGCGGCAAGGGGTCAGGGGTAAGCCGAAATAAAAAGATCGGATCCTGGTCATGTAGTAAAAGAACACGCAACCCTAAAAAGAAATAAATAAAAGAAAATCATACCTGCCAGGAAATAATGTTACTTAGTTCTGTATTTTACTTTGAAAATATCTGAAGCAGTTTGGTTAAGGAAAACTTTGTTGTAAAATGCAAAAATAATCCACGACGTTTCCTTTGTTCCTAGCACCAGATGGTACAAGTTCACCTCATGGTCAAGCCGTACAATGCAAAGGTGACGTACAAGATTATTTCCTTTAGCAAAAGTGCTTTGACTTATTCAGGAGGCAAGAAGGGAAGAAAAAATCAGAACCTCATCTCAGTTTCTACAGGGCTAAGTTAGCATGTTAAAAATGATAGCGGTAGCACAAAGTAACAGGTGGTCAGTTTGGATAAACTGCTGGATGAAAAAGAGCCAGTTCAGCCAAATTTCAACAAGCTTTTACTAGGAAAAAAAAAAGCATTTATTGAAAGTACTGTACAAGTCTCGTTTTTTTTTTTGCATAGCTTATACTCAGGAGCGACTTCAATTTTTAAAAAGAATATTGGCTCACCGAAAGCGCCGTCATACAGACGCGGCTCCTGCAGTAGAAGGTAAAGACGGCCGTAAAAAGTCTGACTGATCTCATGAACCCAGACATGGAGATGTGCTTTCCGATGCTTTATAGAACTTTCCAAACTGAACGACTGAACACGTCTTCCAGGCATCGAAAATGATTTACAAAGTCAATGCTTCCAGGTAGCGATGAAGCTAAAATCTGGTTGGTCGCTTTTCCCACACCCAACGGGAGCGTATAGTTTATGAACACATTTTTGGACAAGCATCAAATGTGACGCGTCCCAAAAGAGGTAGCAAACGCAAATTTGACGTGTGAATCGTGTTTGGTGTGAACGCAGCATTAGCATTAGCATTAGCAGCATTACGCCGGCAGATTTGTTCAGAAGTGCTGCACTCTTTTTCCAAAAGTGCAGCTCATACTCCAGAGCGACTTAGAAAAAAACTGTCGTAATTAATTTGTTTATATAGCAGCGACAAATAGTCCAATCAAATCTAATCTAAATGTTTTAGATGAAAACGTTTCTTTTACCTGAAAAGCATGGTGGTGGTGGGATAATGACTTGGGCTTGTTTGAAGTTTGTTTAAACCACAACAGATTAAGAATAAAATGCAAAGATGTATTTTAGCGTTTTCACTTCTCTCATACGTAAAGATGCCATTTAGGTGATTTGAAATTAACCCGTTTAATCCCAGTTTGTCAAGACTACGGTCGCATATACCATAAATGCCGCAGCGCGGAGATCTAAACGCAAGTTCTTTGGTAAATTTGGCAGGTGGCCATGCTCTTGCATGTGACCGAAAATATCAAAGACAATTCTCAGAGGATGACTTTAAAATGGAGTAATATGGAATTAACAAAAAAAGTTAAACAGTTTTTATGATTTTTGTCTGGCTGTTTACTGGTCGCTAGTTATAGTTTCTCCTGTAAAAAAGATAGAGGGCCTAGGGAAGAGTCACTACGGTGTTTCTTTACTAAAATTTGGCCTACAAGCCACAACATTTTCAGTTGTTCCACCTGAATTGTATTTATCAAGGTGGGGGAGCGTCAAAAATACTTCTCTCCAAGTGACGTGAAGTGTTTTGACAGCAATCAGTGTTTATCCCCTGAACACTGGTGGCTCAAGAAATGCGAGTTTTCAAAATAAGAGCAGTTCGGTCTCTAATGCTTTTCTGCTTTACTCGTAAAGGATTGTCCGTTGCTATTCCGTCAACATTGTGACTGACTAACAAAGAAAAAAAGGTGGCATCAGACATCCTGTTGGTTTAATTTTCTGACAAAAAAAAGGTGGAAGATGGTTGGTTCCTTTCAGCTCATTTTACTAAGACGGAATCCTTCCTCTACAAAAAAGGGAAACTCAGACAAACCCAAGGCTATTTTTTTCACTCTTTTCCTGTCTAAACTCAAAATCTGAAGAATTAATCGAACTGCTAAAGTTGTTGGAACACACCCACTAAGCTTGTTTTAAAGCTTATGATTGGACACGACTGTATTTCAGCATCGTTTCCATCCTAGTCACAAATTCCAATCACTAGGTTTAAAAAAGACTAAGACAGCTGACAGCTTGAACCACTCAGACCAATGAAGTCCAGATGCCGTGGTTCAACTTCTATCTTATTGTTGTACCACCTTCACATTCTCAGACCTGATAAATCTAAGTCCTTTATTTCATATTTATGCAAAAACGCAACTAATGTTTATCTTAATGCCAAATAGGACAATAAACTGAGTTCATAAAAAGATTTAATTAGTCAGAAATGATCGAATAGAAACAAAGCCAAGCAAGTTATATAACAAGTTACAGAGACTTAGGTAACCTAACCTCAGTGATTTATACAGTCCACATTGGGCTGAAAACCTGTGATCAAGAACTGTGACTGTTTCTGCTTGATTCAGTGCAATCATTTCTTGTGAAATATTTACGATTTTTAAAGGAAAAGAATATTTTAAAAGGCTAAAAATGTGGGGACTGAAACAATAGTAACAAAATCCGAAAGAGCAAAAGCAGTTAAGAAGTCAACCGTAACAGAAGTAATTGAATTGTTTGCTCTTAGACTGGGAGATTATGCGTTTAAGTGCTTTAACGTGACATTTCATGATTGATCATTTTCCAATTCGCTCCTATTTTGGGTTTAAATGGTCGTCAAAGACCCACTCTGATGAAAGTTGTGTTTTTAACATGTTCTTGTGGCATTTTTCCTGATGATGAAGGACGTATCTTTAAAGAAAATGAAGCTTAAATATGTTTAATAATATTTTGTAGTATTTCTTTATATTTAAATCACCGTGTATCAGGAGCAGACAAACAAAAAAGACTGTATTTTGTGACGTAGAAAATATATGAGGGGTACGGCTGCACAATATGAGGAAAACTTTTGAATATTGCAATGACGATATGATGATATGGACAACAAATACATCATTTCCACGCCACTGCAACATTTTGTTTAATCAAAAGTCAACTGAAATTAAGCTTCAAATGATTATATAGGAGGCAGGTATCTACCACAACAGGGGCCTTTTCGATTGGTCAAAATGCATAAGGGGCTTTATTTCTTTTTTTTTGTGTTTGTTTTAGCATGTGTGTAAACATTTATGGTAACAATTATTGCAATGGACGTCATCTTTTGCAATTTTGATACATTTGCAATTTATTGTGCTGGCGGCAAGTATCCTGGTCCGAGCTTTCAGCAAGAGGGAGGGGAAAGGGGGCGGGGTTGCTCCAACAGTCTTGCCTAAAACTCAGAGGCCAATTTCTAATAAGGTGACAGCAATCACAGTTAAAGCACTGTTGGGACGGTTTAGATCAAAAGATGATCGCAGTGGGACTTCTTTTTACCGCTTTTTGTCTTTTTGGGTTGATGGTATGGTTTTAGGTTCTTCTACAGATGTAACTAGATATAGATTAGCTGTGTGAATGCAAGATTAGGATTAGCCATACTTGGAGAGGAAGCTTCGTCCATCTCTAGCATTATTCATGCCCTCCCAGCTGTACGGAGGTCCCTGCAGTCCTCCCCACGAGCCGGGGCTGGAGGGTGGCCACCCTGACGCTTTATTCCTGTGGCTGAACAACAGAAAAGTAGAAGAAGGTTCACTTTAGGAATAAAATAATCCACTGCAGATTGGTTGAAACATTTAACAGCATTTAGGAGAAACTCCCTAATCTCCCGCCATCATCTCAGATCACAAATCCCAACAGTTCTTGATGAAACCACTAAGAAACAGCCGATAGTGTGCAGTGGAGCGTTTGGGTAACAAATCCATGATCACATGTATGAGTCTAAGAAAAGCAGGGGTGGAATGGATGTGGCAGGAGACTTGCTGACTGTAGATCAACTTAATGAGGAGCTCAAAAGAGAACGGATGCAGATAACTGGAGATGATAAGCTCTCATTTAGTCATTTTTTTAATGTAAATGTATGGATTACCGAGCAAATATTTAAAAAAAAACTGTAAAAACCATGCAGAAAATTTATGTTTAGGTAATTTTAGCAACACTGCCATTAAAATAATGGCAGTGCTGTGAAAAAAAAAACATTATTAAATTATAAACAAAACTTTTTTCCCCCCCAATAAGTAAAAATGCATACTATATGAGAACATCATCGCCGAAACAATCCAGCCGGTTGAGTCCCGCATGGTGCTGCCGACGCATCATTCGTTGTCAATCCATGAAAATCTAAAAAGCAGAAACGCTTCCATGCTTTGGTGAACAAAAAAAAAAAGTACCAATGAGGCTCCAACTTGAGACACGAGTGCGGCTAATCCTTTGAAGCAACAGATGCCTTCCTGCACTGATTCCGTTTTATTCTCCACGGATTTAACCGAAAACCGTGGATTTCTCCTGATCATCTGAAAGCGAAAACAGATCCATCGCTTCTGTCAAATTCCAATTCCCGTGCTCACACACGCCGACCGTCGTGTTAACGGATCCCCCCGTGTGCGGTCAGACATTCATCGGTATTTATCATCGTGCCGCTGCCGAGAGCAGCTTTGCTCCAAACTGAACGAAACTGCTGTGGCCTTGGCTTCTTTATCCCATAATCCCTTTCATCAGACAGAAAACAAATCCACGCTGTGTGTGAGTAATTTTTTTTCTTTTTTTTTTATATGTGTGTGTATGAATGAGCATGTGCAGCTTTACAGGGAAGCGCTTTCATTTCTGAAGGGTTTATGGACGCGGGACATAATGCAAAATCATCTGGCGGTCTGGTCTTTAAATTAGGAACCTCCGATGGACAAATGACACTGTCACTATGTATGAAATAAAAACTTCATCAGACGGTCAGTGTGTTGGAATGTGCCAGCTTCGGCTTTGAGACGTGAAAACGCTTCATGAAGCTGCTCTGGACCTGCTTCTGTAAAGAATTATAATAAAAAAAAACACCTTTTCCAATACTGGATTCCAGAAATTCCAGAATTTTGTTATTTTGGAAAGACTGAAAAGTCCATACATTTGAAATCTTATCAGGTAATGTTCTATTATCAATAGACCATAAAAGTAAAAAAAAAATGTTTAACATTTTTTTGTAGCCTTTTTCTGATAACGATGGACAAATATAAAGAAAAAATATAAAATGCATTTCTGGATAGTTCTAATACTGCTCGCCGTTTTTGTAAGGTTGGTCACAGATTGCTGACGGGAAGTGGGGCTTGATCTGTGACAACTCAGAGGTGAATTTCTATCGAACTCCTGCCGCTCTACAGAAAATAAGTCCTAGAAAACAACACAGGTGGTTGGATTTTAGCTGAAAACGACGTAATTGTAACTAAAAGAGCCGCTTTTTTTAAAGCCAAGTTTAACGTTTGGAATAAACAAGAACATTTAAACACTTTTACATCATGTAACCAAATAAAGTTATTCAGGTAAATAATATCACATCTGTGACATTATTATTAATGGACACATACTAATATTAACTATACTGTATATATGAGTCATCTGGGCTAAAGAAGAGCTTAAAGGTCAGCGTCTCTGCTGGAATATACATGCACAGACAGTGTATTCACAGACAAAATCAGGAATGCTTCAATGTATAAAGTGGTCCTTTGCTCATATTCTGCGACCTGATTGGGTGTCGACCATGTCAATCAATATCCACAGTGTCATCTGTCTTGTAGAACCAGTTTAGTTTGCCAAATCAACATAAATCTTCGACCGCGAGCAGATATTTGTTTTCATTGGACCAATACTGGACTCTAAGAAAAGCGTAAAAAAAAAAAAAAAAAAAAAGATCTGCCTGAGAAAAGTGTATTAAGTATGTAGAGAAGGTTTTTGCAGCCTTAAAACATCTATGATCAAAAAAAAATTGAGGATTTCACGGATTTCACCTAACGCGTGTTATTTTCAGAACCTAACTCCTGTGGTAAACGAAAGACTCTAAAGTATCTAAAGAGTTTTAAACACCTGCCCCCCTACAGTAGAGCAACGCTTCATGGAAACTTAAAAAAAAAAAAAAAAAAGTCAATCAAACCATCAACTCTTCAATCAAATCAAATCAAGCAAGAACTAAACCAATTTGTAAGATCAGAGATCCAGAAACTGAAAATCTCAACACCAAATAGATTACACTTCATTTTAAATAGATCATGCTACATATTTAACTAGTTTAAAACCTCAAAAATGAATTTAAACATTTCTGGAATTTGGGCTGGTAAAGCACTTTACCAAAAAAAAAAAAAAAAAAAAAAAAAAAAAGTAAGTAATGTTTTTAACAAGCTACTTTAAAGGAAACATCATAGTTTCAAACTGTTTGTATCTGCTGTGAACCAAAACAATAAAGATATTCCTATGAAATGACTTTCCTGTAATCGTCTAGTTTAATGATTTTATTTCTTTGCCCTCCTGTGCCGGTGAGATCAACTGCCGCCACAGCTTTTGCAAATACATTATTGCAATTTGTACAGCGTATGGCTATGTACAGTATCTCTGAACGAATAAAGTTTGAATTTGAATTTACCAAATGAATGGTAGAAAAACAGTACAGACTAAAGGTTTAGATGTGGTGGATTTTTTATGGCAAATGTATCTTTCGATTCTGCTTCTGCTAAATATGTAGTTTTTTAAATATATTTGATTAAATTTAAGCGTAAAAAACATTTAAAAATAGGTATGATATAATTCGCCATTTTTTTTTTGTATTCAGATAGCATGGGCGAACAAACCTAACATACAAGATCTAGTGGTGTTTCTAGCCTGAGGAACGAGGTCTTGTCTTGGCGAATGGAACGGCCACTCATTACTCGCTGGACTGTGAGTAACTTTGTTTGACTTTTCTTTTATGAGCAGAATCTGCAAAAACAGGGCAGGAGGCCTGAAAACCCCTCACAAACACAGCAAAGAGCTCTCACGTACCATGCGTTAGCCTACATTTTACTCTCCAAGGTCAGTGGAGTAAAGCTCAACTCATTGTGGATTCTATTCACTTTGCACTCTAGAAACCAAGTAGGGTAATTTCAGGTCAAGCATTGCCTCTTGTTTAGCTGGATGCCCAGAATGCTGCTGAGGGCAGACAGACTTTGTTTGGGTGGCTAAAATATCAAAAATAAAAGAGAAAAAGCCTTACTGTGTTGCCGTCTTTCAGATGGTTCAGGAAAGGGAATAAACAATTCTGCATAAGTGAGCAGCACTTAACAGAAACTTGGTCAGATTCATCCTGTGCACTCTATGTTGCAAAATCAACCATCCATTCTTCCACAGGAAAGCAAAGACCACACTTTTGACGGACAAAACTAGAACCAAAAAAGCAAGAGGTTGGTTCCTTCCTGATTCATTTCGCCATACCATTCTCGCCCTTTAATGGATCAGACGACTCCACCCTTTGATTTTTCATTTTTTGAGTCATTGCGTCTGAAACGTTGGTGCTTATTGTGTTAGTATTCAAAACCCTAAGCATCTAAAAAAATAAAAAATAAAATAAAAAAATACTCCCGAGCTGCTTTATTTTCATTGCTTTATTTCCCCCCTGTCAAAATAACACAAAACTAATAAAATAATGGCGTGTGCAAAAGTTTGGGCACCCTGCAGAGTTAGTACCTTGTACTGCCCCCTTTGGCAAGTATCGCAGCGTATAAATGTTTTTGTATCCAGTCAAGAGTCTCTCAGTTCTCGTTTGAGGTTTCTTCATTCATTCTTCTTTCCAAAGGTCTTCCAGTTCTTTAAGATTTCTGGAATGTTTGTTACTCACTGCTCTTTTCAGGTCCATCCATAGATTTTCAATGATGTTGAGGTCAGGGGATTGGGAAGGACACTGCAAAACCTTCAGTTTCTGTCTCTTAATGTAAGACAGTGTGGATTTGGAGGTGTGTTTAGGATCATTATCCATTTGTAGAAGCCATCCTGTTCTCTTTAACTTCTACTTTTTCACAGATGACATCAAGTTAGTGTCTAAAATTTGCAGACATTTTGTGGAATTCGTTCTTCTTTTTACTCGTGAAATGTTTCCTGTGCAGCTGGCTGCAATACAAGCCCAAAGCATGATTGATCCACCCCCATGCTTAACAGTTGGACAGACGTTCTTTTCATTAAACTCTGAACACTTTCTACTTTCTACTCCGTACCTTTGCTCATTGCAGCCAAAAAGTTCAATTTTAACCTCGTCGGTCCACATAACTTGTTTCCAAAATGCATCAGGCTTGTTTCTATGTTCATTTCCCAACTTAAACCGATGAATTTTGTGGTGAGGATGTAGAAGAGGTTTTCTTCTGATGACTCTTCCATGAAAACCATATTTGAACAAGTATCTATTGACAGTAGAACAGTGTAGCACAACTCCAGAGTCTGCAGGTCTTTCTGGAGGGATGGTGCAGTCAAACGTGGGTTTTAACTTGCTCTTCTCACAATCCTGCGAGCTTCTCTGTCTGAGATTGTTCTTGGTCTTCCAGATCTTGATTTAACTTCCGCTGTTCCTGTTGACTGCCATTTCTAAATGACATTCCAAACAGAGGATATTAGCATCTGAAAAGGCTTTTCTATCTTCTTATGTCCTTCTCCTGCTTTGTGAGCATCAACTATTTGCAGTTTCACTGTTCTGAACAACAGCTTGGAAGAACCCATGGATCTGATTGTTGAGGCAAGGTCAGATGACTCAGATTATTGAAAATCTTTCAGATTGAAATGACCTAGTCTTTGCAAACGATGATTGTAAACAATTCATGACACTGTCAGGTCTCAGCTTTTCCAAAGGGGGTGGTGCAGACTATAAATTCTGCAGGATGCCCAAACTTTTGCACACACCATTATTTTGTTTTCTGTTATTTTGAACGGGTAAGTGATGAAAATAAAGCCTATTTTTTCACAAATTAAAAGGATTTCTCATCTGTAAACAGATGAATTTAGGAGATTTTTGAATCTTTCCTTGGGTTCTTTATGCACAACTTCATAATAATTTACCTGGGGTTCCCAGACTTTTGATCCCAACTGTATACTAGAAGATTCCCAACCCTAACCCAAACCCAAACCGGTTCTGGTCTTTTTCTCTAGGAAAGACCGTGAACTTCCACGAGGACTTCCAGCTAATGAAGCTCCGGCACTATGGTGGCGCCATGTTGTCTGTGGACAGGTGCTCTCCAAATGTGTTCGTCTGCTCCTGATTCACAGCGATTTGAATAAAGAAATACGCAGAAATGCAATTTTAAGCATCATTTCCTTTATGTCAGCCCTCCATCATCAGAAAAATGCTACAAATTATAACCACAATTTTCATTGGAGCCTTTAAAAGAAAACACATTCTGCTTGCTTGTGTTAGGCATGGGGTGCTTTAGACACAAATATATTAACAATATATTTTAATTCTTCTTGGTAACAATCTGTAAACTACATCTGGCTTAAGCTAACCAGTTTGCTACAGAAGAAGATGTGTTCAAAAATCAAATCACTTGAGTCTAAATACTTTTTCTAACTTGTATCTTGAGTTTAGATATCTTTCATGTGATACTGAACTAATAAAGAAAGGGAAACATTCCTAATCGCATTTAAATTATACACAAAAGCAAACCAGAGACTCCAGCCGCACTAAGACATGATTAAAATGGTTTTAACTGAACACGAGGATAAAGGAAACACCGATTTAAGCGACCTGGGTGATGTAGAGTTGCTGGTTGAATGACCCCCAGAATGTGCTTATGTGCAGAAGTTTTTCTTCTCTGAGGTTTAAAGGGAGCGTTTCACAAAGAGAGACAAGATTCTTGTGGGCAGCAGCTGTGTAGAGGTCAGAGGAGAGTGGGCAGGTATGAAGGGAAAGAATAAAAACCGTGGCAGAAGGCCATTAACATGTTGAACCTTGAAGTAGATGGGCTGCAGCAGCAGAGGACCACAGAAGGCGACACCTCTGATCGCTGAGAACTAAGAGGCCATTGTAAACCTTTGTAAAAGTGAACAGAAGATTGAAAAATGTTTTTTTAATAATGAATCTGCAACATGGACGGCAGAGACATAAAAAAGCACTAAAAGTAAGAATCTGTCGTGTGGTAAAGCAATCATTTAGACAGGTGGTGGTAGTACAATGGTGTACATTTAAGTTAAGTACCAGTTCCTCATAAATTCCGCAGCCTAAATCAATGTCATTGATGACTACATCTATCCATTTATGTCCCTAGTGGAAGCATCTTCTGTTGGAATGTTTCAGAAGGACGATGTCTCATTTCACAAAGTCTTTGTGGTCACCAGATCACAGCCACCGGAAATGGACACGGCTAACATTTTTAAACTGAGCAGTATAATCTACATCAAATATACAGACTGCAAAATGTTTAACTCGTTTCACTGAGGTAGAATGTTTTTTAGCAAATACATTGTAAATAAAGAAAATTTTCACCTAAAAAAATGTATGGAAAATGTATTTGCTTCTTCTTTTTTAAATTTTTTTTATGGATTTAAACTGTTTTGTTTAGCAGAATCGGAAGTCCTGGACTGGAACTGGCAGCCTTAACAATTTCTTTTTCCCATCACTTTCACATTTTTAGGTAAAGGTTGGGTAAGTTCTATAATCTCCGGCCGGTGATGTCTGCAGCCAGTTCCCTCTCATTTTGTTGGCAGGTTTTGTAAAAGTGAAAATATTCATAATTCTAAAACATCTCTAGAAAGTGTCACTGTGTTTTAAATCATGTTAAAATTGTTTTAGCGACTTGAATGCTACGGTCACAAATACAACCACCACCGCCCAATGGGGAGGCATCAGCGGAATGTTCAAGATTACCCAATTTTTTGTTTTAAATTGTTGGTCATGAAGGTAGATGGAGTTATGTGTCAGGGATGACCCATTACAAAAACAAGCGACGGTTGACGTGCAGCAGCAATGGCTTCTCCCCATTTCGACCCATAGTGGCCAGGATCGCTGCATAGCTCCCACGCTGCCACCGTACGATTTCTAACAATCGGACAGTGGCATTGGGGCAGCAGGGCAGGGGCAGGGGGGTCAATGCCTTCCTGCTACCCGCCCATCAGTGGACTGCCGACCTCCAAATGTCTGTGGGCTGCCACTGACTACTGTAAAAAATAAAAATCCAGTCGCTGCAAAACTGGAACTTTTTCTTAAAACCTCCATGGCTGTGACTACGCAAACTAATCACATTTTACTGAAAAACGTGTATTTAGGTCGCAGTCCGGTGGCATTTTGGGATAGTAGTCAAAACTAGACAAACTCACTCAGTAAAATTGAGTTTTTGATAGTAATTATTATTGTCTAAACAATAAATCAGCAAGATGTGTGTCAAATTGGTAGGTCAAAATGGATCAAAGGAATCACTAGATTTTTGAATTTTTGAAGACAGAAGTGGCTGACCAGAGGCTACTGGAGAGTTTCTTTATTAACTCGTCACATTAGTCATTATGCCAAGAATGCTAAGACATCTTTGCATCTCTGAGTGTCATCACAGAAGATTCATGCGCAGATGGGACTGACATCTTACGTGAATGAAATTAATTTGTGCTCCTGTTTATGGAAAAAATCCGGCATTAATCTGTCACCAGCATTTACTTAATTGGTTCTCTGACGGGACTCCAGTCTTCCACGCTGCGCTCATTTATGCTTGACTTATCACTCCTTGCTTTTAGCAAAACAAGTCCATCCACTGTATGACCTCCCACCCCCTCACGCCGCCACACCCGCTCTCTTTTTCCTGTTCCATTTGCTGCTTTTTCCTCCTCATGCTTCCTCCGAACTGTTCATAAATGAAACATCAGTACACGTTGTTAGAAACCAGCCTGGAAGTGCTTACATGCAGAAGAAGACAGGCTGGAGCTCTCAGCGCTAGAACAAACTGTTTAAGTATGCACACGGAATATTTGTTATGTATCCCTTTGAATATTAAACGCCAGTCGACTTAGGAGGGGTGTTTGAAAGCAGACTTGGAAAGCACCGGCACAGCGGCTTGCGTGTTGCTTCGCTGGAAGTGCAAAGAAATTGGAAAACTACATGAATGTTTTGAAAGGATTTTATAAAAGTGTAAAGAAAAAAAAAAGTCTCACAGGATTTACTCAAAAACAGCTGAAAGGGTGCAGTTCCTTTTTGTGGAAAACACAGAGACGTGTCTGACCTATTTCACAGAAAATTGGGTTTTCAACATGTCCTACTGGCATTTGTCTGATGACGGAGAACATATATTAGGAAAATCAAGCTTTAAACTGCATTTCTGAGTTTTTCTTTATTCAAATCGTTGAAAAAAAATGCAGTTGCATGTAGGAAATATGCTGGGCAGGCCACAAACTCCTTGCTTCAGTCTCCATCCTGATGCATCCACTTACAGACAACTAGATCCATATATGTCTGTGTGCATGGATCTAGTCGTCTAGATCAAGGATCTGCTACCTAAGGCTCCAGAGCCCACCCCCTCTTTAGTGACTTTGGTTAAAGAAAAATGAAACAATGGTCATTTTCAAAAGTAATTAACTACTTAATTAGCATTCATTTCATTTAGGTTAGTTAAGTTTATACATTTATGGCTGAAGTGCACCTGGAAATAATAGGAACTATGTAAAAAGAGGCCTTGGTTGCCCTACATTTCCTCCAGAATGCATAGATTTGACAAAACGTCTGTTTACTCTGTGTGTTTTGTGCGTCTAAGGCACATCAAAGCATTGGTCAGTAGCTATCTGGAGGGGTGTTGCTAAAATATATATCTGTATACTTTCTCTACTGGTGACAAACCGATAAATTAATGTCAGATTAACAGCAGTGGTAAGTGGAGAAAAAGAATGACAGACCTAAGGTATAAAAAGAGAATATGCCCCTTTTTGTCCTGCGTTATTTCACACCATTCATAGGAGCACATTAGCTGCATCGGGCATCTTTTATTTTGAAAGGAAGTCATACGAAACTTAAAAAATAGTTTCACATTTGGAAAAAAAAATGCTAGTTTCTCTTCATATTTTTGGTTTTTTTTTACTCGTGCCACAAAATGCAAAGAATGCAAAGAAGTATGACATTTTTCTAAAGGGTGAAATAGGACTTTGTGGCTCTTACTAGGTTTTGGTCGGTAAGAAACAGCCCCAAATGGCTGTTTTACTGAAAAAGGTTGCAGACCCCTGTATGACTGCGGAGATGGATCTTGTAGACAAACAGATCCATGCTGGAATCCGGCTCAAATCTGTACGACTGAATAACTCTGATATGTTCGCCATTTTTGTTCCAGTGATAATGTCAGGTTGGGGGTGTGAGGGGCTGTAATCTAGCGGCTGAGAGTGTAAACAAAGGGATGATGGGAAGTGGAGCAGGGGTGCTGCATGCCAACAGTCCTGTCCACAACTCAGAGGGGAATTTCTGATGAACTCCTGCTGCTCTGCAGAAACTACGTCCTAGAAAACGACAGAGATTTTTCGATTTTGGGTTTTATATTTAGAAAAACTTGGAAATAGCAAATGCTATATTTGTGTCTCAAAGGAGCCCTTTTACAAGAGAAATTGCAGTTTGACCAGTTTGGTTTACGGTTTATGTCCTTTTTTGTCATAAAGCTGCTGAGCCCACAGTCTCCCAGTGCAACATGAGAAGCAGTACGTGACCACTATATTTCTTTTTATTTTTATGGTTGCAGGTAAACGTTGCATTTCTTATGTTGTGCCGCGCTGCACCACGGGCTGTTAAGCCATCCCCTCGACAAATTTACTGTTCTCCGGGATGGCAATAAAAGCCAAACTGTATTTGCAGTGATTAGTGGGACTGAGGTCTTTATACCCTCGACGAGGCCTCATCAGCAATGGAGCAGAAATATGGCGACGGTGTGTGACTGTACAGTAAAAATAAAAGCTAATGAAAACAGGCTGATCTGATTTTTTGACTTGTGTTTTCAGCACCACGGACAGCTCTATAGTGATAGCGAAAGACTTTTAGACTCTGACACAGTATGTATGCAAAGATCCACGTCAGGGTTGAACACAATCAGCTGCATCAATCACAGCTGGTTACATCTGTTCCATAAGTACCCAAATCAGAAACTGTTACTTTTGTTTACTTGTTTCTCATGATCTCCCACCTTCCTTTCCCTGCCCTCCTGCTTTTCCATTCACATTTTCACAATCACCAGTATGTCCTTTCAAAATGCACATAAAACACACACACACACAGCTACTGTGTCCTTAATTACACTCAAAATGGCACAGAACAGCTTGAGACAAGGGTGAAATGTGAATTTTGAAAGCTTTGGCTGGAGAACACCACATGCATGCATGATGGCTCATAAGAGATGATAACAGTGAATGAAAGCTCTCTAAAACAAATGGGGAGTTAGGATGTAGACCACTTGGCAGTTCAAACGAGACACAGGATGGCACAATGAGAGTCATTCTGGACATGCTCAGTCCAGATCTAAGAATTTTAAAGTAAAAAAACATAAAGAATCGTAAGAAAAAACATTAGGTAAAAGATTTTAGGGCTATGAGATAAATAAATAAAAAACATTAAAATCTTCTGTTGTTTTTTTTTTTGCCAGTATTTGTTTACAAACTTGTTGGGTGTGTAACGTAAGTGTATCGTGAAGTATTGCTAAGTTGTATACTCTTATGATGTATGGGTAACAGCAGCCTTACGGCTAGATATGAGCTGTCTGCAGGCGGATAATCAAGAAGAGCATGTTCTTATGTGAACACCACTTACGGACCCCTTGTGCAGGCCGCAGGATTTGGGCCCGAGGTTAAAAAAAAAGAAAAATCTGAACAACACAAATCTTGCTCCAGGCTTTTTCTCTTAAAGCTCTCTTCCAATGAAAGATAGGGTCTTCATATAATTCCAGTCAGGTACAAACTGCAATTATTCATTTCTATTCAGATCAGTTCTGCCAGGTAAACAGCAACTTAAGGTACAACCCCATTCACAAACAGATTGCACCTGAGTTTACGTCTTGCTTTTCACTGTCTCAGTGGTAAAATCTATTGAGCTGTAATGTTCAGTAAGCACGCTCTCCAACTCTGCTCACTGTTTTAGTCCTTGTTGGATGAATGTTTTCGGTTAACAGCCATTTCCTGCTGTCCCCTGGAACGGCAGCAAATTCAATAATGTAAATCTATAAACCTTCTCATCCTTTATGGATCCTAAATCAATTAAAACATTCTCTGAACTGTCTGATTAGTTTATCCACTACACCAACAACTCAGGTTTTATCAAGTGAGGCCTGGAACAGCTGTTGTGTTCCGTCAACGAGGAAACAATCAATATATAAACAGTAAAGAACGTTTGTATCTGAAACTTGTGTCTGACATACTTCCATTAGAAACCAGTGACAACACAACTACTGACTGTCTAAAACGTTATGATTCCAAAAGACTGCCGATCAAGTGTTAATTTTTACAAACTTTAGTTGCAGCTCCTGTTCAAATTGACAGCCGACTGCGTGCGCATGTGCTTTAAATCAACTGGAGCGGTTAAAAGAAACGACACATGAGCATATGCATTCCCTAAATCGCAGTTTGAGCGAACATCGGGAGCTGCTGAACGTGTAAGTAATCATTTGCCGCTGTGCGGATTCAGTCCGCAAACGGCCTGAAAATATTACAACTGACTGGAACATCTGCACCTGGCACTGAGGCTTCATTCTGCAGGCTAAAAATACCAACAAGCGTCGCTAAACGCTCTCTGAATAAGATTACACCAGAGAACAGTGATCATCAGCAAGAAACACTTAAGCTCGAGTCTCGCTTCTTGAATCATAATGTCAGAATGAAAATCTCTTTCAATGACGCCGCTTTTAGAGCTAAAGAGAACAAACAGAGAAGCAGAAAAAGATTAAGTTTGCTTTGATGAATGCATTTAGAGCAAAAATGTAATATTATCAGACCCAATGGGACAAACAAAAAGCTATTTTAAATTGTACAGCTGTAGAGTTCTTTTTTGAATCTACCTTTAGAACTTTAGAATTCGCAACACAAAATAGTTGTTTTAATAGGTAATTTCCAAGTAGAACATGTTTCTGCTTCTGCTTGTGTCCTTAACAAGTTTGTTTTTTTGTGTTATGCTCAAAACGTGAGTACAATATTTCTAAACTTGAGAAAATCTTGACATTTAATTAAAGATTTTAAATAAAAAATGTTAAATATTTAATTTATTTAACACAACAATGACAAGTCAAAGGAAAAAGGCTACTAGCCACAAAGACACTATGAAAGCTAACTAGAGCTAATGCTAACGTGGTAGTGGTTGTTATAAATCAATCTATGAAACTGACTGCAAACCTCCAGTCAGCTGACAACCAGTAGCTTGATAGACGAGATGCTCTTCTAAATAATAATTCTAAGTTATTCAGGTCAGGTCATCACAAGATTCTGGTTTTCTGGACTTTAAAGTCCCATTCCGATCATCTTTCAGCCATTTTCATGTCGCTCCCACTGTTTTTTTATATTAAGATTTTGCCGTTTTGCAGAGCGGCAGCAGTCGTGGGAGGGACTGTTGGTGTGGAGTAAGCCTGTGCTTACTTCCCATCATCCCTTTGTTTACACGCTCTCTCACTAGCTATTGTTGAGGAAAAACTGTTCTCCTGGTTGAAATTGGCATTTAAGAAGTGTTAATTAATGATTACTTCTGATAAAAATTCTAATTAATTACCTTATTAATTAATAAATTCTATTTACAAATTACAAATTTCCTGAAGTGGATCCCCCAGTGTCCACCTCCCATCAGGGAGCCATAGATGAACCAAAAAGCAGGTCAAACCTTCAGTAACAGTTGCATCATGGGTAAAAGTTGGTCTAAAGGGTTGGACTGGGAAACAGACCCACCGTGTGCAGCAGCAGAGGAAGCAAGAATCTTTGTCGGCAAGACCTTCATGTCAGTGAGGGCCCCCGACCCTCTGAGAGGTTTAGATTTCAACCATTCTGATTTACTTCGGAATTTAACATAAACTAACACTTAAAAATTACTGCTAGTTTATTTTCCTTCTTTTACTATTTCTCTACACCTTTATCATGTGTTATCTTCTAATTCTTATTTTGGAATAGTAGTTTTGATTTTTCTTCTCGGTGTTCCTTTTACTTTATTTTCGACGTCTCAGTTTCAGTTTTTGACATGTTCTCACCGCCCTTTACTACACCACTTTATGCTATTATTATATATCAATATTAGTTCTATGTCTTTTAATTCTGTCATACTCGTTATTTTTGTGTAACTTTTTTCTCAATCCGGTTCAGTCGATTAAGTGCTTAACTATGTTTGTTTGGTGTTTTTGGCAAATCATGGGTGGAGTTTGGCTTGTGGTCACGGTAGATTTCTGGTTGGTTGAAGGGGAGATTATGTTGAGAATAGAGCAGCTCCTTTCTAACCTACGGAGCCTGAAAAAACATCTGGAAATATAACCAGAGTGAACCCAACTTTTAACATTGATTTCAACTGTTGGTTCCAGGAAAGGAAAGTGAAGAATGTACGGCCAGAAATTTCCCTGTGTCTCGCCGGAGATCCTTGAGAAGATTTTGCCAGTTAGACATGTTTTTGTTTTGGCAGTAAGAGAGGTTGAGCAATGTGATAGGCGCATCCTCTATTCTATAAAGGCTGTGAGTAACAGAGAATCAGGGCTTCCTCTTTCCTGACTGCATTTGGTCTGATCGAGTTTGACGTGATGAAGATATTCTGAATTTAATCTTGAATACACAGACCCTTTGAGCAGACAGCAGAATCCAGTTTCATTTTGTTTAGAGTTAATTCTTCCTCAATACCACAGCGGTGCAACAAAAATGGCGAGCAAATTCAAAGCTATCCATTTGTCCAGTTTGCTCCAGATTCCTCGTCTGTCAGACGTACGTGGATCTATTTATCTGCAAAGGGGTGCATCAGAATGGAATGGAGCTTGTGGCTTGCCGTAGTAGCTTCTATTACCCACAAGCTTTTTCTAACCGCTTTTTTGGAATAAAGAACTACTCTGAAATGCAATTTTAAACTTTATATGTGTCCATCATCAGAAAAACACCACTTTTTTCATTTTTTTAATCAGGTTTTTATTTTTCTTCAGGTTATTATTATTTTAAGTTAACGGTGTTATCGTTCTTTTGGACAATTGGAAGGATCATAACACATAGTATGACACATGAGGTGCTTTGTCTGTAAATCACATCTGCATATGGACATATGGACAAACAACTACTATGGCATAAAACTGCTGGGATTTAGAGCGAAACAAAGAGCACACAGTCAGTGATCCCGTCAGTGACACCTGTGACTTTAAGGATTAAATGTTACACTAAAAGTCATGCGTGCAGAAATCGTCCTGCTAAATTTGCTTAAATTTAAACTAACGTGGTTTGTTTCATTTGTTTATATTCACTGAAGAGATGCTACGGTCCAGTAAGTCTTCTAGCAGTAGAGATTCCAACTAAAAAACTCTGAAGTACGCAGACATTTCTATAAGAAAATTGGGATTTTTCTTCATCCTTGTTTTAGGATATTTCATACATAATTAGAGTTTAGTTTTCTCTCGTCTTTACCCATCAAGATTAAAGTGTTTGTTTTGTCACTTTTATGTTCAAATTAAATTTTTGGATTATCATAACAAAATGAATAAATTAGCTTCAACTCCACAAGGCTGACTCTTGTATTTGAGACCTCAGCAATCTCAACTCCTTAAGGTACGTTCACACACACCCTTGGTTACGCGTGTTCAAGCGATCACTATCAAATCCATGTAAATGTGTGTAAATGCGCGTTTCGGGCCATTGAACGCATGCTAAAAGCTAAACCAGGTCAAACTTTGACCAATAAGGGACCTGGATTTGGTAGTGATGTATAGATGGCAACAGTTTAAAAACTGATCATTACAAAGAAATCAATAATTGCAGTTTGTGTATAAGCTAGTATCAGGTAGCGACAGTCCAGAGTGAACATTGTATGCTTAACGTGTGTCCAAGAATATGCTTTTACCGTGTTCTTGAATGCCTGGTGTAGATGTAGGGTTGTTGTTTGATTAGTTGACCTGTGTGCTTCATCCTGATCGTATTTGGAGGAGAACTAATTGCTCCATTCATATCTTCAGACGTCAGACAAACAAGAGTTAGCTGACAGCTTCTACATCATCTTCACTTCATTATCTTCATCACTTTTTCATTTAACCTTCCCCCTTCATCCTTGAAAAAGATTTAAAACCAAAATGAATCGAGTCCTTCACTTCATGTGACACACACGAAAATAAAAAGATTCACGGACCCAGTTTGACACCTTATCTGCAATACAGTGACAAAACCAATGGATGCAAACAAATACAAATTCCAACGCTTGAGTAAACTGCATCTACAAAACATGACAGGACTTCATTAATTCTGCATTATTTCTGTCCTGTTTGATTCAGTTCTTAGTATAGTGTGGCAGCCATTCACCATAACAGCATAATGCTATAATTACAAAGCAACAAAGTACTCTAATTTAAGTACTTTTGTCAGTAACAGAGTAACGTAACGAATTACAGTTCAAATTTCTGTAATTAATTACAGTTACTGGACTATAGAAACCCTCATTACTTCATTACTTTGGTTTTGTAGACTGACATTTTCTCTCGAGTAGACGAAATGAAAACACAGATTCATGTAAAACAAAATGGAGTAAGTGGCACAAACGTGCATGCATTTGCGCACAGATTTGGGGATTGGTCAAAGTACAGACATGCCCTCATACAGTCTAGGTGCTTTCCAAAGTGGCTCAAAGATAAGAGAAAAGAGATGCTGCCCTGCAAGAAGTCCTGTCATCTCCGCAGAGCAGCAGGTGACCGGCAGAGCAGAGATCCGCCCCGTGCACTGATGTGTCTGTTACAAATGACTCTAAAGTCGCTCTTTGGTGTGAAAGACAAGAGTCCGCTCCTTCCTGGGACTCGAAGGTGATTTTTTCTAGATTAATTCACCCTTTCTTTCTTTATTTCTCTTTCTAAGCTGCACGCGACTGATCAATATGAGTTTGCGCTCAATGCGATCCGCGGGGGCAGGGTGGGGGTAGTTTGGTAGACCTGCGGCCGGCAGAACTGTGCACAAACGACAGATGTATAGAGAGAGAGAGAGAGAGAGAGAGAGACTGATGCATTGGTGCAACTCATTGCAATGGAATACGTTAAGTCAGTCAAAATGAACATGGAAGCATTTGATAGTTCTTTGTGTTTTCAGATTTGATAGAGATGAAAATAATGTAACAGTATTTTCCACATCTGATTTTGAGCATAGACCACATATGTCATAACAGTAACTTTTTTGTGTCATTTTTTTCACTCTTTTCTGAATTCAAATGAAGTCGGGTTATGTCTTCAACCATGTTCATACCTTGCACAAGGTTATTGCTTTAAAAAGTATTTTTTAATGATTTTGTTTTAATTTATTTTTGTTTATTTACCTTTATTTAACAAGATAAGTCATTTTGAGATTAAAAACCTTTTTCAAAGGAGCCCTGTTAAATGAAAGACAAGAGAATCATGTTTGTGCGAAGCTGCTCCTCCCTTGAGAATTTGTATGAGTGGAAAAAAGTAAAATAAAGTAACGAGTAGTGAATTATTTTTTCAAATAGATAATAAGCAAAGTATTTAATTACAACTATGACTCAGTAACTAAGTAAAGTAATCGATTACTTTTTAGAAGTAACTTACCCAACACTGACTAGAACATGGGTTTCTGTTCCTAACAGAGGAGTAGAGCATTTAAGATGCAATAATAAATCTTTAAGTCTTTCAGTCACAGGATTCTTTACAGTATGTAGTGAAGCCAGCGTGATCAATTATTGAGAATGTGCTTGCAAGGAGGAATGTAAAGTGTGTGTACAATTCTCTCTGTTTCATTAAAGACCCACTCCAATGAAAATTGTGTTTTTAACATGATCTTGTAGCATTTTTCTTGTTTTTTTTTTTATTTTTATAATGGAGTACAGATAGAAAAGAATGAAAGATTAAAACTGTGTTTCCAAGTAGTTCTTTAATCAAATCCTGATGGATCAGGAGCAGACACATTTTGGAAAAGCTCGAGTTTGTGACGCAGCAACTCCCATGGATGGGCCAGAGTCACCCTGCCCTGCTCATTCCAAACCACCCTTAGAGATCAGATCCGTGCACGAATCTGACTCTAAACTATACCGCTGCTTGCCATTGTTTTTTGTCATGCTAATGTTAGCACTGGATTGTTAGCAGCTGTAAGCTAGCAGGAGAGAGTGTAAACAAAGGAATGCTGGGATTTACTTCTGCGCCAACAGACCCGCCCACAACCCAGAGGGGAATTTCTAATGTATAAAATATGTCTTAAAAAAACGACACAGACTTTTCGATTTTGGCTAAAAACTCAATAATCATAATGTAAAGACCACTGGAAACAATTTCACAATAGATACAACTATAGTTGGACTTTATGGCATGTTAATAGTGCTGCTTTTAAGCTAAATTGATACGAATTACAAAACACCTTCATCTACATACATTCCAGTTTCAAAAACACAAAAGTGAAAAGGAACCGCCAGTAAATGAAGTATATATAAAAATGTGGGGGAGTCCAATTATAGCATTCATTGCGATTAATCAAATTAGACAAATGAAAACATTTTTTTTAATTGCGTTAATCTATAACTTTTGTCGTGTTCTCCGGCACAAAACAAGGGTCCAGTTATTTACTTGCATGGACGTTTTATTTTAACTGCTGAAAACGTGTCTTACATACCTGTATGCAGCATAACTGCTGTGACATCATCAACGAGCGACTTTTGTCGTTCCTGAGCTAAACAAACAACTAATATCTGTTATTTAAGGGATAAAGCTTGATTAAAGGGGTATGCGGGGAACTGATTGCACGAGACAGTAAACTTATATCTATATATATTTATTATAGTATTAATAAGTTGTTTGCGGTAAATATTTTGTGGATTTCTCAGACAAGTGTTCCTAATTTCATGCGTTAAATTGGTGCACTCTGGGCCTGATGTTTTTTTTTTTTTTTTAACTGCTCGAGATTGAAAAAAAAAACAAAAACACCCTTTAATGGTGAAAAAGTACAGGCTGCAAATCTATTATAATATAAAAGATAAAGGCATAAAGGCACTTTTTTGTTGTATTTTGATCTACTATTGTGCTACAATGTCACACATTTACATGAAAATACCTCAAAATGAGGCTTTTCACAGAATAATTACGTTTGATAACCTTATTAGATTAATGATTGGTTATGATTAATTAATCCCTCAAAGAAATTAGTTGCATGACCGCACTCTAAAAATGTACGAAGAAATGTGCTGTACAAGTAAAAACTATTGACAAACAGTAATACTAAAAGTAATACTAATAATACTAAAAACTGTAATAATAATAATAAACTAAAAATAATAATGCAGTAATACTAATGACAAATATTGTCATTCTAATGTTTTTTAAAGTCTAGTGTAGAATTTACTCAAACAGTGGTGGTCTGCAGGTCTAGTTTTTCTCCAATCTTCTCTATTGGATCTAGGGATAAGTCAGTGCAGTGGCAGAGTTAAAGAATAATAAAGAATTTTTTTTTAAAGCGTTTAGCTTGGGGGCCCTAATGCTTTGGGGGCCCCAGGCCATCGCCTATCTTTGTCTAATGGTAAGTCCGCCCCTGCACCCGTCTACCAGGACGTTTTAGAGCTCGCCATGCTTATTTCACAGCTTTGTAGAGATATTGAGATCCTTTTCCAACAGCACCTGCCTTTACTGCAAAAAGTACTAATTCCTAATTACTGTCACAACAAGAGTCATCTGCCCTCAGCCCAAAACAGACTCTATGTACCTCTCAGTAGTCCTCAAAAACAAAAACTGGCATCATATTTAAATTTAAAGAGATGCATGTTAGTATGCGGCAATCCGAATGTGATCCTGCATCAGATCATCACCATTTTTCTGGCCGAGGATAAATGGCTGGTTTAAACTCGTTCTGTTTTAATCCCTAATTGCCCTCAGTTGTTATAAACGAAAACGTCTACTTCATGATTAAATGCAAATAAATGTCAAGTAAATTCAAAAAAACTGTAGAGAAAGAGGAAACCAAGCCATTCGGCAGGTGATGATGAAATATTGACTTAATACTCTTAAACTCTCAACTGGGATGTACCACTTTAAGGGAACAAATGGGGGAATATATAATGTTTTCATTAACCTCTAAAGATTGCAGTGGACAGATTCAAGTTTGTTGTTTTTAAATGAACACATTTTGCACATGTCACTGCACTGTTCAACTCTTATTGTCCCATTTAATGCATTAAATTTTTAAAGGAGTTATTCCACAGAATAGCTGCCTCTTCTTAATAACTAAACAGCATTTTTCCCTTTTGCTCTTTTAATGAGTTCAATTTAAGGCCAAATGCCATTTTATGCCTTCGTGTGACATGCTTCACTGACGAGCAAGAACCATTTGAGCAAATATAGAAACAGTGAAATTCTGCACTCATGCTCTCACGGCTACGGACTGATACAGTAATGCACCACGCAGTGTTGACTTTAAACTAAAGAGTGCCTGCAAAATGCATGAGCGCTAACATGGAAACATGCCGTGCATTGCATCGACTGTAAAAATCCCTCATCTGTGGCTGGGAAATTGAAGGAAATGTCACGTCAGAGGATCAGCATTTGCATTTCAGTCAGATTAACGACAATTGTGTAATTAGGAGTTTTTTTTTTCCCGTTTTTTTTTCTTTAATGGCTATTTGAGCTTGCGAAGCAGAGATGGGGAAGGGAAGTTGAAATTGAAGCAGTGCAACAAACAAAATGAGTTTTGTACCATTTGCATAAGTAATTAAATTTACTAACGCGGAAGGGGAGCGGAAAATGAAACCATTTACTACAGTTTCTTAGCTCTGAGAGATGACTAGAAAGTCAAATGGACTAATCATAACATTACAGATTCTTCGTATTTGACAGGAAATGAATCCCTGTAGAATCACTCCTAAAAATGAAGGACTGATTGAAGCATTCGAGCTCAGCACCTGCTAATCAATCGCTAAAGGGATGGGTGAATAAGTCGGTTTTTGTGTCTTAACCCTTTCCATCCAAAAGAAAAGCAAAGTCAGTTTTGCTGACCGAGGTCTGAAACCTTTACCCCCAATTTAAGTTACAAGTTGGGATGGTAAACGGATAAGAAGATGGATGTGCTGCCTTTATGAAGTAGACAGATAGGTAAGGGATGGAAGGAGAGATGTGTGATGCAATTTCATGCACACTCGATAACACGGGCAGCAGAGAGTTCACTCTGCAGTGATCACCGACCAAATCCCTTAGGAGGATTATCTGGGCTCAAATCAAGAAAATTGTGCAACTTTAATGGTCAATGGCAAACAGGGAGATAGTGAAATGGAGAGAGGGGGCGGCTGGGCTTAGGCCTGATGTCAACATCAGTCTATGGAGTCTTTTATTTATGTGTGAAGCATCATGCTGACCTGGATCAAGCAGCTGCAAAAAGCATCCTAACCAAACATGTTTGGTTTTCACAATAATACGCACAACCCTCAGAATATACTTTAGGCACACTACTTGGCTATACCTGGATTTGTCAACCAATTGGTACCCAACATCCACAGCATGAACTTGTATCTTCATTCATCTTCCATTTTTAATCTGATTCTGAAGGAAGTTTTATTTTGGAAAACTACTGGATTCTCCCCACCACATACGACTCATTCTGCAGACACACGTCAAGGCACATGATGAAAACACATCCACTACTTTCTTGAAGCGGTTGCGCCGACCACTAAATTGAAACCGCTAAGCTAGCAAAAGTCAACAAAAAACAAACAGATTTTGAATGTTTCTTTCCACAGAAAACAAAAGAAGAACCTTTGAATTTAAAATAAAAGACCTGCAAAAACCAACATTTTGATTTATTGCGATGGTTGTTCCCACACAGCATCATAATGCAGAATACTCAGGAACTGCTGTCTAATGTTAAGAGGATATTGTCAATAAAGATGTTCAAACGGTGGATTCACCTTTATTATTCTAATCACAAAACACGAATTTAGTGACATTTTTTTGCATTTATCTGTCGCACCTTAAAACACAGACGAGGTTGAAGTTTGTGTCTGATTTTTTTAAGCTTCCACTTTGACAGTTGTAGGTTAATGGAAAATCTATACCACATTTTGACGATTCCTACATGAAATCTGGTGTAAAAATCAAATAAAGCTACAGGGATTTCACAGAATAAAATTTACCCTCAAAAGTTATAGGAAACTGGAGGCTAAGAAAAACTTCCGTCTTGTACAGGCCAGTTCGTGAAAATATTGTTCCCCTTTTGCCTGCGGGGTCACGGTAAGTCCTGCACAGGTCAGAAGCAAGGACCAAACTCAGGAGGACGTCGCCGACAAAAAAAATATTAAGAAAGCAGCGACCAGCTTGCTTAGCCTTCAATCTTAGCTCCAAACTTAACCCAATCACACACTGATAGTTGCATTGCACCAGGAGCAATGGGTTCAACGTCTTGCCCAAGGACACATCGACACATTGGCAAAGCCGAACCTACCACCTTCTGATCACTGTGCATCACAGCCACTGAAAAACTTAGAGGCCCAACTGACAAAGGGAAGAACCAGAACGATCCCCATAGGAACCTTAGAGTGTAAAAGCAAGGTTTATTAGTACTTGATAACAAGCTGTCCCTTTAAAAACACAGCACAAAACCTTTCTAAAACCAACTTTAAAACATGAAGACCTCGGCTGTAACCAGTGATTCTTTGAGTTACTGTTGTCTTTCTATCAGCTGGAACCAGTCTGGACGTTCTCCTAGTCCTTCAAAGTCACTTCAACCCCCTTTCTTCCCCGTTCTGAGGCTCAGTTTGAACTCCAGCAGATCGTCTCGACCACGCCTGCATGCTTACGTGCATTGAGTTGCTGCCATGTGATAGGCTGATTAGAAATCTCCGTTAAGAAGCAGTTGGACAGGCGTGCCTCATAAAGTGGGCAGTAAGTGGACATTTTACCACACAACAACAATGAGCCTAGTTTATTAACAAAATATGGGTGGACTATTCTTTTTAAAAAAAAAAAAACGTTCTATCCTGAATAAATACCTGGACAGAGGGGATTTTCTACCTTTGTTTTGCCTTCTTCCTGAAACAAGGAAAGAACACGTCTCCATCCCCCCAAAGCAAAGTTAATGCAATAACACAGAAAAAGGAAAGGCTTTTTTTACATAGGTTCCCGGAACTGCAGCAGATAAGATAGATTGGGTTTATGCTGCTGAAACGAAGCCAGATGTAAGAAAACTAATATCTCATTTTGATCACACACATGAACTACTCAGGTCCTCCCACCAAGTCCTAATCTGACAATGATTTATTCCAAGCATTTAGAGGTGATGAATGTTTCAGATCCTCTCATTCATGTTTATGGAGTAAGCTTGACTTCAAACAGAAGGCCCCATACAGACAGCTCATGGGTGATGGACCAGCCATCTGGGCTCGACCTCTTTCGGTTTGTTGGTGTCAGACCGTGACTAAATGTTAGCATTTTCACATTTGAAAACAGAGACAGGAAAGCAGACAGAGAAGATTTCGTTTTTCTGATATAAAAGGGAAACACAAATGCTTCCTGGGAGACAAACAAGGAGCAAGGGGGTACTTTTCATCAGAAATGAAAGCTACTGACGCAAATGAGCTTTTATATTGGAAAAATTAGGTTTACGCTCAAAAATGAGCTGCTTAGTCACTTTTTATGCACTGTGATGTGATCTCTCTTAATCTTGTAAATACTATTGTTTGTGTTAAATGTAGAAGATTGGAAGAAAGACATAAAACCTTCATTTCCTCCCCTTTAAGAATTAACTTCTATATTGCTGGGGTAAAGTTTGAGTCCTCTTTCATCAAAAAGTCTGAAATAAAACTCCTAACAGATTATTTACCCTAATTTACAAATAATTCTAGTGATGCTCTACAGCAAAACTTCCCTTCGTTGGTCCTCAACCATACAACTAGATTTCCTTCTTCCCAATTTAAGGGATTACGCCGAACCAGGAATCACTTAATTATTCATTTATTGAGGTAGGGATGGTGTGAAAACAAAAATACTGGTAGATCTTAAGGACCAACATTGGTCAGTGTACACTCTTTGGACTCAAATACCAATTAAATACCATACAAATTAAACAGCTTACAACTTAAAGTTTTGCCCTAAAACAAGGATAAAGAAGACATTTTGGTGATCAGACTTTATTTTTCCAAATCAACTCCCTTGTCTTTTTTCAGTTTATCAAAAAAACACCAGTTCCACAATGAAGGTTATCTCAAGGTGAGTAAAATAAGCGAGAGAGACATCAAACCAAAACAAAAAGTAGCATGTTTTTAGGATCCGTACTGTCCTTTTTGATCAAAATGTTCCGAAAAAAGCCTAAATATTTGAGTTGACCAACAGAAAACATCACAACAATTAAGTGTAATTCCGAACTGACTCTGTGGTTGGGCAACAGAGAACCGATTCCAAAGTATCTGAGACTTCCAGCAAATACAATAAGTTAGTCAACCAACTCCATATGATCCAAAATGATTTTACATCAATTTATGTGTAAAAATACATTTGTATCTAGGTTGAGGAAAGGTTTCCAACTAAATCCTCTATAATCACAAGCTTTAGACGTGTCTCAAATCCTTTATTTTTCCAATTTGTTCATTTTAAATGAGGTAGATTACCTTAGAAACAATCTTTGTCAGATTAAAAACAAAGAAACAAACAAACATGGGAATGTTTGGCTAAGATGCAGTTCTGGATTCTTATAGATACAACAGTTGTGGGCATGAAAGTAGTCAATGAGTGTTAGTTTAATCGGTTGTCCACAAGCTTACATGAATTATGGTCTGAAACACAGCTATCAGTCAAGTTATTTATCAACGGGAGCAAGCAAAATGTTTTCACTCTTTTCATTCAAAATGCACAAAAAGGACACATGGTTTGACTCAAAAACCAAGAGTTAAATACGAAATACTGAGAAAACACTTGAATTCTTTGTTTTGATTGAAATGGAAAAGGCTTAAAAAAGCAGATTAGACTGTATTTACCAGAAAAAATATGAATTTGTCTGTTCTCTCACCAACGTCATTTCCAAACGCTGGAGTACAGACCACCGGAACGCAGAGTGAATGTAAAAGTCAGTGCACTTGCTTACCGAGACAGCTTTGGCTTCTTGGAGAAACCAAACATGTCCACGTGCTCCAGCTACTGAGTTCTGCGCCCCGACGCTCAGGTGTTCCTCATCAGCATTCTAGTCCACATCCGAATCCCATCACAGTTAAAACTGACTATCCAGGGTCCATAGCAACAGTCAGAATGACTCTCCTTTCAAAAAATTCTTCTTCAACTCGAGCTGCCACGTCCAGAGTGCAAAGTGTCCCATTCCCGGTTTTTCTAAATGCTTTTCAAAAAGGCACGACAGACACGGTAAGGGGTCATCCACCCCTCCAATCTCCGGGACAAGTCAGCCCGTTCTGCTGCATAACATCTCCATCCTTTGGGCTGCAGTCAGCCTTCTGTATGTACTTCACATCCTAGAGCACGGGGAAGTGCAGCGATCATAGTGAGGGAGGGGAGATTGGAAAAAGGGAGGGAGGTGCGATAGGCAGGGAGGGACAGAGCGGATGGATGACGGATGCTCACTGGCTCAAGTTCGGAGCTTGGTTCATGTGAGCTCCTTTTGCGGGACGGAAGGAAGGCAGAATGTGCTGGAAGGATGGGAATGAGACCAAAGATGAACGGGGGAGTGTGTGCAGAGGAAAAGGTTGTAAACAGAAAGCCACATGAAGAAAGACAAAGGCGGATGGAGAGTTGATGGCTGAAGAACAGCTGACTATGCAGAGTGGGATGCAGTGGAGTGGAATACATGATGTGAGGGTTTTTCCCATGGTTAGTGTTAAATGAGTGTAAGTGGCCAGACAGAACTGCATTATCATATACAGACTCAATCTGTGTCGTTTGGACATAGTTTCTGCAGAGCGGCAGGGGTTCATTAGAAATACTTCTCTGAGTTCTAAGCGGAGTAAGCCTGCCCCCATTTCCTGTCATCCCTCTGTTTACATGCTCTCCCGATAGCTTGTGCTAGTGTCAGAAACACAACTGCCACCGCGTGATGGGGAGGCAAGGGGCAGAATCTTCAACATTTCATTCTTTTTATATACCCCTGGGCTATTGGGCAGCTGGTGGCCTTGGATATGGATGGCACCGTCCAGAGACATTCACAGATTTGTCCAGTCAGAGCTGGTGCCGAACACCCAACAAAGCAATTCCAGTACTACAAAAATGGTGGGCAATATCGGAGCTATTCTGCCATCCAGATTCCAGCTCAGACGAAAAAAAACAAAGACCTTCATGGATCTATTTGTTTGCAAGTGAATGAATCAGAATGGAGTTTGCCGATTGCAAAACTTACGCCACTGCCACAAGCTTTTTCCAACAACATTTTTTGTCACATTTTTAAGAACGAAATCCTCAAACAATGCAAGTTTAAGCTTAATTTTCTTTATATACGTCCTCGATCGTCAGAAAAATGCCACAAGAACATGTTAAAAACACGACTTTCTTTGGAGTGTGTCTTTAAATTGTAGTAAATGGTAAAAATAAGAGTTTACCAATTGAGATTGAAACGTTTGCTATAGTTTTGGACACCGTCTTCCACAAGAACAGTCAAGGACTTTTGTTTTCTCCCTAATCATTGGCTGTCATCAAACTGTGTGTGTCTGTGTTTGTGTTAACGTCTGCACAGATGGTTCAGCCTTTGGGAGATGCTGATTCTGTTGGCCCCGTGCCACAAGTGTTCAAACACCAACCACAAATGGACCTCAGTGGACATGACAAAATACTTGGGAATGCAAATTAGCGGGAAGCATAAATGCTCATTATTTTGATGCCTTTTTTGTTCTATTTTATCATACAGCCTTAGATTCTATGATCCTATTTGAAATCAGAATGCCCTTGCTGTCAACAAAAGGCTTTACTTAAAGATTATTAATGGATATTCCACAAAACAGCAGATAGATGGTGTTAGACTAAATGAAAATCTGGAAAGCCATTGACTTTTGTTTGATGACATTGTTTTATTTCTCCTGAATAAAATGATTAGAGTTGATAAAACAGCGTTCCCTCATTTATCGCAGAGGTTTTGGCCTAAAAAGAACCCATCATCTTTCATTTTGACAACAATTCTAGATGTTTTACGGCTGTGAAACTCCTGATTTTTATCCACTTTTCTTAAACAGACATGAACATTTTCACACTTTTCTCTCTCGTTTAAATTCTCAAAGTTCAAACTTTCATTAAAAAAATAAGGCAGGTGTTACAGAATGAAAACAAACATCTGATTTCTCAAGTTTGGAAATTGCATTCTGTACAGGAGACAAGAGTCAATCAGGATGCAGAACACTGTGCAAACAACAAACCCAAAAAGCTTTCCAAATTGCAATGAATATCAATTATAATAACTCAAAACAACAATACCGCAAAAGGTAAACCACGTAAACAGAAAGGGACCACAGTACAGTACTGCAGTCTGTTGTTTGGTGACATTTTCTTTTACTCTCCACATTTCTTGTGTTTACGTGTTCTTTGTGTGTCTGTTTCACACAGAATGAATCTTTGGTGGTGAACAGTGATAAATGTCACGCCTTAAACCCTTTAACAGAGGTGTGGACTCAAGGTACATGACTTAGACCCGATGAGGTGTCATCATAACTTTCGTGACGCTGGGTGATGACATCATTGCCACAACGTGAGGACATCACTGTGGCATTAGGCATTCGCTAACGTTTTAAGCTCCCCGAGCAAGTAGTTGTCTGCAAAAACTAGCATTTGGGAGCACGAGTTAGTCAGTCATCTCTCAGACTCGAGTCATAAATCTGAGAACTTCAGACTCGACTCTGACTTCAACCTCAGTATTTCTGACTTGACTCAGCCTTTAACCTTCTAACTCGGAAAGACTTCCAATAGTCCCTAACACCCAAAGAATAAAAAGGATTCGGCCAAAGCCCGCGCCGAGGTCTCTCTGTCTCTGTATGTGTGATGTGTGTGCTTCTGGCAAAACATCCAACCAAATCGCAGAACAACCAATGAGACAACCTTACAACAAAAGCGCTAGTTCCTGTTTGCCCGTGTCATTGTGTTTTGGTCTAAAAATAACACATGCTGTTCAAAATTACCATAATTCATTGACCATGAATACAATTTAACTTAATTCCAAAGCGGAGAAAATCAGCTTTGCCCTGCTATGCAACACATTAAAACTGCTCTGACCCATGGAATAAAATGGCTTACGTTAGTTGTGCAAATGGTTGAAGAGTTACAGTTAATCATGGAATGGCAATGCTGGAGCTAAAGCACTATGTTAAAAGAGTTAATTGGCTTGTTTACTGTAATAAATGGAACTCTAAGGCTACATTCGCACACATTTCGCCTCAAATTTGTGTCTGCCGCATCTTCTTTGATGTGAATTTTGCTGCTGCACGCTTGTCCATAAATGTGTTGACACTCCCGCTGCATGTGGGAGGAGGTACTGTCAAAAGAAGACAAATATTATGAAGTTCAAGAGTAGAACAATCAGATTCTCCTCCATGTTGGTTTTGGACTTCAACTGTTAACATCGTCAAAGCGTCCTGATTGGTTCGTGTGATGCGAGGCTCACAACGTGCCACAGGGCCTGCGATTGCATCTGTACATTGAGTTAACATTAACCCTGGATGCCCCTGTTGTGCAAGTTGAGTTTGATGTGATAGTTCTACGCAATTCTCTGCACCAGAATGGTGTTCCAAGTGAATCAAGCCATCAGCTGGTTTGTAATAGTCTCTCTGGAAAGCAAAGGCTGGTTGTTCCAACAATCCACAGAGAGTAACAGAAGAAAGTCTGTTTCAACATTTTACTGCAGTAGAAGCCATTTTGCATCAGCTTTGACACATTCCTTGAAAGCAAACCATAATGCTCAAACAAATCAGAAATACTTCTGCGAGAGGCAGAACACCAAGGTCCTTGTTGCCCTTTCATAATCCCACTTATTTAGACAATCCCATTTGGAAACACGACGGAGACAAATGAAGATCCGCCCTCTTATCTGTTAGTAAATTCAATTTCCTGTCTGTACTTTATTACAGAAAGAAGTTATTAGGGGATGTATATGATGCTGTGCATCACTGGCAGATTTTGACAGTTTCAGGAATTCACTCCAATGGTTGTTTTGAAAGGATATTATTTTAGCAGTGAATAAATCAAATGCATTTCCCTCTCAGACTGCTGATGCACGCGTCAGATGTTCTGTGATTGGTGGGCATCTATAAATCATGAAGACAGCAAAATTAATACGGTGACCGGGCTTAATGTATCATCCGCTTTGGCGAAACTTCACCTCCATTTTACTTCGATTAACACACTTGACGTGGCAAAGAAAAGAACAGCAAACATGAATGGCAGCCAGCAAACAAACAAACAAAACCCAGAACAGATGGAGCTTCAAATGCAAGCCTTTTGTTATCAACTGCCAGCATGTGTCCAGCAGGACGATGATAAGATTGCGTCTGTCAAGCACACAAGGTGCTGGTACACACTATTCTTTTAGAGGGAGGGAATTGTTGATATAATCTTGTCAGAAGGTTGCAGTTGGGGGGAAACTATAGCAACAATGGGAGCCGACTCGATTGGCAAAGAACAGTTTTTTGAACAATGACTGGTCCTTGTTTTCCCAAACAATGAAATCCATCTATTTTAATTACAGGACAAAAAAATGGAAGAAGAGCAGGTGGGAGTCAAGAGGTCTAACAGCTGATGTAAAGAAGAGTCACAGCTCTGGATTGGTCCAATGCATTACTTTTGTAACGTTTTCCCAAAAATGGATCAATATTTTGCCAAAAATATGAATCAATACCATGATCAGTTTCTTCCCACAGATGAGACCCACTGAGAAACCAAAAGAGGAACTTTCGACTTTAAAGGAGAAAACTACATAAATCTGCATTTAACAGAGAATATCAGGATTTTTTTGGGACATTTGTTTCCACGTAAAAGTCTGTTTTGCTCTGCAATGTTACAAAGCCAAAGCTAATAAAGTTGTAAACACAGTGGATTCACGTTTAGCATTGTTTTTATTATTTTGAATTCCAGCTGAAGTTGGTGTACAATTCAACTGGATACTTGACAATACCGTCTGACATTAAACCAATCAGCGCCCTTAAAAAAAAAAAATCAGGGACAACTGCAAAAGGAGGTTTGAACTGGACATACTTCTGGTTCACTTTGCATGTCCTGGTCGCCCTCCCAAATATACCAAAGACGTTACTTCTGAATATCCAAGCTGCTGTCTGAACTAATGCCAAAATATGACAGCATGATTATCAGAGAACACTTCCAGATTCATGTTTGCTGTCCCTCAAACCGACGTGTTTATGAATGCCAAAGGTTTTTGACAGTTAAGGACTTCATTCACCAGCACGTTCGCACTCTAGTCCTTTTCTTTCTGCGTTCATTTCATTTTACGACTTTATACCTTCTCACTTTAGCTTTCTGAAATTGTGGGTATAATTAGCCAACAAAGTAAATTTGACCTTTGGCAAAGTGACATGTGTCAAACCATCACGTTAATCAGGATTAATGAATGAATGAATCCTTCTTGTGTCTCATTTCCTCTTTCTTATAGTCTCTTCTTTATTTGTCCTCAAAAGGATCAAATTCTATGAGAGACAAAATGAGGGGGAAAAAATCCAGACCTTGACTGATTTTGAAAGAATTTATTTTATGAATTTAAGGTGGAAAGTAAATATTTGGTCACAAACAGGCAAGATTTCTGGCTCTCACAGACCTGTAACTCCTTCAGTAAGAGGATCCTCTATCCTCCACTCATTACCTGTATTAATAGCGCCTGTTGGAACTCGTTATTTAAATGAAATATCCATGTTTTTCACGCGGTTTAAATGAGACATCACTCCATCTAGCGTTTACGCTAAAAACATGCGGCCATCGAGCAATTCTCTGTGCGTTCAAATAGAGGTGGCTGACGTGAGTTCGAGGACCAAAACGCGTTTGGTGTCAAAGCAGGATTAAAAAATACAAATGGATCATTCCTGTTCCTCGTCGTCTTCACCGGCTTCCAGCATATTCAATTAAACTTTTTTTTTTTTAAACGCAATAATGGTCTTGCACCCAATTATTGCCAAAACCTTTAATCCGCTGCAAACCCAGTAAAGTCATAGTCAGATCTTTAGAACCTGCTGTTGTACCTATTGATCTATACACCATCGCTAACCAACAACTTCACAAGACAAAACGTGAATCCTTTTTGTTTAGAAAGGGGTTTTAAGCTTCATGAAATCATTGTTTTTTTTATTAATTTATCGCTTTTTTTCTCCTTTTCATCAGTCGTATTAATGTTTTGTCTATTTATTTGTTTATTTTTAAGCTTAGACTCTTTTCAAGTGCTATTTAAATAAACTTTGCATTTGTGAAGGGCTGCTCAGTTCAGTCAAATATCAAAGTTTAAATACTCTGCAATCCTTTGAAGTGAAAAACAACATTGCTCAGGGAAGAGGTGCTTAATCCCTTGGAGAAAATGATTTAATGTGAAGCTTCGAGTAAACTTGTACGAAAAATAACTTTAGAAGAGACTTTAACCTTCGCTTAGGAGCAAAAGCCTCTAAATGACTTTCTACCTTGATACTTGGGCACATTCTTGCATGGCTTGGACAATACACAAGATTGTAATCATAGCAAATCAATAATGAAAGTATATTTCATCATGTTTTAGCATCCTTTTCCTAAAGTGCTGTTTTAGTGTATTGAACTGAGTGTTTAACAATTCCAAGGTCGTATTGTACTGAGCTTTGACAATTGATGACAGTCAGCTAACAGCATTTAGGAGTAAGTTCTTCAAAGAGGTTGTCGATTTTCTTTCTTAAAACCCAAAATGATGTCACTTGAATGTTTATACAATTCCAAAAATTCAAAAAGAATATAAAACTAATTTTAAAACCTCCTCAAAACAAGAATAATTTGCTTTCGACAAACTGGAAACAGGCAGTAAAACGATACAAACAACTTCAACTGAACAGTTAAACCCAACAGAAAAGAACACATGTGCCGTAAGAAAAAGAAAACATCTTAGAACAAATTAAAAAAAAGTCAATAAATAAAGAATAGTGAAAATATTAGATGAATTTGGAAAAACAAACACCTTAAATAGGGAACTGGACAGAAATACAACAATAAGTTTGAAGAAAAGTAATGAAACATGTAAACACTTCCTAATTAGTGTTTGTATGTCTAATTATTTAAGCAATCAAAACCAAAAGAGATTGATCTTAGCAGTAATATATTACAGTGATACAAAAATTAATCTTTTATTTTGGATAAATTACTTGATAAACCGGACATCAGGAACCTTGCTTGTTATTTCAAGAAGCCTCGGTCCAGTCTGACCAGACGGTTGGTTTCAAACAGAAATGCTTGTTACACTGAGGACTGATAGAAACAGCTTTGGCGCTGCCTGGCGTCACCCCGAGATAAGAGGACAGAGGGAAGAGGACGTGCCATTGTTCACTAATGAATACCAAGGTCATCATTTAAGTGAGGACGAGAAGAGCAAATGATAGAAAGATAAATGGTTTTGGGTGACTCTTAAACCAGTGAATGACTCTTAATTTGTTATTTTTTTTTACCCATGACAATTAAATTTAAAGTGACACATACAGATAATAAGAAAAAAAAGAATCAATGAAAAGCTACATTCTGGAGCTACAATAGCAATGCATTAATTCCCAGAATGCAATGCAGCAGAGTCAGGGTGTTCTCTTTATTATTATAGAGGATAGAAACGTTGCCACCCTTGACATGCACACACACACACATACAAACTTCATGTGACTGGCCTAAACAATGAGATCATAGAATTTCATTCCAGCACCCCCTTTAATCCAGCCAGCAATCTCGCTGTTTCTCTCCTCTGACACAGCCTTAATCTGGCAGGGCAGCCAGATAAAGCTCGGACAGGTTAGTTAGTGGGGGGGACTAGAATGGCACAAGTGATGTCTACATACTAAGCAATGATCACTGAGATTGATAAACTAGAAAGACAAAGGGAAGCAACAGATGACATTGATGTTTATGAATTGAAAGTGAATGACATTTTGAAAACAAGGAATATTCTTTTACAGGAAAATCTTTTTGGAGTACATGCTATTTTCAAGATCAAATTCCATTTTAAAATCTAAAATAAGTGCAATTTTATTTCCTCCAAAGTGAATTTAAACACCAACTCAATTTTGATTTGGAAAATGGACTTGAAATGGTCAACATACTGGTTAGGGTTCGAGCTTTGAGCCATTTCAGTTTGCTGTATATGAGAACTAGATCCTGGCGTTCCAAACAGGAAGTAGCCGCTGGCTCCAGGAAGCCAAAATCTCATAGAGTTCTATAGAGAAACAAACATTTCTATTTGTCAGAATACCCTTTCTGATACGTTTTTTAACATGTTCTTGATAATCCTCAATTTTAAAATAATATTTTTTCTTTATTGCAAGTTAATCAAGTTATAAACTGACCACTCACATGACTCAATTAAAGTAGGCGGCACTTGCTGACCCCCAAGTTTGATTCACAGATTCTCCAAAGGGGGTGTGGACTTCCAACAAGTTCACTCCTGATTGGAGAGAGTAGTTGCAGTAACAAAGTTAATCATTTTCTATGGGTAACGTCACACTCCTTCAGTCCAGTTCTCATGTACGATCAAATGGTACAAAAATAAACATTGTTTCATTTATAGTTTTTGCCCTTCTTTTCTGATTTACAAGTTACACATTTTAAAACATGCTTTTATCGTTGAATAATAAATGGTTGAAATATTCTAATTGTTTGTGAATTAACTGTTGACATCATGTCATTGTACGCAATTGAAAACTGGAATCTATTGACAGCCCGACTATTAGCTATTCCTCAGAGCCGACATGACATTTAATTATTACACAACAATCTGAATAGCTGAGATCTACAGTGCAGCAATTATTGAGATCTTGTGGCTTTTGTTTGGGTCGATGTTATTGTTTAAATGGACAAAACTGAACACAATGAATGTGTACGAGTGGATGTGAGGAGAAAGACAATTATAAGCAATTCAGGACCACAAAGGGGGCAGGAGGGGTTTTTAGTTGGGCAGCCAACCAAAGCTTGCAGAACATGGCTGGGCAGTATTTCCAGTGGAGATTGAAAAATGAGAGGAAGGGGGTGTCAGAGTGATGAGGTAAGTGTCTTCAGCAAAACTGAAAACTTTCAATTGTAGTATAAGTCTCTCACAAGCTTAATCAAGAATAGATTATGACCTTTTCTTGCCGCAAAGCGCAGGAGAATATGGCACCATTTTGACCAGAAGCTGCACCGAAACCTGCCTGCTATGTGGAGATACATTATAATCCATAAGAGAATAACATCGCAGTGGCATTAAGTTTGCCATTTCAAGGGGGGTTGAGGACAAAGCTTATTAGGCATCTAATAAGGTTTAGCAATACAAGTAGTTAAGTAAATCAACACAGTCCAGAACAATGCACCCCACACTGTACATTGATGAGAACAAGAACACTTCTCAGACAAGAGATGCTGGTTGTCGTCATGAAAAAGCATAGACTTGTTCTTTAAGCCAGAAAAGGACTTCTTCAAATAGCCAAAAAAAATGATTACAATAAACTGGAAAAAGGAAGAGGCACCAGCAAAAGCTCAATGGTTCCAAAAACTCAAACACGTGTATTTAATGGAGCGAATGACGGCAAGTTTACAGCTGAAAATGGACAAATGTATCCAAAGATGGGCTTGAGTTGCAAAAAATATGAGACTAAAAGTCAATTGTTAAAACTTACAGGTTGCATTGTAGAGGATTTTTATTTTATTTAAATTCATTCATTTTATTTATCTTGTTTTTCTTGCGATTAAGGTTGTTGTATAATTCCTGTTAATGTGAAGCTGCCATCTCTATATGTTATAATACCTCTGCCCACATTGTACCCATATTTGTAATGCTCTACCAAGGAACAAAAACTTAATAAAGTACAAGCAAAAAAAAAAAAAAACAGAAAAGGACGGTAAGAATTGAGAGTACAGTTCTAAAAAGCACATTATCGACTTCATTTCATCAATTTTTTTGCATTTCCATTTGTTTATTCATTTTTACTGGGTTTAGAAAGTATCCGGTCTCTGTATTGACAGATACTCAAAATCAAATGACTCAGAATTGAATCATAAATGACAGAATTGCCCCTTTGGGTGGTTATTAGCTGTATGAGGGTTTAAATGGGCAAACCTCTACAGAGCATGCAAGTGGTTTGCACAAAATGTTAGGTTGAACACCGCGCTGTGAACCTGTAGTCAAAATGTTCGTGTGTCAGTGGGCATGCTGCAGGCGACCAATCACAGTGAAGTAAATAAGGGTGAAATAGGTGAGACACATCGTACAGATCAGATTTTTTTTTTGTGTCAACCCTGCCAAAAAGCCTGTGCAAGGGGCCTGTCAGTGCTGTTCAAGGATAAGTACCACATGGCGACCCAAATGCAAGTTTTACACCAAATTCCGCAGGTGGCCATGCAGCGGAAGTTTTAAGAAAAGGCTCAAATGAAGTGACAACCGGACAGTTTTTTCACAGTGGTCGCACGGGCACGTTTAGAGGTCGTGCGGTGGCAGTCCAGTGACAGGTGGGTGGCAGGAAGGCAGCAGCACGATAATTGACTGATATGAAGGTCTCCAAGGTCCCCAAAATCGTGTAGTGAGAAACCGATTTTAGACTGCCACCCTCCAGCCACCTCCCTGCCCCAGTGCTGCCGCCCCATTAGATATGGCGATGCCTCCCCATTGTGGGGTGGCAGTTGTATTTGTGACGGTGAGTAGGGCATTCATGCACAGTCAGAAAGGAGCCAGTGCAGGCACCTTACTAATGACTGGAGTGTGGCGTAAGGCCACCATACAATAGCATTACCCAAACGTGATAAGTGTTAAAACCCTTACGAAGACTGCACGACATATTTACCACAGACGTGACAATCAGACGTTCCATTTTCATCCCGTGAGGTGCAGAAACCTCAAGGAAACTGCAAGACACACCTGCTCCCATTAGTAAGATGCAGCCACTCCTCTTTACGACCCGCCATGGGCCTGGAAAATACAAAATCCCGCAGGACCCTTAAAGGTCAACACCCATACGAGTGCTCAGGTGACTCAGGTTTTGACGTGCGTTGAATTCACTGTTCAATGCATGTCTGAAAATGCGTTCATGAACTTGACGCTCCTACTGCGTGTGGGTGGAGCTACTGATCAAAGTTTCTAGCCTCTTTGCTACATGCACTGACGATGCAGATGATGTTGAGAGATCAGGTCCGTTTATTACAAAGGCTGTTCATTTCTATGGGCATCCATGAGCCTGAAACCCAAAAAACCCTGTACGATTAAGACTTAAAAAGCAGACTAAAACAGGTCCACCTAAAATGATAGCATCGTGTTCTATCAACCCTTTCTTGGCCTGATCTCGAAGGGTTAAGAACTTGCGTGTACCCGTTAAAACACTGATGGTTTTGGAAAAGCCACCCAACATATTTAAAACATGTCTATAGAAGAACAATAAGCTTCAAGACAGACATTCAAGAGATTGAGTTGAAACATTCTTGATCCAATGACCTCAAAAGCTATTCGGGCTAAAGAAAATCACGTCAGGTAAAATCTCTATCTACTATTACCATTTAAAATAAAAAGAAGCACATCTCAGATTAATGTAAAATGCATTCAGAAGAAATTATATAATACAACTTTAATAACCTCTATAAATGTAAGTTTTGCATAACTGGCAGGGTCACTGCCTCATCTGGGATTAGTCTAAAAGGGATTGTGTGGCTTTACACATTAGCTCTTCTGACGTTTATGAAATATCTCTCACTGTTTGGAAACAGAAGACAGATTTACACCACAAATCCCCACTTAGTGCAACACGTGGCTAAATGTCTGGTCCAGTTGTCCAAATATGCATTTGTACACTGGGTCTTCTGTATTCAAAAGTAAATTCTGCAAGATCACAAATGCTTTGATGCATAGATAAACCTTTATTTTATGTTTCCAATAAAAATGATTCATTCCTGTTGTTTAATTTTAGAGGTAACTAGAATTTCTTTGAATATTTCTAGAGACAGTGAGGGGAACGAGAATAAATTACCAAACACTTGCCAGAAAACGAATCAGCCTGTGACCGAGTTGACCACGTGACCCTTCCAGAGTGACCCAACCAATGAACCCAGAAATATCCTTCAATGTGGAACGGAACAGAAGGAAGGGCAGTGTATTTCATAACCAAAGAGAAAGCAAAAAGCACTTTCAGTAAAGCTTCGCTGTCCTTGTTTAGAATTTGGGAACTCAATTGGATGTTTTTAGAAAACAAAAAAGACCCAAAAAAAAGTTGTCTGATTTAAAATAAATAAGCAAAACCTAAATTCCTGCCTTAAACTTTGTTTGCTTTACCCCAATCAAATGTCAATGTTTTCTGAAAGTAAAGAGGTAGAAAAAAACAAGCCATCATTTTCTCAAAACTTAGTGTTGCTTTTGCAAATGCAACTGAATGAAAACTTTTTGAGGAAGCAAGACAACCACAGATTTTTGAAAAGGCTCTTAAAAGACAAATTCATATTAATTTCGGCAGCTTCTGAGTCAGCAACCATTGATCACTGTTGGTTGGAAAACGCTACAACCGGTAGACAAAAACAAGAAGTCAATTCCTGAGCTCATGTCGTGACACAGCAGTGCAGAGAATCACTTTTTCTTTTTCTTTCGTTCTAGTCTCTGGCCAATGACCCATCACCTTGACACTGCAATCCTTCCACAGTGGTGCGGCGATCTGCAAGATCCTTCCCAGCAGCCAACAGACGGCTGTGTGGGCTTCAAACCAGACAGCAGAGAACGCTCATGCCTCCTTTTGTTTTCTCTTTCAGCATAGTTTTATTCCATGTGGATCTCATCCAAATTATGGGACAAATATGGGAAAAAATGTTAGCGTAGTGCTACGTTCACACCAGGCATGTGCCCGATGCTAGCGCACGTACCTGCAATTGGAAGAGGCTTGGTATAAGATTATGAAGTGGAACAAATCTTGCTCCGGGATTTTCCTTTCACAGCTCTATTCATTCATTCATTCATTTTCCAAGCCGCTTCATCCCTTTCTGGGTCACGGGGTTGCTGGAGCCTAACCCGGCTACTCATTGGCAAAGGCAGGGGACGCCCCTGGACTGGTTGCCAGTCTATCGCAGGACAGCTCTATTCCGATTTATGAAAGACTTGGTGTCGGGCACAAACCGCAATAATTAATTTCGCCTCTGTGATCAATTTTCGACAGACTTAAAAATGGACTCCGTCCAAACATCTCTACCGAATCTGAGCCCCTGATTGGTCAAAGTTTGACAGGTTTGACTCCTGTTCAGTGGGCGCAGAGAGCCTGAAAATGTACTTAAAAATGTCTTGTGTTAAAACGTGTGAACGCGAAGCTCAAAACAGGCACTTAAGTGCATGTTTACATTGACTTTTCATTGGGAGTGGTCACTTGAACGCACGTTGACGAGGGCGGAGTAAATGTAGCATTGGTACAGATTTTCCCAACGTGCAAAAAAAGTGGGAAAATGCAGGCGGCGTGCAAGAAATCAAAGTCATAGACCGCTCAGTGATACCGTGATACAAAAAATGCACTTTTTTTAAACGAAAATGCTGCAGCAGACAGGTCATAGAGGACACCTAAACAACAAGCAAGGGTAAGTAAGGGTGAAGTTGGTGGGATGTCGTACCCAATTCTCACTTTTTCCAAACACCCTCAAACCCTTCGTTAGAGATGTTCAAGTGACAGATGTCAGCTTCTTGACTATTTAGGTGATAAAGCAACCAGAGTGTAATTTTTTCTTTGGGCATTTACGTATCATCTGCACAACCCGTGTGGTAGAATATGTGCAGTCGGTAAAAATCCAGTACTAGTACTTTGCTACAACTAGACTGTGGCTTAAGGGCACTGTATGCTAGCATCACTCATACATCAAATGCAATATAAATATTTGTAACTTTATCCAATATAACTAATGTAATTAACTACTTTAAAATTTGTGGAATAATGATTTAGGTTCTTGATTCAATATATTCGTTATCCCAGTGTCTCCACAGACATTTCTAATGACCCAGACACAAAATCATTCAGAAAAATTCCTGCAGGCTTCGTATTGAGCTTTAAATCCATTGAAAACATTGACTAAGCTCCATGTTTGAAGTGTTTGCACAGATTCCTTGTGGATTATCACAGCAAATAACAATCAGAGTAAACACTCAGCCAGGCAGTTAAAGATACAACACATAAATCCTCTCATCAGCTTTGGTTACTCAGACTTAAGTGAAGCCAACTTTTCCTCTAATATTCACCAACACTCATTTCATGTGTAGGTATGTACTTCAATCACACAATCAGCGAAAGAATGCGTTTAAATTCTTGTGCAAAGTTGCAGTTTTTGTCACATTTGAGCATAAACGCACACAGAGCCACACTTCTCAAGAGCTAAACCCTCTCAATCCATGATGTAATCTTCAAGTTTGTTCAGTAATTACAAGATCCTGCGTTCCTACTTAGCTTGGAGCCACCTCGTCTTTATGTAACAAGCAGCAGCTCACCAGTATGGGGAATATGGGCTCTGCAGAAGCGAGTTATGGCGTCCCGTAGCTCTCAAGCAAGGAAGTCATTGATTATGATCATCTATTCATTACTTCAAAATGATCAGGAGAAGTACAACTGTTGTTGATGGATCTTCAGTTAATAGAAAGGGTTTGTGCAACAAACGATGTTAAAGTTATGACAAATTTTAACTAATTTGAACCTTTTTTATTGATTTTTTTTTAGCAGATAAATGACTAAAATATTTCAAAAGTGGAAAACAAATAATTTAGAAAAATAATTTTCAAGAAAGTTTTCAAAAAAAGGACGGAAGCTTTCTTGCACATCTTCATAAAAGATTTTTAGATGCCAAAATCTCGTTTATCCAAACCACTAAACCCAGTCCAGAGTTTCTAAACTCTGGTCTTTTTAGCTCATTATCCATAAAAGCCATTAAAGACAGGTGTCTTTGAACAGGGTACCCAGAGATCTTAGGTTTGGAAACTCTGGCTGAACCCTTCAGAAAGGTGACAGAGGACAGATGTTAAATAAAAACCTATTGAAGAAGTGAAAAGTTGGAATAAATAAACAGAATAGGGTAACAAAAGTGGGAATCCTGACAAAGCAATCACTGTTACGGCCAAAAAGTTAAAAATAGTAGTAAGAAAGACCACAAAAAGGACACCCCAAGATCAATCAAAACAATGAGCAATTTCAAGATGAAGAATTTAAATTTCAGTACCAAACTACGTTTTAATGTAAGAATACCAAAAATGGGAAAACTTCGAATGCTGAAACAGTCAATTCAACTCTAAAAAAAGAATTCACCTACAATCTGAGAAACCATCAGAAAACAAACACTAAAACAGATTTCACAAACATTAAAACCTGTAATGCCCCCAAGACAGAAACCCACAGCAGGTTGCCATGATCAAGTCTTAGCCTCAACGTCAAACCAACCAAAGAGCTTTCAGGAAGTCCTGGACCAAAGCAATTAAACGTTAAGTGTTGACAAACACCGTAACTTACTGAAAAGTTGTTAGTATTCCCAGTTCATCGTCATCCTCACACGGCTCCATCTTTGAATGGAACAAAAACAGCTGATGGTTTGAGTGGAGGATCGGACACTCCAGTCCAGCCACCACCAAAGGCTTAGAACGTTGGAGAACGAGCTCCTTATCCACTGCCTGAGTCAAACTGTCACTGCAAGAAAAAGAGAAAAAAAAAAACGGCTTCCTCTGGAAGAAGAAAAAACACCAACTCAATTTTCCTGTATGTGTGTTTGTGTGCATATGCGTATCAGTGTGTTTCTTCTTTTTTTCTGTGTTCATTCCTTGCTTGGTGCCAAATGTTCCAGCTTAGCAGAGCCGTGCAGCACCGCTGCTGATGGATTTAGCCGGGGCATCTGGGCCAGCAGGGATAAAGTCTATCACACACACATGCTTGATCACAGACACACACTCCTGAACTGTGAGAGGAGCTGTGGGAGATCAGAAGGAGCGATGCTGCGAGGAGTCACCTCGCAAGTTCACACTATGGGTTTTATGGTATGCAATCTATCTTTGTTTTTCAGGCACTTTTTTATCAGGAAAAACAGAAAAAAATTGATTTCAATTCAATTTAGTTTAAGTAATTTGTTTGTTGCCATAACTTTTTTGTTATGAAAAACTCTATGAAAAAAGTTTTTTTTCAGTTACCTAAAAAAAAGGCATAAATATTACAACCTAAACTGAAAATTTAAGCAAAAACTTTCAAGTTTCAAAATAGAACATGAATAAAACTGAACACTAAACTGCTTGATCAGTTCCATTTAAAAACAAAGCATTAATTCTACAAATAAATTCTAATATTTTCATGTTTTACAGGACATTCAATTGACAAACATTCTTGTCAACATCCTTGAATAAGCTAGGAACTAAAAGCAAATTCTCTGAATTTCTTCTCATAGTTTAGACCTTAACTTTGTTGTTTTTGCTGGAGAATTGTCATTTATTTCAGTCTGAGATTGAGCATGCTTGGTTTTTGTTGGATTTTCAATAAATAAAATACCTCCACACAGGGGCCGAAATCTAATTTTGAGTCACTGGCCAAGATGGCCGGTTGATAAAGAAAAAAAACAAAAAACAAAAACATAAATCTAAAGGACAAACACATATTTTACTGGCCAAATTTCAACACAATTTTATACAGAAATACCATAAGCATTTAACTTTTTTAAACATTTTTTGATTTTTTTTTAATGAAAATGAAATTGCATAAAAATAATTTATAAATGTTATGAACACATCTTTCCTGTCATCTAACTGTAAACTCAAATTCAAACATGTTGAGAAAACAGATTTACTAGAGATTTCATAATTCTGTCTCCATGTGATCACATTTTACATTGAATCATAACAAAAACCGCCTGAAAACAAAGTGTTGGGTTTTTGTCATTATATATCATTGACAATAAAGCTGCAGCTCTTTCACGAGGGAAGCAACATCTTACAGGTCGCAGACCGAGACTGACATACGTACACTGTAAAAAAACAAAATCGCAATAAAGACATGTTCAAAACAAAACCGGTACATATCACAACTTGGGCACGAACCTTAAATGTAAATCTAACTGATAAAATCTGATCTGTACTCTTGACTGCAAGTCCTGTGTCATGTCATCGATGAGTAAAGCCGGTTTTCAGATGACAGTCTGAGGTTCTGAGGGGCCAAAACTGCATGATTTCCAATTAGAAATGACCGCTGGAATATGGAGATTTGGTTTGAAAACTCCAGATAAAGCTTTGGTCACATTTACCCGTATGGGGGATTGATTAGCGGTGATGCTGTTGTACGGTCCCTTGTGCCACACTCCACGGTCTCTAGTCTTGGTCTTTACTGATTGCGTGAGAAAGCTGCACGCACAGGGTGTGCAGGTGATACGCAAGTGCCCGTTGGACGGTCATAGGATGCCCACACAAACTACACTCTGTCTGAATTCCTGATTCCTAACAGTCAGACGGCATGCAAGGAGAACAGAATTTACAACCTGTCGCTCACAGCAAGCACATAAAAACCGTGTATGAACATTTTGTTGCACTTTAGACACACCGGGCAGTCTACAACCTTCCTAATTCCTGCAAGCTAATTGTGTGTCACGTATTTTTCACCGGCGGACAACCCATATCCACGTGCAGGGGCAGCTGTTGTTCAAGAGCTTCAATGAAGCACAGAAGTTTTATTCTGCAAATAGTGTGCAGTGTTGCCAAAATTCCAGTAAACATTGCTGCTAACTAACAGCATTTCTATAAATATGTCAACGATTTGTCCCCAAAGCAGTTAAAATCTTTGCAGCCTAATGTGCAGCATTTTTAAACAAAGCATGCTTGGTTTGCAAAGATCTTTAAGAAGCTTCACCACCCAGTTTGAACCAACTACTAAAACCATCAAACCAAGAAAAATGATGGAAATGTGTTGTGAGTCCTGAACGTCTTTTTGAGAAGCTGTTTTTTTTGGAGAACAGGTCCCCTTAAATGAAGCTTCCTGTTGTTATCTGTGCAGCTGGAGTTCTTCAAAGTGGGTAAAGAATCAGATTTTCATGCACTGAAAAAGTGATAAGAAATGAGAAAAACAAAGGAAATACCTATTTTACTAATTATCAAGTATGTTCTAGCACTTTGCTTTCACCTGTAATCTCTCACATTCTTTTTTGGTGAAAGTGAAGCTGTAAAAACAATTAAATTTTGGTGAGGATGATCGTCATTTGCACTCACTGTTTGGCTAAAATAACAAACTAACAGTGTGTTGCTGTTTTATTTAAGTCAGAGCCAGCTTTCTTTGAAACCCCTCTGAGATGCCACCTGCTACCGTTTCTTAGCTGCTATCAATAGCGATGTCTACAGGACTGTGGCTGCAGGCCTGTTTGGAGGCGGCCGTCATACCTGTGTGCTTGGTTTATATTTAGTACGATTAAATATTCGAGTGTGATTAAAAAAATCAGCAGGAAAAGCGAATCACTGAGAACGCTGCAGGAACTTTCCAAAACAGATTTAAAGCTGCTTTCCGGCATATTTAGTCATTTACCGTCTAGAGCCCCGTCCAGGTGAATCTGAAAAGCAGTGGCTTGGGGTTTTGTGTTTTTTTTGGTCCAAATTATTGAAATTGTTAAACAAAAGTTCATGCAAGCAAATAAAATATATGCCTCAAAATAACAGAAGTTGATTAAACCGTTTTAAAAATCTTTTAACAAAACGTTTTCCTTAAGCGCTTCTGTAAAATGAAGAAACTTTGAGCCACCAAACTAACACACACTCCTCTATCAACAGTATTTTTCCAAATCTAAACGTGATTCTACGGTGTATACTACTTTATTAGCAGCGCTTTAGAAAGCTGGTCGCTGCATCTTAGGCATGCAGATAAACGACTCGTCATAACATTTCTATTCCTCAAGTCAGACTCACGTTTTGTCTGTTAAATTCAGCTTTCTTTCACTTAGTTTGAAGTCATACCATCTTCATGGGTTCTTTTGGTCTACGCAAAGAAACTGAAAGACGTTTGTCTTTTCTTCAGTTTGCTAGCTTGGTGTATTCCGTTTAGTGGTAATGCATTATGTGTCACTGACCAAAGCAGCAGCTTAATGACCCACTTCAATGTTTTTGGTGTTTTTAACATGTTCTTGTAGCATTTTTCTCTTAATGCTTGAAATAAATTAAGATTCAAACAGCGTTTGAGTATTTCTTTATTCAAATCGTGATGGATCAGGAGCAGATGAAAAAAATTGTGACGCAACAACTAACAAAAGCATCCGGTTTCAGACAAATAGATCCATGAACGTCGTCATTTTCCTTGTCTGAGCTGATACCTGGCTCAAAACCTTGCGTCTTAAAAAAGACACAGGCTTTTTGATTTTGGCAAAATTATAATTAAGAAACCACTGCGAACGATTTTACATACAATAACTAAATTTGGAGTGAGACTTTAAAGAAGGTAGTGGAGTATCTTGATAAATGTGGAGAGAATCTTGTAGTTTTCCAGAATCAGATATTATTTCAAATGGAATAAATGTCAGTTATTTACCTTTTTTTGTACCCAGTACTTAGGGACCAACAGACAAATGGTTTGCAGCCAGCGGTTGGGGGAATTACAGTTAGGACTTAACTAAATGCAATTGGAAAATGACTTACAGATATAAAAAGCAGTTTTTTCTGATCTATTAAAGCAATAGGAACAGCCTTTATGTTTGATTTTTAAGAGTTTAAGAATCTGAAAGGTTGCTTGTCAGTAGATGATTAAATTAGCTGCAAGTGAAAAACGCTTTGCATTTGTATACATTTGACAGTGTAACAGCAAGTTTAAAAGTCACATGTATTTTATAAATGTCATGTTGCCATCAGTTTCAGGCTCCCACATCAAACCTCAACAGATTTGAAGTCAGAACCACAGAGCTTGAAGGAGGTAGAAACTGCAGTGACTACAGTCAGATAAGTCAGAGGGCTCCAGTCAGCGTCTCCATTCAGCTGTGAAAATGTCTGCCTGCTACACACTGTGCTCACGTTTGCGGACGGAAACAACTTTCTGCTGCATTCCCCTGAAAACCGAAACATTTGAAGCTTCTGTTGAGACGAAATGAGGTTTGCTGAATTATGACGACAGCTATGCTGTAAAAACAGCTTCTTTTGAGTATAGAATGTAAAGGGGCGGATCAGGGGTGTCAAACTCCAGCTAGTTTTTCAGAAATCCTGCCTTATCCGCTGCTGATGACCAGGATCAGGTGTGTTTGGCCAATAAGAATCTTCAGTGGCAGGTAAGTTGGAAAACATGTTGGACACCGGGCCTCGAGGCCTGGAGTTTGACACCCCTGGGGTAGATGAACAGCTGAGATATGACATAACGCCTACTTATTTTCAGACCTCTTTAAGACAGCTGATTGACAAGGAAGATGTAAGTAAACATTGTGTTACCTCATTGTTCAGCGCGCCATCCTGCTGCGTTTCTTAATCCTCTGGATTCTGCTAGCAGAAGGTCAGGCTCAAAGCGCAACAATAACCACAACTGCGAGAAAATTACTTCATGTTTGGCTCAGTAGGGGGATGGGGTGTTAGGGGGGGAGATGGAGGGAATAAAGAAAAAAAAATGGAATGGATGGAAGAGAAAAGACGAGAAAGAAGGAGAAAAGCTGAGACGGTCGTGTGAAAGGGTCAGTGATTCCATGAGTTGTAAGAAAATTGCTTTTTCCTTTTTAAATTTACTTCTGAAAAATGTGTTTTTCTTTCTAATTATTTACAACCTGGTTATGTATTTTTCTTAAAGGTAGTCTGAAACATATAGTGTTGTAAAAGGGGTTTCCATTTAGTTCTTCTTTTTCTCATTTTCATGCGTTAGCAAAATATAGTCATCATTAAAGGAAAAAAAAGGCTAAATATAAAACGGTAAATTATTTCTGCCTCTGCCCTAAAACTAAGAACATGCTTTAATTTAGCAAACACTTTTATCCAAAGTGACCTTTTTTTTTTGTTGTTGTTGTTAGTTAATGCCACATAGGATTAAGTGCCTTGCCCAAAAACACAATGTCAGTAAATTGCTTAAATTATTAGAGTAAATTATTAGATTGCTGCTCAAACAAATGGAGATAAAGTACAGTCTCTCAAGTTACACAAAAACAAAGGCAGAACGAGCAAAAGCAAACCTGCATAAGCATCAGACCAACTTCGCTCAGATTCTGGTGAGATTCATGTTCCTATCTGTGCTGTATTATATCACCACTGTAGTTCTGCAAAGTAGGATGACAGAAGGAGAAAATGAAAAAATAATGATATTTTAGCACAATCTCCTAAACTTTATTAGCCTTTAGAAAGTTTAGGACAATAAAAAAAAGCGTAAATGAGAAATAATCTTTTCAGATTCCAAAGGCTTCTCTCTACAGGGTAGAGAGTTATTTTTGGGGGATCTAAACATCTTCATGGCAGCATTTATGCTTCACCAGAGTATTTAAATAAATTCCAAAACAGCTTAATCATTCACCTGTGGAGAATGACCTTCTCTTTTGACCTAAAGTCATGAATTAATTGTTTTTTTCAATCTTTCTTTCCAATACGCATCTTTAACACCCTTATGGGATGCTCGTTTCGTCACTTCATTTAATAAAATGTCATTAAATGATAATAAACATACCCATCGTCACCAAGAAAAGACGTTTCTCTCCATTCGACGCCGTGGCTTCGTGCTTCGGACCAGACAGACTTGCTGGGATGCTGACCCTCGAAAAGTTTACAGCTGCCGGGAGCTGTCAAAGGGGTCAAGACTCTGTCAGAACCGACGGACGTGAGGTCGGTGCTGAGGTCAGACCAGGTCCAGGAAGAGTCGGAGGAGGCAGATGGGCTGCTGTTAACCCATTCCTCGCGCAATCCGTGTCTAAAGTCCATGGACAACGAAGGAAAAAGGGCCCTTCGGGAGGATAGAAATGTAAAAAAGGAGGGACAAGACTGGGAGAAGAATCGATAAAAAGACGGATTCATGTAGAACATCCGAAGATTGCAGATAAAAAGAGTAAAAGGCTTTGCTCTCCTGTTGGTTAAACTGTTCACATCCTCTTAGTCTCTAGCTGTTAAAGACAATGAAAAAAAAAAGGACATGCTGAGACAGAAGTGAAGGTGAAAAAGAAGAAAGATGTCCAAACAGGACGGGAACGAAGGAACTTTTGAAGCGGCTGCTTTAGAGTGGACAAATACAAAAGAAGATCTGATGCAGCACAGAAGGTGTAGCCAGCAGCACTTATGAGGTGAGAGCTCACATCTCATTACCTTCCATTTCTGCCCCACAACTGAATTATGCTGGAAGCTGATAGCGCCAGCGCAGGACAGAAATCCATTTAAATGCATCGAGGAGCTTGAACCGGTGGTTTCTGCGGTTACACGATAGCAGGTAGCTAACGGAGTGCTGTCTTAAGTTGCACCTCTTTGTGGTTCATTACACAGTCTCATTTTGTCCAAATACAATTTACGCTCACCTCTAAAAGCCATTATAAGTCTGATATGGAGAAGAGCCGGTTGGTTTCCCAGAGGTGCACAGGAGTAAACTTACCTCACTGCTGAAGCTCTGTGAGGGATTAGCAGAAGTTAACAGCTGGAAGTCATTCTAGCTACGATCGTTTTCCTCTTTTTTGGGATTTTCCGCACGTCAAAATCAGGATTCTGTTGCCACCAGGTAGCATGAATCCTGTGGTCGCAAATGTCATCTAATCTTAGACTGAAACTCTCTCAGAAATAATAAGAAAGTATACGAACAACAAAATCAAAAGTGCAGTTTTCCAACTACTTTTAGAGATTCCTACGTGTGACTTTGCAAAAAAATAAAAAAACCAAGAAGAGCAAAGACTGTTAAACACTTATTTAAGTAAATATGTGATGTTAAACCTTTGTTCAAATATTTTTTAAAGCGGTTTTACGGTACTAATTAAAAAACTACAGTACAGTAACTTCAATGGGGTTCACTTTTGTAGGTTTTATATTTTTTGGAGGGCACTTTGTACTTCTTTGCTCTGATTGGCTGTAAATCATCGTGAATCAATTTTCTCCCTGTTGTGTTTCCTGTACAGAAGGTGTTCAAAGTGTCAAATTTGCCTTAATCTTTGAAGCAAAAAGCTGTTTTTTAAAAATTCTATAAGACAGAACTTATTTTTCTGGGAACTTTAAGAGTTTAAACAAGAGAGAAAAGTGTGAAATGTTTCATGTCTGTCTGAGAAAAGTGTATTAAGTGTGTAGTGAAGGGTTTTACAGCCTTAAAACATCCAATATAATTGTGTAGATAATTTGCAGGATTTTTGAACTTAAATGGAGGATGACTGCATAGCAAAAGTCATACAAATACGAGCAGAAACACGGTTAGTAGCAACACAGAAACTGATCTGAACTCCAAACATAATTGGATCGACACAAAATCTGGATTATCTGGAAATTTCCTAAAACCAGATTCATGAAAAACCGAACAAACTAAAACGTAGTAAAGCAGGAAATACCACAGCCTTGTTGTGCCTGTTTCTGATTTTACTTTTGATACACTTTAAATTGTCAATATGAATAATACTCTTCAGATGTCTTTATGATCCATTTCCTGTCTAATCTAATCAAAGTTTGTATCCAATTTAAATGTTTCCACTTATTTAACTCAATTGCTGATGCTTGCCTGAGATTGAACTCAATTTATTGGGTAAATTTGTCACAACTTTGACAATAAAATATTTTTCGTTCACTTTAAATGACTTTTTAAGGTCTAAACAAGTAGGGAAAAAAGGTTTAGTCTATTACATCAATACCTTTGTTTAACAGAAACTGCCACATGAGGTACGGCTATGTCTGGCATTAGGAGGAACCCAGGGCCAATCGCACCAGCGTACGGTCTCACAAGCGCTCTAGTCTAATCTCTATACCTAACCCAAACCATTACTGACCCACTGCCAAAGCGGTCATGTTGGATGACGTTGCAGACGGCAGAACGTTCTCCAGACTCTGTCACATGTGCTCAGTGTGAACCTGCTTTCATCTGTGAAGATCGCAGGGCAAAATTTGGTGTTCTCTAGCAAATGCCAAATGTCTTGCAAGGTGTTGGGCTGTTAGCACAACTCCCACCTGTGGACGTCGGGCCTTCATACCACCCTCATGGAGTCTGTTTGTAACACCTGCACGCATGTGCCCTGCTGGAGGTCATTTTGTAGAGCTCGGGGCTCCTCCTGTTTCTCCTTGCACAAAGGAGGAGGTGGTGGTCCTGATGCAGGGTTGATGTCTCCTGGTAGTGCAACCATGCTCTGGACACTACGCTGACGGACACAGCAAACCTTCTTGCCACAGCTCTAATCGATGTGGCGTCCAGGATCCACTTCCTGAGTGTCGGTTGTAGACGCAGCGTCATGGTACCGCTGGAGTGACAACAGTCGACATTCAAAACACCAAAATATCATCCAGAAACATAAGAATCACCTGCAGAACCTCTCCTTTATTGGAGGTGTGTGCTGATCACCGATTATTTCCAACTGTTGTCGATTCCTATTACACAAAAACACGTGAAATTGATCGTCATTCAGCGCTGCTACCTAATTGGACAGTTTGATTACACAGAAGCGTGGCGGGAGCAACACTGAGTTGGTTAGGTATTCCCTTCTTTATTTTTTTGGGGCGGTGTATAATAGTAGGGATGGGCGATACATCAATGCCAGTATCGGCATCGGCCAAAATTTGTATAATTTCAGTTTATCGGGATCCGTGAACTGGTCCGAGGGTCACTTGGTACCAGGCTGGAGACAGGAAAAAATGCATACGATAATTTTCAACAGCAGCTCAGACCGTTAGCTGGGTTAAAAGCCCAAAGCTATAAAAACCAAACAAAAAGACATATTTGGAAAGTGTCTTTGGGGAGAAAAGAGCCCGTGAGGAACCCGAAAAAGAGCCTTTGACTTCAGAGAGACATAAAGCTGCTGTTTACAGACGAAACCAGGGGTCTTTCTCAACATTCGGGTTTGTGGAGACAGTTTCCACAAACCAAGACGCTCAGTCTAAAATGAAGCGACTGATTCTCAAATGTTTCACATACGCTCATAATAATAATATTGCAGACACGATGGATTCATGTTTATCATTATGTTTAGAAAATACCAGTTTTATGATGGTGGTGTCTTTATATTTTGCTTTATTTATTCATCACATCTGAAAAGCCGGACGTGGCTAAAGTTAGCGTCCAGTTATTAGCTTCTACTTTGACGTTAAGGAAAAATCTTCATCCCAAAGTCTATGTTTAAACCAGCTACAAACTAATGCAACACCTTTTTATGCAAGACTACAACATTTTATGCTTACAGTTTAAATTATGTTGTTTACACTAAGCAGTTTCTACTTATTTTTTTATGTTTAATTTCAAAGCACATTATTATTATTTTGGATGCATGTTTGAACTGTTCTTGCCAATGTGAAGGTTATTGCATTTCTAATAAAAGAAAAAAAAACGTAAATCTCGAAATGTTGTTTTATTCTACACACTCAAAAATCGGTATCGGCAAACATAGGCTATTGGTCACAGCTGCAGGGAAATACTGCTTATCGTATTAGCCAGAAATAATGATATCGGCCCATCCCTATGTAATAGGTGATCACGTGTTGCGACTAATTAAATTCTAGGCGGTTTTCCTGTTGTTTTATTGCAATACATCAGGAAATTTATAGTATTTCAAAGTTTGTATCAAATCTAAAAATAAGATTTTGCAAATAAATTAAACTTGCATATCCAAGTCAATACAAAAAGCAAAAATTACTGACAACTGTAAGCTGTGCTGCATATGTACCATAAAACTATGCAAAATTCTGGAAAAAAAACATAAATAAATACACTTATTTATGAAAGAAAGTTTGCATGATGCTACTATAATTTAAGACAAAGTTGATTTGGAATCCGTGGAGTTTTGTGACATCACAAATCTTCAGTTTTGACTCCGCCCACACTTGGATTACTTAATTTTTGTTTTTCACCAATCGATTTTTTACATAAGTACAAAAGATCACATTTCTGTCACGCAAGAGAAACCTTCAGTATTTGAGTCAATTTGATAAAAAACAATCAAAAAAACACTGAAAACGAATGATTTTATTTACATCGGATAAGTATCACTCAGAGTTCACATTTACTTGCTAACGTAAACCTCTCTGAAAGATGTAAACAATGAAACAAAGAACCGATCTGTTTGAAGATCAGCATTTCTTTTCATCTACTGAACAGCAAAGTGCTGAACAACACTCCACGTCACTGGAGCTCATTAACTCTGTTACAGTCTGGCTTCGGGACGAGGATTTCACAGGCAAGAAACAAGACTTTTAGAGAGGGTTTAGCACTGCAGAAAAAAGTCTTTTCTTTGGAATTTAAGAAGAGCGGAAGTCACTCCTTAGACAAGATGGAAGTTTCACTGTCCTCCAGAATCTTCTGACTCGGTCGTCATGGAGACCACGAAATACCAAAACAGACAAACTGCAGCAGAGCAGTCGACGCAGTCAGGAGGTCTAAGAAAGCGTTTGAGCACCAGGAGAGCATCGGTCAGATGGGACCGATGGGAGCAGAAAAGGAAAGCCGGCGTTTTTTCCTCGAAGCATGGAGCCAGAGTAGCTGCGGGGATTTAAGAGACGAGGAAGAGGAGGGCGGCATCAGTAAACCGGTCTGGGCTGTTTCATGCTGTAGTAGGCCTCGGACGCCGACACGTACGCAGACTCTGGGAAGAAGTCCTCGTGGAACTCGGCTAGAAACCTACAAGAGGGGTCAGGAGAAGGAAGCTTTGAAATATTCATCAGCAACGGTCAAGAACCAAACGGGGTCGGAAAAGCTTCCCAGTTCATCCATTTTCCTAGATTTCCCTGAATCATTCCAGGAAAATTTCAAACCCACAGCTTCTATATAGGTTTCAGGGATAAAGTCCAATTGCTCAGTCAGAGGCGCTGAGTGACCAACCCCCAGTCAGGGAGGGAAAGTAGAGGAAAAAAAAAATCCACCCTCCTCCCATCTAATCATTTGTAGGGAAAACTAATCCGGAATCTTCTTAGTAGCCGCTACTCGGCCAAATCCTCTAAATCTTGCCATCTCATCTTAGCTCCACCGGTCCTCCTAATCTCAATGCAAACGAATTATCTTCATCAGAGAGCTTCACTATGAAAAGCTCCAGAAGTTTCTTCAACTTGATTCTGGATTTTCTGGCAGAAACATTTGGTTTTGGTTGCACACGAACGCAGGGGAATGTGGGAAAAAAAAAACATGCAAACACTTAATCATTTCTGCAGAGGAAGGGAGAGTTAGGCCAAATCCCAGAATGCACTGCACGTCAGTCTCTGCAACATCAATCAGTTTCTGCCCGCTCGGCACAATCTGCCACGAGACTGATTACAAGAGTAAAAACACTTTCCCAAAAGACTGCGGGCATTCGGGGTCTGCGGCCAGCGTCCCGCTGAGTCTTCCACATATTAATTAGACTCCCGTCCGTTCTGAGCAATTTCTGCCTCGTTGGCGCCGGAGAACTTTGCCCCTTCGACCGGAAACGTTGTTAAGGAGACAACTTTGTTCAGTTTCACTTAGAGTGCAGTGAAGCTTCTGCAACATGTATGTTAAATGTGACGCCACGCTGTAATCCCTTCACGAGAACGCCAACTGGGACTACTTTTACAGAGCCATTCTTGGTCATATTTTTCTGGAGGAGGAGAGGCTGGCTCCCAGAGTTCTGAGTTCTGCTGCTGCTCCACAGCATCGCCTGCTGGTGGGAGGCGGTAAGGTCAGCGGTTTGATTAGAGAAGCAAAGGACCTAAATCCCTCAGGTTTGGGACCAGCTGAAGATCGCTCGGGAGGATTTAAAGATTAGATTTCCATGCTTGTGTAACACCCACTCATCTCTCTCTTGCACATGCTCTTTTTGTCCCCACCCTTCCTCTGCTTTGGATGCTAACCTGCAGCGTTTATCCAGTAAAAGCATCCGACCTCTGCAGATCGAGACCAAACAAGCGGACTTTATCAACGTTCATCGACAACAAGAATCCTCTTTGTTTAACACCAGAAGATGTCCTACTTTTGCTTTCAGCAGGAAGGAATTTGTCACTTTTAAATGGGATGTAATCCCAAAACTTTATTTAAAAAAACATTTTTTTTAAATTGAAAAAAACGAGAAAAAATGCAGCTGTCCTGGACTACAAATTACCAGATTGTTTTGGGGTTTAGCTCGTCAAATAGGATTCTTTTTTTCATTTCAAAAAAATGGCAGGGGAAAGCATTAAAAAAAAATTTTAAGTGAATGGGGCCAAAATCTTTGAAATTATTATGGGTTGGGTTTTGGACCTACGACTTGGCGGCCATTTTGGGTCAAAGTGTGAAATTTTCGCTTTTCACAGTTCCTCGCAAAATGGGAAAAGAAAACTTTCAATCAGGCGATCTTCATGAAATTTCACACACGTGCCCACAACTTTACCTTAAAACCAACCCTGGAGTTTCATTGACCTTTCACCTCAGGAAGAGGTCACCATGTTGAATATACTTTAGCACCAGCTATAAATTTAAACTCCTTCTAGGAATTTCAATTTATCGCCTCGAGCATCTTTGGGAAGAAATTTGGGGAAGAAAATGTTGGAATTAGTAGATTTTGAACAAAATTAGCATGGATAGCTTGCACAACTGGCGTTCTCCTATTGCTCGCACATTTTTTAACTGAATCTTGTGAAAGTTCAAACTGTTGGCTCAAGCAGAAGGAAACAATATGACACATGATGTGACTATTTTAAGAATGTAGTCATGGTTAACAAAAAAACCTTGGTTGCCACGGAAATCCAAAATTTTACAGTTGCTGATTCGACAGAAAAATTCAATAAACCTGTTTATTATCCTCAGGCGACCAAAAAATAAAATGGTTGCTATAGAGATAAAATCAATCACTAGCAGAAGGAAAGAGTGCAGAGCTGCTCAGCCAGTGAAGGTGGGACATAAAACGTTGCTTATGACTTTATTTCTTTTTTTTTCCCAGAAACTTTATTTTGAAAGCAATTTTTGTAAAAAAGACTCAAATATATAGTGAAACCGTGTTTTGACAACAACCTCATCTGTGTTTGTGCACGCTTGCAATTGTACTTCTTAGATCAGAAGCTGTCAATCCTGTAAATATTTATCTTTTTTTGTTTAAAGCACACATTTGCATAGGTTTACGTAAAAATTTCAGTCAGTATTTCATTAGGTGTGACTTTTCCACACACTGTACCCAGTTGTAAATAATTCTACAGTTGTTTTTTTAAAAGACTTGAATAAAAACCTGTGTAATGAGATATTTTTTGTCTCACCGCAGAAAGAGTTCCAGGTGTTTGATCAGCGTTCGCAGGTTTCTCTCAGGAATTTGCATTTTTCCAAGTATCTCCGGAAGTTTCACTGCAAGACAAGCAAGACGTGAGCACGTGCAGCCTGAACACAGCCTCTGCAGCCTAGCTTTTGACGGGGGAAACCGACCGAAAAGTCGCAGGAGGTGCTGGGATCCGTAAAGGTACGAGGGCGGAGGAGGCTGGTCGTTGAGAGGGTAGTTATCCGGCGTCAGCTTCCAGCTCAGGACCTGGTGGAAGGAAGAAAACGCGACACACAAGGTGGAGAAAGTCTTGCAAACCGGAGGCGTTCGTTTGCGTCTCTACTGATTGTTCACCTCGTTGAGCTCGTTGTTTCTGCGGCTCTCCAGACCGTGGAACGGCCCGCTTCGTTCTTTGCTGGGTGTCAGGGGCAATGGGGATGATGAGCCGCTGTGCACCGGGGTTTCTGCAGGATAAAGGGGGCAAAACACAAACATCGGCTTTAACTGGAGTTTGACAGTTGATCAAGTAAAAAGCAGGAAAAGCTGATGCTGAAATAAGGTTAAACAGCACCATCTAGTGTGCTAAACAGGTGACTACACAGAAAAGAAATGACCACTGATTTAAAAAAACAAGCTTTTAACGGAATTAATCCATTTGTTTCTTCAGAGATTGTTCTTGGAGGAAAAGATCCTACTTTTATCGAGGTTCAGGAAGAACTTGGGCTGTGATGAGGCTTCGACCGCTCGCCGTTTCAGCTGCGGGGACGCTGCAGCGCTTCCTCCTCCTATCGATCAGAAAAAATATGGACATTGATATTTAATGCTGCTAAACTGAGTGTTCCTGATGAGTGATGCCTGATCACCTCCGCTGCTGCCCTCAGCAGGACGGTCACCTCCAGACATGTTCCTGGTGGAGCGTCTGAGCGACTGGGACTGCGACTGCGACTGGAAGGAGATGCAGTCCATGTCCGGGTGGCGTCTGCGCTTTGGGGTGGGGGCGGGGGCGGTGGGTGTGGTGGCGGACGTATCGCTCAGCGTGGGCTGACTGTCGGTGGACTGCGGCGTGGGCGGGTTGTGCACGGGTGGACTGGGGCTGCGCTCCCGCTGGAAGCTTTAAACAAAGGAGGGCGTCGCTCGCAGGAACGCCACACCGCACGCGTGCAGAAGAGGACCAAGAGGGCAGCTTACCTGCTGGAACATGGGGAGCTCTCCCTCATGGTGAGGAAGAGCCGGGAGGAGCTGACCTTCTTGAACTGGGCTTGTTCGCTGGGGTAGAGGAGGATCATGGGTAAAGTGAAGTCGAAGGTGATCCTCAGACCGTCGACCATCTCCTTACACAGCTCCTCACTTAAAGAAAAAACACGTTTCAGAAGCTAATTTGATTCAATTTTCCTGCTGACAGTTTTTTTTTTTTTTGCGGTGATGCATTCACAGATTGAAGTCCAACTCTGATCATCTTTTGATCTCATTTTAAAGCCGTTTTTAGACCAAATCAGAAAATGGTTGTTTTCTAGGACACCGTCTACAGAGCAGCAGGATTTCTTTAAAAATTTCTCTCTAAATTGTGGCTGTTGGCATGGAGCAACCCCGCCCCCCTTCCCTTCCCCATTGCTGGGAACTTGTGACCCGGCAAGCGTATTTTCTACATCACAAATACAATATTTTTCGAACAACATTTTCTCGTGCGCTCCTGATTCACAACTATTTAAAAAAAAGGAATACTCAGAAATGCAATTTTAAGATTGACTTTCTTAATATATGTCCTCTATTGTGAGAAAAATGCCACAAGAACATGTTAAGAACACCAGAGACACCATTTCCATCAGAGAGAGTCTTTAAAAGAATCATTCGAGTTGACTTCTCACAAACTCAATAGAAGCCACAAAATCTTAAAAACACAAAAAAGACTGATTTGTTTTTGTTAGTAATTTAGGGCCTGAAATTCCCTTTGTTAAATGGGGGGGAATTCTCCCTTTACTTGCTTCTAATGAGGGGCATATTACTTTTAACTTGAGCTACAGATCTTACGTTGCCCAGCTCATATCACAGAATAAAACAAATCTTAAACTGTTTACATTGAAATTACATTGAAATTACAGTTCTGCTCTTTGTTTCTGGTTTTTAAGTCTTTGAATTTGTTCAAAAATACAAACGTTTGAGTTAGTTTACTTTTGAGTATTTTTTTAATCGTATATATATATATGGATATATCTATATATATCTATATATATCTATATATATATTTTTTTAAACCAGAGCCACAATGGGGATAAATAAAAGCCGGAGCCGGCACTGCAGACCATTGCTCTAGTGCATGTGGGCATCTTTTAATACCTTTTTTTGGTTATTTATTTCTTGAGCGCTTTGGACGACAAAATCAACACTCAGATTTTGTGATCTAGAAGCTCCTGGGCTTCTGTAAAGCGGCTTAGAAAGTAACTTCCTTACTTTGACACTTTTTATGGATGCCTTTTTTCTTGGTTAAAGGTTTTGACTGAATTTTTTAGCAAAAGAAAACACATAAAAGTCTGAGAACCAGTTTGACAAAGTGTCAGAGGAACTTTTATGCTACAAAAACAAAAGAAACCTCAAGACAGGAAATTTCATTTCCACATTAAAGACAGAAAGATACTGCTGAGATGAATGAACGCTGACCTCTTCTCTGGGGGAGTTGGCTGTGGCGAGCTGCTCTGCGTGGCGCTCTGCTGGCGCCGGTACCGGTCATTCGCCATGAAGGCTTTGTTGATAGTGAAGTGTTTGACGTAGGACTCAAGGATGTGCACCACGTTGGTCTGACAGGGAACCATGACGAGCTACGAGAGGAGAGAAACCCGTCAGCTGGAGAATTCTTCCGAATCAAACGCCATCTTTAGAAGGAAAACCTTTTTCCTCTTGTTGATGTAGAAGCAGTCGTCCTCCAGCTTCTTCTTCAGAACGTCTGGGATGCTAATGTCCACGTGGACAGCTTTCTCTTCACACTCCCTCTTAATGTTTAGCTCTGGCTCTACCCTCTGAGGAGCAACAGGTGGACGGTCAGACGCACAAAATGAGGAAAAAGTCAAAATAGAAACCGTCTTCCAGGTTTACCATCTTGTTAAGGTCCTCTGAGAATGTGCTGTCCCCGCTGTTCGAAGAGTCGGGGTCAGAGTCGTCGCCCTCGCTGCTCTCCGAGGTTGAGATCAGACCTGGGGACGGGGAGTAACGCGTGATCAGTTTTGGTGGGCGGTTGTGGATAAAACGGCTCTTTTGGAGGAAATTCAGCTGCACTCTCAAAGCCCAAATGTTTTTTGTTTTTTTAACCACACGTGAGATGTCAAATAATTGATATTTGAGGTGAAGTCAAAACTCTCCAGAAAGTTTGATTTATTCTGTAACAAGTGACCTTCCTGTAGTCTTTCACATGATCTGACAGTGAATTCAAACAGACTACAGATGAAGACGAGACAGAAGCGCGTCTTCTTCCTCATGAAAAACTTACAAGGGTTGATATTTTTTAAACATTATGTTTAGAACGTAGTTTTGCATTAAAAAATGTGCGATATATTCACCCATTTTTATGCCAACAACTCTTCTTTTCCACACCGGTTTCAGGTTTCTCCCTTTTGAGAGCTATCACGTGTGTCAGAGGGCGTCCAGTTTTAATGTTGCGTCAACGGGCAGACATTATGAGACGTCTTGTGGCGCGTTTTGAGCATTAAGTGAGCTGCAATTCTCTAGCAAGCAGCGCGACAATAGGGGGAATCAACAATTCTCATGTGCGTCACAAATTTTGCCGCTCAGTCGTTTGTTTTCACAGTTCAAATATTTGAACTTCAAATCTTTGCATCACAACAACCAATCAGGAACTCTAATAGCCTTAATAGTGATGTGTTGATGATGTAAACAGTGAGTGAAGTCCAAAGAGAGCAGATAATTGCCGTTTATCCTCGTCTTAAACCTCATTACGTTTTTCATATTTTTAAATCAAGATAAGAATAAAACTCTGACTTTTAACCCTTTTTTCTTTTCTTTTGTGTGCATCAAAACAGAGGCCATGGTCGCAAATTTGTTCTTTTATTACCCTTGATTTCCATAAACACTTCCTGCTCTCCTGATTTTTTTTTAAAGTAAAATAATCTGAAGATATTCAGAAAAACAGAGCAGTTCTTGAAGGGTTCTTGCATTTCAACCTCCGGTTCTTCAACCGTTTTAAAAGTATGACTGAAATCAAGGAAGGGCAAAAGGTGATCTAGGAGTTAGCTTTATTATTTATACAGTTTTTGGTTCATATTAGGAAATTGTTTTGTTAAAACTCTTCAACACTTTTAAACTTTCACACAGAAGAAAAAAGAGAATTTGTAAAAATGTTTTTTTTGCAAATATGCTGTTTTTCTTTAAATCTAACAAGCCATTCAACTTAAAATAATTATATGTAAATAATATCTAAATAATACAAGAATTAGATATTTGGGACCCTTTTGAAAAATTTAAGTCACAAAAAACGGATTGATTTTTTTAAATTCCTAGGAGTTCGTGAAGATTTAGTTTGCTTGTTGAGGGAAAACTCAAACTCAAAATGTTTGTTTCTCACATGCGTCGTCGCTGTCGTCCTCCTTGGGGAGAGTCTTCAGAGAGGACTTAGTGCCAGACTGACGACGGCGCCTCTTCGTCCATCCTTTTCTCTTCCTTTAAAAACAAAAACAAAACATATGTTGCAGTGTTTTATGTTTGATATGAATTCCGGGAGGAAGCTAACGTTCACTCACATGCGACCCAGAGCTTTACGAGCCAGTTTCCGTTGCAATTTTCGGTTTTCTTCTGTGTCCCTTAGGACATGATCTTCTGCGGCCCAACGATCCCAGCTTTTTAAACAAAATATAAATCCATCAACATTTTGTTTTTAAGTAATTTTTTATGAAACACCCACTCCTACTGTAAAATCGCTCCCAGTGGTCTTTTAATTACGATCGTCCAGCCAGTCAAAATAAAAATGTTTTAAAAAATCTGTCATTTTTAAGACAGTTTCTGCAGAGTGACAGGAGTTCATTAGAAATTCACCTCTGAATTGTGGGGGGAAATGCTTGCATGGTGTACTCCCATCATCCAGCTTTCTCACTAGCTTACAGCCCTTCACACTACAAGCCAACATTGCTGGTGCAACAAAAATGGTGAGAAATATTAAAGCGATCCAGCTGTACAGTTTTGAGCCAAATTCCAGCTCAGGCGAGGAAAACAAAGACGTACATGGATCCGTTTGTCTACAAATGGTTGCATCAGCATGGAGTGACCAGGGAGCTTGTGGCTTGCCGTAGAATTGTTTATGTCACACAATAAATAAAGAAATACTCAGGAATTTGATTTTAACCTTAATGTTCTTCATACATGGGTCCTCCAGTGTCAGACAACGCTACAAGAAAATGTTAAAAACACAAGTTTTATCAGAGTGGGTCTTTCAGTTTATGTGTGCCGATTTGTGGTACCTCCTGCTCCAACCATTGAAGTGAATCAGGTACTTTGGGACTCTTCTTCCATGTTCGTCTGTACCGATCAATACATCGAGGACCTGTAATGGAAAAACCAGTCAACCATCTGTACAAAAAAATATGCCAAATACAACGGAAACAATAATAAAACCACTTCTAGGAAAAAGGAGTTGCCCATTTTCCTTTATTATATTTTTTCTAGTTACAAAACAGAGTATAAAAAGTTTTCTTTTAAAACATGTAAATCAACACTTAATATGCCACCATAAATGAAAGATTGTTAAATCAAATACATCATCAAAATGTATATAAATCCATTCAGTAATTTGCATTTGCCTGCCAAGAATAACGAGAGGAGATAGATTTTAAAACAAACCTTGTTTTGCTTCATTTAAAAATCACAGAAACCTATACGAACTTATATTATATATGCATTCTTTAGAAACTTTAAGTAATGAATTTTAATGACGTGGAAATTTGAAATTTAGCTTATTTTAAGACCACGTTAGCACGAAGCAGTTGCTTCGTGATAAATATTATTAAAAACCTCTAAAAATATGTATGTAATAGATCTAAAAGAAGCTAGCAAACCATTATTTCATTTCGTTAAGGCTAAAATGTAGTAAAACGTCTGCGTCATTTAGAAATGATCGCGTTTACGAGCAGGCCCCATGCTAGCTGCTAGCTAGCGATTGTTAGCACCCGCCCCCTTTCGTGACCCTCTTTCTGTCAGATAGCTGCCGTTTAGCATTAGCTTGATGATGCTAGCTTCATGCAATCGTTGCGTATGGTAAAAATATTAATAATACCCAAGTTTGGGGCTTTTTTCCGCAACAGAAATACGACTGCACTTCATGAAACGGCAGCGCTGTTCGGGTTAGCCGCGCTGGGTTTGTTTGTTTGTTGACACGCTGAGGTCCAATTTGATTGGACGAAAAGCCACCGGGCTTTCTTCCTGCTCTAAAAACTATCAATTAGCCCGTTTTAGGAAATTTGGTTACAAATAACTCCTAAAAATAATCTTGTGAGTTTATTTTTCAATATATAAAATGCTTTATTGGGAGAGATTACTTCACTGGGAGAGTTTTTAGTACTTATTCTGGCGCTGTTCTCGAGACAGGACGAATCTAAATCAAACGTACCCGGAAAGGATGCAACAAAAACTAATATCAACAGAAAACGCAACCGATTAGAAACAAAAGGTTGTGTTTTTAAAATCCCTTGCAGAAATAAATGTGTTATTACAATAAAATTACTTATATGAATGCACGCTAAAGCTTTTTAAAGTCTACAGAAAACGTTACCTTTGCATCATATAGCACTTTAGCTTTGCTAGGGTCGGGTTCGAAACACAGAACTCGTTCTCCTTTGTGAAACTGGTATTTAATTCCTCGCGAATTCATTTGTTCATGGCGACGTGTGGGAGAGAAGACATCGATCTGAAGCTATAAACTCCTTAACTCTTTCCTTTCCAAAACATTTCCCGCCCGGGGTGGTCTTCTTCGCACGTTTCCTTTAGAAGCAGGGTGGCGCTGTTGAGACAGGATGGTGCTTTCACTGATACTCGGAAAGTTCTGAAATCTTGGAGATGTCACGGAGAAGATTAGCTCAAATGTAAGTAATGTAATGTAAGTCTAAAAGCAACGAAAATATACACATACTATATACTAATACAATATCGTACGCATTAGTGGCATTCAAGGAGAGTGGTATGTTAAAATAACATTCAAATTTCCCTTACATTCGAAGGCAATCTAAAAGCTTCAGTTTGACAAAGGGAAAAGGCCATTCACGGACACCGTACACCTGCAATTTCGCAAAATGGCCAATAGATGTCACTACAAGCATAAAAACTGACCTCTTGAAACCTATTTTTGTTTAGTTGTTTTAGTTTTACAAATATACTTAGAATTTTAGTTTGAATTAGGTAAATTAACATTTTCTCGAACAATATTACGTTTTTTTATTCCAATGCATAAGCTAATTAATTACATTTACAAAATAGTTTGACTGTTTCTTCTATCTAAAGTGGTGTGTTTTCACAAAAAAGACAATTTGTATATAATGTTTAAACTGCAAACTTGTTTTAAAAGTAGTTTAACCCAAAACCAATCAGTTACTTTTTTTAAAGTTAGAAAATGTCTTATAGTTATATAAGTATAATATTCCACTTACGTTGAGTAGTGTTGAGTTCCAGCTGGTTTGTACAGTTTAGTCATACATTTCTTTCTCATTTTAAATGTAATGATGAGATTTTAATACAATTCTCATTTTGTGTACATTTTAACTCAAAAAACATCTTTAAAATCTTTAATATTAGAGGGGAATCCTCCTATCGACTAAAATAGCATGAAAAAATTTAATATTTATGATTTAATTAGAAAAGATCTCCTTTTTCTCAACATAAATAAGAAACTGAAAACATTTAGACAAATCCATTGAGTCTTAGCCAAACAATATTGATATTTCACACATTTATATATCATAATAAATAATTTAATAATAAATATTTAATTTGAAATGCACTAGTGATGGAAGTGCTTGCATCAAACCATATTTTAAATTAACTTTTTTTTTTTTTATCAGGCTGCAAGAACATTGCAGTTCCATAAACAGAACAGATTTTCAGGAGGCACGTGCAAGTCATGCAATTTCAAAAAGTAGCCAGTAGGTGTCGCTAAACGCAGACTAGTCAGTTTAAAACGGTGTAACTTTTTTAGGTTTGTCATATTTTTTCTACGTGTTAAGATGTGGACCAAACACGTGTTTTAAATGTAGTATTAAATCTAGTCCCTTTATTTAAAATATAGTTGCTGGGAGTAAAAAGTTTAAAAATCTTTCATTTATCCCTTTTTCATTACAAAAGACACAAATGTAACTAATAAAATCTGTACAAAAACACTTTGTTGAGCCTATAATAGCCTGAGGTCAGATTATATCTGCAAATTAAACACTTTTGAGCATTAAAAACAATGGAAAAACAAGCTCGTTTTGACGCATGCCTTTGTTCTTGATGGGAATAATAATCACTAAAAATCTTTCACTATGCAAACAAATCTTAAAGTTTAGCAATCCTATGCAAACAGGAAATGGTTATTTGCTCAACCCCCTAACGTTCAACAATCAGACAGAAAAAAAGGATTTAAAAATCCAAATGTAAACAGAAAAACTGCTTATTTTCAGAGAAATATTTCAACTCCTGCATCCCTTTAAAGAACTAGATTGAGAGCGCTGTTTGTACTGTATTTACTGTGGGCATTGGGGGAAAAAACAGCCTGTTGTTTTGGAGTTCAGATGTGGGCCTGGTTGTAATGCAGCCTCCACATGCAGGCCTGTATCCCCATGACAGGCTCAAACAATGCAGTCCTCTGGCAGGAAACCATGTTTCTGCAGCTGCGATTGATTTTAGACTCACTCGAAGCCACGTTTGGAAGGTGAGTTTCCAAATCCGTGCAGGAACTTTACTCAAATATTCAGAAATTCACCAAAAAACGTGTTTGAAACGAAAACCAGTTTTCTGTTTTGTCATGTATTTTCCTCCTGTGCGTTTATCTGGGTTCTTATCACTGTCAGGTGGAGTTGCTTGTGTCATGCGGCAGCTCCATTATCAGTGGGCTGGCACCCATTTTTCCCATTCCTTCACACTCACATCGCTGCGTCTCCTGAGCTCAGGTTCTAAAGGAAACAATATTAATCCTACAGCTGCTTTTTGTTTGGCTAATAATAACCCATACACAACCTCTGCTGATTGGCCTGTTATTCCCAGACGGATGGATTATTGGAAGAAGAGGATTATAAATTCTCTCTGCGTATGGATGACCTACTGCCCGTCTGATCCAATCCCATCTGGATACATTTTGGGGGGATTTTCTATAAGTAACTTTGAAGAGACTTTTCGCCTATTGCAGAAAATACAAGTTTTTGGAACTCCACCCACTTAGAAGCTCTCCTGCGCGCGCGCGCGGACGCACTGTCCGAGTTTGGAGGGAGCCTGGAGCCACTTTTACGCAGCGCCTCCAGCCAGGTGCAGCACTTCCTAGAGCTCCAACCTTTTTGGCTGTGGAACTTTTCCTGGATGTGGCACCGATAGGATTCGGTTTTTATGGTGGTGGTGGTGGGGGTCAGAGAACCACACTGAGCGGGGGGCTCATGACAAACCCCGAATAGGAGCCATGTCCGCCGCGCAGGGACTCCTCAACAGCGTCTTCTCCTGCTCCTCTCCCGCTTCCAAGGCCATGGCCAAGCGGAGACTACGGCAGACCCGCAGCTTGGACCCCGTCATCATCCGGCACTGCGGCACCGGGGGCGACGCGCCGTTTGCGGCGGCAGGTGCGCACGCGGGCACCAAGGCGGGCTTACGCCCGCGGATCCCGGCGCTGAAGGAGCCCATCGCGCCGTCGCTCTCCTCCCCTTCCATCCCTTCGGACGTGTCCCCGTCCTCCAACTTCCACTTCGACTACGAGCTCGTGAAGCGCGCGAAACGGATTAGCGCTGCGGAGTTGCCGAGGGGCGGCGGCGGCGGCGCGGCGCAGCCCGCGAGCGCAGGGGCGCTCTTCTCCCCGCGGAGGTGGCTGCAGAGGAAGGTGCAGCCCGCGTGCCCTCGCCATTACGTGGTGTGGAACTCAGAGGTAACCCCCCTAATAAAACATGTGATCCGTGTGTCATAACACAGGAAAGCGCGTGTGCACGACATCATTGGATGACTTATCCAGAGAGGGAGTTGGGGGGGAGGGGGGGTCCACACGCACTGGGGAGGACCTGGTGCCTCAATATTCTGGGCTGGACGTCAGATGCCAGGGCCTTAAGGAAGTCAGTAGTTCTCACGGCTGGGAAAGGTGGGAAAGGTCACGGGGTCAAAGCAACAGTTCTCCCACCAGAAAGCTGCTGGCACGTTCATGCTCCAGCATCTCGCCAAGTTCCTGCAGTTTCCCACCAAACCCCAGTCCCCCCTTTCCTGATAAGGCCCTATAATGAGAGGCCATCAGTGTGGAGGCATTACTGCAATCTAGAGCTTGAAGTTATTACACCTCGGAGGAGGATTATTAAACGTCGCAGTGAAGCTGGGATGCGGGAAGTGGTGTCAACTTTTTTTTTTAGCAGGATTCTAATCTTTAAAATCTGCAAACCTGCTGTTTTTGGATGAGATGCAGGCTCATTCAACTCAGGAGTGAGTGTATCCAGTTCAAAACTTCAATGTTGACAGTCTTTTCAATGTTATAGTCATCTGTAACACGAATCCTTTTTAATCCAATTATGTCAACACCTGATTCTCCATTTCCATTAGACTTTATTGTCCTTCAAACTTACAAGGTACAAGTTTTAACTTTTCTTCTAGTTTGAATTATATTAGAAGGGATGTTTTTCTGCCCTAGGATGGTTCAGGAGACTCCAACATTATTACACTTTTCAAAATAAAGGTATGCTACAACTCATTTTTATCAATACATTAGCAGACATGTTTAATCGGTTTTATGATTCATTCTTCTTCAAATTTGCTGATTTTCTTTTTTTTTCAAAGTCTCCCCTTCTGGGTTATTTATGTCATTTTGTATAGCATTGAGAATGTTTCTGAACCACACCAGGGTTCACTTGCAAGTGAACTGAGACCCTTGTTTTAAACTTAAACACCAGAGTCAATTAGATTGACGTTAATTGCATAATTGGCCAAAAGGTTATGGTAGTTTGAAGAGCTTTTGTTAGTTCCTGTCTACTGGGGGTCATAGGGACGCCTGCATCTTAAGGGGAACGCAGGTGTGTATGGCATTTCCTTTGATGCTCATGAAAATGTAACGCACAATTATTGTGTATGCGGTGAGTGTATCTAAGGACTCATGACGTATGGGTGATGCTGTTGTACGTTGCCCTAATGCCACACTTTAGGCATTAGTAAGGTGCGAGTTAGGGCTAGGCGATTAATCCATTAATTTGAATTTGTTGTTTTAGACAATTTATTTTTGGGAAAAATCGAGATTTTATTTTCCCAGCTCTCTGCTTTCTTGGAATTCTGTAGTCCGTCCGTCTGTCTCTCACAACGAGCAGACAGGAAAGCGGCAGCAAGCAGAGGAGCTTCCGTACACTTCTCCGTTTAGCGTTTAGCTTAGGCTCATAGAGCAGCAGGACGCGGCGGTTTTTAACGGGACCCGAACAGAAATGGAGGATAAACCGACTGGACTCACAGCTGTAACAGAGTTTAATCAAAAAGTGTTGATTTGGAGACAGCGGTGTTGCTACACACTGATGCTACGATGCTATGCTATGCTAATGAACTGTTCCGCATGTCACCAGTTTGCGACCACAAACTGGTTTAAAGTCAGAGAATATTTTCACGGAGCGGACTTTAGGACGTGGCAGATAAATACAATAAACTTAATTCACGGGACATTCATAAACATGGTATTTTCTAGATACAATAACAGAATCTGTTTTGAATTAAACTTTATCAACAATATCTAACATTACAGAGGCAGTATTGAGCTGAAACCTCCCCTCATGAGAGCACTGCATCTTTACTGTCCATGACACAAGAATCTAGCTCTCCTCATAGGGGTCACAGGGGCACATTTTAGCTGTGCTAAAGAGAATAAACATCATATTTGTAATAGAATATAAAACACTGCATGAATTGTGTGAGAATGCCAAAAGCAGAGACCAAAGACTGATCAGAAATCTGAGTCAAAACTGTTGTTTTTATTTTATATTTTCATGATGTTCTGATTTCAACTCTCTGGATTTAACATAATATCATTTAAAAAAAATAACATCTACAGTTTTTTTGTTTTGTAAAATATTCTAATAATTTTTCTGCTAAAAAATGTGCCTGATTGGTAGATTCTTTTTAATCTACCGGCTAACTTGGCTGGCGAGTCAAAAATGAAATGTTGACCAGTGGGGTGGTGACTTCAGACTTGGAGCATCAAACCACACGCAACAAAATCAGCTTGAAGGATGTAGCTGCCAAAAGTGGGAGTATTTATACAAATTAGTTGAAACGGACAAGAAGTGTTTCTCTTTATAAGATGCTTAAGCTAGCTGTAGCTCACCAAACAATCTGCTGCCTTGATCTACAAACATGTTTACAGCTTGTGTTTAGTTGACACAAAGGAGATGTTAAAACAAAAGTTTTTGTTCAGTATTTTCTGTCATTTGTAATTTTTTTAAAGAAAGTAAAAGTTGGGAGAAAAACATAGATGAAAACTGAAAAACGAATTTGGTGTGAAAAAAATCGGAGATTTTATTATTATTGTTTGGCCATTTGGCCCAGCTCCAGTGCTTTTTGGAGCTATGGAAATATGATCAAGAGTCTCTTTTATTTATTCGTGAAAAAGTTTGTGGACTGTCATATAGTGCTATTAAGCTTCTTCCCTCAGGCTGTGAGGTCTCTAAATGAAGCAAAGAAAGAAGAGGAGTAGTGCACGGACACACGTGCACTACTTTGTTTCAATGCGGCCTTAAAAAGACGGGAGGTCTCTCCTTCTTTTCTCCTGACAATTTAGGTGCTACTTTTAAAACACGAGCAAAAGGCGACATTTTTAATGGCCCGTTTTTTACACCGCTCTTCCCGGCGATTATTTATCCTTTTTGCTTGCCACAGACGGTGACAAGGATGCAGAGCAACAGTCCGAAAAGGTCCGACATCTGTGGCTGTCTTGTTTCAAAGTAGATGCAGACAGTACATGCTGTCTCAAATGTAACTAAAACGTTTCTGCAAGGGCGGTAACACCAGTAACCTGTCCAAGCACCGCACTAAAATACACTGGTTTGACCGTTCTATTGAGCCATCTGGTGCAGCCATTGTTTCAACAGGTGTGTAGACTAGCGGTACACACGTGAAACACATGACTAAAGTGTTGTTTATCAAAGATAAGTGCAAGAAATTTAAATAAAAAGAAAGAGAAAAGGAATACGACTTACCAGCACCGTAAAAAACAATGATTATATAATGTTAACAGGCTGAACGTTTATATTGTGCCTCAATAATGATAAATTACCGGACATACAATGTAAAATTAATTAAAATACAACATTGCAGTTTTATTTCTACTGTTATTGTTCTTTGAAGTGAGGAGGCTATTTGATGTTTGGATCTTAATTGCGCTGTCTCTTTAAGTTATCACCTTAAAAGGTTTGTTATTATTACGAACACACTTTATCATTTACTGATTATTTTCATTTTGATGTCGCAAAGGACGTTAAATGAATATATTGTGTTTTGGTTTTAAAATAAAAGGTTTTCATCATTCAGTGTGTGTGTGAGGTTTTGAAGCGACCGGTTGGGATTGGTTTTAAACGCTTGGCCTTTTAAGGAGGAGGGTAGGGAGAAGCAGATGAAGATGGAATAGTTTACATGTCTGAGTTTTATTGACCACAATTCTTTTAACGTTTTTTTTTTTTTTTTTTTTCGGTTTGTCAGATTGGGGATTTTGTGACGCTCATTGAGGCAAAAAAAAAAAAAAAAAAAAAGAAAGCATCACAATCGTGTAAATAAGTCGATGGTTGACTGGCTGGATTTGAGTTTTTCTAAAAGTTATCAGAGGTTTATCTCCCCATCAGCACTGGTTTTTGCAGAAAAACATGACCGTAAAACTGCTTGGGACGTTAATGCGCTGGAATTCATAAACCCTCCTGGGCTTCTGTTTCCCTTTACAATACACGCTCGGCTAATTCAACCACGGTTTTCACGGAGACCTCGAATGTTGACTTTTTCATCTCTATTTTTGGACCCGCTGGCAAACGAACAGATGATCTGAAAAACTGCTACTGAATGATTGATGGCTGGTGAGTTTAAGATATGCAGCTTTGGGCTGTGAGGTCAACAGTTTGGCCACAAAGTTTTGAAAGAAGTTCACATCAGTTTACCATGACAACCACATTACAAAGTTAGTTAGAATGGACGTTTGTAATTGGTACTTCTTCAAATTCACTTTTACCTCATAAACTTACTGACAACTCGGATAAAAGCCATAGAGAGAGTCCGTCACGCCTTCTTCAAGACCTTTAAAAAATCCATTTTCATTTTTTAATCTAGCAGCGCTGTGCTGCTGGCTCAGGCAGTGGATGGAAAAATGTCCACATCAGATTACTCTGGAATTTTCTGCCAACATTTCACATTTCCTGAATGAGCGTATTGACCATTTGAGGTTCAAATCCCACAAGGATCTGAAAAGAAAACATGTTGATGAAAGGTCCAAAAAAAAAAAAACTTTTGATCGAAGAAAATTGTTTCTTGGAGTTGTGTGAGAAGGAAACTGAACCTGTTGACCCCAACGAGACTTTAAAGTTAAGAACAGATTGTAAATAAAGCAGGAAGATGAATTTATGTCATGTTATAATTGTGCTTTTCTTCCTTGTGACTTAGGCGGTGGAGCCAGATTAATAATAAAAAAAAAAAGACCTTAAGTCTTAGTGCAAGTTCCCCACTGGATGCAGTAGATCCAGGAGGTTTCAAGCTGCGTTCACAGCGAACCCCAGGTGACCCCAGGCTCACGCCGCATGCGTTCCGGCTCTGGTGCGGACAGTGGAGTCTTTATGTAATAGGAAAAGTGCGAGAGGCACTCACACTGCATCCGGTCCGGCCTCTGCGGCGCTCAGTATTCGTTTATTTGATTTTAAATGTTTCTAGACGCCGGAGATGATCTGTAGCACTTCATTGTGAAGTTGGGGCAATTAATGTCATGAACTGGAAACCAAGCGAACAAATGTGAAGTGCATCCGGTACATTTTCAAAATAAAACCTATTTTTCTCTATGACATCATATTTAAATGGCGAGTTCTCGCGTGAAACGCTAGCAAACTGTAGTCAGTGGGAGTTACCGACCGTGCCTAGACCGCTCTGGCTTCCGCACCGGGGCCGGACGGCATGTTCTTCCGCAAGTTTCTGCAACTGTTTTCAGGCACAACATACAAAACAGGAAAGTTAAACCAGGTTGACCAATTAGGGACTCGGATTTGACATTTTACATGAAGCCTCTTCCATCTGTAGGTGGTGGACATGCGCTAGCATTCTGTAGCGACAGTCCAGTGGGAACACCATACAGTATGCCCGGTTTGTACGTAGCATTACACTTAACACTTCAACTGTTCTGACATTAGTCGAACACACTTTCAAACCTTTAAACCATCTTTTCGATATTGTTAGAAGTTCCTTAGAAACTGAAATATTTTTGAGACAAAAAAAGTGTAGTAGTGTTTCTTAAAAAATACTTGGCCGTCCAAGTTAACTGGCATTTAAAGCTCACGTCCCAAACACACAGCCAAAGTAAGTTCGTCTGAGCATTTTGCGAAGCGTCAGGGAACACTCTGGCAAAAAATTCTACTCTACTCATGACGGCCGTGAACAGGATTCTGTGGAGTTTGATGAGTTGAATCAGATGTGCTTAAGCAGGGCAACGTGGAAAACATGCGGGATAGTGTTCCTCGAGGACCAGGGCTTGGAAACACCTTGGGCAAAGCGTGGTTTGATAGACTGGCGCAGTACAAATCCAGTGTAAACACTAAACGTGCCAGGGCGTTATTTATTGCAGTTCACCCAACAAACATAAAACCATGACATAACCTGAACAGCATTGCAGTACAGTGGACAATGGAAAAGATGGTTTTAGTGCTAATAGATCTTTATCCCCCCATGGACAGAATACTGTTTTATATTTATTGGTAGATTCTAAGTCAATAAAAGAGAGCAAAAACTGTCATTTTTATGAGGGTTTTTTTAATCATTAGTAACCCCTAACAAGAGCAAATGAGTTGTTTGGTTGTAATGAAAACAAGAAATTGGAAGAACTTGAAAGAAATGTGAACAGCTTTGGAAACATTTGACAAAAACAGGAAAAAAATAAAACTCAAGGAAAATTTGACAAGTGGCATCATGAAAACAAATAAACTACTGTATAAAAAAAAAATGGAAACAGCATTTTGATATTGAAAAAAAGCACAGAATTTTCTAAAAAGTGTCTCTGCAAACATTGTTTGACATTTTTGCATGAGTACCGTTTACACCACATGAAACAGGAAGACTACTACTGTAAGCTCTTTTTGGAAAGTATGCTTTAAATCAAAAGAAAGTTTAAATTTATTTTTAGTACCCAGAAGCACCTTAAAGGAGCCCCAAAAGTACAACACCCCCCCCCCCAAATTTAAGGACCACTGAACTTCTGAATGGGTGTGTGAGACTGTAATACCAGAATGTCGTGGGATTCCAGAACCCAGGAAACCTATGGAGCGCAAATATAATAATAATAATAATGCAAAAACGAAGAATTTTTGGTTATGTCTTAACAGTTGAATCCTACCGGCATATTTTGGGGGAAATGGGTTGTTTGAAGCATTATTTACCATTAAAAAAAAGGTATTTGAAGGAGGAAAAGATTTGCTTAAGAAAGTCCTTAAACTGTCATCCGTAGTGCGCAAGAGTTCATTTTTAAAGAGCCAATGTTTTCATTTTCCATAACTTAGAGGGAAAATAAAGACATGCCCCTTGTTTTCCAATGATCCGGATCTTTATAACGAACCCGTCTATCAATAGAAGCAAACGTCTACTTGACATAGTTTGTTAGGACAAACGTTTGAAAAAGATCCCCCACCAATCTGTGCGGAGATTTCTTGGGGGGGGGGTAATAATTGCGCTTCATGTTTTGTTGTGGATCGAAGGAGCGTAGGGATCTGACACGGGTCATGGCTGAGAGCCAGGAGAGTTTTTTTTTTCTCTTTTTCATCACAGTGGTCCAGATTGTGTGGCAACGAGTGTTACGGATAAACACTTAAAGCCCGTAAGCTACCAACCAATAAGCAAATAAAAGCGGTAAACTTTAACCTTGAGATGACATTTAAACTGGTTAAATACCCCGCCAGTGTCAAACTGCTAGCCCTTTTTAGCTGAATGAACAGCTTCATTGTAAATGTAAATCAAAACAGACAAAAACGGCTTAGTGGGAATACATGTAGATTTTTCAAATGCTGACAAGCTGTATGAAACACAAAGGTTTGAACTTGTGAACCCACCTGCCATCCATTTAGCCTTTCCTCCTTTATATCCTCCCTATGTTCCCTTAAAATGATGAAGCTGCGTTGGAGGAGCGAGGCCTTGATGGGCCGAAATCTTTGGAATGCTCTTCGCAAAAACACACACCGGTACAAAAGGCCAATAACAATCACCCAACCTTGGGGTTTTGAAGCCAAAAACTTGGACAGCTTTAGCAAATCTGTCAAATTATTGTGCGGTGAAGGTTTCATCAGTATCACTAAAGAGCTTAGAGCGGCATAATCCTGATGGAGAGGGGGGTGAATGCAGGATGTCAGCACGCCCTTGCAAAAGCATTGTGATGAAACTGGTTGGTTTTCTTTGGCGCGGCAGGTTTCGGACCAGTTTACAGACCTGTTTGAGTGAAAGTCGGATTCTCCCGCATGAGCTTTAAGACCTACTCTGAGGAAAACAGTGTTTTTAACATGTTCTTGTGGCATTTTGCTGATGATGGAGGACACGTGTAAAGAAAACGAAGCTTAAAATTGCATTTCTGAGAATTTCTTTTTATATCGCTCTACTTCGGCTGGATTTCCAGCATCCGTTTGTTGGGTTTTCCATCTGGAAGCAGCTCTGGATGCACATGAGGGGATCTGTACAAGATTGTAGCTTAATTATGCTGTTTATTAGGTTTATTAGGCCTGCTTGTAGACATAACTGGGATGGGCAGGAAGCTTTTTGGTATTCAACAGAGCTAAGAAAACAAACCAGAGAAATGTTTGTCGTGATCATGTCTTTCGACCATTTCTGTTTAGCGACTTTTGTTTAATACTGCATGATTGGTGGAATTTATCAACTTTTAGTTAGATTTTCTGGAAGGAAGGGTTGATTTATATTTTTCCTGATATTACAATGCAGATTATTCATTTGAAGAATAAGCCACTGTAAGACTATTTCCAGACGACTCTCTACCAGGGTCTTCCCTGCTTACAGGTGCAAAAACACTGCTTTTATTTTCTAAATGATTCCAACTGCATGTTGTAGGAGATAAACATGACAGTAGTTGTGTTTTTATAATTTAAAAAATCAAATATCAAATAACTATATCTCTTTGGGTGCTAAAACAGTTTTGTGAGTGCGCTAATTAGTCAGACCCCAAAACTTCTAGTCGTTTTGGAACCAAAAATGTAGACTTTATCACAGCAGTCCCTTTTGAGCTCTCCTGCAGGTGGCGAGCCTTGGGAGAGTGATCTCACTAACACACGGGAAGAGCCCTGGCCACCAGGGACTTTCCTGCGAGCCCCAAACCCAGGCCTGGATCCAGGGCAGGGCCCCAGTGGCGCCAATCTGGGCGACGCAACGGAGTGACCTTTGTGGCTCAGAAAGGGGATTCTGTACTGCTTTTTGTCTGGCTCGTCACCTAGGGAGACCCTGCCAGGGGAAAAAGCCCCAGATAGGTCCTGGGATCACTCGAGCTCTTACACCCCCCCCACCACGTTAAGGTGGCGGTTGAGGTGGCTCGGGCATCTGGTTTGGGCGCCTTCCTGGGGAGGTGTTCAGGGCCTGCCCTGCTGGGCAGAGGCTCTGTGGGAAGACCCAGGACACGCTGGAGACACAGCATCTCTCAGCTGGGCTGGGAATGCCTCGGGGATCCCCCCCCCCAGAGGAGCTGGAGAAGGTGGCCGGGGAGAGGGAAGTCTGGGCATCTCTGTTTAGACTGCTGCCCTGGATGAGCAGAAGAAGATGGATGGACCTGCAATAGTTAAAGTCTTTGCAGCTGGGGTTTGATGAAACAAATACTATGATATTAGGGGGTAAAATGTAGTTTTAGGTTTACTCTCAAGCTAATGTTTGTGGAATTACACGACGACCATTTTTTTAATAGTCGTAGCTCTTTTGACAATTATTGTCCATTGAGATGTTGAGTCTCATTGCTTACCTCAGGACTTCTCTGTCTTTTGGCCGTGAACAAAATTGTTTCACAAGTAGCTTAGGTCTTTAAAGCCCTGTCGTAAACTGGTGCTGTGAATGACCCAAACAATGTGTGTGCATGTGTCAAACTAAAGTTGGATGCCTTGCCTCATTTGAAACCCGATGCCTTGCAGAGTAAACGTTTTTTGGATGTTTCCATGATCCGCCGCTGAAAAGAACCATATGAAACAGTGGGGTTCGGCGCTTGTTCTGGTTCAGGCATCTTACGTCTCCTTTGGGATGTTTTCCCAACAATGGAGAAAAAGAGAGCAGTCTGAAATAGAGACGGCTGAAAAGTAAACATTCATTTCTGCTGTCAGAACCCGCCTGTTGAAGATTAAGCCTCGTCTTCAGCCGAGAGAGCTGCAGGCTTGAGTTACTATTTGTGTGGATAAATGAACTTAACTTTTACGGGAGATTATCCAGATGCAGCATTTGGACGATCAAATTGTGGGTTTTCTATTAGGAGGGCGAAAACATCCCTCCCTTCTGCGTTTTTCTGTTACTATCCGACGTCCCTAATGGCCTTTCTAATGTAGTTTGTCATGAGTCAGAAGGAAAGCATTGATAAGATTCCCCCCACATTTGCCGTCAGGACTACAGCTTCCCATTTATGTTGTCATCCCAATTGGTGTATAAACTCTGGTAAAAAGATAGTCTCACTGGGAGAAAAAGCGTCTCAGCATTTCAAAACACTTTGTCTAATCTTGGGACTGTTACAGGAAGACAGACGGCCAAATGTCGTAGAAATCAGCAAACACTTTCCGTTCTCAATACTCCCTGACAGCCAGAACCCTCCGTCATGGTTTTACAAAGTTTTGTCAAACTGGAGATCATGAAAACAACTGTTTACAATTTGAGCTGGTTCCTGAGGGCTTCAAGTGTTCCAGAAAACTCCTGGGAGAGTTTGCCTCATTCAATTTGAATTTGAGTTACAGGGTTAACCCTTAACACACAGTGTTGACATTCTTTCAATTACCATAGCTCTTTAACCATTTTTGTAATTAACCTAAGTCCAGCAGATTCTGACGATGTCACTAGAAAGGCGTTGCTTATCGGCGTGAAGCTGCTTTCCTCCGCGCCAGAATCTGTTGGACTTCAGTCAACCGTCTGAAATAGTCTGCGACAGTTTTAACAGTGTATGTATGAAATGATTTGTAAAGGTATTTTCTCCCTCTTTGCTTTTATCCTACTTTGTATTGGGTATAATAGAAGCAAAACCAGCTCCCTACTGTTTAAAATATATTTTAAATTATATTTCTTGACCGTTTTTTAAGCATTCGGACACAAACGGCAATTATCCATTCGTTGATCGTTTGTGATCAACTGTCAAACGGTTGGTACGTCTGTGTTTTGAAAAGCAGGCTACCCACGTCACTACTAAATTTGAGTCTCTGATTGGTCAAAATTCAACTGGCTGCGCATTTTGTACATAGAGCCCGATAACCACTTAAAAAAACATGTGATGCGTGAACATGTCAGTTTTGAAGAAGCGAGCCTGAAACCCGCATATCCGCACCTTTAAAAAGACTTTTCAATGAAAGTGGTTGCTTGAACACGTGTTTCTGAGCCCGGTGAGAACATAGCATGAAGTTCTCTCAAACAGTTAAATCCTCTATATTTTCATGTTAGTCGTGGAATGTTGAGCCACACGTAAAAGAGCTCAAGTCATTTTTTATTCCGATTGTCACTGAAAAAATTTAAACAGCCCCTATAAACAAAACAAAAAATGTTTATGTTCATAAGCAACAAGTTGTTATACCTTATAATCTACGTAGCTAGAAACTAATTGTTTGCTTAGTAGAATTGTTTTCATATAAACAAAGCCTTTGGGGCACAAAACTGATCTTGTTGGATAACTAGTTTCCTCATTAATTGGTTTCCCATTTCTGACTGGATAAATAGGAAGCTGAGAGTTTTAAGTTCCACACAGTTTTTCTAATCAAACCTTTGGTAAATGTTTGAGTGTGTGATTAGCACCTACAGAGTAGTACATTTTGGTAGAGGTAGTATAATGATATGGTACATCTCCATGACTAAAAAAAAATGTTTTTTTTTTTTTTGTGAAAGCCTCAATTCAAGGAAATCTTGGAATTAGAACATGAAGCCAGTGGTAACCTATATCACTACAGTCTAAGGCAGGGTTTCCCAATCCTGATCCTCAGGATCCACCATCCCGCTCTCTTTTACACGTCTTGCTGCCGATTACTTGGATCGTGTGTCTTCAGTCAGTCAGATTGAGGAGACACCTAAGTCAGGTCATCAGCAGTGCAGACAGCACGGAAAATCAAGCAGGACGGTATATGTTGGAGGACCATGATTAGGCAGCCATGGTCTAAGGCTTCAGCCTTTTCCTGCAAAGGGACGACTCCTAACGACAAAAGTCAGGCGTTTTAGAGACTTTGTCCAGAATTCTGAGTGGAAAAGATGGAACAACCTGCCTTAACATCATTGAAAATATGTCAGATCTACTAGATCTTTCTTAGTGAGTCCTTCGTTAGAGTTATCAGCAAAATTGACGCTTTTTTTTATGTTTTAGTCCACATTCTAAGTTGATGAGCTGATTCTGACAAATGTAGTATCATTTTAATAATAATTGACATACTATTCATTTTCTGACTTTTCAAGTTTCTTTTTTTATTAAACAGTTTCAGCTTATGAGTGGGCTGAACCTCATTCAACCATTGCAACATAAAAATCAATGGAAATGGGAATTTTCTGTTACCACTGGTGAAATGAAAACATCTTGTTAGAACAAGACATCCAATAAAAAATGTTGAAATGAAGATCTACATCTGTCAATCAAATCAAATTCTGCATTTTCATTTGGGCTTGATCACGTTGACGATCACAATTTATGGTCATAGGAGATGTCTCACTGTCGTGACGAGCGCCCAATTCCTAACCATTTGTTTCATATAGAAGTGGCAAATAGAAAAAACGTAGGCTATGTTTTCAGGAAAACCATTTTGTTTCATATCCTGTCCTGTCAAGGAAAAATGAGCCCAAAGGAAGAAATTTGGTTTTTGATTTTTAATCAACAACCCACATAGCTTATCTTTTTTTCACCCCATTTCTTTTGTCTGTTTTCAGCATGATGGATCGTATGTTCAGTAGAGCATTGACCAGGTGTCATTGCTCCCTTCTGCAGCTCTTTCCCAGGGTTCATTCTGCTGTTTTGTAATGGTGAAGTTACTGCACATGAGCTTTGCAGAATCTGCGTTACATTTCTCCCTCATTTAGCGTCTACTGGGTAAATAAATCAAAGACTAAATAAGCTACAGGTTTGTGCATTTTGGTTTGTGCACTCCATTGTGTGTGTGGGTCTGTGCCAACGGTAGGAGGAGGTCATTTTACGGAATTATTTATTTGGAATTCCAGCTACATACCCATTCCCCGGGGCGAGCTACTGACTGAGTGACCTCCAGCTTCTGCTCCTTTGGGTCTCGTTGGGCTTTTGCTTCATTCCTGGTTTTGTTTTTCTTTCACCGCCTGGTATTTGTAAAATTTTCAGTGTTTACTGTTAACGTGTGACTTAAACAATAATGCACAAAGCACAACTGGGATTTTTTTCTGATGTCAAACTTTCATTCAGGCTCAAAATAAAATAAAAAGATGACCTACTTCTTTTTAAAGAAGCAGATACGCTTAAAGGTTTTCTGAAAACAGTTTTTATGAAAGAAAACAATCAAAAACAAATCAGCTTTACTAAAACAATGAAAGAAAACAGCTGATAGTTAAAAAATAAGTAACGAATTGAGCTGTTTAGACAGTTATGTAAAGGCAGCAGATTTTTTAGGGGGCGGAGTTAGCCACCAGTACCGTGCAGGATGCTCCACCTCCTAGAACCCGGTGCTTTAACACCACCGACTGTATATGAGAACTGGACTAAGTGACCCCTCCCCCCTCACGATCCAAACAGGAAGTACCCACTAGCTCCAAAAAGCGAACATCGCTGTAAGTCAGTGTCAACCTTCACAAATGTGCGCTTTGGGCTCAAACCTCTTGCGTACACACGTCACTACGAATGTTTACGAATGAACAGCTTTCAGGCTATGTGTAAATAATGCATGGCCACTGATGCCTCAATAAAAGTAGAGGTATGTGGGACGTTTGAAATGTACAGATCTTGTGTCGCCCTCCTTCGAGTGGTAGGGGTGTGGACAAGCTCACTTCTGATTGGCGAGAGTGGTTGCTGTGGAAACGATGACTCAGACAGTTCACAAAGTCAGAGGTCGTAAGATCCATCTATGAAGCTACATTTAGGATGGGTTTTCCTATATATTCAGGTTTGGTTTGTTCACCTACATCTTAAACAACATTTTTATAACTTTCACACTTGCTTGGATCCTCTTATTCTACAAAATAGGAAAATAAATCACCAAAAAAAAAAAGATAAAGCTTGTTTAAAATGTTTCCAACTAAATCCTTTACACGCTCCTTTCTTTCACCCGAACAACCAAAGAAAAACAGGACGAGACGGGCGTTTGAGACTGAAGCTCTGCAGCTATAAATAGCGCGCAGCTCAGCAGAGGAATTGGTCGGCGTGCTCATGTTGCAGGTGTAAAGAGAGGCCTGAGAGCTGTGTGAATGGTTTAAATATAGAACTGCTCAGCCAAACTAAATGAATGATGTGTAAGTAAGTTACTGATAAATGTTGTTCTTTCAGTTTTACCTTTATAAGGTATCAAATTGGTAAAAGCTGTGGTCTTGTCCCCCCTAGTGGACAAGCTCACCTTCAGTTTTTGAATATCACAAAACAACACCTAGTACTGACACATGTTTGAGTAGTTTTTTTTAATTCAGTGTAAAGCTTTTTTTTACCGACCTTGAAAATGAAATTAATTTGCAGACTTCGGCAGGGACTAAAAAGTTTTGTCAAAACTTTCTCCAGAAGGATATTTTTAAATAAAATACCAGTCAGTTGTTGGTCGTCACTGATACTCATCCACATGTCAGCCAAAGGCTTTCATTAAATGTAATAAATAAAAAAAAAACATGTTTTGATGAATTCATTCCATGGATCAATAATTGTCTTAAAGGTGAGCATTTAAAACTTCAGACTGACAGTTTAAACACATTTTTTAAGTTTTCCCCCAAATTCTTATACTCTTTTGAGTTAAAGGTAGAATGGAATTAGCTGGAATCAAAAGGATAACGAATACTATTTAGAGAGAAAATCTCTTTTAAGAAATTCAAAATATCCCTTACAAATAAGCTTTACTCCCAAAGATTTTAGGCAGTTTTTGACATGTTAAACCACACAAACTTACGAGACAAAATAGCTTTGATTATATCTCTAGGCAAAACTACCAAATTTACCCTTTTTATTCCCCAAATTAAAAAGGCATATTAACAGATATAAGTAAGATTAAGTAAGTAAAGATAAGTAAAGATCACGTCTTTATATCACTTAGTTATGGGCTATTTGCTCCACAGAGCAATGGGATGGTTTGGTACGGAACGTTTTTTTCTCCTGAATAGATTAACTCTTTTCCACAGAGCAGTACTTTCGTTAACTCCGCCCTCTCCCGCCAAAACGCGTCCAAAACAATAGTTCCTATTGTCGCAGTAACCACCACATCTAAAGCTATTCTGACTCATACAGTTGGTATTTTGGATGTGTATTCTAACTGTGAAAATAGCTTTTTAACACGTGTTGTTAAGCTTTAACCCTTTAACACTGGAGCCGTCGCCGGCGACATCAACATTTTTGACACACCGTAAATCCTCATTTAGGTGATCATGGTAAATCATCTGATTTTGAAGCGGAGAAAAGAACTGCAACGCCACTTGTCTCTACGACACAATCAGCTGATTTACGTGGGTTACATGAGCACTTCATTGCTGTGCAGTGTTGCACATCAAGGCTTCTTTTCTCTGCTGGAATTCCATCAATTGCATAAACGGTTAAAGAGTGATGGTAGTCGGAAGAATGTCAACACTGTAGCTAAAACTCAGGTGTTATAAAGGACGGGACAAAATGCTACAAATTTTGTTGTTGTAGTGAAATACCATACACAAAAACAAGTTTTTATCTTCTCTCTATGGATACTTTAAAAAAAAAACAAGAAATCATATATTGATGAGCTATTTGTTGTGTTATACTCTCATTAATTACCATTCTAGCAGTGTCGTTCCATTATTTTCTGAGGTGACTATATAAGGGAACTGGACCGGGTAAGTGTACATCTCTCATAGAAAATGACTTACTTTCAGTTCCCGCAAAAATGAGGTCAATTCAGTCGCCATTTTTTTGCAATATAGAAGTAGCCATGTTGGAACCAGATGTTGTCAGTAACCGTTTCTATGGAAACCACTTTCGCCAATCAGGGGTGAACTTGTCGGAAAGCCACACCCTTACCATTTGAAAGCAGGCTCCACAAAATTTGTTGGAAGTGAGACCACCCACTTTTATTGAGGCGTCTGATTGGTCAGTTTTTTTTCAATAGAAGTCTTGGGGGTTTTGGCTTCTTGGAAGCAGCGGGTACTTCCTGTTTGGAACGTGAAGGGTGGTGGCTAAAATTTGATTTCAAAAATGACAAACTAAGCTCCACTCAGCAAAACTTATTTATGTATATTCCAATCAAATTTAAGAACTCTAAAAATTTAGAATCAGCGAGTCTTAGAAACTGGCAGTGAGGCTGATCTAAAAAAGAGCTAAATGCTGGCAAAGCATTAAAATGACTGAAGTGAAAATAATCCTGCATTTGAGGAGGTGTTTACCCAGCAGAGGGAAGCAGCAAGCTTCTGTTAAAGCCGTCAGTGATGTGGACCATCATCAGTTTTCTGCGACCGTTTTTGTTGGGCTCACAAACACATGCACTGGGGTGATTCATCACAGTAACATGTGGGTGGGCTGCAGCCATTTACAGCTGCGCACATCTGTCTTCCCGTGTCCTCGGCGTCGTCCAAAAAACATCTCATCGGCAGATAGCAGCTGCACTCTCACTGTGTTTTTCTATGCCCCCCCTTCCCCCTCTCACCGCCACACGGATTTCAACCTCGAGGACGTAAATATCGGACCTGCTGTGGGCTGCAGAACGTCCACGCGGCGTGCTCAAGCTGCTTAGGTCACCCCAAACAGGACCGGACTCACACCTACTGTGAAATCCAATAAAAGTCTTCTAGTAAATGTGGTCACGTATTGTTTGAGTAAACATTGGCGTTCGCATGGCCTTTTGTCCCGTCACCGATGGCGCTCACAGACACAGTCTCAGCAGTAAAGTGTTTGTACGAGTTTAGGGAGAGGAGAGCGTCACTTCCAAGCAGTGATCCTGTCTTGTCCTGCAGCGGAGCTTCCCAGAAGGTCCGTCAGAGCCAACGTCGTTCCCTGCACTCTAGATTATCAGAAATGATCGCTTCTGCTGAAATAATCCTCGGAAATCTGCTCCTTAATGCCAGGCATCAAACAGGAGCTGTCGTGGGAAAAAAAAACAAACAAAAACGCCTCTTTTTAAATGTTCAGCTGCTACGACAAAAGTTTGTTTGCACTAAACAGAAGAGGAAGCGGGTGGCTGATATGGATGAACACCATTTATGTATCGCCCTGTGACTAAACCCTGTAAGGAATTTCATCAAACAGCAAAAAAATACAAGAAAACAGATTTATTTTCTTTTTTTTAAATTAAAACAAAAGTAGACTGATGAGAAAAGGAACCAAAAAATCTGCAGGAGAAGGGATAAAAGAGGCATCAGGAAAACTGGTAGAAAAGAAGGTCGATAAGCACCGTTTTTGTTTGTTTTCATTGTGGTAGAATAGAGAGAGAAGTTTAAATATGGAAGAATTACATGAAAAAGAGGCAGGATTACCTTTCAAAATAAAGGTCTTACTGTTTACCGGGGGAAGATTTGTCATTTACGGTGATATGCCCTCCCCCCATTAGATGGAAATAGAAAAAAGTTTGCAAGTCCGAGCTTAACCTTCAATAGTCTGGAGCCTTTTTTTTCCACTTTACATTTTATTTTTGTGGCAATGCTTAATATGCATTTTTTTTCTCTAAATATATCACACAATAATCCTACTATAACCCTGAAACTGTCTGAAAAAGTGGAATTCCCAGAGATGAATGTTGTCAATTTTTTATGCTGCAATTGCAAACGTTTTTTTATGTTTAGCAACAGAGATCAAACGTGTAGAGACAACATAAAAATTGATTAATTAAAAAACTAAAACATTGTTCAATTAACGAGAAAAATGTTTAAAAGACAGGGCAAAGATTAACTTAACCATTTACTCAAAGGGGTATCACAATTATGTGTCATGTTTTGTTTTTAACCAAAAATTTCAAAGCTAAAATCTTTGTGAAGTGAAATTTTGAATGAAAACTATGCCAATGCGGCGGGCTGCGTCATTTCTACGGCATTGTAGATGATGATGATGTGATTGGCGAACACCGATGAATTCAGAGACAACTAAAAGGTTAATTAAAACATAAAACACCAGGATGATTTGACCCTGCACTTTTAAACCGAAGTTAGAAGCTTTGAGTTTCTGGTCTGCTGTCAAAGACAATTGGTGTTAAGACGGAAGCAAGAGAGAAAAAGAACAAATGGTGGAGAACCACGGTGGAACCAGGACGGTGGAAGCACAGAAAGAAGAAGAAGAAGAGAAAGCTAAAAATGTGCAGCAAACCACCACAGTTATATCTTCTATGAGACAGAAACGCCAACAACTCTGCAATGATTACAACTTTTCTTGGTCATGATAAGATCCAGTTCCATTGATGCTATAAGTTTCTATGCTCTGAATGGAAGATTTGCGAGCAAACAGACACTTCACTCTAAAACTTAAAACCTGGGTGGAGTTTGCATGTTCTCGTCGTGCATGCATGGGCTTCTAAAAAACATGCTTCATAGGTTACTCTAAATTGTCCCGACTCTTCACTCGCCCATGGAGTTGTAAAGAGAAGCGGCTGCATCTTCAGGGAAGTGCAGTTGTGTCTTGCAGTTCCCCTCAAAAACAAGGGGTCTGCCTCCTTGAACACTTAAAGAGCCGATTTCTCGCTCAACGACAACAAAGTTCTAGAACATGCTTTAGAAAAATCGTACACTTATTCGTCCTAATATTTAATTGTTCCTTTTAAGATAAATATACATGAAATATTGTTTTTTGGAATAAATAAAACACAATCATAAGGAAAAATAAGCCTATTTCAAAATATGAAATAGTTTACAACTTTTGACACAGGTTTACAGTCGTCCTTTCAAAATAAAAGCCATCCTTTACCACATCTCAATGCAGAAGATGTTTAATGGGTTGTGTGATGTAAGCAGTGATTTAAAGAAAAAAAAAACATTTATTTTCCCATTTGTAGTAAATTGTAAACCAGAGCTGGTTAAGTGACCCTTACTGTAGTTTTCGAACAGTATTGTGCACTCAAAATCCTTGAATTTGTTCAAAAATATGAATTCTGGTTGTGCTTACTGACCTCCACTTGATTTTCAAAAACCTTTCAAAATGTTTCCGTTTGACTTTGTTAAGCTTCAAAGCTAAACTGCTTGATGGATTGTTGGAGCATTATGGTCACCGTGGTCAGGAGCCTTGCAGAGTAGTCGATTATTTTCCTTTTTTTATTTTTTTTTACTACCTACTTTTTTACTTTACAGTTACTTGAAACTTGTGGTGATCGGCAAAACACTTTCATTTTCAATGCATAATACTGTATATCTTCCAATTTTGTCCCGTCTCCAATATCTGCCGGATCTAACAGGTGTCGGTTACTGTTGGACGCCGGTCTCCTTGAAGAGTTGGGTGAAAGACGGCTGCAGAAACAGGGAAACGATTTCCTTGCGGAGATGCAGAGAAAAAAATGTTCATCTGGTGTTGTCTACATTTCTTGACCGAATTTCGCGGCAAAATGTTCCCCTTAGCCATCACCACTCTGTCAGGGATGGTCCCACAACAATGGGCGGCACAAAGCAAATTTCACTAATCTAGCACAAAGCGCAGTTATTAACTTCTTCTCCTTGATCAATTTACAAACTACTACAAACTAAATTTACACCACTGGTTTAGCTTTCAAAGTGGTCCACGCAATTTGTGTGTAAAGCCGGAAAACCGTCTTAAAAATGTGTGTAGCTACGCGTAAAAGTGAGAGCTTTAAATGCAGAAGCCTGAAACATGCATGTTAACATAGACTTTTTATTGGAAGTGGTTGTGGAGAGCGGTGTGAACGTAGCTCAGCACAAAGGAGCGCACGCTTGTCACGTGAACATCCCAAGCCGGAAGATCCCAAATGGGAAAAATCTGAACGACGCGCTTGAATCTCATCACCTTTATTTACACTTGCGTGTTGTTTACGTGTTCGCTATGACCTGTCGCCTGCAGCACGCCCCTCTGTGCGTGCACATTGAGAGTTGTGAGTCAATAGATGAAACTTGAAAATGTGTAGCTTCTCACACACCGTTCTCTAGTCTCTTATTTACCAGACTACAGTCCAATGAAGGAGAATTAATGCCGAACTCAACCCAAGAACGGTGAGTTCTCAGTCATACCAACTGTGAAGATTGTAATTGGAATAATCGTAGGTTTTATCACGTTAGAAGAGGCTAACGTCAAAGCGTGGGAAAGGAGGACTTCTGCTGGAAATGAAAAGAGGAGAGGGGTCGAAGAAGAAGGAGGAAAGGAGAAACAAAACAAAAAGGAGTAACACCTGGCTTGCATTAGCTCTGGCTAGCAGGGAGGCAGTGTGTTAATGGAGATTTAATAACCCCTGAAAAGACTTACTGCAGTCATAGAGAGTGCGTGTTTTTCTATGCGTTAAGGTGTATTTTTAACCCTCCCCTTGAGTGAAATTATGAAATCTTTCCATTTTTTGCCATGACTGGGGAGACACTGAAAGGCCGCCACGCTGGGCAATCGTAACCGCACAAAATGGATGTTTAGATGTGGTCCCCGTGTTTACAGGGAGAGTTTGTGGATCTACATCAGAGTGGTGGGTTAAACCCTACGGTGTGTGCTGGGTACAGTTATGAAAAACATCAGCCTTTCTGCCCACATGAGGGGTTTTGTCATGTCAACACGAGCTAGCTGTTACCCAAATGTTTGGAACTCATGAAGATCTCGTTATACTTCCTGGACAGCGTTTAGAGTTGCGTCACCATGCATTCTGGCATTGTTTGATGCATTTTTCAAGGACTTCCTCATGTGAAGGGCCTGCAGGCTCTTCCGCCTTCTGACCGGGAGGCTCTCCTCTGTCTGTTGCCACGGCAACAGCACAAGCGATGTAAACACATCTGCAGAACGAAGAAAGCATCTTGCTCAAGCATTTACAGATAGTTTACGTGTTGAGAAGCGCTGTTGATGCAAGTTCTCCACGACGGAAACAGACAAAAGAAAAGAGATGAAAGTGTGAAGAAATCTGTCAGGAAACTTGTTGGTTTTGCATCCAAAAGTGCACATTTTAAAAGCACAAATAATAGACAATTAAAAAATAACTAAGAAAAGTAACTGTAGGTTTAGTTGTAAACATTACACTTTTTAAAATATATATTTCATATTATTTGGCATAATGCAGATACATTTTTATTTTTATAGCGCTTTTCCTTCTCCAAATAATTAAAACTAGTTGTAAATGAAAGACTTCCAGTTGTCATACATCAAGATAAACAACATTTTTCATCCTGGATTTGAAAATTTCCAGAATAAAAGCTCGTCTAGCATCATAACAACTCTCCCAGATTAAAGTTGAGTTCAGTCTTGATTCCAGACACCAGCAGAACTTCTCAGAAATTCAGAACTACTTGAACTCAAGCAGAGTAAATTTAGAGACCCACTGCGATCATCTTTTGCAAAGCATTCCCGGAGGTCTTTTAATTATGATGATGCCGTTTTTTAGAACGTAGTTTCTGGGGAGCGGCGGGAGTTCCTTCTCGGAGTTGTGGGCGGGACTGTTGTTGTTGCAGTAAACCTGCAGTTACTTCTCATCAACCATTACTGAGAGCTTTCTGTTTGCACTTACTCCCGCTAGCTCACAACCCCGACGTAACATCAGCTGCGCAACAAAAACGGCGAGCAATGTCAGAGCAATCCAGCCGTACAGTTTCGAGCCAGATTCCAGTTCAGACAAGGAAAACAGAGACGTACGTGGATCAATTCGTCTACGAGTGGATGCATGAGAAAGGGAGCAGGGAGCTTTAGGGCCGCCCATTTTCGCTTTTTATCACAGCTATTACACTCAGAAATGAAGTTTTATACTTAACTTTATTTACAAATGTCCTCCATCATGAGAAAAATGCTACGAGAACATGTTAAAAACACCAAAAACATAGTTTTCGTTGAAGTGGGTCTTCATAGTAAACATTGATGGTAGTTTACGCCGCCTGTTGTGACATCGCACAGGCTGGTTTCACAATGACCATACATATTCATTAGATTTGCTAGAGTTCTCAAACTTGTCTTCAAATGTTTCAGTTTATCAGCTGCCTGTTTAAATTTCTTTCATTTGCAAGGGCAGACGCAATATTTTATCTTTCAGGTGGACCCAGTGCAGGGCCCGCTGCAAAAAGCTTCAGTTTCAGTCAGCAATTTGTCAAGAATTTGTTGCCTTTTTTGTGTTTTATTATTTTAAATACATCATGGGAGATAATCACGATACAAAAATGTCCTTTTTTTTTTTATTAAGCCACATCTTGGTTCCGTAGAATCCACCCACGTGGTCGTTTGTCAATTTAAAAGCTTTAGATCCGTTTAAAAACTCATTAGTGTTTATTTTTGACTTTTATATTGGGGTTCTGTGTGCCAAGTGTTTGGCTTTTGTTTTCGTTTCCCGTTAATCAATTAAATTACCGTCAGACAAAGTTTGTCCAATCTGTTTATTAAATTTGTTAGTTTTCTCTCCGACTCTCCCTGCTCTTTATAACAATCGGATGATATTTTTGGTCAAACAAAACCAAAACCAAAAAGGCAGCAGTTTTGGGACTTGGTTTTTGTAAAGCCTGTTTTGAGAAGTAGCGGAAAACCATCGGGGTTCAAGTGACCCGACCAAAGACCCGGGCCGTCAGAGCCTCCAGAAGAATGTTAGAAGATACTGGAAGTTCCAGTGCTGCCATTGAGGGAGTTCAGCTCAAAGACCGGCCACATTCCAGAGACAGAAAAAGAGATGGGATGAATCTATCAACCCCCACCTCCCGTCCTCCCTCCACTTCTTCATCTTACGCCTCCACCCAAACACACACTTGCTCTCTCACACACACACACACACACTTACACACTGAAAGGTCTGCCTGCTGAATCTCATGTCAAACCACATGACTTGACTGTCTGGGAAATTGGAAATCTCCTGAGAGCGTGGGTTTGAGTGCGTAGGAGTGTGTTTGGACAGAAATTTTGGAGTTTATCCTTTCCTTCTGGCTATTGATATTTCAGTGATCAAATCCAAATCAGACAAAGTAAATATTTATGCAAATTGTTTACAAGTAAAGCATACAAAAAAATATGGTGATAGAAGAAAGAAAACTAATTTTAAGATGATGGACGATTCTCAGAATCAACAAGGCCGTGCAGAGGATTTCTAATGCTAGAATGGAAAGAAGATCAACACTGTCAATTGTCTATGATGTGTACTTTGGTGCATCATTACTACACTCAGCCTGTGGCAGAGACAGAACGGACAGCAGACTGGTCATTGGTCGCATATTGCATCACTTACTCTGTTGACATTATTAGCCTTTCCCTGCAAGAGGTGGAAGAGTTGTTGTCTCCAGTTGCTGTAGCAGCAGAGGAGTTTTGGGAGAAGAACCGTTTCCAGATGACGTCACCTTTAAATTACCGTTTTCAGCTCGTGTCAGGCCAGTGGAATCCCCCTGTTCTGGACCAGCCTCTCTGTAATCACTCATAAGATAAACTTGTAGCAAATGGGCACCAAATCATAAGTATTTTCAGCTGCTGTGTGCAAAGTTTAACAACGTAAATTACAAATAAATGCCATGTGAAAAACACTAAGGTTGTGTTTCTGTAATTAGCTAAGTAAAAGATGATGCTACGTTCATACTAGGCGTGTGATGCGCGACGGTGTAGCTGGCGCATGTCCACCACCTACAGTTGGAAGAGGGTTGCTGCGAAATGTCAAAGCCGTGCAAATCTCACAGATCTCGCTCCGGGCATTTTCTCTCACAGCTCTATTTCGATATGGAAAAGACTTGGTGTTGCCTGATTCCGGCCGGGAACAAATTGCAATTATTAATATCTCCTCCATGATCAGTTTTCAAACGGTTGATACTTCCGTCAAGTCCCTGATTTTCTTTGAAAATGGCCAGAAACTAGCTCGAAGGAATAAAACCAAGACGTACATGGAGATATTCAGAATGGAGCGGAGCAAGAAGCTAGAGGCCTGCCCAGTGTATTTTCGACATCACATTTATCCAAATATATATATATATATATATATTAAGTTGATCTTGATGGACAATGATTTGAAATAAAGAAATACTCAGAAATGTAATTTTGAGGTGAAAATTTTGAGGTGAAATCCCACAACACCAGAAAAACCATTTTCATTGGAGTGGGTCTCCAGTGATTTCTTCCAGTTGCAGACATTGGTAGGGGAACTGGATGATGTCACTCATTGGTTTCCACGTATTGGAAGACTTTTTCAGCTCTGTAATAGTCTCTATCTTAGTCAAATATGACGCCTCCAACCATCCAAACATGGGACAAATATGTCAGTCGAATGCCGCCTCAGAGTCATTTTTCATTGGAGTGAATGGGGAGACAACTAGTGTTCAACCTGGTGAACTGACCTGGCTCCAGTTCCTTTCCCCTTTAAACTGGCCTCAAGGTGAAAGGTTGCACTTCATTTGTAAGAGGCCATGGATTAAAGCGTCTCGTAAACGTTTGAACTAAATGTAAATATGAAGTTCATAGCTGTATACCAGCACTATGGTAAGAACGAACACTTTTCTCAAAGAAAATCTGGAACTTCTTTTTAGCAACATTTGTTCTATACAGCTGTTGTGTACTATTAACCTCTAACAATTCAATGTAACTACTAACGGCTGTGTTATACCTAGCTATTATCAGCTATAGGCTAGCTTTACGGAGCTGAGTGTGTAATTTTAGTCAGTAATTTTAAAAGAAAAACAGATTTAAAGTCAATTTAAAGCAATGGGAGAACCTTTGCATAGCTTTTAAGGACAAATTGTAAGGCTTTAAAAGTCTGTTTCAACACTTTGTGTTCTGTACTTGTCTCTCGTTGAAGATATGTTTAAGCGCAGTAGACTGAGTTTTCAAAATTAGATCATTATCAAATATGTCTAAGGTTTAATGGGGGATAATTATTGAGAAATAATTCAGAAAACCCTGAACCAAGAGATCAATATTGCCTTTTTTTGTCAACTTATTTCTGAAATGCTCTCTTACTTTTAATGTATTTGGGAAAATATATTTCAAATGCGGACTGATCATTCTGTCTTTTGTGGCTCTTTTGTGTAAAGGATATCTGTCGTGGTTGAGCCCCGCATTCCTAAAAGGCTGCAGTGTTTATGCTACAGAATAAACATTTATGCTAATAGCTTAGAAGCCTCCTTGTTCCGACTTTGCAAAAACCTTCGACACGCTTGACTTGCATGCTGCCCAGAACACACAAATACTTAATTTCTGAATACAATCCTATGAATAATTGCTTTACAGTGAGTTTCTTTAAGTTTTAAAGGTGTTAACAAAGGAACAAAAGCAAAACAAGAAACAGTTTTTAATTTGTTATCCTCATGAGTAAGATTTGGTCAACCCAGAAAAGAACTGGTCCTTAATTACAAACACAAAGCTGAAAATGCGTTTTTGAGTCTGTTCCTGGAAAAAAAATACCATAAGATAGTAGGGTTGGAGGGAAAAAGGGACATAAATCCAAAATAAAAACTAGAACAAAGTAAATGAATGGCGAAATTGTGCCTTGAAGTGATTTGCTTCTAAATGAAGCTCTGGTAAACTCAAAGCAAGGGAACAATTATAAAACAAAAAGGGTTATTTTCAGCCTTTAAAAGGCATAGATGTCTCTGTAAACTATGCCATGCATGGCAGTTGAACCATCGTCCTTGTGGGAATCTGTGAACAGGACAGTGTCTGTAAAGCATTTTAGGTCTTAACAGAGGTAGAAAAGCAAAATATACGTCATTGGACCACTGCGCCAGCCAACTGGTTATGGTGTTCTATTTATGCCATGCCTGCTAGCATTTTGCAGCCTGCAGGCATGTACCGGACTGTCTTGTAGGTGTCTGCGCTGCATCTATTAAAAATATATAGTTGTTCCACCAATGAAGTCCGAAGGAAAACATTTTCTTTTTCCGACAGTCTTTTTAATCATAGCAAAAAAAAACACCTGCGATTTGAAAAGCTGATCTGCATGCTGAATATATGCAATTGTGACCACCTATAGTTCATTATCATGGTTATCAAGCAGAACAATACAGGCAGTTGAAGCCATTCAGGTCCCTGGTTGTCCACATGTGCCTGCTTTTGTCTGCATGGGTTTTCATTCAGACACTTATCATCTGGATTTTTTTCGATGGCGTTAGTATAGCATCATTTGAAGTCTGAATGTTTGAAACTCTGAGATTGGTCATAAGGACTGTGTATTTTCGCAGTTTTGCATTTATCCTCATGACATTTCTAGATGGACCTTTAGACAGGGGACCAATACATTTATTTTTTTTCTTAGAAGTGAGAAGCACCTTGTGAGTTTGTGTTTTATTTCAGGGCTTTTTCACACTTGGCTGTTTTAGTTGACACCATATTTTGTGTCCTCACACAACCCACTTCCTTTAGCAAGTCGATTGCTTTGTTCACACCGCTCGCAGCAATGTGTTTTCAAGCCTCCACTTACAATGAAAAGTCTGTGTAAAGGCACATATATTCCTATTTCTGAATCTGTCTTCAAAACTCTTGCTTTCATACGTACGTTTTTAAGTCAGTTTTTGGGCTCTGCGTACAAAACACGCGGCCATTGAACTGGCATTGACAGTTAAACCAGGTTGCCCACTCGGACGTGGTAGTGGGTTGATTTCTGACGTGCGTTAATACAACATCGTTGCCCATTTTTGCCATGGACGACAAAAGCTTCATTTTGGAGTTACAAAAACACATCGTTTATGACACAAAACGTGCATTTTACCAGGATTTAGTGAGGAATTAGAGGGTATGCGGCCTAATTGTCTAACTGACACTCCTCTAGGAGTCAGGGGAGGAGGAGGGAATGACCAGAGGCGCAACAGAGACAAGGTTAACTAAATGATGGTTGTGAGACGGACTCCTCACGCAACACAACAGAGATGCACCGCTGACGGACCTGTGCAAATCTGGGGGTCAGCCGTGATGCAAGTAGGTAGTGAGGTTGACTTCTGATCGTTAGATTTCAGGTTTAGTGTCCTTGGGCAAGGCACAAACACAAACACACAAACTACACTGTCTAGTTTCCTAAATTCTAACAGTCAAGCTGCGCACCAGGAATGCTCATTTATCACGTGAACAGCACCAACAGCACCTCTCACACGCCTCACCTTGGACGCTTGCACATTGATTTCAAACCTAAAAAAATCCTATGTGTTTTAGGACTCCGACTGCCGATACTCTGGAAAACTGTTCACTTGAGTCTTATCTTCCATTTGGAATTGAATGCTGTCGAGAAAATCCTTCAAACCCTAAACAATCCTGAGAACTGAGCCATATGAGCCTGATGATCTCACATTGTTCCTCCACCTTTCCCATAATGACCCCTGACGCTTTTACCGCAGTGCTATGGCAACAAGGACAGGCTATTTCCTGCTTTCACGCAGCCAGCAAATGCATCACAGGGCACAAAAATGCAGAAACGGCAGCAATTATGTCCCCGTGGCGTTTTCCAGTGTTGCTCCTAAAAAAATGTCGCCTTCATGTCGTTGAAATCTTGCATGTATCTGTTCAAACAGCCAGAATGAGCCTTGATTTTATTTATTTATTTCTATAAACGTCTAACTGAACGAGACGGACATAAATGGGCTTAAACAAACCTCAGTAAGTGGGATTACATGCTGACATGCGGCCGTGCTAACACACGGTGGTTGAAATACACACGTCCTTGTCATTGTGCAGTCCGGCGCAGTGGGTGAGCTGAGACGCCATGGCAACTGTTGAGGCAGAAAAACGCTAAGGAGGCGTGGGAGGTGGAGGGCAGAGTGTGTACGTGCGCATCAAGGTGGAGGAGCTGCAGCTGAGGAACAGTCTTTATTATCCAGATGAAGATGAAGTTGCTCTCAATGAGCGGGCGGGGGGTGGGGGGCATCTCTAATTATATCCATGAATTTTTTAAAGAGGTGGCTGTCTGGTGAAATCTGCAGGGCATTTTTAGATCGCTTTCTGGTAAAGATTTGAGTGAAAGTAACAAAGAAAAAAGCGTTAATTTAGGTGGTAAACTGATACTTATGGTAATGAAAAAGTTGGCTTATGAAGAAATGAAAAATGTTTGAGTAATTTGTTACTACAAATGTCAACAAAATGTTGTTTCAAGTCATAAACAAAAATCTTAATCTGTTTATGTTGCATTTAACTAGGCATTTTTAGGGTCTTTTTAAAATTACTTTGGCCTTATTTGGTTCATTTGAACAAACTTTACCTTCATTCATCTACATAATTGATGAACGAGCATTCAAGCAGCCTCTTTCAATAAGGAGTCTATGTAAACATGTGTAGCTACGTCAGTGTCTTCCACTGTTTTTGGTTTCTACATATAAGGAGCAGCCAATGAACGTGCTTTGATGTTACACCAGTTCAAACTTGAACCAATCAGGTAGCGAGCTGTAGATGACGTCTCCTAATTTACAGAAGAGCCAACCGTTTGAATATTGATCACTAAGGAGAAATTAATTGTTGCAGTTTTTGCCTGACTGGAATTACACGACAAAACGTATAAAGTAATTCTTTACTTTTATATATCGGAATAGAGGCGTGAAAGAAATATCTGTCCATAATACATTAATTGCAGAAACAGTTACAGTTGTCAACACAATGTCAACACTGGAGCGATAGCTCTAAGTGAACGAAACATCAAGTTGTACACAAACTTTTTGTCATTACTTTGGCAAAAGCCCGTGTGAAGTGTGGAAATAATAAAAGGTACACAAGTCCTCAAAACAAATGTCTTGAGAGGTCCTAATTAAAACAAATTGGGCATAGGACCAACATACACACTCACAGTTAAGACACCCTGAAGCTTGAAAAACACCTCTATGGGAATTGGAGGGATTTTTCTTTGCCTTTAACCCGCTTTCAACCCGAATTTCAAAGCCTGAATTTGCACAAAAATTCAGCTGCATTTTCGAGGTGGGAACCGAACCTGCTCCTGGGGAGTACGAGTCGGTGATGCAAGAAAGTTAAGGTCATCCATTGTCGATGGAGCACAAATGGTTGACTATTTCATTAATGGTGGAGTGCGGTGAGTGGTGTACTTCACTGCGCGGCAAGTACGTTTGTGGCCGAAATTGACTATGTTTAGGGTCATTCTTCAACCCAGATTCATTCAGCAAGTGCTGGATTTTCATTCAAATTTCTCTGTACATTTTATGCACAAAAACGTTTGATGTTTATAAAGTAATTGTCCAATTTTACATGGCAAAGATTGAGTGACTCCTTGGTAATCTACTGGGGGTTTTGTTCCATCAGAGGAATTCTCTTTTACCTAAACTCCCTTTAAGAAGAATGTAAGAAAGGCAGATGGTTCGAGTGTTTTTGTTTCGTTTTTTTGACAACCCCCAAAGCCTATCATGGGGCGCTAGAACTACAAGCTAACTGCTCTGGCTAACTGGACTTTCCAAACGGCAAAGGACATCTAACGTATTTATTTTTATGCTATGCTAAAGTAGAGTATAACATTGAAGAAGTGTAAACTTTTTAATAAAAAAAATCAAACCTTTTCTTTACAAAACTGTTTTACTCTATTAAAATGGCTAATATTTTTTTCCTGCCTTTATATCATTCAGCAATGAGAATTTCTGCTTGTTTTATTGCCAGCATGATTTGTCTTTCATGAGCAATTTTTAAATAAAAAAAAAACCTTTTTGATAATTTGACATATAACTTTTATGATCTTTCTGCAGTATTCGAACGTTTACCATTGTTCAAGAAAGAGGTTACACAGACAACGCCGCTCGTTTAAACTCCAATATCTTGAGGACATCTGACCCTCACGTGGAAAATGGAGTCAGCAAAATGTATAAATTCCACGAAAGAAAATGCTTGTAAATGTATTTACAAAACCAGACAAAGCAGCAGAAAGATGGACAGAGAGATATATCGATGGAAGCTTAGATCAGCAGATTTCTGCATTAGCTGACGTAGGGAACGCCATGAGTAAAAGGGCAACAGAAATTTGAGCTCATCTCATTTTCTTCGATGCCAGTGGAAGGCTAGCCAACACTCAGGTTTAGTGTTTTGAATGACAAGAACTAGTTTGTCAGACAGAGCTGTGTGACGTATCAGATGATAGTTTTCGCAGTTATGGTCTAAACCGGATATACTGTAAGACAATCAATACTTGGCTTATTTTAGTGACTTCTAAGTTTCAGCCACATCAAACAGGAAGAGGTTTTTACACAAGAGCGTGAAGTTTACGTCTAAACGCAGTTGAACAATAACGTTGGTTGTTGGGACTATATTTTTTTTAACATTATAAAAGAATCAAGACCAGAAAAAGAAGACTATAAATGGATCTAAGGCTGAAAACATCTTATAAATGTAAACTATTTACATCAGCTGAAGCTCAGTACTTGTTGGCCCTCGGTGTGCTTTGATCACTGGAACCAAACATCAATGACCTACGATTTGTTTTGGCACGCAGTAAAAGAATGAAAGAGCCTTTCAGCAGTTTGTTGATCCCGTCGTCAAATCTAATGGTTGTTCTGGAGTTAAGATAGCTCAGAATAAACGTCATGCAGTTTAAGTGTATCTGGTCGTTTCGGCAAAGTAAAAGTTGCAAATGCTTTGACAAATTGTCAGTCAGACCAGTTTTTATATGAATTGGCGCTGTTTTCTTCATCATGTTTCTTTCTTTACATTTGATGGGGGTTTACTCATTCTTTAATAAAGCAAGTTGACAGATTAATATCTAATTAATGATCTAACACTTAAAGAGCTACTCCAATGAAAATGCTGTTTTTAACATGTTTTTGTGCCCTTTTTTCTGATGATGAAGGACATATATGAAGAAAATTAAGCTTAAAGTTGAATTTCTGAGAAAAAACGAAAAAAATGCTGTTTGGAAAACAGCTTATTATTAGTTACGTGGAAAATACGCTGTGCGGAGCCACAAGCTCCAGTCTGATAGCAGGAGAGCCTGTAATCAGAGAACTCTCAGCAATAAGGAGGAGAGGAGGGGGTACCTCTGAGTTACATAAAATGAGGTTAAATCGATGTTTCTTTTCTTAATTTTATTTTGGTTGCTTGCAGTGTGAGGTCTCAACACTTCAATAGTTGTCGTTGTACTAATAGTAGTATCTCAGCTTACCTGTTTTTTTGAAACATCAGTTTTGGTTCCTTTGACCAAAAACGATGTGTTGACTAATGTGATTCTCCATAATTGGTATAATTCTGAACCAGCAGTTGTTAAATCATGATAAGTTACATATCGGTCTGAGATAAAACGGTAAAGTACAAAAGTATTCTCCAATCATGTAGAACTGTCATCAATAGAAAAATAAAAACATTCTTTGTCCTATACGTGTTCATGGTAGAAAAAGAAGAAAAAGCCCCTCCCCGCTTGTCCAGTGTGAACACCATGGGCGTTCAAGAATGTGCATTTAGTGTGTTCTTGAACATGCGTCACATGCCAGGTGTGCACGTAGCTTAACACTAACTGTTGTACATCTGTCACGCAGCACACCTGTTAAACCATACCACTTTTTTCATGCTACCATACCTGTGACTTTCACGTCTTCGTTGCAACCTCCCTTTTTGGGAACGTCAATCCCAGATAGTTCAATAGCTTCAACCTGCTTTAATGTCCTTCCTTCTCTATCAGCAACGACCAAACCTTCAACCATCTTGGAACAGACCATTGTCTCCATCGTACTAGATTTTACTTTAACCCCTTCAAATGCCCACTCAACATATTAAAAATGTTGTATTAACTCACCAGGAGATTGATTTTGTCACATTTTGGTAGTTGAAGACTTAAGCCCTTTGGTTTGAAGGACTACTTGTTGGTAAAAAGCCGTTATAAAAGTTCAGTTTTTTTCACTCTAAATGCCGTAAAGACGCCTCTCACCGATGGTTAACCTTATGTAATAAGAGACAAAAAAATGTTAGATCTGTGTTGGTGAAATTGGTAAACCTAAAACTGGTCTAAATGGTTAATAGAGCACCACCGATGAGTGAAAAGGTAAGGACTTGTTGGATAAAACTACTTATAAAGGGCACTATGCCCACAAAAGCATGTGTACCAAGTCCAGATAAATGGAAAACCCTCTAAGCTCTTCGAGGATTAAAGTCCCTGCTTCTCTGCTTTCATGTTGCGGGTGCGTGTTTTCCATTATTTTTGGTTAAACAAATTTGATTCCCTCATTTGTGGAACTGCAAATCATAGCAGCCTCAGTAAGAAACGTCATCTGAGTCAAAGGCTATTTAGCAGCATAAAAAATTGCTCAATAGTGCGGATGGCAAAAGCAAGCTTGTGTTGGGTGTAGCGATGTTAAACAAACTGTTGTTGATTGGCACAGTTCACGGGTATGGGATTTAGCTGTTTGGACTTGAAGTGGGCCTCTCAATACAAACCCAACTGTGCCTGGGATGCAGCGACTCACTTTCCCCACAATTCGGTTCAAAGGTGTAGCGTACGGTTCTCGGCTCTCTTTTTCTCTCCCTGTGCTGGCCTTCAAGACGGAGTGTAGAGATTTAGAACAAGTGGGTCGGCTTGTTGATAGAAGCGGCCAGATTGAATCCAGACACATGCAGTCATCACTTTCTGTGAGCCCGAGTGTGTGTGTTCTGCATTTAAGGCTTGTTGAGGGATTGGTTCCTCTTCAACGCGGCATTTTTGAAGCTAACCGAGGGTCATGCTGGGAGTTTTGAGTGCGATCAGACTCCACAAGCAAGACAAAATTTGGTTAGTTGAGTGTATTTGTACCACTGAAGTGAGGTGACTGAGTTTCCACATGTCTTTTTGCTTCGTCTTCAACACACTGGCACATGAGCGCATTCCCTACCTCTGAGGTCATCCACGCTGCTTTGTGCAGCGTCTGCTGAAAGTTTGTTGATGCTGACACCTATTTCTTTCTCTACCTCCACTTCTTTGTGCATTATGACAGTTAAGTCTGTATATCTAAAGAGCAACTAAAGCTGCAGAGCATTAACGCTTTTGAAGAAAGGCTCTAATGCTAAAAACCTACTGTGGGGGATGTAGTTGTATGTGGGATGTGGTCTCTGCTGTGGAGTCTCTGCTTTTGTGGGGAACCTTTGACAACTAAAACAATCTGTGATAAAAAAAACAACTGAACTCGGCAGAAGTTAAACAAGAACAATTTCAAATTGAGAAAGCTAGAAATCCTAGACAGGTTTTCAAAATCATGAAATTCCAAACTAGAATACATCTGTCAACCAACAGTTAAAATACAAATGTGTTTAGGTGAATAATTTGACAAGAAATTCTCACTTTACCTGCTAGGGTCAACATTAACCCTCCTCATCTGAGACTGGTAACCACTAAGTTGTTTGCTGCAAAAAGTCAAGTTAAGCCTTCGTCACAGGCGCCTATTTGGGGGGTTAACCCACAAATAGTCAGATGACCACAGGGTTTTTCTATCTTTGCTTGCAAGACATTTTAAAACCTCTCCAAACTAACACCTTTTATGAGTTTCCTTCCAAAATACCTCCAAAAATGAGAGTTTTAAACCGTATCATTGACTGTATCTAAGAACTGGACCGAGTGAGTGTGACACCACCCATAGACAATGGTTGACTTCCGCCTGGAACGAAATTACGTCAATTCAATATTTTTTTTGCAGCCTGGACACTGCCATGTTAGAGCCAGAAGTTTCAGTAAGCTTTGATTGGCCCAAGTTAATCTGAGTCAACATTTCTATGGCAACACTATTAGCTTGTATTGCAGAAAAAAAATATTGTGGAGTAAAAATGAGGATTCTCAAAAAGATAAAAAGGTATCAGAGCAAGAATGGTGATTCTGACAACAATAGAAGTCTGTGGGAATTTGGCTTCTTGGAGCGGCAGGTACTTCCTATTTGGAACGCCAGGGGTGAGTCCAGTTTTCTATATACAGTCAAGAACCAGTATCCCAAAAGATCACTGACTCATACGACACTGTTTTTAAATTGATTTCCGATTATGCAGAAAGAAAAATAACAATAAAACAAAAAAAAAAAAAAAACGTTTTAAGAAGAACTGAATGAATGCAAAATCTACTTTTACATTTGAAGTTGCTGTCTTACAAGAGTACGTTTCCCAAAAAAGTAAGTGAGATTGTCAAGGGGTGGAAACTCCTTCTTTTTTTTAAAACTATGATATTTTCCGCACCACAATGTGCACTGAATTATTAGGTATGAATGGTCAATGAATGGTCTATTTCCGACCTTACACCATATATAAGGCACACAAACATTAAGGCACAATATTTGAGACAAGAGTGTCAGAGAAAAGTCAGTCAGTTCGACTTTGATTAACTGTGTTCACAATAACTCTAGAACTTGTGTGTAAAATGCTACACGTTAGCAAACCTTGTATGGAACACATAAAAAACCAGAGTGACAGAGCTTCTTAGTTGTCGTCTTCTCAGTAACCACCTTGCAGCACGTCTATGATGTTGACAGAGACGTGCAAAACTGGTCAATTGGTCACGGTATCCCGACAAGGATTGCGGACCATTATTCTTTCACTTTTTACTTTGCTCCGCCCCCGTAATTTTTGGCCAATGACTGAAGATATCTTAAGTCACGTGCTTTTGTTTACAAGCTTTGGTTGGAGACAGAAGTATACTTTGGATGGCAGTTTGAATACAAACCAAATGCAGATGCGGACCAAATTAAGCTGACTTGTTCTGGACCAAAAGAACCTTTCCAGTCTGAATACACCCGAAGGAAAAAAAAAAAAAAAACGCTGTCCGATATTATTACACATTAACCGCGTTACCGTATTTCCAATTAACCCAATCAAACAGTTTGACAGAGCGCTGTGTCCCTCTCAAAATCACTTCAACATCAGTAAACACAACCAGAGTTGATCCTTTTTTAAGGCACTCTGGATTATAGGGCACATTGTTTAAAAAAAAAAAGGATTTCAACTCAAATTCTGACTTTTAAATTGTAACGCGTCTCTGTTGTTTCTACAAACCTGTATAGTTTAGCAGGCATTGTGGGATTTGGCTGATTCTTGTGTTTGCTCTGACCTGAACAAGCTTTTCAAATGAAAAGGTGTCAGAAAACAGCGGGTTGCTGACGTAATGTGCTGCTCCGCTCACAGACTCTGTGGCTACAGATCATAAATCTTCAATAAGTCTGAAAATCTAAGTTTGCCCCCTGTACTTTATCAACCAATAAAACATGCTGTTGTGCAACAATGCATGTGAACTCCAGCCAATTTCAGCCTCAAGTTTGCTGGTGCAGAGAAACAAATGCAACCTTGTTGGATTTGTGCATCGCAGCCACTTCAGAACAGCGACACAACCAGTATTGAGACGCAAACATGAAGATGGAGGCTCGTGCTTGTTCATTTTTGGTATCTTGGCTTTCATCTAGCACTAGACTGTGTGAATCTTCCTGGGTGTTGTACACACTGGATCCTGCTCAGGGCTGAAAAGGGGTGGAGCTCGATCAAGCTGAAGCTGGGTCATCAGCACTTCACAGGGTCAAACTTAGAAGACAGAACAACACAGCATTCCAAGAGTGTTGTGCGGGGACTCCACAGGGACACTTTTTGAAAGTTGGAGGAAACTGGAGTATTTGTCTGAAATCAAGGGGCAGCTAGTCAAAGTTATGTTCTTTCTATGCCACTATATATGACCTAAACACCACTGTGCATGCTTTTAGCAATGACATGCAGAAGGAATGCCATCTTCATGGGCACAACGTGCAACGTTTGATCAGAAACACACCAGCTACAGTCATTTAAATGAGTTTCCACTTTGGAAATGCTTTGTCAAAGCTAGTCGGACTGGCTGCAGGGTGTCTCTTATCAGCTTGTGTGTATTTATGGTCTGGGGTTGGGTTTGGATGCCTTTTTGTAAGTAAACGCTGAGAAGAGAGCTGATGTACCTCTTTTCAAATGCCAATATTTCTGACTTTTGTTTTCACAAACCAACTGCAAACAGAAGAAGACATTATAGGGCTCACTTAAGTATCAGATGCATGTATTTGGAACAATCTTTTTGTCTGCTTCTGTCATGGATTATTGCATCCAGTGTCATTTGACACACATCTTAAACCGGTAGTTCATTAGAAATCTGAGTTGTGGGCAGAACTGTTGGTGCTGATAAGGTAAGCCTGCCCTAATTTCCAGTCATCCCTTATTTACAATCTGAATTCTTGGCTTCGCCCTACCACGTCTCCCTTCCCCTACATTTAGCTTTCCAAACGGAGAGTTATAGAAAGAGAGTGTCTCCATATTCGGACGTCACTACCACTTGAGGATGTCACCAATAGCCGCCGGTCAGCTACGTTAGCAAGGAGCTTCCAGCGCTTGAATATACATAGCAACCACAGTTTTATAACTTTAAAAAGGTCGTGCTGAAACAAAAAGTCATTACTTACATTTAAATGTAAACTTCTGTGCTTTAGAGCACGCCCACGTGAAGAAAAGACCTTCTCCTCTGCGGCACAGTGCGATGTGGAACCCCCCTGTATCCCTTCGCCTCAAGTTTAGCCCTTCAAAAAACTATTTTCGGACACCACTTTCACTACACATGCCCCTACAAATGGAGTGGTAGGAAGAAGTGGTTGAGCGAAGGAAAGAATCAGGATTGGCCCTTCACTCTGTCCCACTAGCTTACAGCCTCTCACAACCCCAGCCTAACATTATCATTGCAACAAATCTGCGAGAAAATATTGAAGCTATCCAGACTCCAGCTCGGACGAGGGAAAACCACGATGTACATGGATCTATTTGTCTGCAAGTGGATGCATCAGAATGGAGCAGACCAGGGAGCTTGTGGCCCGCCAACCGTAGCACCTTCATCACTGCTATAGGCTTTTTCCAATGGTCTGTTTTCATCTGCTCGTCTATTTGAACAAAGAAATATTCTGAAATACAGTTTTAATTTTTATTTTCTCTATATATGTCCTCCAACATTAGAAAAATGTCACAAGAACAGCCTAGAAACACTAAAAACAATATTTCTTTTGGCACGAGTCTCCAAGAAAATACCTTTCACTTAGTGAAATGATTTCACAATTCAGGTATTTGTCTTTAGGGTCGTCAGGGGGTTGCTGGAGCCTGTCCCAGCTAGGGTAAAGCCTGGACAGGTCACAAGTCAGACACCGAGCCTCATAAAGCCCAAACACCCCTTCACCTTTTTTGAGTAACCAACTAACTTACAAACAGGTTTTTGGCTTGATTTGAGTTGTTGATTTGAGAGTTGACAAGAATAACGAATAAAATGATAAATGAAAAAACGCTCCAGGAACCGGAATTCGTTTGTTTTATTTTCAATGGAGACATGTTTCTTCCTGAAACCTGCCTCTCTGCATCTTTGGAGGAATTGGGATATTCCATTTTGATCAAAAGCAACGCCACAAAACTTTCTAAAACGTGACGAACATGTTCAGTTGTTGGAACACTGGGGTCATACTGGCGCTCCCAATTAGACAGTCCTGCATCCATCAATTTTCTGTGATTTTTGGTTTTAATTTTAAAGTAGAAAAAAATAATTCTGCTGTGAAGTTGGACTGTTTTTCAATAAAGTACTGGCAAATGCAGAAAAAAATAGCTGATTGGAGTTGGATTATAAAGTGAGTTTGCTACAATTACTTTTGAGTCCAAACCAACTTAAAAAAGGTTTTCTTATTTGCCTTTTAAACTTGTAAACCTTCATTGTGGTTGAATTTGAACAATTCTAAAAGAACATGACTTCATTGGACTTAATTTTTTCTAATTTAATAATAAATGATTTTAATCACATAATCCAAGAACAAGCGAGTTTAATCTGTGCAATAGAATCCAAATTCCAAAAAGGGTAGTAAAGGGTTGACTTAAAAAAAAAACCATTAAATTCCAACGTGGATATTAGAGATGTCACAAAAAGGTTAACCAAACAAAAAAAAAAGTTCTTTTTTTCCTACCTTTTCTTTGGTGGAGAAAACAGGACCTGAGGTTTAGGAGCTCCTCAGGAAAAGAAGCCTTTGTGAGGACAAGCAGAGGTTGGTGTAATCCTGGATCACAAAGGGAAACAAAGTTGGGCCAAAGGTGAGGTTTACTTCACACAGAACAAATGCACTTAGAACGCACAAGTCTTGACACGGCTCAAGACCCTGTGGAGCAACACAACTTTAAACCACAAACTGAGCAGGTGAGAGGCGAAGTTCCAAATTCAGAGTAGTGTTTGTTTCTGTTCAGCATGTTAAAGATTCACCACATTTCCTTCAAAATTTGAAGGTTTGTTAATTAAATCGATACCAAACTTGCAGGAAGGCATCGCTTTCTGCAAGTTTCAAGCATCACCTTGGCCAAATGTATTATTATCTTTTTTCATCTTTGCTATAAATATTGTATGATTGAACAAACAGTGGAAGTTTGGTTATTAGTGTGTGGGTGAATGGTCCGATCCAGCCAAGATCGTCTCTGAACTGTTCCTTCCAAACAATTCTGACCCTATTTATGCCATCAGCTGCCATCAGTGTGTAAATGTGTGTGTGAATGGGACTCCGTTAAGCATGCAGCATTTAGCATTTAGATCATTTAATCCAATATGTCCAGATTCCCTTGATGGTCATCTGCTTTCCATATTTCCTTGGCTCTCTCATACTGTAACAATAAACCTTTTCTCTGTTTTTCGGGATCTTCAGTGGAAGACGGAATGAACAGTGAAGATTCTCTGTTATTTGGGTGTTTGATCTGTTGGGAGGATACAGTATCTATACTTCATGACAGATCTGTAGATCTATTTAGTGGATATTTCACAGAATTCTCAAGCTTTCTCAGATTACATGGGGTATGAACTATCTAACTGCTTAGAAGTACAACGTAAAGCCGGCTATAATGCATGTTGGATCCACACTGGGACACGTTCTAGTGTTTGAGTTCTGATTTACTGTTGCAACACATGACAAGCAAAAGCAAATGGATAAACTCTTAGTAAAAGGTTGGATGGTGTGTTCAGAAAAGTGGAGATTTGTGCACTAAAGCGGTTATTTGAGAAGTATGATGAAAATTGGAAGGTTACCAAATATTTAATAACGTTTGCATAATGGACTGTAAATGGAAACTGGACCGGGAGAGAATGACGTCGCCAAAGAAAATGACTTCCTTCCAGTTCCAGACACGTAGAACTTTTTGGGATACGGACGGCGCCATGTTGGAACCAGAAATAGTCAGTAAGCAGTGATTGGTCCGAGTTGTCTGACTCAACATTTCTACGGCAACCACTCTCGGTCCAGTTCTCATTTACAGTCAAGTGAAACCAAATAGACAAACTTTAGGTGAAGTGCTTTAGATAAAATATGGAAAACGTCTGATAGTATTTAAAGAAAAGTGGAGGCTTGTGTTCTTTAGTGGATATTTGAAAAATATGATGAAAGTTGAAATGTTTAAGTACGTAAACAAAGCATTAACATGTTTGCATTTGTCAAAGCCTGTTTTTAAGTTTTGGATTTTTTTCTGTCTTTTTCAGACTATAAAGGTGAAAAAGTTAAATTGATTGATCTAATTCTAAAAAGCCTTAATTAAAGCCCTGTTTTTTCAGGGTTAAAAAAAGACTGCAATGTGAAAGCATTTAAGACTTGGAGAAGACTTTGTTTTTATTGGTGAGACACTTGTTTAGTCAGTGGACTAATTCACAAGTCAAATTACATGCAGCTGGTGATGAAAAAAGAAAAAAAGCTTCAACCAGACCAGATAGGAAAATCGAGTTATAAGTAGAGCTGGAACGGACTTAGAATGTCACGAACAGAGAGTTGTGGGGGTGTAGAAATCTGTCTGAATCTGCTTGATGCCTGGCACACATGTGACTCAAACTCTATATGACTTTTTACAATAATTAAAAACTAAGGACGCATCTAAGGTTCTCGATGGCGGTGATGACGATCTAAATGCCGCCTTCTCCTGTGACGTGAAAACAGTATGGTAAAGCATGTCGTCAGTCTGCTCGTGTCTTTATCTTTAAAGAAAGCGCTGCTGTCAACTTTTCAGCATTCTTCAGATGGTTTTGCCGCAATCTGATAAGCAGAGGGAGGAACTGGGTTTCTCTTATCCATCAGCTCATTCACACATACTCTGTATTGAATTAGCAAAAAAGAACCGAGTGTCTTGCTCTATATCAAGAAGGAAAACAAAGCAGATGTCTCTCATTAGGTCTTGTGCGTAACTTCTGCTTTTCATGAGGATATGTGAGAGCTGCAGGTTGCCCAACGCCGGTCGTTGGTGAAACATTACCCAAGCTCCTCAGTTCTTCCTGTTTAGGAATGCAATTTTTCAGGATATTCATTCATAGCAAAAGGCGACTGAACCAAATTGTCCCCATTCTTCCGGAAACATAGAAATGTCCTTCAGTGTTGTGTCTTTCTTTAACACAACGGAAAACAAAACCCTGACCAGCGTGGAGCCTCTTCAGTCAAATCTTATCAAGTGTGGAGGCCCATTTGTGGGTCACTGACACGAAAACACTGAAGCAGCTCTACTGTTGATAATCAAAAGCTCCTTCCACTGCTGGTCCTCCTCCTTCAGAGCCCCGCCTATGCTCTCTTCTTCTTTTTTGCTCCTTCTTTTATGTACCAGCAACTACAAGGCGTTTGAAATGAAACCAGAAACAAACTGTTGTGTTTCCAAAATAAAAGCACAGGCTCTGATTCTTTTTGTTTATTGAAAATATGGTCTAAATGAGCAGAAACTTGACAAAAGAGGTGTTCTTTGATTCTATGTAATTATAGAATATTTCCAATGCAACAAGTAAAACAATGAACATGGAAACATGAATTTAATAGAAGTTTGAAATGTATGCAGCAGGATAAACCAAAATAGGTGTCAACCCTTTATTTTAAAACCTTTTTTTACAAATTTTATAAATTTTTGGCATTCACAATGTAGCCAAAAGAGTTTGATACAGAGGATTTTTTTAAAAGTTTTATAGGAGTGTCACAAATAGCTGAGCAAAGAAATAACATTATTGGAGGAATACCTTATATAAATCTAATAAATAGAATCAAATGTGTTTCAAATGAAACAATATATAGAATCAATCTTATAAGTTTTGTGCCCATCTCCCAAAAAAACATGATTAAAACAGCAGAAACCATGACTTCACTTGTCCAAATGCAAACAATAAGACAATAGGTGGGAAAAAGTACATAGAAAATGGGACTCACTCCAGTCATCTTTTGATCTATTTTTCAAGTTTCCCCAGTGGTCTTTTAATTTCCATTTTTAGCCAAAATCAAAAGGCTGTGTTGTTTTCCAACACATACTGTCATTTTTGCAGAGCAGCAAGAGTTCATCAGAAATTTGCCTAAGTTGTCATGGAGCAAGCCCATCCCCACCTCCCGTCACCCATTTGTTCAGGCGTTCTCCTGCTGGCTTACGGCGCCTCAAATCCCTGACTTATAGCTACGTTAACACCACCCTCTGCAACTGTTGTTCAAGCAACTACTTTAAGTAAAAAGATAATGTAGACGCACAAATATGTACGTTTATCAGGGCTTCTGTGTTCAAAACTCTTGTGTGGTTATGCACATTTTTAAGGTTTTTAGGCTCTACATTCAAAACGTAGTGGAATTTTATGTCACAAATACAAATTTTTTTCTGATTCACAATTTAAATAAAAACAGAATCAGACATTTTATCTTAGTTTTCTTTATAAAAGTCCTCCTTCATCAGGATGCCACTAGAACATATAAAGAACAACAAAAACAATGTTCTCGTTGGAATGGGCCTTTGAGTGTCAGATCTGGAATGTGTAGGTTTTAACTACTGAACAGGTTTTCGTAGATGTATTTAAATGTTTTAAAATCCACAATCTTTGCTAATTTTAATTAGTTATTTATTATTATTATTATTTTTAATGACTTTGCTTCGTTTTTTAATTATTTTATTTTTTTAATTTTTCTACAAATATTTTTATTAACGCCAGTATTTTTTAAATAACTTTTAATTTTAACAATTTTTTTATTTATTATTTTTTACTTTTGCATCGTTTCTTTCATTTTGTATTCATTGTTTTAAAATTATTTTTTAATTTTTAACCACTTTGTCATCGTTTTTTTATGTTTTTCAACGTATTTATATTTTATTACTTCAGTATTATTTAAGTACTGATTTATTTCAAATATTTCTGATAATTTTTTATATTTACATATATATAAATTGTATTTTTGTTTCAACTTTGGCATTGTTTCCATATTCATGACGGAAATACAGACTCTACAGTACAGGAATGGTTTTATTTTTGTAAGTCCGCCCCGGAAGTCCCGCGCGCCTCCCCGGTGACTTGACAGGCTGCCTCCTCTGTCCAGTTCAGCATCTGTCTTCAGCGCGCGGTGCGCGCGGAGTATGGATCCGTTACGCATCACGCGTGTCCTGCCTGACGCACTCGCGTTTCTTCGTGGATTTTAAACTCCTTCACGGACGCTTTTGCGGGGTTTCCCCCCTAAATCCAGCGCTTTAGAAGGCTCGTTCAGACTCCTGTTTTTTTTTGGTTTTTTTGTATGTGGACACTTGCTCATGACGATGGGAGACTCCGTGTTTCTCGACAGGCAAAACTCCTACCTTGTGAGTATGCACGCGCCCTTCAGACCTGCTGTTTGTCTCGTGCACATGAACGGAAATGCGCTTTGGGGTTCTGGAAATGTCTGTGCAGACGCTTCGACAACAAACTGTCATTTGCACGTCACGAAAAGCACTTTTCCGTGCTTCTCCTATTGGATTTAAGCACCAAATAATCCCCAACTTTTAACATTTAAATCCACTGATGGCTCCCCCTCCCCTCACACACTACAGGAGGCTGAAAGTGAAACGTGAAACTAAACAGAGAGATAAAAACATCCTGTGATGGAGCTTTTTTTTCGTGGTGCGCGTTCAGACACAAGAACACAAGGTCTTAAAAGTGAGACTTCTGCTTACAGCTTCACTGCAAACCTGTATTTGTGTTGGACACTCCTCCCCTTAGAGGCCAGATGGAGGCAAAACATTCAGATCTGGGTCAAAACCACTAAGACCGATGAGAACTTCACTTTAGAAGATAGCATTTGAAAGCTTTTTTTAGGCCGACTTTTCTTTTTCCAAATACCTCCAGGGGTCTCACAGAAGTGGTTCACTCCAGGACTTGAATTCGTGCACGGATTGAAACATGCACACATGCAAATTCCATCATCACCTGCCAACCCCTTTCTCATCCTATAGAGACCAAAAGGAAATAATCTCTCAGGTGTTTTTGACATGTTCTTGTGGCATTTCTCTGATGATCAACGACACAGAAATGAAGCTTAACATGGCAATTCTGAGTATTTCAAATCGTTGTGAGTCAGACAGAAAAATACCTGCTGAAAAAGATCATGTTTGTGATAGAAAAAAACACTAGCTCTCTGCTCTGTTCCATTCTGATGCATCCACTTAAAGATGACTAGATTCAAGTCCGTCCTAATGTTCCTCCTCTGAGCTGGTATGTTGCTCAAAACTGCATAGCTCCAATGTTCCTGCGCATTTTGACTGCACTGCTAATGCTAGGGTGCGTTCACACATTATTGTCCGTGTCGTCTTAGTTTTCGTTGACATGGCAACCACTTTCTCCAGTTAGCAGTGAGCATGTTAGAAGGCGACACCCCTTCCACAAAAAGCGGGCTTAGGAGAATCTGTCGAACGTTCGACGCCAGATCACCTACTTTTATTGAGGCATCTGATTGGTCAGTTTATCACCTGAATATCTTGTGCTACAGCGAAAATCTCACGGGAAAAAAAAGTGTTACTAAGAAGATGTTAAAAGATGTAGCAGAGCACGCGTGGTTATTCTGACTAATATAATAGAAGTCTATGGGAATTCTGCTTTTTGGGACCAGCGGGTACTTCCTTTTTGGAACGCAAAGGGGGAGGGGTCACTCAGTCTAGCTCTCTATATACCATCAATAGTTCACACAAGGCATACTGTTCACAGCGCTACCTACAGTTAGAAGAGGCTTAGTGCAAAATATCAAAGCGGTTTTTCGTTGACAGCTCTACTCTGATATATGAAAGCCATAGTTTTGTCCGGGCACGAACTGCAATTATTCATCTCTCCTCCTCCATGAGTTGGAAGGTATACGTCACTAATTGGTCAAAGTCCAACCGGGTTCATCTTTCAACACACAGTCAATGGCTGTTGTAAGTAGAACCTGAAAATGATCTTAAAAACGTCTGTAACTGAGCGTAAAGGTGAGAATTTTGAACGTAAAAGCCCCAAAACCCGCGTTTACGTAACCCGTTCATTGGAAATATTAGCTTGGATGCGCGTTACAGAGGGTGGTGTGAACGGTTGGGGATGTGAGGGGCTTTAAGCTTGCAGGGGGTGTGTGTGTAAACAAATAGGTGACTGGAAGTGGGGGCGGACTTGCTTGAGTGACAGCTCAGAGGTAAATTTCTAATGAACTTCTGCCTATCTGCAAGAAATTGTTCCTAACTCATGACTTGTTTTTGGATTTTGGCTAAAAGCAGCAAAATAATAATTTTAAGAACACTGAAAATATATCAAAAGATGATGGGAGTGGGTCTGCTTTTTTTTTTTTTTCTGAGCTCTTGATGTGACTGGAGGCTGTCATTGACTGAAAATCCATACAGCTGCCTTTCAGTGTCTGTTGGTTCTGCACTCTGGTGTCAGTTTGGTTGGAAGGTGAGTTGCTGTGGTGCAGACATCAAGTCCAAATCCCATGTTGTCCAAAAATATATTAACATTTCCCATTTTAATTGTAGTTTTTCTCAAGAGCGTAAGCCTTTGGAAAAGCTTATGTTATTATGAACAAATGTAACAGGATTTAATAGTGTTAATTCAGCAGTACAGACAAATCCCATTAGATTGTGGCTTCTGTGAAATCATTATGCGAGTGTAGGTGAAAAATACTGAATCAATGTCAATCGATGGGATGGGAGGAAACCAGTTTAGAAATGAGGAGATGAAACAATTGGTTCATTAATCCCTCTTTAAATATTTCTGTGGAATGTCAATGGGATTAGCTAAAGTAAAAAAACAGAATCGTTTTCCCGAATCCTATGCACTCATTTTCATATAATTAGACTATGTTAAAAATGACAACTATTTAAGACAAGCCAAAACCAGATATAAATCTACGTTTTTCTACTTCATTAAAATGATTCAGAGGTCGTGTTGGTATGTTCTTTAATATTTTAAGAACATATTATGTAAACATTGATTATATTTATGTACACCTTAAAGTCTTAAATTTAACGCAAGAAAAATGACGTGTTAGCTAGAGCAACAGCTCTTTTTGAATTTAGTTTGAACAGATATAGTTGTTCACCAGGTAATAATTTGAAGAGTTGAGCTATAATATGTTATTATTGAGCTAAATACATACTAATAATGCCACAATAGGACATTAGATTACTTAAATATGAAGCATGTCAGGAAGACTCAAATTTCGTCCCTACTTTAAAATGATCTTTTTAATTAGTTTTCAGTTACATAACTTTGGTCACATTGTGTGTTGTTGGTGTGGCTAACCTATATTTCACTTTATATAGGATGTATATCCTTTTAACATAAGAAATAAGCCCAATCATGTTAAAATGACAGTAAACATCTCAGAACTTGATTCGTCTTAGCAGTAAGTGAATGATAATCAAATATGAGGGTCACCTGGCAAACTGCAGCCTCATAAAAGCTCTAGATGAAGGCGATTCAAATGAGACTGCATTTGTGTTAATGCAGACTTTTGGCATATCTGCTGTAACATTGAACTGTTACAGATTTTAGGTTAGCAGACGTGAAACAGGGTGATGAGGAAGACCAAGACAGAGCCAGAAACCAGATAACAGTGAAGTGAAGCAATGTTCAGTAGTGTGTACAGTTTTCTTAAACATAACCAGCAGACTGTGATGTGAGGTCAATGAGTTCACATTGTTTTGCCACACCAAGAAGATGATTCACTAAATATCCGGAACTCCACTCCACAGACAAAAAAGTTTCATCTTCTTATCTTAAGATGTTTCATTCAAAAAAATGTCATTAGTTGACTATTCTGCTCATCTTCTCATCTATGACCTAAAAGAAAGAATAGATGTTGAAAATAGCCATAAAAAAATAAAGAAGATGTAGGCCAATAAAATCAAAATTTAGCTTAAAAAGATCAACACAGTGACCTCCTTCACTTCTTGGGGTACTATCTGACTGGGCTGACACGATAGTTTTGGGGCGCATTCACACTGGCAGGTTTGATCTGCTCCAGAGTTTGATTAAACAATTGATGGCATTCTTTTCCCATTGCAAGAGCTATGCTCTTGTTAAAGGAATCTTAAGCGTTCTATCTCTTGATATTTATACACGCCCTGTTCTTGTCTAAAACCCATCTCAAACGTTTTGACATTATGTGTGATGAAGGTGAAAGGCAATGTGGGAGGGTTTGACATAAAAGAAATCTGACATTCTGACATTCAGGAAGTGTGTTTAGAATTAACCCTTTAATGCCGAAACTTTAGCTCCGGTGTTGCTCTATTGGCCAAATTAACTCTTCAGCCATCTACGTAATTAACCTAATTCTAATGGATTCTGATGCGGAAAAAGCAGTAGCCTTGTACTGATGTGCAATCAACGTAAATCCGCTGATTCTGATATAGAGAAAAGCATCTAGTGTTACATAATGAAGCAAGACCACATTTCTCTGCGTCAGAATCAGCCAGGGCCTGGACATAGGCGAACTAGGCGTTCGCCTAGGGTGACATCAGCTGGAGGGGCGGATAATCAAGTTTTTAAATTAAAAATACATAAATAAATAACATTTTCTTTGTTTTTTTAATTCAGATAGTTTGACACACACAAAAATATGAATCTATATATATATATATATATATATATATATATATATATATATATATATGGGGGGGCAAACAAGGTCTTTGCCTAGGGCACCATGCAGGAAGGCTCTGGAATCAGCTGATTCGCGTTCATGGCCTAAACGGTCGAAGAATTATTATATGTCTAAGAGCGTGTGTAATTTAAGCATCGCTGGCGACGTCTCAGGGGTTAAAAGGTTAAAACCACTAGCTGTTGCAGTTTTCAATCAATCAATCACTTTATTTTTAGAGCACCTTTTATCAACATGGCGTAGAACACCAGGTGTTTGACACAAAAGATGTATGAAAACACAAGCTAAAACAACAAAAAAAAGTCATAAAAGACAATAGATTAAAAGAAACAATGAAAGACGGACACAAAAAGAAGGAAACACTTCAAAGTATGCAAAGTTCCCGATTTAACTCAAATAGTCATCTTCAAAGAAATCAAAGTTATCAACAAGAAATTGGCAGGCCAATAAAACAAAGGAGTTATTTGCCTAAATGATTGCACTAGATTCCACATGCAAATAGTGTTGCATTCAACTAATATAACTTTGTAGGATGTTGATGTCAAAAACATTAGTAAACATGCTGGATCTCCATACTTTCTATTTTCTCATGACAAGAGTTAGTCTATACCAACACGAATTACATTCAATGCTTTTATGTTTAACTCTTTTCTAGAGGTTTTGTTCTAATAACCAGCAAAAACAAGTGTTTTATTTTCTTTTCTTAATTAGTGTTCTGGACTTGTGGCATGAGTGATAGGTCATGAGCTCCCTGAGACACAACGCTGTCTGACATCGTGGTAACAAAGAGATGAATTAACAAGGAAGTTTTATAGTACAAGCTCAAGTGAGCTAATACTGGTGGACAGCCAGCTGGTGCTGGTGCTTTGCCAGTATTCAAATAAAGATTACCTTTGTGTTGAAGCCCTGTTTACTGTTGTGCTGTAAATACAAATCCTGTTTAAAGGATTTATTAAAAATTGTGTTTTTATTCTGGATTATGTTTCCCAGACTTACTAATAGTTGCATCTCAAAAAGGCTCAGAGTGGTAGAAAAATGGTAAATCGCAACACTGATGAGCAGCTCCTTCTCCTGCGCATTAGCAACTGTCTGCTTGGAAAAACAGTATTTTTTCCCCCAACTTCTTGACATTTTTTCTCTGTTTTAAAATCTTCAAATTTACTCTTGGCTTCTGCTGCCCTCATTTCAGCATCGGTAATGCTGAGAGCAAACACTTTACGAGCCTCTTGTTACCTGCTGATGTGTGACCTTGTTCTTCTGTGTTTGTTTTACTCCCCTGCCACTCCCAGAACAAACAACTTTGGCAGAGACAACCACAAAGCATTTCGTGGCGCAACTAATTGAAAGCAGGTTTTGACAGACGAATAAGCTTGTATGGATAGCATTGATGCAAAAGAGAGGCGTTGCTGGTATATCCATCCGTGGGGCTGATGTGCGGCTGGTGCATTTGTGTTTGTGTGTGTAAGCGACATCAGCGATTCACGCCAGTCAGCAGCCTAGAGAGTTTATTTACATTGATCACAAGTTTTCCGAAGCACACCCTGACCTAAAAGACGCCAGAGTGGATATTTAGTCAGCTGGAATGCATGCAGTCACTGAAAAGTATGTTGAGTTAAAGGGCTTTTGAACATGTACTGTATACCTGTTGACCTCTTGCATTCATACTCAGACTTTGATAGACTCCTGTTCCGGTACTTAAGTACCTCTACTGCAAGGTAGGGGTAAAAGCCCCTAAAGCTTCTTCTTCGGTGCGTTCCACAGCCGTCACTTTTGGCTTGTCCTGACAACACCGTCCATGCCTCGTTTTTCATCCTGTCAGAGAAAGGCGTTTGTTTTATTAACAGCAACAAGGGAAAAGGCAGCCCCGCTTGGAGACTTGTCTTTTTATGGAAGACGTTTGAAGGCTGAAGAGGGGGGCAAAGCGGGAAAGGGGAAATGTAGAATGTGAAGGTTCTGGCGAGATGCTGCGGTCCACCATGTACGGAGGCAGATGTGCTTCCAACACCAGGGTTCTATTTCTTACCAAAACATGTAAGATTGATTTATGGACGATGGTTCTATCAAGGTTCTGTCATTGGTTTCCATTTTTAAGCAAAGGCAGCAAAGTTGGTCATCAGCCTTTGTGGAAAAATAAGGCACAATGTTATTTTATTTATCACTTTGGTAAATACTACATTATAAATCGAGATTCTTGAAGGACTATCAGCATGTTTTCATTTGATTTCCAGCCTTGCAAAATGGTGTCAAATGGAGTCAATCGTAGTCTATCCAGCTTTGGGTTTATGAGTTTCTAAGGACTACATGCTAAACAATCAGAACAGATTGTGCCGTCCCATGCAGAAAGAAAGCCCAACGACAACTCTTACCCTCTATGTGACCTTAGCAAGTTATGCCAAAATGGACAGAAGCTATTTTTCCTGCACATCGTACATTTTTATCGCTTGTATTCCATAGCAATCTGATAAGAATCTATAAGGTATGCGGATTTAAGGCTGACGTAAAAAGAAAAAAAAAAACTGTGTGCTTTTTCTGTGTTGAAAATTCCCTCGTTAAAAAGTCAACAAGCCATAAAGATCTTGCTGGCGGTCTCTGAAGAACCACAACTTGAAGTATTAAGTCATCTGTTGCTGCTTGAGTGTGTCTCCAGAGGTCAGAGCGCTTTGGCTAAAATGTGCTTCTAAGTGTTTTTTTGCTTTAGCAAGGCTCGAATATCATTCCCTGAGAAAATAATTATGCTAGAATCTCTGTTGTATAGTCCATGACCTCTCAACAAATGCTTTTGTGCTTAAAAGGTATCCTCTGGCATCGATAGCACTGATGAAAGATGTTTTTGTTATTATCCTTGAGATGATGGAAATGCAGTATGAGATCACACAAAAACCAAGAAAACGTCACATCTGGAAGAGTTTGCTTTTCGTCTTGGCTCGTGTCACTGAAATATATATCTCATTAAAGCTTTTGGGTTGCAATGTGTTTGTGACTGGACCTTTTGATTGGCTGGATTGTCCATAAAAGCTAGAAGATGTAAATGTTTCTTCGCAGTAAAAATAAAAATCTGTTCACGACAGTGACGATTGGCTCCACTTTGTTGTAAAAAGCATGATAACATTCCAAAAATATATTATTTTTTGTTAATTGTCACCATCTCTACACTTTACTTGCTACCTATTTTCTCCAGCATAATTTCCTTTATTTCTGCCACCAAACTTAAGTATAATTTTTGAACTTTTCAGGCTTAACCAATTCTGTCAATCAAATCCTGCTTATAGTGATAATTTGAGTTGTGAGTAAGTATAGCAATGGAGAAAGAAAGTGTTTACTCTTTTATTTCCTTGGTTTTATTTGTAGGGTTTTTATAAAAGGCCCGACCTGGTCTTAAACTGAGCCAACATGACCAGTACAGTGTACAAAAATAAATCTCAGCACTAATGGTGGATCTTTGCCTCTCACGTGATTCGATTTGCATATCGGTACACGGTCCACGAAATGTATATTAAAAGGCAGACAGTAGATTACAATTGATTTTATACCTTTTGACTAATGTAATCTTGTTCATATTTGTGATTTTCAACTGGTACTGCTGTTGCTCCCGCTACTAGATCAATGTTTACGTATCTTTTACATCCCTACTCTGCACTCGAGTTCATAAATGTTCAAAGGAATATGACGATATCCAAAACTGTATCTGGTGGTTATAAGACAGGATATTGGTCAGAGTAAAAAACACAAAGCGACCACATTTGTCCTGTTTGAATGTTTGAGGTTTGTGAATTTGATTTGAACACAGCTTGTACACTGTTTCCTTTAGCCTAAGGAGTCCGAGCTGAATGTGTTTAGCCATTATACAGCCTGCTATAGCAAGAAAATCCAAACATTGAGATTCAAATCACATTGGTAGAGGGTTCATAATTGGGGCTTCAATAAAGGTGATAGAGGCACTGTTGAATTTTATTTTGATTTTATAAGACTGCAAAGTTTCTTTCAATATGCCAAAACACAACAATCTTCAGATACTAGGGCGCATGACTGCAGTGCCAGTTTGTGAGGATCTTGCTGAAAGCTATGAACGAGTCACCTTAAGTAAACTCCCACAATGCCAGAGAGTCACGGTGGTGATAGGTGCCTGTCAGAGATTTTGGGAGATCACTGCGTACTCGTCTACGTGACATGGCTTCATTCACTCTCTCACACTATCATCAACCATGTCGAAAGGAAAAAAAAAAAACCTCAGACACAATGGAGTCTCATAGATAGATAAGATCAGTCAGATTTGCTGACGGGCAGAAAAGCGGAAATCAAGTTTCTAGCTTGGTGACATGTCTAAGAGGAAATATTCAGACAAGTAGTGACTTAGATCGTACTGACAATAAGGCATTCTTGGGATAAGAATACCGCGCTGCAGGAATACCATGCTCATGCTTGCAGAGGCTGTGTGCGCCCGTGTCGTGCATGGTATGTAATATGTGTGCAAACCTGTGAGCATGTGTGTGCTCCTCTAACTCCCAGCTTGTCTGAGGGCTAGAAAAGTGCATGACCCAGTTCAAGGGGTCTTTTCCTGAGACTGGATTAGCTGCTCTCAAGGCTGCTGGTGGAATGTGAGGATCAACAAGTCTGCTGTGGCCTGGCAGACAGAAGCTAGTGGCACACTAACCATTTACCAAGCAACTCTTTATTAATGAAAGCCTGCTCCTCATTTTTTGGGGTTTTTTTTCCCTCAAGAGGCCTATAGATGAAGTTATATTGCAGGAAACGAGTGACACATGAGACTGAGTTGCTATTTTTCTCATTTACTCAAGCTCTTGGCTTTGTGTGGGTGGAAATTAAGATGAATTAACAACATGCATGTCCATTGGTTGCTTTGTAATTCACAGTAATAACTTTTTAAATTGAAAACAGGTTGGCTTTTGAGTAAAAAAAATGTACAAGTGATGTGTTACTGGTACATAGACTTCAAACTGATGGGGTTTTAAGCACCATCTTTCCTGAGGTTACTTTTTCTTTTTTGTTTGTATATATAGAAAAAAGAAGAAAAGACGCTGATAAATGGACCAGAGAACCAAAGCAGCTCAAGGCTATTTATTAAGAAACTCAAATATTATGTCATAGTTGAGTTCTTTTGAATTTCCGCTCAGCTCTTTTGAGTACATGGAGTCTACTGAAGCGTGTCGGTTCTTCCTTACAGTTGTACTGGAGGGTTGAGCTGTAAGCTTCCATCAGGAAGAGTGCTTCACTTGTACTGCTTTACTGTAAATGTGTTTACCATTGAGATATTCAGTTGCCGTCATACAGAGCACCAGTTCCGCATGATGTTTCCTCTGTTTGAACCATGCATTTATAAGCCTAAATTATGCTGGAAAGTTAAGGTTCGAGACAGTGAAAGAGTCGCGAAATAAAAGCCAGGAATGCCACCCCCCGGAAGTATGTCTAGCCTTTTGAAATGAAAGGGTGCGATGATTTCCTTCCTAAAAGTCGGAGTTCCTGGAAAAGCTTCCTGAAATTGAAATGCAGCTTATTGTCTGTTTCAATATTCCTCAAAGACCAGAGCTACGTTCAGCTTTACTGAGAAGGTTTAATACTTTGTCAATTCCTAAAGTCACATAGTTCTGGGTTGCCACTTTTTGAAGGATATTGCAATTCTTAATTAGACGTTTTTCAAAATGGACATTTTGAGAATGGACATTTGGAAAAGGTCCTTTTTCTTCCTCACAACTGGCGGGGCCTGTCACTTATCCCTGGAGTTTGGTCTTTCACCAAAATTAGTTGGCCTAAAAAAACAAAAAAAAAACATACATATATATATATATATATATATATATATATAGTGAGCTTGTGGCTCGTGCAGCTTGCGTCTGCTCGTGATTCACAACAATCTGAATACAGAACTACTCAGAAATGTACATTTAAGCTGAGTTTTCTAAGCATATGCTCTCCATCATGAGAAAAATGTCACAAAAAACACATTAAAAACACATTTTTCAACGTAGTGGGTCTTTAAGGCTGTTTGGCTCAGACAAGAGTTTATTTCTTTGAAAAGTTTGCGTATGTACCAGAACGCCAATCTTAAGTCTGGTGCGGAACAGCCTTGGAGGTCATTGTTTACATAAGATGAACCATTGAGACAGATGAGCCGACCAAATACCAAAAGAAAAGCCAAAGAGAAGAAGTGACAAAAAATAAAGAATGACTGATAACCCAAACACATTTTAAAAACGGTCTGATCTGTAAATGTTCTGTCTACAGTTAAAAGTTTGGGGCATTAAACAACATAAAACAGAGTTCTCCTCTCCATGCTTTTATCTCTTTCTGATCAGTGTCCATTACAGAGAACAGCGCCCCCAAATGATCGGATGAGGTAAATAAAAAAGTTTGGCATTCATTAAAAAACCCAAAGCTATCAGACTAATGAGTGTGTTGTGTTGACTCTGAGAAACACATTCAATAAAGATGAGGATAGTTTGGAGAAATGTATCAAAAGTTGGCTTATCTTGAACAAAACAGCTACTTATGAGCTGTTAATCAGCTGCTATTGTTGAAAATATGTTGTTTTGTCATGAAAAAAAGCTTGAAATAAATAGTGGAGGAGTGTTGGGATACGCAAGTGTGTTTCTGTGTGAAGTGGAGCCTTTTATCAAATGTTCTTTTGTTTTTCTGTCAGCAAAGAACAAAGGGCCTGAACTAATAAAGCGTGCACTCTTGGCGTTACAGACTTTGTTGGTTTAGTTTCCTAATCAAGCAAACACTACCTAGCGCTGGTGAAAAACAGGGGTTGGTAGACTTCAGATGGCCTTTACAGACCAATAACAATGTGATAAGTGGTTTACCAAGTCCATGAAACACCCCATTAACACTCTCCGAATCGGTTTTTGCTTCAAGTGGTTTCCACCTGGAAGTTATTGTCAGCACATTACAGCACCACATTTGTTGGCACGCGCTGGTTGGTACACGAGCTGCCTTCAGGTGAAGATGCAAAGTCAAGCAGAACGGTGTGTTCCACTTTTGTTCCTTAAAGAAAATTAATAACAAACCAGCTGACCCAAGGATGACCCGTGTTGCGTGTGCAAATATAAACACATGTACAGACACTGGCTACTGCACAGAGAGAACAAAGCATCACTGGTCTGTGACGGGTGTGGCGTGGGTCTCCAGGAAGTTACACTTGGCTAAAACCTCCTGGCCTGAAACAAAGTGGCTGCTTATAAATGGCTGATTTAATTGCTTCTGAAGTGTTTTCTCCCGTTGTACCTGTGTGTGTTCTGTTTCACAGTAAGTGGATGGCTCGGTGATTGATAAGGTTTACTGGGTATGAGGCTGTAATGACTCGTTTGGGATTAAAGCCTTTATTATTGTTATTATTTTTTTGGGTTTGCTGGGATTTTTTGAATCAAAATAAGCACTGCAGTACGGACATATGTAAAAACCATTGTGGTACCACAAAAATGGGAGGCTTCAACCCCACTGTTTGGTTATAGAGGTGTAACGAAAGATTTCACGAAAAAAAACAAGATGTAAAAATTTAAAATTTAAGCAAAGCTTGTATTTTCTTTTCTGTTAGTTTCTAATAATTTGACCTATTAAAGTTTTACTTTTGTTCATCTAAAATCAATAGTGAAGTAAAAAATGGTTTCAAAACCCAATGAAATTGAATTTTCAATTGAAATTTTAACAAACAAATTCATAATTAACAAATTATGGTGAGTTATAAGTTAGATTTAATATAAATCCAATCAATTCCATCTTTTGGCACACATGCACGATTGAAATGATCAAACACCCTGCATTTGTCTTTTTTTTTTTTTTTTGAAAGGGCAAAAATTGTTGTACCTAAACTGCACAGCTCCTAAAACCTAAAAGTTTTAATTTAATTAGCAGTAGGCGACAAGTTCCAAATGTTTGTAGAACTTCCCAAACTGTAAAACATTTATAAATTATTATTAATTCACTTTTATGCTTTTAGGTTCTGAATTAGATGTCCTGATAACAATAATAATAATAATGATAATAATCAGAATGACTAAAATCTTGCACTAGTTTAAACAAAAAGTCCATTGAATTTGTCTTATGTGTTACAGTTATAGTCCAATGAGAAATAACAAAAAATATTTTTTATTTGAGCTTAAAGTTAACCAAAGAGTGTATTAACATGAGATTAAGTAAACTGGTTTCTATGGGAAACATGTATATCATATTTTTCTTTATTTAGCTGATTCTTTGATTGGAAATACTAGTGCAAATCATCAGTGCTCTTGAAAAATAGCTAAATATTAGAAAAACAAAGCACATTTTTGGCTTCCAAAACAATTCAGAAACCAAGTTTTAAATAGAAATATCCAGGATAACCTGGTTACTTTCACGCAGCGTGGACTTTACTAAGTTGTATAATCTTTTTAGAGTTGGTTGCATCTTGTGTTTTTAACCTTTTAACACCTGAACCGTCAGCGGAGACGCCAAAATGACACACGCACTTTCACAGGTGTATCACCTGACGGGGAGAAGAGCGGCTTTTCTTAACGGTTGTGAAACGATGTCCACTTTACAAACATTGCAGAATCAGCAGATTTCCGCTTATTGCACGAACACTTCACTACTTTGAAGGGTTGCAAATCAGCGCAAGGCTCCACCTCAGAATATGCTGGAGTTACATTAACCACTTAAACAGATGAAGAGTTACGGCAGTCGAAATATAACACTGGAGCCAAAGCTCCAAGAAAACAGTTAAAATATTACAAAAAAGAACCACTGATTTATTTGTAAATTGTTTAATATTTGTGCCTGATAAACGTTAATGTCATACTGTGTGCGTTTGGAATTTGTTGACTATTTTTTATGTTTTTCACAAATTTCTTGAATGAAAATCTACAATCGTGTGCATAATATCACCGTAGTCCACATTCATACATGCCCAAGAACAAGGCGATGTTGGAAAAGGGTAGAGCAGCTTTTCCTGGCCCTATGGGCAAAAGGCCACCTCATCTTAGTGTAGTTTTACATTCCAGTCCAGTGAAGTTAGACTGGTAAAAACGTGTGTCAGATCCACATAAACACTAGAAAATGATAACGTTCCCATGAAAGGAAAAGCAGATTTAGCAAGAAATGAAGTATTTGTTTCTTATGTACAGTTTTTCCTGTTTTGAAGCCTGAATTTGTCCCAACTAAGTTCTTCATTCATCTTCAAAGCGGGTCCCAAACTCGTGCCACATGTGTCGTAAAGGAACCACAGCTCTGCCTCGACTCTGTCATTGTCATCTCAGTGGCGCTGGCTTTGAGGACCATCATGTTGTAATCCCCGCTTTAGGGCAAGCTCGCTGGATTAACAGCCTCCCACGTGGAAACAAAAGAGTCCTAAGGAGACTTCCTTTTAGTTCTTCCGTGTTAAATGCAGAGCGTGAAAGAAACTAGACAGTATGCAGTGGGCTGTACTTTTTTTTAGACCCTCTGTCTCGCCAATGGGGTGAAAACTAATTATTTCTCTTAGAGGATCAATTTATAATCTCATATCCATAGAGAAATCCATGCCAGGGTGTGAACGCTCCTTTCTTGGGTTAATTTAACTTAAAAGGAAATTGCTGTCTATGCCGAATGCAGCAGTTCAGAGAATAATTAGAATTATCTCATAGGACAGCTGTGGCGCTGTTTCCTCACAGAAAACACAAACATGTTAAAGACTATTTACTCGAAAGGCCTCAATTTATTTCAGCAAAGAGGAGGCCTGTTCTCTGTTTGGAAGGCAACAAGCTCACATAAAAAGTAGGAAAAAAAACTAGCAGCTGTTCTGGAAACGACAGATGAACACAGTGTTGATTTCCAGAAACTTTGAAGCACACTTTGTCCCTTCGAAACGTTCCTTTTTCTTTCAAAATAAATGTTTCCGGACAGCAGGATGTAACGCAGGATAGTGTGGATTTTCTTGTCTCAGAAGTGCTTCCATGGCTAATTGTTCATCATTTTCTGAAAGGTGTTAACAGTGAGTACTTCAGTGTAACCCCAGCATCCACAACTGGCGTTGCCATTATTCCCTCAGGTGATTAACAGACACGGCGAGAATCTGGATTTTACATTCGAGCCCTGACTCTTCCGTTATTTTTATTGCCGCTAATCTGAAATCTTTTTTTTTTTTTTTTTTTAAAACATTCCAGGATTGATGGAGTGACACTTTATTCTGTGGGAGTGATTTCTGCATGTGCAGACAAATATGTGCAGGACAGTCTGTTCTCACGACGTTGGCACAGCAGAATGCTGTAAAAAGCTGATGGGAACCGAATACCCGTGGGCTTTCTTGTGAAACATTTGTCCTGACTGGCAGTGAAACTTTGAGATGGGGTAGTCCGGTTCGTGTTTGTGTTAGAGCGCATTTGGAAAACGCAAATGTGTTATTTGTTTACTGCTAGGCAACATTTTTTATCAATTTTTTCCCCTTTGCATCACTTAATCCTTCTGTTCTGATAAATTACAATATTTTGTGAATCTTGTCTATATAGCACCAATTTGACTAACTTTTGAATTGTGTGAGCTCCTTTTTTAGATCAAAGGCAAGGATTAAATCCGACTGGCCTTAGTTTGTATTGCTGACAGTATAAGAGAACTGGATCAAGTCAGTGTGATGTCACCCATTGAAAATGGCTTATTTCTGGCTCCAACCAAATAAAGTAAAATCAGTTGCCAGTTTTTCTGCGAAATGGACGCCACCGTGTTGGAGCCAGATTACATCAGTAGCAGTGAATGGTTCAAATTGGTCTCGGTCAACGTTTCTATGGCAACCACTCCCACCAACCAGAAGTGAGGTTGTTGGAGGTCCATACCCCTACCACTTGAAAGCCCGCTTGAGAGAATATGTTGATGAAATATTTCGAATGTTGGACTTGGGGGGCACCTGGCACAATCTACTTATTCTGAGGCATCTGATTGGCCCGTTTACACCTTGAACAACTTGCAATAAAGAAAAGATGTCATGAAAAGTAATTAGGATTATGAAGATCATGTCAAAAAGGTAGCAGAGCAAGAAAGGTTATTCTGACAAATAGAATGACTGAGTAATAGATGTTTATTTTTCTATAGAAGTCTATGGGATTTTGGCTTGTTGGAACCAGTGGGTTCTTCCTATTTCAATTGCCAGGGGGGAAGGGTCACTCAGTCCAGTTCTCTTATACAGTCAGTGGTTTGTTTTTAGCTTTTTCTTTTTCATGATGTCTTAATGTGATGTCATCAAAGCCCAACCTTACCACAATCAGGAGCGGGACAAACCAATATAAGATTGTTCTGGAGCTGATGCTATATTTCAAAATCAACAAAAACATTATTAGTTGTAGTATAGAACAGCTAAATCCAGCCACGGTGGCATTAAAAAAAAGAAGGCTTTAGTTTTAAAGTTGATTCGACTGGAGTAAACAGTAATTTCTTTAACCAAGCCCCTTGTGGTTACGTGGAGAACTGTCCTGGCTCCAGTTTGTAACGCATGTGATATTTGAACATGTTCCACATGTCATAATTTTAAAAGCAAACTGTTGCCAAGAGCAGCAAAAAAAAACCAAATATTTCACAGAATAATTTGAGTTCTCTAGTCAGAAGAAAGTCAGCGAAAAGAATTGATAATAATAAAGAATAAAATAAATAAATAAAATAAATAAATAATAAAATAAAAAGTAAAAAAATAAAATAAAATAATAAAATAAAGAATTGATATTAATCCATAGCATTACTGACCTGTAACACTAACGTTTTGACTGAGTTCATGTAAAAACTAGACAGATCCTCTTTTCTTCTCTCTAAATTGCACGTGATTCCAGAGTATTGTTGAGAAACATGTGAAAAATGTGAAAAATTACATGACAAACCTAGAGGAAGAAACTTTCATGTTAAAAGGCCAGTCTCTACTAGCAAAATTGCCATATTTGGTCAATCGTAGCTGGAGGCAATTCAGTTTTGTTTTAAACGCTTCACAGACAAATGCTAAAAGTTGAACTAACTTAAAGTCTAATATTAAAGTTGAAACAAACTAAAACTAAAAAAAACCTAATATCTAACGAATTCAAAGTTTAATTGATCTTTGCAGCTTAGATTTTGGAAAAACAAATTAGTGTGTAAATAGTAGTAGAACCATTGAAATACTTTTTGATTTTGCTTCTATTTTTCAAATTAAATCTCTAAAAATGATCAAAGCCAAACAGGAAAGGGGTGAACATTTTAACAACCTAAGTAATCCTATGAAGATTTAAATGCTGCCTAAATTTGTACGAAATATGGAATTCCAAACACCAGTCACATTTTGGGTCGGATTTTTGCTCTACAACATTTAAAAGCTTTCAACTACAGAAACATCCTAAATGCCTGAAAGCATTTTCTTTGTTACTTGAGTCTCTTTGTGACAGGCTTTGCATGGAAACTGTAAAAACCACTCACAACTTGCAAAAGCAAACGAACAGTGAGTGAATATTTCTCTCAAGTTGTCACTTGAGCTCAGAGTACGGTACATTTGGGCTTGCTTTTATTAGTGGAAAGCCTGCCCTCGTCATTTGCTGTGTGCTGTTTTGGCAGTTGTTAGGTTACTGCTGAGTTGTGACCTGAATTTGAGTTTTAGACCACTTTGTAGCACGAGGGCCTGGAGACACTCACACAAACGCTTTTAGGCAGGTCAAGGAGCAGCCGCTGATAGTTCTGACCATCTCTGCTGCCATTATGCCACATTCTTTTAGCAACTCGGAGTGCAGCCATACATTTTTTCCACCTACTTATTTATACAGAAGCACCTGATTCCTCCACTTTAGCACACAAACCAAACACCACTAAAAAGATTCTAATTTCAGCTATGATCTTAGGAGTCGTAGTAACTTGTTTGCTTAAAGAAATAAGGAAGATACGGTGACTTATAAATAGTTAGGCTCACAAGCCTCATGGACTGAGTGGCACTTCCTGATTTCAAGCTTTTTGTATGTTATTAACCCGAACATTTATGAGCATGCTATATAAAGTCAAGTCATGTTAAAACACAAGGACCATGTCGACTTTTACAGCAAGTCCAGCATCCAGCATGGCTGAGCAGGGAGAGATGATGCTAAAATGGTGCAACAGTAGAGCTATAAAGGTGTGTTACATAGTTTCAACTTCTGAGAAATTCTCAAGAACAAATTCATGTTAGAGAAAGAGGCATCATGCTACTAAAACTAATAGAAAACTTCAGTTGATAAGTTCACATTAAAAGCTAGAAAATCTGTATTGACTGGTTAAAATGTAAAAAATCTCTAAATTCTCTAATAATTCAAACACTTAAACATTGGCTATAGGTCATAGATGTGGGGCAATATCGGTTATCGGTATCGGTCAGAGAAAATGATAATTGGCCCATCCCTAAGTAAAATGAACATTACCTCAATCCAAATGGTATTTTCCATTATTGATTAGATTATCAATTTATCTCATTTTTTATTGGTTTAAGTCGATTCGGTTTTGATCTCACACAGATCTGGTTGGATTGTAGGAATAGACATCAATTAGTTGATGAACCATTACACTTACATGTGCATTTCGAGTTTCCGCGTTAAGAACTCTTGCATTCACGCGTTACGCAAGTTCCTACAACCGTTTTTGGGCTCCACATACAAAACGTGCGGCCCTTGAACATGCAATGCAAGGTAAACCAGGTTAAACTTTGACTAATCAGGGACTAGGATTTGGTACTGACCTATAGATGGCGTCCTTTCTAATTCATGGATGTGCCAACCCTTTGAAATTTGATCGTGAAGGAGAAATTAATAATTGCGATTTGTACCTGGACAGAATTATAGGACACAGAGTCTTTTGTATGTTGGAAGAGAGCTGTGAAAGAAAAAGCGCGGAACGATGTTTGCACCGCTTTGACATTTCACACTGAAGGTGGCAGACTTGCGCCAGTAAACAAGAATTCCTACCTTTTTCGAATTCAATTAACAATTTGTCACAAACAGTTGCAGCCCCAACTGATGAGGGTGATTTAAGAAGTGAAAACACTCACTAGACAAACCTACCGAAGTACAAACTTCCCCTTGCTGTGTGAAACAAAGTGATATACGTCAGTAAAGTGATGTTTGTTTAAATTTCCACATCTATCTAACTGGTGACTTTAACAAAGATTCCTTTCAATCTCTTACTTTGAAAGTCCCTACTGCATTCCTGTTGGTGTATGTCTAGAAGTTGGGAGGTTTTTTAAGGATAGTGAATCATCAGTTTTCAGGGATCTAGGACAGCCATAAATTAGAAAAAGTCTCAGGTGATGACATTTACGAGCTTTCTCCTGTCAGTCAGTATGATAATTGTTACGTATAAACTGAAACAGAGAAGCATAGCAACTGTAAACCTTCATGGCTTCATGGACAGTCCTACATGGCTTTAAGAGTTCCTTAGACACTTTTAACACAAATGTTTTGCATTGCAAAGTAGGACTGGTCTTCTGATTGTGTTTTTATCACAATGTAAAGAACATAAACTCCTACAATCTGTTAAAGTAATTGAGATTGGTACTTTTAAAGGCATAAAACATCCACAAAAACACTGAATTGTAACTTAGCTGGTTGTGTTTCAGTAAGCGTATGTTACTGGTGTTTCTGTGTTACAATCATGGGTGTGACGCCTTCATAACCCGATTTAGCAATGACAGATGAGAAACAAACACTGGTAGGTTTTGCATGTTATCTGCGGTTGGTAGTCCATGGACAGAATGCCTTCCTACAAAAACCACACAAACCAGCACAGGACCTTCTTTAGTATAAACCTAATTTCCTCTGCTTTATCTGCTTATGTAATGATTACGTGATTAGCATGATTGCTGCAGGTCTTTCATATAATGTTAATTAAAGGTGGTTTTGCTGGAGGCTTTAGATGTTCTTGCTAATGATTGGGGAGTGTGTTTGTCTATGCACAGTATGTGTGTGTGTGTTGAGGGGGTACTTGGTTAGATCATCCAGTATGCGTTCTTGTCACTCAGCCAACAAGTCATTAAATGCAAAGCTCCACAGCTTTGTCCAGTGAAAGTTTATGGTTGCGCCTTTTTTTTTTTTTTTTTTTTTACTACTTTTTACTCTAATACCTAAAGGATGATTGCAGTTAGAATTGTTTTAAATGATTTTGTCCAACTACGTGTTATTTAACTAAGTGTTTAGGTCAAGTTAGTTGTGTAAATTACTCTTTGAAACAGGGATGTTCACTTTATTAGTTAAGATATAACAGAAAAAAGTTCACAGAATGAAGAAATGCGATCTCTTCTATTAACACTCATCATAAAATCTACTTTTCTTTGGTAAATTAGGATAATCCTGAGTACTTAGGGGTCATTACATGCAGTTCTGACTGTTCCTTTGTGAATAACCGCAATCCACGCGTCCCATGAGGTTTCAGTTACTGATAGTTTCACACCTGTTTTGTGTTAGTCTCCTCTTTCCTTGGGGAAAAACGAGTTTGTTTTCCTTCATGCCTCCTCTGTTCATTGGACCCTTTTTGTTGGGCATCCAGATGAAATCAATGTTTCATTCATGTTGAATTAGGCACCTGATCCCTTGACTGTTTCCCCTCAAAACCAACCCGGCGCTCTTAGCGCACGTGTGACCTTCTGCAGTGGAGTCCGTGACGTAATAACCTGACTTACACTCATTAAGGTTTTTTTTTTCACTTGAAACCACAACTGAGAAAACAACTTTGAATCGGGTTACACAACTTCTACAATGATAACAGTGACGAATTGGCTGTTTTCGCTCTCAGGCAGTCCAAAAACAGATGCACAAGCCCATTTATTTCTATTGTGTATGACAACAACACACACAAGCCACACCATCAGTACTAGCTGACAAGCCAGGGTGGTCAGAAATTACATGCAGATGCTGATTTTGGGAAGGTTTCAAGTCAGTAAAACGGAATACAGTATTATAGTATTGAGCGGTATATGCAGACGTGAATTCAACCTGTAAATAAGAGACTACTTTTACATTCCTCTTGTTCAGCGTTGTGGCACGAAATCTCTTCTCAAGGGTCATTTAAAACCAGCTGCTACTCAGAAGGGGAAGAAAAACAAACCAATGTAAAAGCACAACGTGGAAAAACAGAGTTGGAATGAGCTCCTCTGAACGCATCCTTTGCTATCTGCAGACATCATCCCAGATAGCAAAAAGTTGAAAACCGAAAATGGAGAAATCTGCAAAATGTTGTTTGCTTTTAGGTGTTGCGTGTCTAATCAAAGGTTGGGTTTTTTTTGTGCTTTTATGGCATCTGTCCTCAAAAACAAGCTAATAAAAATTCTCACTTTTCTGGAAGTAAACATTTGAAAGACCTTGGTCCATATAAAAATGTCTTCATATGTGTTAGAAGTTATTCTTCCTTCAGGCTTTCCTCAGGACCAAACTCATTGCAGTTTTGTGAAATTTAGCATTTTCAAACTAATGTTTTTAAGGCTTTGTAACAAATGAAAGACCATTCTTCAGCTCTCGCTTGACTAATTTGTTGGGTCATAATGTGTTTTCATTTAAGCTGCAACATTCTACTAAAAGTGAATTCTATTTTACAAATATCACCCCTATAGAACTATAGCAGCTCATCTGGAGAAATCAAAACCAACTGCCTTGCTCAAGGGCACCCACAGTGAGTGTGGGTCAAACACTGCAGTCGATCTGTGCTACCCAGCTTTAATCCTGGGTGGTCCCTGCAACCCTTCAGTCTGTGGTAGCTAACCACGGGGCTACCATCATTATCTGAATGGAGTGGTGCCTTGTATAACAATCACCACAGAAAAGGATCCACACAAACACTATTCAAACACTAGAGTGCCAGTGAGCTTTGGTAAACAAACATGCATACCATAACATTATGTGAAAAAGAATAAATAAATGGAAAGCTTAGTTCGTCTAGTTTTCTCTGGTAAGTAAATGTCTTCAGACTGCCTTTTACCTAATTCCCTTAGATTTTTTAGCAAAGTGGAACAGATTTCATGTGTTTTATAGATGTCTGAGAAATAGAAAACTTTTTTTCTTTCTTGTACTTGTTTCTGATAAAGAAAACCAATAAACAGTGTTTGGCATTAAGCATTTCTAACCAATTTAACTGAATTAAAGCAAAAAAAAAGTTGTTCAAGTTTAGCTCTAATGTTCCCCGTAGAAACAAGATGTTCACGCTAAAATTGATGTATTTTGTCAGCTAACGTATGTGGATACATGTGCAGGCCGATATTTAAGTTCAGGTTCCACATTGAAATGCTAATGCTAAGATTTATGATAATATAATTTGTTAGCTAATGTAAAACTAACTTTAAATGTTTTCCAGAATTGCCCACATGTGCAGGCCACTGTAGAAGTTCAGGGTGCATGCTAATGCTAATGCTAATGCTAAAATTGGTGCTAATATATTTTGTTAGCTAATGTAAAATGCTTATTTTGGATTTTCTCCTAGAGTTGCGTGCGTGCAGGCCAATACAGAAAAGTTTAGGTTGTCCTTTTTTCACACAAATCCTAATTTCAACATAAAATAAGGTATTCCGTTTCTTCTTACAAAGTTGCCTTTAAGTTCCTGCTCATTCGGTTGCAGCTCATAAAGTAAGAACGCCATTGTCATGTTTGTGTAGCTTTTTGAGCTGATTTCTGTTTGAGTTTTTTATTGTTTTGCTTCGATTACTAGAAGCTGTTGCTGTGAGACGACACAAAATGCTTTTGTGATGGCAAATCTTGTGGTAAAAAAACTCGACTTTGATCAATCCATCTCACAGTGCTTCTGCTTTTATTATAAGAGCAAAGGCATTTTTATTTAAAACAATAATTTTCAAATTTCTTATCATTTTTGAGCTTTCAATCGACAATAATGCTGAACATAATAGCAACAAGTGCACATTTCTTCCATTTTGTTACCATAGTAATACTTTCATTTCCTGTTCATTTAATTTCAGCACAGATATGCTGCCATGGAAACTGACATATTCTTTTGAGCCATTTGTCCCTTTGTCTGAAATAGAACAGAAACCACATGGTGTGCCTCACTGTTTTGAGTGTCCAGATGGCGTTAGTCATCGAGCAGCGTGGTACAAGTGCAGCCGTCAGAGTCATTAATCTTTTCCAGCAAAAACACCTGTCACATGTGAGCAGCAGCTTGAAATTTGCAGAAGCAAAATCCTTGATGGGAGATTTAGGTGACAGGCGTTTCATAATTTGTTGCTTTTTAGCTTCTGAAACTTAATGTCTTAAATGGTCACGACCAGCTTCCTTTCTTTCCTGAAATCACTGTATGGATTTGTTTTTTTGCATCATACTGCAATCTCAATTTATAACTGCTTTGAATTGGTGTGATGATGCCCTAACGGACAAAACCACCAGATTTAACCATGATTCACAATCCCATAGTATAAGATCAAATTAACCGTAATAGGTCTCAGTATAATGGACATAATAATGTCTTATTTTCCAGCTCCACTGATTCAGTCAAAACAAATCACTAGATAATCAGTGTAATGTGAATATAATGGAAGCTGGCCATGTTATAGGCAGGAGTTACAGCTTTGGGTTGTTGGTTTGCTTTTGGAATTGAATAATAGCCTTTTACCGAAGTGTCATGATGGTATCAGTTTTTCACAAGTATTTTCTAAAAATCTTAACCATTAGATCTTGTAATTTTAGCCTATAAAAAACGTATTTAGGTCCATGTATTTGTTCAAGTTTAATACATTTTTTATTAGCCCAAGACCACTTTAAATTGAAGTCTACTCCAACAATGTAAGCAACAAAAGCAGTTTAATAAAGTATATATAATTTATAGAAGCGGATTAGAATATTAGTGAAAAATATTGATTGATCTCAGTCGAAAGTTGAAGGGACATATTTAACTTTTGAGATTTAAATTGCAATGTTTGTAGAAAATAATCTGAATTTAAATGAAAAATTCGTACGAAGCGTCTGCATCTTACTGACTTCACTTTTACTTGCTCTTGCGCGTTAATCCCCATAGAAAAATGTGTGCTCTACAACCTTGGTGTTTCAGCGGGCCACCTGTGTGCCCCACACAAATTTGTCAGTTTTTCACCTGTAGACAGCCCCTGTCCACCCGTTGGGCGGTTGTGACTGCGGCTCAACAGAACCAGGTCTAGGTCATGATGTTTTGTTCAATACCCCTATTTTGATTGCTAGATTCTGGTTCGTCAATGTTTCTTTTATGTCCAACAGTTCTTCTTCTTAGATTTTTTCCCTTTTCTATTAATTTGATCAATTAAGGCTTCTATTTACTTACTCCAACTGTTACCATAAAAATGAAAAATATTAAAATGTTCTAAAAACTACCAAAAAAAACGTAAAACACTTTTTTTTTTAAGTTACAGTAAAAAAATACAGTGTAGTTATGATACTCGTCACTCACGTCCAACAAGGACACCGAGGTTTAGCGTCCATCCACAGGTTTGATGGAAGCTCACCCATCCCTGTCAAACTTCCTGATGGACAGAGCCGTCTCTTCTGCAACAAGGCCTCTTGTTTCCTCCACAGCTAGTCTTTTCTCCTTTTGCAGTCATGGAGTTTTGTACGGGCATCAGTGTGCCTTGTCCAGCTGTGAGTGAGGTCATGCGAAAGGGGAGAGGGTTTCCTCGGCCGGCAGTAAGGAATGACATACATGGGGCACACAGGGTAGCTGTGAGACATTAAATGCTTCGACTTGCTAGAAAAGTGGCATCATTTGGCAGATTATGGCTGCTTTTGATGCATCTAATACATGAAAAACTGGCTGTAACCAAAGCGGAGACCTCATAAATACAGACGCATAAGAGCGCCCATGTAGGCCTTTTGTCTGAACTTGGCAGTAGAGAAATTGCTGCTTAGTCTTTCATTACCTCCCTGTTCAAAAGACATTAAGGAATGCATGACCAGGGATTCAGATGACTCAGGCTTTCAAAGCCAAAGTCCTCTCAGGGTTTCCAGCTTTTCAAATACTATTCACTTCAATCTCACCTTTATTCAGGCCAAAGCAAGGAGGTAAATTTGTTGTTGAAGACCCACCAACTTCCAGTTATTCACATTTACCATGTGCTCTTCATCCAGTTTGTATTTTAAACCCACTAGCACGAGGACACTTGAGGCGAAGTCCTTAGATGCTCCTAAGAGAAAGCCAAGAGTGTTTCCAAGGCACATATTGTTTTCGTCTGTGCAGGCATCCTTTCGACTTTTAGCACATTGTCGTTAAAATAACTCCATGCACACATGGAGCCGAGATTGGAATTGTTTTCATTTATGGCTAACTAAGGCAACCAAACAAAGAACGAAAAAAAAATAATGTAAAATATGGCTGAGCATGAAAAGATTTTACAAGTATTCAGTTCAGAAACTCATTCCTATCAACTTGGCTTGGTAGAGAGCAAACATTGGACGGCAGCACGGAAGGTTTGAAAGACGATATCGTAGATAGAAAAACCAGAACCTTGCATGACTGAAAAGTATTAAGGAGCTCTTTTGTCTGTTATTAGAAAATACGTGATGGTTTGGACTGGATCGTGCGGCGACATACGACCGATCCCAAAACTTGCATGAATATATCAACTGATTTATGACGCATATTAACCAAAAGTTTGGATCATTTCTCTTATTTTCATCAAAATGATAAAACTTTAGTTTTTTTCCCCCATTTTATCTCCATTTGCCAGTCATTGGACAACAAGCAAAAATAAAAAAAATGTAAACTACTACAGGACTGACGCACCTAAAACTGTTTCCATTCTAAATTTGTTATATTTGCGGAATTTTTAATATTCTCAAACTTCAAGTAAAACCAATGACAGGGTTTGCTTCCGACTCACAACTGTCAGGGAACCGCCAAATGAAAACCAACCTATATTGTTTTTTTCTTTATCAACAATTATGTGGTTCACTTATTGTCCAGAGATCCAACTTGGCTTGAGACACAGTTCCAGTTTGGATCGGCCAATAATTGAGAATGTTTTGAGAAACCTTTGAAAGATTCCGAAAATTGTTACAAACATTGCACATACTAGGTTGGATTGTAAAATGTTTACAGAAATCAAATTTAACTTAATTTATAGTAAACATTGATTAAAAAATGAATGAATTTCTTTTCTTTAGAGGTTTTTTTGTCTTTTTGCAAAAGTTGGCTTTCCTGTTAGCGTGCACATATTTTTATCTTTTTCAATCCTTGGTTTGACCCTTGTCTGTCCTTTCCAGGGCGATTTCACCTGGAGCAGCCTGTCGGGCAGCACAGTTCGCCTCACGCCAGTCGCCATCCAGAGCCTGTCTGAGCTGGAGAGAGCCAGGCTACAGGAAGTGGCGTACAACCGCTTAGTCCAGGACTATGACCTAGGATGTCAGATAACCATGCCAAAAGGTAGGATCGAGTTTTGTTTTTACAAACTAAAAGACCCGAGTCATCTGCAAAAAATGTTGTGTGTCGCTTTCAAATGGGTGGGATTCAACACATTCCAGATAACATCAGGCCATAAATGAGACTTTTAATGAGGACAAAATGTGCCTGTTATTGACTTCTAACTAAGGCTTGTGTTACAGACTGGTGCTTAATACTTTCAAGTGTCCAATAAAACCAAGCTAATGCTCTGACCACATCCCTCTGACATCCCTAAAGTGGATCTTTAAGTCCTAAATAGTCAGTGTTTGGGGAAGTTTTGACAACACATGACTTCAGATGTATTCCACAGTTTGCAGAGGAACTGGGTGCTTCCTGTCTGACATGGTATCTTCTGACCCTCTTTCTCAAAGTGACATGCAACTCTTTCTCCACTGTTGCTGGGTGTAGTCGCTCTTCTTACCAGCTCTTAAAAAAGAGTTCTAAGTAAAGGAGAAAAAAAGAAGTAGGCTTTTATTTGCAGTTGGTCTTATCCAAATACCAGCTTAATAACCATGTTTGCTTTTTTTGAAAGCAGGTGATTATGCTAGAGGGCTTTTGGAAAACGACTAAATTAGGCAAATTAATCCTAACCCAGCCCACATGAACAGAAATTAGCTGTGAAACTACAGGAGATAGTGGTTTTTCACTGGGTTCCCTATTTTAGAAACATTAATATGCACATCAAAGTGTAGGCTGTAGCAAAATCTCGTTCAACTAAATGCAGAAGTGTCGGAATAAACTATCAAACAAACAGAAGAACCTTGTTATAATGTGTACTTTTAAAGCTGTAAAGCATGATCCAAACAATTTAAATGTCAAACTCTTTGAGGGCGATGCTACTTCATTTATTAATTAATAATTTGAATAGTTAGTTAGTAGTTAGTTAGTAATAGTTAGTTTTCAAAAACCGCTGGTTGCGTAACAGACATGCCTGAAATAATTTCCAATTACTGAAAAAATATCCTGTAGTGTTTTTCCGTTAAAGTTGATGCTAAATATTAAATTGTTGGTTGTGAATGAGCAACATACGGCTTAGAATTAATCCTTTAACACCACTTAACACTGTAATAAAACACGCTTTTTGACATACTGTAGGACTTTTACCATTTGCACGATCAATCAGCTGATTTTGGCGTGGAGAAAAGCGGCTTTTTGAATCAGCTTTGCACCAATGTGCAATGCATTACTAACGAAAAGTGTGGGGCAACTGTGGTGCAGAGCAAAAGTGGTCAGTCTCTGATCGGACGATCGCAGGTTTTCCTGAATTGTCCTTGGGCAAGACACTAAACCCCATATTGTTCCTGGTTGTTGGCGCCAGTGTTAGGCAGCGGAGCCGCCATCAGTGTATAAATGTGTGGCGTAGGAGAATGGGATTGTGACTTTATATTGCAATAAAGTTATTTATAAAACGCTATATAATCATACGTCATGTACCATTTAAAGTGTTGCATAACGGTGTAGTTACGTTTACTGCATAAACAGTTAAAGAGTTACAGTAATTGAAAGAATGCCAATACTGAAGCTAAAGCTCTAAAGCTGTATCTCCAAAATTACTCACACATTTTTGTTGGACTGCTAATGTTAGGTCGGGTGGTGAGGGGCTGTAAATTGGGGGGGACTGCCCACAACTCAGAAGTGAATTTCTAATGAACCACTGCCGCTCTGCAGAAACTATGTCCTAGAAAACAACAGGTTTTTTTGGGTCTTTAATATACAAATATATCATATAATCAAATCAAAAGACGATCGGAATGGGATTTTAAAGAGCTAATGTGATGTTATATGGCTTAGTGCAGTAGACATGTTTAGTATAAATACACGTCAATTTATTTCAAATTTGACACAAATCTGAAATGCCATTCCTCAAATGACCACTGGGGGCTGGTTTCAGAAGGGAGCAATTTCCGTCGACTCCTATTTTATAAACCACAGCTGTACCCCAGAAATAAATCTATGTGAATGCTGGGTTTGATAACGTACGTGATGTTTGTTTATTTTTTCTCCTCATCAACTTCAAGCTTCATTTCAGCTCTACACGGTCCTGTGGGTGAAGTCAGAGATTATCGCCGTGGTTAAAACACCTCTATGTTCTTATCAACAAGACTGCTAGTCCAAACAAAACCTCGGACATGGAATGTCTTTGTAGTAATTTGTGCTACTCATTGAGTAGATTTATTAATTATAACTTCTGCATTGCTTCCTGCGGCACTCTTAGATGTTTGACCAATCACTTACTAGTTGTCTTTATGATGCACTGACCATTTGCAAGGAGAATACATATGCAGCTTCAACACCAAACATTTCAAATGAAAAAAAATGTCTTGACTTCTAATTAGCCATAAAATTCCACATCTGTCTTAGCCTGTTACCTTTTTGCTGACCTGTTCTCACCAAATCCTCTAAACTGGGACTTGCAATGTTTATCATGCTATCCTGGATGTTTGACTAGTTGCTTTGCTCTAACAAACCGGCTTTGACAGGCAATACTTTATTCGAGATTTGTGCTTGGGCCAAAAAGTATTTTTTCATAGCCAACACCGTGGCAAAAGCTATTCACCTACAAAATAAAGTGTCACCGCGAGGTTTGTTTTGGCCTCTTGTCTGCAGGATTGCTGCAACCTCCCGCTCTCTAAAGATCTGGTCCTCCAGGCCCCACAGGATCCCTCTACCGCTGACTTTGTTTAACTTTTCACCGTTCCAGTGCATGTCCTCTGCAGTAGTGGCACCAACGTCCACACTTAACATTCTGTCAGAGCACTTCTTTGTTTCGAGGCGGTCCCTCGGTGTTCATGCACATCATGTGGAGAGAGGGCAGTATTTGTTTCGCAGCACTGTAGCAGGGAGCGGGTGCCATAGCAGCAACGCAGTGCAGCCAATGGATTATCCAGGACTCTGCATTCCAGCTGAAGGTTAAACCTCTCCCTACCATGATTTAAGACGTACTTGTCTGTGTTGCTTATGAATTCCAGAGGCCCTGACGGCCGCCATGCGCTTGTGAGAGAAATATTTCCAATGTGCACCACTGAATGTGCAATTGTGATTGCGATTTCAGCAGTTCGTCTTCTACTTTTTTTATATATGTATTTCGCTGAGGGCTGGGGTCAGGTTTTTCTGGCGTTTTTTCAAGAACTCAAAGAAGATTAGAGGAAAAAGGAATAGAGACAATCAAACGAGGCAGGAAAAGTTCATCATATGGTGCAATCAACTGGTCCAGAGTGAATTTGGGGAGGATTTCTGCCATACTTTTGGAGCCATGTGTGAAAAATATGCTCTATTTTCTCAATCCGTCAGTCTCCAAAGCAAAACCCGCTTTTTTTTCTGGGATCTTGCACACCATCACTACTACTTATTGAATTTTTGGCTTCTCGTGAGGCTTCTTAACAGACCGCAGACATAAATTTGTGAGATAATTGATCATCGGTGAACAGCAGCTCTTTCAGATTTGTCAGAAATGGACACAAGGCGAAACCAAACAGACTCCCTGACGTAAGCCGCTAACACTTCTATGAAGCGGACAGTGGGAGTGGGATAGAGTTTCCTGGGCCCCACTCGCTTGATGCAAGCTGACAGAAACATCTGGAGTTCAAACTGGGGCTGCAAAACCAGCATATCGAGGCAAAGACAAAAGATGTGTTGAAGAGTTGGTTTTGGACTCCTAAGAAATAAAGACCGTAGTGATGGGACGATAACAGATGTGGTTAAAGAGGCTCAAGACCCAGCCAAGAAATTGAAGACTTAAAAGCTGTTCGTGCAAAAACTTGTAGAGGGTCTTGATTGCTAATCAGGAATAGTCATTAATCACAATGAAAGAGGCTTCCTCTAATGTAGAGAAATATCCAAAAGCATCTCTTTTGTGTTCAATTCAATTTCTATCCAAAATTCAAACGTTTACTGCTGAACTTCTCTTATCATTGTCGTCAATAAATTTAAGTAGCGATAACCATGTATGGTATTGCGAAACTCTGCAAAGTAAAGAGAAACTTTAGACATGTTGGGCAGTTTTGACAGCATCCATGATTGAATGTGTTTTGCTTGTAATTTTATGTGGTAGCTGCGAACATTTCTGACCCGATTGCTCGGTTAAATGGACTCCATGAGCTGCGTTTTTTTCCCCCCAACTGGCTAATTTATGCCTGCATTCCTGACATAAGCTTATTAAATATAACAAGCCAGATAAGACACTGCAGTAATGGAAACCATTTGTTTGAGATGATTTATTGTTTTTTTCTTTGAACCAGATGGACAGAAGAGGAAAAAGTCTTTGAGGAGAAAGCTGGACTCCCTGGCCAAAGAGAAAAGTAAAGACAAAGGTGAGTTCTTTGCTTGTTATTTGCATCCACCTTTGATGCAGGTGAGCTGAGGAAAACGGCTGTGACGGTTTATACTTAGTGTGCTTGGAGAGACTCCTTGTAAGGGGACAGAAACAGTCGCCGTGCAGCAATAAGCAAACAGCGCATTTGGCAGAAAGTAACAACAATCGAAGCCAAAAATGAAAGAGACGGCGACAGGATTCCAGTTTAAATGGAACGTTCCTATTGCAGAATTTCACAGCGCAAACAAACACTTCTCTTTAACTCCTAACGCCAACATGGTTTAGTTTGCCAGAAGATGCATTGCTTTTATAGAATGTATAAAACAGTGCAATGCTGTCACTTTTTAGGGCATTTATTCAAAAGAGTAAGCCAAATAGATACAGTGGTCCCTCGCTATGCTATGCTTCACTCTTTCACTGTCTTTTATTTGTTGCTGCCTATTGTGTTCTGTGTCCTGATTGGCTGTAGACCCCTGTCGATCAATCTCCTGTGTTTTGTGGTTAGAATGGGTTCAGTTTGCCAAATTTACATAAATCTTCGTTGAAGAACTGATCTTTGCTTTCACTTAATAGTCCTGGGCTTATTCTTTTTTTCCCAAAAGTTTGAACTTTAAGTTTAAACAAGAGAGAAAAGTATGAAAATGTTCTTGTCTGTCTGAGAAAAGTGTATAAAGTTTTTCTTGAGGTGTTTTACAGCCTTAAAGCATCTAAAATAATTTTAAATAAAATGAGGAAACACTGCATTCATTGAAACCCGACAGTAACTTGACTTTTCAGACATTACAAATCTATTAAAAATTGTGTTTTATCATGTTCTTGTGGCATTTTTTTCAAGAAAATTAAGCTTATATTTGCATTTCTGAGCATTTATTTCTATGAATCGGGAGCTGATGATAAAATGCAGCTTAGTAATGCAGTTGGAGGTGTGTGAGAGGCTGTAAGCTAGCAGGAGAGCATGCTCCGATAGTTCTCAGTTATGGGTGATGGTAAGGGGGGTGTGGTTGCTCAGCACAAACGGACACGCCTGAAACACAAAAGGTGAATTTCTACTTGAATTCCTGCCGCTCTGCAGAAACGATGTCTGAAAATACAACACAGCTTTTTGGATTTTGGCTGAAAAAGGCATAATCATGACTAAAAGACCACTGGGAACACTTTAAAAATAGACCAAAAGATGATCGGGACCGATGAGTGGGAATTTAAGGAGGAAAAGGCCTAAAAGCACAAAAAAACTGCATTCCGGTTGGAATTTGACTTTGTATAGTTTTAAATCTTTCATATCTTTAGCTAAGAGACAGAAAATGCAAACAACTAAGGGTTATATCTCAGTTATTAGGGACTCCAACCAGATACAAATTTTCAAACAAAACCTGAAGGGAAATCCTGAAGAAGTGTTTGAAGCAGCTGTATTCAATTTAAATTTATGCAAGACTTTGATTCAACACATCTGTAGTACCCATTCAATATCCTTCTTGGTGAAAACTGCCAACAGTTTAGTCACGGCGTTTGCAACCTTCAACGGTTTAAGAGCCATTTAGGTCAAATTCTCACTGACCACATCCCAGTGGGAGCAACAAAGTCTCACTTCACCCTCTAGAAAAGTACAGCACTGCTTGTATTCATGTTTTGTCGCTATTATGATAAAAATAAATGAACTAATGTGTTTTTAGCATGAATTAAACATTAACACGAAAAGATAAATAGCATGTTTCCTTCCAAATATGAGATAGTGTGTAAAATTTCACAGTTTCTTAAAAATCTAAACCTAACAAATTAAAATTAAGTTAGCTAAATTACCCTCATCATCATCAAAATCCTTTCAGTATTTTCAATAATAGACTAAATGTAGAAATTATGGTTGTGCTTAAATGAGTTTTTGTGGTGCACGGTGCTAAAAAATTAGTCAAATTGTTTTGAAAAATTGGAGCTTTAGGGCTACCGTAGTCAGGAGCCTGGCAGAGTGCTACATACTGTGCAAAGTTTGTTTTTCTTCATGGGCAAATTGTGCCAAAAATATGGTCATTTAAAATAAAAACACTTTATCTTTCTTCAACCAAAGAGCTATAATGCTGGGGTAAAAAACACGAAAAAACAAGTGAAGTAAAAATGTTTGTCATTTTAGTCGTACAGCAGCGATGCTTAAGTGAAAAATCCTTCACATTCCTAAGTTTTAGCAGTGCTCATTCTGGAATAACGGCGTTTCCTTCATGCTCCAGCTGCATAAATACATTGTCAGGTCACAGAGGAGCTCATGTTTATGAAACTAAAAAAAAAAAAAATCCTGTTGTCAAGTCGGGCCCTGAGGCAGTATGTCACGGTGAAACTGTGAGGCACGAGTAAGTGGATTTTTCCTTGGGTGCATTCCCCCAGCTTTCCCCCTCCTGAGCCCAGAAGGCCCTGAGGTACCTGTGCTGCAAACTGCAAAGGGGAGTTTCATTTTCTCCCATTTCTGCACTGGAGCTCACTTTGAAGTGGGCTTAGTCCTTTCTCTGCAAGAGACACGGATGGAAAAGCTAGCCGAGCATGGCCAAGTTTTTACAGCAGAAAAGATGTCAGCGTATGGACAGATTTAATGATCGAGGGGGGAGATCCACCCATCTGTGTCTGGTGAAAGACGAGGTTAGAGGACGGCAACATGAGCTGAGAGCTTGTCTTAAACAACAAAAAAGGTCCGCTGTGGGCCTGCAAAGTGGAGGTTTGAGCAAATCGACATTAGACGGATCAATGTGGTTTGGCTGTGGACTCATCCGTGAAATTCAATGCATTACATTTGCTCTGCCCATCATGCCGGTCGCATTGTAATGCATGTGTGGCCTGTGGGCAGAGAAAACTCATTGTGTCGTAGTGTTAGCGGTCATGTCGTTCGAGAACCGCACCCCTTCATTTGTGGTTGTGGAATGCTTTCCCTCTCCCGCTTCCTCCGTCTCAGTTACACACTCTGCAGCTGGATGTTTTCTCTCAGCTGTTGGCCAGGCCCTGGAGATTATGCACTGTTGACTGCATATCCTGTGATAACCTAAATGACGTCATGGCACCCTCATAGGAGGCCCGTTCATATGCAACTTTTTGACTTTTGGCTCAACTTTGACCATTTTAACCTTAAATATACAACTTTTCCATTCATCACATTGTAGGCTAATAGAGCAAAAGGCTCAGGAAAGGACCCTTATTTACTCGCGAGAGTGGAAAGACGTATAAATAACCTGCCTGGCGAGCTTGACATTGCTTGGGGCTATTTTAGTCAGAGGCACTAGAATTAGTGGGCTGTTGCGGTTCAACTCTTGTTCTGTGATGTCTTATTTTGGAAAACAGATGGAGTGCTTTTATTGCGATGGAGGGCTTTAACTGGCGTGACGACCATGCCCTATGATGCTTTGATTGCTTTTGCATAAAACAGCTGGAGCACATGGGGGTTTCAATTCATCGCTTTTCTTTTTTCCCCCCGTCTCTTGCAGAATTCGTACCGCAGGCGTTCAGTATACCTCTGTCTCAGGTCATTGCCAATGACCGAGCGCACAGGCAGCGTCAGGACGGTTACCGTTTTGACCTGCCACAGCGGGAAGAGCAAAAGGACTCATCTGACCTTGTCTCGTCTATTTTACAGGTTTTTAAATTGATTTGTTTTAGGAACAATTGTGACCTCGCTGCCAATCCGACTCCAACTCTCTCGTCTTTTCTTTTATAGTTTGCTACCAAGAGGCCATCGAACAAGGAGTTGTCCAGCAGCAACTCTTCTCTGAGTTCCACATCAGAAGCCAACGAGTCTACATCACCCAACACCCCAGAGTCTGCACCTCGAGCCCGCAGGAGGGTCAGGCAGCACCTTCCAGTTCACCGACTTTATCCCAGAAGACAAGCTTTAGGCGGTTTTCTCTCATTTGATTTCAATTACTGTTTGAATCCCCACAGGGTGGAATGTCGGTGGACTCCATCACTGACCTGGACGACAACCAGTCCCGCCTCCTGGAAGCGCTGCAGCTGTCCCTGCCGGCTGAAGCACCGAACAAAAAGGAGAAGCACAGTGACAAGAGGCTGAGCCTCAATCCCATCTACCGTCAGGTCCCCCGTGTGGTTGACAGCTGCTGTCAGCACATCGAGAAATATGGTGAGTGGCTAATTTAATGCCAATGCTACCCAACGTGGAGTCAGTTTCAGCTTCAACACGGAAGTCACTATTTCCATGTTCCATTCAGGTTTGCAAACCGTTGGTATCTTCAGAGTGGGAAGTTCGAAGAAGAGAGTCCGACAAGTGAGTGTCATAAGACTCTTTGAAAGTCTACAAAATCGTTTTTTCTTTGTCTGCCGCAGAAAAAATAACCCCGTTTCCCCAGCAACACATCAAAGCCTCATTCTGCTGATGGTAAAATTAGTTTATTGAGTGCTCGACTCACAATTTCGCACATCCTTTCTAAGAAAACCGTCTGAGGAAAAACACATAACAGTGCAGCGTGTTGTTGTGGCAACTAGTGTGTCATGCTCTGCATTTTTATCTGCCACTGAAGAGCAATACCTCTATGTAGTACAGACCTTGTTGAACATTAGATATTTAGACAAGCAATTCTTTGATCCAATATTAAATATTTACATTAATTTAAGCACAAATCAGTGGAGCAATAAGTGTGGGAAACAACACAAGTTCCATCTCTGGTTAGAGATGGTTTACTGTGTGTTTAAAGAAATGTTTCAGGTTTTGGAAACAGTTCATGACACCTTAGTCACAACTGCCCCTACAAGAAGATATGGGTTGTATTTGGGCAAAAAAATGGGCAAATCTTTATGGGACACACCAGTGGCCTACAGAAAATGTCAGTTAAGACCAGCCAGTGAGCCCGTAGAGTGAAAGTGAAACATTTTTTCTACGGGCGTGCTGGGGGCGACAGGTTATAGCGAACACTTGAACACATAGGTGTAAGGGTGACGTAGGTGAGACGCAGGTGTGTCGCACCGATTTTCAAACCCTCACCAAAAAATGCGCAAAGAGCCCATTGGTAATTAGTGCACACTCCTTATAAAGTTAAAAATGAGGAAATTAGACAATATAATTGTAGTTTGTGTGGACATCTCATGGGCATTGCTGTTACACCTCACATGTGTGGAGTTTACTAACAGCTCGAGTGTGGCATAAGGGCATCATAAGGGCAACAGCCTCTCCCGAACGACACAAGCACTTGAAACTTACATTATCCTTTCAAAAACGTTACGATACACTTACCACACGCACAATAGCATGTTTCATTTACCCAACATCTCTTGAAGTGGTCATATGATCCTCAAGGGAAATGCCTGCCCTTACCTTAAGATTAGACGCTCCTCTCCAGTCTTTACCCACGCTAATGTCTAGCTTGAGGTAAGAAGCAACTAAAGCGTTTCATTGAACGAGGGCAATAAATGCAGCTTGAAATGAAAATATCTGCATCAAAGAATTGAACTAGATTGCACTGATGCTGCATGTACAACTAGTATCTAAAGTTCACAATCAGCTTGTGCTATTTTGATTCTCCGTTTTGGCTAAAGGACTTCTCCATTGCCTCAATTTGCCTTTGATCAGCTGTCTCTAGGTTCTGACTAGATGAACATTTTTGTTGCACATTTTTAGTCTGGCCTGAGAGTCCGATAGTTATGTTTCAGACAAAAAGATTGTGATTCAAGTTTTTGATAAATTCAGTTTTATGCCTCAAACTTTTTATCTTGCACGATAAGATCGAGCTTTTACCTCTTCAATTTTGGGAGAAAAACAATTCTGACAGTCATGGTTTATAAGCTGTCAAAGTTATCTAATCTCATGACTTAAAGGTCACGGATGGGAAGTTGGGAGGAATGATGCAGTGTTTTTTCGTAAAAAAGGATTTTCTCCAAATTAGATACATTGCTTGTAAAAAACATTCATCTGATCTTTAATCTGTCAGTTTTCCATAAACATAATTTAGGCGGTTTAGCTGTTTGAAAGAAGTTTCAAAAGAAATGTATTGGATTGGAAAATTAAAATGCATTAGAACAAGTACATACCTTACAATCCATCATCATGTGGAATGGGAGCCATCTCAAAGGTCAGATGGGCATGATTACTGGGAGAGGACTCAAATGCTGCTTTTGATGGAACAAAAGGAAGGGCTGGTGCTTGGGTGTGTGTTGGAATGAGTATAATGTTCATTGTGATGCACAGGGGATGTTTTTGAATTCCCCTCTTCCTCTCTTCTGTTTGCATTTTTGCACCCTTTCCCTCAGCTGCGAGAAGAATTTGATCGCGGTATCGATGTGCAGCTGGACGAAGAGCATAGCGTTCACGACGTGGCCGCCCTGCTCAAGGAGTTTCTCAGAGACATGCCTGACCCCCTTCTCACTAAGGAGCTGTACACACCCTTCATTAACACCACACGTAAAGATCACATTTTCACTGTTTCCTTTTGTTTTGTTTTGTTTTTCGCATTCCTCTTTTCCATCTGTTTTATCTTTTGGGTTTGCAGCTTTGGAGCCAGAAGAGCAACAAAGTGTCACTCAGCTTCTGATTTACTTACTTCCTGCCTGCAACAGTGACACTCTTTACCGTCTGCTGGAGTTCCTGTCCAACGTGGCCGACCACGCCAATGACCGGCATGACAAAGAGGGAGAGGAGGTGAGACTCAGTCCTTTAAATACTAACTTTATAAAAGTTATGCTTCTTTAAAGTCAACCAAAGTCAGCGACCCCTTTCAAAACAGCTGTTTAGAAGTGTTTTGTTTCCAACTCATTGGGTGTAGATTACCAATTGAAGTGGTAAAGCCGCCCAAGCAAGGTTGTTTTCTGCATCAATGGTCTCCAACCCCCGGGCTGTGGGACAGTTGGTACCAGGTCAGAGAAAAAAAAATAAAAACCACAATTTACACGTTTTCCATTTTAGTTCTAATCTGATTATAAAGGAAGTTTTATTTAAGAAAACTGCTAGATTCTCTCCACAACAACTGACTAATTCTTGACGCATGCCAAGTCGCTTGGTCACGTATCAAAAACCCAGTTGCTACTCGCCGCTCCGACAGCTAAATTGGAGCCTCCAAGCTAGCAAAGGAAACAGGAAACAAACACATTTAGAAAGTTTCTTTTGTCAGAAAAGAGCCAGAGAGGAAATAGAAAAAGAGCCGTTGACTTCAAAATAAGAGAAATCTGCATTTAACAGAAAAAAACAAGGAGTCTTTACTCCAAATATAGATTTATTGCAACATTTTTTTTTAGATGTATTTGTCATTTCTCAAAAATCGGATGAGGCTGAAGTTGGCATCTGATTTTTAGCTTCCACTTTAACAGTTATGAATGATGGGAAAATGTATATCACATTATTTGTTTATACAATGAATATAGTGTACAAAGAAAGCTTAAACCAAATATTTTACAGAAGATGAAGATAAACTTTACCCCCAAAAGTTAAGCAAAACTGGAGGCTAAAAATAATAAATAAAATCAGACGCCAACTTCAGCCTCGTACAGACAGGTCAATAAAAATGTTGCCTGACATTTAACCGGTCTGTTGTCTGAAAACAGTTGATGACCACTGATCTACATAGTTTACTAAGCACTGTACAAGCATTACTGAGATCATCATCAGTAGAGCCAAAAATCTACACTAAATATTCAACAATGTACAACAAAAACTGTGCCGTATTACAATATTTGAGAAAGAGAGTTAAAATCTCCCAAAACTGAACCAAACAAATGGCTGCTTTCACAGCAGCAGTCGTTCCAAAATGTTGGGTTAAGAGTTCTGTCATTTGACACTTGGAATGTGTAAAAATCGGGTGGATTAAAGGCTTCAAAACAGATGTGGTAAATTCAATCATGAACAGTCTTCATTTTTCCTCACCAGTCTCACCGCATTTACCTGATATTTAAAGTCCTAAAATGTGTGTGTTTATTTTACAGTCTCTACATGTACAATGTCAGCTTCTGTTTGCCATTTGTCAAAATCTCCATGATGCTTCCAAAACAACAAGCTACTGCTTAAAGGGTTTTAAAACCCTTTTTGACCATTTGTGCGTTTAAAAGACCAGACATTTCACACAGACCCATGGAACTGTACGTTTATCCTTTTATAGATTTATGGCTCCCGTAACTGAGATTAGGAAAAGTTTGACATCTTTTATGTTTGCGGAGCCTCTTTTTGGACCTTTTTTTGGTTCTCACCTCTCCACTGGGACTGAAATTGGAAAGGGATTAAACTGGACAGGAAATAGACAAATCAAGTTGTTTTTCTAACTTTGTGTAACTGAAGTATGAATAGATATGAAATAAACGTCTGTTTTGAGGGATTTGGGAATATATCTGAAAACATTGGTATCAAGTAACATTGGGCGTTGGCAGCGACTTGACATCATTGACACAGAAATGTTGTAGATCTGAGAGTTCATTGTTTGAATTGTATGGCTAATTGTTGACTTGAGTGTTTTAAACTCAAATCAGTACAGGTACTTTTCCAGAATAGTCATTGACAATTTGGAGACACCAATTCCTTTAAATACTGATTACGGTTTTGACAAACACAAATGCCGCTGACATGTTTCTTTCTGTTCAGACTCTACGGCTTATTTTTACATTTGGAATTATATTATTATTATAGGATACATTTATATGTATACATGGGAATTTCAGATCACAGGGAACAAGATGACGTCGCTAAACCTTGCCACCATTTTCGGCCCCAACCTGCTCCACAAACAGAAGAACTCCGACAAGGAGTTCAGCGTCCAGAGTTCAGCCAGAGCGGAGGAGAGCACGGCTGTGATCGCTGTTCTGCAGAAGATGATCGCAAGCTACCAATCCTTTTTCATGGTCAGTGAGGTGACGTTACTCAGCCCACACACACCCCGAGAGTCACCGGTTTGTGTGGGTTTAAAAAGAAACTACCCCCCTGGTTCAGCAGACAACAGTTCCTTTCTGAATGTGCCTTGGTTTTGTGGCAAATGTAAAAAGATTTCCAAGAGGAGAAAATGGTTAGTTTCCATAACACAAAGGCAGTTTTGGTTGGGTTTTTGTGAATACAAACAGATTTGAGGGCAGCTCGAGTTTCTTAAAGGACATTTGGGGTTGTTTTTGTGGTTCGCTTATGTCTGTGTTTGTTAGGACTCAGACAGTTTTTACTCCCAGAGCTTTTCAGAGTGGAAATCATTGTGGACAGGCTTTTGGACCATCTGAATCAGTTTTTATAATATGTGCACACAGATTCTCTTCAGAAAAATCCACCAGAAAAGTCAATGAATACAATTTTTTCTTTACTTTTATCTTCTCACAAAGACGTAGTGAAGCCACTTATTGAAATAATTATAATTTTAATAATTAGAATAAAATAATCTAATATATAAATATAAAACATAATTAAATGATGAAAAAAAAAAGATTGAAAAATGTATTCTGTAAGAAGTTTAAAGACTGCATTTTGTGCTTTAACAGCCCATATATTTGAGATTGAGGTAAATAGACATTAACAGTTCAATTTAACAATTGAACGTATGTCCGCCATCTTTATAAATGGCTGCCATTTTGGATTTTAGTTGTGGCTATTGTGCTTTTCTGAAAGAGGAGATCCCAAGTTACATTTATGCCAAATTTTGTCACTGTCCCACAGAATGCTTCCTATTTGTCTAAAATAGGAAATACGATCCGCTAAAAGAATTTTAAAAACATAACCGTTCAATAAATTTGAATAAAAATGAATGAAATTACGTTTTTATTTCTTAAGCTTTCATCTGCAGTTGTTAGGTTTTTATTTTTAACTAAAGTTTTTACCTCTGAGCATGTAAATGTTGTTTTTCTCTATGTTTAAGTCTTTGTGACTGTTGTGTCGTTGAAGGTGCCCCCAGACTTGCAAAATGAAGTGTTGATGAGCCTCCTGGACACTGACCCGGATGTTGTTGATTACCTTCTAAGAAGAAAAGCATCCCAGTGAGTTGTTGCTGTAATGCAATTCTAAGCATCTTTGTGTTTCTTTTACATCCCGAGTGTCTTCAAGCTGTGCATTTGTCCTCAGGAGCCCTGATATTCTACAATCAGAGGAGCCCTTCAATCTGAGCGAGCGTAATTCATCTACCGACTCCAATAAAGTATCCAGCGGTGAAGTGTCCCCTTATGACAACAACTCCCCAGTCCTTAGCGAGCGCAAAGGGGAACCAGGTACTTCGCCCGGTGAACAGCTCGCCAATATCCCGGAGAACTACTCTGAGGTGGGACGGGAGGCCGGCTGGAACAAGGAGCCTGAAACTGACTCGTGGGGTTCCAAAGGTGAGCTCCTCTTTTCCATCCATTCATTTTGAGCATTTCTTCAAAGATAGTTTCTTACTGATACACTTTATCATCATACAAAAATAGCAATATGCTTCTTTCAGAAGAACATGCGAACATTTGGGGAACGTGGCACAGTACTCTCAAACCTGCACTCAAGAGCCAGTCTTACACAGGTAACACATGACAGAGTGTGATCGTCTAAAACGGAGGCGCCGTAGCGTGATCCTTAAGATCCACCACCTACGTTTAATCAGCGACTCCTCTACCTGTTGCTGATGAGTTGGTTTAGATGAACTTGGGCTCTTATTGATTGAACAGTAGGGATGGGTGCCTCTTGGATTGTATCCGGTGCCAAACCAGTACCTTTGAAATGGTTCCAGTGACATGGAGATTTTTTTTCCAAAAAAGGGTGAAGGAGAGCACTATACGGCTAAGATACTTTATTTCATTCTTTCTGACAGTCTGTACTGCTGGATCTGTTTGATACAAGCTGAAATAAGCAACATATTTCACCGCTAATCGCCACAACAACGCTCTTTTTTTGGAGTTGTGCACATCACTCTTAAACATCAGGTCGTTGATTTACAACCTTTTTGCTGTGTAGTGCGGCTCTCTTTGCTTTCTGCATTTTGACTGAAGCTCCGCCCACCCTCACGGCCCCACCCATTCTAACATGAGTCGTCCCACAATCGCTGGATTGGCTTAATAATTGGTTAGAATTTATTGTACACTCAAACTGAATGTGATAGAAGTAATTAACATGTCTGAATCAAAGCACCGAAATCCGCGTTCATATACAGTACCAGTAGTATCGCATCGTAACAACTTGTCGACAAGTTTCGGTACCCATCCCCCATCTTAATTCATGTGATCCAGGTAATTGACAGCAAATGTGATGAGTCGTTAAAAACAAGATCCAGAGTTAGGTTACTTGTCTAAAATCTAAAAATAGGACCAACAATTGCACAATTACTGTAATCGACTATATCTTAAAAAAAAATGGTGTATTGGCTACAATGTAAACTTATTACAAAATACCAGATTTGGGGGCATCAACAGTGTGCTTTTTTAACCTTTTAGTACAATAGCTTTATCTTCAATGATGGTTTTCTTTGAATTATCATAACTTTGCAACCGTTTACACAATTATTGGAATTCCAACAGATTTTGATGCAATATGTTTTAGTCCATTGGAATTCCATTAATTGCGTAAAGGGTTGATTCAAAGGGAGGGGGGCATTGGAGGTATTTTCGTTTTAAGTTTTCGGTATGATCCAATCGTGGGGTTGAACTCAATTTGTTTATCTTTGTTTCTACAGTAAAGTGAAAAGGAACTGTTTGTGTATGAAGCCCCTAGTGGTTGTCTTGTTAACTTCACCATGCTCCACTTCCCTTTGGTTTCCATTAGCTACTGTTTTTTTTGGTGACGTTTCAATATTACTAGACACTACAAAAAAAACCAAAAAACAAATCCTTGCTTTCCTTGTTCTTTACCATTGACTCACTTTCTTTTTCAAGGATCTCATGGGAACATGTCAGAGGGAAGCTCCCGCAGTTCACAGGAAGGTCTTGATGGACTCCACAGTGACAACAAGCACCAAACATCTGTACAGCAGCCTCCAGTTACACTTGGGACAACTGAGTACAGACCCCACCCACCTGTGACTCGTGTGTGCGCCGGAGCTCCCTTAGAGGCGGGACATCCGCGCCTCCAGTTGACCACAAATCCCCATGCGACGAACCTGAACAGCAGACATGGCATCCATCGGCCTACTGGACACCTAACTAGCCCCAATTCCAGGTCTCAAGGTGTGGTAAACACCGGGAAAGGTTTCCCCTCCATGTTTAACCAATCCCCTCCCCCTTACAACGCTCATCACCGACTGGCAAACTCGCAAAGCTCCCCTCAGCTCTCCCAACAACCTCCTCGACAGAGTAACTCGGCCTCGGCCAGAGAGGCACAGATGGTGCAGCAGAGTCCGGAGTGGCAGGACTGGCAGAGGGAGCGGTGGCAGATCTGGCAGCTGCTTTCCTCAGACAATGCTGATACACTCCCAGAGACACTGGTGTGATGTCACACCATGAATCATAGAGATTATCCTTCAGTTAATGACAATCCCAGCTTTTTTCGCCCCTTATGCTTGCCTGGTTCTCATGTGGTTGGTGTTTACGTGTGCAGCTGTTGCCTCCTCCAAAAGCCACTAGTATCTTGTGTTTCGTGTGCTCAGCTTCCAGCCTACATGTGCTGTCCATCATAACGTTAGGGGCTTAAGTGCCCATCAGAAATACCTCAGAAGGTTCATCCTTTCCAAACATTATCAGTTTTTCTTTCTTTTAATGGTGAATTTGAGTAAACCTTTTTAAAGTTGTTCTCAGTTAATCACTTTCTAAAAAAAAAAAAAAAAAAAAAAAAAAAAAAAAAACATTCATGTACTCATTGCTGCTAAATGTCTAATGTAAATAAGTCACGTGTTCAAGGAAAAAAGTTAAATGCTAATGATGTAAATAGATGTGCAAGCATTGACACAACATGGAATTTGTTGTGTAAAATACAAAACTTGCCTTAAAGTATCTACCTAGACGTGGCCAGTCGGCCGTTCCCGTGTCACATACGTAGTGTAAAGACTTCAACTTCAGGCTCTGAACTGGTTAGGAAGCTCTTAGCTGTAAGTCTGCTGCCGTGTGCCAAAGCCTCTTTATTTACAGGTTTTTCTTGGACTGCCCTGTTTGTTTTGTGCGTTTTTGGTTGTAGGCTTGATGATTCCACATGAAAACCGAGGAGGCTCATTTCTGGGTTGCGTCTCACTGAGCTGAGTCTTTTCAAAGACACAAAAGTATGATCAAACACGCCAATGAACAGGTTTTTGGTTGTTCTTGACTAGCATTGCTTGAATGAAGTGTACAGGGAAGGGAACATTTACTGACTTGCAATCGAACAAATGGAAATAATGCTTTAAAATTTGCCTCTCCTACAAGCTTAAATCTCGTCGTTTCAAAAAGTTATAGGTCAAAAACTGAAACAAAACAAAAAAAGTAGGAATTTACAAATATTTCAGTTGACTGCTTTTTGCTTACTTGTTAAAGACAACATGATGGAAAATAGGAAGATTTGTGTATGTCTTTCGTAAACCTCTGGACTGATTGGTTTGGCCCAAATCAAACACAAATTTCCAAAAACTTTGCATTGGAATCAAGTGTAGTTGGTACAACAGAATTAGACCACAACCTTGAAGTCATTCTCATTGGCTAAAACCAGTCACATGTCAGACACTTTCCAAGTAATTAAACTAAGCCCAGGACGGTTCAGTACGGTCCAAAATACCAGAACTATTCTGGGAGGTTGGTTAAACAAATATTTTTTGAGACATTCTGTGACTAACATAAGAAAATCCAGGATATTCTGTAAACATTGACACAAGATTAAACAAAAATGTAATCAAAAGTTTGCAAACATTGGCAGAAAATTCCAAATTAGTGACAATTATATTTCGCGAGTCACCAGTTTAGCAAAAAATTTCGCTTTTTCACTTTAACTGTCAGAAACTCCATTAACAGGAGAATTAGAAACCCTGCAATAAGATGAGGACCATTGGCGTTGGACTTGGACTAAAATTTAGGCTTAAATTTCTGTTTGTAGTTTGAAAACATCAACAGAAAAACAATTTTCCATTCCCTCATTGTAGCTGTTAAGCATTTTAGAGATCTTCATGGTTGGTTTGTGAATGTACCTGCGGCAACAGAGGCTTTGTTGGGAGGTTCAGAACATTTTCTTGATTGGGATTTGTCTCAGTCCAGTGCGATCCAACCCTAACAGGAATCTGAGTCTATCTAGTGCTGTACAGATTCACCTCTATTGGTACCACTTTTGTAACTAATATTCACTTGTATGCATATTTAAAAGCCATGTACTAAAAACTAAAACATATAGAAGTTTTTTTGGAAATTTGTTTTTTACCCTTTTTAGATTATAACCTTTAAATTCTCCTTTAAAAGCAAACAAAAACAGGTTCTTTCTCCTATCCCAAAAAAGCCTGATTTATATTTTTGAGGAATACTTTAAGGCTTTTTTACATGTCACATAAAATTAATGAAAAAAGTGTCAACCATCTCTATTCCTTTTATATAAAGTCATAAGTGAGTATTTGCTGGCAAATATTTCACTCTTTCCTCCAATGTTTTTCTGGAAACCTACAGACGAGAACCTCTTGAGTTTAGCTGTGGTTATGGCGCCATCTTCTGTCGTACACAAGCATGTGACCACCTACCACAATCAACCCATCTCCATGGAAACCCAGCAACCGGACTCCAAGCACCTTTTATAAAAACGTGCCATATGTCCCACTCTAAAAAAGTCCTCATTATTATTATATACATATAAACAGTGTATTCATTTTTACTCATGAGGAAAACAGTAAGTATTCCTTTGCTGTCCTAAAATGTTGATGATTCTACCAGACTGTTTTATAATTTGGTGGGCTTTACCGGGTCCAGGTTGTCCTGTAACTGCTTTTGTACGGTGTGCCATTGTCAACAGATTGTATGCTACAATGGGATTAAAAGTGTTAAAGTTTACAAACGAGTCTGAATCAATATTCTTGAATAGTATTTTAATAGTAATACTGGCTTTTACAATGCAGTATGTTTCCAAAATATAAGTGAATCAAGACTGGAAATACAATTTCTTTCCATCTAAACTTTTTTGCTTTGTGTGTCCGTCTATTGAAGAAAAAGCATTTGGTGTTTAATAAAAAGTTTTCTTAAGATTCCACCCATTGACTGCATACGAAACAGGACCGAGTGCGTGTGACGTCGCCCATAGAAAATGTTTTTTTTTTTTTGGCTATAGGAAAATTAAGTCAATTCAGTGGTCATTTTTTCACAATATGAATGTTGGAACCAGACACCATCAGTAAGCAATGATTGGTCCCAACATTGTTGGGAGTCAACTGAGTCAACATTGTTATGGCAACTAATTGGGAGTAAGTTTGTTGGAAGGCCACAACCCCACCACTTGAAGGCGAGCTACACTACATTTGTTAAACAAATGTTTTAATCGTTTTATTGAGGCATCTGATTGGCCAGTTTATGGCTTTCACTACAGAAAAAGAGGAGGGGTCACTCAGTCCAGATCTCATATACAGTCAAGGGTTCCAGCTTACAATAAAGTCTGAACTTCGGACGACTCAATAACTTTTAACCACTTTCCTTTCTTGCCTGATTTTCTGTTGCTGATCTTTTTCTTCTGTGTGGCAAAGTTACGTTTCTGGTAATTTTTCCAAATTCATTCAACAATCTCTCTACTGCTGTGATTTGCAGCGGGTTTGAGTTAAATTTCCTGAACATTACGTGTTCTGTGGTATGATTAGATCTGCGCAGTCAGCCTAATACTTAACGTGACCCTCAGAAATCAGATTTTTTTCTTTATTTAGAATGCTGCAAATACAAAAAAACTAAAAGATCAGTGAAATTATTTGAATCATCTTCTGATCTATTTTCTAAAGCTTCCCAGTGGTCTTAATTATGATTATACCCCTTTTTAGCCACATTAATAAACCTGTGTTGTTTTCTTGGACCCAGTTTCTTCAGAGCAGCAGGAGTTCATTAGAAATTGTTTCATTATCCCTTTTGTTTACACCCTGTCCCACTAACTTACAGCTCCCCAACCTAGCATTAGCGGTGAAATGAAAATGGGGAGCGATATTGGAGCTATTCAAACGTACACTTTTGAGCCAGCTCGTGCGTGGATCTAACTGTCTACAAGTAGAAGCATCGGAATGGAGCAGAGAAAGGAGCTTGTGTGGCCCAACAGTTGTAGCACCTTCATCACTGCTACAAGTTTCTATCGACAGCACCTGTGTGCTCCTGATTCACAACAATTTGAATAAAGACTTACTAAGATATGCAATTTTAAGCCTTTCATATATGTCCTCCATGATCAGAAAATGGCAAAAACACCAAAAACAGGATTTTCATTGGAATGGGTCTTAAAGATTTGAGATTTAGCTCTTGGATTTTTCTGTCTCCCTGCAAACCCTTCGTCCTAACCCTTCCCTTTCATTACTTTATTTAGTCATTTCCATCAGCAACACATTTTTAAAGCGAACAGCTTCACAAGCGTTATTGAGGGCCACAAGGGGGTATAACTGTATTTTAGAGGTAAAATCATGGATGGCAAATAATTTTCTGCAGCTCAACCAGGACAAAACTGAAATTTTAATTATTGGTCCTGAAGCTAAGAGAGAGAAACAGTTTTTGAAGTTATGAAAACTTTCATTAGATTATTCAGAAACGGTAAGAAACCTTGGCGTTATTTTTGACTCAGAGCTAACTTTCATCCCACATATTAAACATGTGGTTAAAACATGTTTTTATCATCTTAGAAACTTGGCCAGAGTCCGCCCACTACTCTCTCTCGCTAAGATGGAGATGCTGATGCATGCTTTTATCACAAGTAGAATTGATTATTGTAATGCCCTGCTTGCCGGTCTTCCAAAGACTAACCTTAAGAATCTTCAGCTTCTCCAAAATTCTGCTGCAGGACTTTTTACTAAGACCAGGCGACAGGCCCATATCACTCCAATTTTAAAATCCCTGCATTGGCTCCCCATAAGCTTCAGGATTGATTTTAAGATACTTTTAATGCTTTTTAATTGTCTTCTTATCTATCTGACCTTTTAGTTAAATATGAACCCTCGCGGACCCTGAGATCCTCTGGCACTGGTCTTCTAACCATTCCAGCAGTAAAAACCAAAACTTATGGAGAGGCATCCTTTCAGTATTATGGCCCTCGTTTGTGGAACGGTCTGCCAGAGGATCTAAGAGCTGCAGAGAGCATAGATGTTTTTAAGAAAAGGCTCAAGACCCACCTTTTTAACCTGGCTTTCATATAATTTTTACTTTGTATCTTTTTACCTATTTATCTATTATCTATTTTATAATGTTTTATCAATTTACAATAAACTATTAATTTATTTTAAATTCCTCATTATAATGTTTTATTGTTGGTTTTTTAGCTTTTAGCAATGTTTCGTTTTTAATTTTATTTTATTTTGTTTTCCGGTGCTTCCTCAGTTGGGTTCTCTCTCTCTATGGGTCGGCTGCCGTTCAGCTGCGGCGGCTCTGGATGGGGAACTGCATCGCTCCCTAGTTGTGGTGAGGCGGGTCCCTGCCTGTGTCGCTGCATTTGGTTGGCTGTGCCGCTACTCACGGAGAGAGAGGTCCCAACCATTTGTGTTTCTAAAAACAAACTGTCATGCTCAGCCTGTTTCTCATTGCCAATCTCCATCAGTTAGGGGGTAGAAGGACTGAAAGGGGTGGGGGTTGTGTACAGATCTGAGGGAGGGGACTTTATGTTAATTTATGCTTATTTTTATATTATTGTTTTTATTTGCTTATTTAGTATCATTATTTTGTTGTATTTATTTTTATTTTGTGTAAAGCACTTTGTGTTATGTTTTAAATGAAAAGTGCTATACAAATAAAGATTGATTGATTGATTGATTGATAAGCCGGCCCTGGGCTGCGTGGCGCCCTAGGCAAAGACGCGTCTTGGCTTATGTATGTTTATATATTTATTACACGAAAAGAGTTGTGTCTAACTGTCTGAATTAAAAATAAATAAATTAAATTAAAAACGTTATTATGCATCCCTCCAGCAGATGGCGCCCTAGGCAAACGTCTAGCTCGCCTATGCCCAGGGCCGGCCCTGTGGAGCACATGGCACCATCAGGTAAAGGCACCAGGGCAGTGGAAGGGTTGTTCTTACAACATCCCCCCAGAGGAGGGACGGTCCTTCCTACCCCAGTTCTGAAGTGTAAACCTGAATATGATTGGATATGACTTGGATGCTCAACCCCGCAATGATTTAGTGGTGCAGACCTGCACCAACTTGGTCCACCACAGGGAGCGCTCATGAGCAACAAGAACAGACAATAGGGGAGAGTGGGGAGGTGTGCAGAGCTTTAACCCTCTCTGTCCTCCATCTCTGGAGGCGTTATCAAATTCACCTCCACCCTAAACCCAACCCTTAACGTTTTCAACGCTTGGATGAATATGGATGCCCTTTTGCTTTATAACAAAACGGCAAGACTGCTCTTTAAAAAGTTGGTACATTTTAAACAAGTCAAAAGCACAAGAATTAAAAAGAAAAAAAAGAGATCTGAAAGAGTTGACAGTTTAAATAGAACTAGAGATCAAACATCGGCAAAGGTAAAAGAAAACTTTTGGTTTTCAAAACAAAACTTTTTGACACCACTTTTGACATTGAGTTGGAAACTTTCAAAAGCAAAACAAGTTGTGGTTTGAATCCTAAGCCAAAACAGAGAAACTGTAGGCGTTTGCCTCGTCTGCATTATCTTGACAGTTTTTATTTATTTTATTTTTTTTTTTAGCTGGAGGAGATCAAAGCGACTCAGTGGGCGGCAGATTGTTCAACGCAACTTAAAAAGCGCCACGTTAGATCATCAGGAGGCAGTGGAGCAGGAACTGAAGTGAGCAGGGACCCTGGCAAAGATGTCATCCTCCTGCATGTTCTCTGTGACGGCTGAGCTGCTTCTTTCAGATTTAAGGGCAAACAAAGATGAGAAAAAAAACGGCAAAAACACCCGACCAATCCAGAATCATCATCTATTTAACTGAGCACACCCCATAAATGCACGATTCCTTCATGCAGACAAACTTACTGTCAATTTTCTAGTAAAAGAGCATCTCTTTCAACATAATTTTAAGTCAAGAAAGCAGATTTCTACCTTTATTCCGACCCAACGACAGAACACTATGCCATTAATTCTGCATATTTGCCATTATTGTCCCCTGTAGCTTATTTTTCCTAAATACCACCACTAGAGGTCAGTCAAGAGCCTTCCATTGATTCCATCCACTCCACTTTAATCCTTTTTTTCAAAAGAATCTCCATTGTGACATAAAATTGCTCAAATCAGCTCTAAAATCTATCTTCAGGTACATTATTACTTTACAGGAACAGAGGAAAGAAATTGAAAGGAGTGGATGAGATTTAAAAAAAAAATATTTCATGGTTTTTGGCTTCAATTTTCTGCAGTTTTGCCTGATGGCGTAAAAAAAATCCCCTTAAAGAGGTGAAATTAGCTGCAAGGTGGTGTTAAATGTGCTAGAAAGTAGAACTGATGAGCGATGGGTCCTGAGGGGAATGCGACTGACAAAGCTGGTATAGCGACAGTCTTCCGTAAACTTCTTTTTTTGCATGAAATCACAAGCCCTGATCATGCACTTGAACGGGGGATGCGGATTTTTGGGTTTTCTGAACCTGTGGAGGCTTATGTCAAGAGAAGTGCGAGTACAGTTCCCTACAGGTTGATTTTAATTATACCTTTGGACCTCACTTCGCGTAGATGTCACAGAAAGTCACAGGACAAATAAAAATACACAAAACTATGCTCCAAAGCAGAAATGCACACAACACTGAATGTATGATCTTTCTTTTGTATGGGTCATTCTGTTGTACGATGGCCTTAAACCTTGGCCGAGACCACATGATTTGGAGGTGTTGAGAAATAAGAAATCTATATAACACACCTGCGCCTCACCTACTTCACCTTTATTTACACTTTTGTGTTTTATTAAGCTTCAGACACACTGGGCATGCCAAGAACATGCTAAACGCGAGTATAGCCCACTGTGTTGACATTGGACAAGCAGGGAGGAATTCTACTTCTTTTTCTTCTGTTGACACATGTTAGCACATGTCCCCCACTTCCAGTTGGAAGAAGCGTAGTACAAAATGTAAAGACCGATGTGAATCTCATGAATCTGGGTCCAGGCTTTTTCTTTCCCAGCTCCATTCCAATGTGTGATAGACTTATATGTAGGCCCCAGAATCTTGTACAGCTACACATGAAATTACAGAAGCCTGAAGTGTACGTTAAGTATACGTGTTACCTCAGCTTGTGAGTACGCTAGGATCTGTCAACTGCTGGATGGCCGTAGAAACTTTAGAATGCCGAACATTTTTGCTCTAAAGGTAACCTGAACAGTCTATGACCCTGATGTTTTGTGTGGGCCACCTGTGTACAGGTTTGCCCGATTTTTGCCCGCAGACACCCCCTATCCACCCGTAAGGGCAGTTGTGACTAAAGCTCTCGACGTTCTCCGTCACGCATGTCCCTCTTTTGTTGATTTCGGTTGGAAATAAGCCACGTTTTAAATAGAATTTTGTGAACCGTGACAACTAAACAAAACTGCTTTGTTTCTGCAGCTAATGACTTGGCCCACAGCTAAAAAAAAAAAAGAACTGTTTTCCAAAAGAATCACACATGCACAAATAGGTATGCATGAAATCGCACAAAGACACTTTGAACTGCCAGTGCAAGAGCTCAACCCTGCAGGCATTTATTCATGTGCCTTTCAGCAAAAGAAATCTATTTTTTTAACTTAATTTGGTCGTGTTTTTTGAAGAAGTACACTTGTTTTGTGGGTGCAGACACTCCTGCTCAAAACGGCTTCTTCGACATTTGCCTGCACATGCAGAAAGACTCGCGTCCTGAAAGGAATGTGTACCCACAAGGTCCTCATTAGCAGGCACGGTTGGTCCATTTTTGCTGTGCACCGCTCTTTATCGTCCAATAACAGACGGGAAGATAAAAAAAAAGCTTCTGACCCGACTTAACCCAGTTCTAATTCACTTGTGAATAGAAACCACTGCCAGAAAAAGTATTAGATCAGAGCTTGCACAAATGTTTTCTTGATCTTTTACAGACTAAAAGATGGAAATAAAATCAGGACTTTTATGCACACATGACCAATGCTGCTGCAGAACTCTGCAGAATAACCTAAAAACCACGAAATACAATGCTGTCTTTCCCTTGCTCATGTGAAGGTTAAAGAACTGTGTGTGACTCCTGCGTTCATCAATAAAAACAAAACTCATGGCGTGCTGGTGTGCATTAAATGCTGCCTGCTCTTTGAATAAAATCAGACTTTCCAGTCTCCTAACATCTGGTGGGCGATGGTTTGAAAGCCTGAAATATTTCTGCATACAATCGAAATGCCATCATTTGCCAGGGCTGGACCGGTAAGCCAATTCCACATAGACATGAAGGTTCTATGATCAGGACAGGATGAGAATTCGATTTTTTTTTTTTTTAATGATCATTTCTCCGATCAACAGCCTGATGTTAAAAGCCCTTGTGCTCCATTCTCACCTGTCTTCTGTTTTGTCAGGAGGGTTAAAACAACTTCAACTCAAAGGAGAAAACATCGGAACCATCTCGTCCAACTTCTCAATGTATTAGCAAAGTTAAAGAAAATTCTGTTTGAAAACAAAATACCCAATACAGTACAGCTTAGTCTATACTATAACGGAGTATTACCGCCACTATAAAAATAAAAAGAATTATGATCCAATGAGAATAAGTATAAAGTTAATAATAAAGTTGTAAATTGATTGTTGTACATTTATTTCAAAAAAGTAATTAAATGAGGATAACTTTGTAAAAATTATGAGAATTATGTAATTTAATGAGAATATAGTCATATTATATTATGAGAAAAAAATGCTCATCTTATGATAAAAATTATGAGCAAAAAATGTTATTTTAGAACATTAAATCGTTATTTAGGAGATTAAAATTGTAATTTTACAAGAGTAAAGTTGAAAAATGAGGGGAAAAAAGCCATAAATTTACAAGAATAAAGTTGTACAAAATAGTTGGTTCTGTAAACCTCAATCCTCATTACGTGCAGATTAAATCCATCAATGCAGCCACTGATGTTGTTGATGTTTATATTTTTCTCAGTAAAACAATTTTTTTTTTTTAGTCTGGTCCTGTCCACCAGCTGAGCAAACAGATATGAGCTGCGATTCTATGTGTTGGACAGATTTTGTGGTTACAATAGGGGGTTATAAATCATCGGACACACAAGGTGTATATTTGTATAAACCCCTTTTGTTATTTAGGATAAACTTTATTTAAATCGATTATGTTTGTATCTTTTTTTTTGTTGGACCGGACGGAAAAGAAGAAGGGTGAAGAGGATAGAGGGATATTTGAGAGGGGAGGTAAGGACACAAAAGACGGGAAAATAGGTGGGTTAAAGAAATTGGTTAGGGTGATTACTGGGGAGGGGGGTAGAATCATAAAGCAGGCAACAAGATGCTGGAAGTTTAGAATCATTACAGTCAGGTGTGAATGTTTCTCTAAAATGGGCGGGGCCTGTCCACACATTCAGATGTTGAAATGTCCTCAATTGATCCTCATTTATTCTGGGTAGGTTTACATCATAAAAGATATGAATGAAAACTTTGCTCTGATGGATTGACCTGTGATGTGTACAAGTTTTTATAAAACTCTTTAAATGTGTTATTAAGTTTAACCGGGTCATGAGTGACACTTCCTGTCTGGTCCATAATAGATGTAATTGTTGATTTTTCGATTTTTTGATTTTTTTTTTAAGCTGATTAGCAAGAAATCTGCCAGATCTATTTGAGTTTTCGAATCTTTCAAGTCAAAATCTTTGTACTTGGAATTGTGATTGTTTATTGATGATGTCATTTAACTGAAGCTTAAGTTTTCGCCCGGAGGTCTCACTAAAATGACAATCAGCAAAGGCCTGTAGATCAGAGATTTCTACGTTTCCTAACAGTTTAGAACAGTGCTCCCATCAGCCAATCGGCCTCTATTGACATTCGTCTTGTTCACGGTGTAGTTCTGTTGTTCACCACATTTTGAAAGTTCTGTACGACCTCTTTCTGGGACATGAGCTCCGTCTTTGTAAGAACTGGTGAAGGATTGGTCTAAAGGTCGTCGGTGAAAAGTCCAAACTTGGAGAAGACAGGAAAACCCTTTCAGGCACCATAAATACAAAAGCATCAGTCACATAAATGACTGTTGGAACCATCTGCACTCACTTAGGTCAAAGTGGTTGGGATTACAAATGATACACAATTGTGGAAACTACTTTTGTGTGTTAGAACATGTTCAAACTAAACTATGAGACCTTTGTTTCTTTTAAATGTTTCTGCTTGAGGGCTGTTATCGGTTCAAACAGGAGGATTCAAGTGTAACCAAGATTTGAGTCCAAAAGCTGCATGACCACTCTGTCCAACCATCTGCAACGTGTTGCAAAAAACGAGTTCAGTTCCAGCACCAATACTTTAAGTTTTATTACGAAACTCTGGAAAAGAACATTTAAAATCAGAAAAATGTGTGGAAAACATCAGAGGAGTCGGAAGCAGAGAAAGGATAATTCTGGAAACTATTTGCGGATCTAAATTTCAAAAGCAACAAAGCTAATGATTTGTGTGAGAAAAGGAGAATCTGAAAGTCAAAGGAAAATAACAGAAAAATCTCTTTTAAAGACCCACTGACAAAAATTGTTTTTAACATGTTCTTGTGACATTTTTCTGATGCAGAACATCAAGAAAGTTCAGCTTAAAATTGCATTTCTGCCTATTCCTTTATTTAAACTGTAGTGAATCAGGAGCAGATCAAAAAGTCCCATTGGAAAAAGCTTGTAGCTGTGACAGGGATAGTCTGTTTTCAACTATTTTTATTCTTTTTTTAAGTTAGAAAAGAATGGATTACACTAAAATATTAGTTGGTGCATTAAATCAAATACATTTATTGGATTTTTCCTAATAATTTGGAAAGCAAAAAAAAAAAACCTTCCACATGAAAAGTCAAAAAGGTAGTTTTGTTTGAACTTGAAAAAAGGTTATTGAGACTTACATTTCATAGAGATTTAACAAAGCATTTTCTTTAACTGGAGTGGCCAATGATTCTGTTGGTTTTACAAAATATGCAAACCACTCCTGCAGCAGAATTGCAACCTCAAGGCCTCTGGTTTGGCTTGAAGACAAGTGGATTTTAGAGCAGGGATATGGAAGCTGTTGAAGCATCACTGTGAAATGTGTTGACCATTTTTTGCCCATTGGTGATGATTGGCCACAATAATATAAATACATGTGATCAAAAGAAAACGTTAATTTTGAGGCTATCAGTATCCCGGTCTGTCTTAAAAACAAAAACATTAGAAAAAATTAAATCCTCTGCCTGTATCACATATTTCTAATATTGGATAATATTTGCAACGTTTGAGGAATTTTGCTGATTGAAGTTTTAGTAAATTATCACTTTGAAATTGCATTTATTTGGTCAAATTTTATATGTACAGCGTTTGTCTCATTCTTAGACCAGGGAAGTTAAAAAAAACAAAAAAACAAAAAAAAAACCTTTTACTTCCTGTTGGGTTCATTTCGATTGTATATCTTATTCATTTTAAAGTTCATGAAAGATGTTGAAAAAAGAAAATCAGATTTCATCCTCGCGCTTTGAGGATAATTTGGGGAAATCCGATTACCTTTTGATCTGGTTTCAAAGCTTTTTCAGAGCGTTTTAACTATGGTTTTACAATTTTTAGCCAAAATGTAAAATAAATCTGTCGTTTTCTAGGACGTAGTTTCTGTAGAGCGGCAGGACCTCATTAGAAATTCACCTTCGAGTTTTGGGCGGGATCATTAGCAGGGAGGAACCCCGCCCCCTTCCCATTGCTGAGAGTTCTCAGTTTACATACTCTCCCACTAGCTCAAAGTCCCTCACACCCCAACTTCAGCCGTACAGTTTGGAGACACCAGCTTAGACGAGGAAAACAAAGGCGTACATGGATCAAGTTAAAAGGTTCAAAACATCAAAATCACCATTTTTTATAGAAGTGGGTCTTTAGATCTGAGCTGTACCTGTGTAAAAATGAGTAAAAATAGTCATCTTTGTTATCCATTTAATCAGTTATACATGACTAAATTAAACTAAATATGGCTACCTGTTAGAGGTTATTAAAATAATCAGCTGGGCACCATAAAAGTGAAGATCAATGTGATGTCATGTGATGATGAGCCGACTCCTCTGTGTGTTGATGTTCTTTTTAGTTGGGATAAACTGACTGGACTTTGTGCGTTTGATCTCCTCCATCCGTTCAGGCTGCTGTAAACATGCCTATCAGTCTGATCTTCTGAGTGCAGCTCGCTCCGCTGAAGGATGTTTCCGTCACTCATGAGCAACCGATGAGCATCTTCCTGCAGCTGCATGCTTTCTGCTAGAGACTGGAGTTGGTTTCTCATGACAGCTTGGCTTCGAGACGGCGCCCTCTCTATCGCTGTGGCCATTTAACAAGGTCAGGCTTTGAAATATGCATAAAAGAAAATGAGTTGCAGTCTGGGATGTACACAAAAATCTAAGTACAAGTAATCATAATACAAGACAACAAGCAAGTATCGACTTAGCGACCCCATAAAAATAATGTGAAACAAAAATGTAGAATTCTGCAGAGAAAGAAATGCTACCTGGGGATGAAATCAATGATAAACACAAGCAATTATTCTCACGTTGGTCCTCCAGAAATAAAGCTGCTTCACTTAAAGCAGTAACAGACAGATTAATCAAATGTGTTGATTTGGAGACGGACTGACAGTTTCACCCGAACATGTTTTACAATCACAGATATCTTCTGGGATTTAAAATCAGATCCCGGGAAGTGACCAAGTTCTTCCAGACAGGAGCAGCAGTAAACTGGAGTCTCCCAATCTAAATAAAATACAACAACGGTCCCGTCTATAGTTTCAGTGTTGTTGCAGGAGTACTATTACCCACCCAAACATGGACTTGGGAAGTGAGCGGGTTCTTTCAGAAAGAGGCAGAAATGCAGCAAAACACATAAATTACAATTGTAAATATTTTGTATTTGAGGTAATATTATCCTCTGGTAAGCGTTAGTGTTTTTCCAGACAGAAGGAAAAAAAGTCTACAAAACACACCCAAACACAAAAGTGCTTTAAAGGGCAGTAACACACAAACAGCATGTTAACATTTACTAAAAGATCAAAGACCTCAAAAAATATATAATTAAGTGTACAACTTTTTTTTGCCATCCACATAAAAGGGCGATGGACCCAAGTGGATCTGCGTAACTAAATCAGAAGATTTAGCAAAGCCTCTAACAGGTTGAACAGCGTTCGACAATAGAAAGTATTCACTTTTAGAAACTCATGCTTGTCAAAGCTTTTGTTTTGTCTTATGTCTTAGTCACAACTGCCCTTGAGGGTGAATATGGGTTGTCTGAGGGTGAAAAATGGGCAAACCTGTACAGGTGACCCACACGAAATATCAAGGTTGTAGACCACTCGTGAGCCCGCACATTTTTTGTAGAAAACTTGCAAATGTTAATAATCACATGTATCAAGTAGCTTACATTTGCTGTACAAATACTTCAAGATACACTTGGCTCAGATGCGACAATGTACTCCTTTTACAATGCAGACGCTACTCTCTACGACCCTGCATGACCCCATGACTGAGGCTTAATATGTAGCACACATTATTCAAATGAAACTCTGGATAGTGCAGGCTCATTCCCAGCACAGAACCGTCCTTCTTTAGTAACTTTTTGTGGTTTTCCGACGTTGCTTTAAAAGATAATTGGGGTCTAGATCTGCCCCTCGCTGACAGTCTCACTTTCTCTGAGCCTGTATAGTCAGAACTAGTGAGATGTATTATAGCAAATGCCAAACACAATCGTGGATTCAAACCAATAAGAAATACATAAATTTAGTTTATTTCATGTTTAACAAAGCAGAGTGTAGTTTAAGAATGGGCTAAATCTTGGATGTAGAAATGCATTGTGACTTATGACTTCGTCACTAAATGCTCCTCAAGGTTCTGCTCAGCAATTACAAATGTCCCCTGCACGTTGACATCACCTGCCCTCATTCACTTCAAATCAATGAGCAATCAGCCCCACATCCAATTCAGAGGCTGCAAAGCGGCCAGTCTCGGTAATGGTCCGAAGCATAGATAATACTTTGATTGAGGCCGAGTGATCACCATCTCCTCTGTTAGGAACCTTTTTACGCACACATCATTTAAAGCCTGTGCCCAATTGCACATTATGAAAAGACATTAGGGGAAACGGACCGAGAGCCGTGAAGCATTAAATGTCAAGTTCATTAAAAATCTGCTGTCTGTGTTTGAGACATTCCGCAAAAGCCAAGTTACACATATTGGATAGTCAAAGCCTGATTTAATGGTACCTGGGATGCCTGTAAATGAGTGTTATGACTTAGATCAGGTTCTTTTTCTACACTAATTTAGGAGTGACCTCCAAAATCAAAGATATAACATGAGACGAATTGGTAGAGAAGACTTGACAGACTGACACCATCATTCGGGTATGTACTGAAGCATCTTTCAGCTTATTTAGCATTGCTATATTAGGACAGAAAACACAAGCCACGTTTTGAAAGGTTTTCTTATTTCAAGTTTACTTTGGGAAAGTCCAATCCCTTGGGTATCAGAGTCAGAGAGGACTGAATGAGTGAGAGATAAATAATGCAGGTCAGGTTCCTATTGTTTGTTGAGGGCCCTTTGCAGCTGGGAGCGCAGCACAGAAGACTTTGTGAAATATTGATTCACTACTTATAAGTTATTGCCTGACTTTTAGGGAAAGAATGAAGAAATTCATTTTTTTATGGCTGTGTATGAAGTAGCTAGGGAGGGGGAAATAAACATGTTTTTTTTTTTTTTTTATTTAAAGAGGAAAAGGAATTTAGAAGACCAGAAATATTGTGAATATTAACAGCACTGTTTAGGATATATTTTATCAGAAGTGTCCAATAGGGAAGAAATTCTAAAGCTAAGTTTACATGAGGCTCGGAAACGCACCTTGAAGTCTAATAAAATGCACGGAAATGAGCATTTTTTTGGCATCTGCATTCAAAACTCATGTTCAAGCATAGCCACAGAAGTTTTACGTATTTACGTTCAAAACACGCCCCAATCGAAAGTATGGGAAGCATCCTTCTCAAAACACGAGAGTTCCAACCGCTCGAAAACTGATTGTGAAGTTGTCAGGGCTCAGCCATCCAGCTCCACCTCCGACCACCAGAGGGAACCCTCTCCTGAATACTGATCCTCTCCAGCTGCCTCTCATCAACATCCTCAGCGTTGCCACATATATGCCCCATCTGGACTTTGCTTTTTGTGAAGTTTTGTTTTGTTCTTGTGACTCAAGTGGTAGAAACGTTCATATTTGAAGTGACAACCTTTTTTCCATATCTTTCTGCTTGGAGTGAATAAATGTCAGGATAGGGAGAAGCTGTGAGGAAGCAGCGGGGAAGCAAATATTTCATTTATCGAAATAGAGCCTCATCCGAATGTGAGTACATGCGCTAGTATTGGGTAGCGACAGTCCAGTGTGAACATTGTAGGCTAAAAGCGCTTTCAAGAATGCCCGTTTAGCGTGTTCTTGAATGCGCCACACACAAACTGCAAGTATGTAGCATCAGAGTGATATAAATGTTGAGATTTTAATGGCTTATAAAGTTCTAAAGTCTGCAAACAATGAAAACACAACATATTTTAAATTCTTTACAGTCTAATATGGTCCAGATTATTCCAATAACATCAGATGTTCTTAACTGTATTTTAATAATAGCCTCTATGAGTAATCTGTAGATTATTTTTTAAAAATATTGGTGTCATGATAAGGATAAAATTGATTGACTGACGATAAAATCTTGCTTTAAATGGATACATAGGATTAATTATCTGATGTGATTAGTCGGGGGTCAAACTTAGAATTTAGGTTTCAATCTTTTTTGATTTCAATGCTTACATTTTTACCCGATGTTGGATTAACTCTTGGAAGGTTGTGGTAAAGTGGTAAAGACCGTCTTGTATTTTATCCTATTGATAGCTTTGGACAATTCCTGAATCTACCGTCTTTCTTGACACTCCTTTTGCTTCTTTAAAAACAATAACAGGCATTAATAGTCAAGATATGTTTAATAAATCCATAAGACAATGCATGTGTTAGTACCAAAAAAGTTGAGCGCCCTTGAAAGCTGTCCTTTAAACTTGATTTTTATTCATTGCTGCTGCTGGAGTAGTTGTAGGTGACAAAGCAGTCATCTTCCAGGAAGTCAGAAGATGAACTTGAGCCACAAGGGAAGCTATCAGGAGTTTGTTCCCATGGGTGAGTACAAATGTCAAGTGGCCCAGATCTCTCCAGGAGGAGCAGACGAAGGCAAAAAAAAAAAAAAAAAGAAGAGCGTTACGAAAATAATAAGTGACATGACCGGAGGAAGGAACGTGTCTGTTGTGCGCGAGGGAGGACGCGTGAAAGTGGGAGGTTAAAACGATGTATGACAAGACAGGAGGATAGAAAATTAGATGCAACGGAGGAACTATAACTACAGCTAGTAAGAACCAGGATGTCCCCTTTGTGTCTTTATGTCTCCTAACCTGTGCCAATGCCTTCATTACTGGACTCACTGTAAAGTTTATGCTCTTTGATTTTCTATCAGTGGTTATCTTCTTATATTTGGCAACTGCACATCAGTGGAAAGATCAAAAACAGGTTTTTAATGATGCTAGAAGGCGCTAAAAGAAATTAATACTAGTTAGGAATGATTGACTTGACGTCTGCTTATCAGAACTCTTCGTTTTCCTCAAAGTGTAGTGTTTGTTCAAGCCAGTTCCCCCCACTCTGTGTGTTGAACAGATCAGAAACATGAGCTTTCACAAGTGGCCCTGACTCAGCCTGTAGACTGGTTGTCGTCCAGCCTGAACATCAGCTCTTTGGTCCTGTCGAATGCCTCAATCCCACACTCCTCTGGCTCATCTGTTTTTTTAAGCACAGCAAACCATGTATGTGTGTGTAAAAAGGTTTCAAAAACACACCGTGGACCTAAATTAAGAGTTAAACAAATATGCCACACAGGATTGGATCTTTTACCAGAAAGAAAATATTGGATTGTCCAGCTCGTGATTGCTAAATTCATTTGTCTCCGAGGAACGTTGTCAGCTTTTGCTTTTCCTGCTGACGAAAACTTGAATGATCTCAAACCCAGCTGCAGTAGTCGCAAAGGTTTAATTTGGTACCAAAAATTGGCTTTTGCAAAAACATTAAACTGATGCGTAACGGTTCAAGTGTGGTCATGATTACACTTTTACAACAGAAAACAGGTCAGAAAGAATATTCGCTCAAGCCATGAAAACACTGGACAAGTTAATGTTTTATTGCTGAAATTGCATGACATCTACTCACCCCCTGCAAAGCTTTAGGTGTTTTTTTTGGTCATTTTTGGAAAATTTTGAAATATTCTTTTCAAATGCTGTTGCTTAAGTTTTTAAATAAAATCATAATACACTAAAATAACTGAAGGAATTAATTAAAGACCCACTTTGCTTATAACATGTTTTTGTAGAATTTTCTTTTATGATAGAGAAAATATATCGAAAATTAAGAATACATTTGCATTTCTGAGTATTCTTTTGCTAAAATTGTTGTGAATCAGGAGCAGACAGAAAAATGCAGTGTAAAAAAGGATTGTAGTTGAGACTTAGGTGCTACAAGTGGTGCACCACAAGTTCCCTGCTCAGTTCCATTCTGATGCATCCAATTGCAGACAACAAGATCCATGTAAGTCTTTGTTTTCATCGTCTGAGCTGGAATCAAAACTATACAGCTGGATAGTTCTGATAGTGCTAATGTTAGGTTGGTGTTGTGAGGGGCATGTAAGCTAGCGGGAGAGAATGTAAACAAATGGATGATGGGAAACGGGGGAGCGGCTTACTCCATGCTGACGGTCCCACCCACAATCCAGAGGTGAATTTCGAATGAACTCCCGCCGCTCTGCAGAAATTACGTCCTAGAAAATGGCAGATGTTTTTTTAAAGTAATATTCTTAATTGGCAGCACTTTTAAGAAGGTTCAAAAGATGATTGGATTGAGACTCCTGTTGTTATTGACAATGACTTTCTTTGACTCCAAAGCACTCCAATTTGGACCACCTGAAGGATGCTTCATGACAAATTCACTATTTAAGATCATGAAAACGTCTATGACTAGGTGACTAAAAAAAACCTTGATCGGTTCTTGCTCCAGCGTCTTTCTTCTAGGAGCTCCTGTATTACCTTTTACGGTATTTTGGTAATCTTAACTTTGACCCCAACTGAGATCATCAAAGATTACAATTTCTAACTTTCTTTTCTGACATTTTAGATAAATTCTTTGTGGTAGTCAGTCAGTCTCCCCGTAAGCTTTTTTGTTGGCCATTTGTTGGCCATGGAGTCATAACTCCAACTGTAGTTACTGAAGTTTCAAATGTCTTTTTCAGATGTTTGCAGGCCTATAAAGGTCAATTCTTTATGTCATTTTAAAAGCATTTTATTGCGCTGTACTTTGATGGCAAGTCTCCATTATGGGATGACCTTAGACATGTCAGCTGTAAAGTAATTCACCGAAAAGCAAAGACAAAATATGACAAAAAGCCTTCATCAGCAAACTTAAAGACTCAAGACACAAATGGGACATAAAAGCTAAAATAGATATTTTGGTCAATAAGCTAAAATATAAAGATGTATTGGCCTCTTTCCTGAGGCCAGCATGCCTTTTTTGATGATGACTGACAGAGCTGATGAAAGTCAACTAGATCGATGACAGATTTGCTGACGGCATATTCAGCAGAGATTGTTCTTTGCAACAACAAGCCATGAAGGCTGAACCCCTCTCAGCAGCAACACGAATTCTGTAGGAGAGAAAACAAAACTGTCCTACTTTCTCTGTTTGTCCTGAAGTCGCCCAATGAAAATTCCCTTCGTCCTAAGCGAGCAGAAATAGCCGGAGTGTGGTTTTAGGAGGGTGTGTTGTTCCACATCTGTGGTCTCTTAGTCAGAAGTGACTCCATCAGCATGTGGCGCTCTCCATTTCTGACAGGGAGTGACTTTCTCATCGTTTCCACCATGATCGCCATGCAGCTTTAAATAAATGTCAAACATTCAGTCGGTGGGATGTTGATGGAAATTCAAGGTGATCATTTGATCAACTCCTAAAGAGGAAAAAGCTCAAGAATTTGAAGCCACATCTGCTTTCAATTTTTGCTGAAAAGGCTCCCCCGGAGGACCTCACTTTGCTGTGTCATTCTACATCTGTTTAAAAAAACAAAACCCTCCTTTCCAGATTCCTGGAGTGTACAATTTTATGGAAATGCACTTTTTCCATGATGGTCAAAGGTTTTGGCTTGAGAAAATTACACATGCAGAGATGCTTGTGAAGGTTGCAGCACACTCGAGGGTTTCCTGTTTTTGACTTCATGATTTATGGAACAGGCTTTTGAGAGGAGACGCATGAATTAAATAAATGTTGAATTCAGAGGCGGTGCGCGTTTTGATTTGATGAAGGCTGTAAGGAAAGTTAAACTTCAGGAAGAATTTGGAATAACCAGTGTCTCACCTCCATGTTTTGATCTCATCTCTAATTGATCTGTCCAGCAGCAGAAACTGGACTGGACTGAAACACCAAAGTGGTTTCGCAATTCTTCGTTCTTTCTGCACCTTAGAGCGAAAATTTTACCCCTGCTACGTACTTACAAACTCAACTGCAAACAAATTTGAATCTGATGAAAACAAAATGTTGACGTAATGGACAACATCCACCCCCCTCCCTGCAAAAAAAGTCACCTGTTGTCCCAACTGCAAATTTAAACTATGCTAGTGATTTTTATTACAGCCTTTTAACTTCTCAAGCTTTTTGCGAAAGAAATGTTGGAATTAGAAGTTGCCGATTTTGGTCGGCGTTAGCATGACAAGCGCGCAAATGTGGTGTTTTCTTGTTGCTTACAACCTTTTTACAGGAACAAAACAATATGACGTATATATGACATATGAAATGAACATGTTAGGAATGTGGAGGTGGTTAACAAAGATCTCTGTTTGGAAATACAAAAATGTACTTTTGTTGACTTTTCCAAAAATTACACAAACCTGTTTGTGACTCCCAGGCCACCAAAAAGTAAAAGGGTTGCTATGGACATAAAACCAACAGAAAAGCAGCCATTTTGAAAAATTAACCTTTTTTTTTAATGAATCTGTCATATGCAGCTCTGACCAAAAATGTCTCCTTTTGTCCTCACTATAACATTAGCTGTAACCAATCACAACAATGACAGATAAACTAACAACAATGCCTTTGTTCGTCTTGCTGTACAAACGTGGAACTAAATCTGATCAATTACGAATATCTATGGACAGACATAGATATTTTATATGAAAAAAATTCAAACAAAGCAAAATGGCCGAAGCGTATCAAAGTGGCAGATAAGATACGAATGCTCCCGATGAAAAACTGAAGGTGTTACTCGGAGAAGTTGCCCTTTGATGCACACCCCCTCCTCAATCCTGTGGGGGCTAAATTCAGAGGAGCTCAAAGCAAATCATGTTTTGCAAGTTAGAGCAGTTTGTTTGTTTAGCTGGAAACTGGACTCTGCTGGTCCCTCTTGACTGCAGATGCATCAGAAGATGTGATGGGAGCTGGCACGAGTGGACTTGCTTTTGTATGTGTGCATGTGCTTTCACAGACCATTTTAAACTCACACTTTTACCTCTGTTGGGTTGTTGCAGAGATTTGAATACTGCATGGTGTGTCAGTCAATGACTCAACGTTTCAGAGACAGAAGTCTGCCTCTTCTGTACAGGAAAAGCTAAAGTGCTTTGCCTGTTTCCCCTTATGCAGAAGGATCAAGCTCTTTAAAGGATTATGTTTGTGTGTTAGCTAATGCAATTTAAAAAACAAACAAAACAAAAAACACAAATATACAAATGATCTGCTTTCCAAACCAACGTAGAAACTGGTAAAACAAGTCTTTTAGTTGTGAATGTATGTTGTCTCCCAAAACATTTCCATTGACTTCAGTGAAGGAGGCATGCATTGCGACTCATTCGCCAAACATTCTTCAACAGCTACACATTTAGGATCATTTCTTTCAAAGCTTGCTTGCAAAAGACTTCCTGGTGAAACTGATTTTATGCAGAACATGATTCAAGTATGACCTGCCCACAAACCTACCCTTAGGGGTAATTCTTGAGTTAATGAAAAAGTTAATAAAAAAATGTGTATGTCAGTGCATGGGTATTTTTAATACAAAACTTGAAAGAAAATCTAACAGAAATTTGATTTACTGGATTCCTCATATTTTCAGAAAAAAAAATCTTCATACTTTAATTCCCATGACTGGACAGCTATCATTAGATAAAAAAAGGCACAGAAATTGAATACATATGAATTAAACTAAAAAGGTAAACTCAAATGATGTTACTCCAACCCAAATAAATTCTAAAACATAAAGAGTGACACCAAGCACATTTGACCTAAAACTTTTGACTTATAGACACTAAAAGTACCAGAAGCAAATGAAATGGTTGGAAACGTAAGCTGGTTTGGCATAGAAGAACCAAAAGACTGTTTTGTGCTAACAGTTACTACTAGGTAAAAAATTCTAGTCTGTAATTTGATGCATGACAGTAAATGAAAGGACAAAATGAATCATAATGTTTGACAGGCTCCAACAAGACAGATAAAATTGATAGATGGATGCAGATTTTGTTAGACTAGAGGACATTTGTCAAAAGGATCATTACACTTTTTCGACACCTGTAAAATACATCCCACCGTTGACAGGTTCAATGGTTACACCGTCAACGTGTGCACAGGTGAATAGAACTCCCATTCACTTTGTAAAGCACTTCGGATCTTAAAGCAAGGTCGAAAAGGTCACCATACGCCACATTTTCAGGAGTATAAGTCGCAGGAGCAGAAAATTGATGTATCTAAATATTGCTCCAAAGTTTAGGTCTTTAGGTTGCACTTTTGGGAGAAAAGTGCAACGTTTCTGAACAAATCTACCGAGCTCGGTGTAATGCTGCGCTCATACCGAACACAATTCACACGTCAAATCTGATGCCCAATGGGTGTCCAAAAATGTGTTGCCGTTGTATGTGGGAGAAGCTACTGTTAAGCTTTTAGCTGCATCGCTCCATGGAACCACTGACTGCATATCTCGTTTATAATGCAGAGAAGACAGGGATGACGTTGAGGGATCCAATTTATTGATTTTGAAGAGATAAAACAGAGATAAAATTGGTATCATCAATCATCGGTAAACTCGCCATGTCTGGGTTCATGGGACTTTTTTTTTCGGTGATCTTTACTTTCAACTGCAGAAGCTGCGTTGGAATGACGGCGCTTTCAGCAGTACTTCCATATCTTTGTAATCCATTTTGATGACTTGCTGTCCCACATTGGTCCAAGGGAGGAAAAAATTAAAAATAGGAATAATGTCTGGATGCAAATAACAAAAGTTCCAGAGCATGATCGGACTCTCCTCCATGTTGTTTTGGATGGTAATTTTTCTACGTTGCTGTCAATAGCAGCGCTTTCTAGCAGTTGTTAGTAGTAAACAACCACAAAAATGCAACCTGTTAGTGGAAACTTTTTTTTTTTATCATACGAGTCTCCACTGAGTATAGGTCGCACCCCTGACCAAACTATGCAAAAAGGAAAAAAGCAACTTAAACTCTGAAAAACATGGAACGTATACGCCATTCACCATTTACAGATCAGAATAGCCGCCATAGGTTACAGAGAACAATGCCCTAGACACCCTGATTTATTTACCAATCTCGTGGTTTTGTGTCTTTGCACCAACATGAGGAACCATTTTTTGTTTGGTTCTTTCACACATTTCGTTCAGGCTATTCTTCTCACCTGGCGAGACAACAAGGCACACGAGCTGCAAACACAACAAAAGTGTTGAAGAGCCTCAAGCAAAAGCTTTGAGTTTGTTCATCTCAGGACCTGGAGAGTCTTTAAGATTTCATGTTCTCTTTGAGAGCTTTTCGTTTCCTCTGAACCCCCACCCCTCTTTTCCCCCCAATGCCTTCGACAGACCATAATGTCTCCTAAGAGCCAAAGGCTGCTTTGTTCTGAGGGAACGCCACGTAAAAGGAAAAAGAGAGACTCGAACAGATGTAGAAATACAGTAGGAGAATTGGAAAACGTGAAATATGGATGAGGGGAAGTGGATGAAGGGCTGTGCCTTTTTATTCTGAAAAGCTCTCAACAGATCTCTGTTGGGAATTTGGGGGCAGAAGAATGGTAAAAATAAAGAAACTGAGATAACACCTTGAGGGGTTCTGTAGGTTATCGCAAACATCTCAGGCGCTCCTGTGAACTGTACAGTTGTGAAGCTGTGTCTCTGCCTGTGTGTTAAAAGCAGGTGATCCAGAACTCAGGAATCTCTGTCGAAAACAGATGCTGCACCACTGTGAGGCCGTTAATCCTCTTAGCATATATTGCTCATGAGTGGTGCTGAAGCTCACATGAGCAAAAAATGCTGAACCCAGAAAAAAAAAAAAGAAGAAAAACCACAATCTGGAGAAATGGCTGACCACGCTTGCACAGACAGGCTAAAAACACACACAGCTGTCCGAGGGCGAAAGCTCGCTCTGCATTTGACCCTCAAAGCCTCGTTCTACCACCACAGGGAGCTGTCCTCTGCTGACCTTCAACTGGTGACCACTGCATGACCGCACCAGTATGTGGACGCGTGTCACACGTCAACAGGGATCTCTGGTTGGCTCACACCGGACAAATGAGCTGCCCTGATTTCTTTTGGATTAATTTAGCTGTTTGCAAAATTTCTCTGCAGCATTTCAATTATTACCAAAGACTGAAATCGTGTCTGACAGGTTCTTGCGAATACCCAGAACTGCTATTTCCTACTGCCCACAGCAGTGACTCGAAAGCTGCTAAGGTCCTTTCTAATGGATGGAAGTCGTCCTTTAGACTGAGAGCAAGTTTGGACAGTCAGAAGATTCAATAATCACAACATTTTTTTAGCTTTATAGTTGGGTTTCTTTTTGTTTTTTTTTTTTGTTTTCCATCAAAAAGAAGAGATTTGGTTGTTTAGGCCTGAGTTTCCTAATCTGCATTTAAATTGTTTTAATCTTTTTGGATATTTTTACCAACTTAAAATATTGGAGATTTGTTAAAAAGAAGTACGATGTTGTGTTATTGAGTCTCATTAGCAATTAGCTGTCAAATTAAAATTCAAAAGGGCATTACTGAGCTAATTTCCAGTCTGTCTGGAGACATTGAAAGAATTACAAAGATTATTCTAATTAAGGAAAAGTTTAAAAAGGCACAGAAAAGCTGCAAAAATGTTTAAATATCTATAACTTTCCAACTTAAAACATTCTCAATATTGTTTCTAAAAGTCAGAGGAGTGTCATTATAGTCCCAAAATGGGCTTTTTCATGCACTTGTGTTCAGACAATCTTTAACAAATTCCAACATTTACTTATAACCTTTTCTTGTATATCACAGGAGTGACATTCTAAACATAACCTGATTGTTGAAGTCCACAAAGTAAGATATTTTAAGACTGTAAAACACCTCACTATACACTTTATACATTTCAATTTCAAGACTTCACATAAAAATAACTCTAGTTTTTCAGAATAATGTAAGATTTATGTAGATTTGGCCAACTGAATTCATTCAAAGGAGACTGATTCGCAACGTCAACAGCCAATCAGGACGCATACAGTGTGTTATTTAAAAAAACATATTTAAAAAATTAATAAGGAGGCAAAATTGCATTAAAAAAAGTTTGCAAAACAGTGAGAATGTAAAAGATAAACCGTGATGTCATGTTACAATCTTAAATCATTGCAACTTCTTTTTTACTGTGAGTGAGAAAGGCATTTATTTCTCAAAATTCTAACCAAAGTTCTTGTTTTTTTAATGACAGATAGGCTACTTAGCTCATGTGTAGTGCAATATGATAGAAAAATATCCCTGCAAAAGTCAGTTAAAAATATTTTGTAGAAAAGAAGAGTTTCGACTCAAACTTATCTAAATTTTATTTTGTGAGAAATTGGGAAAAGAACAATTGTAGGAGGCCTTTAAAAAGAAGAGCAACAGATTTTCAGGAAATTTATTTGAAATTACAGTCCAGGAGTACGTGCCAGTATGAGTCTGGAAAGAAATGTGTGCGACACTACATAAAAACTAGTATAGTTTTACGACAAGAAGGAATTTCCAACCAACACTGATGTTTTTGAACAATTTAAAAAGAAAATGTATCTTAAAACCTCGCCTCATTTGTGGCTTTTGTTACTTATAAATGTGACTAACATTGATGTAAAGCCACAACATGAACTTGTGAGAAGGCAAAACAAGAATCTAACATTAGCTGAACACATTTTTAGCAACATGTGGATTGGAGTTGTATTGTCATGAACATGTTTTATTTCCTCCCGATTGTCTCTAAACTGTTTAAAGAAGTTACAGTCCTATTAAATAGAATCACAAGTTCAAAACATAGAAACAGGCTTTGGACAACCAGATGCATGGGATATCACAACCTAAAACGTGTGTTCCAAGTCGTGTACTTTGTCTTAAACCTTGAATTTATGACGAACTGTCCACCATTGTTTATAAGCATTATTTCATATTTTTTCAGTCTAGCTCATGATTCTTGTTAATTAGCCTCGTTAGGCTTTGAACAAATGGGTCTCAGACGTTCCGGTAATGACCCTGATGGCCATTTTTAGCCTCGTCCCAACGAGATTTAACGATTCGTCAGATCACTGCTGACACCACCGGTTTCTGCAATGATGTCTTGCTAGTAAGCCAACAAACAAATCATAGATTAGGTTTACCCAGAAGCCTTTTAGCTTAATTTTCAAGGTGTTTGTCACTTTGTCTTGAAAGTAGATGATTATTAAAGGAAGAGGGGGCACCTTGACAAAATAGAGGCAAAACAAGTCAAGAGCATTGAGTGCGTGCTGAGAAAAAGGGGCACGGAATGCAAAGAAGTCACCCATTTTGTTAATTGTGTTGGTTCTCGCAGTTGCCCTTTGGAAAAGTCAGCAGACTTGATTAAATTACTGCTCCCGCTTGGAGGAAGCAGCGTTTGGAAACTGCCTTGTAAAACCTTGTAGAACCTTGCATTTATCTAATGAGGATGAGAGGCGTTGTGACACACCAACGACATTCAGATTCTTATATGCCTCTTTCCTTCTGTTTTATAATTTTTTTTAAAAATAAAAATCAGAGCAGCTAATTTATGTGAGAAATGGGAAAGTTGGGAACAGGACGGAGTTGATAACAGCAGCTCATGACAGTTGGAGCTGATGGAAACAGTATCGCCGACACTTGAAAGCCTGCCAGGCGCTTTCTCACATAGCGCCTTTTGAACCCCTTGGCTGTTCCAGGATAAAGGCATTTTTTTTCCAGGTCAGCACGCTTGTTTGTTTCTCACAGCTGAGTCTCTCCATTTACTTTTGGTTCGGCACATATAGAATGATTAAAGGCGATTGCCGGGTCGGAGGGAGTTGGGCACGAGAAGCTGGCATGTGAAAAGTAAGCGATCGTGACACTCTTGACCCTCCCTCCTACACATGTTCTACAGCCCTGAGGCGCAATCTTGATTTATGGAGGCATAGGGAAGAGGCAAATGCATACTAAGTGATATGGCACATGAGAGTCACAGAAGACTGGGCAAAGAGAGGCATAGTGGGGATGCCAGCTTGTGTCTCAGAGTGGTGAGAGTAGAAATGCAAGAGGGAATATGAGGGGTCAGGACTCGACCTAACAACAGTTTGAACCACTGACATGGACTACAAACACATAAAGGGTGAGCCTGATCATCTGCTGGATGCCATGAAGCCCAAATATACATTATGAAATTCTCCTAAACACAAATATGCCTGGATTACGTTGGAATGTGTCACAGTTTTGAAAGAAAACCCAGATTTGGTCAAACGTTTCCACTTTTTATCCTTCTTTTGAAAAACTGGAACTTCTCCAAGAATTTTTGATTGACCGTCTATAAGTAGTCATCCCAACCTGTAGTACACAGGGATCCTTCGCTATTTCGTGGTCTCGTTGTTTTGCAGATTTTTTGAGTGCAATTAGCTTTTTTTCTAAGTGCACTGTCTTCTCTGTCCTGATTAACTGTAGATAAATATCAATCAAGCTTCTCTGTACCGTGTCCACTGCACAGAATGCCTTTAGCTCACTAAATAAATGAATCTTTGGTTTCATTCAATAACACTGGACTTTTTTTTTCTACAAAGGTTTGAACTTTGAGAGTTTAAACAAGAGAGAAAAATGCGAAAATCGTTGGAGTCTGAGGAAAGGGTTTTTACAGCCTTAAAACATCTAGATTTTACATCAGATTTTCCGTATCCATAAACGATAAATAAAGGAACAACCAGTTAACGTGAATCCATGAGAAAACGCTCTTTGAATTGAATTTTTCCCATAATTTTTCATGTTCCCAGAAATCACTTAACCCTTTAACATCTTAGCTTAAGGTACAGTGTTGAAATTCTTTGAACTACCGTGACTCTTCAAATGTTCAAACAATTACTGCACATTTCAATGGATTTTGAAGCAGAGAAAAGCTGCATTACGCTGATAAACACTTAACAGTAGTGAAGTGCTTAAAAAAATCTTAGTAAATTGATTGATTAACGTTTATTGCTTAATTGGTCAAAGAGGTACTGTAGGTTAAAGTGAGAATTTGCTCAGTTTTGTTGATTCCGTATTGGTTGAAGAGTTACGTTACAGGTTTTGACGGGGAAAAAGGCGTCTTTGTGAAAAGCTGCTTTAATTTCTGTTAATTGAGCAATCGGTTAAAGAGATACGCTAGTTCAAAGAACAAGTGTTATTTTCATGTCACCAGTGACAGCTCTGGTATGAAAGGATGAACTAAAGCATAATTCATCAGAGTAGACCTTAGAAGACAAAAGGTCAAACATTTATCCATACTACCAATAACTTTAGAATTAGGGCTTTGCAAGACTAAACTTTCTTAACTACTAAACTCTTGTGTGAAGCCCATTGAGACAGCTATTGTGATTTTGGACAATGTAGATAAAATTGAATTAAACTTTTATAAGAAATGCTTATTGTTTCTATTTAAATAGCTAAGACATAGGCTTGATTTCTTTTTGTCTTTCTCCGGTTCAAACCTGCAACATTTTAAAATGTTGGGTAATGAACCAGTGGCTACCTCCAACTATCATATACTTTCTACTTGTAAACCAGGACAGCAGATTTAACTATTTCTATTAATCCATCTATTTATCTATGGGCATATTAATTATTCATTTCAAAAACGTGGGCTTCAGCCTTGTGGCCAATTCATTCTGCTTCCTCTTGTCCTTCTAGACAAGAAAAAAATTTGTCAAAGCTGCAAAACTAACGCCAATAATTAGTTGTCTTTACAAACCAGGAACGTTCCATTTGAATGAATTCCAGTCTAATCATAATCATTGCTAAACACGCAAATTCTTTACAGAATTGTGAATAAACAGGTCACCCATATGACATCAGTTAAAGGCAACAAATTCATTTACATATAATCCGATCTGACTCATCTGTGCTGCAGTGTGATGATGCATCTGCAGTGATTGGTCCCAGAGGACTTCTGCTCCCAGCGTCATCCCCATCCTTGCTATTCTTACAATCCAGCTGATTTGTATGAGTTACATAACCAGATGCGGAATTTAAAAAAAAAAAAAGGGAAGTGGTTTTTGACAACGCTCCATCAACAATTTAAAACGTATTATATAAAAATATTAAAAATGATACTAAAGGTACTCTATAATTTTGTCCCTCTGGTAGCTTGAAAAAGTAAAAAAAAAAAAAAACAATACACTTAATTTTGACCAGTATAAAGAATGTTTTTTTCCTTTTTTTGGTCAAAACCACTGACTTGGTTTAAGCTTTTTTGTTGTATTTCTTTTTTCTTTTGCTGGGACCTGAATATGTCCAGCTGTTATTCAACTTTAAAGTCCCTGACCTCTGAAGAGGCGTGCAAGCTGTTGAAACTCTTTGGCTCTGCTGTTCCCACTGCTGGACGGATTCTTTATTATGTATGTAAGTGTTGGTCTGACACCAATCCCAGCTGTTCCTTGAGCTCAAGCGGTTCCTTCCAATACTTCAAAAACATTCAGTTTGAATTATCATGGGTGGGGGTGGGTTCTCAACTGAATCCCAGGGCGTGACCCCTGAGAAGTTGCTGTGGTAGAGATAACCAGGATGACCCATAACCTGCAGGTCTCATGGTTGATCCAAGAGATTCGGTCAGACTAATGGAAAATCTGACTTAGATTAGATGAGCGATGCATTCCTTTGCTCTATGTGAGTTCCCGAATTTAAGTAAAGAAAACAATCTTTATTGCTGCAGTGGCTAATTTAGATCACAAACTACGTTCACACCACCCTTGGCAACGCGAGTTCAAGTGGCAACTTGAATTTGCAAAAAAAGGTTTTCAAAGAAAAGTCAAAAACTGCATTCACACTGGACAAAATTTGCGCATCAAATTTGCACCTGTCACCCTTTTATCCATTGAACCGTTTATTTTTCGTTTTATTTGTATTTCTCCTTTGATCTTTTTTCATTTTACTTGTTTTCTTTCTTTTTCTCCTTTGATTTCAAAAACTATTTTTCGTCATTTAATCTTAGTATTCCTTTTATTTTTTTTTTTGTCGATCGATTTTCAGTTATTGTTTCTTTTCCATTGATCTTTTTTCTTTGACGTCTTCCCTTTTATATTTCTACCTTTGATCTTTTTTCCTTTGATGTTTTAAAATGTTTCTTCCCTGGATATTTTTTTCCTTTGATCTATTTTTCTTTTTTTCTCTAAACTTTTTCCCTTTATGTTTATTTTTCCTTTGATGTTTCTTTCTTCTGATTTTTTCCCTTTGATCATCTTTTTTATTGTTTTTCTTTTGATCTTTTTTCCTTTGAGGTTTTTTTTCTTGTGTTGTTTTTCTTTTAATCTTCTTTTTATTGTTTTTCTTTTGATCTCATTTCTTTCGTGAATGTTTTTTGCTTTGATGTTTTCCCATTGATCTTCTTTTTTAATGTTTTTCTTTTGATCTTTTTCCTTTGATGTTTTTTTTCTTGTGTTGTTTTTCTTTTAATCTTCTTTTTATTGTTTTTCTTTTGATCTCATTTCTTCTTTGATGTTTTTTGCTTTGATTTTTTTTCCTTTGGATCTTTTTTTCTTCTGCCAAAATATTTCTGGCAAGCGTATCACTGTGTCTGGATTCACCAGATCATTCAGAGTCGCTCGCATTACAATGAGTTTCACCATTTACAGAAAGGAGCTGCGGCTGGATGACGGTTGTGTTAAAAGTTACTTTCGTCTGTCTGTGGCCCAGTTTGTAGAATTTCTGTTTCACATTAACCCGATAGGGGGAAAATAAAAATAAAACTGGAGGGATCTCTTTATTATTGTCTTGATGAATAAGAATAAGAAAAGCATCATACGCCCATGGAGCTGGGGCAATCTCTATGCCGGCACCCGCGCACCCCACTAATTCACTACGGTATTCACGTTTCTACAAGTCCAAACCACGTGGCCATTAAACCTTTCAATGAAAAGTGAATGCGTATTTTGGGCTTCCGCAGGCAACACTCACGCATTCACGCGTAGCTCCATGGCTACATTCGGGCTCTACACAAAAAACACATTTCCATTGAACACCCATTGCAAGTTGAGTCAGGTGGAACTTTAACCAATCAGGGACTTGAATTTGGTAGTGACTTTTTGATGACGTCCCTTTTTAACTCATGGAAGTGCCAACCACTTGAAAACTGATCATGGAGGAAATATGAAAAATTGTGGTTTGTGCCCAGCCAGAATTATACGACACCAAGTCTTTCATTTTTCAGAATAGAAAAAGAAAAGATCTGGAGCAAGTTTCAGATCTGGTGGACATTTCACACCAACCCTCTTCCATTTGTAGGTGGCGGTCATGCATTAGTAAACAGCAGAGAAAGAGGTAGAAGCCCATCTCTGCTAGTCCAGTGTGAAAATAATAGGCTAAACGGATGATCAAAAATTAGTATTTATCATTTAGTACTCAAATGAGCATCACATGCCCCTGTATTTGCAGTTTTAGAAGAAAGCCTACAACAACAAACCACCACTGGAAACAAGGAATGTTTCTAAAACTAAACTGGGGTGTCATGAGTTACCAGTCTAAGGCCTTGCAACAGATAAGTGGACTATTCACTTTGATAACTCCAAAAAACTAACTCTGTTTCTGAGTTGCTTATGATCTTTCTCAGGCAAAAATATAATTCTGGAAAAGTTGAGCTGTTTTTGAAATTTGATCAGAGGACTTCCCAAAAACATTAGTTACGTTAGACTAGCTTTTCTTAACAGTACTCAAATAATATGCTGATCTATACCAAAAATTAACGACGTCACAAGTATTCCACTTTGTTTTTTTTTTTGTATTTACATGAACAATTTTTTTTAAATAAAAACAGAGCTCTGCTGCTATCGGTGCTTCATGTTTGATCAGTGACCTGAAAGATTTAACTCTTCCCTCTCCAAAAACGAGTCTGTTCTGTGTTCTGTCAGATGGGATAAATAGGTCAACAGATGGGCCATGTGTGCCTATGGAGGCGCTTCTGGTACCAAGCAGATCTGGTGTCTGGAAGTTCAACAGAAAATAAAAATATGGAAAAACACTAAAATTACTTACAGGCAGCCTTGACCTCATTGCTTTACATCCATGCAGCACACACCAGGGATGTGCGAGCTCGCTATGTGACCCCATTCATTATAGTCTTTGTTGTACTTTGGAGGTCCAAACCCACAGCTGCTTGAAAACAGGTTTGTAAGGAAAGGTTGAGTGGGGGTTATCTCAGGAACTTCTAGAATCACAGGAAGGATGCATCTTTTTTTCCCATTAACTAGATAATGACTTAGAGCTCGTTTTAAAACTGGTATTTTTAGATTTAAAAAAAATGTAAAAGATAATTTAAATACACAAAGTTCAGATTTTGTCAGTGGGCTTGGAAATTAGACTTAAAATATTACATTGATTTGATTGTATGACTCAATTCAACAAAAATAATTTTTCACATTTTCTGCATGTTTTACAGTTTTGTCACATGACCATGCCAAGTATGCTCTTTAGCAATAAGAGCAAATACTTGTCTCTTATTTTCCAAAAGAAAAAAGTGGCAAAACAGAGTTTAAAAAAATATGCATCTTTAGTTTGATCTTGATCCCAAAGGGGGCATTTAATTTTCTAAAAAGTTTACACTAGCTCAAAAAAATGCACCAATCTTAATAAATAAATAAAAACCCTCCATATATTAACATAGAATGGGTGTAAAACTTATAAAAATAATGACTAACAACACACCTTTTTTCCCCAAACCATTGCATTTCTGAATTTACGATTTAAATGGGAGGTTTTTTTTACGCTGAATTTGATTTTTCCTTTATTTTTGGGCACAGAGAAAAATGGTCATTAGATGAAACCATCAGCGGGACTTTAACTTGTGAAATGTTAATGACTCAACACCATCATGAATCTTTTTGTCTGCCGAGACAGACTAAACAGAGTAAGATTGTTTTTTTGGACTTTAAGAGATAACTGAGTCGTGAAAGAAAAGCTGTTGATGGGTTTATTTTCTTTTTAGATTGTGCTGCCTAAATCAGTAATGAAAGCTTTGATTTTTTTAACATTGAATTTCTTATCACGCATCCAGAGGGGTTGAAATGGATTTTGACAGTCATCAGTTTAAAGCGTTTTGAAGCTTTTACTTGGAGACATATCACTTCACACCATCGTGCTGCAGAGACCAAAATAATCCCGTGAACACAGAACCCTGTTGAGTGTGAGATTCTGAGACACCTGTCAATCATTCAAGCAAAGCAAACAGCCACTTTATTTTTGTAGCAACCATGATATCATTGGGATAAAAAAGCGATACTAAACTGAAATAAACACACCAGGAGCTTTTGTTGGTACTGGGTTAAAACAATCCAGAAATTCTCCCAAATTTGCTTCTGAAAAACAATTACTGAAAATATTTATTTTTCTAGAAAACACGATTATCAAAAATGAACCAAAGGCATTCTGTTTTATTTATTGTTTGAAGTTAATTCTACAGAAGAAATGGATTCAGTGCAAATACTTACTGTTTGCTCTTATGTACACATTTAATGGATGTTTGGCTTCTTTTTTGAGCCAGTGGTTGGTAAAAACGGTCAAAAGAAAATTATTTTGTCATTTGAAAGATGAAAGACCAACATGGTGATCAAAAACATAAATTGTGATGTTTAAACATTTCAAATATTTCAAAAAATGTCTTGGTCATTTTTGAGAAATAAACTTAAGTGGAGTCCAAAGAAAAAGCACAATATAAATAACTAGAAATCTTTACTATTGCTAGCTCTTGAAGGCAGTGGTCCCCAAGCACCAGGCCGCGGACCGGTACCAGTCCATGGATCAATATGCACCGGGGCACGGAGGAAATAATGAATTATTCCTGTTTATGACCGGATTTTCTCAGCTACACCTTCCATCATTTGAGCTGTAAAGTTTGGTCAGGGGGGCAAAATGACTACATTTGAACCATCTTTTAGTCTGAAAAATCTTTTGGTTTTGAAGATGACAGGATTCTCTTGGTCACTTGAGCACTAAAAGTAGTCGTGGAACACGAAGTTGTACGTGGAACGTTTCTTTGCAAATGTGTAAAGAATTAGTGCAGGGATTGATCGAAGAAACGGCTACAACTTCAAGACAAAAGCAAAAACGTAGGCTCCTAGGAGTCCTACTTAAAATATGGATTTATCGCAACAGGTGATTCCTACACACCGAGCCTGTTTGCACAATATTCACAACATTAATAGGCAGAGGATGTTACCAGAGTTTGATGTTCCGCCGCGGTGAAATCCTCAGGGGTTGACCAGTCCGCAGCCACAGAGAGGTTGGGGAACACGCTGCAGACCTTAAAAGGAACCAAAGGTTGGAAAAATGTCTTAAAACTTGCTGAGCGGCAGATAGACGCCCCACACTCTCCTATTTTTTACCCTTGTCAGAGCTGCACATTACAAATTGCTTAAAAAAGAAAAAAAAATCAAAATGGTGGCTATTATGATAGTTTTTTTTACTATAGCAGCCATTACATTCATTAGTTGTCTAGAAAGTGACAGATCTATGCAATTGTTAGAAGAATATGCAAAAGTAAACTATTGGATTTCCATGGCAACAGAGGTTATTTGATAGCCACGGCCACATTCCTACTATATTCATTTTATATGTAATATTGTTTTGTTCAGCTTAAGCCAAGGATTTGCATTTTAAATTCTAACAATATTCCAGTAAAAAAAATGTGTGAGCAACAGGGGAATGCCAGGCTAGCGACTTTTTAAAACTAAAACTTCACAATCCCTAAGCAGCTTCCCGATGATGCTTGAGGAGTTATGAGGCATTACATCTGAATCCCTGGAAGAAGTTTACATCTGTAGAAGGTATTAAATCTGATTGTTTTGTTGGCAGTCTGGCTGCTTGTGTGTCAAACTTTGTTAAGATCGCTTGAACCAAGGTTTTTCTTTTTCCATGTCATGCGAAAATGTGAAATTAGCCAAATTTTGCCACAAACTGCCCGCCGAGCTGTGGGTCCTGTAGTCCCTGTGATCATCCCATAATACTTTAAAAACTTCCTTTGGATATTCCTAACAGGTTTTTTTGTGGGGTTTTGTTAGTCGGTTTTGTTTACTGGAGACAAGTGCAAGTTTGGCGATTTTTCGGCGACATTTTTTCCTCAAAGACGTAACAAGGATTTGTCACTCCACAGAATAAAATGTGCATCTTTATTATTGACAGAGGGGTTAAGATGTTACCTCCTGCCTCTCCATCCAGCTGCAAAGAAAACTAACAGACAGAGCAAAACAGCTCAATCTTCTACCTAATGGAGGCATGACTTCTCAACCACTGGACAAAGCACTTGGAGCGCTGGTTTCCCCAGCCCACTTCACGCTTGCCTGAGCCTGAACACATGACAAGTAAAACCCGAAGGCATGGGTTGGCGATGGGGGGGTGAGCAGAACAGGAGGGGGAGGAGGAGGAGCGGAGCTGCAGGAGACATCCAAAGTGTTTCGATTTCCGTTTGCGCCGTATCCTTGAATTAGCTTCCTTTTCCAATGCTGTATTTCCATCTCTCCGAGCCCGCTTACTCCTGCTTCTTTTTGGAAGTAACCTTTGTTTCCTCAGAGTGGAGTCCCAGCTTCTGTCGGAGGACCATGTGAAGCTCATGAATGTAAGTGCCTCTTTTGTCGCTTAGCTCACTTTCACTCAGATTGTTCCTTTAGAATCAATGGATTTATAGTCTTTTTTCTTCTTACCCGTGGAGTTCTCACAAAGGGATGTCATACATCTGAGGGGCGGAACAGGGTGGGGGGAGTTTGGCTACTTCTTTGCTCCATGTGGTCCCAGCATGGTAGTGTGAATGCACTTGCATTTTTGGCGCTTTTGTTCCAATTTGCACTCTGTTCATTCAAAGAAAATGTTGACGTTTTTAAGAAAACTATTGGAAAAAATTAACTTATTTTTTGAGTATTCATCCTTGCCTTTTGTCAAGGATGCATTTACATTCCATAGAATAAAACAGGAGTGGTTGTATTTGTGTAACACAAGCAGTCTGCGCTACTCTAAAATATTCATGTTTTACCACTAGCTTGTTAGGCGGACTCTATAAGGACCCAGAGGGACTTTGTTCTAGTAAATATGTCATCCAATTTCTTTGGCATTTCATACATGACGGTGGACAAATTGCTTGTTTGTACTGCAGTTTAATGACACCGATTGCCCCACATTTAAAACCAATTCGGCTTCCTTTTTCTTTCCGATGCATTTATTTTTGTCGAAAATCAAAAGTAGTGGTGTACCTAATAATTCTACCTTTATTTACCTCAATGGTTGTGATCTTATAGCCCATTTATATTCAATAGTTTGACAGTTGTGTGGCAACAATCTGTAATGTTAAAAGTTAAAATATTATATCGCATTTTAAGAAAAAAGAAATGACTAACAGAGCGAAATAGAGTAAGGTGACCTGCCCGAGAACTCAGTGACTGTCAGTTTGGGATTCTAACCTCTGGCTACTGATTGGCATAGAGCTTCTTAACCTTCTGTAACAAACTTGATTTGAAAGAAAAAAAACAAAAAACTGGCATGCTTGTTTGAATGGTTCTACTTTCACACTTTACAGTCAAAGGTCAACCAAACTGCCAGGGATTGTTAAACAGTAATAACTGCTGCTTGCTTGGTGGCTATAGTACATAAAAACTAGGTTGAAATTCCAAGAAAAAAAACCATCAGACTGACATATATTAAAAGGTGCCCAAATAGCCACAAAAGTGTCTCTATACCAAATTTACTGACAAGACATTTAGTTATTTAAATTTTTTTTTCTAGTTTTCTAGTTTTTCCTGCTTCTTTTGGGGTCCATTGGACAGTCCATTTACATTCACGCTGTAGTGAAGATTGGTCAGTTGGTGGGAAATCAGGGTTTGATTCCCATGGTGCGCAATGAGCATCATCCAGTGTAGGTCTTTGGGCAAGACTTCACGCTACTGCTGAACTATGTAGACACAAGGGGGACTAAGTCTGCGTCTCCCTGTGCCGGTCCCCAGCCCGGATAAAATACAGGGTTGAGTAAAGAAGGGCATCTGGCGTAAAACTCTCTGCCAAACCACCTGTGTGGCGAACCCTGAAAGGGATAAGCAGAAAGGTGAACAGCAACCCTGTACTGAACTACACCAGAATTCATTTCTGATATCAATGAATTAGGGCAAAGCTGATTTTTTCTTTTTTGTTTCGTCTGCAGAATTCAGGTAAGTTCCCACAACTGCCCAAAAGAAACGAATTACCAAAAGAAATTTAGCTTGCACTCCAGTGCAAATCATCCTCCAACTTGATTACCTCCCCGCTCTTTTGTGCCCTTACCCTCCCAAGTTTAGCCTAAAATACAGAAGGGGTTTATACAAATAGACTAATACCCTGTAACACTAAAATCTGTACAACACATAACAGCTGTTGGACAGGACAAGTGAACAATAATAATAAAAAAAAAAAGATACCACTCCGTTGCAATACGATCTGCAAATGGGATTTAAGGGAATGGTTTCTAAAGGCTTCGCTGGAGTACTTAGTCTGCTAACAAGCCATTTTGTGTTTTAGTTTGCAGGATGAATTATTTGTTAAAATATTGTTCTAAAAAAATGGGTCTTGAATCCACCAGTGATCCTTGAAAATAATAAAACTGAAAGTGTCTTAAAAAGTATGGCAGTTTGAGGTTTTTGGGGCCAATTAAAAACTAACATGCATGCACATGTGCGTCATAAGATAGTTTATCATCTATAGTTATCTATCTAAAACTATAGTTATCACCTAGGTTGTCAGGGTTGGCGTGTGGACACAATCGCAGACGGCAATAGAAATGAATAGTCTTTCATTTAATTACTCGAAAGAACACAAGAGCAATTCCTAGAAGGCACAGAACCACCCGACAACCCGTGCAAGGGAGACAAGGGTATATAACAGGGAGAGAGGATTAGTTAGTGCCAGGAGGGAGGGAACACACAAGGAGGGAAGTGTCAAGTGACCTGAGAAATACAACAAAATAAAACAGGAAGTGACATACACAACAACACTTAATGTCCTGGGTCCAAAACCCTACATATGTTATGAGAAACTTATATTTCTGTGCCATGATATATGCAGAAATCAAGCAGATTCTGGACCAAAAACTAAAATGAAAAATCAGATCTTTAAAAAATAAATAAAAGCTCATTTTTAACACATTTTTTTCCACTTTCCATTTTAATATAATTTAATGACCCTGTTTAATTATCAAAGATTTGTGTTGATTAAGGTAAATATTTTGACTTTTTTGACTGGGTGATAATATACCGTAAAGTGTTTCTTTCTGCTTAACAATGCAGTTTATAAGCTCACCTTTCAAATGACTGAGTTTGGGAAAGAGCAGATTTTTAAAACCTATTACTCCCACCGCTTCATGTTGCTCTAGTATTGCAGTCTGTAAACTCCCACAAAAGATTAGCTGTGGCCAAAAAATTAAAAAATTAAATGGGTTTCTCTTTTTAATCCAAGCAAGAATGTAGGTTATTTTTCAGCATTTAGATGTTAGAGTCGTGTTGAGCAAAGATTTCAGATTTGAGACCTAACCAAATTGGAATAAAACCAACATTTTGTTCGTTTTGGTTGGACTTCTTGTCTACTTTAAGTTCATCTCTTCATATGTCTTCTTTGAGGTCATACCTGATTTTAAAATCCATCTTTGTACCTTCAATCCTCTTTGTTGGATTAAGAATTGAAATTCCCCGTTCCACAACGGTTACCCATTGAGTTCAAGCTTCTTATAGAAAAAAAACAACCTAGTGGGTCAAAGCAGCACATAAATCAAGGTATGAAGTCATTCAAAAATGTGGCAACAGTTAGATTTAAAGTCCACATTTTTGACAAACATTTTGGAACATTTTTAACTTATCAGGATTTTAGAAAGCTTTCTTTGGAAAGTGTTAGAGCAGTTATAAATGTATTTAAAAGCTTCACTATCAACTATATTACTTTTAAATGATCTGAAATACTCACCATAAAATCATAATCAGTGGACAGGAACAAAGTTGCTGTAAATAGTGAAAAAGCAGACTATTTGATTGGTGGTGCGGTCCGCTGTCATGGTAACACAACAGTGTTGCTGACCTTGACTGCAATGGAGCTCCAGTATTAACTCTACAGTGATGAAGTGTTTACGACCCTTTTACAATTATTACATGTTGCATATTGGTGCAAAGCAGCTTTTCTTAGCTTCATGACCGTTATGCTACAAGCATGTGTTCAAGAATGCGCTAAACGTACGTTCTTGAATGCCCGTGTAACCCACGGTGTTCACACTGGACAAGCAGGGAGGACTTTCTTTTTCTTTATCGACGGTTTACTAGCGCATGCCCATCACCTACAGTTGGAAGAAGATTGGTGCGAAATGTCAAGGCAGCAAAGCGTGAATGCGAGAGTTTAGAACGGCTAATTTTAACACTCGTTTACGTGGACTTTTCACAGGAAGCGGTCGCTTGAATGCATGTTGCAGAGGCCAGTATGAACGTAGATGTTTGTAGAGTTATTGCAGGTCAAAAAGCATTTATTTGGCGTCACCGGGAACATCCCTGGTGTTAAGTTTTTTTAAAAGTTAGGCTAGTCATGCTTCTCCGTGCTACATTGATAAAACACATTTCCCTTCTCATATCACCATATTTAGAAACCTGACGTTGAACAATCGCGCCCCAAATTTCTTTTTATTTGCTCATTGTGCTTTACTTTTAGCACCAATGCCTTTTTTTTTTGTCTGCTATTTGATCGAAGGGATGAGCGCTCTTTTGTTGCTAACCCAACAGTGCAGTGAATGCAGACAAAAACGATCACTTGGAGGTGAAGTAAGATCCTCATCTTTAGGCCAGCCAGAGTTCACTTGAACCAAAGTGCCAAAACTATTTCTCGTGTGCATCAGTCTAGTTTTAAAAGTCTAACTTCTTGAGAATGAGACCAACAGATGCACGTCTTAGTTATAGCTCACCCGAGAAAGAATGCTTCTTGAACACAACTCTTGTAAGAAATGTGTCATCTTTTTTATTTTTTTGCAACTTCAAGTAATTGCATTTTGTTCCTAATTATCCACAACATAATTTCCTTTGGTTTTCCTGAAGTTAGGTGGGAGTCACGTCATGTTTGTTCTGGAAATTACCAGTTATATCAGAACATTGACTTTTGTACTGAACAAACAACCCAATAACATAAGGATGGATGTTATCTCCCGCCTACAAATACAAACTCAACAGTGCATGAAGATATATTAATTTCTTTAGGTCCGCATTCATTCCCCTTAGATTAAAAAGCACTGAGGCATTGCTGAAATTGACAAACTTTTGTTGACAGCTAGTGAATCTCACAAAACAACCTGTTTTCATGAATTATTTACATTTTGCCAGACATACATGTCTAGGATAAAAGTCTTTCTTGGGTTCTGAACTTTTGACACTAAAGAATTGCTTTATTTCCCCGCTCAGCTTGCTCAGAAAAACACACAGCTTTAAATCTCAGATCATTAATTGAAATGCATTTACTTGCTGGTGCAGAAATAAAGGATTTCTTCGTAGCTGACTGAGCAGCTTGAATCTACAGCTCATGTTAGTGTAGTGAATGAAATGTGTGCTTTCAAAACTGGCGTGTTAGTCGGTTTTTAATATTTAAATTCATGAAAATATGTCGCAAGACTTTATCGACTTAACTAACAGCGGGCCTTCTTGAGCCTTGTGTCTGATCTTGACGGAGTTCAGTTTCTCTTTGCTTCCAGAGATGAAATGCTTCATTGCTCTTTTTTTTTTTTTTTTTTTTTTTTAACCACGCACGCCGGCTGTTTCAAGTAGCCATCACTGCGATGATAATGGACGCTTTTGTAGTTCATAACATGGCAAATCCAGCCCTTAACCATTATGGATTCCTTCCACTCAGTTCTCTCATCGGTGCTGACAGGTGGAGGCGGCAAGTGTTGGATGAATGAAGCAGGATGTGACAGTTGCATACCCAGAGCTACCGGCGCAGAGTTAAAACTGTGTGTGGAGGAAGGTTGGGATACATGACACTAACCTGGAGCAAGCATGTGAGTTCCTGAAGGTGTCAGAGAAAAGAAGAGAATGCAAAGCAAGGACATTTGAAATTCTTGGTTAATTTGTATCTTCCTAGCTTCTCTGTGAGCTTCACGCTTTTACTTTTGACAGGAGTTTGCATCATTTCATTGAAACATTCCGACTTATATCGATGTATTTTCACATCTTTATGGTTTCATGTCAGTTTTAAGCCTCTTTGCTATATTTGGAGACAAGCAGGGTGTCAAGCAGGCGAACTAGGAGGCCTTGGCACCACTGGCAACCAGTGTGTTGAATCTTTTTCATACCCAGCCAACCCATACACCACATTCCAGCTATTAAATCCCATCCATCTTGGCATTCATGTTTTAGCTCCCCAACAGTCAAACACTGGCTCCGGGCCACTTTTTTTCTTTTTTTCAAAGTCCCAGAAAAAGAGTTTGAATGAAGAGAAAAGACAGAGGAGTAAGTTTGGAGAAAGGTGGGAGGGAGTTTAAATGGACGCAGAGGCAGCTTATTTGCAGTCTTTTCCTTTCATCCACTCTTAGGGGTACTGGGTAATAGGAAAAGGCTGCTTTGTTCTACGGGTGACCAAACATGGCTCTTGAATGTTAATCTGCGTTCTGACAAAGCCTCAGAGAGCTCCAGAACTTGGTGATGAGATGGACTGTGAACCAGTCAAGTATTGTGTTCTGTTCCATCTCCACCAGCCTCACAGCTTCTGCAAAGTCTGGACTTTGACTCTTTGGCAATTCATCTTCTCCCAACATTGAGCATTCTGTCTGCTGCCATTCTAGTGTCCTGGGAAACTTGTGCAGAAAGTGCTACCACCATGAGAGCCAGCAGGGATGGAAATGATGCAACACAATGCCAAGTGATGAGGAGATGCTACCGTAGTTGACTTCCATAAATGTAGATTTTCGGCATAAAGTTAAATATTGTGGGTACATTTTTATTAATTAATGAAATGTCCTATCCAGCTACACTGACGGACGATAAATGAAGATCATTTTAAGCATGAATGCACATTAAAGGAAGGCTTTATCATCAAGATGAAAAGAAATTATTCCAGAGGTATTCAAGCAAGATGTTGATTGTAACCATGTCATCTTAATCTGTCAAAACTGAGCCGCCAACCAAACAGGAAGAGTAAGACATCTTTAACCCTTTAAAAGTGAAACTTTACCATTGTTGACATTCTTTGAGTTATCGTAACCTTTAACGCAAAAATGTAATTCCCACAGATGTTGAAGCTGACAAATGATTTTACGCAACTGAAGTTAAACAAAAGAAAAAAAAAATTATATATATATATATATATATATATTTGGAAGTGTTGTATATTTACATGTTTATATACATATGTATTTTATATTCATAAAACAATTAACAAATGCGTTTTTCCCTGGAGATTCGGTAGCTTGGTAGCAGCTTTGTCTTCTATACAACACTAACGAATCGGTTTCCAATAATCCGGTTTTACAAGGATTAATGAATCCGTTTTACACCAAAAACTTGCTGTAAGTACCAAAGTTAAATGAATCCTTTAACGTTATAGTATTTTGCCATTTCTTTTACATAGTTGTTTATAAGGAAAAAAAAAGCTAAATTTCTTTTCTTCTTGTTGAACATTGATTTGATTATGATAACTGTGTAAAAAAATAGCTGAGTAAGGCTTAGTAAGTTAAGGCTGAGTAAGTTAGAGACATTGATCAGATTCTTTCCCAATTGAAAGTTCTAACTTTTAGAAAGACTATGTGTTTAAAAAAATTAAATATATACATATGTATATGTATGTATATGCATATGTATATATGCAAACATTGAATATTTTCATGGTATAATTCTTGGTTCCTTCATGAAAGGCTCATTTCCATTAAAAAAGAACAAGATAACACTTTCACATTTTTAATGAAGTATTTTGATAACTCCAACAATTATTTGATGCTTCTCCAAAGGTGTACACAGCTCCATGTGCCAATGGTTTAAGCTGCATCTGTGCTCTGTATTCATGCCAGGAAAAATTGGATTTTTAATTAACAGAAGCTCAGATTTGTTGTTTGAGCTTCAGGCAGAAGAGGATCAATAAGTCGTCATGGAAAACTGGGATAAGCAGTGTTGGAAAAGACATTCATCACGTTGAAAGAATCTAGTTCATCAAAGCAAACTGGGTTAAATACGTTCTCCATGAAAACAAGAGTGTTCCGCCATAGTCAGAACAGCAACAAATAAGTGTCTTATGCTCGAGCAGCACGCGGAGCTGCAAAGGGTGAAATTCTGAAAGATGGTTAAACAACTCTGTGGTGAGCCAGGCAGCATGTGGTTCAATGCTCTTTCCTCACCATGAGCTCAGTTTGACAAGTTGACCTTTCTGTATGCTGTTGCATTTTTAAAGGGGAGATGCTGCACCTTGGAAGGGAACAAAAAGGCTCTTATTTTAGATGTTGAGGATCCATCTATGTTGTTTATTTCAAGTTGAAGGTTGTGTAGATGCTCCTAGACCAGCAAAGATGTAAAATGTCCACAGCCCGTCTGTGAGAGACAGGAACGCCTTTAGCCGGCTGGATTGATCCAGAATAGGAATGAGGTGTTGATTTGGCCTAAGGCGAAAGTTCAAACTCATTAGAGAAGCAAGACATGTAGTGGGAGCAGGCTGCCTTGTTCCAAGCAAATGTCAGTTGTTTAGAGGAGGATTACCTCCTGGGATGCGCCTCTGTGTGACAGTAAAACAGCCTGGTTGAGTTTTGCTTCTGTCTTCTGGAGGAGAGCAAAGTGGACGGCTGCCAGTACAAGTCTGCGAACCGAAATTCAACTTTAAAAAGTTTCTGATAGTGCGAATCGCTACGCTCCAGAAGGTTCCAATGGCTTTCAATGGGTTTGCAAGAATTAAGCAACTGCCTATCATACATTTCATCATTGCATTTTAGCCAAAACAACCACATCTGATTGGCTAGTGTGCATCTTTTCTTTTTTGTTGCATTCTTCCAGTTTTTCATTACCACTAAAATTATCACATCTCCAAAAATAATGGACGAGATCTTTATTTTTGGAAAAATGTTGTGTGCATTGCTCAATATTTAAATACTTTTGTATTTGAGCGGTCCAGCCCTTGGCTCAGTGAGGATCATGTCATTCCAGAAACCTTCATAAATCCCACCAAAGCTGACAATGACCAACTAAAATCATTGACTCAAACGAACTGACGTAACCAAATATAACACGTTAGCTCATTTTCTTAACTTAACTTGTCAAAAGAGTCTTTTTTTCCGAGATAATGGAATTAATCCATAAATTGTAGCTCGCTTTCGAGAAAAAAAACGAGCTATAAAGTTGTGATTTTGATCAAACGATTTTTGTTTTCTCAAAGTTCATAGAATACACTTTTCCTTATGTGGAGATCAGTGGACAAAACAGGAAGTTGCTTAACCGTTAAAGACGGGAGCTTTACCTGCAGTGTTTACATTGGAACACGTTTACGTCACGCAATTCTTCAACCTAAAAGGTCGAAGAGGGTCAGTAAGTCAATTACACAAACTACATTAACTGCCTAAACTGTTGAAGAGTTTTAATCAAGTTAATAAACTGTGTAAGAGTTAGGTGTTCCTAATTACATTGATTGCTCAAACTGTTGAAGAGTGAAAAGTACTTTCAACTACCGTAGCTCTGAAGCAGTTTACGCAATTAACGTAATTCCAACAAATTCTGAAGAGGAGAAAAGCCGCTCTGCGCCATTAAGCGACCCGTTACTAATAAAGTGTTGTGTATCGGTTGAAAGCTGATATTCAATCTCTCCATCAGAGTCAGCTTAGTGTGTGATCAGTGTGAGCCCAAAGTTACAGGATGTCAAAGGGCACGTTTTATTCAGGCGCTGTCGGCAACACCTCGAGAGTCAAAGGGTAAGGTTATGAGCCAAAATGGCAAACACAAGATCACTAAACGACTAACTGATCAGCTACCAGCTCAGTGACCAAGTGGGACTTGCCCTGAGAATGGAAGTGGTGGGTTCAAATCCGCAGTTCAGTCCCACTAAACACTCATTTAAGGCATTGGTTTGAGAGTGCTTCTGCGATTCCAGCACACCGTTCCCTCAGAGGGTCAAATGCAAAGAACAAATTTTGTGAGACAAGTTTTTCGGTCAGAAATAACTTTGAACTCAGTTATCGTCATTTGAAGAAGCTAAGCCCAACTACAGCTGCGTAGAAGACAACAATGAGCTTTAATTTCATTGTGGTTTTAAGAAAACGGTAGACATGATTGTTGTCTTCCATAGTCAACTACATAACCGAAAAAAAATCAAAATCATTCACAAATGGCCACAAAACAAAAGGCAAAGTCAGATGTACCCATGGAGGGTCGTAGAAGGTAGTGCAGGTGTGTACTGCAGTTCCGTTGAGGCTCGTACGACCACCTCAAGAGATGTTATGAAAACGCACAAAATATTGCAGCGGTGAGGAGAGGTCACACTAAGGTGAGGCTTGAAGGCCTCCATCTGTAGTGACAACTATGGGCCTAAAGTGACTGGGCCATACGGAAAAAGAACGGCCAAAAGAGTTGGATTCAAACAGGAAAAATAAATAAGACACTGATTTTTTTATATAAAAAAATAAGAATACATTTAGTTAAAGCTGCAAAATCTTGTTCAAGTCAGACAAAAGACACTGTATTTACTGACTGATTCATCTAAAAGGGGGAGTGTTTACACTTTTCTGAATACAGTCAACACTCAAACAATAAAAGCGAGCAGAACGTTTCAGAAAAGGAGAAATCTGCTAATGTTTCGAGATATTTTTAAGAAATGTAGTAGTTAGTCTGATTTTGACACTGATTTTTTTTGAAAGCTTATTTTTAATCAGTTGAATACTTTTAAATTGGCTTTAATTCATGCTGGCAAAAAATAGTTTCTCATGTGTTTTGCAACTAGAAATCCATAAAAAAAAGATCTAAATTTTTATAAAATGCACCAGACATAAAATTCACACCTGAAGCTGACGGCCTTAACAAATAATTTACACCATTAAGGATCCAGTGGAACCCATCACTTGTTTTATCAATAATTAAGCACAGTTTTACACTAAAGTCCCTCTGCCATCACACTGCATAAAACTCTCTATTCATGCAAAATACATGATTTTTGATTCAATTTCTTGCATTTTGGCTCTTCTTTTATTTTCCAAGTCCTGTGTGGTTTTTAGCATCTCCATGATCTAATAAATGTACGAACACAAAGTGTGTGAAACTGAAAACGCGACTTCTGTCAGACGTTCATATGAATCCAAGAGGAACTGCACCACACTGCAGGGATGGGAAGTGACCCTTATAATTTATTCATGCTTCACGCCTTCATTAGGCCCACCTGAGGAAGAAAACCTCCAGTTTCTCTCTCAGCAGCAAAGCTAAAGCAGCCTGTAACTGGTAAACCAGCCTTTGTTTAGTAAGTTTTTTCCTCCTTAAATGAATTTAAGGTTCATGCATGTGTAAAGTTGCACATAAGTTTGTTTCAACAATTTTCTGGTTGAACAAGAATTGCCCCTCCACCCTTGGATTACAAACAGGAAGTGCCTGCTTGCTCCAGACCAAAAACCCAATGACTTCTATTGAGAACTTAACAGCTACTAAGAAGCCATTACATTAGCCAGAATAACCATTCTTCTCCTATACTTTTTATTTTTTGGTGTTTACATGTTCTTGCAAATTCTCTTGTTATTTTTCCATGACATTTGCTCTTTATTTCAAGTTATTCAAGTTATGAACTGGCCAATCAGATGCCGCAACAAAAGGCATCTGACATTTTTTGACATAAAATGTAAAATTAATTGAAATACAAAATTGTGTATTTTTATTTCCGCTCATATTGTTGTGTTATTGTTCTTAAAGGCGTGTATACAGTGCTTCCTTCTTTAGTTTCTGTTTAGCCCTGTGATGGACTGACAAACTGTTTAACTAACCCCCCGCACCTTACAACCGAGCGGAAAAACAGTGAGGAAACAGGTTGTGGGACAAATTAAAAAAAAGAATCAATCTTTATTAGATTATTTACCAAATGTTTGGTTTTGTTGGAAGTTCTTTTTATGTTTTTTTTCTCACAATTATATGCTATAAATATGCTTTAGTTATTCCTGTTTTGAACAATTAAAAGTTCATTTCTTTTTTTTAATAAAATGTATTCATTTAATAAGATAACACGTCTGATTGTGTTGGACGTTTTCTTATCAATGGGGTTTAGGCTCCCCAGCACCACAAAAAAGAGAGAAAACAAATAATAATTTTAATGAATTGTCAGAGTTGTTTTGCTATGTACTCCTTCTGCTAATCTATCTGCTTTTATCGCTTCAGAACCCATCGGAATTACATACATTGTGTAAATAGTCAAAGAGTTTTGTTGTAGGTTGAAGAGCGAATTATGTTTCTCTCACCGGTGACGGCTCCGGTATTAAAAGGTTAACAAATGCGTTAATTCTACATGGAATCCGTGCGCACGATTAGCAGAAACTTGTGTCCAAGTTTTCGTCTAATTTAATTTAGCAACATGAACGCATTTAATTGAATCAAAGGTCACATGTCATCTCTCCTCTCACGTTAGAGACCTAGCAGCTAAGAAGGCAGAAATTTCTCAGACTTGGTCATAAAGCAGCAGTTCATACATGTCTTTTGTGCTGACCCAAAAAGTGTGGCTGTTACCCAAACTTCACATTTTGGTGTTTTGTGATCGACGTCTCCTCGTTTTTGCCTGCATTTGTTTGTTTTAGTCATCTGGAGGGCAGAACAACCAGCGGGAACAAATATGTCCACCGTGTTATCAACAGTTGCCTGTTAGCACCGGCAGTGAGAACTGCTGGTCACGATAGCGACGCCATTTACATCTATCACTGCAAGCGGAACAACACGCAGCAAGCTTTAAGTGCAAAATAAAATGTGTATTTTTCCCTTCTAAATGACATATACAATGTGTTTAATTTTAGAGGCTATCTAGATGTTCTACGATCCAAACATATGAAGTATTTTGAAGCAAGTGTATTTTTAGGTCAATTTTTGTCCAGCTAATATAAAAAAAAGGAAAGAAATTCATTAAACGCAGGGAAAAATGAGAAAGCAAGTCCTTTCACATGAGCTTGAGGAAGCATTTGGCCCCTCCACAGATTATGATGATTCTACCTGACACTTGTGCTGTATATGTACAGCATATATGTTGGTATGAGCGCATCCACCTTTAGGGCAGAGAAAAACGGGCTCGTGTGTGTGTGCAGGTGAATTTTCGTAGGCTTGGAGGATGTTGCAGTACATTTATTTTGAGTGACAGAAAGACCTTTCGCTGTTGCTGATGACAAACCCTGCAGATTGAGGCGATGAGTTGGGATGTTTGTTTGGTATGTGCGACTTGGTAAAGGTCTGCTTGATGGGGAGTCCTTTGTGCATTGTTCTGTCTTTTTGAATCGCATCTCATTTGCTTCCAAGCTCAAACGAAGGAGGAGGCGCACTATAGATAAACACATACCAGGGAGTCAGAGTTGATGGTGAATCTGGCCTCAGTTGTTTCTTGTTAGGCCTCATTGAATCAAAATATTTCCATAGAATATCTGACCTGAGTTTGATTCGGTGAATCAGAGCCGTGCTTGGAGCAGATTTCACTGACGAACCTCCAGCTTTGCCTGACTTTAATTTCTCTGAAGTCATTTCATGTCAGCCTCTATTAGTTCATATTTTAAACTTTGCTGCACTCATTAGCAATGGAAATGTTCAAGGCGACATATGACGACTGTTCTTGTAAAAATAGGAATTGGTGTGTTTTCTTATAGTTGTTTTTGCCATTTTCTTCCATAGACTCTTTAAAGACCAACTCCGTTCATCTTATAAACTATTGTATAAATGCTCCCAGTGATCTTGATTATGGTTATGCCCTTTTTAGCCAAAATTATTTTTAAAAATTTCATTTTCTAGGACATATATTCTGCAGAGAGGCTGCAGTTCATCAGAAATTGGAGTTGTGGGCTTGACTGTTGGGCATGGAGCAACCCCGCCCCTTTTCTCTTCCGCCCTACTGAGAGCAGGAAGCTTGTAGCATGCCCAGTGTATTTTCTACGTCACAAATAAGCCCTTTTTCAAACTACAATTTTTTCAACCGCTCCTGATTCAAGAAATAAATACTCATAAATAGAATTTGTCCTCCATCAAATGCTGCAAGAGCATGTTAAAAACACCAAAAGTATCATCGTCATTGGAGTGGGTCTTTAAGTTTTTTCTTGAGGAAACCACTTAGATTGCAGGACATTAATGACATCCCAAGAACCAGACCTAATATCGGTTTCTATTCAAAAACGAAATGTGTTTCCTTGTGAAAAACTGTTGAGACAAAATAATGCATTGGATAGAATGAGAAAATATTTTCAAAGTAAAAACGGATTTGATGAATGGCCTAGTTTTCACCAAACAAGCTTATCCTACTTTGATTATTTTTGGAGGCATTACCAAAAATATTCATATTAGCATGATACCAGTGTTTATGTGAAGCAAATACCTTTATCTAAACCACAATTCCAGTATTAAATGGTACTAATGGAATAAAAATGTTCTTTTTCAACGACAGATTAGTTTTTAGGGTCAAGTTACCTTGAAGAACAGAATTGTGCAAAAAAAAGTAAAAGTTATTTTCTAAAATTAATTTAAAAAATATAAAAAAAATATAAAAAAATATAGAATATAATATAAAAAATATAGTTATATAGGATTTTTTAAATATTTTAATAAAATATTACATTAAATATAATTACAAATAATAATTTGTAAATAATTACAAATGATTAATTAAATATGCAATTAATTAAATAGTTAATACAATTAACTTTAATAAATAACTAATTAAATATAATTACAAATATATTCATTTATTTGTAATTAGCAGTTGCTAATTATGCAGTTTTTTAATTCAGCATTGCAGTTACACTCTCCAAACATGTCTGCCTGTTATTACAACCACAGTTGAGTTTTCAAAGTCATTTCCTTTGTTAAAAAGGTCGCAGCGAAACCCCAGAGGGGTCATCTAGTCATGACTCATGTTCATTTGTCATTGGATCAAAATAAAAACGTGATGTCTGAAAGGGATGCAGCAATTATGAGGTGTCTTTTTGCCCCGGAAACTGTTTTTAATTGCCCTTTTGCTCAAGTTAGACAGAAAACGGCCATTGCAGTTCTTTTTTGTTAATGAACCAGGCAGAGTTTGAACTCCAACCCCTTCAGACCTTAAGCTTTGCACTAATATGTAAGTGTCTGTTTATTGAAGGATCGTAGAAAAAAAAAAACTTTCAAAAACTGGCTGTGGAAGACCATAATTCATAAATAATGTATTTCCCAGCATGCACCTGGCCAATAAAGGACTTCAAGTCTCCCATTTAAAGTAATGCTATATTATCTACAGGTGTAAATATTACTATACTCAAAATATTTCCTAAAGATGGTAACATTTGTGAATATTAGGATTACATTACTGCCGTTTTTGCATGGTGCTCATCTCTGTTCAAGAAATGTTTCACGTATATACAATTTTTTGGGTTAGAGTTTGTTTTTTACTACATTTTTCAGCATTTCCCCTTAAAATGAAGGCTTGAGGTTTAGACTAAGAAGTAATTAAGACATTTCGCCTGATTATTTTTTTTTTTACCTAGACTCGTTTATCCGCTTAGCTCCGCCCCTTTAACTTTATCTCTCCTAATCTGTCTGTTCTCCATCCCCTCCTGTTATTAGCCCCTTTCAATCTGCAAAAATCTCAGGTTTCGCGGTAGAAAACGTCTAGAACAACAAAAATGTCTTAAACATGGAAACTTTCTTCACTCTACTACTTCTTTTTATTTTTCCCAAACTTCCCTTTAAAGGCAGCCAGCCGCTGTGGTTCTCTTCCCATGGCTGATTAAAACCAGGCCCCTTCCTGACCTCATGTGAACCCCCGCTTAAAAAAGGCAGCAGGTCATCGTGAAGGGAACTGTGTTTGGCATTTTCCAGAAGGGTCTTAAGTGTGTCTGCCATGATGCTTCTATAAAAGGTCACACACTCAGCCTTCTGCGGACGAGAACATCCGTTTTACAGCAAATTAGAGCAAGAAGACATTCTCAACAGATTTTATTCTCAGAGGAGTATTGCAGCAAAGATTATTGCAGCTCTTTTTGGGAGCAAAGGTTAAAGGAATTGTTAAATCTTTGCTTTTTCTTCGCAGTCGGAGGGAAACATGAGAAAATTGAGGGGTATGTTTCCTTAATGATTCAGAGTCCCTTTTCCCGTTTCTACCTGGAATGATGACTCAGAGCCGCATTACTTCAACAATGCGTTCTACATGTATTCCTGCACATGTGGTGCAAATCCTGTTGATGCAAGATGGTGCCCTTTAGAGAGGTTTTGCTCGTTACCCTGTCGCCCTTCATCCACATGATGCTCTCGCCCTCAAAGAGGACATGCACTTTGCTGCATTCCGCTCATTCCCGCTTGTTGGAATGAGCCGCTTTTGAACAAGACAGATCAGCTTTCCTCATCTGGCAGAAAACACGAGAGGGTCCAAAGAAAAAGTCAACTCCAAGATTAAGAGGACGTTTTCTACAATCCAAGTTTTGGAAAAGTAAAGAAAAAAATGAATGAAGCTAATATTAAAAGACTTAATTAGTAGCTAAAATTTTACAAATTCTTGGTCTTTGTATGAATGAAACATTGGTTTTTAAACTATTTTTGTTTTATTAAACCATTCATTACCGTAGTTGCTGTCGGCGACGGAAAATAAAATCTTTGAATTACTATAACTGTTCTGCCTTTTATGCAAGTAAAACAATTCAAACGCATTCTGAAGCTGATATTTAAACACATTATGCAACACTTAACGCTAGTAAACTGTTTACAGAAGTTAATTATTTATGGTAGTGAAGGTTAGGAAGTAAAAAGACAATAGTAAAGTGTTTATAGTAGGAAAAGTATGGTCGTAAATTACTTACGGTAGTAAAGGATAGGTAGTAAAAGAAGAATACTAAAGTGTTTATGGTAGTATTTATGGGTGTAAAGGTTTGGTAGTAAAAGTACAATAGTAAAGTGTTTACGGTAGAAAGGTACAATAGTAAAATGTGTTAAGGTTTGGTAGTAAAAGAAGAATACTAAAGTGTTTATGGTAGTATTTATGGTTGTAAAGGTTTGGTAGAAAAAGTACAATAGTAAAGTGTTTACGGTAGTAAGGTACAATAGTACAATGTGTAAAGGTTTGTAATAAAAGCAGAATAATAAAGTGTTTACGGTAGTAAAGATATGGTAGTAAGTTATTTATGGTAGAAAAGTGTTTGTGTTATTAAATGCATTACTGGCAGCAGTTACTAGTATTACTAGTAACAAAAGTACAATAGTAAAGTGTTGACAGTAATAAAAGTACGGTAGTAAGGTGTTTACAGTAGTGTAGGTATGATGTGGTAGAGGTATGGTAAAATGTTGCATATTGATGCAACACTGGTTTCCTTCAAGTCTGAATTAGTTGTTTTACATTAATTGTGTAAACATGATACTACTGTGAAATGTTGTATATTGCGTCAAAGCTATCATGCTATATGAACTACCGTAACTTGTCGACCTTTGACACAATTTACTTAATTCCAATGGATTCTGAAGCAGGGAAAAGTGGATTTGTGCCCATACGCAACCCTTCATGGTAAATAAAATGTTTTCAATAGTAATGGCGTGGTAGTAAAGTGTTGCATGCGAGCGAAAAACTGGCCATCTCCACATCAGAATCAGTTGCTTTATGTTAAATACGTAAACACCATACTACTGTGAAATGTTCCATGTCATCTTAAAGTTAACACATGCTCTTCCATCTAACGTGACTCGCCAACCGTTTAAAGCAATTATCATAATTCTAACAAAGTTCCTGGGCCATCATGAAGACTGAGCCCCTTTTTAAGAAAGTAAACAAAATACACTTCAAAAGCAAACACTTTTAAATATTAAAGAGCATTAAGTCAACAGAGAGACATTTTTACTAATTTGACTACAATAAACCCTTTTCATATCTACAAACAGTTTGTGCAAAGTCGTCTTAAGCCAAACAACAACATGAAGAATGAGCTTGAAATTTCAGGTCAATAAATAAATAGAACAAAGGCCTTCCATGCAAAGGACATTTTTCTCAGATGAGCCGCCCGCAAAGAGACTTGGATGAATGAGGAGTCCTTGGGTTACCTGAGCTTTAATCCTAAAGAGTGCTTTTGGATGACCTCCAAGGGGAGAAAAAAAAAAAAAGAAAGGACTACCTTTCAAAGAACGGCTACACCATCAGTCCTTTTGAAGGTGGCGTTGCCTAATGGATCACGGTTCTCCACAATGAAAAGAAAAAACCTTATTATGATATTGATACATAAACAAACAAACATGTAGAGGGGCAAAAAACAAATTCATCGATCAGTCAGAGATTCTGCAGTTAAAGATAAGAAGTCTAATGTTCATCGTGTGACATTCTTTCCCCTCCAAACACAGCGAGTGGCTTTTACTCCAAAGATCCAACCACATGATATCTTCCCAATTTTCCTCCTGATCGTCCAGATGGTTGAGAGGGTGCAATTTATACAGGTTACAATTCATTCATAGATTCATTTTTACATAATCTCCTATACTTAAAGTGCATCTATAATTAACATTACAGACCTCCCTAATGTTTTCAAGAGAGACAATTTGAAGATGGTTTTGCCACTATTGAAGTGGTTTGTATCTGAAGTTCTAAAAAGTCGAGTAATTTTTCAGGAAATGATTCCACATTTACAGGAACTAAGTATTTCTGGCCAAGTCAAACCAACACTAAAACTTAATGCTCAAACATTTCTAGATTCAGACAACAGCAATAGCGTAGGGATAAAATAGGGAAAGACAAAGCATCTCTCAGCTAAATGATGCACCGATAGATTTCTTCATGAAAAGAAGTATAATGATATGGGCTGGTTTTTCTCTTTCCGAGGAAAATTTTGCAGTCTTGGCATGTAATCTGTGAGATTTTGAGAGGAGACCACAGACTGGTGCTGATCAGTGAATTATTTTTGGAATTTCAGAGTGGAAAAGAGAGACATGGAACACAACAGACTTGACTAACCCAATAAAAGCATCAATCTATATTTACCTCCATTTCACGAAAAAGGACTTGGGTCATAAAAATTCAACAAACAAAAGCAGAAGAGATTTAAGGTTCAGGGAGACAAGGTTAAACCAAAGAGTCTGGCGGCAACCCACATTTCTAAATCTCTGACGCTCGCACCATAAACCCATGTTCCTTACAAATGTGGCCCTTATATCTACTGTATATGAGCTCTTGGTAGAACTCTGAAAAGCCATGCCCAAAGTAAATCAAGAATTTCCACACAGTAGCAAAATCCAAGCATGAATGTTGTTCTGTCTGAGGCTTTATAAAAATGTGTTTTCACTACGTATGTTCATGTGGGAAGAATAGTTTTGGATTTATTTGGCAGGCGTAAACGATTCATAGGAAACAGAATTCACAATGGTTTCATACAGTTTATACACTTTTCCACACTTGAATGCAAACTCAAGATAAGCATAAAACTATTATTTGACACAGACCTTCAAATTTAATATTTGAGCAGGAAATAAAACAATTTATTATACAAGCTGGCTTCAAGAAACCCTAATCTTAAGATTCCTAGGCTATTAGGCTCACCATGCATGTTTAACTTTAGGGCGGTTTTCTGGGTATTGGTTTGGAACTCACCATGCTGGAAGGCTGGAAGGGAAGGTTTGGAAATTAAGGTTTTTGCTCTTGCTTAGGAAGCTGAGAAATGACCCGAGGTGAAAAAGTGTTTCCTTGTTTTCCAATGGAGCATTCTTTAGCAACAGCCTCAACTGATCCCACTTCAATTGGCACAAACACAAACCAAGCAAGAGACTCATAACCCACACAAGTTTTTGTTTTTTTGGACAAAAGTCATTATAACTTCCTTTTAAATCCCAACTAAATTCCCGTATCATTCCACCTCGCCTGATCTTAACACTAAAGTGATAGAACACAGATAAACTGACTTTACAGGAATTCACAAAGGCTTAATCCAGTTGAAATGCCTCGTCGGTACGTTCCATTGCGGTTCTGCGCCCCTTTTCTGGTCCTTATCAGATCCAAAAGCAATAGTTTCCTTGGTGCTTTAGCATGTTTCTGGACTGCAGACGTTTCTTCATATTTTAGAGTCCGGTACAAAGGGTGGAGTTCAAACCGTGGCCCAGTGCTAAGAATAACAATATCCTACTCTTGCAACCACATTCTCCCCCTCTTCCCTGGGGCAACATGTCAGGGATTATTCGTTATCCAGCAACCACTGAGCTGCGGGCTTTGCAGCTTTCATACCACATGAGCTGTTTACATCTGAATAACAGTTTAGGCAGATTGTTTCCATTTTTCTGTTAAGCACAATGGCCAGGATTAAGAAAACCGTCCTCACAAACACCAGGTTTCTCATCTGATTGGTGAGGGATGGAGAAGAATTGTGACCAAATACAGCAGGTTTGAGCTGCTCGCTGTGTGGGGGCCTGTCTTGCATCTTGAAGATTATTTTAAACCTTTTCCTATTGGGACACACAAAAAAGTGGAGGATTTGTGATTAGCTGCCAAAACTGCTGACATTTAGAAGTAAATTATGAGGGATGTCAAGGGGATATAGTTACATTCCCTTTATGGCTTTTTATCACATCAAATGCAAAGAAGTCCATTTATTACCTGATCTTGATGTATTCCTCCTTTAAACAGCTCTCAAGACAAAGTCGAGTCATTTTTCTTGTCAGAATAATTGCCCTTGCTTCTAAACATTGCAGCATTTATATCAGGTAGGGGTTTCTCCGCGCCAACTGTCTTACCTAAAACTCAGAGGCAGACGGAACGACACAGGTTTATTAAATTTTAGCTAAAAACGGCATTAGGAAGACTTTTAACATAAATATCAAAAGACGGTCAGAGTGGGACTTTACCAAGCATTTCCTATTTATTAGGGCTGATCAGTGCTGGTCCTTTAAATCTACTACCCTGTGCCACATCTCTCGTAGATAATCCATGTAGTCCACAGGCGGTAGACCAGGGATTATTGAAGATTTCATTGGCAATTGTTGCTAGTTTGTGTCCCTGACTCCAGATTTGTGTTTCCCACTTCAATGTGAGTGTTTTTGCAGTTGGGTAACCAGTTGATGATTTGAATCGGTGGAAAGACAAAAATGTCACCTCTTTATTTTGGTTTGCAATGGATATATTTTTTTTTTGGTCCAAAAGGGGGACGGACGGTCCATCTTTGATCACACTGTAGGCAACTGCACCAGAGTTTACTTGCACGTAGAGCTGGACCCTTAGATGGAAGAGCTGTGATTTTTTTGGTCCATCCTCGATTTTTCTGCCAGATAAAATAGACGTTTCAAGGAAAAGGCGCCAAGAGCTCATCTTCTATTGAAAACCTCTGAGATTTACAGACTTTATACAGATTAAAACGGGAAAAATTGTAACTTGAGTTTGTGTTTCAACAAACTTCAAATGCTTCTTGTTCTCTGGGAATTTTAGACAAACAAAATGAACGGGGATGTTCATTTAGTCTCATGATATCAGTCTGTGTGGCTCTGCACAGTGTAAAACAAAGACTCCACCCCCCAGTTGTCAAGCCATTGGCCGCCTCAACAGCAGGGCGGCTCACTGGAAGATTTGAATACAGTAAAAGGACAGAGGAGGGAGGAGGAGAAGCGCCGAGGGGGCGGTGCATTGGTTAGTCTGCCTCGCTCACTGTGTAAGCACCTCTCTCGGGTCAGGATGGAAAGGCTCGCACAGGCAGAGGAGGGAGCATGTCATGAGAGGTTGATGACACAGCCGCGGAGGTCTTCCCTCATCCGCGCAGACTTCTGAGAGCGCTGCTCGCTGCCGTTTCAGCTGCTGCCATACTTTCTATAGCCCACATAGTAGAGAGAGGTCCAAAGACAGCTGCCAATCTCCTTCTCCGCCCCTCTTTCGACTTCTTTTCTCACTTTGTCTGTGGATGATGGGATTTTAATCATGTGGAAGGTAAGAGGGGGAAACGAGAAGGGGGGGGCTTTCAACAACTACCTGGAGATGCTTGGGGAGGGGCAGTTCTTTGCCCCTCTTCTCATTTACTTAAGTCTGTGAATCTTTGGGGAATTCCAGCATGCTACTCTCAGTGGAATGATAATGACAGAGTCGAGGCTTCAGAGGTCTGTGGAGCCATCTGTGACATGGAAAAAAAAAAAAAAAAAACTTCTGCTGAGCACACACTCTGCTTCCATCACATTCTATCTTCCATTCTATCAGCTTCACTGGTTTGTAGATTAGTAAAACGCTGTTTTTGATGCTAGCACAGAAAAGGTGAACGTGGGCAAGAGTTTCACTTTTTTTTTGTGACCCAGTTCCAAAGTGCCATTGGTTCCTGCAGCCCAGGACGCATAAAGACAGGAGACGTTGCTTTAAGGACTGCTTACAATGTACGTGCGCTTAAGTGCTGCTAATGTGTGCTGGACTTTAAAGCTGCTGAGCGTCCCGTGCGTTAGATTTTCAAGAGTTTATCTGCACTCGACTAAACTACACCAGCGTAAATGAGGTCGTCCTGACGGAAGTGCACACCACTAATTGCGTGCTCGTAATAGCCTCTGTGTGCAGAGTCATGTTAGACACACATCAGTGCGTTCCCGCGTGGGTGTGTGTGCATGCTAGGAGAACTAAAGCGTGTGTGTGACAGCTGGTCGACATTGGCTCATTGTGAGCGCTGATCCTTCACACCTGCTGTAGGTCAGGGATCAAGGAAATCCAGGTTTGTGTTTCAAGAAAACGGAGAATTCCGATGTAGCCAAAGAAAGGTGTTCTAAATTCGGAACAACCTTGAGGCTTCTTGTGATAACTTCTTTGAAGAGCTCAAATTTGAACAGCTCTTAGGCCAAAAGCTCAGAATTTGTCTTTCCGAAGACAGACCAAGACTCTAGACAGAAAAGGAAAAGGGTTTGTGTTGTTGACGTTTGAAGCGACCAATATAGCAACAATACTATTGTTCCTGGTTCCTGTTTCCCATGACACCAGTGAGACATTCTGGTCTTGACTGTGTCTCAAATCACTCCAGTCTCTTTTATTCCTCATGACAAAGGAATTAATGGAACTTACCCACGTAAGACTATTGAAAGGTGCAAACAACATCCTTTAAACCTCTCTGTAGTTACTTTGATTGCCAACTTTGATCCCAAGGTTAAAAAGAAAAACTTTGCTGCATGCTGAGTCACCACTGTCTCGAACCGATGCATGATAAAGCAGTGGGGAATGACTCACAAAGTGCTTCTCTTAGCATAAACTGGATAATTCGATCTTCAAAGTAATAGCAGACGCCCACTTCAGTCGCTGGAGGGGGAAACTGCTAATTGCTATCAAAACATCTTTGGAGGAAAAAAGGAAGCGGCATGCTGGAATACAGCTTCGCTCTCTACTCTTTCAGTCCATCTTTGTCTCCACTCCAGATCAGTTCATTTCACACGCCACGGCGCTCTCTTTCATAAACGTTCCAGTGAGATGTGTGAAGTTGTCACGGAAACATTTGATTGTGTGAAGGGGTTGATTGAAACCCCTCCATTTTTGTTTGTTTGATGTGTTTAGGCTTAAACTGTTGGCCAAAAGTTTCATACATCTGCATTTTGACTTTTCCTGGAAAGCAGATTTTATACCTTCAGTTGGGCTAAACGTGTATTTTAATGGCTTGATACAAAACCTTTGCACAAGTCCAAAGAGAGTTTATTGTTCTCCAATTTTTCATCCATTGATTGATTGGATGGTTACATAGCCAACAACCGGATTTAACTCGACCTGATCATTGTATTCAATAGCAGCCAACAAACATTTAAGTGTTTCCAGTCCTTAAATCCTTCTATGTTGTAGAAATGTTTACACAAACTCAGGCTAGAATTTGTCGGTTGCAACTGTTTTGTTGCACCACACGATAAGACCCACTTAAAAAGGAGAGGTACATGGTGTTCTGTCAAAATGTCAAAATCTGTTTTTTGCAGAGTTGCAAACAAAGTTGTGCATTATCGTGATTATGCAAATGCAGCTCAAGTCTTGCAGTGTTGGACTATGTTTGTCATTATTACTAACGAGGTCGGGCGTTAGCATGGTCACAGTCACATTCATTTTAGCGGTATCAGACTGTTTTCTTTAATGTGTTGTTCACGGTTGGGAGTTGCTGTGAACACGCTAATGCGGCTAACATAGTGCGTTACAAACAAGTTCTAGGATTACTGCGTATGCAAAGAATAAAGTGCGATTGACAGACTTCTCTCTGACTCTGTAAAGATGATTAATGCGCTTCATAATTCAGTGCGCCTTGACATGCGTGTCGACTGTGCACCTTTTAACCTACTGGACCCTGTTTTGCAGAAATGACTGTAATTGGGTTTCCCCACGTTTTTTTTTTTTTTTTACTTGACCTGTCCAACAGCTGAGCAAACAAAGAGCTGAAGGGCTGTAGCGTTGGGCAAATTTTACTGTCCCCTAATAATGAATGTCTTTTTTTAAAGACAGAGGGGAAAAAGTCAATTTGCTTCACGGCCGATATCTTTTGGCATGTTATTACATTACCAAAACTTGGTCTTTCCAAACAATAACAAAAAAAAAAGCTGGATAGGCTGTAGAACTAGGGGCTTATAAGTATCCTTTCTAGTAAGATGACAATGTTCTCATTTCAAGGTCAAAAATGTAAATTTAGCACCAACTCCTAACAAAGGGCTTCTCAAAGCCTGACAAGTAAATAAATGTAGAACATGATTGCAGTTCTAATCTGGTTCAATAGAGATAAGTCTTGAGGAATATATTCCAATTCAGTCAATTTCCACGATGCAAAACTCTCAATACTGTCATTTAGAATTTTTTACGTAAGTAAAGAAGTGAAATGATTATGCTTCCAGCAGAACCAGATACACCATTTAGTCATAAAACCACAAAAAAATAAATAAATAAAAATCAGCGTTTCCACCATTTCACCCTTTAGCACCCGAGATGTCGCCGGCGACGTGAACCGGCCAATTCCCACGCAAGGAAAAGAAGCTTTTTATAGCAGCTTTGCATGCTATGCAACACATCACTAACATGAAGAATTGCATATCAGCGCAAATCTGCGTTTTCTGAATCCGTTGGAACTGCATTAATTTCGTAAACAGTTCTCGAAGAGTTACGATAGTCTAATGAATGTCAGCACTGCTGTTAAAGGGTCACCAGTAGATCTATCTTTAATACCCAGACATTGGAATCTTCATCTTTTTCTTCAGATTCTAACAGAAAACTGTTTTAAGATATTTCTACATTTTTTTTTAAGGGAAACATCAAGTTTTATGACGCTTGCCTGATGTAAATGCCATTTTTCTCTGCGTCAGAATCAGCTAATGCACATTGATCGTGCAAACGGTCAAAGAGGTTACGGTTTGTTAAGGAGCGTGTGTTATTTAGGCGTTGCCGGCGCCATCTCTGGTGTTAAAGGGTTACTGTATTGTTCCTGGTTGTAATTATGAGCTAAGTAAAGTTTTTTTGGCTATTTGTAGTTAATTACGCTCAATCCGAATTCCAATACTTTTATTTAATTGAAGTGGAATCTTTTGTTCTCTTTGCTAATTCATTAACAACTAAAAATGACTGACAGATTTAAAAATATATATATATATATATTTGAAAACAGAACTTTAATTAGACAGCACTGTTTTAGATCTGAGCGGTTTGCTAAATCACACATCCCTTGTACTAGAAATGCTAGATTTAAAACCTCACATCTACAACTTGATGAGGAGGAGATTACTGCAGCATACTTCCTATTTGCCCCGAACAACTCGCATTAAATTGCAAAATCTTGCGTGCTTTGCCGCATGACCCTCATAGATGCCACACGCTTTGGCTTCATCCCTCCAGTGCTCTGTTCATGCCAGCTTTGTAGAGACAGTTTTATGTTGACAATATTTCTGTGTCTAAGTTGTGATAAAAAAGTAACGCATTTCAAATAATGGGCACAATTTGATCTCTTTTAACCACCTGTAAGAATTGAAAGGGTAATTATAACTGAAGTAGCTAAACTCTTGACATAACTTTTTCTCCAACTACATAGAAGAGAAGATCAAAAGGTAGCAAAAGATTATGCAAACTCAAAGCTTTTATTTTGACGAGTTGAGCGGTTTTGCTCATCAGCATTTAGTTCCAGTGAAGTCTGACAAAACTCCTTAAACCCCAACAGGTCTGTCATCATTTTCGTGGATGCATCTCGTCAGCGTGAAGATCAAAGACCCAGTTGAAGCGTATCCTCACCAACACCAGGCTGGTTCTCGCCTCCTATAATCTCCAGCTCCAAAACTCACGTCAAATTTCCCATGCGCCCAATCTGGGTCACAAAAGGAGACAGACTCTGCCACACACGATCGCTAATAGCCTCTGTATCCCAGACAATGGCCAGCCAATCCTGTTAAGCGTGACTGACCACTTCAAACCATGAAAAACTGGGATTGGTCACAGGGAGGATGGCAGGAAGCGGATTAAGGATCAACGAGGCAGGGGCGGCTGAAATCAGACAACACATATGAGCATGTGTGTCAACAGTTAGCACTACTGACTGGTTAAATGAATGCAGAGTCCCGCTTTGGTAAAAGAGGAAATCGATTACTCACAGTTTCAAACATTTTGGACTTTTGCTTTTTTCCATTAAAGGAGTTTTCTTCACCTGGTCCACTGTGGCCTCCTAACTGGTGGTAATTTGCCAGTTCAACCTCAGATCCACTTGTGGTCAGCAATGAATCAGTTAGGGTCAATGGATTGCTAAGGCCCCTGACGGGTATCTGTCACCATAAGTTTCATCCTCCACTTTCCAGGACTTCAATCAGGGACTTTACAGCCGGTGGGACTTTGACCAACAACCATTTATCCGGTTCAATGATTTGTCTCTAATGTCTAGACAACCACTGTTTCAAAAGTAGTGTTTCCATCAACTCAAGGACGCTTCTCATCTCAATTGTGTACGTTAACGTTTTCATTTCCAAAATATAGCAAAAAAAAAAAAAAACAACATGTTGACTATTTAAAACTCGACAGCTCATTTAATTCCAAGTTATAGATGAACATTCCTAAAATGCGGCCCCTTGTGGTCACAGGTTTACAGAAGTGAAACCAACTAGTCAAGCTGATACACTAAATGTATTTCCAGGGTAATTAGCAAAGTCTGTCAGTTTTTTGGATTGCTACACACTTCAACATGGACTACTCACTTTGAATTTTTTTACCAGTTTACCCTGTTGCCTTTTTTTTACTGATCCACATGTTTTATCCCATATTAATGTGCAGCAGACCTGGACTGCAAAGACTCATTTGTTTTTGCAACTGTTGAAAATTTCACCCACACTATTCGCTCAAAAAATAACCAAACTTTGCATAAAGGTAGTACCTGGTGTAAATTAATTTTTGACATATCGACATGGAAACCTCCCCAAAATTTCACAAACATGCTGCCAGCTTAAGTCCCCCACCACAAACAATGTTTTGTTCGTCTTTGACCTCGAGGAGAGGTCATGGCCTCAAGTTTACTTGTATTATCTACAAACTTTACTTAAACTCCTCCTAGGGATTTCGATCTACCATCTCCCAACTCCTCAAGCATCACTAGGAAGTTACAAGTTTGTAGATTTTTAAACGTGTTAGCATCGCGAGGTCGGAAAAAACTGGCGATTCGAACTGCTCACACCTTTTTTTAACCGCGTTTATTGTAAAAAAGTATTGCAAGAATCCCTGGCTCAAGCTGAACAAAATTCTATGAAATACAATATGAACATACTAGGAATGTGAGCATTGCCAAGGTAATCCAAAAGTTTACTTTTGCCAACGCATCAAAAAGGACCAAAGACTTGTTCGTCACCCCCAGATGATCAAAACATAAAATAGTTGCTATGGAGATAAAACCAACGGAAAATCCGCCATCTTGAAAAAAGTTTTTGCTTTTTTAATCAGTCTGTAAAGTGCAGCTCTTACCAGGCTGGCAAAGGGGGAGAACGAAGGGCTTGAAGCAGTAAGGTCAGGTCATTGCCGCTTGTTGTTTTAATTTGATGTCACTTTTGTCACATTTATTGTCATATATTACATTTTAAATAAGAACAGCCACATATTGACAGTGGGTTGGACTGTAAAATTGAGTTTGAATATAAGCCTTTCAGGTAGAGATTGGAGCATCCTTGTAGATCCAGCTGACCATTGGGTCAGTGGGATCAGGAGTTAATGAGACCTCAGTTATCTACTCCTGAAGAAAGCAGCTTATTTTTCCTCCTTTAATTTATCTGAGAACCCTGTAAGCAGATATAAGATCTTTAAAGTTCAAGAGATTGAGATAAGTGAGTGCCAAACGGGGAGGGAAACAGGAAGCTGTAAAGATTTTCAAACAAAGAAAAATCTTTTTAAGGCAGTTGGGGGATCTTTTGAAATGTCTCTTGATCAATGTACCCAAAAGTGTCTCATTTACACTTTAAAAATTGACTGGAAAGGATTTTTTTTTTTGTTTGAGTTCTGACTTAATGAACTCTGACAGGCAGCCACGGTGTTTACACCCAGCCTCAGATGCTTTGCCTTCCTCCGCTATCCCCGCATGTTTACTATTTTCTGTCCTTGGCAAGTTGAGGGAGGGAAGTGGAACGGGGAGATCGTGAAGTGACACACACAGAGTATGCTGATTATGTGAACCAGGTCAATGGAGTTGACCTACTTCTTGGATCCGCACCACGGACTGCCACGGCTGCTCTCGTCAAAGCACCAAACAGACCCCTTCATCCAAGTGTGTGCTTTAGTGAAGGAAAGCAGCATTTGGCTGTTTTTGGAACCATATTTTAGTTGATTTTTTCTAAACGTTGTGTTTTGGTGAAATCAGCCCAGAGAACTCTGTTTAACAGACGCTGTTCTAGTTCTTAAAACATTTTCCAAAAATATAGTGTAATTTTATTTTAGCGGTTTAAAAAAAACACTCTAAACATATGATTTCATAGAAACCTGTGTACATTTGCATTTCATTATATTACATTTAAATTAAATTAAAATATCAATGGCTTCATCCAATGAGCCTGGCCTCTGTTTTGGTCCACATCTTCCACCAGTCTAACCAGTTTTTTTTTTTTTTTGGACAGAATGAATACTTATGAAAATTTGAACAGCTTAAACTGTGACTGGAAGATGAAAGCTGCTACCTTCATGGATCCAGAGTTAATGAAAGATTCAGAGGCGCGGCGCAGACTTCGGGGGCAGACAATCCCAACACAAACAGGAACAGAGATCAAAAGTTGAAGGAGCTTTAGAATTCAGGATTATGCTCATCTTGATTTCATAGATATTTGTACTTCAAGGAAATTGGCAGTTAACCAAGTATTAGCTAGTATTATTGGAGTTGGAGTGAAAGATTTTAAAAAAATATGAAACTATAAAAAGGTCTTGGTTTGGGAGATCAACCAGTAAGGATGATATTAAGTTAACTTGTTGGAATTTATTTCACTTTCAGAATGTTTGTTTTTTATTTTCTACGGTTACACATTAAATGTTGCTCTAAAAAATGCGTCTGAAGTACCGAGTGACCTGCTAAGACATTTATTTATTTATTTTAATAAATGAGTTAGTCAGTCATGATTGTCTTTGTTGGATTCTTTAGCGTTTTTGATCAAATCTGTTAAACCCATCAGCTCTGCAACTTCACTTCCTTTTATAAGTTTCTAGTTAAAGCACTAATGTTCAGTAAAGAAAAGGATTTGGATTCGTATTGGATGTGTTTACGTTGTGTTGGAAGCAAAACGTTCACCAATAATCGTTGATGTCTAGTTGTTCTTTCCTACCTCGGTTATATTAATTTGTTAGTTACATAAGAGAAATTTCCCGACAAAGTGTCCATTCTCAGAAATTAATGGAGGAGACAAAGAAATTGAAGTATTTAAGTTTGATTAAGTACCTTAATCTTGTTATTTTTAATGGTTTTATCCAATACTAGGACTTTTAAAACACTATGTGAAGAGCCCACAGCTAGCTCTGCCGCAGCTAACCAGGACTAACCAGTGGCATTTATGCTCAACGTCAGGTTGCAGGTATGTTTACACCGCTCTCTGCTTTGTGCTTTCAAGCACATTTCGGATCTCCGCATTCAACACTCTTGCATTTACGTATAGCTACACAACAGTTTTCAGGCTCTACGTACAAAACGTGTGGCCATTGAACGCGCGTTGCTAGCTAAACCAGGTCAGACTTTGACCAATCAGGGTCTCGGATTTAGTAGCACTATGCATTTGGTGTATCTGGTAAGACAACACTGCAACAAGCTTGACATTCTCTGTGTTTGGGTTTTAAATAAACAAGGCTGTTTTCCTGACATGACGGTAATCCATATCCGCCATTGCAAGGACGCTAGCAATGCACCAAACTGTTTCTGTTTTGTGCCCAAATCACAAGAGACCAAGGCTCTTCCAAACATATGTGCACAAGTAAATATTAGAAGAAGAAGCCCCTCCCTGCTTGCTGAGTGTAAACACCACGGGCTAAACAAAATCTGCAAGTGGTTTCCTTTTTCACTTGTTTTGCAAAAAAAATATCTATTATTTTTTCTACCATCTTGCTGTTGTGATAAACTGTGGAATGTCCACCTATGTTCCGTGTTTCTATTGTTCCGGTTCCCAATGTCAAACCGTTAAGCAATGTGACCAGGACTTGTTTTATAGATGCTCATTATCACTTTTTAAGGCCACCCTGCAGCCTTTCAGAAATAGCGTATTCACCCAGGATTGTGAGATAATAAAGGTATAAAATGTTCTCAGGTAATGTTCTCTGGATCTTGAGGTGTGTAGGATGGAAAACAAGAACTTTTTCGTCTTTGTGTTTTCTTTACTTCATGCACATTTTGCTCAATATCGCCCCCAAATGAGCAGCTGTGACGAGTGCATGACATTACATCGAGTCAACTGGAATAGAGTAAAATGATCCAGAAAAAAGTTATGTAGATCTTTGAAATAGCATTTGTCAATGGTTGTTGTGGATAAATATAGTGCTCTTTGGTCAAAAATCCTCTGTACATGTAAATAATACACGTTTAGCTAGTTGTGTTTGTCCTATTTGGCTCTTTCTTTAAAATTAAACAACTAAAAACATGTTTGTTTCCAACTTCAGCAGAACAAAACCAAATATTGTTCTAATGAGAGTTAAAGCGACAGCATTTATTTAGGGAAGTGTTGGCCAAATATCTGCTAGAACGAAACCTTTATTTAAAAAAAATACTTTTAAAGAAAGCAGAAATATAAATGCTACTATAAATCCTAACCATTAAAGATTAAAATATATATATATTATTGGAACCTTCTCAATCAGTTTTGAAAATATGAAAAAAGCTAAAAACCCAATATTTAAAATCATTTTATTTCTTTTTATTTATGGCAATATTTGGTCTGCTTAAAACACTTTTATTGGGATTAGGTTTATTTTAAAGAGCAATAAAACATTACAAACCCTTTTATTGTGTGCCAGCTGTATGTCTTAATATTTTAAACAGGAAGTTGTCAACCCTTTTCTGTGTGATCAGGAATGAAATGTTGCTGAGTAAAGCAGGAGGAAAACACTGAGCTTCCAGCTTCTCTCAGCTTTTTAATGCCCCCCACTGAAAAGTCTTGGTACTGACATTTTAGAGACAGCAGCACAGTAGATCAACCCTGTCGTGCACGGTGTGGCAGCTCAGTCATGTGGCAGAAAGTGATGTTGGAAAAAAACAAACACGTTGATTTTTTTTTTCTCAATCCGTCTCCACAGTGAGTGACACTTTCTTCCTCGCTTTATCCTCCAGACTATTTTTTCCTCCTCATCTTCCCTCAAATCGCCTTCGCTCCAGCACTCTCTCTGCTTCATGCCCACACTGCACGGTTCAACAGTGTCACCTATAGTGAGCTGAAAGGCATTTCACCTCCTCTCATGTGCCCATTTGGAAAAGATTTTCCACAGTTTGCTTGCAGGTTCTAGTTTGAGGTTTTTCTGAATAAAGAGGGTTTTTTGTGTTCATTTTTTTATAGTTTGAGCTCCAAAGTTGTCACACCTTTGTATTTGATTTATGATTAGGATTCTCTCTCGTCTGGTGCTTTCTGCTTGCGCTCAACTGGTAGCTATGAGAGAGTTGGCTGACATTTCAGTGCTGGAAGCGACTATCAGGAAGTTTTGGGGAGCCAAGGATGACAGCATCAGTACTTTTTAGATACTACTTTAGATCTTCACTTTTCATTAAGTAGGTTAGAGGTGTCAATTTGAGAAAATACAACCATTTGGAAGAAATGTGAATATTTCAAAAGCGTGAATGATTCCAGCCATTTAAAACAGATCAACATTTCTTTTTCTTTATTTGTTGTTAGATCGGGGCTTTAATTTTTGGAAATCACGCTAAAATGAAGTATAAAATTTGACATTAAAGTTTTATGTTGATTTTGGATGTTTTCGCCCCACAGTTATTTCTTCAATAGAATAGATCTAAAAGCTGCTTTCTTTTTTGGTGCTTTAAGCAAAAGACACACCATCTTTAGGAATCCAATAAGTGTGCGTTCTTAAATACGCCATTTAACAAATATGCCTGTTATTACATTTGTGATCTTTGGTTAAAAATGCCTCTGTACATGTAAATAAAACATGCTTAATACCCAAAAACTAGCTTAACAAAACCAAATATTGGTTTAATTGTTAACTTAATGTCCTTGCCGGACAATCTGGGAGGGGCTTGGAAGAGAATCCTGCTCCAGGTTTTTTGTGTCACTGCTTCATTCCGATATATGAAAGACTTTGTGTTACAGAATTCCGGCCGGGCACAAACCACAGTTCTTAATTTCTCTTCTGTGATCAATTTTCAAACAATTGGCACTCCTGTGAATTAAGAGGGACGCCATCCAAACCTCACAACCAACTAAAAGTCCCTGGCAGGTCAAAGTTGAACTGGTTTAGCTTTGAACGAGGAATCCTGGAATGCACATTTCCGTGCTTGTTGACGTTTTATTGGAAATAAAATATAAAATTGGTTTTATAAAAACTGTTGCTTGTAGAACTTTTGAGTACAATAATGTGAAATTAATTGTGCAGATCATTTTTCTGAGTTTGTTCGTGTCACGTTGACAGCCATCTTTTTCAACTCTTGAGGTTACAGATACTTTGTTTCGTATCTCTTTTCATTGGTGACGCATCTAAAACCTTCTGTGTGTGCACAGTCTACTTCCTGCCTCAGTCATTTTCAACACTAATTATTTTAGTTTGATTTCTGCAAAGAGGGCCAACAAGAACAGCAATCTGCAGGAATCTGCTTTGACTCAGCCAAGCTTTCATCTCCACACAACAGTGACATCTGTTGAAAATGTCATTCCACAGAGACAAAATGGGATTGTGGAGTTTAGTGAAAAGCTCTTTTTTGAAATCCTTCTTAACCACTTAACACATTATTTCTGTGTTTAAAAGCCGTTTTCTCCATGTCCTGAATCCTCATCAGTATTGTCCCTCCAGGTTTGGTTTCATATCTTACACTCCAATTTGTTTGAATTCTAGAACAAAAAAAAAAAGTTTGGAGACCAAAACAAGACAGCCAGTGTCTATATATGAAAAGCTATCCGAACCCTGGTTCAGGAGGAAGCGCAAACCAAAAGGAGGAAGGTACTTTTGCATGTTTTGTGCAAAGAAATCCACCATCCAATGCAAAAAATAAGGAAAAAAAACATATAAAAGTTGGAAATCTTTTTGTAAGTGTATGAACAGTTTTTATCCTCTTTGACAAGCCATGCTAAAAAACACCACATCACCCAAACCTTCATCATTTGTTTTTTCCTCATACTGTTTTTGATTTAAACCTTACACTGCAGTCTCCTCCTATGCTTCAGCTAAAAAAAAAAAAAAAAAAAAAAAAAAAAATCTGTCCTGCTACAGTAGCTGTTTTTTGTATCGACAACTAAAAATATATATATATATGATTTTTTATTATATATTTTATAAAGCTTTTTACAATTTATGAAGTCTGGAATACATTGGCCACAGAATATAAAACAAGTATTAGCTAATAAGTATTAGATTAAAAAAGCTGGTTTTAAGGTAATGCTTGCAAAGAGCTAATTGCACGTTAGCACATTAGCTTGGTTTGGGTGCTGAAGAACAACTGTTTTAGCAGCCGAGTTGCAACTTTCTGCTTTAAGATGAGAAAAAAATAGTGTGTTATATATAGCTAGTTGGTTTATCTAACTATAGTGGGCTTCAAAGTAGTGATTGCTAACAGCTAATAGCACATTTATGGTATTAGCTGTTGGACGTTTTAGCTTAGAGGGGTTTTTAGATCAATCAGTAGGGTCTATTTTGTAGCCATGGTTGATGTGTTTGACTTAACATGTGCATTAATTGTACTGTTTGATTAAAGGAAACGCACACTACTGAAGTGTAGATGTTCCTGCTAACTCTACAGCAGTTTATCTTTTAGACTTAGAAAACTCCAGAAGCAGATTTACACATTTTGTTGGAAACTATAATGTAAAATTGAGAGCTCAGCATGTGTAGCTGACAAAAATGCATTTTGACAGTTTGCTCAGCAACTACTCGAGTGTGTCTTTGCGGCGAATGACACCACCGCCCTCTCTGCCTTCAAAGAAATTTGTTCCTGGGTGTCTATTTTTCTGGGTTTGACAGTTTCTCCAGCTCAGTTGTCACCCCAGACATAAAAGATCAGCATTATTAAAGTCCACACTTTGGTCTGCTCCACTGATACTGAAAGCCTCTAAAGAATTCAATGAAAAGTAAGCCGTTTAGCACCATTTAGTAACAAATCTCTGTGCTGTTCCTTTCCCCGTTTCCCCTCTCTGTCCTTCTATCTCCCCGTTTGTGGCCTTCAGACAGCTGAGCGGCTCTTCTGGATTTCGCTGACGCTGCGCCTGGTCCCGCCTGGCCTCTTCTAAGCAGGATGGACACTCTGGAATCAGAGCTGACCTGCCCAATCTGCCTGGAGCTCTTTGAAGACCCTCTGCTGCTCCCCTGTGCCCACAGTCTGTGTTTCGGCTGTGCCCACCGCATTCTCGTCTCCCACTGCGCCACCAACGAGTCCGTTCAGAATATTGGCGCTTTCCAGTGCCCCACCTGTAGATATGTCATTTCCCTGAGTCCTGAGCGCGGACTAGAAGGACTCAAGAGAAACGTCACCTTGCAGAACATCATTGACAGAGTTCAGAGGGCCTCGGGTTCGGCGGGACTCTCTTTACCTCTACCACTGCCGGCCCCTCACAGCGGGCCCAACTCTCCCTGCGAGGAAAGCAGCAATCGCCTTGCGCTGGTCCCTGTCAGCGCCGCCATGTCCAACCCGGGCTCCCCTCCTGAGCCGGTGCAGTGCCAGTTCTGCGAGCAGGACCCGCCGCAGGATGCTGTGAAGACGTGCGTGACGTGCGAGGTGTCGTACTGCGAAGAGTGCCTCCGAGCAACGCACCCCAACAAGAAGCCGTTCACGGGCCACCGGCTCATCGAGCCGATGCCAGACTCGCACCTCAGAGGGCTCCAGTGTCTGGAGCACGACGAAGAGAAGGTCAACATGTACTGTGTCAGCGATGACCAGCTCATCTGTTCTCTGTGCAAACTGGTAGGCCGGCACAGAGACCACCAGGTGGCAGCACTAAGCGACCGCTACGAAAAACTCAAGGTAGGCAAAGAAACTGGTTAATTTCCTTTTTGTAACGACTTCACAGGATTAATTGTTTCTTTGAAATGTATACAAGTCAACTGTCACATGGTCAACTTATTTAAACCCCCCAGCTGCCTTAAGACACGTTTGCTTCTGTCTAATTATAGATAATGACACGGATGCCTCCAGCTTATCTCGCACATTTAATGAATTTTAAACTTTAATTCCAATCTGCTCTTAAGTACGCAGTTTCCTATTATCCTCATCCAGGTATCTAAGTCGATTATCAGTGTGATTTGATATCTTCACGGTGACTTATCGCTTCTGAATTATTAATTAAGACATTACCATACGCAGGCTCACACACAGAGTGAGCGCAGTGCATTTAATGACAGGGAACGATGCTGCAGGTCACTTGTCTGCTGTGTGCATGTGTGCAAAAAGCTAAGCAAGCTTAAAAAAACCTTACAAGGTCCATTTAACGGCTTTTTTATTAACTTCTTGTTGTGTCTGGGGTCTGTGAGAGGTTTGTTAACGTCTAAAACATCTTTTGCACAGCTGCAGCTCATCTTCTGGTCAATAGAGAGACTACCGGTAATGTGTTGTATCGTGATGTCCGTATGTAAACTGGAAATTGGGTTTTTTAGCAGCTCTGAAAATTAAAGAAACATTCATTTGCCCTGGAAAACTTTATTAATTGACCTCAAAAAAAGAGTCGTTCTCAAAATTTAATGCAGCCTTTAGACTATCCCTAACCTTAGCTATGATGGTGGAACTGCTGAGATGTTCAGCTTTGTGCTTTCACAAAGTGAACAGAATTTCAATTTGCTTACATTGTCACAGCTACATTTTTGGTCCCCCCCCCCCAAAAAAAAAAAAAAAAAATTTAAACTTTTGTTGTCCATGGTGAAATTGACAATGGTTCTGTGGGTTTTTGGGTTGTCTGGGCCCGCGGAGGGTCTAAGGGTCTAAAGGTTTTTCTTGAGCTTCCCTTGAGGTTCGTACCGCTACCTTGTGGGACGTCATGAAAACGGAACGTACCATAGTTGTGTGTGTGCCCATTTTTTGCCCGTCGACAGCACATATTACCATAAGAGCAGTGACTAAAGCGTTCAGTAAGGCATTGGCGAGCTGTTAAGTCTGGTATTACATTTGAAATTGTGTTGCTGCTTAAATCAGTATAATGCCTGGAGATCATCTGTAACAGACTTCTGGAAGCGAATAAGAAATGAGCTGCCCCTCTGCCTCAGTGGATTTGAGTGGATTAGGACTGTGACCGTTCTTCCAAATCAAAAGTTTTCTAACTAAGCTTGCTTTTGTCACAAAAACCTACCTGGATCTGTTGTGTTCTTAAAAGACATCAGCAGCAGCAACAACCTGATCTGCAGATGATTCCATAAGGTCTAAAACTATTTACAGTTTTGAAGCTTCTGAGTTTCTAAACATTTAATTCACAGAAATTCAGGGAATATTTAGAAGAATTGCTTTTTTTTTCAAATCATAAACATCACTTCCACATAATGAGGTTTTTTGGGACACCATAAAAAGAAAACAATTATATATAAGTTAGAATAAGGTCAAAATTATGAGGAAAAAGTCAAAATGTTTTAGGAATAAAGTTCTACAATTCGGAAGAAAAATTCAACTAATTAGGAATATGAATTAGTCATCATTTTACAAGCAAAACAACCGGCTTTTTTGATTAAAAAAAGTAGCATTTACTTCTAAAACATTTCAAAAGAGACGATCAATGCAACCTGTTTAATTTATGTTGACGAAAAATTACAGAATCTGGATGACATCACAATGCTCCAGAATCTCGCTGAATGTGCTTTACTTCTTTAAATTTACAACTTTTTAAATAATAAATGTACTACTTTATTCTCGTACAATATTGACTTTTGCTCATATAATACAACTTTATTCTTTTTATTTCATTCTCATTCTTATCTCACAAAATTCTTCAAAAATGTTTACTTTCCCCCTTATTTTTTCAACTTTATTTTTTTTAGATTTTCACTTTTTCCTCATCATTTTTTGACCTTATTAGTGTAAATAGTTTTTTCTCATATTTTAGAAATTTACTCTCCAAAAATTTTGACTCTCTCTCATGACTTTCTCGTAAAATTTCGACTGTTTCCCCAAGGTTTTTCAAATGTATTCTTGTAAAAATTAGGCTTTTTTTTCATCATTTTGCAATTTTTTTTTTCATAAAATGTTCACTTTTTTCCATCATTTAATAATTGTAAGCTTGTAAAATTGATTTATTTCAATTTCAAGGTTCCAGTGACATTTTGACTATTTTCTAATAATTCTAAAATTTTCTTTTCATGAAAATTTTAGTTTTATTTTAATAATTTTACATTTTTAATCTGGTAAAACGTTGACTTTTTTCATCATTTTATAATATGTTATGCTTGTAAAATTGAGTTTTTTTTCCAAATTAAAAGCCTCTAGTAATATTTGGACTTTTTTCTCATAATTTTACCATTTTATTTCTGTAAAAGTTCTTATAAATTTACAACTTTATTTTTCCTAAAATGTTTACTATTTTTCCATAAATGTATGCTACATTCTTGTAAAAAAAAATTCACTTTCTCAGTCTCCTTCATTTAGTTTATTTTGTCCTATGGTTGCCCTACTGGTTGGTTGTTCTTCTATTCTTTCTCGAATAAATCTAAACTTCCTACAGCAGATGATCAAGATGCTTTATTGTAATAAAGTTTAAGTTATAAATTCAAAATTACCTGAAAAAAAGCTGGCTTTTAAGTTAATAATAAACACCAAACTGCAGTTTTCCAACATGGCTTGCTTGTTCGAACACTTTCTGGTTGAAACGTAAGTATAGTGTTTAAAACATCAAGTCAGAGAATGAGTTTCCTGTCAGGAAGTGTGTGCAGGTAGGTGGAAAAAGCCCTAAAGATTGAGGCGGCTTGCTGTCTGGACGTGGGTCAGTGATCTTGGTAGCAGATGGCAAACTAAAGCGCATATGATCGCTTCAATGCCCTTTGAGCATGCTCTCTCTGTCATACATGCCCATTCAGACATATATGTGGATGCAAACATGCACAACTCCCCCGGTTCTTTTGTTTGTTTTTTTAAACATGGAGGCACTCCCTGTCTTACGCACTGGAAAACTTACAAGCCATTATTTGGCTAAACCCGAGGGGATCTCGACCACCTGTTCTCCCTCAATCCTGCCAGATGGTTTATGCCGATACAAAGGATGTGGTTAAGACCATTTTAGCCTTAAGGTGACCCCTTTAAACTCTGGGCACAGCATGAAACGAAGACACACACGGAGCAATAAGATATGGAAAAAAAAAAACTATTGTTGGCCAACAATTAAGGTGAAAAAAACAGGAGTTATTTCCAGAACTTCTGGCAAGATTTTGGTCAAAAGATGGGAAAGTGTACAAGTAAGAAGCTAATCTGTAGAGATAAATACATCTCAGTTACTTATGATGGTAAAATGTGTTTGTGGGAAGACTAAATGCATTTTTCTTGTAATGGAAACTCTGAGAAAATGTTTAAACTTAACTTTTTAAAAGGTTATGAAATAAAGATCTCGGCATAAACACCAATGCAGGCGTGTTCCAGTATTTATGCTGCAGACGTTTGATTATTTATTTATGAAAACAGAAAACTTTTGGGGATCTAAATAAGTCACAGTCCACTGCTTTCGATACTTAAAAGTTTAAATATTTACGACCGTACATACAGTTCTCCCTTCAGCTGTTTTACTCTCTTTTTAGATTATTTAGACATTTCTTAAACATTTATTTTCCTGTCTTCAGTTAAAGCCTTTTCAGAGGATAAAAAGTGAGATTTCCTGTTTTGTGAGCAGTGGTGGTGTCTATGATACGAGCCATGTAAGGTCTTTGAGGGAACGCTCACATCTTCGGTGATACAATGACTCCTGTCAGGGAAAAGTGACGGAGGAGGCGTTTGGAAAATGGCTTTTAAAGTCCTTGGGTCGTGGTCTGAGGACAAAGGAGCTCTGGGGTGACAGATGACAGGTGTTAACCTTGACTTCAAACTACAGGCCTTTCAGATCTGAAAGGAAATGATGAAATGGTGTGTGGGAATCTCTTCTTCTGGAGAGTGACGACTATTTTAGGTTTAGTTTGAAGTTAGCATTTGTTGACATATTTACAATAGTACTTCTAGCTATGGCTTCAAACAATACAGAAAAAACCTTTTAAACTTCAGTTTTTCTCTTGTTATCTGCTTTTTTTCCATTGCTGCTTAGTAGCTAGTTGTTATTTTCATGGACATTTTTTTTTAATAAACGTGAAAAGTGAATTTACTGTTAATGTTTAGATCGCTATCTTTAATTATGAAACAATTAAAATATTGCTGAAAGAAATTTAACAGTTCAACAAATCAAATAATACATTTACATTATTCACCAATTTCCTAGAAAGTCACAGAGTTCTCATATATTTTTAAGCCCAAAATCCTCAAATATTTTCATCATAGTACATTAAACCCAACTAACGTAGTTTTCTGTATTCAACAGAAAAAACTACGGGGATTGAAGCTTTTTTATGCCAGAAGTGGTAACTTTTGACCAGCCCTTTACTTCCAAACACTATTTTTCACACGAGAGGGTGCACCACGAATGAATGGTCTATTTTTTCGAAACTTATATTGAATTTAAGGCGCACCATTAGGAGAGATAAGCCAGCCAAAATTATTATTAAATGCATTCGCAGTAACTAAGTGTCAACTCTAGTAGCATTTTTCACAATAGCTACAACTCCCAATCTTGTTTGCAACATAAAAAAATCAGACTAATACAGCAAAACATTTCTGTAATTACTCTAACTCCCAACCTTCTTGGCAACGTAAAAAAAAAAAAAAACACAGTCCAACATCGCTATACGTTAGCCACGTTAGCCAGGTTGCGTATTTAAAATAACACCCAACCAAACGTTTTGACAATATTGTCTCTCTCAAATTGCTTTAACATCAGAACCATCATGAATCCATATATAAAGTGCTCCGGATTATAAGGCGAAATGTTGTGTTTTTGTTTTTTTTAAATTCAGGCTTTTAAGTGTGTCTCACAGGGCTGAAAATACTCTTCTAGAATTTTTACTTTGACTGAAAAAAACTCCTGGACACCTCCCTGAGGAGAATGACCAGGCATTTCCCTCTTGTTGGAGACCCCTGGGAAGACCCCGGATTCGCTGGAGAGATGACGTCTCTCAGCTGTCCTGGGAACACCAAAGAATTCCCCCAGAGGAGCTGGAGGAAATGGCGGGAGAGAGAAGTCTGGTCACCTTTGCTTATACAGCTGTCCCCGCGACCTGGTCCCGGATGAGCAGAAGAAAATAGATGGACGTTTTTATTTTCTTCCTGTTTATGACTAGTGGTAGATTAAAAGATAACATTTTACTTTTTATCATTGCTCAAGAATCATCCTGAATAAACTGCAGGCATTAGATAGGACCATTGCCAAGCTAAACCTGTAAAAGAAAAAGTCTGAAAAAATGGTTTTATACCACAATTGCTTTCCTTTTCTCTACTAGCTACTTAAAGACCAATTCCAATGAACTTTGTGTTTTTTAACATGTTTTGCGGCATTTCTCTGACAATGGAAGATAAATATAAAGAAAATTAAGACTAAAATTGCATTTCTTTAAATAAATCATTATGAATCAAGAGCAAATGAAAGAACGCCTTTTGAAAAAATGATTCTGAAATGACTATTCTGAAATGCATTGGAAAGAAATCTTAAACATTGTGGTCTTTAAGCAAACGATTCCGTTGCTCCTTCAAAGACCACTGATGATGAGCATCGCTGGCATGGCCGGTCCATTATCAGTGCATTTGCAATTCATGGCTTCTCTTTTCTGTCCTGGTAATTCAAACTGATCCAAATGTTAATATTAGCCTGAAATAGGGCTGGGTGATAAAATGGTAGCTATCGATGTTGTGATAGTACTTTTTCTCGAAAGTAAAATGAGCCTATTGCGATAGACTTTTATTTTGAAGGGTCCGAAATGAACACTCCAGTCCCGAGCAATGTACTCCTCTTTGCAGAGTAAAAGTTAGAGGGTTAGTCACCACATAGAGGAAATGTTTTGTGTAAACTTAGAGATGTTTATTAGCTCTACTGCACATTATCTAAAAAACATGTTTCTTGTAAAACTGGAAATCTCACCAACCTTTTTTATCACCTGGAGCAGTGCCACTAAGCATGCTCAATCCCAGACTGAAATAAACGATAATTCTCCAGCAAAAACAACAAAGTTAAGATCTTCACAGCAGCAACAGCCAAAACTACAAGAAATACAGAGAATTTGCTTTTAGTTCCTAACTTGATCACAGGATGATAAAAATGTCAATTTTATGTTTGTTCTGTAAAACTTGAAAACATTAGAATTTATTTGTAGAATAATGCTTTGTTTATATTTATGCCTTTTTCGTTTTCTGCGGGAAAAAAAAAACTGTTGCATCATGTTCCTTCAGTGCATCTGTTATGCTTAAAGTATGATAGGAAATAAATATTTACATCTAAACAACCTGTTGAATGATTACACATTTCTCTAATGAGCCACAGAGCGTTCATATTAAATATAGTTATTTAATTTATGTCAAATATCGTTATCGTCTGACATAGAAAAACAATATTGCGATATAATAAATTCACAATCGCCCAGCTCTAGCCTGAAACTTGCATATTTGCTCACTTTGAATTCGATTAACAGCTCGTGTCTTGTCTTTTCCTGCTTCCTCTGATCTTCAAATGCAAGAAGTGTCTGACACACTGAGATGTTATGGTAGAAATCGGTTCAATCCTGTTCAAATTTTAAAAGGAACATTCTCATTAAGAACTAAAGTACCTTATTCTAATCTAACATCAGGAAACACTGGTGTTAAAATGGAAAATTACCTCAAATATATGCCAGGACTTGACACATCTGAAGAAAAACAACCACCTCATACTAGTTCAGTTACTTAGCAGGTCTTCTATAAAAGGATGTTCTGTCTTTAATTGCTGTTTCTGTTCTAAAGAGGTGTGACAACAGAGTAGAAACTCAAAAAGTTGTTAACAATTTAAGACCTAAGTGTTCAATGCTTTCAGAAATGTCCAAATGACAAAAAACTACAACTTTACAAGCCTATGGTAGGATTCCAACTTAGAAGAAGTTTGGCTTTTATTTTAATCATAAAAGTCTGTCGTTGTAAAAGTAGATGAAATATGTCTTGTTTTAAAAATTAACGTTTATGTGACTTCAGGAAGAAAGCCATTTGGGACTAAAACAGAAATGTTTGCCTAAACCAAAAACACAAAGCTTAGGTTTTCCTACTGTGAAGCACAGAGGTGGAAGGATGATGATGTTGGAGTCTTGATTAATCGTAACTCTTTAACTGTTTACGCAATTGATGTAATTCCAAAGGATTCTGAAGTGAAGGAAAACATCTTTTCGCTGTGATACAACCCTTTACATTAGTAACGTGTTGTTTATACGACATGTTAGTAATGTAAAACGTTATAGAATAGTGCAAAGCAAAAATAAATATCGCTTTTCTCTGCATCAGGATTGGCTAATTAACGTTGATCGTGTAAATGGTTGAAGAGTTATGATATGACAAAGAAAGTGTTATTTAGGCGTCGCTGGCGACATCTCAGATGTTAAAGGGTAAAATACCAGGTGGTTTGTTTGTCTGCAAATCTTATAAATGCGCTATGTAGCTGGAAAATGATTCATACAAGGAAAAATAATCTACTACAGGATGTCTGAAACTGAATCTTTTGCCCTAAAATAAGAAAAAATTCCAATCAAAACCTGTCAAAGTGTTGATTTGATATAAAAAAAAAAGTGTAAAATGTCATTGAGGAAGGTGGTCAAGAAAGGTGAAATTACCTCTTTGTTTAGGATAGATTTTTACTGATAATCTGTAAAACTGAAATACAACCGTGAAATTAATCAGTTACGATATTTTTTAAAGCTGAAATCATTTCCATCAATAAAACAATAAAAGCTCTTGAAGATACTTGAGCCATAGTTAGACGAATGAAGACTTGGTTATAGTGAACAACAACTTGCCTTTTAACCAATCTTAATAGTGGAACCATTTATTAAAATAATCATATATATTTGTGGTACAAGCAACACAATTGTCATAATTGTTGCTAAAAGACCTCTGGACCAGAAAAGTATGGTAGCTATGAGAACATTCAATAATTTAACGTATATAACAATAGTATCACTTTGGTATCCCTAAAGTTAAGACTGCATTTTGAGCATAAAAAGCCCATAGTGGTATGACTGGGAGAGATATAAATCAAGTCTATTTCTAACGATTGAGTGTTTGGCAGCCATCTTTAAAAATGGCGGCCTCTTTGGATTTTTCTTAAAGAGGGGATGCTGAGGTACATCTATGGCACCATAAAAAGCACAATTTGTCCAGTGTATCATTACTACAGGCGCCACCAGAAAAGTGATGATACCACCGTTATTGGGTGTATTTGTTGATTAAAGTGTCCATTTTATTATTTAAAAAGCGAATAAAGGAATGTAATAAAACCTTCATAATAACAATATGGTGTAGTGACTACCAAACAGCCCGTTTTTAACAAAAGAAAAGCATCCCTGGATTTTATAATCCAAATGTACTGGCTTGCTGTTAAAAATCACTTGGCGGTAAAAAATAAATAAATAAATAAAACATGTTTGATCGAAAAGTAACAGCGTTTTCTACATCCAGGGCGCAATCTAACATGAACACATCAATGATTCCTTAAGTTTCACTTTTTGCTTTGAGTTTTTTTCGCTTCATTTCCTCTTTTTCAAAGAAAGGTTAGATTTTTCCATCTCAGCTGTGCATAACAGCTGCGTCACTTTCCCAGCAGATCTTTTCATCGCTTTTGTGTGTCATAGACGTATTAAGGTCACCCATTAAACCCCCTGTGCCACATAAACAGTATCAAAAAACATAAATCCCCACAATCTCCATACATGTTTGCTGTTTGTTCAGTCTTGCCTGTAGGTAAAGCCTTTTTAATCCGCGGTTGAATGTTGGAGAGCCTGCGTTAGGGCTACGAATGAAATGTTGTTAAAAGGTGAACCTGACTGCAGCGAATCCTTCAGGTTATTCCTATTTACAGTCTTTAAATTATGCATGAATGCTAATAGTAAAGGGAAAAGATTCCGTTGGTGACATATGACATATTAAGGAGGGGGAGAAATATGAGGGCGGAGCGTGGGGGACATCTCTGACGCGCCATCACCTGTTTGCCAGTTGGTTTGCTGGGAGCGCTGCTGCGCGCTCTCAGAGGGAAAGCTTTTGATGCCTGATTTGTCGCTTGGCTGAGTCTGCGCGCGGCTTGATGCTCGGCGGGGAGGGTGTCCCAGTCGCATCCTCTCTCAGAGCGGGATTCGACGGCTCGGACAGGGCAGGATGAGGAGGCAGTACAGGGATGACGGGTATTACCCTTGCTCGGGGGTACGTTATTGCTACTCGTAGCTTAGAAACTTTGGAAAGTAGATGACGAATAGGAAGGAATATTCTTTTATTTTTGTTAGTTTATTTACACGAAATGCCATAAATGGATCTCCTTTTTGACTTTTTTTTTTTCTCTCATGTCCCACAGCAAGCCCTGGATTCCAACCTGAGCAATCTGATCAAGAGAAACAACGAGCTGGAGTCTCTGATGGGAAAACTGATCCAGACTTGTCAACATGTGGAGGTGAGACTCACCATTTCACTTTATTTCACCACAAAGTGTTGCTTTGGTTAACTTAGCCACACCTGTAAGACCTGTGTTAAACTCCGTAGTCTTTAAATTCCATGTACATCTCAGTATTTATAGTATTATTGGCCTTCCCAGGTTGCTTTGCGAAGAAAAATAAGTGATCGACTGAAAACCTCTTTGCACAAGAGTTGTTTTTACTTCCATGTGCCTGTTCGTGTTATGCAGCTCCACTAAGGCGCTTTGAATAAAGCATTACAGTGGGGTTGAAGAGCACTGACATCTGAAAACAGCCTCTCTGCTTTGCAAAGCCCTTTCTTAAAGAGCACCCAGTCAAATACATGATTTTGTTCCTGTGTAGGCTCTTTGAAAAGAAAAAGAGAATTGTTTAGCTCAAATAATTCTCTGAATAACAACACTAATGTGCTAAAAATATCCAGATAGTGTGGGTGAGAGGTGTTGCATGAGGAGTAAAATCCATGCAGAAACTTGGTGAATAAAGATGTCTGACATGCAGAAAAGAAAACCAGAAAAGGTCACCCACACAGAGAGACGTCAGGCGAAAAGGCGGCGGGGTTCGCGTGCAGCTCAGGGAGCTTTTCCAAATGTTTCGCATCAGATTAAAGCGTCCCAAAAAAACTTGCCTGGAAATGACGGCGGGGGCTTGAAGACTCCAGCTCCTCTGACTCACCGATCTCAGCTGCGACAGGGAGGCTGCGCTCTTTTGGTACATTAGATGTGCAAGTCTTTTCAGCTGGAATGGGGCTTTTGTTGGCAGGATCAAATGTTAACCAACACTCGCAGCCATCTTTGCCAATTTGTGCTATAAAACAAAATATCACGAAGGGATGTACATATTTTTCTATTCTCTCTGAGGTTTATGTCAATGTTTAATACATTTTTTAAGTATTTTTCACAAATGAATATCTAAAAATCCAAAAATAATATAAACATTTGGTTGTAGAGCTCACTAGAAATTAAATATCTTGGTTCACTTTTTCACTCATAAGGAAATATCGATCTTCCAAGTTAACCTCACATAAAAAAGTTCAATTAACTTCAAGTAATGGTTTAAATGTGTCTATTTTGATCAGTTTATTGGTCACATTGAACAACAGCATTTAAATATGACGAAGAAAAATCTGCTCGAATCATTTGAGTTTCTAATAATAAAACTGCTATGGGCTTGTACCATTCTTGTGATTCCTTGTCTAACAGAGTCACTAAACGCTTCAGTCAATCAGGCTGCAATCTGTCAGAATCAGCATGCGCTTCAGTGGCTTCAGCCCACGGACACTACGAGCTCCACAGGTTTACTCTGGTTATTCAAAAACACTCAACCTTCTTTTGAATATACGGCAGGTAAACACGCCTAAGCAAGGCTATGACATCATTTCTTTTCTCCGTAATAACAAATGTCCTCTATTTTTCCTTGTGGTTTTTGAATTTAACTACATTTTTATCAGTTATGTCACTGCACTGCTTTCACTTTTATTGTATTTTATCAGGAATACTTTGCGTAGAATAATGAAATGCAGCAACTTGTAAGGGTTCTTTATCTTAATGTCATAGTTCGTGATGTGTACATCTTATTTAACATTAAACTAATAACAAATCAATTATTGTTTCAAGGCATCTATGCTTTAGAATCACAAAATGCATTCAAATGTTTACAGGCAACTTTGTTTCATGCAAAAAGTCTAACTAGAAAACAAAAAAAATCAAAAATTACCTCTTACATTTTCCATTGATTTTTTTTCCGCCAGGAAAAACTATTTCCAATAAGTCAAGCAGAATTTACAATTTCAAAATAAACCTAAAAATGGAATTATATGGAAAAACTTGACAACTAAAGAATGTGTTTGAAGGAACTGACCTGCAGCAATCCTCCGTTCTGCAGTTTAACACCTGAAAATAGTTAACAGGATCACCATGATGCATTCAAGGACCACAAGAAGAGTAGGGACTAAAGCCTACAAATATGTTTTTCTTTTTTTTTTTTTTTTTTTATGAACTTCTTGATTTAGTGCATACACTATCAAGGACTAAACAAAACTAGAGTTTTTATGGTTGAATGAAAAAAGATAACCCTTCAAGAGTACTTACAGTTTAATTTTCCAAAGTAGTTTACTGTGGTATTATATTTAGGCAGCTTAACGTTCGATTATGGAGATATAATTTGACCCCGACGCCCCCACACTAGTGCAGGTTTCTTTCAATATTTCATGTATTCAAAGTTTCAAAATGATTTTTTGTTCCTTTTTGGTTTAAAAGAAACATAACAATGACAGATAATTGTGATACTTGTCGGATTAAAATCCTTGGAACACTGTTTATAGGTTACTTGAGCTTCGCCTGCTTTTTAGACATTTTTCCATTATTTTGACCTTTGCATTTTTATTTTGTCTCTACATGTATGGCTTTTTGTTTTATAATACAAAACCAATTTGATTTGAATTTTTTCATGGTTTTTGCAGTAAAGAAATGCAATTTTCGGACTGGAGTTTTAGATTCATTGTAGGATTATTGTTTAATATAATTACAAATACTTGTAAAAAATAAAAACTAACTGGGTTGTACTATAAAAGTGAATATCAAGCATTGCCACTAAAATGAGCTTTTAAAATAAATTATTTCAGCAAACTGTAAAGTAGTAAAAAAAAAAGGCTTAAAACGGCGTCGGACAACCAAAAGTTAAGCTAATCCAAAACTGTTACACTTCCTGAGTGCCTGTTGTATATCTTCTTTTGCAAAATTGTTCCACAACTTTATTGTTGATACGTAGGGATCTGTCCCAACATTTGACATACGCTTTTCCAGAAGGTAAATTAACCCAATAGCTGGTCTTTTACAGTAAAATAAATGTCTACGCATTTGCTTGTATATCGAGCCACCTAGTGGCCGCTTGGTGAACTGCACCGGCTCCAATTCATTGAAGAAAAAAAAATCTGAATTAGGGAATGTAGACGAGAATAACATGGAATAGAACTTTATTGATCTCACAACAGGGGGGATTGATTTGTTACCATGGCTGAATAAAACCTCAGATTATAAATAATACAACACAAAAAATAAAAGAAGTGTCCAGTGTCGATTGGGGGTGCTAGTTCAAAACTTTTTTTCCATTTTTTTCAAAAGCCGAGCTGGCTAAATTCATTTTTTCATGACCAGTAATCTAAAAATGAAGCTGCAAAATATTGAAAACACCAAATACTTTGGATATTTGTTATCTTTGATGATTGAAAACACTTCCAGAGCTATGTTCTAATGCAGTGCTAAAGTGCTTCTGCAAACATTATTTCATAAATTTACCACAAAAATGTGGTTTGTGCAATTAACTATAATTCATTTAAAGAGAAAAATACATATTCAAAAAATATATACGTAGGGACAAATAAAAACAAGTTTTTGCATTAATATTGTTTGGATTGGCCAATTTGTAACTGTTTTGTTTTATTATATTTATAGAGGCAAATATGAAACCACAGACCAGCTTCAAATCAACAGCCCTATGGCCATATCATGATACTTTTAGCTACAGCGAACTGCCTGCTTTTACCCCCAGATGGGCTTTTATTACAGGATAAGAAAGAGTAAATAAAATGCAGACGATACGGAAATTTTACACAAACCAGTTTGAAACGGAATAACAACCACAAAGGGGTAAAAGCACACAACCACTAATGAGCTGGTGTATTTAACAAAAATGCAAAAACTAGAACATATTTTCACCCTTTAACACCGACGTTTTAACTCCGGTGTTGACATTCTTTCGTCTACCGTCACTCTTAAACTGTTCATGCAATTCACGAAATTCCAGCAGATCCCGATCTGGAGAAGAGTGGTTTTGTGTTGCCGATCTTACGTCAAGCCGCTTTTCTCGGCGTCACAATCAGCTGATTCACATTGCCCGCGTATTTAGGCGCACTCTATGCAACATGAATGTGAGATTCCTCCTTTTGTCTGAACGATGGATAAAAAAGAGCTGTGAAGACCCCGGGGAGGTTCCACTGCCTTTTTTTAATCCTAATCCTTCATGACTTGCCTCATCTGTCTAATAAAATGTCCGACCTGGCCGGGATTTCAGGTGAATGCATCCCGCCAGGAGGGCAAGCTGATGGAGGAGTGCGATATCCTGATTGACATCATTCAACAGAGGAGGCAGATCATTGGCAGCAAGATAAAGGAGGGAAAGGTGAGCTTTTTTTTTTTTTTAAACCTTCAGTCAAAGTTTTAAAAATTCCCCATTGATCGGGGAGAAGCTGTTGTAATAAATAAATCCTCAAAACAAAATGACTTATTTGCCATTGTGAGTGAATCGGTCATCAGAATTTCCCACCAACCTCACCCATCACGCTTCAAATCCAGCTGTGGACGTTTTAAATACCATTAGACCTTGCTTTGTATTGAGCGCTAGCACCACCCAGCACATCACCAAAGTGGGAACAGATGGCAGCTGGTTCAGAAGCCTGAAGTGTGGACCCCCTCGACAGATTCTGAACAGATCGGGGAGGGAGGGGGAGATCGCACTGGCCAAAAAAAGTAGATCCCAGAGCATATGGAGGGGATGTTTGTAAACCCGGATCATTTTTAAGCTGCGTCTAATAAGACTCGGAATGCTGTAGAAAGGCTTTAAGGCTGTTAGCACTGTATTAGAGAAGAAAAAAAGTACAATATTTTTTCATTTAAACCGATTAGGGGTCCATTTCATGACAACAAGGAAATAAATCTTCCCTGTGAAGAAATATTTCTGCAGCTTTTCTTTTGTTTTGATTTTTTTTCTAGAGAAGTTGAAGCAGTCATCTGACCCCAATCTAACCGCTGACCTAAATCTGCCTCTTAAAATCTGTGGGTATGGGGAGAGGAAATTAAAGCCAACAGCTCGAAAAGGGGGTTGGGGCGGGGTGAAATCCCAGATTTGAGCGCACCAGAATCCCTGGCATGTTTGCGTTGTATTTGTAACTTTGTGTTTTGTTTTTTTTTTTGCTTTTTCTCCTCAGAAAACACCCAGAGAGGCACAAAAAGTGGACTTTTAATGACATCTGTTGTTCTTTTTGTACAAGATCAACTAAACGTTTTAATATTAGGAATAATTTGTCCAGATTAAAAAAGAAAATGAAGCAGAGAATCAGTATTTTAGATTTCACAAATCGATGTGAGAAAATGCTCTATATATATGAAATATTTTGCCTTCTTGACTGACATAAGTGAACAAACTCTAAAAAATGACCAAATCCATCAGTCATGCTTCCATCTGGCTTGTTTGCTCCTTCCTGTACGCACCAGCTCTGAATATGTTTGACCTTTTGCGCTTTAATCCTGCAATATTCAATGCCTCTTTCCTTGACTTCGTTACTGCTCTCAGCTTGACTCTTTTTTCTGAGAATTCTCCTTTTTTTTTTCCATATTTCAAGGCTCAGAGGCTTCGAAAGCTCGCCCAACAAATTTCCAACTGCAAGCAGTGCATCGAGAGGTCTTCCGCCCTTATTACACAAGCTGACCAGACGCTGAAGGAAACGGATCACGCTCGCTTCCTGCAGACGGCCAAGAGCATCAATGAGAGGTCGGGGGGGGGGTTCACATTCTGCTCAAACATGCCCCAATAACTCAACATCGTACGTCTAATTCTGCAGATGAGGAAACTGCTAAAACGTAAGATGAGAGGCAGTTTTGACAGTCACCAGAAGCTGCAAGAGATTTCATCCTTTATTAATCGAGTTCAACATGACAGTCTACTTCAGCCTTGATTTGGTGAAGGAGGGCTGTTTTGTGTGCAAAAGGGAGTAAAAGTAATTGCAATCTTTTGGTCCATCCAACCATGCATCTGTTTTTATTTATTGTATACACGGAGTCTCAGAGCAAAAACCATTCAAGCAGAGATTTCAAGATCTCTGGAAGAAGGGTGGATTTATTCAGCAAATTCAGACCTTCTGGAAGGAAATGCCAGGAATACCTCCACCGTTTTTTTTTTAAAGACACACTGGAAAGATGCCAATACCTGACCAGTTGTTTTTTGTATTTGTTTTTTAAACCAAGGAATACTCTGGTGCGTGCAGTGGTCCCTCCTGGACCGCGGATCAGTACCGCTATGGCCACTTGGTACTGGGCTGCAGACAAACTAATAATAACTAAGATTATTTTTGCTTTGTTTATTTTCTGTTTTTGAAGGGAGTTTTATTTGGGAAAACTATCAGATTCTGTCCACCACATCCTTTTCTGACTTACAGTGAGGCAAATAGGTATTTGAACACCCTGGGATTTTGCAGGACTTAAAAGTCATGGAGGGGTCTGAAATTTTCCATTTTCAAAGTGCATGTCCAGTGTGAGAGACGCATTGAAAAAAAGAATAAAAATACGGATGATTTTGAAAAATAATTTATATGGGTGCTACTGCCGCAGATACGCCACAGATTGATCTGATCTCAATCTAATAATATTGAAATTTTCCAACCTGAGACAACAAATTAGAAACCAAACTATTTTTCCATCCTTGCCACTCCAGGTACCTCCAGCAAAAGCACAACCACCGCTACATAGAGCAAGAAAAAAACACGAGGATGCGTCGCTAACACAATTGTTCACTTCACAGAATGTTGAAAATGTCTTATATAACATATATATATATATATATATATTCTCCCATAACATTAAATCTGTTTTTTTCGGTGATAACAATCCAGGGTCTCCATGGCAACTGCATCTACCCAAGTACTGATCCCCGAGATTCACCTAACTGACACCTTTGACACTTTTGCGCTGGACTTCACCAGAGAGAAGAAGTTGTTGGAGAATCTGGATTATCTCACTGGTAAAGCTTTATCTTTTTGTGTTTCCAGTTGAATTAACCTTTTATTATAGCAGATGTTGTAAGTGACAAGAAACAACACGAGGTCTTCAAACTAGGGTAGCTCTGTCACTGTTTGAACAATTTTCATAACTCCATCGGATTCTGAAGCTAATCTGTTTTCTGCATCAGAATCAGCTGATTTAACCACTGCAAAGTGTTGCATATCAGAATCCAGGGGCCGGCTCTAGGAATAGGCGAGCTAGGCGATCGCCTAGGGTGCCATTTGCTGGAGGGGCGCATAATCATTGCGTTTTTTTACATTTTAAATTTTATTTATTTCATTTTTATTTTTATTCCTATATATATATGTGTGTGTGTAGTTTCTGTTTCGGACAGCAAGAGTTGCCAAACCCCCTATTCTTTTTCTCCAGCCATGCGCGGGGCACGGGGGGTGTTAGGAGGGGCGCCAAGATGCGTGTTTGCCTAGGGCGCCACGCAGCCCAGGGCCGGTCCTGTCAGAATATAATATTGCTTATTGGAAGTTTCGGTGTTGAAGGGTTAGGGAGCTAAAATTCCCAATCAAATGGCTCGTCAGCTTTATTTTGCTCATCCTCAGCTGTGAAATTACAACTCTGCGTTTCACTTCAAACTCGAATTTGAACCAAATATTAAGTAACAATTTAATAATCTGAAAATGCAATTTTGAGCCTTTATTCTCTGTCCCACTTGCAACGAAACTTTACGTTGTGAATTATGAGGACACCAGGGACAAAACCAAACAAAAAAAAACAAAACCTTAAAAAAACCTTAGAGAAAAGCCATTGTTTGTGTGTTTTTGAAGGTCTGTGAAATTGGTGGGCTCATCCTTAATCTCTGCGATGGATGAGGTCTTGGCTGGAGGGCCTTTTTACTGAGTGAATCAGTCTGAATCACTCCACTATGTGCAGCCACTCATGGCAGAAGGCTCAAGAGTGGGAGAGAGTGACAGACAAAGGACGAGATATGAAGTGGCTTTACAATCATTTTAAGCTAGGCCTTTGTGTCTCTATTTCTATCCTGTTTCTGTTTTTTCCTATGAGGAATACGAAAGTGATCAATTAAACGTGTGTTTCTGCAGAATACACAAGACTAATACCATTAAAATGGGTTATCCCTTAAATCAGTAGATAATATCAATAGATAGTACTAGATAATATATTGCCCATTTCTTGATTAAGTAACATTTTCTTGATAAAAGACCTGTTATTGTGGCGCTGTCCTGATGTAAACATTATTTTTCTTTATTGCTTGCAAAGTTTAGCCTATTGCCATCCTGGAGGGGCTATCTTTAATCCACCGTCTAATGAACCCACAGGCCCATAAATTGAACCAAATGGGCATGTGCGATGTTAATTAGGGTTACTGTTTTTGTAATAACTTTAAAGTGTAGCAATAAGTCTTGAGATAATGATCATGTGCTTCATTCTTCACAGCTCCAAGTGCTCCATGCATAAGGGAAGAACTGTGCACGGCGTCGTACGATACCATCAGCGTCCATTGGACATCTGATGATGAGTTTTCTGTTGTGTCCTATGAGCTCCAGTATACCATCTTCACAGGACAGTCCAACATTGCCAGTAAGTATATTTAGCAACTGACTTCAAACAAGGATAAGTAGCTACTATAGGTTTGTTCAAGTCAGAAAGCAGTTTCAATGAAACTAAAAGAAATAATGAAAATCTGAGTGGTCAAGACTCTATTGACCAAGTAATACAGTCAGGTGAATATAAGTCAGGGGGCCTCTTCTCCACTATCATAAGTCTGGCAGCTTTACAACACCAACCAGGGTCATGTTAACTATCAGAATCTCAGCTTGCAGGCAAAACAAGCAGTTAGAAATAAAGTTTTTTTTAGCTTTTTGGTTAAGTTAGTTGGTCCAAATTTTAAAATAATGACATCTGTCCTTGAACTGATCAATCAAATTCCGCTAAAACTTTGTCTGAGTTATGCAAGTTTTGAGCCAATTTGGAAAAACAGGCAAAAAGGTGGAATATTAATTTTGTCTCAATGACAAAAAAACTACGACGAATTATTAGGGCCACCATAAAAATAAATAAATACATTGATTAGAATAAGGTCATACATTTTTAAGAAAAAGTCTCATTTTTCAAAAAAAATGTCAAAAATATATGAGAAAAAAGTTGTAATTTTATGAGAATAAAGTCAAAAGATTATGAGAAAAATCTCGTAATTTTACAAGAATAAACCCATATAATTATGAGAAGGTCATAACTTTACAAGACGAAAGTCGTAAATTTATGAGAAAAGTCATAAGACGTGAAAAAAAATAATTTTATGAAAAAAACCTAAAGAATTGTAAGGAAAAAGCTAACATTTTTATGAGAATGAAATCAGAAATTTATGAGAAAAGTAGTAATTTTACAAGAAAAAAACTCTGAAATATATGAAAAAAAGTTTCAATTTTATGAGAATAGTCATAAGATTATGCGAAAAAAAAATAAATTTGACAAGAATAAACCCATAAAATTATGAAAAAAAGTCATATTATTATGAGAATAATAATATGATTTTTTTGTTGTTTCTTTGCAATATTCTGATATCAGTCCAATGAGACGGCTGTGGCTGTGATATTGGGTTAGATGACTAAAATTGAATTGAATCACAAATGTATGCAGAAGTCTTAATTTGACAAGAAAAAAGTTTCCATTCACATTATTCAGCCTTCATCCACAATCTTCTTCTGAAGAGGCTCAGTTTTATGCAAATTCTTTTTTCATTTCCTTATACTTAAATTATGTTGACTCGTTAGTATTTCCTTATGTGTCAAACCAATCCTAAAGTAACAGCCACCAATGCACTTGACATCTCTCACACTGAAACAAGATATTATTTTTTTATTGTCGTGTATATTTTACTAGTAAACAGTAAAAATGTATTACTATAATCTAGTAAATTCTCAACCTATAACTTGTGAATTTATAACTCTAGTACTTACTTATAATTCTAGAAGTTCATTTTTGTAAAATTTTGAGCCTTTTCCCTATTCTTGTAAAATTAAGATTTTTTTGATAATTTTATGACTATTCATGTAAAATTACTTTTTCTTTTCTCATAACAACTTTATTCTTGTACAATTGTGACTTTTTTCCTCATAATCTCATGACTATACTCATACATTTATTTAGGTATTTCTTTTCTATGGCCCTAATACTCTGCCGTAAAACAGTTGTGGCTAACTCCTCACACAGCTATGAACGGTTGCTGTTGCTCTGAATGCACCAGTGTCTTACCAAACAGCTTGTCAAAAGATTTGCCACTTTGCTTGAATACACAGGTAATGGTTGAAGCTCAGAACATCCACTAATTACAAATCTTGCTGTAGATTGCTTACTGAAAATAAAAATCTGTAGAACCGACTTATGAACCAGCTGATGTTCTCTCTACCTTCTTGTGAAGCAAATCTACAACTACTTTAATTCTCCAATGTTGGCAATAGTTCATTCCCAAACAAAAGATTTACATTTTACGGTGCTGGTTCCCAACCCAGATTTAAATTAGGTTTCTAATCATTCATCTGAAACAGAACTTCAAAGAAAATGTAGTTATGAATAGAATCACAGACAAAATAACCATTTTTAAGTACATTATACATATCTGCAACAAGGTCCAGGCTTAACTAATCTAAAGCTTTAAAAGTCATTAGACTTCTGTCCTCATGCAAAGGCATAAAACTGAGTAAAATGGTAAGGTTCTTTCAAAGCAGTTTTTGTGAGGGTGAAAAATAATGGAATTTTATTTAAAACAAAAGGGGTGTGGCTAAATGTTATGTTTATTAGTAAGTGCGCACTGAAAAAAAAAACCCCAAAACCTTAGGATATGTCAATCATTTAGGTATGTAGAAAACCAACAGCTTTGATGTTTAAGATGAGTTTGGGCAGCTGGCAGCGAGAAAACACATTAGCATCTCAGACAGTCACTGAGTGACACAGTGTCTTGTAAAATAATGCACTATACACAGATATACACTTTCTCAAACACACACATACCCAGGAAAACTTGGGCACAGCAGACTGAGCATCAGCTACCGAGAGGAAAATGAGGTCAAGGCACCTGAAGACAAGCTCCTCTGCTCCCTGTAAATCAAACTGCCTTTTCTCTGTCTTTCACACTCTCTTTTTTGATGTCTCTTTCTCAAAGATCTAAACATGCTCAAGTCTTTCATTCTTTTCTCACTTCCCAGTTTTACCATTTTCTTTGGCCTCTTTTGTAATGAAATGTTCCATTTCTGCCATCTTCACAAAGTCCTACCCACTGATGCTGACTTTTAATTTCTTTGGTGCCTGCAGCACATTAGGAACTAACATTTATCACAACATGACACTTTATTTTAGTTCTCCTGTCAAATTCTCTTTTCTGCAAGATGCTGAGATCTTTCTTTCTTTCACCGGTTTCTAATCATTAATGACGGAGGTGCTGCTGTCGGCATCCAAGTCTAGTTCCCCAAGGAGGCGTTCAGATTAATCACTATGCAAGAAGCAGATGACGTGCAACATTAATGCAATAAAAAAGCTAATACAACATCCTTTGCCCATGAGCACAATTACTCCCAACAGTCTTGTAAACTGATGTTGAAAGCAAATGAAACACAGGCAAATTTATGTCTTAATTTTACCTTGAACTGAAATTAAAGGTTTTTCTATCAAGTTTTACTCCATGCTGTTGATGTACTATGTCTGAAAGGGGTTTTTTACTGGTTAAAACGGGCCCATTAACGTGATCTAACTTACGATATGTGCTAATCAGGCAATAATGACCAGTAAGCTGTGATTGTGGAGACCAGCCTGTTACGGCACATTGGCCTTAGTAGATACAGTAAAATGACCAAAAAATGCTGAATTTTGCTTGGATTTTAGAAAAGAAAAAAACTTTGATCATCACAAAAAAAAAAAAAAAAGACCCGGGCCATGGTACAGTATTAGTATTTTTGTACCAAGAACAACTGATAAAGACATTTCAAACTTTCAAAATTTCTATAAATAAATGTCACATAGGAAACACAATGCATACCAAATGCATGGTTGTTATTATATTCAAATATACACACTAAGATTTACAAACTGTTATGGTGCATTCACACCAGAGGGAGCTGAGGCCACATTCACCTAACTTTACCCCTAACCTCAATTTTACAGTGGGATTGTGGATTTGGATTGAATCCCTGATCAGATGGACTCAGGCACCTCCAGAACACCAGACAGGCGGTTTTCCGTGCGCATCATGTCCTCATCTTTCTGCCGGACAGGGATTCACCGCTTGGGTCTTGCCCTTGCTCTAACTTTGCTTACACAACTTGTAGCACGGTTGTCAAAGTCTATAACGCAACTAAAATTGGGTTGTGTGCTCCAGTTACCCTATGTTTGAATATGACTTGTTCAGTTTACGTTTTTCTTAGGGTTTAACACCAAGAAACAAAACATATTTAGTGTTAACTTAGTTCTTTTTCTCACAGGTCTTTGTAACTCACTGGACAGTTGGATGATAGTTCCCAACATCAAACAGAACCAGTACACAGTGCACGGACTCCAAAGTGGGACCAAGTATGTCTTTGTCGTCAAGGCCATAAACCAAGCAGGAAGCAGGAGCAGTGAACCGGGGACGCTGAAGACCAATAGTAAGAAAAGCTGATACTAAACTAGAAGTTTCTGTAGTCTGTGAAAGTTTTATTTCCCTAGTTCTAATGGCAGAAAATGTGATCAAAAAACAGGTCAACCATTTAAACTGGACCCCAAATCTGCACACAAGAAGCTGAAGGTGTCACACGATAACCTGACAGTGGAGCGAGATGAAACCACATCTAAGAAGGGCCACAGCCAAGACCGGTTTTCCAGCCAGAGCAGCTACGGCGTCGTGGGGAATGTCTTTATCGACAGCGGGCGGCACTACTGGGAGGCTCTCATTGGTGGGAGCACATGGTAAGAATCCATGACAACACCAAAGGACTAAGCAAAGGTTCCAGTCGAGTCACAATTCCACTTTTCTTTGCAGGTACGCTATTGGCATCGCCTACAAATCAGCCCCAAAGCATGAATGGATTGGGAAGAACCAGGCCTCTTGGGTACTCTGCCGCTGCAACAACTCCTGGGTGGTCCGCCACAACAGCAAGGAGCTGGCCATCGAGCCTTCCCCCCATCTGCGACGGGTCGGGGTCTTACTGGATTACGATGCCGGATACGTCACCTTCTACGACGCTGTGGGCTCCCAACACCTGCACACCTTCCACATCTCCTTCATCCAGCCTGTGTGTCCTGTGTTCAACGTGTGGAACAAGTGTCTGACCATTCTCACCGGCCTACCCATTCCTGACCACCTAGAAGGACTAGAACCCAGCAACTGAAAGCTACACTTTCCCACCAGCATAAGGTCACTTTCCTAAAGCTGCACCGGACAAGAGTTATCGAGTTTATGTCGTAAACCTTCTGCTCCAGTTCCACCGTCTCAGTCTTGTGCAATGCACCTTTGCACCTAGAGGCAGCGACAAAACTGAGGGGAGTAGCACTCTTCTGTAAATCTGCTCATTCTTCTGTCCTAATTTAGCCCTATTTAACACAACAGAGACAGGCTATAGTGGGAGAAATGAGCGTTTGTACGAAAGTTACATTGTGCAGCTTTGAAAAAAACAAACAAACACAAACACCTCTGGGTGTCAGTTTGGAGCTTCCAAAAACCAGTTTGCCAGGATTACCCGATGCTGCTTATTGTAGAATCTCCATGGCAACCCAATGTCTTATGACAGGGAGACTTTGGGACGAATGAACACTACTATTCCTCGTCTTACGCACTTTCAGATGCATTTAAGGAAGGAGGAAGCAAGCCACAAACCAATGTCTAATCTTTTCTGTTATAGTGCTTTTAGTTTTAGCCTTTTACAGAAGATTTGCAATCAACTGTAGTTTCTGGCAAAAGCAGAACAACAGTTGTATATTTTGTAAATTCGGTGCATCTCTTCCTAATATTTTCCCTACATTCGGCCATTAAGAAGGAACCAAAGCCATGGCTGTTCACATATAATTATCTATAATAAATAAATACAGAATTATTTTTGGAAAAAGTGAAAGAGGACAAAGCTAATATGAAAAGCAGGTTTTTCTTCCATGTAGACCTTTTTTTGTGCAAACTGTTAACACTTTATTGATGTTTTTTTTAATTTTTTTTGTGCAATTTAAATGCATTTATGGTGGGAAAATGATGAGTTGTGTTTGACTTATTGTGTTCATTTAGTTTTTCTCTTAAAGTGTGACGCATTAAATGTGGTTTACATTTGCCGCCCGAGAGACCATCATAGGAAGGAACAGTTTTGTTTCTTTACTCACTTAAATACTTAATTTTACTTTAATTAGCTGATCAACTTTATTTTCAGAAATTAAACAAAAAACCCAAAGAGACAAAGCCAGTCTTCCTTTAATATTTGACCTTTAATATTTAATAAAAAGGCGCTCTTTGGTGTAGATTTGAATCTATTTTTCAGTCACCTGATCTGATTTAATGAAGGACAAATTACCTCTTCTTTGATTCCTTTTGCAAAACTGTGGGTTTTGTTGTATCTGGTTCGAGTATCTAGTGCATAAATTAATGTTCCCATTTCAACTTGATGACCATTGTGTTGTTTGTTGACAACCGCCCTTTTAGGAAAGCAGGATATGAAGAATTTCCTCGCAGTTGTTGGACATAAATGTCGGAGAAATCGAAGAATAAACGTTCCTTTTCACTTCAAACTTGTCATTTTGTGCTTCAATTCCAGAACATCTGAGGCAGGTCTTATTTAAAAAAAAAAAAAAAAAAAAAAAAAAAAACAGGAGGTTTGGAGAGAAATATATTATTTTTTGATTTGGAAAGAAGCAAAGGTCAAGCTCTGCGGAGAAGCTCAAGCAGTGGCACATTCAATAAGGCTTTGACATTTCGTTGGAAGCAGTGGCATCTGTGTTTTTGGTCATTGAGCTCGGCTTTAATCCATCATTTTATGTCAACAACCTCCTTCACTCCTAATTTAATGCTGCAACAGCTGCTGCACAGAGCTGTATTTGTTTGGAGACGTGATAAATCCTCCCAGAACGCCACAGTTCACCTTATGAATTTCCTGTGGAAACAGGAAGTCATTCAGTTTATCATGTGGACTTCCTACAGACACCAGGAGCTTTTCCTGTTTTTTTTATTTTCCCCTTTTCTTTTTAGGAGTAATTGTTCTTGGACTCTATGGGATTCATCGTTAGAGAGCTTTGTTATTGAGCACGCCAAAGCCTTGTGTCTCGTTCACACGGCTCACTGGTGCGAGTCGAGAAGAGTTTAATCCACCGGGCAAACAACAGTCAACAAACCCATAACTATTGGACGTGTTTGTTGTGTTAAACCTGCTGCATAAAAAAAATAAGCCTAAACTACTGTGAAATCTCACTGAACAGCTTAAAGAGCGTCAAAGTTGGACAATAGAGAGAAAAAATCCTTGAAATTTTAAATCACAGTTTATCTTTGTTGCATGAAGGCTAAACTAAAAAGTCATCTAAAAATATAAAAACATGCCTGACTAATTAACCTATAACATTAATGTGGATGGCAAAGGTGTGGTGGCATTACAGCAAAAAAAAAAAACAAAAAAAAAAACAAAGATTGGCAAAAGAAACACCAACGCTAGTGGGAGTGCCCACCCTGAAATTGGCTGTAGGTTCAAATCCATGGTTGTGCCATACCAAGGACTCTAAAATGGAACCCAAAAATCATTTGTTGGGTGAACATTATATAATTGTGGAAAGAATTTCCACATAAACCAAATGTGTTAATATAGCAATAAATGTGTGTCAGGAGATCTGAATGCACTTATGTTGGTGCAACATAATGTATTAATGTTGCTGTAACATGATGATTGCAGCAGTTGACCTGACCCTGATGCTAGTGTCAGGAAATGGTGGCGAAGGACCCAAAATGCAGGAAACCAAGCTTGGTGGAAGAAACAAAAATATTTAAGAAGAAAAAATAAAAATTCATTCCTTTTCTATACCTGTTTTTTCCCTTTCGCGGGCTCGGGGCTGCCGTAGCCTAACCCAGCCACTTATGTACGGGGGGGACATGCAAACCCTACACAGAAAGGTCCCCCATTGGTGAAACTCTTTGAAGTCACCAGTGTTTATTGTTGACGCTTAACATTAATGGATTGGATTGGACCGTTAAACCCACAAATGGTTCCCAAGTCCGGCAGCAGCTTCCCAAGGAGATGAGCCAAATGCGGAGAAATGAATGTCAAACATCCAGGTGTGTGACAAATAATGGGACTTTAACTATAATCATCAGATAGAAATAAAACAGGCTAACGGTGCTCTTTTAGACTTTATATGTCGATATTCATGCAGACATAGAAGACAGTGTTCTACTACGTACATACTATGCTTTCAAGAGCATTTAGACTGTCGCTGCCAGACACTAGCAAGTGTTCTATGGAGAGAAAATAGTCTCAAAACAAATCTGTCTCTGCCTGTTTACGTGTAACTTTGGATTTGTTTGTGTCTGATACTTGATTTGCATATCATACAAAACATTTTGTACAGAGCTGTGTGTACTTGCAATTGTGTACTCACAGGTGCACTCGAATTTTAAAAATGTGCAAATACAAAAAAAAAACAATTTACACAGAATTACACTAGCTTAAAACTAATCATTAATTCAAAACGGCTCCTACGGATTGGTACAGTTCCACGGCTGTCGCTGCACAGGTCTGTTGTGGTGAAGAGAACTAAGCCAGAAAGCAAAGCTCTAAATTTACCGGTCAATCTTCGCTGCAATACTCACATGTGGTCATGAGCTTGGGGTCATAACCGCAATAACGAGGTCCCAAATACAAGCGGACGAATTTAATTTCCTCCGTAGGGTGGCTGGGCGTTCCCTTAAAGATAAGGTGAGAAGCTCAGTCACCCAGAGAGCTTGGAGTAGAGCCGCTGATCCTTCTAACCGGGATGAATTGGACTCGTCGGACAAGAAAAAAAACAACTTTCCTCATTTTGCCGCTGAAACGGAGTCATTGTTCAGTTGTCGAGGGTCCAACCCCAAAGACACAATCTTTCAGTTTTTCCCTAAAATGCTGTACCTGTTGTGTTTATTTACTGGAAGTCTACAGGAAATCGCTATTTTTTTAAGTTTTTGATAGTTATACATTTGTTCTACTGTAGAATTATGAATTGTATGAATAGACCTTAGTCAACTCTTTGGGGGAGATGCTGTAGTATCGCGAAACCCGGCTGTGGTGATTCAACTTGGCGGCACATAAGTTGTTGAACAAAGTTCAGATTTTGGTCTTACTTCATATATATATAAAATATATATATATATACAGCAGGTATCTGCTGTTTGATCATATCATCTTGGAAAAAATGTCATCCAAGAGTTCAAATAACTTGGAAGGAATTCCGGCTCTCTGGTATCCCATAGCTAACGATGTGACATAAGGGGTGGGGTTCTTGGGATGGGGTTTTGGTGAGTGGGCCAGGACCTCCTTTGTACCTGGTGGGGGGCTTCGCTGGTTGGGGGGGTCTGATTCTGATCCAGCGCCTGAATGGGGTGAGCTTTGGAGCGGGTCTCCCTTGGGGGGCCCTGGCTCGTATCCAGGGCTGGGGTGGGGGGATCCTAGGAACTCCTGGGTGGTGGTGGGCGCCTTGTCTGGGGTGGTGGTTCTCTCTGGGGTGGGGCCCTGCGCTGGGCCCCCTGGCGCAGTGGGAGGGCTGCTCTTCTGGCTGAGTTAGGGCTTGCACTCTGTGCTTCCATACCTCACTGCTCTCAGGTTTTGGGGGCCAGTGTGGCGGTCCTGCGGGCCCTGGTCTGGGTGCTTGGCTGGGCTGCCGGGCGTCTGGATCTCCTCCATTGGCCACACTGTATGGGTGCGGGGGTGGGCCCTGGTCGCCGCTGCTGCATCGGTGGGGGTCTTGGTGTGGGGATGGCTGGGAGTTCTCCCTCCTTTTTTTTTACATTCCATCATCCACGTCAGCTTAACATAAAAATTCACCTGAGCACAGGTGTCGGCTCACCTTTGCACAATTAGTTTACATGACAGAATTGAACGCTTTGCATGTGTTAGAATTTCAGAAAAAAGGGATTCTGCCTACTCTTTCGTATGCAGACAACTTGCTGTTAGAACAAATGACTTTGTGAGTTCTCCTTTTTTCATATATGTTTTTCACCTACTGCAGTCCCCTCTTGTTGTGAATGTAACGTTAGGAGGGCAGTACCTGCATTCAAAAATGCATAAAGATGAGGGGAAAAAAACACACAAATGCTAGCATGAAGACTTTCTGCATTCACACAAAACTGCAACGTCCTTTTATTTTAACTCGGACGTGGTGAACTTTCTCCAAATTTAATCCATTCAAATGTGACTGCTGACATTATTTCACACACACACACCGGATTGAGTGACATTTCCAACAATCAATAAAATAACTTCATGTGCCTGCATCACCAGAATGTCCCACAGAGGTGGGTGGGGGGGACCAACAATTGCATTAACCTTTATGAAAAACAGAATTTGCTGAGCTTGTGTTGTTCTTCTGCACAACCTTGGCTCATGCGCAGTCAGGTTCCCCCTGCGTTCACACGTTGGACAGTGTAAAGCATCTAAAATAGCCCCAGCTTTTATTTATTTCTTTTTTTTACATTTTTGTTGCCTGAAGGGCACCTTCATACTAGCTCAACAAGAGACTCCATTTTCCCTCACGGGAATTTGAACCACTGACCGTCCTTCGTGAAAGCCCTTCACTCTCCTCTGGGCAAACACTGTTCCACTTTTGTCGGTGGCGTCAGGCGAGAACTGGTTGCTGTTTGTGCTGCTACCACTGCAGCTACACTCGTCAGGGCAGTCTTCGGGCTCTGCAATCCCCAGACAATTGGGATTTTTTTTTTCAAATGTATTTTCAAGTCAATATAACAGAGAGAGAATGTGGAAGGTACAGGCTCACATCTCCTGGGAGGTTGTGTGTTGTGTAAGGACTAGCAGTCCAAATATATGTGCGTTTGATGGGTACACAGGCAAGCAGAAGTGGTTGCTTGATGGCTATGACATTGCCTTTCAAGTAAAATGACGTTTTGTGTCCTTTTGAAGCACTACAAGTCTGTTCAAAGTTGATGTGAAAGAATAGATATTGTGTTTTCGGTGTTTTTAAACACTTTGTCTGATGATGGAGGAGATAAGTAACAAAAATTGAGCTCAAAATGGCATTTCTGAGTATTTTTTAAAAAAATTCAAAACACTCCAAGCTTACATCAACAGAGAGGGGAAAGGGGGCGGGGTTGCTCCGAGTCGAAGATTCCCCCGTTAACCCAAAGGCAAATGTCTTATGAACACCTGCCACTCTGCAGAAACTATCTTCTTGAAAACGACAACTTTTGCTAAAAATGACATAATCAGAATTAAAAGACTACAAGAAAACTCCAAATACTAAACAAATCAATCGAATTACTTGCAGAAAACCGACTTGAATCTGCTTGTTAACTAGTAAAATGGGATTTTAATCTTTTTTTTGTGTTCTTTTTTGTGTACTCATTGATTAATTGTTCCTATATATAAGATAATCAAAACAAGTTATGGACATCTTTTTATATCTGCTCCTTTTACATTGACACAAGAGGACAAGAACTCCTTTTTCATAGACATTTTGTGTTTCTTCTGTCCAGATACTAAACGAAACCTCCAAATGTCCAGCAGATGTCACTGCTAGGATTCAGTAAAACATGCATCCAAGAACCCAGACAAATGAGACTGCAACACCCACACAGATTTACCACCACAATGACAGCAGCTCCTCTGCATTGCAACCCGAGTCAGCCGGGAATTCTTCTTTGAATGTCTAAGCACATGCTGAAAATTACGTTTACATGTGAAAATGTAAGGTTACTGTTTGCTCTTAGATTAGAATGTCAAAAAAATGTCTTTATGACTATTTATAGTAATAGATTTAAATGTAATTCCAATGAAATTAAATTAAATAAAGTTTTCTAGGGGTAATCTGACTGATTTGTATAAAAGTGCAATACTTTTTCTAATGAAATAAAACTATTTGATCAGTGTGGAGACTATAAATGAGTTTAAAAAAGCGCCTCAGTTTCACTGCAAACCTCAGGAATTTCAAATGTTTCTTTTAATTAAAAGAAGGCACGTTTCAAAAGGGTGAAATAAAGACCAGCTTTTTCAATTTGTTATTCCCCTCACAACCATTTAGTGTGGCCGTTTCACTGGGTTTTTCATTTCTCCCGTGTTCTCTCTTGCAGCAGTCGAGTGTTTGTTCGTCCTTCTCCTGCCGCCGCAGCTTTGTAATGTGTGCGGCGTTGCACCGAACACTCCCTGAAGAGGGAAAAACGTGTCTGCTGCACAAAAGCCATCCTCACAGAAACGGGGAAATTAAAGGTTGGGATAACACCTTATTTCCTCGGAAAGGAGAGGGATTACCGACTCCACGGTCCATCCCTGATGGCTCAGTTTCTTAGTTTACAAAGCCGGAGGGTGGTACAGTGTCAGACCATCTATCCCCCAGCTGCTGCTGTTGTCTAAGATAGGTGTTCTAAAAAGGCTAAAATAAACAGATGAACTTTAACAAGTTGGAAACTTATATTTTTAGGTTTATTTTCTCACCTTAAAGGTAAAAGCATCCTTAGGTTTGTTTATTTGGTCGATCTAATTTCTGAATACAGTGCTTTCATAATATCTCATTTTATTGCACCTAATTTGCATTTGCTTCCACTTATTAGTTATGCATCTTTTCACTTTTTAGTTCAATTTATTTTGAGTTAATATATGAATTTTACAAAAACTTTACAAAATATAGGTCACATTTGATGACGAACACTTGGTTTATCAAGAATATGATTCATATTTCCAATAACACAGACACCAAACCAAATCTTTTTTGCATAATTATGTAAAAACTATTTTGAAAATGTATGCACTAACTGACATTGAAAAATAAAATATGTTTAATATCTCGAACAAGAGACAGAAAGAGTAGGTTAGTTCTTCAAGAAACAACAATTATTTTCCTCTGCATGACTGAACTTTCCAAACAAATTAGTCAATTTATCAAACGGCCATCAAACAACCACCAGGGGGCAGCGATCACATCAATTTCCTTTGACTGCACTGCCCTGAAGAAAAGACAACCACGGAAACAAATGCCGTTTATTGGATCTGACAGCAATGAGTCAGGTTTCAAAGTCTCCTCAGGCCCAGTCAAAAGCCACGTCTTGTTAGGTGACTCAAGAGACTCGAGACTAAGTCCATGTCTCTGTATAAAAGCAGAGGAGGTCCGGCGATCTATCAAAGGACTCCTTTGAAACATTTTCTACAATGCTTTGTTTCAAATGATGAAGTCCCACTTTGATCATCTTTTAAACTACTGTATCATAAAATGGTTCCCAGTGCTCTTTTAAATATTAATTATGCCGTTTTTAGCTAAAATAAAAAAAAAACTCGTGTTGTTTTTTAAGACATAGTTTCTGCAGGGCGGCAGGAGCTCATTAGAAATTCACCTCTGAGTTGTGGGTGGGACAGTTTGCATGGATTACAGGTGCAACAAAAATGGCGAGCAATATTGGTTGCATCAAGCTGTGTTCACACCACACTCGTTCAAGCACCCACTTCCAATGAAGAGTCAATGTAAACGCACATACAGCGCTAAATGTGCGCCAACGAGAGTTTGAAAACTCTCGCGTTCTATCATTGCTAGGCAAGTTTCTACGACCATTTTCGGGCTCTAAGTACAAAGTGTGCGTTCAGTGGCCACATGTTGCCACCATATGGTGCGGGGAGCAGGGAACCAGTGTATTTTCTTCGTTCCACCTACGATCTTTTCAACCGGATTCAGAACAATTTGACATGAGAAGTACTCCGAAAAGCAATTTTAAGCTTCATTTTCTTAACATATGTCCTCCAATATCAGACAAAAAGGCCACAAGAACATGTTAAAATACCATTTTTTTCAGGGTGGATCTTTTTTTAACTCTTGGCTTTCGTCAAAGTACTGCGCACGTTTGTTGTTACAAAGCGGTTAAGGTAAACATTGACCTTTCAACCAGGAGTGTTGACAGATAAAGTCCTCTGTTGGTTCTGATCGGCTCCGGCCATAAATGTCATATGTCAACACAGCAAAGATTGACCACCGAGGCTCAAAGCACTTCGGATCATGTTCTGGTTCTTATCGGCTTCACCTTCTGGTCAAGCTCCTTATCCACCAACAACGCCGGGAAGTTGCCAACCAGAGTTCAGGAAACTGGCATCTACAAGAGGAGCAGATTTTTGGCAGCAGTGCCTATGATGAAAAATGGCCGAGTCTCACTGCAATCACCCAGATCCAAAGCTTTTAGTTGTGCTTCATCATCAAGATGTAGGCGGAATTAAAAATATTTGCTTCATCAACTATTTCAAAAAAAGTCTTTCTTCTTTTTGGGCCTGATGCTCACGACCTTTGTCACGCCTTACTTCAAAAGAAACCCCTACTCTCACGGGGAGCTCAGAGGGGGATCATTAGTAGGAATCAGGTCCAGCTCTGCAGATTATCTGGACTTCTTGCCAGCTGGTACCTTCCTAATGAAATTCATACCCTCTGGCCAAAGTCTTTGTTGGGCGTTGTGGTTTTTGGAGCATGTTTTTGTACTTCTGTTCAAATGCCCTTATCAGAGGCCGTCATGTACACACTCCAGCCTCAAATTTTAATCTAAGCCAATCAAGGAGCCAGTGGCCTTTGTGATTAACAATTCTGACCACTAATCAGACAATGCCAAGGCAGAAAGGTGCTTTCTTCTGTTAACTGCTCTTTATCACTCTATCATCTATTTGTTGTCACTCGTTTTGTTTATGCTTCCATCTCTTCTACCTGTTGACTCATGCAATCACTCTTTGTCAGTTTCTCTACCTTTCCTGGCTTCCTCAAAGAAAACTTCTCCTCCCAATCAGCTCCCCTTCAATTCGGTTGCAATTTCACGACCAGTCGAGAACCCAATTAGTTTGCGCTTTTCAATCGCTACATTTTCACTCAAATCGAAGACAACTTGAAAAAGGTGTGCTTTTACCGTCCCGCTGCCTAATTAGGAGATGATCGTTTATTGAGCTTCAGGTGGGAAAGGAGCTTTTTGAGCTCCAGTTATTGGGAATACACACAAGTGACCGAACCGAGGAGCAAAAAAAAAGGATGAAGGGAAGCAAGAAAAGGTGCAGGGGTGGGTGTTAGTTAGGTGTTTGAGCCATCGAGAGTCTTTGCTCTCTGGACTATGCAAAAAAAAGGTTTTTGTAGTTCAACTTTTATTGTAAAAATGTAGCTTTTATGTACTGAGTACCTTTTTTCCCTATTTTTTTTACCTGTACTGAGGACATATAGTTATAGTTATATGACAGTATAGCGTATTGAAAAAACAAGATAACTGGTTTGAATAGTTGCTTTGGTAAAATAAATATCAAAATGGTAAAACTTGGGTTTTACAGATTGTGTCAAGTTCTACATGAGTTTTAAATGAAAAGGGGTGATAGGAATAAAAAAAAATTGCAACAATGCATTTATACTGGTAAAGTAATACATTACTAAAGACTTTGGCAAAGCACATTTTCTGAACATAAGTTTTAGATTTATTCTAGGGCTGTCAACATTAGCGCACACGATTAATTCTAAAAATTAATAAGTTAACATTTATTAACGCAGATCAATTACACGTGCAAGCGTCAGATATTATTCTACTTATACCATGGTCACCTTCAAAAGAAATAAACACTCAATTGATTTTTAGTACTTTATTTTTGTTATTTTTTTCACAAAAAGCTGAATATCTCATACGTTGAGCAGAACTTTTTTTTAAGGTGTGCATCAACACTCAGCAGCCAATCAGATGTGAGGAGTCACCTGGACCATTTAAAGTGCAGAAACACAATATTTGTTTCTTATGGCTGTATATCAGCATCTTTGTTTTCTTGGAGTTGTTCTCTCTGGTCTTTTTTTTTTTTTGTTCAAAAGCCAAAGATGGTCAGATAAAATGTATCTAGTAAAACATTATGATTAATCACAATCCAAGTGTGATTAATCTGATTTATACATATATTACACTAATTTATACATATATTTCTTTTAAAAGACTTGAAGAGACATGTTTCATCCTATAGATTATTCTTTGTCAGTAAAAAGAATGATGGATTTCTCCATCCTGATGTCTCTAAGGTCCAGATATTCTAGAGTAATCCCAGACCATCACACTTCTGCCACTATGTTTGACTGTGATGATCTTTTTCTCCTTTTTTAGACTTAGAAGTAGCTCTGTAAAACGCAGACAATGTGACAGATTGTGGTATGATGACAGATTTTACCCTGTTGGCTGACACTTAAAAGTAAAAATAATGAAAACTTAAAATGTTGCAAAAAGGAATAATGGAAAACAAACTTTAACTAAACAACTTGACAAACTGAAAACTAGACACTAAAAGATCCACTCCTATATAAATGTTTTTTTGTGTTTGTAACATGTTTTTATGGCATTTTTTCTGATAATGGAGAACATGAATCAAGAAAATTAATATTTTTTTTATTTTGTAATAATAAATTAATATTTGTTTATCCAAATCATTGACTTAGGAGCAGAGGGGAAAATGGCATTTAAAAAAGATGCCATTTGCGATGTAGTAAACACGATTGGTAATCCACAAGCTCAATCAACCACTTTCACTCTACATGTCATAGAAAATGACGTTTTTTTAACTTGGGTTAAAAATGGCATAACCATACTTAAAAGACCACTGGGAACGCTTTGAAAATAGATCCAAAGATGATCTTTATGATTATTTGAGGTTTTTTTTCGCTAAGAGCTGTGAATAATTATCAAATAAGACCAAGTGCGCTGATGATAAAACGTTAAAGCAGAAACATTTATCAAGAAAAGCACCAATTCGTACAGATAACTGCAGCTTTTGTTCCTGATCTGAATTTCTTCTATGGATTTTTTTGGTACGCAAAATTAGACTTATCAAAAACCTTTGGCAATCTCAAGACATGGCTTAGCTAGTTTTTCCGTCTATGTTTGTTTACTTTATCGTTTCCTTTGTCCCACGTGTTTCTGCAGAACGAGGCTGGTTTGGAGCTTGCAATTCACAGGCCTTCATGCTGGACGCTCTTCTTCCTGGGTCTCTGATTCGTGCTTTGCGTCAGTTATGAGAAAGGGACATCCACTCCCACACATTTGAAGGCAAGAGAGCTTTTGGTCAGATTGGCTAGTTGTTGCCTTGGTAATTCAGTTTCAGAGTGGGAATGGAAATATTTTCAGTGTCAAAGACGTTCGATTTAAGTGGGGCTGCAGGCAAGTACGGTTTGCCTTCATTTTCAGCCTGAATAAATCTGAACCTGCTTTTGAAGAAGTGCTCAAAGCATTTCCTTAGGTGAAGCAATTATTGCTGAACAGTAAGAAAGGAGCAAGTCCTTCATTAAGTGAAAAAATTACAAATGATTAGCCACAACATAGTTGAATTGTTTTTTTTTTTCTAATATTTCTGGTGTGCATTAATTAAGATAAGTTTGAGAAGTGAGAGCGTCTCCAGTGGAGGTTGGCCTTTATGTTTGTTTAAGGGATAAATAAAGCCAATGTACAGATCTCATTAGGACTAAAACAATTTTTGCAAGAGTGTGCCCATGAGAACAAGCATCGAAAATGAAAAGAGAAAGAAAGGTGTTGAGGAGGGAATATGTGTTAGATTAGGTGCGTTTGAGCGTGAAGGACAAAGATGGGGGGGGGGAGAAAAGGTGAGAGAAGATGAAGCGCATTTGTTTATGTATGTGTACAGACAAATGGGCATGTGCACGCTCATAGTGGCGTTTGTTTGTGCACGAGGGCATCAGCAAAGAGAAGAGCGGATATGACAGACCTGTCTGTTGTCTCCCCAGAATAATTGCTTATGGATTACCTGAGGCGAATCCCACTGGAGACACTTAGAAATGACACTCCCGAGTGACTCCTTGAATCATGTTCATATCCGGTTTGAGGTACGGTTTGATTTTGTTTTGCGACGGAGACCTTGTCTGCGAATCTTTGTGCGTTCGCAGATCCGAGGGGATGTGTTGTCTTTCATTTCGTCGACGAACAGTGAAATACTTCCACTAAGTCAGAGCACAAACAGGCCGGCTGCGAATACACAACCATTCAGCGGTGACTCAGCTTAATTCCACATGGTAAAAGCTGACGAGCTAATGACAGGAACATTTTGGTGCAAATTTTGAGGACATCCGGTACATCCTGTTTGTTTACTCTGGTAAAACTAAAGTGACTCCAGTTTATTTCAGTTGCTTTTGTTCTTAGACTACAAATAAAACAAATGGGCAGTGAAAACTTAAAATTCATAAATAAAAGGTTTGCTGCTGTTATGATGTTTATTTAAAAGAAGAAAGCACATTTTCATGAATTCCTAAAAAAACATCAATGTAATCATGCCAGAGGCTAATTTTTTTTTCAGTTGTCTTTAAAAACTGCATAGTAATAGTAATAAATAAAATAGAATAAATAATCATCAGTTTTTAAGCGTTTGAATTCTAAATGTTCTTATTTCATTCTAACAGTTTTACTTTATTGTACTCCTTTTAATGTGCAAAGAGCCATTAATGTCCCGAAAGTGTGCATGCTAACTTTCCAGAACGTTATTTGCATGCTAATCTTGCTGGTGGAACGTTTACGCTAATCTTTCTAAAAACTTGCATGCTAAATCTCGCTGATAAAGTTAGCATGCTAATCTCGCTGATGGAACTTGCATGCTAATTTTGCTAATGGAATATGACTGCTAACCTCCTTAGCAGATCTTTCACGCTTGGCTTGTCAACAGAATTTTGCCTTTCTTACTAAAAGACCTTTCCACCTGCCTGCTTTGGTGCTGTGCTCTGTGTTGAAATTACCACTGCTGTGAGGCACTCAGAAAAGAAAGGAATAATGCGCCGCAGGTGCCGCTGACGTGTACTCCAACCTGTGCTTTCTCCATATGGTTCACAGATACTTTTGTGAGGGGAGCTATGACTGTTAACTCAGATGCTGTATTTTTTGCTAATTATTTCAGTTAATGTACAACTTTGAGTTCGCTCTCAGTATTTTGCTCCTTAGATGACATCATGGGGTCAGTTTTGCATAGTCAGATTCTTGCCCCTTGATTTTCTTTTTGGTTTTATTTACATTTGTTTAGTACTTGCCATTGATTTCAGTCTATTTGCTTAATAGGTTATTTTTTTTCCCTTCAAGCTGCCTCTGGTCTATAGCATTGTAAGAACTCCACAAACTATGACAACCACTTCTCTGAACAATCGATTTGTTTTCATAGCTCTTCAAAAAAGAGTTGTTCTCATAATTGTCCCCGATGGACAGATACTGGACAGAAACATATAAACGATCTTTCAGCAAAAAGAAAACAACACAGAGCAGATAGAAACATTTATACTGTGTAAATATAAGAAACGTAATAGCTTTAGCCATGATATATTGATCTGGTGTTTATTTTGGGGGGAAACTATTATTGGGGGTGTCAACTTCCTGGAGGTTGAACCCCAGACAAACATTTGAAACTAAACCTAGTGTTCAGAGACAGAGTTCATCTTTTAGTAGATACCTGCTAATCTACAGAAATAGGTGCCCTGTCCTCCAAGTGGACTCCAAAAGAAGAACTATAATGAGAACATGTGTATTTCTGGCACCGGCAGTGTGTCTACAACAGTTTAATCAGGTCCTGAGGGACTCCACTCTTGGTATGAATATAAGCATTTTTTTAAGCTGTAATTTTCTCTTCTAGGACAACTGTCGTTTAACTTCAGAGGAGAAGTTCTGAAAAAAGGAGAACATGTAGAAAATAAAGTGTGATAATAATGTCTGTGATAAGCTTGTTTTCCGATTTATGGTAAATTAGGATATCAAGCACTGACAGTTGCTCCCCATGAGGGTTTTTAATGTTACCATTAGTAAAGTACAAAGTTACTCTATTGATTCAAACAAAACTTTTCTGCACAACTGACAAAGAAAAAGAAAACTGACTTGGCATTAAGGTGGAGGATGGAGGATTATGCCGCATTCACACCAAACCAAATTGGTGCAGCAAATCTGCTCCGATAGGTACAGAACACAGATTTTCATCCTCATTGAAAGCCTTTATTGTTTTACTGTGGATGGTTTAATCAATGCATCATGCTAATGGTAAAATGATAGGTCAAAAAAATGTTGGCCCTCTATAGATAGCTCATGAAATTTAGAGATCGTTGTTCTCGGACAAAACGGCTCCGGCTCCTTGATGAGTTTAATCATATCTGGGATTTGGAGAGGAAGGCACTCGTCGTTCATCTGTATTTAAAGAAGTACTTTGAAAATACTCAAGTGTTGCTTTAACAAATTGCAGGGATTCGTGTCCGAACAATTCCAAAGGCTTCGTCTGATGACATGTCTGTACCGCTGGATGACAATGACTCTATTTCACGTCACATCGCTGTTTTTTTACCGCTCCAGTCTCTCATCTGACTTGCATGCATTTTTGGCCAATGTACAGGGGACCTCAGCCCCTCCTTTGTCCTGACAGCTATGGCTTTTTTCTGGTTTCAAGTGGCTGCACAGACCGACAGACACGACAGACAGAGACAGTCCAATCTACAGCTCCTTCAACATCTCTCTGATTAACGCCCTTCTTGTCTGGTCTGTGAGACTCTGCCCTTGACTTGACAGGTTTTTTTTTGTATAAAGCCCCCCCCCCCTTCAGAATTGTTTTATACTTAAAGGTGAATTGAAAAAATAATTATTCATAGTTATCAAGTGTTTTGTAGTTTATGTTTTCACCAAAGAGAAACGCTTTTCCCTTAAGAAATGTCATTTTGTTCATGTTTGGAAGTGCTCATTGATTGGTAGGGCGTAACGATTCGATTCATATTGTAATTTGCCCTTGCTGATACGTTTCATAGTTGATGTTGGTTCATCTCACCGTCCTTATATCGATCCAGGACATATTTATCCAAAAACTCAACCAGTGTGACTCAGGAACTCCAATCCAATTGGTATTTTCCGATATATGGTTTTAGAATGGTATAAGGTTGAATCATAGATTCATTCTGTTGATTATTCCTTACATCCCTTTTATATCTCTTATGTGAGATAATAAACATATGGGTCATTTTATGAAACTCTTCAGGTGCAGTTCACACAATCAACCAGAAGAGGGGGATACACACTCTGCAATAATGCACTTCTAGACCACAACTCTTGGTACATCCACTTCCTCTGCAACTCTTTAGTCGAGTAGAAACTGTATGTATGTGTGCGTTGGAGTGAGTCAGTGTGTGTACAAGCATACAACAAAGCTTCAGGCCTCTCCAACGCTGCGAAAGCTGGAAGCTGCAGCCTGACATTCACAAACAATGGCCACACAAGACAATGCAAACAAGATGCCTGGGATCATTTCCCTGTCCCCTTGTGCAACAGCTTGCAGAGCTGTTTTTTTTTTCTTTTTTTTTCCCCTCCTCCACCCAACGCTTCCCAGCTCCAACATAAGACGGCGCCCAAGGTGTGGATTTATGGAAGCACGGAGATCTTTTTCCAAGCAGCCATTAACCGAATCATTCGCAGTGCCTTTATATCTCAGCATTAAATCAGACATATTAGCGCAGGAGGCGGCTAAGGCTTTTTGGAAAGCCTTGCATCATCAGTTACAACATTTTGAAGCCCAGTGTGGTTGTGGCATAAACATCCCAGGGGCTTTGTTTGACTCAAACATCCATTTGGCTTGGTAATCCAACTGCACACCAGGGGGAGGGTGTAAATACTCTGGCAGCACCTTGAACAGCAATACATCCTTGAAAAGTTTGTGTGTTTATCTGTTTGTGTTTCATCAATCTGTCCAGCAGGCCTCTGAAAGCCTGTCATGCAGGATTAAAGCTGTGCTGGGGGAGTCATGGCTTGGGTGAGTCACAGTGCGTTTGGAGTAATAAGAGCCCAGTGGACGGTTATTTGTAGTGATAGTGTAATTCTGAGGAGGAGCTGCGGCTCAGAGCGAGATGGACGCCGCAATACTTGAGTTCTTCCAGCTGATTTCCGCACAGCCGCACGCAAATCTGTGCCGACAGTCGACCCCGACGACTTCCAACGCTTCCATTTGCTGTGTCATCGAGCACGCACAGACTCTCCGACACTGGCATTCGTTCTCAAGACTTTCAAAAGATCATAAACTTTCTTGGCAAATTTGCAGACGTTTCTTCATTAGCCGGAAAAACGTTCCATAAGTCTCCGATTAGCACGAGCTGATCCCATCTGCCACAGTTGAAGTGCCGTAGCAAATACCTGCCTCCATCAGCAGCTTCTCAAAATGTGTAAAGAAACGGCACATTCATCATGCGTGGTTGTAGTTCCAGGCAGAAAGTACATTTTTACCAAAATGGGAGCAGGCACCTAATGTGCACATGAATCTACAATACGCCCCATTATGGATCCCGGCTTGTGTTTGCACTGAACGATTCGTCATCCAGTTATTTAATCATTTATTTTTTCCCCTGGAAAAATAGAAATGCTAAACTGAGAGAACAGCAGGTTCCTCTCGGTTTCTCTAAAGCGTACGACTTCTCAGCCTTGAAGATGTTACTATGGGGACCAAAGCTGTGGAAGTGAAGCAGACTGACTTCACTTCACTTTACACTTTGAATGAATGCATGAAGAGTGAGGACATAAAGCGACCAAAGAGTCTACCAAGGAACTTAGGTTTTTCTAGGAAGAATGTGTTCTAGGAAAGTCGTCAGTTCAGACTGTGATGATGTTCTTAAACCTAGACGTCAGTTCATTTAGTTACTGAACTTTTCAACCTTCAGATGTTTGAAAGAATTTGCATCATCGATTCCTTTCAAAGAAAGACTTGGTGTCTTTTCTTATGGTGCACAAACAACATTGTAAAGGAGGTGTTTCATGAAATATTTTGGATTATTTGAAGAACTAAATTTAAGATTTAGGACTCGCAGAGAAAGAAATAAAAGAGGATTCAGTGAGTTTCTGACGTCTGCCAACCGGAATAGTGTGGTTGTGAATTAGCAACAAATAACGCTTCAATTTTTACAGGAGTTTGACAAAAGCATTTCTCTATTCATTTATAGCTAAAACTATTTTCAAACTTCCAATTTCAAATGTTTGCATGTTGTTTTCCAAACTTTTTTAGAAATCAACTTGTTTGAAATTTTTCAAATTACTATTTGTAACCATTACAATTTTTTTACATAAATATTTTACAATTAAATACATAAAGTCTGCTTGAAATAAAGCATTTCCAATTCCAATAAAGGTTGAATTTAATTCTTAATTAATTCTTAATTAAAATATTTTTGAGAAAAAAAATTGACTGTAGAAACTTGTTAAGTCATTATTTCGGTGTTGTTCACCTATTGGCACATACTGCCAGGTGTCGCCACATCAAATCAGCTTTCACCGATCCTCACATTTGGTTTGGCAGAGAGTTTCAGGCCGGATGCCCTTCCTGACGCTAGCACAGGGAGACCCACAGTTGGGCCCCCTTGTAGCTAAACGGTTAGCATTGTTTTTGATATCTGTCAAGTGATTTGTGAACCTAATCTTCATCTCTTGTGTTTGTACTTTATCTAGAACCTTTCTCAATGTAGTTCTGGACGTTCCGGCAGGACCAGTAATAGACCAGCTTTGGCTGAGGCTGGAATTCTTTAAAACAGTTTGACATTGCTGAATGGAGCAGGATTCTCACATAAATATGTTAAATTCCAATATTTAATCCCAGATTTGTGGTGAAACAAGTAGTCAAAATAATAAAAATCTCCTCTCATTTTTGTGTCTCTAGTAGTTGTGAACTACACTTTTCTTGCTCCGATAGTTTTTCTTTTTTTCTTCAGAGGTACACGTTTTTAGAGGCCTAAAGTATGAGAATCTTGTCTACAGAATCAGTACAATTGAAAAAGTGCTGTCTAATACCACAGAGCTGCTTCCAACATGCCAAAGAACAACCAATGACATTTATCATGCATCAAAGTTTGCAAACTCCAACCTCGTGGAACCCTCTAAAAGGCTATCAATGAAAGCACAGGGAGCTTATGCTTCTAGACTCCCAGCTGCCAGCAGGCGAGTACGCATCCAACTCTTCCGTGTCCGGCTCCTCCCTCTTCTTCTGCATGTGTGAGATCTGAATCCTGCAGTGTGCCAGAGCTCCAGGTGAAGCACTTCAAAGCGCTAAGAGAACTAGTTAGAGAGAGTGAATCAGCTTCTTTTTTTCTAATCAGCCTTGCAGATGAGAAGCTTGTGAGAACTAAGCAAAAAGAAAAAGAAAAAAAAAAAACATTTTCAGCCCCGTATGGATCCCTTGCAGCGAGCTGAACTTGCCAGAGTTTGCTCCATTTAGAATATGATAAGCAGAGAGCATGACAGTTTAGGGAAGTAAAGGGTGGGGTAGGATGAGCTTTCATGCCAAGAAAATGGCCTGACTTTGAGTGTATTCACCATCTCCCCGCCTGCTTTGATGCTTTTGAAGCACTGCAACTAGCCGCTGGTCTTGGTTACTCTCCACGCCCGAAATGCTGAGTTTGGAAGCTGCAAAACTTTTAAAAGCCACACAGTGCTGAAGTCCTTTATCTTGCTGTCTCCTTCTCCCCTGACGTTAGTAAAGGTTTGAAAAAGTAACGTTTTGAGTGAATAAAGCATTTGTTTCCAGGCTACAGAGCACACCATTTTTGGAGGAGAAACACTCCTCTTTTGTCTTGTACTGAACTCTGTTTCCTCCAACAGATATTCTTTTGCAATAGTTATTGCATATTAAGCAATTGATTACGATCATGTTGCGTCCTCATCAAAGGCCTAGTTCGTCAAAAAGCTTTTTTTCATTTGCTCCTTTAGTTTATCCAGACTAACTTCATACGTTGTTGATCACGTCTTACAGTGACAAATATTTAACCCTTTTCCATTGGAGCGTTGATGCTCTTTGAATTACGGTAACTCTTCAACAATTTACGCAGTTGATGTAATTCCAGTGAGTTCGGAAACTGAGAAAAACAGCTTTGTGTTTACACAATCAACATAAACAGCTGATACTGAAGCAAAGAAAAGCTCCATTTCTCCAAGCCAGAATTTGTTAGAATTTGTATTAATTGGTTACGGTAGTTTAAAAGAGCGTTACTTTGTGTGACAGCTCCGGGTTTAACACCGGAAATGACACCACAATTACTGTAACTTTTGAATTGTTTACGTGATCAACATGAATCAGTTGATTCTGACAGGGGGGAAAAGCGACTTTTTCCTTATTTGTCGCTAATGTACAATATTTACTAAAGTTAATTACTGAATATCGGCGCATAGCCGCTTTTCTTCACCACAGAATCAGCTGATTGTGTAAATTCATTCTGACTTTCCAATGGACTTTTGTTAACTGAAGGGTAAGCTTACGGGTTAAATAGTCTAAATGAGTGGTTCTATTGTACAATAATTAGACAATTCACAAAATGAGGGTCAGCAAATTATCGCCATCCGTACCTACAGCACACAGTTTCCTAATGGTGAGTGTTTATATTTTATCAAACGTCTCAATCCACTGCTATCCACGTAGGAGACCATATACACTGTTCAGCTGACAGTTGTGTCCTGCAATGCATACAACTTAGTAACGCTTTCAACTTTTGTTCCTTAAAATTCCTAACGTTTCTTCAAGGTCTCAGGACTTACTTTCAGGTCAAGCAGACAAAATTAGGCGTAGAAAAGCTGATGTGATCAAGGCCCAATTCCCACACATCCCTCCCACCCTCCTGGTACAGTTTTTTTATTTATCTATATACATATATCTAAAACACAAGATATTTATAACACAAGAAACTACAGAACTGATATAAGAAGTAAACAACTCGATAATTCCAAAAGGCATAACTAGAACTTAGCTACTTCCTGCTTGAGCCAATGCGAGTTAGACTGTCTCAAATCAAAAAGATCAGTGTCTATACAGCCTACAATGTACTTACTTAAATAAATCAGATAGAAAACATACAAATGTAGATAATAACTACATTTCATGTATTTAATATGCACATAACCTTTAAATATGCAACCTACCACACAGTGACGTTCAAAAACTGCCCCTTGATTATGTGAGGTCATGGCTTCACATTCAAATCGTGTGTCTAGTTTGAATGTCATGAAGGTGTTCAGAATCAGCCTCCGACTGACTGACGTAAAACATACAAGCTCTGTATGTTCATGAGATGTCCAATTTTTAGAGGGGAACCTGGCATCAGTGAGAAACACCTTGTCTTGTCAGTGTCTCATTATGGTATAAGAAGCACCACTCTGTCCATTTGAATGTCTTATGCGGACCTTTTTTAATAAAACATGGAATATAGATTCAAATTTGATATTCAGATTTCTTTTAACTCCAGTAGAGAAAAGACAGATAATCACCAGCACCCTACAAAAGATAGTTCTGCATTTCTGTAATGATCAAAATCTGTGCGGAGGCCATTAGGCTGCTGCCACAACCCCATCAAAAACCCTGTCAAAAGAACCTGGAAATTATGATTTCAGTTCCTGTGATTAGGCGCTTTAAAAACCGCAATGATGCTGAACGTGTATGTGCGCGTGGGCGGATGATGAGTGGGATGCAAATTCAACCAATACCACTGATCGCAAACTGTTTCGCTGGCAGACCCACCAGCAGGGACGAGACACTGGCACTTTCAGGTCACGATTTTAAGTCATGTAAAAGATTACAGTTTTTTTTTTCTCAGTTTAATGGCTTATATCTATGTATTATTAACAATGCCGTTTTTAAGCTGATTGCTGCTGAAAAGGACACTTGTGTAAAGGCGAACAAAGCAGCTGATTCATACACGCAGGTAAATGAATGTCTTTCCTACGCTTCAAGATTGTCTTTAACAAAAATTCAAATGCACTGAGCATATCTCTATTCATATTTTAATAAGTCAGAAGAAGAAGCTTAAAGTTTTAAATTGAAAATGATTTTAGCAAAAAATTGAAAACGTTATAAAACAATAGTTCCTAACCACAAATAATTGTTTACTTTCAGAAGCTAGTCTAAAAAAGTAGAGCACAAATGAAGCCCTCAGACCAGCCTTGTAACTATAAGACAGGGTACATTGCTTGGACATTGCTCCACCCACTTCAACATAGTAGCAAAAATGGCCAATTGTCAGGACTCACCCAGACACATCCCCTCCAGCCACCAGAGGGAGCCCTCTCCTGAGTTCTGATTGCCATCTGTTTTCCTGCATGCACTGCATCCGGTTCCTGTTCCCACAGCTGATCCTCATTATTCATCACTGCCACTAGTTAAAAGCTCTCCTCTGTATTCTGTTCTTTGCATAGTCTTGTATTAACTTCCTTGTCTAAGCTTTCATTTTTTTGCTTTCCTGTTACTGACTATCGCCTGTTTCCTTGCCTCCCATTTCGCTCCTGTGAGTTGACCCTGGCCCATTCCTTGACTTCGTCTCTGCTTCTTCCTGTTTTGCATTTGCACATTAAAACGTTGCATATGGATACGAATTTGGAAAAGAAAAATCAAAATGAACCATTGATTATTGGGTTTGCTTAAAGCCCAGGAACATTTTTGGTTCTTTATCATTGGTTTTTACTGATTTATTGCTTTGATAAAGATGAGATCAAATAGTGCCAACTTAAGCCATGAAGTCCAAACTGAGTAGGGTTTGAAACAAATTGGAGAAATCTGTATTTTCATAGGGAAATGCCAATAGGCTGGTGGTCACAGCACCAGCACATAGAGCCGTTTCACGTGACATCAGATAAAATGGCGACATCGCTGACTGTGAGTAAAGTGACTTCTGGTTTACAGGTTTAGACTGGCAAAGCTGACAACTCAAGTGAAGATCCTGTTCTGTTTAACACAATTTAACGTAAATAATAAAAGGAAACTTTACCAATTGTAACAAAAATGTGTTCAATATTTATTTTCTAAATGTCTGTCCAAATTGTATTTTTTCCCTCTCTTTGATCTTTTATGAATCAAAATACATACAGAAGTGATACTGCCGGTAGAATGCTGCATAGCTGCTTCCTCAAATTTGTATGGATGATATTAAACGAGTCGTGGATCAATTCTTTCTTACAACCCGATCAATGTTAGACGAAGGTTACAAGTACTTCACTCAATGCTACTCGTTTGGTTACGAAGGTAACTGCGATTTTTAGTCTTTTAAATTGTGCTAACGAAACTATAGCTTTCCACAAAGGGTATGAGATGGAGAGCTGCAAAAGATCTTTTCTGCTCAGTTAAAGTTGCTTATATTTCCGTGTTCATAAAATCACTAAAAACCAATCCAAAGTAGCACAATTTCAGTCTTAATTTAAATTAAACTTAAACTTCAATTTACAATAAATTTACATTAAAGTAAAACTAATTACTGTTGCATTATTTTCTAATGTTGCTCCTCTTTGCTAACTGTGTCTAATATGTGGGAAAATAAAGGTAAAAAGGATCAAATATGATTGGAAATAAAAAAAAAAATGTGTAACATTTGACTATTTGCATGTAATTTCTAAACAACGCAGCCAGAGCTGAAATTTTTCCTTGGCCGCTCTTATTATGAAAGCTGAAAATACGCGGCTTGATAGTCACACTTAAAATTCTCGCTGTTCCGCTTGGTAAACATTCCTGTTTTTACATTAACCTTTAAAATACCCCGTAAAACAACAAATACCCATAAAACAACAACTACATTTAGGCTTCGGCGCAACTGAAATGCGTGTGGACAATAGCAATATTATTTTTTTTTAAATTGGATAAACACTTTTAACAGAGATGTATTAAACCGCAGGTTGAACTTGAAGGTGTGGATTTTTCTCTAAAAATAGGCACAGAAACTGCTGCGTGATTACTATGAAAAAATTGGCTGAACGCTGGAATCCTTGATATCCTTTAAAAGAGATTTATTGACTATTAAATAGTTTAAGTGAGTCTGTGAGTGATAAACTGGAAAGAAGAAGATGAACCCTTTTGCATTTGGGTGACGTGTGCCAAAATTAACTTCTAACAAACTCCTGCCGTTCTGCAGAAACTGTCCTAGAAAACAACACCGTTTTTTTTTTTTTACTTTGGGAAAAAAAAACAAAAAAACGGCATGATTATAATTAAAAGACCACTGGGAACAAATTGAAACTAGATAAAAAGATGATTGAATTAGGACTCTAAAGTTTTCTTCTCTTGGTAAACATTTGACCGTTCACTGAAGAGATTAATGGTCTCCCTTTCTAACCACCACTTTGGATTTCTCCTGTTCACAAAACAAAAGCACATCATCTGCATAGTGGATTATGAATGACCACCTGTGATAGTTTATTTCCTTCTTATTTCAGACAACGCTGCCCCCAAAGGAGAAAATGATCAACCCATCAACATTGAAGCTTTATTAAGAGGAAATAACGCACGTACATTATCCGTTGAAGAGTTACGGTAATTCAAAGAACGGCATCACTGGAGCTAAAGCTGCTGTGTTGACCCAGAAAATGGTTTTTTTTTGTGAAATCTGCAGCTAGTTGTGTTTTTATGGACTGTCAGCTGTAATCAGAGTTCATGAATGCTTTTGCTTTTGCTCCAGTCTTTTGTTCCACCTGATAGTATAAAACCAGAACACCTTACCGGCACTTAGTTTACATGCACAAGTTTGGTAGCACACACTCGCTGTGTTCCGATCTGGGACTCGGAACACAGCCTAAACCTAAATCACTGTTACACACGGGTAGGGTGTAGGACCAAGGAGCTGGCACTTGCTGGCCTGGGAGGGGGCAGCAATGACAACTGGGGCTGCCATGGGTAAACCAGCGCTCCCCTGTCTCGCCCGCCGGGCAGAGCCCAGATCTGGTTGGAGGGGACTGCTGGGGCTCAACCCATGGGCTCGTCTGGGCTGGTTTGGGGAGCGGTGGGCTGGAGGGGGCAGTGTGGCGGACGGCCGGCTTGGCCTCTCGGGGCTCTCCCTCTGGGAGGGATGGTGGCCCGGGCTGCTTGGGGGCGGCGCGGGGCGGCCCTGGACTCCATCCTGCGGGTCTGTCTCCTCCGCTCGGCCTCCTGCTGTCGAGGTGGGGTGGGGCGCGTCCCTCTCCCCAGACTGAGTGGCGGGGAGGATGATTGGGGTGGGGGGGTCTCGGGCACCACCCATTACTGACTCTCGGTGCTGCTGGTATGTATCGGTCCGTCCGATCGGTGCCCCCCATGGCTCCTGAGCTGCTTTCTCGCTCTGCCGTCATGGGCGACGTGGGTGGCCTTCGGCCGCGCGTCCTGTTACCTGCTGGGGCTGGACGGGTATATTTTACTTGGGGAGGGCTGCTGCACTGCACCGACCCAACACACCGGCACCAGCGGTAATACAGCTTAATATGTGATTGTTATCATGAGCAGCTGTCCAGCTGGTGTGGAAGGTCAACATCACTGCTTGCTGTGGTTCCTTAACTCTGAATCTCTCAGCTCCTGGTCATCTTGGGGTGTTACATCCAACACAACAACATGATGTCATCCACACTACACTACACACACACACACACACACATCATTGAATAATCAATAACACACAACAGCCAACACTACCTTCTTGTTTCTTCTCTTTGCACTTTACTGTTTGTGTTTGTTAGTCCTCTTTGACAGAGTTCCAGCTTAACAAAGTTAAATAACAAACTGTTGGGAGGATTGGTGTGGGACACTATCACCTTCACTTTCACTTATGCAAGGGGGATAACTTAAAAAAAAAATAAAAAAATAAAAATGTTGGGCTCAGATGATGTGGGACTTTGACTCAACTGCTTTAAGGATGCATGTCCAAAGTAAACTGATGAGCCCCCCAAATGAATAGGAAAAAAAAAAAAAAAACAAGATAGCTGTAAGGAAAGACAGGTTAAAAGTTGAATCACACTGAAGTTTTCCTCAGTTTCTCTGCAGGTTCATAAATACTTTCACAGCTACTACTGCCTCCCTGTCCTCCTGACCTTTCAATACCTCCCACCTGCTAACCTGCTTTGGCCCACTTTCAAGTCCAGCCTGCCTCCTAGGGATCAATTTTCCAACAAATTCGTTGAATCCTTCAGCAGGCCTTGTGTGTGATGTAGCTCTTGAGCTTCGAATGGGAAGACAAAAAAAATAAATAAAAAACAGAGAAGCAAAGAGGTGGCGATAAAGAAATAGGAAAAGACCGAAAGAGTAGCTTTGATGGTGCAGCGTATTTAGCAGTGGACTTTGACAAGGCTTGGCAAAGATAGGTGCTGCTTTGCTGAGTCTTAATGAAAGGCTCTAGACGGAAATGAAAGGCCGGGCTGGATAAGATCTGAAAATACAATAAGGAGCTGTCTTGTAAACAGGTTTTGATTCAAAAAACAGATAATAAAAGGAGCAGGCTGATGAAGCAGTACCTTTATTTTGTTTGACAGCGGGGTGTGTCTGGATTGTTATCTTTTGGTATGGGTTTAAGGAAGTCTTCCTGGCGTTACGCTGACACAAACATTATTTGTTTGAAGAGCTTAACAGCTATTTGTAATTTTGCTCCATCCCCCCCCCAGCTCTTCCAAAAAAAAAAAAAAAAAAGGTAAAACCAGGTAGGAAAGATCTTCAAATACAATCAGATCGGGCCAGCGTGCTGCTTATTCAGCGCTGTGCTCTGAATTTAAAGTTTCCTTTGAGACGTGATCACACACATCCAAATTGAAAAGAACCTGCCCAATAGGTTTTACTACGAATTAAAAATATGAAAACATTATTAGCCATTTTAGTCTTGCATTTCCAGCCATCACTCTACAGCTGGTAATCTACATGATGTTTGGTTTTTGATAAAGGGGCGTGTGTGCACATTTCGGGCTTCCGCGGTCAAAAGTCTTACGTTCACGTGATTTCAGGTCTGTTTTCTGGCTCTATGTACAAAAGTTCCTTAAACAAGCAATGAAAGTTAAACCAGTTGAACTTTGACCAATCAGAAACTTGGATTTGGTTGTGACGCATGAGTAGCGTCCTTTTTAATTCAATTTTGAAAAGTGATCAGTGAGGAGAAATTAATAATTGCGGTTTGTACCTGGCCGGAATTCTATGACACAAGTTGTTCATATATCTAAGTAGAGCTGGGAAAGAAAAGGCCCGGAGCAAATTTCACCAGATTTGCACCAAGCCTCTTTCAACTTTAGGTACATGTGTTAGTATCTGCTACCATATAATTCCCATTAAATGGATGAAATCGGCCAATCGTCAGAGGATTTTGGCGAGCTTGGAGACCCACATTTCAGTCAATTATCGCACTGATGTCTTCCTGCCGCCCGCCTGTCACTGGACTGCCACAGGGCGACCTCTCAATATGCCTGGGTGGCCACTGCCGTTGAATTTAAACTTTTTCTTAAAACCTTCACAGACACTTTGCGGCGTGTAAAAATGTGACTGCCGTCTCCCAATTACATATGCCACAGCATGGCCACCGGACGAATTTGCTGAAAGACTTGAACACTAGAAAGAAAATAACTTTCATAGATTATTGCAAAACAGGAGTTTCTCATGTTAAAGTGTAAACATTTTGGCAGAATAAATAAGTAAACATAACAAAATACATTGTGCAGGTAAGTAAAATGTGGCAGAAAATACCAGGAAGTTGATCAAAAATAGTTCTCTGTGGATCAACATAACCAAGCTATTTCTGGCTTCTTTTTCCCATATTCAAATCTTTATCTTTTGCTGCCAAATAAAACAAGATAAATCAAGGACTATGATTTTTTTTATTATTGTAGCTGATCAAAAGGAAATTGCGTCAAAAGACAATGCACCCTCAGAAACGCGAGAGAATTGGTTAAATTGGTTTGTGGATGAGATCTCAAACCAGTTTGTGTGCAGAGAAGTGTTTCTGCGAGTGCTGACGCCACACAAAGCCACACGGCGGTGACAAATGAGGCTGTGCGAGGTGGGCGGCTTCACGTGATGCATGAGCCGAACTGTACAGCACACACAAAGGCATTTGTTGTGGGTTTAATAGTGTGATTAACTATCTATTAATTGGTAATTAAACAGTCTGGCCTCTTTGTCGTCTAAAGAGTAAACTTGGAATTTGTTCCATCCAATGCTGGTGATCTGTGCAGAAAAGCGGGGCGTCTTCGGGGGCAGTGCTACTCTGGTTCACGCCAACTGTGCTGGTGTCAGACTGCCGTGCATTTTAAATTTGCTTTGTCCCCAGGATGTTCAACGCAGACAAGGTGTCCAAGTAAGATAAACGCCCCACTTCAGAGGTAATTACAAATTCTCCATCGAGGTCAGGGTCGTTACCCCGAATTCTCAGAGGACTAAAGACAACAACAATAAAATTTCCCTTTTTTGTTTTTTTTTTTAACCTCGACTCAACCCGTCCTTTATGAGAGTGGTTGTTAACTCCCCAAAGTCACTTTCCCTGTCCATCTTAAAAGCAGTGTTAGAGCAATCGTTTCCGCCTCATTTCCTAGGCAACCTTTGAAACTGACTCCCGTGTCAGGCCAGCCCGTTCTGACAACTCTCTGCAGTGAACGCACTCTTTTTTTTTTTTTTTTTTCCCCCACCCACACGTACACACACACATGCTGCAGTCTGATGCAGTTTGAAATCTAGAAAGCCCCCCACCCTCACTCCCACTCCCTTTGCTTCTCAAATCTTGACTGACTGGGCTGTGCTCACAGCCTGCCAGCCCTCTGGGGTCATTTACGCTCCGGAAAGACGAAAGGAGATGGTGAACCCAGACAGAGCAGGACCAGCCCAATAAAGGGAATGAATATCAGGCGTGAAGAACAGAAGAAGTCGCTCTCTTGTCTAAGGTGTCAAAATGCCCACTGCTTTCTGAACCTGAAAACCTCCTTTTTTTCTCTCTCGCTTTCAACCCTTTATACTCTGGTTTTTACTTTTATTTTAGAAGCCTACCTCCAGGGAGTTTGTCATGAAATGAATTCTGCGGATCAAAGTTGGACTGGGAGTTTGTCAGCCTTTCAGCCAAGGTCAGACAGGGGTATAATTTGTGCCAAAATGGTTTGAAAATTCAGAGAATTTGCTTGATCAGCTGACAGCTTTGTTTTCACAAGCAAAACAACTTGTTTAATCAAAAGTCTTTGATACTTCAGTAGTAAGTCTGCTTTGCAGTATGCAAACTTAAAGTTTCTTTCAGTTTGTTAACCAACTTCGACCACTACGGATGAAACTACGTTTGCACTGCCCTCGGCGACGCACGTTCAAGCAGCTACTTCCAATGAATATTCAATGTAAAGATGCATATCTGCGCGTGTCTGGGTTCCGCGTGCAGATGTTGCTACTGGATCAAGGATTGCCCTCCAAGCAAAAACGCCTAATCAATACTTTTCCACAATGGAACAGTTTTTCTGAGAGTTTGGGATTTTTCTTTTTTCTTTATAAAGCAAAGCTGAACTTTTACCTGCATTTAAAATGAATAGCTTTCAAGCTCACAAGATTGAGCAGCTGCTAGCAGTAAGCTGGTTAGTATACCAAGTAATTTTGAGGAAACTAGTTGAATTCTGTATTTCTGAACAATGTATTCTGTACAGTTATTTTTGCTATTGATTATTTTCTGTTGGATCCCCTTTTGGAATCATTTACATTATTCCTCATTAGTCATAAAACTGGGAAGTCTTAGTATCTTCCCCAATTTTCACCCATGCTTCTTCTTTCATGCAGTCTACAGAGACTACAGATAAATTACCAGATAATCTACCTAAATGAACTGGTTGCTGTGTTATCACTTTTACCGGATCTCTAGCTCTGCAGTTTACTGCTGAGTATTCAATTGCTTCAAGTGATTCTATAAATTATGAAAGCCATTTCCATACTTTGGTCAAGTCTGGTTTTGATGTATTGTTCCTTGTCTCGAGAGTTGTGCCTTGTCCTGTTTATGTCATAGTCATTTTTTTTTGTTGCTTAATATACTCGAGAGTTTTCCATACTTTATGTGTACTGGTAAAAAATGTGTTGATTCCTAGGCATTCTATGAAAGTTTAACCCAAATAAAACCCATTAAAATAAAAACAAAACCATCATTTTCAGTTAGGGACACACACAGTCTAAGTTTTTTGTGCAGAGGAGCAAACAGTGACTGATCCACAGGAAGAGATGAAATGATGAATGGGACCACAAATGGATAGATTTTGGGCAAAAACATCCTTTCCATCAGTGAGAACGTTGAGGACAAATCATGGCTGAATCTTCCAGCATGACAATGATCCTAAACACTTCATTTCAAGGTTCCGGAGTGGACTAGCCAGTCTCTAGATCTCAATCCAATAGAGTATCTGGAGGGATTGGATAGTCTGTGTTGGCCAAAATGACACCACTCTCGAATAGATTTACAAGGAAGAATTAAACATGTAATTCAGACTTCCTAAAGACCTACAGGGATTGTTTGACCACCAGGGTTGCAACACAAAGTATTGAGGTGTTTTTTTATGTATTCCCTGGTCCATTATACGAAAAAAAAAATTTAAAATTCTTTAAAATTTGAATTCCTAGAGTCTTTTCTACATTCTGCTTCTTACTGTTGAGTTCTATCTTTGTACTGTATACATTAATTGTGTTTATTAAATTGTTTATATTTAAATAAAAATGTACTTAAGAGACAGCTACTACCCTGAAGCTCTCAGACTGTTGAACTCCCAACAGCACCAAGGATCAAGACGAAACATGTGCAGCAGTAATATGTGCACTACCATTCTCCAAACATAACCCTTTTTATTTAATTTCACCTGCACCTGCTACCTATTGCCTTTATTTCTACCGTATTTTATAAGTTTTATACACACACACATCTGCGGGTGGTACCTCACCCCAAGCTCAGGTTCTTTACCAAAAGCCTGGGAGCAGTATCTTAGCTGTTCCTAGCACTGCGCTTTTCTGGACTGAGATGTCTGAGGTCTTTCTAGGGATCTGCTGTAGCCACTCCTCCAGTTTGGAGTTACAGCCCTAGAGACTCCAATTACCACGGACACCACTGTCACCTTCACCTTTCCAGTTCTTCTCTGAGTCCCTGATATTTCTCCATTTTCTTGTGTTCCTTCTTCTTTGCTGTTACAATCACTTAGTACAGCCACATCCACCACAACAGCTTTCCTCTGTTCTTTATCCTCCACTACAATTTCTGGTTGGTTCACCACTACCATCCCGTCCATCTGTATTTGGAAGTCCCACAGGATCTCTGCTCTCTCACTTTCCGAGGTGTTTCCCATTTTAACTTTGGGGTTTCCAGTCCATATTCTGCACACATGTTCCTGTATACTATTCCAGCAACTTGATTGTGGCGCTCCATGTATGCTTTCCCGGCCAGCATCTTACACCCTGCAGTTATGTGCTGGATTGTTTCAGGCGCCTCTTTGTACAGCCTACACCTTGGGTCTTGTCTAGTGTGAAAGATATGAGCCTCTATTGCTCTGGTGTTCAGGGCTTGTTCCTGAGCAGCCAATCCTCAGCCTCCTTCCTTGCAGCATACAGTCTCAGGGTGCTGGATTTGGAATGGAACCCGCCATGTATGGTGAGGGGCTTTCGTGTCTTAACATCTGTGGTCGGTATCTCTTCCTTTGACCATCTGATTTTTCTTGCAGGGTGTCTGATGACTGACGGTGTGTAACTATTTATTGCCCGGGTCTTGTTCTTGCCATTGAACAGGCTTTTCAGGACTTGCCTTACGTGTTGGAGGTGTTTGGCTGTTGCGGCTTTCCTTGTTGCATGCTCCATAACATATTCCAGTGAGGGTCCTTGGGCAAGACCCTTAACGCTACTGCCTACCTCAGAACATATGAGAGACAATGAAACACATCATGCGGGCTCAGACATTGCCCTGCCAAACAAGGTCTCCGTCAGATGCTGGGGAACCAGAGCTTGATGGAAAGTGGGCTACTGGAACAAGATGGAAATGGACTGGATGTGAGAACAAGGTCTTGTTGGATATATATATATTTTTATTTTTTATTTTTTTTTGCATGATTGAAGGAGTACCTCCGACCAGCTAGTCAAATGGCTCGTCCTTTTTATTGTTGATATGTGTTGATTCTTCATATGACAAATAAAGCTTAATTCATTCATTAGTTTTTCATTAAAAGTGTCCTATTAGTAAAGATTGCTTTGAATGAGTTTTATAATTTTAAACCTATGGGGCCAAGCATAGAGCTCTGAGGTACACCATAAGACCCTAAAACAAACAACAAATACAAGAATTAATAAAATAAAGCTTAGTGACGAAAAATTAAGAATTTGCGATAAGGATGGGTGAGCCTTTCTGGTCAGAGAGGTGTGTTTCCTCAACCAAAAAACAGCCTGGTTGTGCATCAAATGCAAAACATGACTGAAAGTGGTTTGATGCCAATTGTGCAACATTTTCTGCTAAGACTCAGAGCCTATAGACTAAAAACATATATAAAGCAATTACTAAAAGTTGAATGTTGGAGATGTTGGACGTCATAATGAATCTCACGCTGACAACAGGACAAAAGTACATAGTAACTGTACCTGGGCACAAATGGTAGTAATCTATTTGGAACGCTGGCACAAATTATCTTGACATAGTTTGGTGCAAAATGGTGTGTTGGGAGTTACTTGTAAGAGTTTATTTGATTATACCTCTAAACTGAACTGTTCTTCGATAAAAAGGGACCAAAAGTAATGAAGAAAATATGTTTCTGCTATTCAGGATTCTGATTCTAGATCACAATGCAGAAGAATTTCCCCAATCTCATTTGTAAGACTACATTCCAAGATACAAAACTCAGAAGGAAATACTGCAGTGAGTGAATTAGAAGTCCCAATTTACCCTGGCCTTTTGAATGCTGGAGAACCAAGCGTTGCACGTTGAGGAAAAACATTTTTTCCAAGTGGCATATGCTAATGATGTGGGAAATTAATTAGCCAGCAGAATTGTAGATGAGAAACGAAAATCAAATTGAAAAGGGGCAACCGCATGTTTACCTTCACATCAGCTCTTTCATTTCCTCTCCACGCTTTCATCATGATGCACCGTCGTCATGCTGTTTGTTCGTACGGGAAAAGAAAAATAAAAGGGACCAGACAAACAGCACGAGAGACTGGCGACACATGGTGAAGATTTGCCTCTATGAGCTCTTTGTTTTCTCAAAGCCGCTCAGCTGATGCACACCTTTTGTTGACACTATTGAGAGGCTTTGAGATGCAGATTTATTAACAGACACAACATCTTAGGGATTTTTATTGTTAATTACAACAGACAGGTGTGGCACGGGCGCTGACATCCTTCCACACCAAGGCAGAATTCGATCTCGTTTGAAATGCCATGAGCACTTTTAAGTTGCCGGGGGAGATAAAACTTTCCCTGTGCTCATTTGCAATTCACAATCCTGAAGACTGTCTGAATAATACAGTGGCTCTGTTAAATTGGAAAAGTAACAGTGCTCCCATTTGCTGGATTAAGTGCATTCTTTCGGCTTCAGAAGTATTTTACTATTTACTTACTTTCTTAGAATGAATTTGAAACCTGCAAACTCTGGAGTCTTGCAATAAACGAGTGTGTAAGGCATAAAAAAGATGATACCGAGGCAGCCGGCGAGTCCTCGGCTGATTTAAAACATTAATTCTCATTAGAGTTGCTGCTGCAAATGGAGTAATCCGTGGCAGCCTCTGCAGCAAATGTGCTAATATATTACAATAGTATTAATTTGTCAAGTGTGATGGTGTGTATGTGTGTGTGTTTGAAAGTTTGGGTCTGACTGGTGTCTTCGGAAGTAGGACGCCCACGGAGGGAAGTCGACACACGAACACCCCCGGTGTCGATGCGACCGAGACAGACGCACCCACCCGAAGCTGAATGATCTGAACACTCCTGCCGCCATTGAGCGGCAACTGTGCGTTTTGTTCAGGCAAATTTAGACCCAGCTGCACCAAGCTGGGGCGTAAATGTGTAGGAAGATGGAACCAGGGGGGGAATAAAAGGGATAGGGAGTGACAAAAGCTGATTTTCTGCAAGTATTTTAGTTATCACTTGCTGCCTGCACCACACACACACAGAACAGCAGGATTAGACTGAGCTGGAAATAGCCAAATGGAGCACTTACTTGTGAGACATGAGAACTGGAAGGACTGATCTATTTGTATCTTATTGTCAACAGCAAGAAATGACTTGAAGTTTGCTCAGCTATTAGAACTAGTGAGGTGATTTTATAGATAACTGTAAAAACCCTCCTTCTTTGAACAAAAACATCCGATAAGTTTATAGAAGTATTTTGGAAACCATTTTAGTCGAACACAAAACTCATTTATGAACAGGAAGGCCTTAGTCGCATGCATCCCTAGGGGTTGTGGGTTTTAGAACAGAACGTCTGCATCTGAAGCTATGTTCACCGGCAACGTGCGTTCAAGTGGTCACTTCCAGTAAAAAAGTCTATGTAAACTCGCATTTCGGGTTTCTGCATTCAAAACTCTCGCATTCCTGCTTACTTATGCAAAGTTTTTACGATTGTTTGCAGGCTGTATGTACAAAATTGCGTCCAGGCTTCCCGTAAGGATCCAGCAAGGAAACGTAAAATTGAAAAAAGAATGTTGAAACTACACCCAGCAAGTTTTTTTTTATAGTAATTTTACAAATTTAAAAAAACTTTTACAAGTCAACAACATTGTTTCGTTGAATTTTTATTGTCTGTAAAATATCCACAGACATTTTCAAATGGCCTTTTTAAACTACTTTTCATGAAAGAGCATTTTCCTTTAAAAAATAGATTTTCTGGAAACTGAAAGTTTGATATAAATATATTTTTAAAAAAGGGAGGAAAAAAAATCAAACGCCAACATCATTCTTGTACATACCAGTCCGTGAAAATGTTGATCTGTGGCCTAAAAAAGCTTGGGGATCACTGTTCGAAAGGATCAGTTAACCATTAGCTAGGAACAAGGGTCACCTCAACAATCGATACCAAAAACTAACTTAACAAATGGAAAAGGTAATTGGTGGGAAAGCTTGTTTTGCCTCAGAGGGTTAATCAGATGCCTCTTAAAGAAGCAGCTCTTTCTTCCATCAGTTTTGTCGTTTGCTCCCATCTTCTTTGTGTGTTGTGTAAACAGGCATATAATAATTGTGTCTCCTCTGCTGAAATTGCAGAAGAGGCTGAAGTGATGAGCTCAGAATGTAATGAGTCACTCTGCCGAGCTTTTTCGACGAGGTCAAGCGTGGCATGAGGACAACAATCTGTCATGTCCGACAATGCAACAGAGGAAGGGTTGCATCTCACAGGACGGCAGCAGTTTACAACAAGCTGGAGATGAAACTGGAATAATAATAGGAAATTTGGACTAAATCAAAGGTGATAGTGGTCTTTACAAGCATGTAGGTGTCAGACAAGATAAACAAAGAAGGGTCAGCTAACATCCAATTTATTTAACCAACTTAAATTTAAATAAATATCTTAAACCATGAATAAATAACTAGATAAAGACAAGATAAACCGAAACAGAAACACCTAAAAAGACTGAAGGCCAATTACCAATCACAAAAAAAACCCAGACCAACATGGCGGTGCAATCAACGCTGACAGTGGCCTCTCCTAGTAACAGTACAGTGCTATTGTGTGTAAATGTACATTTTAGGGACATGAATGTAAAATGCTTGAGAGATAAGTTAGTTTACCCGCGGCAGCTTGAAACACGACAAACATCGACTCAGTATGCTGGGTGAGCTTGGACTCCTACATAGAGTAGGCCACACCCTGGAATAACTACCCCTGGGGAGGCACCAAAAGCGGTGAGATAGGACACAGAAATAAGGCAAATGTGGACACTAGGCAGGCTGCTAAACTACACAAGCCGGCAATTCCCACACTCCTGTTAGCAAACGTACGCTCCCTGGACAACAAGAGGGACTATGTTGACTATTGTTGACTGCTGACACTAGACTATGGAGAGCTTCCCAAAGCAGCATGAGGAACTGTTGTGTTTTGGTTCTCACAGTCTTGACGGAATGAGACCATTACAGATGCTACAATTCAGCTTGAGAGGCTAACAACGCACAGAGCAGACAGAATAACTTCGCTAACCGGTAAACAAAGAGGCGGTGGGCTTTTCGTTTACGCCAACAACCTATGGTGCCAAAATGCTTACAACAATGTAAGTAAGCATGGGAGGGATCACCCCGATGCCTTCTTCATAGCAACTGGCGACTTTGACCAGACAAGTCTAAATTCTACCAGCATGAGGACAATGCAACCAGGGGAAGGAATACACTTGATCTAGAGCATACGAACATTAAGCATTCGTAAAAAGCTGCTACCCTACCACCCATTGGAAACTTTGATCATCTGGCTGTTTTGTTAACACCAGCCTACAAACCCGGAGTGAACCAAGACAAGCCAGAAATCACAGAACCTCAAATTTAGCTACAAGGAGTTCAGCACTGCATGGCTGCTTTGAGACCAAACCATGAGAAACTTCCAAAAAAGCAGCAACTTGTGACAATATCACCAGCCTGCAGGAGTAGACCATGTTCGTCACTGACGACATTAAGAAACGTGTAGATGATGTGACAGTGGTCAAGACTGTCATAGAGAAATTGAACTGCCAACCATGGCTAAGTTTGTTCCCTGTTAACAGCCGGGGACAAGACATTTAAATCTGGAGAAGCTGCAGCATATATTCTGGCAAGACTAGAATCACAGTTTTAATATATGTTTTATATATGTTCTCCATCAACAGAGGAAGAACATGAATAAACACAATTTTCATTGGAGTGGATCTTTAAAGCAGAATTGTGTACACGCTAGCGTTTTGAGTCAAATCTATTAGAGGAATAATTTTTTGCTCATTGCTTGAAAAAATATTTTATCAAAAGACTAGAAATCTGAAGAGTGCAGCTGAAATCTAAGGTAAAAATAAATATTGTCTTATTTAAGTTTCCAGCTTAGTTAGAGACATGCCCAGTAAATTGAAATTAGTAAATTAGCTTAAGCTTATTAGCCTTTAGCTTTATCAGTTATCCAAAACTATCCTAAACATGCAAACATTTATGGCTGAAAATTGCAAAAAAGGTTACACAGAAGTTCATGCAAGTACATTTTCAATCAATCAAGAAACCCAAAATGCATCCCTTCACATTAGCCTGTGATGTTATTATGCACAATGTTGTAAGGATGCAAATTTTTTGTGTACCAAGTAAATTTTTAGTGTACACTTGCATTTTTAAACAGAACTCTGTAAATAGATAGCTGTCATTCAAAACGTTTTAATGTCACATTGCTGTTCTATTTGATTAGAGTCTAGGTTTGCTAATTACTAGCATATGCTTTTCATTTTCCTTTTTTCTTTTAACTTTAAATTAGATTTTTTTTTTGCAATAAATTAGCATTTTGTTCATTAAAATGGAAATTGAAGAAGCAAGAGTTATAAGGAAAAAATACCCCAAATGTCTTATTTACATTTAACAGTTTATAGTACTGTATTTTACAGGCCAAACAAGGGTCTTCTTGTTAGTAGGTGTAGCTCAAAACAAGTTAAAAAAAAGAAGTCTACACGGGCCATTTAAGGACAATATTTGCAGCACGGCCTGCTCACCATTTCCCCCCCTTATGCATATTAAGGCTAAAAGCTATTGATTGATAGGGTGTAGCTCGGTAATGATTTAAAAGGAGTTACAACACTTGAATTGCAGTCCACAGACACACTGCCCATTGGCTCAGCTGTGTTGAACTTGCTCACAAAAGCATATAATCTATGCTGTGATTTGCCTCCTCCCTTTCAGGATCATTCACAACTGGTGTCTCGCTTTGACTATTGTTCTTCACTTCCAAATTTCTGCACCCCCCTCCAGCCTTCCTCCCTGAGCCGAGTTGTCTATAGAATGTTAAAAGCCTCTAACACTGATGTCCCTACAGGACTTGCTGTCCCGAGGAGAGAGGCTGAGATGAATGCTAAAAAGGCCTCAGCAGCATCGTCGATGCTCGCCATTGCCAGCTCCTGTCTGATGCTTAAACTGCGACCATGTCAGGCTTGGGTAAGTGATGTAACAGATGTGGAAGGTACTGGATGTGTCAAGCAGAAAGACAGAGAAAATAGCAGTAAGCATAGCAAAATAAGCAGGGTAAGGTATAAAACTAAACAGGGTCATAGTGGTGGGAACAAGGAAGTGTTCTTACTGTGTCTGCTTGTAAAGTAGAGTGCTTTAGATGAGACAACAATGAAAAAAAAAACATTTTATTCATCTTTTCTTTTTTGTCTAAACACCAAATTAAACTTTGTTAAACATTAACAGTAGGATGTAACCAAACATCCACAATAATAAAAAACATGAATGTCAGAAGTCAACAGGGATGACTTGTCTACAACATTGGTTGTGTTTCCTAAAACCATTATAATATTGTTTAGCTTCATTCTTAACTGTACATGGTAAATAAAAGCGTACTTGCTTGTCAAAACTGCCCAAGATTTGAATGTTAATTGAATTCCAAATCAACTTTGTTCTTCAGTTTCACTAAAACGTCGACTGTTATTATTGTTGTTTTGACAATCAGGCTTTAAAAAATGAACTTTCCTTCTAAAGTATAATTTTCAGTCTTGTTGTAAAGCCCTAACTGTCTGCTTTGGTAAAAATGTTGAATTTAAAGGCTAAATTCTTTTCATTAAATTCTACATTTACAAACTCTGTTTATAGAAGTAAATGGGCTTTAAAAAGATCAGGCTCTACTGGCTTCAGTATAGAAAGGCACCTTACAGATTGGCTTTCCATTTAATTAATCTTTTAACTTGTTGACCAAGTTTAAAGTGACCATAAGATGGCAAATGTGGCTTTATATTAATTCTCTTTTATGTCAATTTGAACATTGACAGTGGCGTGTGACAACTGAGGAGTAAAAGCTTCTCGTTTGTTGGAGGAGACTCCACGGGGCTTCTGTAATCAAGTGACTTCATGATTATAAATGAGACACCTGCACTCTAGGCGAGCACTTCACAATGTGAGCGTCTCATATCCTTAAACAGGAAACAACATCAAGGTAAAAACCTGGTAAAAACTAAAAAAAAAAAAAAACAACAATGCTCATTAAGGAGCAGAAGGAAGAGTGGAAAGTTGATTATAATACTTTTTTATAGCTCCTGCATTTTTGGCTGTCTTTATTTTTATTTTGCTTTAAAAGTAAATAAATGTCTACTCATGAATACAGGCTTGTACATTTTTCTAAAAATAAAAACAAAAAAGGTTCTGTTGCAGTTGATAATCCAATCTAAAATTGTAGTTTGAAAGACATGTAGAGCAACGAATTCAAAACTTTGCATTGTAAAGTATTGCTTCTCCGAAAAGATCTAGAATGAAACACCACTGCTTTTATTTCAACAAGGCTGGGCCATTCTATTCTGTCAACGTCACTCCTGTCAGAATCACTACTGTCAATGTCACTCCTGTCTATATCACTTTTTTCTAAATCACTACTGTCAACGTCACTCCTGTCAGAATCACTACTGTCAATGTCACTCCTGTCTAAATCACTTTTTTCTAAATCACTACTGTCCACATCACTCCTGTCTAAATCATTGCTGTCCATGTCACTCCTTTCTAAATCAACCCTGTCAGAATCACTACTGTCAATGTCACTCCTGTCCAAATTACTTTTTTCTAAATCACTACTGTCCACATCACTCCTGTCTAAATCATTGCTGTCCATGTCACTCCTTTCTAAATCAACCCTGTCAGAATCACTACTGTCAATGTCACTCCTGTCCAAATTACTACTGTCTGAATCACTACTGTCCACATCACTCCTGTCAGAATCACTACTGTCAACGACACTCCCGTCCACATCACTCCTGTCCATGTTACTCTTTTCTAAATCAACCCTGTCAGAATCACAACTGTCCACATCACTCCTGTCAGAATCACTACTGTCAACGACACTCCTGTCAGAATCACTACTGTCAATGTCACTCCTGTCCAAATTACTACTGTCTGAATCACTACTGTTTACGTTACTACTGTCTAAATCACTACTGTCCATGTCACTCTTGTCCTTGTCATTCCAGTCTAAATCACTACTGTCCATGTCACTCTTGTCCATGTCACTCCTGTCTAAATCACTACTGTCCATGTCACTCCTGTCTAAATCACTACTGCCCATGTCACTCCTGTCTAAATCACTACTGTCCATGTCACTCCTCTCTAAATCACTACTGTCCATGTCACTCTTGTCCATGTCACTCCTGTCTAAATCACTACTGTCCATGTCACTCCTGTCTAAATCACTACTGTCCATGTCACTCCTGTCTAAATCACTACTGTCCATGTAATTCCTGTCAGAATCACTACTGTCCATTTCACTCCTGTCTTAATCACTTCTGTCCACATCACTCCTGTCTAAATCATTGCTGTCCACATCACTTCTGTCTAAATCACTACTTTCCATGTCACTCCTGTCCAACTCACAACTGCTTAAGTAATTGCTATCCACATCTCTCCTTTCCCTCTCACTCTTGTAAAAGTCAATCCTGAATACGCCATTCCTGCTCTTGTCACTGGTCCCCACATCACCTCTGTCCATATCAGTCTTGTTCAAATCACTCATGTTACTCCTGCCCCTGTCACTTATGCCTCAGTCTCTCATGTCTAAATCATTACTGTCAACATAAGTCCTTCCCACGTAACTCCTGTTTAAATCCCGTCTGTCAAGACCACCTTACCATGTCACTCCTGCCTACATCACTTGTGTTCTTATCACTCCAGCCTATGTCACCCCATCCATGTCAATTTCGTACACTTCATTCTGGCTCAAATCAATCCTGTCAATTTGTCACTCCTGTCAACGTAACTACTGCTTAAGTCATTCCTGTCCTGTTAGATCAGTAGTAGCTGCCCATAAAATTCTGTACTGACTTTAAAACCTAAGAATCATTTTTTAGAGTTTTAAATGGAGTATTATGGAAAGTTGGGTACCTTTTAAACCCTTATTCCTTGACTTGGTCTTTAAGTTAAATCCTCCTAAAAAATAAAAACCTTGGGATGCATCCAGTACCGGTATCCTGGCCCAGTCCATGTCTACCACAACGAACATAAGCAGTACCACATTCGGAACCGAAACCAATCAGTGTCTGGTACAGTTACCAATCCACGACCAGTACTGGGTTATAGTTAGTATTAGGTATTCGCACCGGTCCCAGTTTGCGGCCCAGAGTTTCAGGAGTCTTGATTTAATTGGAACAGCCCTTGTGTCAAAGTTGGGGACACCCAAAACGTCAATTTGTGACGCAGATGGGGTCCTTAACCATGCGTCAAAGTGTGACTTAGGAATGAGAATGTGTTGGAAGGCGGCACAAGTTAAGAAATACTGTGATTGATGGGATTCAGATGAGTTCATTTATTTCTATGCTATTTTTCAATGAGACTTATTCTGCAAAACCCCTCTTAACTTACTTGAAATGACATAAACTGAATAGTTTACCCGAGGGTGACTAAACCATTAGTCTCAGCTGTTTCCTAGGCTCTAAAGTAAAGAGCCTAGGAAACATTTATTTTCCCAAACTTATTAGTTAGCGCTATAAAAAGAATGCAGCGTACCTCTGGGTTGTTAGTGACCTTCTTTAACCATCTTGTCTATTTCTAGTAGACTAATGCACCAGGTCACACATTTCAAGTTCATTTTAGCTTCCTCCAATGGCCTCCACAGTCACCATGTCTCATGTGGAATCGAGGTTTCCCATAGCAGATGTGCAGCTGACAAACGTGAGGACAATAAATGTTTCCAAGCCTTCTGTAATCCCCTGCCACAAAGAATAAAGACACTTCTGAATCTAAAAAGAGCACCAAGTGACCTGTGATTATAATTAACAGCACAAATAACAGGGTTTTTAGTTAAAAGCTCCATAAATTAAATAACATTTCAAGCCATTTATATGTCAAATCTTTAGCACTACCCATAAAACCCTATGAATTTCTGATCAGTCTGGAGCCACCCTGAAAACTGCAGTTGTTGTTTAATGAAAATGTGCATATTTATGAAATTAGGAAATGCATTATCAAATAAAAACACTTGAAAGTAACATGTTTTTGACATTTTAAGCTTTTATCCTTGTCCCGGCTAATTAAAAGAAGAAACTCTCTATATATTTTCCTTTCATGTAGCAGCTCAGCAGCATCCGTTAGATCATTTCTCGCGTGATAAAAGCCTTGATTGCATATAAAACAAGAATTCTGTTAGAATAATGCACCCTGCTTGGACTCCCTTTGACTTGAAAAAGCTCCCCTTGAGCCATGGAAGAATGGCACTACTCCAACGCTGTAATTAGAGAAAAGAAAAATCATTTAAAACTTCACAAAAGTATATAAGTGAAGCTTTATGGAAATGTCAAGACCGTGGCAAACAACAGCTCCCATCCTTTTTCTATTACTGGGACACACATCCACAACCGGTGTGGGTGTTTGAAGACCAATGAATGACCCAGCAGCCTACGCAGTCGGTGGCAGCCTTTATCAAAAAGCAAACAGAGGAGGGAGGAAAAAAAAAGGAGATGAAAAAGACCTGACCCGTCTGTGGACTCGCCATGATTCTTCTTGAAAAGCAAAAAGCAGATGGATTACATTGGCAGTTCTTCATAAACAGTTTTAAGACAAGTTGTAAGAGGACCACATATGGGCATCTTGAGGAATACAATGCTAGCAGTTGTGTGTCATTTTTTATTTTGGAGAACCAACCTTTATTGAAACCAAGACAGAATGTATTATTTAATCATCTGAAGGGTACTTTTTCATCACAGGGGTTGCCACAACTAAGCAATTCCAACAATTACTTGACTTCTCAGTCAATGCTGACTGCCCTATACAGTAAGACTGTAGCGAATATTCAATACAAATATTTGGGACGTCCGGGATCGCTGACTCGCAATCTTAATAAATTTAGTAGATCATAGTAAAAATGCCCTTCTGACAATGTAATTATTGCTATGCAATCACAGAATAATTTGGGATTTTAGAAAAACAAACAAACAAACCGAATGCACCATTGTCACAATAAATCTTCAAAATAAAGTATCCGTAGATTACTGAAATAAGTTCTGAAATGGTTTTTGGTGTTTTTAACATGTACTTAAGGCATTTTTCTTGCGATAGATGACATGTTTTAAAGAAAATTCAAAATTCAACATTCAAAAATCATATAAGAAATAGGAAGAATCCTGGTTTGAGCTGTGAATTCTAGATCTTGTTTCGTGAATCGAATCGAATCGCCAGCTAAGTAGCAATCCCAAGCGAGTTCTACTATCCAGTAAAAATGGACTGTCTCAGTGCCATACCGGCCTGCTTCACCACCGCTTAGACAGTCTTTTTTTTTTTTTTTGAACCACAAGCAGCTCCAGTTGATCCCAAAAGCTCTTTCAGCTGAATGCTTTTTTTTTTGACATCTATGCATTTTATGGTCCTGATGTGGGGTCTAAAACCGATGGGAACTCAGTCTGTGGGGAGGGGGCTAAAAATGCATAGTCTGGGACCTTGGGAGACTTTAAAAAAAAAAAAAAAAAACTGAAGTAAAGCAGTGCAAGACAGGCTTGCACGAGCGGGCACAAACTTAATGTCTATAAAATGCATTTGAATGCGTTCATCCGCCATGAGTCAGCACGCACTTTCCTCTGCACATATGACCAGCTGCTGTGTCGAGCATTATCTAAATAAAATCAGGAAGCTCTCACCAACAGCAGAATTTGAATCTCTCTCACTGTGTCTCGGCATCTGGCCATGGCTCATCAGCACTTTAGCAAAAAGGCTTTTCTCGCACAAACACAATAAAACCCCCAACAGACGTCTCAGGTGGGCAGGAGAGCTGTAATCCTCTTTCCATCTAAGCACCTTTTTACCGTAGGTAGAGGGGGAGCTGAGGGGCACAATTTGTCACCTTTTTTTTTTCTTCCTTCAGCAACCTGCCTGACTTTTACTGTTGCCTAAATCCAGAGTGTGACGATTTGATTAATTGCCTATTGTGTCTTCTTCAACAATATGTAATATCGAGGGGGGGAAATATAAAACAGAAATTGAGTTATTTTAATCCTTTTCGATACGTGTACCTTGTAAGATGCTTGTGTGAGCGCGGTCACACGGACGGGAGAGTCGGGTCGCTCTCTGACGGTTGTGAGAGTGAGGCGGCGAGGTCGAGACAAGAACGCACACTCTTCAGCCGAGAACACAGGCCTCATTTAGGTTAGCACAGGATTAGCTATGCCGAGCCGCACAAGCACAGGAATTAAAATGCAAATGAGGACAAGGATTGCACAAGATGAATGCAACAAGAAGGGGATGAAATATTGCGGTACGCTTAAGGATAGACGCGTAGTGTGCATCAGTCAATTGTTCTTGCACTGTTTTTAATTGCTGCCATTGTAGAGACGTCACATTGGCTGTTATATGAAGTGGACTTCAGACTTTGTGGCTTTCAAATGCATTCGTCAAAATAAAAGTGCTCTAATAATGAAAGTGGTTGTTTTGAAGAAAGAAGTCAGCTAATGAGAGAAGGACAGATTGGCGGAGACGTGGTTCGATTTTCTGCTGCTTTTTACATTCGCACACTTCAACTATTCAACTCGACAGGTATGTGGGTAGGTTGATAGCATTTGTCATAGAACGACTTAATCAACAGTCCGTTCCGCCAGAAGAAAAGTGAATGGAGAAGATGACTTCTGTTGCCAGAGATGAGAAGTTTGACAAAGTTCTTTTTACTCACAGAGAGTCAAACCCAAATGCTGCCTTCTTGATCGTCATGTTTTCTGGTACCATCCGTTCAGTTGACCGTGGCATGGTACAGAGCATTTGCCAATAGAGACGAGCGTAAATTAAAGGATAATTAGTATTTCCATAAACTTTTGTTATTTTGTATTAACTAGGGGTGTAATGATTAATCCATTCAACCTTTTCCTCAACAGAGGGAGAGGCCTCAGACACAATTTGTCTCCTATTTACTATGCTGCCCTTTAATTAGTCCCAAAGAAGACCAAATCTCCAGAGAGAAGAGGTGTATACTCTGGTGTTGTTCCTTTGTTTCCCTTAATGAGCCGTTCAATTTCAGGAGTGTGGGTGTCCCACCTGGAGGATACAAACGTGGACTGAATCCTGCACCACTCAGACGGCTGAAACCACTTGGATGAGCTTCGAAATGTCTCAAGGAAGAAGAATTTTAGGCCCAGTTCCCATGACTCAACTTCAAGACAAAGATTAATTCAAGATAATCGACAAATTGATTTATGTTCTTACAATCCAACCAGATCGATCTGTCTGAGGTAAGTTGTTACTCAAATCAACCTATGCAGTTATAAAATTGCTTCAAAATGAAATCAATGTATATGGATGTTGACAAATACCAAAATAAACCTAACACAGTAGGTTTAAAACAACCAAGTGCCATCACAGCGGACAACACACATGTGATCCAGCAAAAACTAAGCAACCATCATTACAGTTCAATGTGTGGAAACACTACAGTGTGGTATCATGCTTACTAACGCTCCGTTTGTAGTATTTTGAACACACGATCTTATGTTATGTTTTGTGTCCTACTGCACCATCTGCTATTCTGGAAGTTTTAATTTGCCATTGAATTGAGACTCAGTAAATAGCAGCTACATGCAGTGAGGTTGAAAGGGTACTGAGGCACTCACGTCATCAGTCAGATTTACAGAATTATGAACCCTACAGAGTAGCTTTTTCACCATTCGATCAGCAACATGAATGAAACTTATCCTTCGAACAACTTCTCACACAAGTGTTTTAATTTTGATAAAAACCTTTTTACCAAAGAAACGCTTAATCCTGCACAGAAAAAAAGGTAATCAAAGAAAATATGTCTATAAATTATTATCTGATTATTTCATTTTAACTATCAAAAAGTATATTCATTTTATTTGAACTCTATTTTAGGTACTTTGATTGGACATCACTGCAGAATGAATACATTGATTCTGACAGTTACTTTACTGTTTCCCAGTTAAAAACAAAATATAACAACAAGAAATCCCCCCAAAAAGGAAGAATTTGTACTGGTTGGCTTTTTATTGCTAATATGTTGAAATTTACAACAAAAATCGTGAGAAAAAACTGACTTTACAACCTTTCCTTGCACATTTTAATGTAGCACTTCATTAAACTATTTTTTGGAAAGTGTAGCATCTATCTTGCTTGTATGAAATGTCAGGATATAACTCTGCTGCTCCTATTTCCTTTCTGACATTTCTCTTAAACTGTCCTTCCTGTCTCCTCTGACTCCATTTAAGCGTAATGCTAAATCAAGAAAACAGCTTCTTTTCAGCGCAATATACTATATGTTACAAAATGAATCTAAGGTGAAAAAAGCAGGAGGATAAAGGCATTAAAACTTGTGAACTGAAGGAGAATATCCCCATTAGAATGGTCAAACTATTTTTTTCTAGATTCGTATTCGATTAGACATTTATTGAATTAGGGCTTTCTGTCATAGCCTTGACATTGAGAAGGGTATGCAGCACTGAGGCAATTATAAGTTTTCTCAGCTTGCATCTGCCCCCTAGCTACAAATACACCATCAAATTAATCACTTTAAAATGGCCAAAAGTAAAGGTTAGCTATAATCCGCCACATCATTGTCTGTGGTGCATGCAGAGAAAAAAAACCCCAACCTGCTTCCCTCCTCTTCGTCACCTCTGGTGTCTTCTGACTCGTAATAAAATAAATGAGTAAACTCACAAGTGATATTTTAAAAATGAGACACCATGCACAGACAGCAAGGGACAATCTTGTCAATATGTGAACAAATTTGAATAAAACAACAAACAGCCCCTGGAAAGGTTCAGGAGAGCAACAGAGGTTGAGGTAATGAGAATACAAGTGAGAGCAACACATAAAACCCATGATTCAAAGATTTTTTTTTTTGTTGTGGTAGTAAAATTATTCAGAAAAGCTCATGTTCGAGACTTGATACCATCTATTGGGGAAAGTACGGGATCCAACAATTCTGGACCAAATTTTGTGCACAACAGGGCGCACCATAAATTAATGGTTTATTTTTGAAGGGCACGCCAAACTATAAGGTACATTATGAAAGACAAAAAAGACAGAAATAAGTCTGTCAAATTTTAGTAACGCCATTCACAGTTACTCTAGAACTTGTTTGGGACAAGATACACGTTAGAAGCATTAGCCGTGTTAGCGTATTCACGATACCTTTAACTCCTGAACTTTTTTTTTTGCAAGAGACTGATACCACTAAAACAAACCTTACTTTGAATACGCTGACTCTCTACCTTGTTAGGAGTAAGTAAAAAAAAAAAAAAAAAAGCTGTACGACAGCGCTATGGGTTAGCCGCGTTGCTTATTCCCAATAACACCCAACATTATGACATGTACTTCTCAAAATCACTTGGACATCAATAAACACAATTATAAGGTGCACTATCTTATGAGGAACAGGGGCCTGTAAAGTAGACTAGGATCTTCATTGCTCTATAGTATTTGGTTTCTTTCTACTTTTGGACACAATTGTCACATAAAAATACTACAGTGTTGAACAAACCTGTGACACTGGAATCATCCCATTAGCTTTTAATCTGGCTTTCTAACCCCTCTTTTTTTTAACAACAAAACAGATCAAGTTTGAATCACCAAATGTAATTTCTAAAAGGCTGAAAATATAATATTGTAAACATGGGACAAGCAGGATTTAACAGAATAAAAAAGTATTTTCTTTACAAAATGTAACGTATAGTGGAGCTGGTTAGGTGGATGTTTCAGACAAACCGTGCATTTTTGTAGAACTAGCGCCAAATTTGGCATAAATGTACCTTTGAATCCCATCTTTCAGAAAAGCACGTTAGCCTCGAGAAAAATCAAAAATGGCGGCCACTTGTAAAGATGTCGGCCATCCTTTTCAATTGTTACAAAAATATTCAATGTCTTCTTGCCCCAGTTTTAAACAAATATGGGCTGTTTATGCATAAAATGCAGTCTTTTATCTTGGGGAGCAACATAATACTATTTTAATATTAAAATCTTGAATTTTCTCTGTGCTAATACGCTTTTCTGAAAGAGGGGATACTAAGGGACATCTGTGCCAAATTTGATGCTTGTACTACAAAATGCAGGGTTATTTTATCAAATGACTCTACCAGTGAGCATTTTTGGCAGGATAGTGTCAACGCAGAAATGCAGCGTCTATTTTCACAATCCCTAGACGGAATTTTAGAAATTAAATTAAAAAATGTGGACATAAAATCACAAATCGTCATTGACATGTTTTTTCATGATTTTTTTTAGATCTCACATTGGACTAAATCAGCGGTGGGCAAATCAAGGCCAATGTGTCTGTCTGTATTCCAGATATCATTGCCCTACTCACAGCTCATTACCTGGATCAGGTGTGTCCCCATTGCCCATACCTGTACTAGACACAACACGTTTCTCACAGAGCTCATAAATCTTAAAAGTCCTAAATGACAAGAGTGTACTTTGGCAAGTTTTCTTATCTTAAGTCTCTTGTACCAACGTTTTGCATAGAAATACCACCCATGAAAGATTTGGGGAATTCAACTAATACACTAATACACTCTGTACTGGTATTAAAATGCCTCATACAAATGCATTTAAATAAGTGCCAACAGTCACAAACTTTCAATTTGTAAAGGGGCAATTCACGACTCAAATCTTGTTATTGCACTACGCATAAGAAAAAAAATCCAATCCAGTGAGATTATTGTCCAATTCATTCCAGTTCTGGCTAAATTGTTGTGACTGTAAAAATAACCAAGGTAAGGTGTATTGCATGGAGAAGAGGAGATGAAGTTGGAGCCATATCCCTCAACCAGATTAATTTTGTTAGGGTTTGGTCGTGGAAAATAGGAAAAAAAAGAACTGTGAGACATTTGTTTCTATGAATTTAGAAATGGTTGATATTTTGATTCCTTCTTGACAAGCAGATGCGAAAGCTTCCGGCAGCATTCTTCCAGATGACACCAGCTCCCTCCCCTGCATAAGAGCATGAAGCATTGGCATCATAGCCGAATAACCGAAAACAGGCAGAAAATGGAAATGTTGTGAGTGGGTTTAAGAGACAGAGTGAGCTGTTAGCCTCACACTTTAAACGTTTCTGCAGAAATAAATGATAACACACTTGTGGTTTCAGACTCCCTAAAACCGTGTGCAGACACTGCATTTTTTTAACGGAGTGCTTTAGGTAGTAAGTACTACATTTATATGACTAAACAGGGCGTTGTGATCTCAATCATGTCAACTATTTTTAACCTCAAAGACACGGATGACTTCTCTGGTGGTGACAAATAGCAAAATCTTGGTCAAAATGTAGGATAGGATTGTGCAAGAGCATTGCAAAAGAAGAAAAGATGCCCCATTTTACCAAATGTACCAGGAACAGGTGATCTGCAGCGTTTTTCGGGGAGCTTTTTTTCAACTAGAAAGCATGCTTGCTGCACTTGGATAACTTGAACTACCTTTTAAATTCATCAGTAGTTAACTTCTGATGATGTTAATTACAGAGGATGATTCTTTTTTTTTTTCTTTTAACCAATCCATTTCATTATCTCTGTAATGAGAGAAAATCAGTGATTTTTTTGGGTCTTGTTTTGTCCACTTTATTATTGAAATAAACCAGTCGATCCTATTTTCTTTCTTCCCCGATCGATCAATCAACCAACCAACCAACCAACCAACCAAACCACCCACCCACCCACCCACCCACCCACCAACCAATCACTTTATTTATAAAATGTTCTTTTCATTATTGGCTGCAGCTCACAGCGCTATACAATTTAAAACAATAAAATAAAAAGAAGAAAAATAACTGAAACCAACCCACCCTTTTGCCCTCTCCCTCTCCTCCATTGACACATACACCCAACACATAACCACCCCCCACCAATTATAAGGCACACTGTCAATTTAAAAGAAAAAAATTTAGGGCTTTTAAGTACAACTTATTGTGCGAAAAACACGGTAGTTCACACTTCAACACATTGAAATGGTTGGATCCAAAAACTATTAGGGTTGATTTTTTTATGCATCGAAAGCGGAAAAAAGAAAGAAACTCCAAAACAGAGCGCCACTTATTTATCGGTGATCCAAAGAAACAGTGTTAGAAAAGATGCTTAGGCTAAGGAACATTGGACCTGTCAGTGAGACAAAATCCTAACCCCACTTTAAAATGTACCAATTTGTGAATACACAAAGTCTTGAAAGCTTCTTAAACAAACACAACTCTCTTGGAAAATCTTAAAAGAATTTTAGAAAGAAGTTGCGGCTGACAAACTTAAAGTTATGAAGCCTAAAGTCTACAAGGTCTTAACTTGATTCAGTATCCAAACTTGACTGACACTTCCATGACTAAAATTCATCATTATACAATACTTTGAGATCCTTTCAGAGGAAGTTATTTAAAGGGGCGGAGCTTTTGCCCAATCAATCAGCGCTTCCACATGCTCTTTAAACTACCATAAACTCTACAACTGTTAATACAATTAACCAAATTCCAATGGGTTCTGAAGCAAAGAAAAGCAGCTTTGCACTGACATGCAACACTATACTGGCGTAAAGTCAGAACCAGTTGCCTTGTGTTGATTGTGCAACTACTGCTTTTCTCAGCCTCAGAATCTGTTCAAATTGCATTAAAAAATCTAAGAGTTACGGTAATTTAAAGAGCGTCAACACAGGTGTGAAAAGGTTAAACTATTAATGTGTACTTTTTTTGCTTTATCTCCTGTGGCTGGGCAAGTTGCTTGCAAATTTTACTGGCAATCGGTCTTGTAGTACAGATGTAAAAAACACAAACTTAATTTAGAAACAAGCAGCTGCTTCGCATAATTCTGAACAGATAGAAATGTTGTATCCAAACCAGAAAGCACGAAGTTCCCCCTCTATAGTCAGGACACGACACCACAACACAGGATTTTATTAGTATGCTGTACTGCATTGAGATCGAAGCGTTTGCTGTTCTTCTGTAGGCAGCAACAATTTACGACGGTGTATCTGCTGGCTAATCCATACGCCTTCCTTAGAATGCGAGCGTGTCGGAAAGACCGACAGTCAGACAGACTTTTCTCGAGAAGGCTCGCTTGTCAAACTGTAGACATACAATCAGGCATTTGAGCACACTCACATTCTTTCCACAGCACGGGGTCACATACTCAATCAAGTGCACACGAACCCTACACACACATGGCAGCCAGCTAGTTGGATATGCCGCTCGGCGTCTGATGACAGTATCAGGCCCTGGTGTGATTGAGGTGACGAGCGGTAGCGGCAGGATGGGGGTTGTCATCAGCCATGAGTGACAGGAAGCTGTTGTTGGGAAGGTGGGGGAGTGACAGCTGAGTTCAGGGCATGCAGTCTACCCTTCTGTCTGCCGCGCTTCATCTTCTCCCCCTCATTCTCTGTATCCTCTATATCCTCTCTTATACCTGCCGGGCTGTTTCAACCCGTCTGTCCCATTTGTCCGTCGCTGTCTCTCTTTTAAGTTTCAAATACATTTTTCTTCTCACCCACAGATGATGGCTGGACGAATCTTTGCCCTTTCTTCTCAATGTCTGACAATACATCAAGAAAAACAAAGGGTTTTAAAGAACACGCACCCAATTTACTTGGCTGTCGGGGAGGCGCGTACGTGTGTGAGCACGTGCGCGAGCGTAAGTCACTCTGACAGGTACTGCAAATGAGGCAATATTGCAGGTATTTACTGACATGGCGGGCTCCATGCCCTCTGCTCACTAAGAAAAGTCGCCCTCATAAATCACGAGCTGCATCGGAGATGGAGGATCTACCACACGCAAAAGAACATGCAGGTGCTTAAGATTCTCAGATTTTAATGCCAACATGACAAAAAGAAAAAACATTCTTCATTCTTCAACAATATTTTGAGCAATCAAGTCTGAATTACAATACAAATGTCTTGGCAGATGATTGGAATCCCAACGTACTGAAAGGAAGTACTCATTTTGGCCACCTTTAAGATACTTAAATGATTTACCTTCCATACTCCTAGTCTTTGTACATCCCTCCATGATTTGCTCACTTATGGAAAGCCGATATTCTGTTGTTTTTTTTTTTGTATAAGTCATGTTTTTGGGGTTTTTTTGCATTTTGACCAGGGATGCGACTTATACGTCATATATATATATTTACATTTTAATAAATAGGCTGATGTGTTTGTTATTTTCCAACTTGCAACCACTAGAGGGCACTGTAGGTGTGTGTTTCAGTAACTGCTACTGACAGCAATACAGAAGAAGTGCCAGTCTCAGACTAATTGTACAAAAGTCACACAGAGCTTTAAAGGGATATAAAGAGTTTAGTAAACTTGCTAGCATGTTCTCTGTGCTATAGTTATCTGAACAATATGTTTTGCAAATACACTCCGATGTTTCATTAAAATGAATCGTTTCAGTAGTGAAGCATGCATAGATTGAGTCTATTATTGTTATCTATTCCGTTTTTATGTTTTGCCTTTCACATTGAAATGTCCATTTTTGTTTCCGTATTTTGTTAGCTACATTTCTTCCAAAAGTGCTATCTTATCTGATTATTTTTCTTCTTTTTTGTGCATTTTTTGCGTCGGCAACTTTCGACTCCGAAGCGACTTATAGTCTGAATGTGCTTCCAATGCATGTCAGCTTTTTAAGCATTTAGAAACAAACGTCAGAAATCCCAATTTGATGCTAAAAAGACATTTTCTCACCAAAACACAGGTTTTACCACACACAGTGCATGGTAAAGTTGGATGGCCTTCAGTTTGACCTGGCACAAGGAATGGCCTCTGGATGAGGTTTACCATGTTCTTACAAAGACAAACATTCCTGCCTTAAGCGCCAGTAAGCAAAGGGTTTAACAAGCACACAAAGCCCCCCCCTATTAGACATTCCCAAGGGAATGTCAAACTCTGTTATAATAATTTAAGACTGGATCCGCACAGGCCCAGGAGGAATGGATAATTATGAAGAACCACTGAACAAGATTGGGGAAACATAAAGCTACAGTTTTTGCCTTCAACACATCATTTCTAAAAAAGTACATGGGATTGTAACCTTTATAAATGAAAATAATGTTAAACAAGTTATCAATTTCTGCATTAGAAATCATAATGTAAATAATAAAGTGGTATTTTGCAAGTTATTTTTTAGAGTGCCCTATTTTTAGGCATCACCTTTTTCCAACGTATAAATGAAACAGCTTGTTTTCCTGACTTTCTTTAAGGCAAATAATGGATAAAATAAGATTAAAAATTAAAAAAGGCAAAGTAATAATCACAATCATTGCATACATTTTGGATTCTGATTTTTGTCATTAATCGGTTCCAAACGTTTTCTTATGTTTTGGGGCTCTTTTAGTATTATCCATTATTTGTAAAAAAAAAAAAACAAAAAAACAAAAACATATTTATTGAGCTGAATTAAAGGCAACTTAAAGGCCTGTTTTTAGAAAATGACAATCAAACAAACCTAACGATTGTTTGCCCAAAGTATTGACAGTCAAAAAGACGGGTCTTTTTAAATAGATAACAGGTTTGATCACAAAGACATGAATATCAATCATTACATATATCTCAGACGTTGAAGTCTATCTTTTCATATAAGGCGTTACGGAACAAAATGATGCAATTGTTGTGATGCTGGTTTTGTAACGAGACACCTAGTGGTTACATTGTGAACTAATTTGTTTCCAGTTGCATAGAGCCTTAGTCACATGCCTCCATTCTAATTTCTTCATTTTTAACCTTCAGGCACAAGAAGTGCGTACTTGTTGCGTAAACAACGCTAACAGGATTCTTTCACGACGTCTAAGATTCGAGGGGCTTTGGAAAAAAAAAAAGAAAAATCGGTACGGCACGCCTCTGTCTTACCTACTTCACCCTTCTGTGTTTAAGTGTGCGTTACGACGTGTCGCTCGCAGCATGCACGATGAAGAAATGTGCATGAACATTGTTGCTGTACGGGCTCACCGAAGCGGTTTACAGCTTTCCTGTTTACATCTTACCTGCAGCCTGCCTGGATCCACTGAAAGAGCCCGTTTTTATACAGATGGACTTTTTTCTCAGTACTATGACTACTCCTTGCGAAAATACTACTACATTTGTCTATCATTTTACTACCTACCACATTTCAGCTATTTGGACTATTTAGTTTTCATTTGAGATGCAAAGGTTCTGAGATTTCTAAGAAAAGGGTTTAGAAAGTGGGGGAATGTAGGCTGATTTACATGAAAATCCTGAACTTTTCACATTTCATCGAAGGGAAATGAAACACATTTAACTTTAGAAACCAACTTGTAACTAATTATCAGAATTCTTCACCACGTGTTTTTTGGCTGTTGCAGACTTAAGATACAGTATTTGCAGAGATAATGGGCCACATGGGAAATCTGCCTACACTTGAACGTCTGATACTCCAGCTAATTAGCATTTTGATATGCTTTTTTTTAATGTCTCGAATCCGTTTTTTGATCAAGGTGATCAGAGTTCACAGAAAAAGAATAAAAAGAGAGTTGACCCCAGTGGTATTCCTGCTGCTTTCAGGTGTCAAGGCTCTCGGGCTGCTCTGGCGTTTTTGTCCCCTTTGCTTCCTCTCGTGTTCAGAACAAAGACTGAGAGGAGAGTCATCTTTCCTGACAGGAAGGGTGGTCAGCCCTGCAAGGTGGTCATGCTCTGCCTCCCTTAGAGTGCACCGCTTTGACCGTGTGCAGCATAGTTTGCATCTTCTTGCCCCACCCAGACTATATTGTTGTCATGGAAGCGGCATTGTCACAAAACTGCCCTTTTAACATCCCTTTGTCATTATTGGACTGCTCTGTAAACACATTAGCAGATCTAAAATCCTTTGACAGGGAATGTCCTGACCTTTGGATATAAATAAAACTGTTTGACTCGCGGAGCGAACAAACGTCCAGCTCTCAAAGCGACCGTCGGTGGCCGCGCTAATTGCTTTAGTGTGTTTGTGTCGTCGGCTGCCAAATTGCACGCTGACTTGGCCCGCACACAAGAGGGAGTTGGACAACGGGCCTTTAAAATCTGCCAACATCCATTTGACTGCTTGGCAGAAACACAAAGGGGATGCAAAGAATGAGAGAAAAAGGGAGCAAAACAGGAAGGTGAGTGAGAGCTGTCGGAGTTAACAGGCCAAAGAGCAATGCACGATGGCGAAGAGGATTAGAGGCAGTGAGTAGCAGATAATATCTTCTGATCTGGTTTAGTCTCGTTTTGTATCAACACTTTTTTTATGTTGTGCACAGCTTTACACAAAAATCAATATCTATTGATTTGCCATTACATGTATTCCCCTTTACCCCTAAACTATTTTTGTTTTTCCGCCTCCTTTTCTAATTCGTGGTGATTGCCTCGCCGCTCAACAAGGAAGTTTTACCCGAAGCGTCTAAATTTCCCCCCTGCCTGGTTTGCATCAGATCCGTATAAGGCGATGAGTGACAGCATATCAAATCCCAATCTTCTTTCACTGGTTCTGGCAGGAAGCAGAAGAGAAACTGAAAAAGGAAATCTACCCCCAAAGGCTCTTGACGGAGAGACCCTTGGCGTGCCGGTAGAGGTCGATTTGTGCGTGTAATTTTTTTAGGGGCTTCTATAATGGGTTTGACACTCAGCCTTCTCATTGTGACCATCAACCGATAAGTCCCCGTGTTAGGTCATCGGCCATAATTCCTCTCTGGCAGTGGTATTGAAAGTGCCACAACCAAGGAGCAATGATGTGCTTATGGAGAGTTCTGCTTGACAACACCATAAACTTGTGCCGTTTCAAAGCTGCACAGGAGACAAAACAGGGATAGGAAGAAAAAAAAAAAAGATTTTTATTTTTATCTTGCTCTCCAGGGATGGTTCAATATCATATCTGTTGTGAAAACACTCTGGATTGCTAGAAGCTACAAACAGAAAACTATAAATCATGAGACTGTTCTCTAATCTGTAATGGCAGCCCGCAGTTATTCCATCACGATGAGTGATTGACTGTGCTGCAACTGCTTCCTTTTTCAGTGTAAAAATGCAGAGAAGAATCTTTTAATCCAGCTGTGTTTAACTCTAAAGTATGCATTTGAGATGAGCTAACAAAAAAAACATATATTTGAGGGTCAAATGTTTATTTCAAGTTTGCTGTTGCAAGTCGGAGAGTGCCAGAGAGCTGCTGATTAAATGAGTCTTTTAGGAATTGGATGGTGTTCAGACTGCTGAGTGAACCATTAGCCAAAAGAAAGAATTAGCATGAGGGGAGAAATCAAAAACCAAAAAGAGACGAGTCTGTTTGGTAATTGATTGTTTCTAAGTGCG